>CM066240.1:14790985-17240985 GCA_033675125.1 Athetis lepigone | reverse complement strand
AGAAAAAAGTGCTTACCAGGTTCAGATACCCGATGATCAGGCATCCCGTCCTCAGCTCTATGCAGAAGCAGCACTTGTCAAATACGAGAGCCATTTTGAATCTGTAACAAATGATATGTCATGTTAGTTTTAATTTTTGTTTCCTTTTTTTTTCTTAAAATTTACAGATAACAGAATATTTATCGTCAAAAATATATTTATAATGACGCTTTTTTCGACAGTTTCAATTTATTATATTTGCATAGGCAGCCTGCCTTGAGTACTGAATTATTATTCTAAGAACCAAATAAAACCTGTGCAGATATTGATGTGGTCTCCGCTCGTATAAAAACTTAGAAGATTAAAATAGAACACGATACTCGTTTTTATCCCATCAGTAACAGTCGTGGCCCCATTCACACTCCCATGGGAAGCCCCTGAATCTTGAACAGTGAAGCTGCCGCTATTTATAGAATTTTATAACCATCCGGAATGTAGGCAAAGTAGCCAAAGCCATCTGGGAGCCCAGTACATTACTAGCGGAGCATCGTAAATCACTGAGATACTTTGTAGTCAAAATTAGGGTCACAAGAATAAAATCTTAAATTGAAAAGTTATTAACAAATATTTCATTTTACGATCACATACATGATAGATACAGACATGGTTTAAAATTTGCGCTTAAACCATCATTAAATACATTTGATTTTTTTTTTTCAACATATAGGTATGATAAAAATAAACAAAACACAATAGTTTCGGGTCATTGTAATCAGCAAGTCACGCTTCAAACAGACAGTATTAACGTGACCACTGACATTTACATACCTACCTACGTTATCGACGGCTCGCAAGAATAATACGTTCATAAATACATCGAAATAAAAACAGATCAACCATTTTATCGACTGATCGACTCTTGTAGTCAATGTCAACAGTTTGGTGGCCCCGCTTAGAACTCTCTGATGATCTCATTCGACATTGAATAGCGAAACTAGAAGGTATGGTTCAAGAGAGGCGCCACAAATTAATGGTTTAGAACGTCTATTGTAACTTACAATTGGTTGTACTAATTAATCCTGGGAATACGTCGATTATTCACATTTTAATTAAGGTTTGGGGTTTACTCACAACGATAATGCCCGCATTCGTTGTGGAACAAAATTGTGCAATATTGTTTTAGTTGACTAAAACGGTTGTCTATTGTTTGCCCGAAGATTATATGCCATAATCATCATTTTCCCGAATTTCATTTACCCGAATTTCATTTGCCCGAATGTTTCATTTGCCCTAAAAGACATATGACATACTTTTAATTGCCCGAATTTTAGATACCATAAGATACGAATGCCATAAGTATTGTTTGCCATAATTTTATGTGCCATAATAATTATTAGACATAATATTTAAATGGCATAATATTTAAATGGCATAACAAGTATTAGACAAATATTTAAGCCCCGTAATGGTTTTTTTTTCTGTGCATGGTTGATGGTGGGCTAGGTCGACGGAGCCCCGCTTCGCGGGGCTCCTACTTCTGTGTGGTTTATAAAAAAATAACCACGAAGGGGATGGCGGGGTCTATTCGCTCGCTTCGCTCGCTCACACGACCCCGCCATCCCCTTCTAACCTAACCTGTCCGAGTCGGGGTGCCCTAAAGTCCCAATTGCATCCAATTTCTCTTGATATAAACAACCGTTACACACCGGATGTCGATGGCAAATTATGTTATGGCATATCATAATTATGGCATCTGATAATTAGGACATGTGATAATTAGGGCTTACAATGATTATGGCAAATGATGTTATGGCAAGTGACTTTATGGGAAACAATGATTCTGGCACGTGACTATTATGGCAAATGAGAGTAGGGCAAATGAGTATTATGTCGTATGATATTATGGCTGTTGACTATTATGGCAAATGAAATTAGGGCAAATAAAATTCGGGTAAACGGCGGTATACCGACTAAAACTGGTTGTAGAATTGTTGACGAGCGTGTAATGTTTTGAATTCTTTGGACTTCTATATCCAAGATAAAAAAAGTTGTAAGGACAATATTGTTTGTATACATGTTGCAGTGTTGTTGGCAAACTCCAAGTTTCATTTGCATCTACACTTTTTTATTACAATAGAAAAACCATAGCAGCGCGACAGCCGGCTGTCGCTAGGTCGTCGAAAGAGCCGTTCGTTTAAGCCTGACTGAGCATGTGAGTTAAGACATGATGTGTACAGAAGCTGTTGAAAATCTTAAATAAATGAATGTTACAGGAAACAGCACGGCTGTCCCAAACCAAAGCCTAGCAAGTGCATCTGACTAAATTTTACAGGAGAGAGTTTTAAACATTTTCCTCTGCCGTTTAGGACACAACAGCTTTTTTATAATATTTCTTGTTTTGATATGCATAATTATGACTTGCTTTATTTTATAAGATAGTTAAATTGAACCAAAGTGTATTTGGACAAGTTTTATGTGCCTTGCTAAAGTTATTTAAGATACTTTAAGATATGAATAATAAAAAATCCCAAATATAAACATAGCAAGATCACTTACTAGGTATATGAAATGGTTTCAATGTGATTTGATTGTTTTGTAAATAACATTGAAAACCTAGCAAAAACACTGGCAAAGTGTTTGATTAAGATTTTTGTATTGCATTTATAACTAAATCTTGTAAATCCAATGTAACAAATAGCATAATGATAGTGAAAAATCCAAATAGCCTTAAAAAATGGTTTAATTAGTCATATTGAACATACATGAGATAATGGTGTCAATTCTCTGATTCACAAGTTAACCTAAGTTTAAGCTAAGTGCATCTTTCTCTTTCCATTTCATTAAGAAAAGGACAGTAGATAAAATATATATAGTTTAGACGCGATTAAAAACATGGTAACTTAAATTACGCCAATTTTCTTCAGGTGCTGTCTAATTTGACAGGACTAAACGAATATCATGCAATAACTGTCTTTTTTTTACGAAATGAAAAGAGACAGATGCACTTAACTTAAATTTAGGCTAGTTTGTAAACAAGAGAATCAGCACCAATGACCAACTTAGTATTTTTTTTATAAAAATCGGCATTTTTTAACGTATTTAAAACAGCTTCGTAAAAAAAAAGAAAAATAATTGTCCCCTAATATTAAAAATAATGATAATCAATTGATTCATTATTAACCGGAAGTTGATTCCAAAACGCCCGCCTTATTTCTAGTAATAGAGGCACTAATTTAGCAACTATCGCATCCTTTTTTGAGTAGGAGTGCTCCGAAGACCTTTTTTTTGGTCCTACCCACCAAAAAAAAAGGTCATCAAATGACTTCTCCCGCCATGGGCAAAGTGGGAGGGCGTGTCAGACTTTTACTGACTAAAACCCTGGGTAGGTTTTAGTTAATAAAAGTCTGACACGCATGTTCCTTCGGTTGCCCTTTATCTTCCGGGGCCACGGTAACTATTACAACATGATTACAACTATTCTGCAACCCCGGCAGGCATTGGCCCTGGAGAGCCCTCCACTTTGCGCTCCGAGGAGCTGATATTTCTTCAGGTAACCCAGTGACTTTATACTTCTAAGGCAGAAAGACGTAGTATTCTAAATGAGCGAGTCGAAAACACGTTGTTCGTTTCGACTACCGCGGCGGACACCGTGAGGTGTTTCCCCCTCCACCCGCGCTCTTTTTATTATGACTTACTATTATTTATAATCTACACGATTTGGAATTTCATTCTATACTTTACTAATTTTGTAAACCAAAAACCTAGTATGGGGATGTACCAAGTTTAAAAACCTAGTAAAGAACTGATTCCAAATTCAAAATCCTAGTAAGTCTAATAACAAATTCAAAAACCTAGTAAGTACTACATTTAATAGGTTTTTGTAATTGGAAATGTTGCTTGCTAGGTTTTTGATTTTGTTTTCTCTGAGTACGAAGTATACTTACTAGGTTCATAGGTTGTCATAACTCTGCTTCTAATTTAGATAGAAATACAGTTGTTTTTGCATTAGACGCAGCTCAAAAATGTAGGATCACTGATTGAAAAAAACGTAATTTGCAAAAAATGTCCCTTGCTAGGTTTTGCTTTGGGACAGCCGCATTACGTCAATGCATCTCATCTTTAATTCTAATGTATGTACGAGTCTGGCCGATTATTTTCCCAATGCAAATCATTTTGATCCTTTTGACCCTGAATAGCTTGTCTGGTGTCAGGACAGGCTTTAGTTATTAAAATTTTTGAATTTATTATGGTTATAAGCCGAGTGACGTCATAGGTCATAGGATTCGGGTGGGCGCACCCTACCTGATGTGTTTAACTTGATTTACATTTTCTTGATTACATTTTGCTTGAAACTCGATAGATAACTACATTTAGCCCGGGATACCACTGCTTAGCAAGTGCTTTGGCTAAGCTATATTGCTGTCTCCTTCGCACAACTGTCAAACTACGTTGGCAGGAAAGAGACACGAGAATAGTTAAGCCAGGGGATGATCTAAGTTACTTATACTTTTTTGCTATAGCTACAATTTCCGATTGTGAAATTAAAAATGTAGGCGTTTTTTATGATATTAATTTTTTTTCTTGCAAATATAATGTTTATCTAATAATTCAAATACGGCGTGAAATATATTTCCTCGTCTCTTGGATTTCACGATGTGTCATGTGTACCATGTTACAAGTTTAGAGAAAAACTTGAATTGAATCCAAGAAAATTTTCGTAAAAGAAAATACATCTTCATGACTCAAGATTTTATTTAGTGGATACTGTCAACCGCACGACTATAGTGGTGACACTTAAAGGTCATAGCTCATTACAGCCACCCGGCAGCCACTCCGCACTGACTCGCCTCCTGCGGCTAGTATTCTTTTTAAGGCCTTGTATGGGCATGCGCTCACTATATCAACTCCGTAGCGTCACCGGATCGCCTCGGTTATAAGGCGAGTCGGTGCGGAGTGGGTGCCGGGTGGCTCTAATGAGCTATATATACCTTTAATCTAAAGCTGGTAGGCTTAGATTCAGTCTGGTATGTTAGTCTAGTGACCCTATAAAGTGTAATTTAAATAAATAATAAAATATATTACAAAAGTGTGTATGCTACATGTTTAATCCTAAGCCGTTGAACTAATTTTGTAATAAACTTAGATTTTCAAAACTACGCAACGGATTTTGTTGTTTTTTTTTTTAATGTTATGGCAGAGAAAGGCTATGATTTTTATAGATTTATAACACCCGTGCTAGTTTTATATAGTGTACAAGTAAACAAAATTCTCGTATAACCTGGTTCATTATAGAAAGGAATCTTAAATGGCGGCGCTTATCATGTTCTCTCGCTCGCACACTAGTGCCGTCTATACTCACTCGCGCGCGTACCGTCAACATAAAAAAATAGTGTTGATTTGCTTCCACGCTGCTGTAAGGTTGGGCTTTGCTTGACGCGCTCAGTGATCCTCTTTACGAATATCTTGTTATAGTTCTGTTATTTTTTCGTTGTTACCTGTTTGTTATTGTTGTATAAGTAGACACTGTTTCCGATGAAAACAATAAAATACTAGATGATATTTTAGATTTGAAAAAAAAAACTTTAACTTTAAATCTGTCAACGCAAGTACATGCCGCCATTTAAGATTACGGATAAAGCCCTTATGAAATACGCGCGCCGAACAATTTAACGAGTTTTATTTATTGTTATAGCCGGCTTGCTATAAATAATGAGCGTTTAGCATTCCACAACTTAACCAAACGTTTGAGTGAATGAAAACATCTGTTACACATTTAAAAGAGGTCGGCTTTGTGTATTACTGTATTTTGGTACTCTGGATTGTATGTTTATTATGGATGAGCTTGTATTCTTTTCTGGCTTTTGTTGAAGACTTACATTTGAATATTGGACTTAGTTGTAACCAGATCAATCAGAGAAAAGTTATTGTATTAATTCGTACCAAACCGGACATTTGTATGAAACAGAAATAAAAATATAGAGAAACATGTCACATTTTGAAAGAACATTAACAAAATAAACTGTTAGCTGTACACACGGCTATATCAAGCTATACAAAACCAGTTTTAGCTGACCTCGCATTGTGTATGTTTTTCGTACAATCAGAAGACAGCTTATAATGGTTGATGTGTTAGTAGCCCACCGTACATAAGTAATGTCTGATATCAATTGATATAAACCAAGATGCCTAGTCTACTACAACGTAGATTCACGTTAAAATCCTTGACCTCAAAACGATTCTTAGAGACAACGGATATAACCATAACTTTTGCCCCAATATGCGCGATAAGAGCCAAGGTTACTGATAAGACATTCTAATATAAGCTATTCATTGTTGCGATTTGGTTACTGCGCATACGCAGATGTTTTTTAGTGCAAAATATATTAAAATTACTATAACATCTGCACAGATGACTAACACTAGTTAAGATTTGACGTCGTGATTAAAATCAGTAAGGAGGAAGACATTATTACGTGTATTAATTATTACTTTAAAAATAACAAGTTTTCTCCTCACGAGGAAATTCCTTGTACCGCTGGTGCGTTAACAGACATATCCTTAACATAAACTAACAACAGACATACCTATATATAACGCAAATACAAGCAAGCAGACTTTGAACAAATTGCTGTAGCCAACACAAATATTTCTCCTGTGCGAGAATTTCAATAATTCTCAATTGTTAGATGAGGATTTTAAGCAATAATTGTGTTATTGAATACTTATTTATTACTCAACGAACGCGATAAATAGACGTTGCTTAGCACGTGTTTCAATTATATATATTGTTGTCACCATCACATAACTATCAGACTGAGAGAAGTTTACGCAGTCCCAGCGCCCTGGGCAGAACTTCAGAATCCTCCTTCCCCTCCCATCCACTCTTTATTACCCAAAAATTTAAGTCCCTTAATTCTTCGAACACACGTGATTTGAGACACAAAATAAAGACAATAGCAGCCCGACAGCCGGCTGTCGGTTGGCCGATGAAAGTTTAAAAGAACCTTGTCCAGATTTTTCGATTTTTCGCCCAACCTCGATTACTCAGTTACTTAGTTTACGAGGACAAAACCTTGTATACAACTACTAGGCACTAAGTAAGCACATACTAGCTCAAATAGGAATAGTTTGTGCCAAGTAAGGCGAAGGCAATAACAGAGACAAACGCTAATAAAACATTTATGGGTCACTTTATATCTAAAAGTGACCATTATCATTTGCGGCAGGGAGGGCCCGTCAAGGTGACGAATGATACCTCTTAGTAAGAACATTATGGTGGAACATTGTATGATACCTTACTTTTCGTTTAGTATAAACTAATAAAATAATTTATTTTGTATCAACTATCTATCCATTAATCAATTTAAAAAAAAATATCCGTACGAGCTAGATCATATTTTACTAAGTAACCTAATCTTTGTATAAATAAGTATTAATAAATAAGTGGAAGTCGGAAATGACACAACTATTTATGTGATTTTATTAACTAATATCAGCAATAAAAGCGCGTAAAATCATGGAAATGTCCATTTTGCGATGTTTCAACACACCAAACATCTAAATGTAATAATAAAACATTATGTGAATTGTTAGTATTTAAAACAAGTTCAGTAGGTATATAGTAGGTATATGGTATATAAAAACTGGCCAATTAAACAAGTAACCATTTAAATCGATTTCTTTGAAAGCAAGGTAATAAAACAGGTTGATTTCACATTCAAAAAGTTAATGACATAAATGAACACCACGCTAAATTAGTAAATTCGACCAGCGTTAACATTCAATTGTTGTCAATATAACATGTGCGGGCGTCGGTTTTACTGCCATACCTACACATAATGCAAATATAAATGTTCTAACAGCTGTGCTGTGTCTCAATAATGTCTCTCGTCTTGCATGATGAAATAATGTGGCATCAAAATTATTACATGTAGGTACATAAGTATAGGTTTTTAGACCTACCTTTCAACGACTGAGCGACAGCTGGCTGTCGGGCTCCTATTGTTTTTCTATTGTGTCTCAACGTGTGTTCAAACTCGAAGGTTTAAACTAGCTGATATAATTTATATAAATAACTGACAGTTATATAAATTATATCTGCCTTCCTTCTTACCTTACGATAAATTACAATCAAGGATATAATTGCTAAAAATACTTTATTACGAACTAGAACGAAGAAAAAGAATGTTTGAATACATCTCGTCAAGCGTTTTCGATTATTTTTCTGTTTTAGGCTGTCTAATCTTACGCTTCTACATAATATACCTATAATATTATATTTTGTATAATTTACTGTACTAGTGCCAATAATCTTATTTATAATCACATTTCTCTTAGTCGGAAATTCATTTCACCATAGCATAGTGCTCTAGATGGCTGTGCCTTTTGGTATTTTTTCTGAATCGCGCTATGTTTTTACTGTAGGTATTGAAAAACCAATAATACATAACAAACAAAATTAAACAAAACAAAAAAACTAGACGATTCTAATGACGCACACATTTTTTTATTTATTATTGATTCATCTTTATTGATAATAACATGTTGCAGAATCAAGCTGGTTTTTTAATTTACTACTTACCTACATAGGTACTTAATTGCCATTCGTGCTGTGGCTTTTTTTATCTTTACTGCATTTTTAAACCCGATTTCAGGACAAACTAGTTTTGCCTAGGCTAAACTAGTCTATGATATGTCGACGGAGCTTCGCGCAGCGAGGCTCCTTTTTCTGGGTGGTTTAAAAAAAAATAACCACGAAGGCTAAGGCGGGAGCTCCGCTCCTCTTCGCTCCCGCCACAGCCTTCTAACCTAACCTGTCCGAGTCGGGGTGCCCAGCCCCCCTAGACAAGTGGCATTGTAGAATAGATAGCGAAAACGAATAGATTGTCAAATGTATGGAGATGTCAAATAGTTTAGCGAAAGCTTATGTCAATTCCATACATTTGACTATCTATTCGTTTTCGTTTTCTATTCTACAATGCCACTTGGCTAGGCCCTCTGAGTCGAGGCGAGGAAGAACTAGTTCAGCCTAGGCTATATTCAGTCGCGCGCATGCTCTTGTAGTAGCTTGAGGGCGCTCCGAGCACCGCGTGCGAATTTATTTATTGACAGTATGTCAAGGTAGTTAAGGTTTATATTAAATTGTTGTTTTCAAATGCGCTCCGCTGCGCCTCCAGCGGTGTGCGCGAGGCCTAAGAGAGACAAGTGTCTTTTGAGACTTCGATATTCCTTCGAGTACTTATGGTACCTATATTATTGATGTTTAGGTTCTTTAGTGTAAAGGTTGCAGCCGTAGGCTGAGGCTACACTATAGTCTGCGACGCGAGCTGCGACACATTAGCGATTGAAACAAATACATGGATGCTCACGTTTATGGCTACACCGTTGAACCGTTCATCAAATCTAGCGATCTTTGATTTCTTTCTGCGACAGGAACTACATCACTGTAATCGCGGCACCGGCTACATCGACGTATCAGCGAAATTAAATCGAATATACGACAAACTTTCGCTTATAATGTAGCCATTCCATGTTTATCTAGTTTCGCTCTTCCATTCGCATCGCAAATCGCTGCCCACTGTAGCCTTAGCCGTAGGTACGGCATATGGGGCCGAACAGCTTTGAAATAAAAACCCTACAACATTCAAATTAAACAGAATCCAACTTGTAGTGTATGCGTGATGTTTCAACATACATTATTTCTCCTCGAATTGATGGTATGTTTCGGTTGTAGGACAACGTATAAAAGATGATGTCATATAGGGGCGAGCGTGCGACCGCGCAGTGATGAACAAATTAAACGGATTAGTTCTGTGACTATAGCAGACTGGGTATCAAGGACAATGATAATGTAATGGGTTTTTGTAAAACTTAGATGCTTATAATGACCATGGTTGGTGCCTACGTTATGGGTTCTTCGTTGAGTGGAGTTATGGGTTCGCTACCGAGCAGCTGAGATCTCTGTGAGATGCTGTGTGAGATTTTTCTAAGATATTTAATTGGAAAAAGAATCGATTTTCTAGGAATTAACCTTTTGCATGCCGTGATTAATAAAATAATTAAAAAGTATTGTGTTTCGAGTGGTTTAAATACATAATGAAGAAAAAAAAATGTCAAAAACTTAAATAGCACGCTAATGAGATAACTGTCATTTTCCTCGATACACTATACTTAACTTGTGACGTCATTGAGTCATTTAAATACTATTTTAACAGTTTCAAAGCTGTTTTTCAATTAAAAATCAATTACCGCAATCAAAGTGTCGACGGTTCATAATAAAATCTATTATTAAATAAAATATACAAGGCAAACTGTATAATATTCAACTAATATTATAAATGTAGAAGTTTTTGAAGATGAATGGATGGATCGATGTTTGTAACTCTTTTACTACAAAAACTAATATAACGCGATTGACTTGTTATTTCACCTTTCAAGTATTGTAAGAGACAACACACAATACCTATTTTAAATTTTAACTGTCAATATTGTTAACGCCAAGAGTAACAATTTTATAGTTGACGTATATAGTCGTCAAATCGTTACTTTTAACGTGTTATGCCGTCCATGGCTTAGTGAGCTCTTTTTGTTTCGACGTCCACAGACGTCTGTGGCGGTCAATAGATTAAAATTGCAAAAAAAAAGAATAGCATACGACTGTAACACGATGAGGAGTCTTTTTCAACGACATTGAACTATTTCCAAATAATGACGCTTTTTCAGGTGACCTAGATATATGTAAATACATTGTATACAATGTAAACGAACGAAATTCGGCCACATGTCTCGTATTATGGTAGCTCGGTGTGTATTGAGTATCACACATAGACTGCGGCTATCTAAATTTATTTTGTGACGCCTTACAGAATATTCTTAAGTTTATAATATTAAAAAAAAAGCTAAGGGTTGAGAGTTTTTAAAATCTCTCTGGAACTATTAAATAGATTTTGAAAACTCTATTACTAATAAGAAAGCCCCATTATTCGTGAGAATCGTAGGCCATATAACATCACGCTATAGCTCACGCAAGTGGACCAGTAAACTGACCTAACATAACGCGGATGAAACCCCAAAAAAACAATAATTACATAATAAACTAAAACAAAAATTAAGATAACTCAACTTTGGGTTAAGCTCGCCTTTGTACATAGCTCATTTATGTTTGCTGTTTTTATGTGTGTTTTCTTGTGCAATAAAGAATAATAAAAATATTAAAAATAATACAAAAAAAACTTTTGAAAGAAATATCAATTTGTTGGCAAACTTTCCGAGTTTCTGTTTTCGGCGAATCATCCGCTGGCAACCAGGCCACGGACGTGTCTTAATGAAATGTCTGTCTGAAAGTTAAAGCTCGTTCAAAAAACACAAGGTTTCGAGCGGAGTCATCTCGTGTTCTTGGGTATAAGAACACGTGTATGATCTCCACACTATCCATACTAATATTATAAATGGGAAAGTGTGTCTGTCTGTCTGTCTGTATGTTTGTCTTTCTTTCACGGCAAAACGGAGCGACGGATTGACGTGATTTTTTAAGTGGACATAGTTGAAGAGATGGAGAGTAACATATGCTACTTTTTGTCTCTTTCTAACGTGAGCGAAGCCGCGGGCAGAAGCTAGTAATTTAATAACCGTACAATTGTCACTATTATAAAATACTAGCTTCTGCCCGCGGAAAGACAATATAAAAAAACATGAAAGACAATATAAAAAAACTTGAAAATAAGTAGTAAGTATTACACTATACTGAGTTACATTATTCATTTCAATCCAGGATACAAGATGAGATCAATAGGCGAGACGACGAAAAAAAAATAATTAATCCGTCAGTTAGATTTTTTTTAAATATTGGCCACATATTTTTTTTTTTCGTAAACGAAAAATGCCGACGGTACAGTGTGTTGAAGTTTCGCGTAACGTCACGATCTTATACAATTTTTACAAGATGGTGACGTCACAAGCCCCCACTCCGAAACTTTGTTGCTCTTTATCTTTGTATTTTTTATTGATTTGATCAAGCAAAAAAATACGTGTCCCGTATTTTTGGCTGGTCTATCAGACGGACTAAACAGAATGCCAATTTTTTTTTTGTTGTCGTCATGCCTATTTAACAAGTCGTACAATTTTAATTAGCCCTATTATTGTTTTAAATCTATAATAGTTCATTAACCTTTCGACAAGAAGCGACAGCCGGCTGTCGCCCCGTCTTTCTATTGTGTCTCGAATCACGTGCGTTCGAAAGTTTAATGTTTTAAATCTAGAATAATGACGTAATCTACTTCATATTAATAATTATTTACTTCATATTATTTAGAGCAAATAATTATTAGAAAGCTACATAATAAGTGACATTGGGCGATGTTGTTGTTATCAATCATTTGTCAAGGACTTCGACATAATAAGCATCGAATGAGTGATGATATAATCCATCAACCTTATATTTCCGTCCATACAATATGTTTAATACCACTATGTCGTGTATTTTTTAACATATCCGGTGATCATTTTAATTTTATAAAGCTTGGTCTTTATGACTCTTTGTACCATGTCAAAGAAAGTATAAACAGAAATTAAAAGTGTAATGGCGCAGTTACAATAGGTCAATAGCCCTAATTCGGGCACCCATGCATTCATTTCATTGGTTCTTTAGAGAGAACATTAGTGACGAGTGGTGAGGTATCAACCATAAACAATCGAATTCGGGCTAACTACTATGTGTAATTGCACTCTAACAGAAATTGAATGACAACCTAAAGTCGAGAAAAATAAACGTGACCTAGAAAATTCTTCAGCTAAGCTTTATTCCTGTCATCGCACAACAGTCAAACTACTACGATGGCAAAATATAGAAGGAGATAACTAAGCAAGAGTGCGTTCTTAAGTAACGTGCACATCTCTACTCATCTAAACCTTATACGCGGTATGCACGACAACGATTTATCGCTACGATTTGACTGCGCAGTTCGTTTGCAGTTTTATCGTAGGTGTGGACGAAGATCGAAGCAGATGATCGAAGATGATATCACGGTCGTGTGGACGCTCTATGGGCGTTCGACAAACCCACTGCATAGTCAGACCTTAACGATAAATCGTTGTCGTATGTATCGAGAATCCTGCCGGAGTTGCGGAATGTTTATAATAGTTACCGTGACCCTGGAACATAAAGGGCAATCGAAGGAACATGAGTGGGTTTTAGTCAATAAGAGTCTGACACGCCCTCCCGCCGCAGTCCGCCGCACCCAGGACAGGAGCAGTCATTGGATGATTTCCCACTCACCATAAAAAAAAGGTATCGAGAATAACTTTTGACAAACGAACCCATTCGTAATGTAAGGGCAAGGCAAAACAATGAACCTAACTATTATTTCCTATACTAATACGTAAAACAAGCACGATAGTGTCAACTTTTCCTCGAAAAATAATGTACTTGACCTTTTCTTACCTCGATTGTTCGTCACCTTTTACGCCTAGGTATATAAACAAAGCCTACTGAAGTTCTACGCACAACGGAACTTTAGTATGACATCAGGGCTGGGGGCTTTATTGGGGTCATTTAGGGCGTCACCTTCCCTTGTATTCACTAACATTCGTGTTATTCTCATTTACTAATGGTCTTTTAACATGGAACACGCTTCCTACATGGTAGTTTATACAAGGTTCTACCGAGTAAAACATACTACCGACTAATGTCGTTGAACCTAGCTGTCATTCTAAATCTTTGACAGACGTCAGAAGTCTGAAATTCCGATTTACTAAGGGGTTACCCAGTAACAGTGTTGTAGAAGTCTGATAAGCAGTAGCTACATCTAACAGTGCTATTTAGCTGAACCCGGTAAGACTGGACGCTGAATTTACGGGTTATTCCGATCTGTCACCCCGTTTTGTCCCCATGGGTTGGTAAAATACTGAAAATACTGAAATACTTAGTACCTATTTAAATCAATCAAAAGTACTAGGCGCGCAGTAGCGTGAAGAGGTTAATAGAAAATGTGTTCCACACATTGCTAACTGGGGGACAAATGGAACTTTTTTTTCCTATCTGTCACACGTGGGGACAAAACGGGGTGACAGATCTGGGGGTGTCTATCGCTGTCACTTGCACACTCCTGAACAGGAGTAAAACAATCTTACTTTAAACGTCATGGTACGGGGGCTGAATAATCCGAATTTACACATCTTTAACTGTCGTTACATATAGCAGTAACTATTTAGTATTCTGTGCTAATAGTCAGAAGCCCTGTTTTAAAGCCAGGCGCTCAACTTCGTGATTCAGGACATTGGTGCTGATTCTCTGGATCACACACTTAACTAATTTTAAGGCACATGCATCTTTTTCTTTCCATTTCTTCAAGAAAAGGATAGAAGATACATTTTATTTTAATCCTGTCAAATTGGACAGTGCCTGAAGTAAATCGACGTATTTTTAGTCGCCATGTTTTAAATTATCGATAGAGTATCTAAATTTGACAGAACTAATATTTTATCTTCTGTCCTTTTCTTAATGAAATGGAAAGAGAAAGATGCGCTTAACTTAAATTTAGGTTAGTTTGTGAATAAAAGAATCGGCACCATTATTTTTCAAAGCTAAGACTTCGAAGATTTAATTCTTAAAACCAATAACTACAATTTCCTGTTATCGTACACACAACAATTTAATCATAACGCACGATTTTCCTTAATAATGACGATGGTAGTCATAAAATAACAGGAAAAAATAATTAACCCATACCTTTTTGTATACAGCATTATATATTTTTAACAAAACAAGCACGGAATACTCAATAATTAAAATTGATACACAATTACCTGTAAAAATACTGTTGCTATTTATTATTTGTGAACTAATAATACGCATGTAGGTAGTTTAATCAACTTCAACTTTTATATTTATTATGGCAATCCACCGAATTTTTGGTGATTTCTGCTAATGTCCAGTTTGAAAATAATATTTCAGTTTAAATGACAATTGTACGGTTATAAATTATAGTATGGATCATACACGTGTTCTTATAACCAAGAACACGAGATGACTCCGTAGTCTAATTAAAGAATACGGTATTTTACACCATTATCAATAGACGTACTTTTTAAGAGCTGTCAAAACGCAATGCTTCAATTGATTTTGTATAGCAAAGGCAATGGCAACTTATGCCGTCACAAAATCAAATTTTATAGCAAATTAAAAATGAACCGAATTTATTGGGCTGAAATTAAAAGAGGTTTTAAAGAAATTGTGTCTAACATTTTATTGGTTAATGGTTTAACAACCCAATTGGATAATCTTTTTTGTTACCCAACTAAAACTTTCAATTACAGTATAAGCTGTAAACAGAAAATTCACAGTATATTTTTTGTCGTAGAAGCGCCTTAATTTTTTTGGGAAAACCCCAAACAGGGTAAATTATGTAAGTTTGTACAAACATTAGCCAGCGAAGTAATCAGTTTACTATATATTTTGAGACTGAGAAAACAGATATAAATATAGGTACCTAATACCTAAGTTGAACGGACCGATAACGAAGCCCATTCGACCATGACTCTGTTTTGCACAATTATAAAGTAACCTAAACTTGAACTAGCTATCTAAGTTACAGATAAAAATAATTTAAATACAAAAGTATATTTTAACTTTATTAACTCATAAATTGTACCTATCCATACTGAGATATTGGTGCCGATTCTCTTGTGCACAAGCTAACGTAAATTTAAGTTAAGTGCATCTTTCTCTTTTCATTTCTTAAAGAAAAGGACAGAAGATTCATTTTAGTTTAATCCTGTCAAATTAGACAGCGCCTGATGAAAATTGACGTATATTTAGACGCCATGTTTTTAAAATGCGTCTAAATTATCTATGGAGTGTCTAAATTTGATAGGACTTAACTAATATTTGATCTTCTGTCCTTTTATATATTAAAAGGAAAGAGAAAGATGCACTTAACTTAAAATTACGTTAGTTTGTGCACAAGAGAATCGGCACCACTGCCATACTTACTAACATTATAAATAGGTACGAACGTAACTCTGTCTCGCTTTCACGCCAAAACTACTGAACCGATTTAAATGAAATTTGGTACAGAGATAATCCAAAGGCTGAGAAAGGACATAGGATAGTTTTTATCCCAATAATCCCACGGGAACGGTAACTATGCAGGTAAAACCGCGGGGACAGCTAGTATTACAAAAATGCATTGTGTTTGAATGTAATACGCAGCGTAATAAAATATTTTTTATCAATAAATCCGTTACGCAGGATCGCAGCAGATGGCCGTTTTATCTAGGTCATTTAATCCGGGCCTTACACACGTCTCGTTCTGCGAACTAACATACGAACGTACTTAAACATTTCATTGCAACTTGCAATGCCAGTAACTTGATACGGATTCGTTTCTCTTAGAATGTTCTCACGTTGCTTGAAAGTGCAGGTGTTAGTATATACATGCTAGTGATAGCTTTATGCTTCGTTTACACAAAGCCAGTGGAGATATTTTTAAACGGCATGTAATTACTAATTAATCCTTCTAACACGCGTGATTCGAGACACAATATAAAGACAATAGCAGCGCGACAGCCGGTTGTCGCTTGGTCGTCAAAACGTTAAATCGATACCTGTATATTCCAGTCTTTCTAAATTCGACAAAAAAGGTCATTTCATTTTGTGTGATTAGGTATTTAGTTTTATTTGTATTTATTTGTGTGTTCATATTAATCAGTAAGTTGTTTTGTTTTTGAGCATTCATTTTCCTGTAAGCATTGAGCTAATTAGTGGAGTTACTGTTTTGTTTCTTTGGGAAATAAATACCCATTTTACCTGATAAGCCAATATCTAGTTTAAATGCTGAAACAACTTTTTCCAAAAAATAAAAACAGCCTTCAAAAACTGAAAATTTAAAAATAACTAAAATTTCGGAAGTCGGTGGCTTCTCTTCTGCCAGTCAATTTGTGTTGCCACCGACTTCCGAAATTTGAGTTATTTTTAAGGTTTTTTATTTTTTTACTTTTTAGAGCCCCAATGTCTGACTGTGTATTACAGTATCTTTGAAAGTAATTTATTTTCAAAATAAAAGTACTTACAATCTTATAAAACGAAAATAGAAACTTGAAGTAACGCACATATCGTCAATGTATATTTCGTGGATTTTTTTTTGTTCTTGATGAATTTTTCGAGAAGCTCTGAACCGATTGCCATAAAATTGATATCCGACCACCTCTGAATCATGACTTATCAAAGAAAAAAGAACCATCAAAATCCGTTTACAATTGACGGAGATATCGCGTAACAAAATTACAAAAAAAAACATCCAGACGAATTGGGAACGTCCTCCTTTTTGAAAATTGTATTTCGCAAAGCAGCAATATCATTATGCGTATAATTATCCATTTCTCGTTGTGGAACTACCTAATTATGTAACTTCTAATTAATCATACATAAGAATGCAAGCGTCATCACTACTTAGTATAGAACAAAGTCGCTTTCTCTGTCCTTATATCCCTATGCATGCTTGAATCTTTAAAACTACGCAACGGATTTTCATTTAGGTTTTTTAATAGAAAGAGTGATTCAAGAGAAAGATTTTAAAATATAATCCATGTTTATTAAAGTACAGAAAAGCCGGGATTTTTAAAGATTTGTAACACCCATGCGAAGCTGGGGCGGGTCGCTAGTAACTGATATAGGCTAATAATCTTTATAATATTAAAAATAATTCATTATTCTTGCTATATTTTCTGCAACATCATTCATTATAATTTTATTCTGTATCTATAAGTTTCAAACAAAATAAACTAACGTCTATCCACGTTAGTTTTAAAAGAATCATGAGACATTAGTCTGTCTGCACTCAGTAGACCGTCAGACAGTATACCTATGTATAGTGGCTGGAGTAAACATTTTACTCTAGAAGTAGAATTTTATTGGTTTTCTTTTGTGTCTAAAATCACGTGTACTTATTTGAAAAGTGCTATAAGCCATAACGTAACATCATAAATATAAAATATAATATTTCCTAAAGTATTACGGACGTTGATGACACAATAAGGTAACCCCTTCAGTCCAAAACAACTACATGACACATCAATTAATTTTAATTGCAATATACACTCTTGCGCAAGTGGCGTAACATTGATAAAAACTAGTGTTATTTTCAGTGGCGGGGCAAAGAAGGATATAATAAAAAAATACAATTGAATACAATTGATTTTTAGTTTTCCCTGACTGAGGAAATACAATCATATCTATAGCTGTTGTCATTATTGGAAAAAATCTTTTTTCAAAAAAATAATAACCGCCTTCAAAAACTAAAAACCCAAAAATAACTAAAATTTCGGAAGTCGGTGGCAACACAAATTGACTGGCAGAACAGAAGCCACCGACTTCCGAAATTTTAGTTATTTTTGGGTTTTTAGTTTTTGAAGGCGGTTATTATTTTTTTGAAAAAAGTTTTTATTTATTACTTTTTAGTGTCGACTCCCAATGTAGATATAGAAACTTGAAGAAAAAACACACATCGTCTATGAATATTTCGTCATTTTTTTTTGTTCTTGGTGAATTTTTCGAGAACCACTGAACCGATCGCCACAAAATTTATATGGGACCACCCCTGAATCATGACTTATCAAACAAAAAAATAACCATCAAAATCCGTTTACAATTGACGGAGATATCGCGTAACAAACATACAAAAACAAAAAAAAAAAAAAAAAAAAGAACATACAGACGAATTGAGAACCTCCTCCTTTTTTGAAGTCGGTTAAAAATAATAAGTAAGTAAGTATATTGCAATACGGAAAAATATGGATATCGGAACCCACGCAAAATCATCATACTTAATAGTGAGTAGGTAGGTATACCTGGTTCATTAAAGAAAGGAATCTTAAATGGCGGCGCTTATCATGTTATCTCGCTCGCACACTAGTGCCGCCTATACTCACTCGCGCGCGTACCGTCAACATAAAATAAATAAATAGTCTTGATTTGCTTCCACGCTGTCTTGACGCGCTCAGTGATCCTTTTTACGAATATCTTGTTACAGTTTTGTGTTATTTTTCCGTTGTTACCTGTTTGTTAATCTTGTAAAAGTGTGCCTACTTTTACAAGAATAACAATTTATATCATAAATTTTTTTTTATTGTTTTCGATGAAAACAATAAAAAATCTTTGATATTTTTGATTTGAAAAAAAAAACTGAAACTTTACTTTACTTGCTGACTGTACTATCTGTCAACGCAAGTACATACCGCCATTTAAGATTCCTTTCTTTAATGCATCGGCTTATATAGTATAAGTTATAGTGCCTATCCCACACGTCACTCCCCGCACCTATAGATTACGCCGTGTACCGGCTCGCTACTAAATGTGTGTCTCTAGTTCGGCGCACCTCTATGCGCTGCGATGCTACCCGCTGCAGCACAGCAGCGGTTAGTTGGATTTTTACGCCCGTTGCCTGCGCACGCGCTCTGTATTCTCGCACTTCGCGCCTCGCGTGCCGCTTCGGCGCCCCAACTCGCTATTGTATTCTATTAGTTTAGTACCTACCTAAGTCACTATCTTTCCTGTTTAGGTTTACGAATGTCCGTTGTACAGTTTTACAATAAACAGTTTTACTTATAATATGGTGGAGTGTTTTCTTCGTGTAGAAGCCCGTCCGCCATAACTGGCGTCCCAACGTGCGGCCGTGTTTAGGGTAAACCGGATAAATATAACTTATTTTGTATTTAAAACTGTTATTGAGTGCGACAACGACTCGAAAAACAGTGAAGAAGTGATCGAAACAGTGACTTTCTCGAGTTTTCTTCGTGCGGCGTTATATACTAGTTATGTACAGCGCCCGCGCCTCTCGTAGATTCGTTACTTTTCGCAGGTACTTTTGTGGGTTGTCTATTGTTTGCCCGAAGATTATATGCCATAATCATCATTTTCCCGAATTTCATTTACCCGAATTTCATTTGCCCGAATGTTTCATTTGCCCTAAAAGACATATGACATACTTTTAATTGCCCGAATTTTAGATACCATAATATACGAATGCCATAAGTATTGTTTGCCCTATTTTTATGTGCCATAATAATTATTAGACATAATATTTAAATGTCATAATATTTAAATGGCATAACAAGTATTAGACAAATATTTAAGCCCCGTAATGGTTTTTTTTTCTGTGCATGGTTGATGGTGGGCTAGGTCGACGGAGCCCCGCTTCGCGGGGCTCCTACTTCTGTGTGGTTTATAAAAAAATAACCACGAAGGGGATGGCGGGGTCTATTCGCTCGCTTCGCTCGCTCACACGACCCCGCCATCCCCTTCTAACCTAACCTGTCCGAGTCGGGGTGCCCTAAAGTCCCAATTGCATCCAATTTATTTATTTATTTATTTATTTATTTAATTTCTCTTGATATAAACAACCGTTATACACCCAATGTCGATGGCAAATTATGTTATGGCATATCATAATTATGGCATGTGATAATTAGGACATGTGATAATTATGGCTTACAATGATTATGGCAAATGATGTTATGGCAAGTGACTTTATGGGAAACAATGATTCTGGCACGTGACTAATATGGCAAATGAGAGTAGGGCAAATGAGTATTATGTCATATGATATTATGGCTGTTGACTATTATGGCAAATGAAATTAGGTCAAATAAAATTCGGGTAAACGGCGGTATACCACTTTTGTGTTTAATCGTGTTTGTGACTGTTGTGATTACCTACCAAACACAGTGTATGTAGGTAGGTATATAGTGGATTTTGCCGTAAGTACGTTGTAAAACATTCGTGTGCGACTTACGAGTCTAGATATCGTGTAGTGTAACGCGAACGGCGAACGGCCATATTGGAACGCTAAAACTCTCGCAGTTTCCCGCGCTTTCTGTACTTTTATTTTACGAACTTGAATTTAGTTATTATTTGAATCATCCTAGGTTAGGTATACGTAGTGTTAGGTTACATAGGATAGGCAAGTCGTAATTATAAAATCACTAGCTTTTGCTCGCGACTTCGTCCGCGTGAAATAATGACTGCTGGCATTTGGGTTTTTCACTTAGTTATCACGTTGACAAACGTTTAAAATATCAAATTGTCTCTCTTTATGATATTACAGTACAAACAAAATCATAGGCCAAAATAATAATAAGAATTATACACGATGTAAACGATACGACGCGCCGCTTAGACGGTCCTCTATCGTTGCTGACACCATTTAGCACAGGACTGACTATGGTGGAGATGTTTTGGGCAGGCCTATGTCTAGCACTGGCTGTTTATTAGCTGACAGATAGATGGAAGAGGTCTTACAGGATTCCTTGTATACAATATATTTAGTTTTTTCACTATTTTCCAGTATGAAGAGGTTAGAGGGAGAGCTGACACGTGAGCAAGCGAGTGAGAATTAAATTAAGAAAGATTGCCCTTGTGATTTATTTATCGTCATCGCATAGAAAACTATTAGATTAAATAGAAGGCGCTTAAATTCAAATTGAAGATCATTTGGTATTAGAGAAATGCGAACAGACAGTAGCATATTATTAATTATTATCTGATGAAGGATGATGGGTCGTGATGGTCCTGTGGATAAGATGTAGGTTCGAATCCGGGCAAGTACCAATGTAAGTTTTTCAATTCATATATACTTTCAAAAGTCTATCTTGGACTTCACTGAAATCCCGCGCCTCGGAAAACACGTGAAGCCGTTGGTCCCGGTTGTCGTTCGTGGAACTTTGACAGTCGTTACGTCTGACCAGTCTAACCAAGGGGTATCGTGTCGGCCAGTTAGTGGGTTGTGGAGGTCTGATAAGCAGTCGCTCCACGTAAAACACTGATACCCAGCTAAATCCGGTTAGGTTGGAAGCCAACCCCAACATAGTTGGGAATAGGCTAGGGAGATGATGAGAATGATGGGTAACTTGATGTGCTATCTGAGTTACCTAGGTGTTGTTGCTATAATTCGATTCTAGGTCCTCTTTTATTTTATTTTATTTTTATTTTATTTTCTTGGGAAAACATACAGTGTATTAATACAGAGTAGAAACAGATATAAACAACTGAGCACCATTTAAATGTTTCCGCATATAAACATCTAGAAAGCTTGTTATCAATCTTTAGTGATAAAACAGGTAATGTAATTAACCTAATATTAAGCAAAATTTGAAAAAGGGAAATTTAGAGTATATTTAATAACTAAATTATGTTGAAGTCAGAGAACCAAACCACCAACAAAGTTCTAAGTGAATCCATAAAGAAATAAAAAAAAAACAATTTCCCCCCCTTTTCTTCCCCATGGGCAGAATTTCCAAAAATCCTCTCGCAGTGCTCAGTTGCTTCACTGGTGGAACCTACATGCAAAGTTCTAAGTGAATCCATAAATAAATAAAAAAAAAACAGTTTACCCCGCTTTTCTCCCCCATCGGGGGGAACTTCCAAAAATCCTCTCGCAGTGCTCAGTTGCTTCACTGGTGGAACCTACATGCAAAGTTTTAAGTGAATTCATTGAGAAATAAAAAAAATCAGTTTATCCCCCTTTTCTCCCCTTTGGGGGGGAATTTCCAAAAATCCTCTCTTAGTACGCGCCTACACCCCCCAACCAACACACATGCCAAATTTCAGCTCTCTACGACCAGTGGTTTCGGCTGTGCGTTGTCTGTCAGTCACTCAGTAACGGAAGCGTTTTATATATATAGATTTTGTGTAGGTATATTACAGTAGGTTTTAGTGTTTATAGTGCTTATGACGCTTCGTTGTTTTCTGGGATAGAGACCTGTAATTGTTTTGTGTAAATATACCTAGTGTTTTGAACGTTCGCGTCACCTAGACTTTTTGACTATTGCGTAATTGTTACGTCAGAACTATACCTAGTGTAAATAAGTGTATATAAAGACATGGTGCTAACACGATCGCGTGGAAATAGTGCTTCGCGTGCTACACAGCAGCCTGTAGACATGCTCACTACTGCTGGTGGACAGCACGACGGCGCGTTGCCGTCTACTTCTGATGGAGGCGCATTATTCGTTGATGTGCGAACATCGACGCCGCCGCTGGCTGGACCTCCGTCCGCCGGCGCCCCTGCCCCATCACCGCCACCGCTGTACGGGCGTGAGCTGCCTGTGTACTCGCAGGTTCCGCAGCACGGGCATGCTCCGCCCGTCGCCTCGCCGCAACCGCCGATGTCGGCGCCCATCATCATGTCGGACAATCAGTTCGTATACCTACTGCAATCTTTGCGTTCAGCGCCGCCTACACTGGGCGCGCCGCCTCCGCCGACGACTGTGAGTACAAACTTTTCTAATTGTACGGCGAGGTACAATGGTACTGGTGACGTCCTGGCGTTTATAGATGCCATTCAAATTTATAAAGACTGTGTTGGTGTTCACGACGACATGGCATTGAGAGGCCTGCCAATGCTGCTCACCGATTTTGCAGCGACCTGGTGGCAGGGTGTGAAACACTCGGTCACAAGCTGGCATGAGGCCATTCATTTATTGCGTCAGACATTCGGCCCACGTCTCCCACCTCATAGGATATACAGAGAGATATTCAGTAGAGAGCAAGGAGAAGAACGTACTGATATTTTTGTTTGTAGGGTAAGAGCCCTAATCGCCCAGCTACCGTTGCGTATGTTACCTGAGAATCCTGTACAGCTGGATATGGTGTACGGCTTGCTCCATAGGAGAATACGGGAAAGAGTAGTGAGGAGTGCCTTCTCTTCGTTCACCGAGCTGTTGCAACAGGCTCGAGTAGTGGAGGACATTCTCGAAGAAGGGTGCGCTGCCGCGCCGACTAAACGACCTTCTTCTGCACCTGCCATCCTGCCGCCGACGCCGCCGCAGGTGACTGGTCATGATTCGACCTCATCATCAGCTGGGTCTACGTCAAATAAAGAAAATAAGCACCCACCTAGCAAAGCTCGCCCTAGGTGCACATTCTGCAAAATGTTCGGACATGTCAAAGAGGACTGCCGAAAACTTGAAAATAGATGCAAGACGACTGTGGAGCCAGTCAAAAGCGAACCAGTTCCGGTCCAGACGGAGCAGCGCCAGTCTGTGACGTGTTTCGGATGTGGTGCTCCCGGAGTTATTCGGTCGAACTGCGCAGTATGCAAAGGAAAACGCACTGCTTCTCCAGCTACGACCGCGTTCCAGTCAGTGTCCGTAGGCGTAAAAGTTTTAAACCCACGAGTGCGTCCTATTTTCAATGTGCAAGTGTTCGGTGCTGTAGGTACCGCGTTATTAGACACAGGTGCGAAGCAATGCGTTGCTAGTGAAAGTTTGACGAGACATTTACGTGCTAATCGCCAAGTATTCAATAGTGTAGAGACTGAGTTAAGATTTGCAGATGGAACTAAAAGGGTCCAAATTGTTGAAACAGCCGTAGTTAATGTAAAGGTGCAGGGAGTGTCAATTAACACTCTTTTTATAGTCTTGCCAGGCGCAACCGAGTCCTTGTTGGGCATGAATTTTATAGCGGACGCTGGCATGGTACTTGATTTCGAAAGAAATCGTTTCTCTTTACGCAATACTGACTTCTACGAGCTGCAATATGAAAGCGAAGACCGAGCTGCGGTCAATTCGACGGTGGACCTCCGTCAGTGCGAGGGCATCCTGCTATCACCAGCCGACAGGATCAAGTTGGCTGCGCTACTAGATCGCAATGAAGATATCTTCAGTGCAGGGGGAGGGCCTACGCCCTTCGCTGTGCACAAGATAGACACAGGGAATGCCGCGCCCATCTCTACACCTCCTTATCGCGTTACGCCCGCTAAGAAGGAAATCATCAGGGCAGAGATTGATAAAATGCTGGATTTGAACATTATAGAAGAAGCTGAATCGGAATGGACGTCTCCGGTAGTCCTAGTGCCTAAGAAAAATGGTGAGACCCGATTTTGCGTGGATTACAGGAAATTGAACGCAGTGACGCGTACGGACAAATATCCGCTGCCTGTAATTGATGAAATCTTATCTTCCACGAAGAGTAATTGTGTAATGTCTACCATCGATTTAAAGTCTGGGTACTGGCAAGTAGAAGTAGCCCCGGAAGACCGCCATAAAACAGCATTTGTTTCACCGTTCGGAACTTTCCAATTTAGGCGCATGCCATTTGGCTTAAAGAATTCGCCATCGACTTTCCAGCGGATGATGGACAGGTTTCGTTCCGGACTGAAAGACGTAACTGTAGTGGCGTATTTAGACGACATCCTGGTAATATCTGATAACCTGGATGCGCACCTGCAAGATCTGCAACAGGTGTTCGATCGTCTACGTCAATTTAACCTGAGAGCAAATCGGGATAAATGTGTATTTGCCAGGGAGAAAGTTACGTACTTAGGGCACGTAATTACAGTCCAGGGTATAGAACCCGATCCGACAAAGGTGCAAGCAGTTGTGGATATGGCCCCTCCTAATAATCTTAAGGAGTTAAAAAGCTTTTTGCAAACCTGTGCATGGTTTCGAAAATTTATCCCCCACTTCTCTGAAATTGCACAACCGTTGACCGACCTCACTAAAAAAAATAAACCCTGGAAATGGGGAGATAGAGAGGTCAATGCGTTTAAAGAGCTTAAACGAAGACTCACTACGAGTCCTATCCTGCGCCAGCCAGACTTCGAGCAGCCTTTTATTCTGCGCACAGACGCCAGTGCATATGCCTTGGGCGCGGTGCTCATGCAAGGTCTGGATCCGAAGTCTGAGAAACCTATTGAGTATGGCAGTAGGTTATTAACGGCAGCAGAGCGAAATTACTCCACGACGGAGAGGGAAGCGTTGGCTGTAGTGTGGGCCCTGGATAAGTTTCGTGGCTATCTGGAAGGCGCCCAAGTACGCGTTGCAACCGACCACCAGCCTCTGAAGTGGCTTTTGTCTTTGAAGACACCTAGCGGTCACCTTGCACGGTGGGCCCTGAAAATTCAAGCCTATAACCTGGATGTTGAATACACTCCGGGTAAGGCTAATGTGATAGCGGACACACTTAGTCGTCCCGTCTGCCAACCGTCAATAGACGTGCCTGGCAAGCTTTCAGTTGCCAAGTCAGCTCCAGAGCCTTCTGCCGACTTGGAGGGGGAGGATATAGTGCCTATCCCACACGTCACTCCCCGCACCTATAGATTACGCCGTGTACCGGCTCGCTACTAAATGTGTGTCTCTAGTTCGGCGCACCTCTATGCGCTGCGATGCTACCCGCTGCAGCACAGCAGCGGTTAGTTGGATTTTTACGCCCGTTGCCTGCGCACGCGCTCTGTATTCTCGCACTTCGCGCCTCGCGTGCCGCTTCGGCGCCCCAACTCGCTATTGTATTCTATTAGTTTAGTACCTACCTAAGTCACTATCTTTCCTGTTTAGGTTTACGAATGTCCGTTGTACAGTTTTACAATAAACAGTTTTACTTATAATATGGTGGAGTGTTTTCTTCGTGTAGAAGCCCGTCCGCCATAAAGTATGTTTTTTTTTACCAACTTGATTGACTTCTAAACGAAAATTCCGTACGAATTAATTAATACCTACAAAATAAAGAATATTGACTACAAAATATTCTCAGCTTAAACAATACACACACCATTAGAGCTTTTAATGACAATGACATCACGTTTTATATCCAAAATGGCGTCGGCTTGGCGCGCCCTCCATTCTATGGGCTGTTTACGAGTTCTTCGTTTAAAACAAGCGTGACCTATTTTTTCTATTTACTTTGGGATACGCTACGCTATCTGATTGATCATATTACACGTTTCCCGCCTGAGGATGTGTTATTTTGGGGTTATGAAGCTCTAGGAAAAGATAAAGAAAGTGCCTAATTAGTGTATCCATTCTGTCTTTGTTGAGTCTGTTTGACAGTGACAATAATATTGTGTGACGGAGACAGCGTTGTTACTCAATCAAAACATTGTTGCTAAGCAACGTTATTCACCTTCGGAGGTTAGCATGAGAAGGGGTGAAGGGGCCCAACAGGTCCAGGTTCAAGTCTTAAAAGTTCATTTTACAATGTCACCTCACCGTGTCACGTCAAGGTCGGGAGAATCTCCTGCAGCGTGTTGCTAACGATCTTTTATCCTTCAAACCGGTCTAAAGGGCGCACATTTAAACCGTTTTGGCATTTTGAATGTGGATTGACCTTTTTATGTATAGTTCTATCTACGCTCATTCTTTAGGTACTCAAGAAGTCACGAAAAGCTTAACTTTCCTCCCTTTTTTCCTTTCCGGGGTGGAAAATCCTCATAGATGTCCTCCGCCCTGGGGGAAAGGGGGGGGGGGGGCAAAGGGGTCTATCAGACTCTTACTGACTAAAAACCACCCCGGTGTTCCTTCTCCCACCTACGCCGAGGATCGCGGGAACTAATGCAAGTCCCGCAATCCCCGGCTGTAACTTATCTCCCTCTAGTCTAACCTGAACTATGTTGAAGTTGGTTTCCAGCGTAATAGAAAGCAGTTAAATCTCAGTGTCTTAAACGACTGCCCATCAGACCTCCATGCCCATCAGCTCATCCATAGAAAATAACGATCCGTACTAATTATTAATACCTATTATAAATACGAAAGTAACTCTGTCTGTCTGTCTCTTCTTCACGCCTAAACCACTAAACCGATTTTAATGTTTAGTACAGATATAGTCTGGAACCCGAGAAAGGACATAGGATAGTTTTCATCCCGGAAATCCCCCGGGAACGGAAACTATTCCACGCGGTTGAAGTTGCGGGCAAAAGCTAGTTTTCAATAAACACACGTACGCGTTCGTTCAACTTTATATATTACGTCTGTTCAGCTGTAGTACAAAATTGTATTGATAAAGGTGAACGCAGACTTAGCCGCACCGCACGCGCCGCAGTTCCCGCAGTCATCGCATTTTCTTTGTTGTCGTTTCAGGGTCTGCGGCAACTGCGACGCGGGTAGGTGTGCGAGGTGGCATAGAACTTCATATAAAGAATTCGAATGCGAAGACTGCGGCGCGTGCGGTGCGGCCAAGTCTGCGTTCACCTTAAATGTGCGTAGTCCTTTAAAACTGACCCGCACTGGGATTACGTATCTTGCAATAGCCGAGCGATCGCGATAATTTAGCAAAATTTGCTGCTCAAACGTCAAATTCAAAATACGTCACGTCAAATAGCCATCTAGCGATAGTGCTGCCTCTGTGGAGCAATCAGTTAACTAAAATATGCATTTTTCGTTTGGTGGTTTCGTATTTAGTATGGTTTTTAAGAGCAAAGTTAAGATTTTTTGTAAAAGGTGGTATTTAATTAATTCCAGCGATTGCTACTTCATCGTCATCGTAGCAATAAGTACATTAGAACAATCAGCGAGCGATTAGCAATCAGTTCATACATAATACGATTTTTTTTGACGATCGCGCGGTGATTGCGCGATCACTGCGCAAATATTGCTGATTGCTGTTTCATAGGTAATAACCCCGCCGGGTTGGATTTTCTGTGTTCTAACAACAATGTAAACAAGGACAACGACTTTATTTGCCTAATGAGGCACGACGGTGTTTCCTCATTGACTTTTAAATTAAGAGTTTTTTTTTAATTTCACAATATTTTTTTTTGGGATTTTTATCCACGTGGATGCGTCAACCCCATTGTACCTTATAAAGCTACTACATAATCAAGATAAACAAGAATCTACATATAAATATCTACGAAGTTAATCACTGTTTAAGCTTGAGTACTAGACCACTACTAGAATTTTCACTGAGAACATTGTATTGGAAAACCCAGCCCACTTAGCTAACAACAGCAATGAGCAATGTAAGTACTTACTACAAAAGATGACATCGTATGACATCATACAAAACAGGAACGTAGGCATTGACCCAGCCCAGACCCAGTATTTAATGAACGGGTTTGAGGTATGTACAGTGGGCAAAGCAGATAAGTATCCAGCCCCCCTAGACAAGTGGCATTTTAGAATAGATAGCGAAAACGAATAAATTGTCAAATGTATGGAGATGTCAAATTGTTTAGCGAAAGCTTATGTCAATTCCATACATTTGACAATCTATTCGTTTTCGCTATCTATTCTACATTGCCACTTGTCTAGGCCCTCTTATAACATGGTATATACTTAAATGTATATTTGTCACACATAAATACAATACGGTATTTGACACTATTAACCGATAAATCTAAGACATATTTTTTATAAAACCTATCTTTTTATTAGTCCTAAGCATCGGATTTGTTTTTAATTTACTGTAAAATTGGATTTTTAATTCAATAGGGTTGCTAGCTTGTGACGTCACAATCTGGTATTGGCATACAAAGTATATAGGAGAATTGCGTTTTACTGCTCATAAAAAGTTCGTCAATTGATGATGGTGTCAAATACCGTTAATAATTAACAGAGTTCCTTGTTCGACTATTGAGTTAAGTAACAATTTGATAATTAATACGAATATTTGAAACCAAATAACTGTGGTTGGTCAATTAATTTTTATTAACTGTTTACTATCAAATATTGCGGTTTATTGGTTAGGTACTTAAACTATTTTATCAATTAATAATAGGAAAATATATACCTATATTTTCAAAATAATTATATTTAGGCATCATACAAGCAATTGTTAGCCAATTTGGTTTTACCACGGTCCACGGCTGATAATTTTAATCATTTATAAATGCCTACAGGAAGACTGACCAGTATCCTGTGTACTCATTCAGGCAAGAATAAACTACAATTAATGCTTATTACGTACGGTGGGCAAAGCAGAAGTATCCAGGGCCGTCAGATACAGTTTAAGTTTTCTCAAAAACTCACGGATATTCTCTAATAAAAAAATAAACTATAGTAGAAAATGACTGGTTCTTTAATTAGGTTAAATTTAATGTGAATACATTCATTGGTATTCAAAAATATAATATTTTTTTAAGAGTTCCTTAAGCTTTCATAGACCAAGCGACAGCCGGCTATCGCGCTGCTATTGTCTTTCTATTGTGTCGTAGGTCGTAGGTTTAAAATGATATTCGGAACCCTATTTAAGAAAGACTGCTATGAATTTGTCTGTGCCATCTTTAAATCAACGGCGAACCACCCGAAAGGATAGAAAGCTAATAAAAATAATTCAAATTGATCAACTTCGACTTCGAGTCTGATACAGGGTATTAAACTCGTAAATAGCCATGACTGCTTCGCGACAGTAAGTAAACAAAGAATCTGTCTGCCCACGGCGTCTATGACGTCATTTATATATCTAATAAATCTATATAACTAGATATAACTAACAAGAGAGTAATACACGCTAATGGAATTTGTATAGCACTTTTCTGAACGCCCACTGCGTAGAATCAATCATTTTCCCAGGCAAAGGACCGCTGTATACCTAGAACTTTTCTGAACGCCTACTGCGCCGAATCGATCATTATCCCAGACAAAGGACCGCTGATATGACATCATCCACCCTTACTAACCCTACATAGTAGGGAAGTAATAAATTTATTTTACTATGTCCCCCGCGGTTTCAACCTTGCTTTGATGTTCTATAGCCTATGTTTCGATTTCGATGTTTACATGCCTAAACTGCTGTACCAACTTCCACGATTTATGGAGAGAATTTTCTTTTTTCTTTTTTTGTTATTGCTCTGGTTGTTGTTGTGGAGTTGAATAGAAGTGCGTGTTAAAATCGATCAATGGAATCGAGAAATTACACAAAAATTCTATCTATCAAAACAGATGTGTTGTTTTTTTATTTTAAAAGAATGATAGCTTAATTTTAACGTATTATCTTCCAGTGCATTACGGGCATCGAAACTATAAAAACGTTTCTATTATACCTAGCTCACTCCATTTAACATGTCCATATTTTTTGCGTTTGCTAAGCACTGCACAGTGGTACTTTTTGTTCTGAAGCTTAGATAAAAACTAAACCTACCTTGAAAACAAAAGACCTGTCATTGATCAAAATGATAAACTACGAAACGTATTAATTTCGCTTTTTGAACACTTCCGCAGTTAACTAAGGTGCTCCTACACAGAAGTTATATGCATAATGTTATTTTGTAGCAAACTACCTAGTAACATAACATTTTATATTAGAGTGTAACATTTTACTCCAACATGGTAAGAATGTTACATGTTATAAACGCTCCCACACTGGTTGAACTAGTTGTAAGTATAACATGGTATATTTGTCACACATACGTTGTCACAAAGTTATAAACTGTTTTGTTATGTTATAACAATTTGTAACGTCTGTGACGATTTGTTAAGAAAAGTTAGACAAAGAAATGTTGCAAAAAATAACTGCTGTGTGGAACCACCTTTACAACAGTCATTAGCATACATGTCTACGAAGTGTCAGAAATAATATTTACTTGTGCTATTTCAGTGAAACAGGTCAGTAAGTAAACGAGGCCGAAGTGTAAGCGGATTGTCATTTCGCCGCCTTCCTACCTTTTCACATAAATCTCTATGTACAAACTACCCGAAACTGTATTTATGTGTATATATTTTTTTTTGTGAGTGGGAAATTATCAAATGACTTCTCCCGTCTTGAGCGCGGCGGGAGGGTGTGTCAGACTTTTACTGACTAAAACCCACTCATGTTCCTTCGGTCGCCCTTTATGTTCCGGGGTCACGGTAACTATTATAAACATTCCGCAACATAAACATTGCGCAACTGTCTGTATACATTAACCTTGGACCTAAAGTTTTAGTGATTAAGTCCAATCCACATTCTAAACTATCAATATTTACTTGTGAACCACGTATTGTCAACTCAAATACACGAAAAAATCATTAAAAGCAAGCAATCATTTAGCCATATTCAAAAGACAAGTTTAATAGGAAACGAATTATAACAACCCAGTGGTAATAATGTTAGATTACGGGGCCATAGCAACAGAATAAAACTTCCCATAATAGGTATTCTAAAGCCACAGCGCATAATAAACAATAAATAAAACCACGGAAACACATTAGATTATTAATTCTATTTTATTATTATTAATACTGTTCAATCATTCATAGTTTTGAAAATACGCAAATCTTTGGAAGCCCGATAGTTAATGGATGGAAAAGGTTTCCTAAAATGAAACGCCCACCGCTCCCAGTTTTTTTGGCTTGACCTTGAGCAGCACGCACTGCACGCGCCGCCAAAGATGGCGCCGCACACTGGCAAATTTTGCCGATGTGTAGACAAAGGAACAATACGCTCATAATTTTTTTTGGGGGTAGTTTTTTTTCTGTTCTGTTAAATAATTTTCGATTTTTATTTAGGTAGGTATTACTAAAACGAAGTTTTTCTAAGTTTTCTTATGTGTAGTCTACCCACCATGATACTTGACTTAAAAACCATTGACGTAATAGATGTTCTTAATTTTCAATTAATTTGCATAATTAGACTTTACAAGCATTTATTATTTATAAACAAATGTTTTCTATATAAAAAAATGTGTTCACCAATTATTACAAACAAAAAACTTAACGTAGGTATTATTTAATTATTTATCCTAAATTAGGATAGTCATTAAAATACAGAAAATACCCAAAGTGTTCGTTAATGACGCTATTAGTCATTCGAGTTCGAGTTAATTAATAAAGACGTAAAATCAACATTTTTGTGTTTGAAGTAATGCTGTTAGTATAGAAATAAATAGTTTACTTCACGGCAATTTATTTAAAAAATAACCGAGATTGCTACTTAAAAGACTGGGCATTTAATGATTTAAGAACAAAGTACCCTCATAATCGAAATTTTGGGTATCTACAAAGCCCATGGACAAAGCATTTGAAAAAAGCAACTGCACATAAAAATAATAGATTTTGTCGCGCTCAATTTCTGAAATAGCACACTGGTCAAACCGGTCAATTCAATTCAGTCAAGCTTAAGAGCAATACGAGCACCGCTGACCGCATTTATTCTTATATTGACAATATGTCGAGGTAGTTAAGGTTTATATTAAATTCTTGTCTTCCAATGCGCTCCGCTGCGCCTCTAGCGGTGTGCGCTGGGCCTATGTACGCGCGTTATGTACGTGAATGAATTTATAAAACTTCTTTAAGTAAATGTTTAGTACCGGCACAGAATAAATAAAATTGGTAGGTTTAACCGGAAGATATCAAACGCGTGTTGGGTATTTTTTTACCTTCCTAAATAATTAAATTAAGTAGTAATGTATTTTTTATTTTACCACTAGTACAGCAAAAACGTGAAATTAAAATATTCATATTAGAATAAAACTACAGAAGATCAGCGTCTCAAATTATTCGAATTCACAAAATGGCGGACAGGATAACTGCCATTTCCGTATGTAAGAAAAATGGCCACGTGCGTGGAGAAAAAATCAGGATGCGTAAATAAACAACAATCCGCTTATTTAGATAAACATAATTTTTAGATAATAATTAATAATTGAATATTAAAAAAAATTTAGACGACGAAAAAAAATTTGAAAAAAAATACAAAAATAAAAAAAAACAAAAATAAACACTGGTACTCACTTTTATGGTGATTGCCGGAAACGGTCACTATTTATTAATTTATTTAAAAAAATATAAAAGGTTCGGAACCGTAAGGGGGCGACTGCCTCACCGACGCTCTCGTTACAAACTGGCGGGACCTCGGGAAGCGACACAACCGTGCTGCGATGTGCCGCGTTCCAAAAAAGCGTAATTATTTACTTGTTAATGCAACCTTACATAACTAAATAAGCTTGCAAGCGATTTTACGAACGTCAGCACCAAACCTTATGAAAATTCGTGATAAGAATGTTTGAATTAACATCCAGCCGCGAAAACCGTCTTGAAACAGATTATCTATAAGGCAACATTATAAATTTGAAGACTGTTTGAACGCGATAATCTCAGAACTACTGGTCCTATTTGTAGTGTTTTTTTTTTGTTTTTTAGCCCGTTTATGGGGAAAGCCTATCGGCTATAAAACTTCACGCTTAGATCTACAGGAGCGGAGTAGTCATTAAAAAAACAAAGACATTGCAACGTAGTGAAGCGTTACTAACCATACTAACATAGATTAAAGTTTTATTTTTACTACCAAATTTATTATAACTGTATGTATTTTAGGTTAAGGTATTTATGAGCCTACGTAGCCTAAAATAACAGTTATTCTACTTATTCTATTATAAATGTAACTTATCGCATGCGTTTGCTGAAATTGTAGAATTAATCAAGAGGACGATTCACTATGACCCGCAGTGGCCTACCTACATTAAATTATATTGTGTGGGTGTCAATATTTTCTTAACTAACTAGATTACTAAGTAAAAAAAACATTTTACACGATTGTTTAGTGTACAAATAGATAACTGCTAAGAGCAATGCTTGGAGTTTTCTGCTCACAAAACACGTTAAACTTTTTTTTTTTATCTTATTTTATGGAACACTGGTTTTCTCTAGCGGCTTCGCCCGCGTGAATGTTGTTACATCTATCCTCTATACCAGTGGTTCCCAAACTTATTTTGTCTACTGCCCACTTTGCGAATAAACATTTTTTTAGCGCCCCCCTTTTTTAACCTATATAAAAACCACTATAACTGCAAATTAAATTAATTAATTATTGGATCTATATATGTATATTAATGGAGAATTGTAAACGAAACTTTTACTACAACCCGCAACTTGAAACCTGAGCGCAGTAAGTAACATACAACGGCGCTTAGAATTATTACTCAAAGGAATTTTTCGGATAATATCTGCGGCCGGTTTATGAAGCACATAAGTTATTATTTCATTTATTGCTGGCAATATTAACTCTTCTTCGATGTTATGTGGTTTGCCTTTTCGAGCAATTAACAAAGAGATATTGTACGAAGCTCAAAGTCCGTCGTCATCTTGCTTAGCACCCGCCGAAAATAGTTTTACTACACTTGGCTGAGTATTATGCTTCTTCTCTAGGTCTTGAAAATATGCTACATTCTTGTCTTTCTTATCTGGATGCATTTTATTCAAACGATCTTGCAGTCTTGAAGGCTTCATTGCTTGATTATAAAATGTTTTTAGACATAGAAGACACAAAGGCGACGATAGGTTTGTGGGATTTTCAATGAATCCGAATTTAATTATGCTTAAGCAGCACGCACCGACAGGAATAAAACAAACATGCATAAACTCGGTTATCTCATTCGACGCTCAATCGTACTCAACAAGTCCGAACAAGTATTCAATGAACTAGCCGACTGATACAGGGATGCATGATTCGGGTTAGTTTACAAAAACTTGTTAAAACATGATAGATATCTACGAGTACTAATAAAAGTGTGTCTGTTGCCTTTTTATTTGTTTGTTTGTGTCTACTTTCATTACGAAACGGAGCGACCGATTGGCATGATTTTGATTTTTTCTGTATTTAATAAAATAGGACAGTTATATGAACTACGCGGAGAAAAATAAAGAATCGAGTTTGAGCAATCTTTTAATTCATATTAGATGATGTTCACAAGTTGTTGTTGAGAGTCTAGAGCTCATGCAGTTGTTGTCTAAGAGGCCTCATAGCTAAATAAAATTACAAATCCCCCCCCGGGCTCTAACCGCCCCCATTTTCTTTCTGGGTCTCTTACCGCCCCCCTTGAGACCTGCAGCGCCCACAAGGGGGCGTTATCGCCCACTTTGGGAAAGACTGCTCTATACCCTTAGAGGGATGGAATTTACAAAAATCTTTTCTTAGTGGTTGCCTACTCTTTACAAAGAACACACCCTGCAAGTTTCATGTCTCTAGGACCAGCGGTTTGGGCTGTGCGTTGATATATCAACAATCAGTGAATCAGTCAGACAGTTTACCATTCTATCTATACTTCTATACTAATATTATAAAGAGGTATTGTAAGTTTGTAAGTTTGTATGTAGGGGGTAATCTCTGGAACTACTGGTCCGATTTGAAACATTCTTTGAGTGTTAGATAGCCCATTTATCGAGGAATGCTATAGGCTATAAGTATACCATCACGCTACGACCCACGGGAGCGGAGCAGTAACGAAAAATGCGGGTGAAACCGCAGGGGACAGCTAGTATAATAATATTTTTAATAGTATTCGTTAAAACTTATATATTACGTAGTGAAGTGACTAATCACTGTTGTGTGGTGCAAAAGTAATATTTTTAGAGCTACAATCTGTACGACTTTCTTTAACTTTTCGCCGACCAAGCGACAGCCAGCTGTTATTGTCTTTCTATTGTGCCTCGATTTACGTGTGTTCGAAGATTTAAGAATATTATTTATTTATTTTTATTTATTTAACTTTATGTACAAACACAGTACAGAGGCGGACTTAATGCCTTAGGCATTTTCTACCAGTCTACCTTAGGGTGATGCAGAGACAAAACACAAACATATGTGATTTAAATTCGCTCATACATTTCAAAGACAGTTTTCAAACGATTTATACCCACATTGTTGATATTCTTTTATAGACTCAAATATAGAGCTTGCAATACTATAGGCACGTGGTATTTTCATAAAAGAGCGTCTATAATGATATGTGTACGTACGATAGATAATACTACTAGAGGTTGCAATCGAATATTCGAATATTCGAATTATTCGAATACTCTTTCCAAATTTATATTCGAATAGTAAATAAATATTTATTCGAATATTCGAATATTACCAAATAAAAATATCAGTTTAAAGTCTATGTTGATAGAACTTGAAAATTGTTGTTGACAACACTGCTTTACTTGACGCCATTTTGTCACTTACAGAACACGTTGTTATTAATGTGTAAAGTGGTGCATTGTCTTTTTTGAAGTGATTTTCGATACTTTTATTTTGTTTTTATTACAAGTATTAAGGAGAGAGAACGACTTTAAAATTTATTTAAGAGATTTATAATAATGTAAATCTGATTTTTTTCTGAATTAATATTGACGAATTTGATTTTTTGTGACATGTGATAGTTTTTCTTTTTATTATTACCGAGCGAGAGAGAGATGTTTATTTTGTTCTTATTATTAACAGGAGAGTTAAATTTGTTTAAAAATGTTATAATAGGTAAATCTGATTTATTTCCGAATTATAATTGATGAATCCGATTTTTCAGTGCAATATTGCATATTATGAAAATAATACTGTAACGTTTTTACAACACATTTACGTATGTATGTGATACTTTTTGTTTTATTATTAACAAGAGAGAAAGACATTAATTTTGTTTTTATTATTACAGAGAGAGAGAGATTTTTAAATTTATTTATAAAAAATATAATTGTTTTGATTAACATTTTCATGATTAATTGTTTTAAAATTTTGTTGAATAAGTAAATAATTATTGTGCCAGCGGATATCCCAACAACTGACGACACTATAGTTGCGACATACGCTGATGATACGGCGCTACTGTCGACTCATAGCAACCCTGAAACGGCATCGTTACAGTTGCAAAACCACCTGACAGAGGTTGAGATGTGGCTGAAGCGTTGGAGAATAAAAGCCAATGAGAGCAAATCGGTACATGTAACATTTACACTAAGGAGAGAAACATGTCCACCGGTAACGCTAAACTGCAAAGTTATCCCTCAAGATAATAACACAAAATACTTGGGCATGCACCTAGACAGGAAATTTATGTGGCAAAAACATATTTGAACCAAGCGAAAACAACTCGATGGAAAACTGCGGTCACTGAACTGGTTATTGGGACGCCAATCACAACTAAATCCTGACAGCAAGATGCTAGTGTACAAAACTATCATAAAACCAATCTGGACTTACAGAATACAACTGTGGGGAACGGCCAGCAACAGTAATATAGATATCCTGGAGAGATTCCAGACCAAAGCCCTGAGAACAATGCTTGCCATCCCTCATTGTGTAAGTAATAGATATATATACCTCGACCTCGGCCTAAAAACAGTTCGGCAAGAAATAGCTCAAAACAGCCTGAAATATCAGGAGAAACTGACCCTGCATGTAAATAAACTGGCACACGCTCTAACTGGGGAGAACGCTCTGCAGCATACCAGGTTAAAAAGAAGTGACATACAAAGCCTACATAAAAGATTTACCAATTGACAACAAGAGAGTCGTGTGAAATGAATTTTCACACAAGTATGGCCCTTGAAGATAACATAAACTGAGAAATCAAATAGAGAAGTGGCTTATTGTTGGAAAACAGATTGCCATGAAGCAGAAATCAAAAGAAAAAAAAACTTATGTTTACTTATCTGCATAAAAATATAGTTCCTAAAGCAATAAACGCTGATATTCCGTGTTTTTTAATTTTTTTTTATTATTCGAATATTCGAATAAAATTCGAATAGCACTGAAAAAATATTCGAATATTCGAAAATTAAAATTATCGAATTTTTGCAACCTCTAAATACTACTTCATTACGGACTTATAATGTATGAGTCCAGGTTTCCTTACGATGTTTTTCTTTACCGTTATAGTGGTTGATATCCTAGATGAACTTAGAAACATTGTATTAATTTGTCAATCGGTATTTGCCCGGTATGAACCTACAACATCTTGCGAGGTCTTAGCCACAGAGCCATCAAGACATTACCTATTTATGGAAAAAAGCTTGATCAAAATCATTATAATTATACATATTGTCTCAATATTCAACAATATTACAATATTGTCGAATCTTACAACTCATAATACTTTTTTTTTTTGTGAGTGGGAAATCATCCAATGACTGCTCCCGTCCGGGGTGCGGTGGGAGGGCGTGTCAGACTCTTACTGACTAAAACCCACTCATGTTCCTTCGATTGCCCTTTATGTTCCAGGGTCACGGTAACTATTATAAACATTCCGCAACACAACTCATAATACTGCGCATATTGTACGAGCCATCGTATAAAAAAAGGTCTAAAATTGAAAATGAATTAAAAATCAATTGGTATTTTATTCATAAATAGGCCAGTTTCGATAATGTATATTCTTAAACATATACAAGACTTGCGATACAAGTTTTGCCTGTTTTTACCACAGTATACCTTCTGAGAGTGTATTTATTTGACAATGAGTGTATCAGTCAAGGTCGATGTAAATTGTCAACAATGAATTCGTCACAATAGAATGTAAAATGAACGATTGTTAAATATTCGACTTCTAGCGTCTTTTTTATTTTCCTTGCGGTTTCTTTCGGTTTTTGGTTACCGCTTCGCTCCCATAAGGCATAGCGTGATATTATATAGCCTATTAGCTTTTGCCCGCGACTTCGTCCGCGTGGATTAATAGCTCCCGATCTTGGGGGATTTCCTGGATGAAAACTATGCTTTGTTCTTTCTCGGGTCCCAGACTATATCTGTACCAAATTTCATTCAAATCGGCTCAGTGGTTTAGGCGTGAAGAAGGAACAGACAGACAGACAGTCGAAAACGTGACTTTCGCATTTATAATATTAGTACGGATGTTACCAGGGATAACGTAGCATTCTAATGGTGAAAGAATGATCGAAATCCGTCCAGTAGTTTTATTCGTAACAAATATAAATACATCTTTCCTCTTTAATAATATTAGTATAGATTTAGGAATGAGGAAGTAAGGTATACCGTTCTTGATACCCGGCTTTATAATTATACTAGCTTTTGCCCGCGACTTCGTCCGCGTGGAATAATACATCCCGTTTCCGGGGGATTTCCGGGATGAAAACTATCCTATGTCCTTCCTCGGGTCCCAAATTTCATTCAAAATTGGTTTAGTAGGCGTGAAGAAGAGACAGACAGACAGACATACTGGCAGAGTTACTTTCGCATTTATAATATTAGTACGGATTAACTGTGGAACAATCTTGAGCGTACACAAAAAGATTACTAGCCTTTGTCCACGACTTCGCTCACTTTAAAAGGAGACAAAAAGTGGCCTATGTCACTCTCTATCCCTTCAACTATCTCCACTTAAAAAATCACGTCGGTTGTCACTCCGATTTGCCGTGAAAGACAGACACCCACAATTGCCCATTTATAATATTGGATTATAGCTTAAATATGCTCGAGATAAACGGGCTATCTAGAACTAAAACATTTTTCTATTCGAACTAGTAGTTCCTAAGATTAATGAGTTCAACTAAACAAACAAACTATTGGAGCGGGGAATGCATAATATATTATTAAATTGTCCGTCTTGCGTACAATATTAGGTAGATATTGGTGCCGATTCTCTTGTGCACAAACTATCGTAAATTTAAGTTAAGTGCATCTTTCTCTTTCCATTTCTTAAAGAAAAGGACAGAAGATACATTTTAGTTTAATCCTGTCAAATTAGACAGCGCCTGATGAAAATTGACGTATATTTAGACGCCCTGTTTTTAAATTGCGTCTAAATTATCTATGGAGTGTCTAAATTTGACAGGACTTAACTAATATTTGATCTTCTGTCCTTTTCTTAATTAAATGGAAAGAGAAAGATGCACTTAACTTAAATTTACGATAGTTTGTGCACAAGAGAAACGGCACCACTATCTTGATCTATATATATTACCTTAACCATGTGGTATTTAAAGCTGAGATAAATGAGTTATTATTTATTAAGTACTTTGGTAAAGTAATTTTACTGTTAACGTGGATATTCAAGCGTGATTGCCTAATTAATGAAAAAGTCATTCAATCGAGTATATGCACTTTGCGGGCTGTTTTGATGATTTAAATGATAATAATTCTGTAACTTATGGCCTATTACTGTCGCTAATCATTCTATGATCAACACACAAACAGACACTGAGCTGGAAATTTTGCAATTTCCTTTTTACCTTGAAGCATCCTCCTTAAAACTGCCACAGCAAGATAGAAATTGATATATATAAATAACCCACAGGACATGCTAAAGAATTTACATTTATCGCATAGTAGGACTCATGTGGGCACAGTACATGTGACATTTAAGGACTGCTCACACTTAGTCAGCGATGTTCATAGAAAACGAAAAGTTTGAGACGCCTCCGCGTACAACTTTCAGCTTTAGCAGTGGACGTATATACATTGGTCTGGAATTGTCCAGTTATATTCCTAATCAGCACATAATTATATTTATAAAAAATGGAGCATACGAGTAGAACATAAACAATTCCCTCCACCAATCACGCTCATATTATTCACACTTGGGAGAAAACGGGGTTAAGTGATATAATCAGGTCAAACCACTATCTATCGTATCAAAAGAAATACGTAGTTACAAGCACGCTTATTATCTCCTCTATATATATAAGTATATCTATGTATATAAAGTAAATATACATACTACTAAATTATGTAGATATTTTTTTTTGTTGAGTGGGAAATCATCCAATGACTGCTCCCGTCCTGGGTGCGGCGGGAGGGCGTGTCAGACTCTTACTGACTAAAACCCACTCATGTTCCTTCGATTGCCCTTTATGTACTAGGGTCACGGTAACTATTATAAACATTTCGCAACCCCGGCAAAATTATGTAGATATCAACGCACAGCCCAAACCGCTGGTCCTAGAGACATGAAACTTGGAAGGTGTGTTCTTTGTGAACAGTAAGTATCCGCTAAGAAAAGATTTTTGGGAATTCCACCTATAAATGGTTAAAATAGGGGATGAAAGTTTGATATCAAGCGGGTGAAGTCGCGGGAAAAAGCTCTTTTTAGATAAAACTAGCTTTTGCCCGCGGCTTCGCTCGCGTTAGAAAGAGACAAAAAGTAGCCTATGTTACTCTCCATCCCTTCAACTATCTCCACTTAAAATATCACGTCAATTCGTCGCTCCGTTTTGCCGTGAAAGAAAGACAAACATACAGACAGACAGACAGACAGACTTCCCATTTATAATATTAGTATGGATAATAAGAGAATACTTCTGTTATTATTTTATAACTAGCTGTTGTAGGTTTTTGGTTACTGCTTCGCTCCTGTGGGACATGGTATAAATGACGTCATTCGCAAAATATAGTGTTTAAAAAAGATAAACGAAGATAGAATTGGCCATTTTAATCGCCTTGAAAGCCTCTTATCGGATGAACACTAATATTGTGATAACATTATGTACCTAATTAGCACTTGAATTTGTTCCCACACTTATCTCTTTATCAAAGAAGACATTCATTTAATAAGCCGATAAGAAAAAAAAGATTTTAGCACAACTACTCATCCGATTAAAATAGTAGATTGTTTACCTAGGGAGCAATATACTATTTTTAAAGCGAGAGCAGGGATTCGAACGTCACTCCGCGTTAAAATAGAATTGCTCCCGAGGCGAACACTCTTTTTCGCCTTCTATGAAAAAATTAGTAAGTGGTGCTCATTCTCTTGCTCACAAACTAAACCAAATTTAAGTTAAGTGCTGCTTTCTCTTTCCATTTCGTTAAGAAACAGACAGAGGATACATGTCAGTTTGGTCCTGTCAAATTAGCCAGCACCTAAAGTACTGTCTTACCAACTTATCTGTGAAATGGCTAAAATTGGAACTACGGCTGACATGACTATGACATTTCAGTCAAACATTTGACTTCATTTGAGTGTACTCTGTCTCTTTCTTTTTGCAACGCTGAATAGACAGTGTCGCCCTCCTTCAGTTCACAGATAACTTGGTAATGGTATGTCTGTAAATTGACCCATTTTTAGTGGCCATAATTTTAAACGCGTCTAAATTATCTATGGATGGAGTGTCTTAATTTGACAGGACTTAACTAATATTTTATCTTCTGTCCTTTTCTTAATTTAATGGAAAGAAAAAGATGTACTGAATTTAAATTTAGTTTAGGTTGTGAACAAGAGAATCAGTACCATTGTTTATTTACTCTTAAGAATAGAAAGGTACGAAGAGTATTTCACCGGAGGTAGGGGCGATAAATCGATCGATGTTTCAGTTTCAGTAATCGTCGAAAATAAAAACCAAGTACTAATTAGTAGGATCAGCAAAAATGCGTATACACGTACGGACAAACAATAAAGAAGGCGCATTGCACACATATTGCATTATTTTTTTTGTGCCGTAAACAATTAATAAACTGATATTCAAATACATAAATATCCTGGGACAACTCACACATGGCCACCAGACAACTGATAAACATACTTATTTAATTTATGAATACATACTTATTAAATGACACATATACAGAGAACAAACAATCGTGCTCAACACACTATGGCCCTGTCCAGAAAGGGCGATTTCGCCGCGATTCTCTCGCGCGTATCACGCGAAATTTCCTTCTCTTTCTGTTTTATACGTGCACTCGCTCTGAAATTCGCGCTAAATCTGGACGCAACAAGGCGGCCCTAGTATCTCGACTCGCGCGCATTACGCGCGAATCACGCGTGAGTCGAGAGTCCGACGAATTGCACGCGTATTACGCGCGAGTTTATTATTCGCGCGATGCTTGTGGAGGCGATGTATTGGTGCCTAGTATCTCGACAACGCGCGAGTGAATTCGCGCGACTCGAATCGCGGCGAATTCGCCCTTTCTGGACAGGGTCAAAGTTTGTCCTGAGTGGGAAACGAACACACGACCTGCTTACGGCTTAGTTGTCAGGGTCACTAACCACTAGACCAACAGGCCCGACAAAAAATGATCAATATTGTTTATAACCAGTGTTTCCTAGCCTACTCTGGAATGAAATAACCGAAACAAACTCGGAAGTCAGAGGTCAGTCACTGTTAAAGTTCATACAATAGGGATGACGACAGCATTAAAAAAATGGCATTCTGTTTAGTCCGTCTGATAGATCGGCCAAAAATACGGGACACGTATTTTTTGCTTGATCAAATTAATTAAAAAATACAAAGATAAAGAGCAACAAAGTTCCGGAGTGGGGGCTTTTGACGTCACCGTCCTGCATATCTTATTGTGACGTCACGCGCAACTTCAATGCACTGTATCGTCGTCATTCTTCGTTTACGAGCAAAAAGAAAAAATACGTGTCCAAAATTTTTTGATAATCTATCTGACGTACTAATCACTTTTTTTTGTCGTCTCGCCTATTGATTTGATCAGATCTTGAGACGATCATATTTTGGTGTAACCTAAATGCTCTCTCGATGAGAGGAAAAAATATTCGAGTTGATCTTTGACAGTCGTTGCAACTAGTCAGAAAGTGTACCAAGAATAATAATAATCTTTCAACGACCAGGTGACAGCCGGCTGTCGCGCTGCTATTGTCTTTCTATTGTTTCTCGAATCAGGTATGTTCGAAGGTTGTCCACGGAGGCGTAGCTGAATAGACGTGTTCGCAAAATTTCACGCTTAGTGTACGCCTGCTTGCTTAATACAAAACTATGAAACTCACGACTACATGTAGTGCGTTCGTTAGTCAGATCAGATCAGATCAGTCTCTGGACAGTGACACTTAATCGTATCAAACCAATCGTTAATCTTATCAAATCAAAACGTCAAAGTGAGCACACGGAAAAATAATTAATTAATTAAATTAATTAGGAAAAGGACAACTGTCATCCGAGTACCATTCGTTGATCACTCACGGTCACTATTGGTGTTTATTTGAAGTTTTTTTTGCCCGTAGCAAATAATCATCTTCGTCGTCATTAATACAAAACCAACTGTTCTTAAATCCGTAACGAAAGTTAAGGCTACGTAACGTTACGTACGTTACGTAGCCTTAACTTTCCTTAACCTAAACCGTCTCGAAGCCCAACCTAAACATTATTGGGAAAAGCTAAGGATTGATGATTAATTGAACAACAAATTAATGTTTAACACTATTCAATTGCAATCTATACTTGTGTATAATTAAATCGTAACAAAAGTCGAAACTGTAGATTGTTTATTTTTTTTAATGAATATTTGTAAACCAAATACCTAATTTAAGGTAATTCCTATATTTTATTTTGTAAAATTGGATTTTGAGTTGCTTGGAAATCAATTAAATAGTCAATTTAAGTTTATTAGTGGCGCCATAAGTTGGCATTGCCTATGTATGTTGTATACCTATGTAGCTCATACAGTGTAAAATATCAGATTGTTTCAAACATTTGATGATGGGGGCCTCATAATGATGACTGTAACAAAGTTGCAAGTTGTTTTCAATTTTTTTTTTCAAATAAACACGTGAAACTAGCTTAGACTAGCAAAATGTAACTTTCAATGTCATTGTAAATGTTTGATTGACGTAACACTAAAGTAAAAACATAAAAGATACCAAGTATCTACCCATACTTGGGAACCGGTGTTACAAGTCATATTTTCCTCATAAATGTGTGGCTTCGTTTCCTCTCTTGATTGTATTAATACTCACATATGGGTATTCATAAAATATTGAAAACTTGCGTCAAAATATTATATCTAGTTCTGTTATATTTTAGGTGAGTAGTTCAGTAAGTATGTGAACAGCAGCAAAGTAAGGCCCAGATAAATAACCGATAGTTAGGCAGATACTTTGGCTTAGCTATTCTGTCTCCACCTTGCCATCGGAGTTTGTCAGTTGTAGCACCTTAGCCGAATCACATACTAAGCATCGTTTTTTATCTCGGCCTAATTGTCCTGTATAATACTGAAGTGCTCTCGCTAAATGGACGGGTCCATATTTTAATTAAACCTGTCAGTACCAAAGTTTAAGCGGCTTTTATCAATTGCCTTATCATGAATCACTAAACTCGGCATAACCTATCTGTCGGAAACTGCCAAGGTCAATCTAATCGTTGTCTATGTTTTCCGCATTCAAAACCTACAGTATTCAATTCGGCACTAGTTGCTTTGGCAGTAGTGCTATCTTTTGGATAGATGACGTCATGACCTTTTGAATACTCCGAGCATCCTCCACATATAGAAAAAATGTCGGCCGTCTGACTTCATCCTTATCATCGTCGTCTTTTGCCCACCTGTTGATTGTTGTTTCATGCCTTTGAGTATCTTGCTCGAAGATCATAGCCCTTATCGTTTCTACACTGTAATCCTTTGTTGTGACATTTCATTTCTTTTTCCACCACGACATTCTGCCGCCGTCTTGACTGCTTTCAGTAACCAGCCTTGCCAGATTGATTGATGTTTCGCCACCATCCAAATAAGTATAGGTTCATATATAGATATTTATAGCCGATATATTTGCAGATAATAATAGGGGACAGTCAAAGGACCCAATTCCCACTGCAGAGCACAGTCCCCTTTTCGTATTATAGCAGTCTATGAGCAGAAATCGCCAATCCAAGCGTGGTCAATATACCACGCTTGGATTGGAGGTTCCAGACTCAAATTAATGTGAAATTATGTTTTCCTCTCTACGTTATCTTCTATCGATATCAGTGACGAAGATGTGATGAATAGGAATTATAATTTTAATCAGGACTGTTTATTATGAGGTGGAGAAATATACAATGACCCGGTTATGACAAGATACTGGTGCCGATGCTCTTGTGCACAAACTGACGTAAATTTAAGGTATGTGCATCTTTCTCTTTCCATTTCTTAAAGAAAAGGACAGAAGATACATTTTAGTTTAATCCTGTCAAATTAGACAGCGCCTGATGACAATTGACGTATATTTAAAAGCCATGTTTTTAAATTGCGTCTAAATTATCTATGGAGTGTCTAAATTTGACAGGACTTAACTAATATTTGATCTTTTGTTCTTTTCTTAATTAAACGGAAAGAGAAAGATGCATTTAACTTAAATTTACGTCTGTTGTGCACAAGAGAATCGGCACCATTGTAAGCTAAGAATTATTTCTATTTCTCTAAGTACACTTGGACGAGTTATCCTCCTAACCTTGCAGGTGCAAGCTTTTAGCCGCAATGTAAATAATTTATTTAAAGAATGTACGATTTTATTACAAAGCACACCCACAGAGCAAGTGTGAGGGTCAGACGTCCGTCTGTAATATTGTAAATACGTTACGCTGAACTGTAACATAGGCTGGGCTTGTTTACATATTTAATGTATCCAACATTTTCTGATACGATCTAAGCTAAGTATGTTTGTATGTTGCTCACTATTACATATTTTACACCAATAAACAGTATCTTCGTCTCTTTTATATAATAGGTATTGAATCTTTCTGTTTAGACATTTATTTTGCAATAAAGTCTAATATTAAAAATTACGTTTATGCTCATGATGGTACTGTGTTTACTTTTTTATTACTTTTACTATAACCTACATTTTTATGTTATGTGTTAACTGTTAATTTAATTTGTAAATAGATAAAAGTATTTATACATACAAGTACTGTTAATTTAGGATATTAAAATCACTTTTACGCTTTTGTTTCCGGAGTCTGCATTTCAACTACTTACGTCTGAAAATATGTCCATGGAACTCATGGATCATCGTCATAATTGTCTCCTTTTAAGTCCAGGAACTGAAAATACAACTATCCATGCAATACAAAATTATTTATTTAATTTATTTTTAATACAAAATCCAGAAAAGACTATCCGTTTGAAGAAAGTTTGAATTACAACTTGGGTAAACCTGTCTATGACGCCAGCGCCTCTCATAGACCAGTCGACTACACTTTGTGGAATGCGTTAAGGAAAACGAACGTTTTCCTCCAAGTTAATGAAATATTGTAACAGAAGAGTGCACTTAAATGACGCACATTCTTATAAGTTATTTTTATTTATTTATTTATTAGTTTCAGGCATCAAGGCCCATATAAACATATATACAATACAATATTAATATAAAACTTAAAAATACTATAAATATACATTACATAATAACTAAAACTAGTGCACACGAAGTGTCGGCGTCGTGTTTCGCTGACTGGTGTCATGTAGGCGGCCACGAAACCGGCGGTACACAACACTTTTCGGCCAGAACTCTTCCTTGAGGAACTTCTCGAGATGGTGTGTCGGAACGCAATAATAATCATCCAGGTAAATGAGTAAGGCAATTCTTTATTGCATTCCACAATGTAGGCTTAGGTGGTAAACATTTGACTAAAGTAACTACACACACCACACCTGCACCTTTAATCCTATAGTATATTCAAAAACAAATGAACTACGTTCTTGAAGTATTTATATGCGACTGACATCTGACTACAAACATACAGTTTGCAATTACGGCTTGAACACAACCAACATAATAAAACTATAGTTAGTGTGAATATAAATTTATCTGTGGAGCAACAACACGATAACCTAAATATAAAATTGAATTCGAGCTTAAAAACAATGTGCCTTTTAGTATTTGAAGGCTAAAGTTTGATACTTGCCCAAAATGGTGGCGGGAACTGGTTTGGAAGCTCGACAACCTTGGACGTTTAAAGATGCTGTGATGCGATGTTGCCAAACTTACTGGCTAAAGTTTTATGTCAAGGTATGTACAGATATAATATTTATATGCTTAGTTTACGCGTGTACCTTTCGACGGCTAAGCGACAGCCGGCTGTCGCGCTGCTATTGTCTTTCTATTGTGTCTCGAATCACGTGCGTTCGAAGGTTTTGTACTATCGGTCACTCAGTGTAATTACAATAGATGTAGGTATGTGATATTTAAACGCAAAGGAGCCTATTTTGAGGGCACCAAAATAAAGTCAAAAGATTTACTTTTTTGGATTATTAAACAAAAGTACCGAGTTCCCTCATTTTTTGTTTGATGATAACAACGATTGTACACACACTTTTGACACACTTTTTGTTCCTGCTTAGCTCTCGTAGCTAACTTAAATCCATACTAATATTATAAATGGGAAAGTGTGTCTGTCTGTATGTTTGTCTTTCTTTCACGGCAAAACGGAGCGACGAATTGACGTGATTTTGAAGGGTTGGAGAATAACATAGGCTACTTTTTGTCTCTTTCTAACGCGAGCGAAGCCGCGGGCAAAAGCTAGTAATGTATATATATATATATATATATATATAAGTATAAACAAATAACTCCTATAGGTATATATATAGTATATATTTATTCATATATAGTTATTCATATACCCTACTAGCTGTACCCCGAAGTTCATAACGTCATGTTATGCCTATGCATTACTGTTTAAGATAGAAGTAATATTTGTGTAAAGTTTCAATTTGCATCAGACAATCCTCACAAACTTTGACAGCTGACTGTCGCTTGGTCGTCGAAAGGTTTAAAATTAGCACAGTTCAGAATACAGTGTTACCAAGAAATCTGTAATTCATAAAGTCCCGGTAATGTAGGACTTTGTCGGTCACATAATTTATAAAGTTTTATATCGTAATTTAATTCCACGGCTAAATTATCCTATATCACTCATTCTTCATTTTCTCTAAAAAACTGATTTTAGTTTAACCTTCTGTGTTGCCATAAAAACTATACAATTGACAGAAAGATAAGCTTTATTACGAGAACATAAATCGAAATTTGCTAAGAGTACTACAAAAACCATAGTAATACATTCGAATATACTAAAAAAAATACGTTTCCTGTAAATATAGGAATGAAGATAATTTTAATTTAATCCATCCTTACATTATAAATGAGAAAGCAGCTCTGTCTGCCTGTCTCGGTTCCACGCAAAACTACTAAACCGATTATCCCAAATAATCCACGGGAGCAGGACCTACACGGATAAAACTGCGGGGACAGCTAGGTTTTCATAAATGTCTAAAATGTTTAGGTAGAATAATTGTTGCAGAATGTTTATAATAGTGACCAAGAAACATGAGTTGGTTTTAGTCAGTAAAAGTCTGACACACCGCCGCAAGCCGGAACACAGGACGGGAGCAGTCATTTGATGATTTCTCACTCCCCAAAAAAAAGGTAGAATAATTAAGTCAATAGTGACTAGACTGACAAGCTGATCTAGTAATTTGTGAACCTGCTAAGCCGGAGGTCGTGGGTACGATCCCTCCCAGGATAAACCTTGTGTAATGAGCATGATTGTCTGTCTGGATGTGTTTTTTTTTTATAATAAGGATTTAATTTTCACTTTTGTATAAGTTTTCTGGTTACTACTACAATACTTATATGTATATATTAAAAGATAAAAAAATAAGCAACCAAAATAATATGATGGTGACATTTTAATTTGCTAACTGTGTTAATAGATACCTATTTAATGTTGAGTTAAACGAGTGACGTCATAGACGAAGGCGATATCCGCTTTATTTACTGAATGAAATAACACCAATGACCTTTACATTACACGCGTAATATTAAACGAAGAAGTCATAAAATTCCTGATTGGTCTGGCTAAATTATTTTGTTGCGAAATAGTTCTAATAGTTACCGCAGCCCCAGAACATAAAGGGCAACCAAAGGAACAAGGGTGGGTTTTAGTCAGTAAAACTCTGACACTCCCGCCCCGCCCTAGGCAGGAGAAGTCACTTAATAAAAAGCTCGGATATATTTTAGTCTAGCAGCCATCTAATTGAACGATCAAACGCTAAATTGGGATCATCTGTACTGGCATAATAATAAACCCACAAGGCCACGTATGGCTTATGCATACCGAACCCACGGCCCTGACCTCCCCAGAGAACGGTTCCTTATTTCTGACTTACTTAAATTGACCGGCCAGAGTGAGTACTGTCAAGGAACAATGATCCCAACCCTCGCGTACCTTTATTTGGTGGCTTGAAATGAGATTCGCAAGAGCAAATGTGCTCGGAGGAAGAAAGTATTTAAGTAAGATGCTGGTAGGGATTTTAACCGTACTTTCGGGATTGTTTTGATAGCCGTTAAAGACTTCGCCATCGCCACTCTTCAAGCACTTCAAGATATGTTGTCTCCTTGTCGCTACGTCACCATGTTGTTTTGCGAAGTTAATTTACTAAGTTTGCAAAACATTTCCTGCCATTTTATCTTTGAAGTCAAACATCGGGTAGTCAGGGGCCATAGTCATTTCATATTCTCAGAGGATCCACATAAACAACCCAAACCGACTGAATGGGACCTATCTTCTGGACAGCAACAAGTGATTTATGCTTGAAACCATTTTCGCTGTAGCGCTTACAATTCAACGGCCGCCAAATGGCTTGAATAATGTAGACAGTCATTCCATTTGCACTTTTGAATTGTCAAGAAGTCAGTTAGTAAAACAGTAAAAAAGTTGTAGAAAGTAAACTCCAACAACACTCTTTTAAAACCAATTGCATATTGAAAAAAATAAAGCACAGAATAAGAATAATGTAACAAATAGTGAATGCTAAAAGAAATCTAAAATTAAATATACTTAAGTAATGGCAAAAAAACATTTCAATGACATTTTAAACACCGAGGAAACTACTAAATGTCATTTGCATTTGCACGTACGGATTAGCTCCACTTAGCTCAACCATTTTGAAAAGAACCTAATGGCCTATGGTATGGCGGGCTTGTTTCCGCAACTCCACGTCAAGGCGCGGTTTTTGCGTGTGGGTGGGTGGGTCATTTATTCGATCCACCCTAACTCGTTGAAGAACGCCAGCAAGCTGTTTATGCTGCTAATGGCGTCACAAACACCACCATCAGCGAAACATAACCATCACTGGCCCTCAACTCAGAAATAAGAAGAAGACCTTGAAACATAAAGTAATGTACACAACAGAATATGTTGTGGGCGCTGTGAGTTCGTCGCGCAGAGCGGTCCGGCGAGTTGAGAGAGTGCGCCAGTGCGGTAATGATTATACAAATGCTGATATTATGCCATTACTTGTTACGTGATGTTGACTTGAAGGTCAGTCGCCTGCTTGACTTGATCTTATCGAGAGCACGCTACTCCGCGCTGTATTAAAATAGTCTAGACTGATTTTTAAAGTTGATATTGGACACTAATATATTGGCTTGTTATTAGTCAGTTTTCTTTCCAATGAGTTGATTTAAAAATAACGTAACTCAAAAAATATTCTTGGATAAGACCCAATTTTGTGTCATCATCTTCAATCATATAAATTTTTCGTTTAATAAGGCTGAATTTTCCCACTGCTGGGCAAAGAGATGCCTAAGTTCCGCTAAAGTTTCTCGACTTACATAAGGGTTGGGAACAGTCCTTATTTTAAGAGTCTGGGTCATCCGCCAACTCTGCCTAAGACTGCCGCAATGTCGCTTGCCATGTGCAAAAAGTCAAGGACCCATTAGGACCGATTATTAAAAATAAAACCAGGTTTTTTCAGCCCAATCTATTTCAGCTTGGCAGTTTTTTTTTCTTATTGACCAAGACATGTATAGACTATAGACACGATTCACACTTCGTCAGTTGTCAATACAGTCCTCTTAATAATTCGCCTACGATTTTGCGTGGGGAATGGAATTTTGGTAAAAAACTGTCTGTGTTTATATATCAGTTATTAAAATAATCGAACACTTTAATCGGTTTATCGGTATAAAACTATATTGTGTAGAATGATGGTGATGATGCTGTTATGTTTTATATAGATATATATCTTTATAGAGTTATATAATATTAAACATGTTGTGTGGTTGCAACTAGCTACCTACGAGAGAAGAATATTAAATTAACTACGCCACGCAGATTTCTTAATGCTTTGTGTTGAATTAATGTGTTCTTTTACACAGGCTGTGTGCCGTGGTGACACAATGGTTAAAGACCCGCATGTCAAATTAGAAAAGTAGCAATGTAACTTCTTCAATTCACAATGTACTTTCTAATTTTACCTAGATTAAAACATTACCGTTATCTGTAAAGGAAAATATCGTGGAAACCTGGACTTATCCTAATTTGCCTTGAGTATGCATGGTGATCATTGCTCGTGCCTTCTCTGCTTGTGTAGAGGCTTTTGCCCTTTATTGGGACTGTTGTATCATTACTTATTGTTGCTGGTATTATTATTATTATTAGTACGCAGGCTAGCATTGAAAAATATTGTATCCCAAGTAACACAGAAAGCATTTTAACAAACGAAAATTAAACTTATGTAAAACTTAAGGCCCGTATAAACTTTTATATAAGTTCACCGAGCATCTTGACGCTTTATATAGGCATTTCAAAACCGTTTAGATGCTTTATACTGTATAACGGTTGGATAATGGTATATCAAAATGCTTTTGTGAAGCTTTTAGTTTCAGTGCAGCAAACCACAATGCTGTTGTACAGCTTTCAGCTGTTTTTAGTGCATTTGGATTTACAGTAGCATTTTTAAGTAGTAAAGAAATGCTCAATGTTGTTTAATAGCATAAATATGAACCTTTATAATGCCACGAAAATCCTCTATACGACTTTTAGCTGTTTTTAGTGCCTTAGGGTCTAAAATAGCATTTTAAAGTAGTACGATAATGCCTAATGCTGGTTAATAGCATAAACTTGTATCATTATAATGCACCGAAATTCGTTAAATGGCTTTGAGCTGTATTTAGTGCCCTTTGTTGTGTAATAGCATATCTAAGTGCTAAGTAAAAGCCTAGTGCTACTGAACAGCATGAACGTTAACCAATGTAATGCTTGTATTTTTAAAGATCAACTGAGTGCTGTTGTACTGCTAACAGCTCTGTAAACAAATACAAGTGAGTTATTGAAATGTGTAAAGCTGCATATACATTCAATTTACTGCATTCGTAAAACCATTTGTCGACATCAGTGTGTATTGCGTAACCGTGTGTTTAGCATACGTTTATAATGAAGCTGGTCAAGTGCGAGTCGGACTCGCGCAACAAGGGTTCCGTAAAATGGACGCCTACATTCATCAACAATATTTGAAAAAAGAGACTACAAACCGGATTTCGGAGTTTTTCCTTTACTTGTGCTACATGACATTGCCGATCAAGTGATGAGGCCTAAGTTATTGAGAGTTGTCACAAATCTACGGGGTGGATAATTATATCTGTATTCTGTTATGTTTGTGTGTTTTTATTCCTAACTTTAGATATTGAAAAATATATTATCTTCAATATCCATCCATACGGATTAAAGTTGTACAAAAATTCTGAAATGGGTTTTATAGTAAGTTTTGCTCAAAGATCCCCAAAATTCCGTTCAAGTAATGGCACCAATTCAGTGTACATCAAGTTTACTGGTATATCGGTGAACTCATATAGAACTACTTTATAGTCAATGGCACTACAGTGGTTCATCAAAAGTCTCCTCTCTGGCCTCTGGCCTTAATAATTGTACAAGTGTGAGTATTTATACTGCTGGCGGCATTAAGTAGCCTTGTTAAACGCTCACCGGGGTGCTATAGGCTGCCACCATTTTGTAAATATTTTATAACCTAAAAATATTATCTTTCTAACCTATTTATAAAAGTATTAGACCTATATAATAATAATTAACTTAATCCAATACTTCCCAACCAATACTGTTATGTTAATTATGTAAAATTCGTTCTATACTAAGAATACAAAATTATTTTGGTTATTTCACACAATAACATTTTATATTAAAATCACAAAATATCAAAGGCGCGTGAAAATTTTCAAAGAAACTTATATAGATATTTACAGTAAACTACATTGCGCAGTAATATTTGAAGGTATGAAATAAAAAAAGAGTCAAAACCTAACCCAGTATTATAAATTTAGTTTTAAAAATGGTGTCACGCACTGAGTTTTGACGTCTTCGTTCATATTATATTGCGAGCCAAAGTTGATAAATTGCAACGACGGGACGTTCGGAGTATTATAACAATTAGTACCGTGGCATTAGATACGTTTTTGCAATGATGTAGAGTTTATTTAAGTTCTAACTGTGAACCCTTATGTAGCTCCAATCATTCTTTTACTACATTCTAATGCTGGTATAATGCTTTTGTAATGTAATTAGCATCTTCACTATCAATGTCATTGCCAGTGTAATGCTTCTGTAATGCGATTGGCAACTTCGTCGACCGTAATAATGTTTCTTTAATGCAACTGGTACTTTCTTTGACCACAATAATGCTTCTTTAATGCCAATGGTACTTTATTTGACCACAATAATGCTAATATAATGCGCTTGTAATGCTATTAAACAACTATTGTGAACATATTATGGATCTAAAGCCGTATAATTTGTGCCCAAATAAGCATTACAGTAGCCGTATAAACGTTTGTAATGCTACTGTGGAGCTAAATCAAAATGCGAAAACGATACAAAAATGCTGTAAGTAGGCCGTTATAATGCTTTGATGTGTTACTTGATGATTGTAATAAAGTTGTATACTTAGCGTCTTCCTAATAATCGCTGCATAAAGTTATGACAGGCTTATACGTCAAAAAATGTATGGTTACACAGGCTTTATTCATGACATAACTTTACACAGTGATTATTAGTAAGGACATTAGCGTCTTACTTACTAATAATCGCTGCATAAAGTTATGACAGGTTTATACGTCAAAAAATTTACGGTTACTCAGGCTTTATTCATGACATAACTGTATACAGTGATTATTAGTAAGCGTATTAATACCTACTTATTTACGCTGATTAGTTAACCATCAGCTGTATTATACGTTGTAAACAATAAACTGTTTAGACAAAATAATAATAAAAATAATTTGACATAAGACAAAATTACCTATTAGGAATATAAATTAATAATTTTCTTTTTTTTCTTTATAGAGTTATTTAAATATTATATATATTTTGCTCGTTAGACAGACCTGATCAGAATTATGCTTTTAAATATTTTATTATGCATTACATAGGTATTTCTTATAGGAGATAATGTGTAATGCAAACAGTCTCAGTTTGCAGATATATTATCTCATATAAGAAACATTTAGACGTACCAAGGACATGGAAATAAACAAATAAAAGTGAGGTTGTTTTGACCGAATAAACATTGTGATTATTAAGTATGCGCGTTAAGTTATCACTTGGGTTATTGCTTCTCTTGTATCTGGATGTTATAAAGCTTAGATACTAGGTGTGCCTCGTAAATCTTTCTATCAATATATGTTTGCCACCCTTGAGAATTAGGAGAGTAACAAAGCACCTTTTGAAATATGAATTAAATTTTATCTAACTTTATTTACAAAATCAGTCTGGACTGGACTTACTTTCTAGCAAGTGTAACTTTTAAAAGCAACGAGAAAATCTAAAGTTTATTAGATGAGCGTGGGGCAGTTACCTTTGGGCACTAACAGTTTAAGAATAAATAAGTACCCAAAGGTCTCAAAAGTGCGCTGACCTATACGGGCCACTAAAGGTCAAGGTGACCCTATTCAGTTCGTAGTTTAGAATAAAACTTGCAAACACAATACTGGTCTTAACTCTAAAGCGAATAACATAGTTAATGTAATCAATTCAATATTTTTATATTAATAATAGACAGGTTAACCTTTAGAATTTTTACACCATTAAAATGCGACAAGCACTCATTGATGAAGGAAAAACATCGTGAGAAAACCGGAATATGTAGTGAATATAGTATGTCTGAAATCCTCAATCTGTCTTGAGAAAGTGTGGCGACCAATGCTTGAGGCTTGTCTGTATGAGAAGATGCCTTTTCCCTGCTGGGGGAAAGTATTAAGCTGGTATTATTATTATTTAGCATTGTCTTGATTTGTATGAGTGTCGAAGAAAGACGGTTTTAACTTATTTGGCAAAAGGAAGGAATAAAAAGATAGGTTGTGTAATCACAGGCTCAGAGACATGTAACCCCTTAATTTTAGTTGAGCCTTGTTAGCTATCTAAGAAAATAAAATAAAAATATACCAAATTTCAACATCTCATCCACAATAATTAAATTAATTTCGTTAAATTAATTCAATATATCAAATTACTTTTACTGTGGAAACTGTGGAATGGGTATTATTTACTGCATGAAAATTTTGATTGTAAATGTTGTTAGTGTAATGGTTAAATGCAATTAAAACAGTCCTTGGGCAAACACCACTTCATAATATACCAACAGTTTTGTAAGTAACTAATATTTAAAGCTATGATAGTAACACTGCACTTTGAACTATTTTGTTTTGTTTTTGTTATCATATATTTTGTTTTGACTAAAGCTAACCAATCGTGAGTGACATGATGACTCAACCACTATCTTCAGAGAAAACCAGTGACGACAAGTGATCCATTCGTTTAATTGAAGTCATGAGAATAGACAGTCAATTGATCAATTTGACGAACTTTAACCTCTAACTCCACTTCTTCCGATAACTAGTAACTGTCATCGCTTGTCTTAAAGAATTGGCCGCCATTTTTGTTACAAGTATTTTGATGACGACATTTCAAAGAATTTGAAATTGCGGTTTACTAATTTATTGGACTTAATGACCTTACCTGTTGAGTCAAAATCCCTTTTTAATGAATATTCAACGGTTTCTACGTCATTCGCTCATAAAATTCTGTGCGTAAGACAACATTAATTGTTGGTGTGTATGAGTGTCAATTAACAAAACAATGTGGCATCCTTTTTTGTTATTATAACCTTAAAATAAAAATATTATTAACCATAACGCTACCTGTAATAACATAAAACACAGCCAAGTACAATTAACATAATTATTTTAAGCATGATAACTTCACAGCAATATAAATTATAAAAATAAACCTAGTTTATGGCCTCATTCTACGCATTTTGATTTAAATTGAAACTGTACCGTACCAGGTACTAACATCACAAAAAACATTTTAACTGATGTAGATGCCTAATAGCGGAACTAAAATAAAATAAATAAAAAATAAAATAAAATTTATTTAAGTAAAAAGTAAGTACACTAGTGATTTACATTCATTACAATTGAAAAAATTTAAAAGTCTGATGTATTTACAATTACCTATTTAATAAAATATTTTTTTCAAATTTAAATAAATATAATATATTTAAATTTAAAAAGACGAAAATTTAAAGAGAAGAAATAATAAAAAGAACTTTACTTGGCGTGGCTTCACATGGTCTCATGTATAATGTTAAAAAATCGGTCTACATGGTCTTTAAATCGGGTCCCAAGAGTCCACCTGTACAGCCACTTTTTCCGAATGGTGAGTCCTTAAAAAGAGTGTACCAGTTTAAATATCTTGGACATAATTTAATGTCCTAGCTAAGACTAATCGTCAGTCAGCTAATTTAGCTGACTGACGATTTAAAAGACGATGTTAATATGAAGAGGGAACGCAGAGCATTGTCAGTTCGGGCGAACATTTTGGCGCCCAGATTCTCCCATTGTACAGACGCAGTCAAAATTACTTTATTAAAGGCGTATATTGTATCTCACAGTGTGTTACACGGGGAGTTTGTGTGTTGACATCACTCAGAGAGCATAAAATGCTCTGCAGGTCCAATTTAACAACGCGTTCAGGGCTCTGTTGCGGCTTCCACGTTTCTGTAGCGCTTCTGGAATGTTTGCTGATGCACACACAGATGGTTTCATTGCTATCTGGCGCAAAAAGACCGCATCTTTTATCAGTCGGCTGCGTGGAAGTCGCCACGGCATCTTGAGTGCCATAGCTAATAGGCACGATTCTCCTCTCATGTGGAAATTAGTACAGAGGACCAAGTCCCTGCTCCCATTGTGTATTAATTAAATTATACTTTGTATGGATCTCAGTTATCTAAATAATTAAATTTTATTATTCATTTAATATTATTATTTGTTAACCACACAATTACCTACTACTTACACACTCCAAACTTGCCTTGTCCATTTTTGTAAATAAATTACGGCAAACAAATAACACTACCAAAATATCAAGGAATACTTATAAGCTATAATTAATTACGTAACACACAGCTAAGATGTTCACCTCTATTTGACTTCACCCTATAAGGCTTGTTTACCATAACGAGTGGGCCAGCGCGTTGCCATGGCAACAGGGTCGTTGATTACCTAGTAAAAGGAGGTTAATGAAAATAAATATGTAGGAGATTGATACTTAATTGACTGGAGACTTGATTGGCCTGTTAGCCTAGTGGTTAGTAACTCGACTGCTAAGCCGAAGGTCGTGGGTTTGATTCCCAGGAAAAACCGTGTAAGCGTTCCTTAAGATTTTTTGTGGTCTCTTATAGGTATAGAGTGAATGGTAATTTGTGACCAATATAAACACTCGTACATTGAAAGTTGTATGCTTTCATGGACAGCATACTACTTTCCAAAAGAAACTTTACACAAGTGTGAATTAAACAATTAAAGAACCCTCGCTAAGTTATGCTCGCGACTGCAGCTAAAAAGAGGTGGTAACTTCGAAATGGCTGAACCGATTTTAATAAAACCTACATATGAACCAACGCTAGATCTTTAAAGAAAAAAAACGCATCAAAATCGGTTAATCCTATCCATTCTTATAATACCCCTCTTTTTTCGTCAGGGGTTGAAAAAAACTTATCGTTCTATCTGTCTATCGAAAGTGCAATCATTTTTGCATAGGTATTATAAACTATCAGCTGTTATGTTTTGACCTTTTTATAGTAAACAAAACAACTGCAGTGTTCTACGTCTCTGAATAATTTTAATTATAAAAAAAAGAAGATATTTATTACCTCTGGTTTGAACATAACAACATAAATTAATATTAATCAACTTAACTTACAACAACGCAAGTATTTTAGATAAACCCTGGCACACAATTTAAGATTAACTCGTGATTAAAATAAAATTAAAAATAAAATACGTTTTATTTCGGACCAGCAACATCCATAGGCGGATTTAGGGTGCCAGGGTCCTCGCCTATTAATTAAACTAAAAGTAACAGTAGTTGTTAGCCAAGCACAATAATATTAGGTCACTAAAATAAATGAACTATCTAGCTATTTAAGTAACAAATTGTCTCAACCTGGTAAACATGTTGTAACTTATCATTATTTTTTAATTTTTTTACATCTTCTTTTTATCAAATTATTGACGCCATCACTCGGCCAGCATGGTCTTTTGTCTCCTTATCATAATTATGTTATATTTATTTGCACAGCGCATCGGACCAATCAGAACCAATTTCCCTGGCTTATTCATTGACTGATTGTTTGAACTACGCATACGCATGCACGTGTATTCAGACAAATCTTGCATGCCATTTTTTTATAAATGTTTCGTTGTATAACTCCGGGGTTGCGAAATAGTTCTAATAGTTACCGCAGCCCCGGATCATAAAGGGCTACCGAAGGAACAAGGGTGGGTTTTGGTCAGCAAAAGTCTGACACTCCCTCCCTATCCGCCCAGGGCGGGAGAAGTCATTTAATGATTTCCCATCTATAAAAAAAACATGTTTTATGTTATATATTATGTAACATCTAGCTATCCCCGTGGTTTTTCTGTGGTTTGGATTCACTCCTATTTACCTAAGACGGAATAGATGGTGCGTTTGGAGTGAGAGGTTGTGTCAAGTTGTGTGTGCGCAAACCTTTGTAAAATTACCATCGAAGTCATTGGATGATTTCCCACTCACCAAAAAAAAAATGTTCCCATTTATTTAGATACTGCTCTGCTTCAAAAGGTTTTAGCTTCATGGTATATGATATTAGCCTTGCTCTATGATTGCATTATCCAACGAATAATATATATTTTTCAATAAATAAATATCATTGGACAACTCACACACGACCATGGTTACCTTAACACAAGCTCTGCTTAGCTTGAGATCAGTCCCAGAGCGTGTGTTATGGTAACCAGACAACTGATAAACACACAAATTTTTAAATATATACATAATATAGATAAATGACACCCAGACACAGAACAAACATTCATGCTCATCACACAAAGTTTGTCCTGGGTGGGAATCGAACCCACGACCTCCGGCTAAGCAGTCAGGTTTACTGACCTCTAGACCAACAGGCCCGTCAAAATACGGACTAGAAGTAACAGAGGTTATCGCTTTTAACGAAACAAACAAATTCTTCACGTTTATAATACACTTCCGGACTCCTACATCGAGCCACCTAGCATAATGAGTTTGTATTGTCCATAACTTTAGAAAAAAAAATTAATTACCATTGCAAATGTATTTTTTTTAAATCTCGAATAATTGACTTAAGTGTCATACATTTTTTAAATTATTTATTTATTGAAAACTTTATGTACAAACACCGTACAAAGGCGGACTTAATGCCTTAGGCATTTTCTACCAGTCTACCTTAGGGTGATGCAGAGACAAAACATAGTAGGTGCAAAAAAACAGAAAAATAACAGGAAGTTAAAATTAAATATATATATATATATTTAAATATAATACATAAATAAATATATAAATACATATATACATACATACTATAATATATACAAAGTTGAGAGAGAGATATAAATAATAAACCAATACATGGAGAAATACAACAAATTAACTGTGTGACGAGTCTGCCAACTCCATAAGTAAATGTTCTCGAGCTTTTACTTTGAATGTGAACTGATTGGTAGCCATCCTGATATTCTGAGGAAGCGCATTCCAAAGGAAAACCGCTTGGATAGGAAAAGAAGATTGAAGGAAACCAGAACGGTGAGAAGGACATCGTAGTAGACGGTTATTGGAAGAACGTAGATTTTTGCTGTGCGCAGAACATATATATTGAAAGTATTAATTATGTACGTAACTTATTTGATTGTACACTTTTTTTACATTATGCGTCCACATTACTGAATAATATTATACACATTTTAATTTTTTACAATTTTTTTTATCATATTCGGTGTCCACATTACTAAAACATGTAATATGACAACGTGTAGTACCATGTTGTGTGTATCAGAAAAATGCTTTTGTTTTTTTTTTACTTTTTCGTGAGGAGTTTTATTATCTGACTTCGTTGTCCAAAACTTGTCCAAATGACGTCTGCTTGTCTCCTAATTGATTTAAGATTAACGTCTTGGCTTTAGTATCATTCTTAATTAAGACAAATCGATTGACGTCAGAATAAAAAGTCTTACGCGTTTGGAATCTATAGCGTCACAAAGGTTCAAACATATAGGCGTATAACTATAAATACAATATCCTCCTTTGCGTCACAGAATAAGGAAAAAATTAAGTGAGTTTTTATATTTGGTATTTACCTTTTAACGACCAAGCGACAGCCGGCTGTCGGACTGCTATTATCTTTCTATTGTGTCTCGAGTCGTTTAAAGGTTTAAAGGATCGTTGAGGCGTATGGGTGCTTGTGGCAAGTATTCAGTGGTGAGCTGAGGGGTCCAAATTAGTACAGCCCTGCCAATTTGTACGGTTTAGATTGACCAAGATCAACGACCAAGCGACAGCCGGCTGTCAGGCTGCTATTGTCTTTCTATTGTGTCTCGAATCACGTGTATTCGAAAGTTTAATGGCTATTTACTTTTTAATCTTCAAAGTCAAATAATTTATTTCTAATAGGTTATTTCAAAGGTGCTTAACGTCATTAACAAAAACAAAAAAGAAAATGAATCTAGTTCTATTTTATTTCAGTTATATTTAAGATCTTATTTTTTATTGAGATATATTTTTATTGAAAGGCTTATAATGCCTTATTCATGCAAGCCAGGCTTATCGGCTAGTATGAAGGGCACGCCATAGGTGATTGACCCTGTTGTAAACATCAATAGGCTATAGTAGGCTATTTAGTAGCTAAAATAGTAAAGGTAGGTTGCTCCACTATACACTAAAGTGGCGTAAAAACGGTAGGTCCTTGAAAGTACCATGAATTAAGCGGCTCATTTACTAATGGGCGACCTTGGTGTTATCAGACATCAGTTGTTTTAATAACACAATGACATGCGAACGTTGTGTATCCGGGTCAGAGCCCAACCGTCCCCTAAAGTTTGTCCCCCAGCATAAAAGTTGTGGATTCGGCCCTATATAGGTGCCCATTGGTCTCCTGGTAGGGGACCAATTAATATTTTAATAAAAAATATTATTTTTAGGGTACCTATTCGTCTCCTCTAATATACACACAATATAAGTTAAAGATTTGGCACCTATTCAGGTGCCTATTGGTCCCCTGAGATAAAATTAGCTATATTTTACCTAAGAAACGGTTAACATAGTACAGGTACACTTGTGAACAGTTTATTAACGCAATTTATTTAATAAATCATAACAGATCATTGAAAAAAGAGCTATGATGAATGATAATCCGTCATGACAATAATATAACCTGTCGATAGGCTTACGATGTAATATTGTCTCTTTACGAATGGCTTGTTAAAAAAACGGGTATTAATGATTGAAAACTTAAGAGAAGAAAAGTACTAGGCGCGCAGAAACGTGAAGTAGTCATGTACGAAAATCTAAAATTCACTGTATTTTTAATTTTCTCACAAGATCACCTTAATCAATCCAAAGTACTAGGCGCGCAGTAACGTGCGGTAGTCATGTACGAAAATTTAAAATTCACTGTATCCTTAATTTTCTCACAAGATCACCTCAATCAATCCAAAGTACTAGGCGCGCAGTAACGTGAAGTGGTAAATAAAAAACGATCGATCGACGAATCGATTAATTATTTTGAAGACTGACTTAATGCCTAGAGCCTAGAGGCATTTTATTAAACTTAATCTTATTTGAAATACTTAAACATGATATTTAAGGAATTATTATATTTTTATTTTACCCTTTTCTGCGCGACTGTACCAGGACTACCAAGCTGCAGTATACACATATACATGTACTTATATTAGAATAATGAATTAAAATAAATATTCTTCAGGGGACGAATAGGCCCCTCATAAGTTCCAGGGGACGAATGGGCACAGGGTGCGAATCTTAGGAGACGAATGGGCTCTGACCCGTGTATCCTGTGTTTCTCGCAATTCCCACCGTGGAGTAAAGTTAATTTGTGGAAAACGGAACAAAGTGGCAAGTTTACCCGCATTTCAGGTGGGGCCGATAACCTTTTTAAATTATTAGAAGACTGTTTTGTTCTCCTACCAAACAGTCTATTCAGAGGTATTATATCTAGTAATCCTTCGAACACACGTGATTTGAGACACAATAGAAAGACAATAGCAGCGCGACAGCCGGCTGTCGGTTGGCCGCCAAAAGGTTAATTGCTATTTGTAACTAAAGATGTTAAAGACTCCATCATGTCTTGGTGAGTTAGTGTGTAAAGCTCCCAACTCTCATGCAAAGTCCGTTGCGGGTTTGAAACCGGGCAAGTCTCAATTTTTGTTTAATTCAATGTACTCATAAAGTTTATACATACGATATAATAACTGACATCGCGTATCTCAAAAAGCACGTAACGCCATTGGTTATATTTGGTAGATTTTCAACAATCCTTACGGGTAGAAACCAGAAAATTCAACAATCAGTCTAACGTTCACTATCTTTAGTGTCATTGGGAACATTAAATTAATATCCACAACTAAAAAAAAAAAGTGAGCCGTCACGAGACGCCTGGCAGATGTGAAACATCGACATTGGTGCCGATTCTCTTGTGCACAAACTATCGTAAATTTAAGTTAAATGCATCTTTCTCTTTCCGTTTAATTAAGAAAAGGACAGAAGATCAAATATTAGTTAAGTCCTGTCAAATTTAGACACTCCATAGATAATTTAGACGCAATTTAAAAACATGGCGTCTAAATATACGTCAATTGTCATCAGGCGCTGTCTAATGTGACAGGATTAAACTAAAATGTATCTTTTGTCCTTTTCTTTAAGAAATGGAAAGAGAAAGATGCACCTAACTTAAATTTACGTTAAGTTGTGCACAAGAGAATCGGCACCATTAGCTATTTTGTAAAAGTAATATGTATAAAAAGAAACAAAAGCGTGGTGACGTGTCGCCACGACATGCGTCGCCACACCAGAAATTTGTTTTACGTGCGGCTGGTGCGGTTGGTGTGCGGGCGTGTTTCACATTAATTGAACTCTACGGTCGGTTTTCGTACTCGAGAGCTCCATTAAATAAACTATGAATAAATAAAAAACCCCACTTCAAATACATTTCGTCTTCGATATCTGTGTTTGAATACTTAATACCATTCAGCGAGTTCATGAATTCATTACCAATTCAAACATTAGGTCTATAGCACATGTTTAATAGTTACAAATATTTTCCACGGAGATAAGTATTTTCTGGAAAAACAACTTCTTCGGGTTGATGGAATGAATAATAGTGATCTAACGTGTGTTCAAGGTTGTAAAATATTAACAAAATAATCTACCTAGGTATAGATATAAGATGTCATTTGGTTGTTATCAAAATCTATTAATTAAATAGATTTTGATAAAAATAAATAAATATACTGGGACAACTCACACACGGTCATCTGATCCCAAGCTAAGCTCTGCTTAGAGCTTGTGTTATGGTAACCAGACAACTGATATACATAATTAAATAATTTATAAATACATACATATTATAGATAAATTACACCCAGACACAGAACAAACAATCATGTTTATCACACAAAGTTTGTTCTGGGTGGGAATCGACCCACGACCTTCGGCTTAGCAGTCAGGGTTACTAACCACTACACCAACAATTGAAGGAACTGAAATAAAAAAGTTGCGAGGAAACTTGAATTTATAATAACTATTAGCTGAAATCACCAATCGGCCTTGAACAAGTGTGATGATTAATGCTCATGGCTTCAACAATACTTCTGTGACAAGAATAGTCTGGTATTAATCACTGTCACAGAACTCACTCTAGTATTCACAATGCTTTCTTAAAATATTTAAAACTAGCTTTGGCCCGCGACTTCGTCTGCGTGAAATAATAGTTCCCATCCCCGGGGGATTTCAGGTATGAAAACTATCCTATTCCTTTCTCAGATCTCAGAATATATCTGGACTAAATTTTATTCAAATCGGTTCAGTGGTTTAGGCGTGAGGAAGAGACAGACAGACAGACAGACAGACAGAAAGACAGACAGACAGAGTTACTATCGCATTTATAATATTAGTAAGGAGTAAGGATTAGTCAGGATCTACAATTTAATTTTTTCAGGACTTTTCAGTCATATTATTCCCAACCACTCCTGAAAGCCAAAATCAACAGTGGTATTCGCCAGAAAATCGTTTTTATATGGATGGAAAACCATCAAAAGTCATCTCTCGCCCTGGGCGGGGCGGGAGAAGTCAGACTTTTACTGACTAAGTCCCACTCTTGTTTCTTCGGTTGCCCTTAGTGTTCTGGGGCCGCGGTAACTATTAGAACTATTCCGCAACCCCGGTGGGCCATAAAATCTTTAAGGGATGACGTTCGAAGAGTCCCAGAGAAACGATTCAACTGTACTGTCTTTAGTTAGTTAGATATACGTGTTTTGGACCATAATTCATCGTTATCGTATCTAAGAAATGTTAGTAATCCACATCTTTAATTAGATGATTGATGGTATGGTACATAGGCCGAGTAGGTGCCGACAAATTCGTTATAATTGATAAAATCAACTAGGTTTCGCGTTCATTAATTGGTGCTCTATCTTAGTCTTAATTGGACCTAACGATGCAATAAACTAAAAATACGACACATCTATTATTCTTCATTAGGTATACGCGTTAATCTGTAGCCTATTCTATAAATAATGTCATAAAGATAAAGTTAAAATGTAAGTTTGTTGTTGTTCGTTTAAACGCTCTAATCTGTACAACCACTTGCCAGTTTGGATACAGCCATATTAATGAGAAATATTATTATGTTACTTAAATTATGGTACTTAATATTTTTATTATACTATGAACATCATGTTTTGTCTCTGCATCACCCTAAGGTAGACTGGTAGATAATGCCCAAGGCATTAAGTCCGCCGTCGGTTTTACACTCTTTTTTTACATGTGCATAAAGTTTTAAATAAATAAACATCACGCCACTGCCAAAGAGAGCGAAACAATAAGCAAAGAGGTAACATAACGCTGCTGCTATAAAGAATAAGAATAAACGAGAGTGAAACCGCGGGCACAATTACTAGTCAGATAATAAAATCATAACGACGTAATGTATATTAAACTAGCTTTTGCCCGCGACTTTGTCCGCGTGAATTAGTAGTTCTCGTTCCTGAGGGATTTCCGGGATGAAAACTACCCTATGTCCTTTCTCGGGTCCCGGACAATTAATTTCATTTCATTCAAATCGGTTCAGTGGTTTAGGCGTGAAGAAGAGACAGACAGACAGACAGAGTTACTTTCGCATTTATAATATTAGTACGGAAGTACGGATTACACGAATGAGTATATAATGAGAGGTTCTGGACAGTAAATAATAATAAATAGTGACCTATCACGTGGTCTTTTTACAACCATGTTGGGGTCGGCTTCCAGCCTAACCTGATTCAGCCGAATACTAGTGTTTTATGTGAAACAACGGTCTGACAGGCCCCCACAACCTAAAACACATTTTTAATAAACTTTTCTCAATTTAGTCACCGTGGTTGTCGTCACCTAATGATGCCAAAAATCATGTTTAGGGTTCCCTACCAAAATGGTACTAAAGGAACCCTTTTCTAAACCATTTGATGATTCCCTATCCATAATAGGAAATCATCAAATGATTTCTCCGGCTGGGGCGGGAGGGGAACACCCTTGTAACTATTCCGCAACCCCAGCAGGCATTGGCCCTAGAGGGCCCCGTCATGTGCTGACTGCTCTATAAGGTACCCGTGGAACAATACGTCGACACAAGGAACCCTTATAGTTTCGTCATGTCTGTTCGTCCGTCCGTCCTTGACTTACCGTCCAAACTGTTAATGCAAAAAAACTGAAACTTTGCATATTATATTTACTACGCCGTCGAAGCGAAAATGTAGTACCTCCGGCACATGTAAAGTGGGGACGATTTTTCTTTTCTCTAACCCACCCCATATATCAGTCACCCCAGTGTGGGGTGTCATTAGAAAGGCCACTTAAAAAATTTAGAGGTTGCTACGATGATTTTTTAATTTAGAGTCACTTTTGCGAGATATTCAGCTTTAACGCGCTTTTTTTTTTTTTGTTAATTAGGACGCCCTTCCCCTCTGAAAGCTAAACGGCTGGCTCGAAAAAATCTGTAAATCATGATGCAATTGTATTAAAGTTTAAAGGAAAACTATAACGGTTTTTTCCGCGTCCTTGGCAAATTTATTTTTAAAAACAAAGTTCAAGTCATGTTTTTTCTACTTACTACCTTATGTACCTTATAAATAAAAAGTAGGGATACAAAAAAAATCTAATCTAGTATTTATTTAATTTAAATTATTCAACAAACTACCTAAACATTTTTCAAGCCCAATTTTCAGTATATTACGCAAAATTGTACAAGTAAATGCGATCACCGGTGATGAGTTGCGATGATTCATGTCATGGTACTTCGTAATTATTTCCAAAACGGTGATGTACACTCGAGTGAAACCACAGGCAGAGCTTATAAGGTACGGAAAATATACGCAGGAGGAAAATAATAACAAAAGTTATTTTTTTTTTACAAAAGCTAATAAATATTTTGAACGTACTATCGACAAAATTGAATAATGACCCAGAATGACCCATTACGACGACAAATCGTTTTAAGCTGTCAAAATAATAAGACTAGACGTGTGATATTTTTAATACAAGTTTACGCGATTGTTGACCGAATTGTATTTGAATGTCTGTAGGAAAAAATGTTTATGGTGGGTCATGATTCCATTTTGTCGATTGTACATAATTATAATGTTGTCGTTATGGATTTGAAACTAATTAGTTGTTGGAGAAAGGATCCAACGCATGGACCTCTAATTTCCTGTTAATCTAACAGGATATTAAGTTACCCGAAACTATACAATTTTTCTTATCAATTTTGAACTACCTATTACCTAATAAATAAAGACACATTGTAGTAGGTTGAAGTAGCATGTGCAGTATGTTATTTTTATCCCGGTAGTGACTATGTTATCGTAAAAAGCAATGACGGATTACCGTAGAATTCTATACTTACAGATTATTATAAGAACATAATAAGTATTTGTATATAATCTACTGACTAACATAGTTAGTGTCTACCGGTTATAGACAAATACTTGATGAACTGGAAAGAAAAAGGTGAACTAAACTTAAATTTTGTTAAGTTTGTAAACAAGAGAATTAGCCCCACTAACTACGTTGTCTGGTGATTTTTTTTTGTTTCGTGGTTGAAAGTCTTCATGGATGTCCTCCGTCCTGGGGGGGCGAAGGGGTATGTCAGACTCTTACTGACAAAAAACCACCCCGGTGTTCCTTCTCTCACCTACGCCGAGGATCGCGGGAACTAATACAACCTCCGCAATCCCGGGCTGGTGCCGGCCCGCATCTGCGGGCCTCCTCAGGTTTGGGGGAGGGGAAATGAGGTGTATGACTCCCCCCACGACAACGAAGAGTCTAGTTGAATACTCAATTTCGTTTATCTTCACCAACGTGAAAGCGGATTACGTACGTCGTTATGATACTTAGAAATATAGAAAAAGCAAATCAAAGAAATGGATCATTAGTTCCATATTTTGATTGTTGTTCTGGATATTTATAAAGATGTAAAATACGGGTCGCTCAATGTCAGATTAGTGGGCATTATCCACTAGTGGCGCCAACTGGTGGTTTCGGGTTGGTAGCTAGACCCTCCCCCCCTCCTCCCTAGAGTCAGGAGCTCGTGGAACTTAGAGCACCGGACTTTGTACCGTTTTTATTACAATTACCATAAGAGCAGAGACAGACTGGCGTTGTAAAAACTTCATTGTTTCATTGACATTTCCCGCCATACTGGGCAACCCTTCATGTATCAACTTGTCTCCTCTGAGACGCCCTGTATAATGCAGGCCATACACGCTAGGTTTTGCATGATGGTTATAACTGTGCATGCATAACCGACAGGCAAGCCCTAGCGTGTATGTGATTAAACTGTACAGTTATCGGTGCATGTACATGCAACCGAGCAAATATCAAAATTGGTATTTTATGCCGCTCGGTTATGCTCGCGCGCGAGCATAACCGAGCGTGTGTGGCGTTCGGCGAGCTTGCCTGCCACAGTTCTCAGTTTTTAACCGACTTCAAAAAAAAGGAGGAGGTTCTCAATTCGAATGTTTGTATGTTTTTTTTTTATGTTTGTTCGCGCATATCTCCGTCGTTTGCCAACCGATTTGAACAATTCCATTTTTTGTTTGAAAGGGTAGACTTCCCAAATGGTCCCATTGCCATCAGGTCCAGAATCTGATGATGGTATCATGCCGAAATCGAGGGAACTCCTCAATTTTTTTATAGAAAAACGTAAATTTTTTTTTGAAACTTACTCTAAAACGTAGTTGGGACTCTAACTAAAAAGTAAAAAATAAAAAACTTTTTCCAAAAAAAAGATAACCGACTTCAAAAACGAATAGATCAAAAATAACTATTTCGGAAGTCGGTGGCAAGGCAACACAATTCGACCGGCAGAAGAGAAGCCACCGACTTCCGAAATAGTTATTTTTGAGCTTTTCGTTTTTGAAGTCGGTTATCTTTTTTTTGGAAAAAGTTTTTATGTGAGATGAATGATTGACATGTGAGGTGAATAAGTGCCATGTGAGGTGAACGAGGGTCATATGAGGTTAATTAATGAATGTAATGAGTGTCATGATAATAAGCGTGCAAGTGCATGCAATTGTATCTATCGCAGTTGGAACTTCATTCAGTGCGAACTCTTTTTCTTTTTCTGTTCTGCAGAACAAGTGTAAGGCCAAGTACAGCTAACATAATTATCATCGTAGTTTGGTATTGGCGTCCTACACACCCCGTCACGTACTAGGTGGTCAGTCAACTAAGAGTTCATGGCAAGACGGTGCATGCAAAACCTAACGTGTATGTGTAGTATGAAACTCGGTTATGCTTGTCGGTTTTGCATGCACAGTTATAACCATCATGCAAACCCTAGCGTGTATGCCCTCCTATATCATCTTGTAGCCCAGTCGTCATTTGACGACGCCCTTGCCTTGGTTTAAAATATTACTTACCCTGTAATACATATTACCTACTTTTACTTATTGCGAAATAAGAGTTGCTGAAGGCTGAAGTTTCGGTATACATTTTGCTACATAAATTGTTAATAATATTTTACATTAATTTAACCTGTCAACTTAACCGCCATCAAGTAAAGCAAAAAACAAAATCCCCTTTTAATTGAATTCAGCTGAGTTTCAAAAGAATCACTTACATGATATAAATTATCTGCGATCTGACGTCTCTCCTGTATAAAGCATGGCAAGGCTATAGCCCAAAAACACGAGTGAGCGTACAGACAGAAAAAAGTATTCAAAAGCACGTAAGGCCGCAGACACACGGGTATGTGTTTCTTTTACTACTAAATAAATATTGCGAAGTATTTCAGTTAAGCAATGTTTTTTTTTTGGTGAGTGGGAAATCATCCAATGATTGCTCCCGTCCTGGGTGCGGTGGGAGGGCGTGTCAGACTCTTACCAGGCGTCCGTCACTCGCTCAAGGCCACGCGTTTTATGCCTACCGCTTCGCGTACCGTCGACGGTACAACGAACACCGGGCTGTCGCGCGCCCGGCTGAGTGCTCGCGCGTCATGGGTACAGCGCTGACTATCAAAATGCCGAAACCATGTAATTATTGTGTGATTATTGTGCAATTCCCCTGTTTCCCAATTCTCCTGTTTCCCTTTTGATTATTTATTAAAATTATTCAAGCGGTTTTGGATATTTTCGACACTAAAATAAAGTGCTTAACACGGAATATACATTGAATACATCACGTGGTCCCCTATGCTCTAATTAAGAAGTAGCCCAAGAATTTGTGGATTTCTTTATCAGTATTCCACTTAAAACCACAGAAGCTTTGAATTCCTCACCGGATTACTCAATTACTTTATTAAAAGCTAACGTCCCAGGCTGCCCGGTTGAGTTTGAATATATCATTAGTGCCTTATTACGAAAATTCATTATAACTATTGTGATTTACTGTGAGGATTGAATAAGACGTCACGGCGAAGAAGACCAAATAATAGATCATGGAAATGATTCAGGAAGAAGTGATGCTGCTTACTACGTAGTTTACCTATCTTGCAACAGGATTTCCTCACAATAATTACGTTCAAGATAATGCACGGATACATCCAGCTTGTGTTACTATGGCGTGGTTCATTCTGCACAGTGAAATTATTCGTCTCACTCAATGGCCCGCTCGGTCTGCTGATTAAAACTCAATAAAAAAAATATGAGGAGTTTTGGTTTAGCGCTGGAACTGACAATGACAAAATGAAAGAAACCCTCATAGATCACGCTGTGCTCGAGTGATACCAGAAAATGATACAAGAAATACTGATCTATGCACGTGTCTTGTTGCATCTATGCATTTGTCGTAACTGTGGAGTAATATTATACTAAATATTCAATAAAGATTTTTTAAGATTTGATTTATTATTTCCTTATATTCTTATTTAAAAAAACTAAATTAGTCGTAGCTGTGGATCCGGACTAGTCCATACTACTATTATAATTGCAAAAGTAACTATCTGTCTGTCTCACTTTCGTGCCAAAACTACCGAAACGATTTAAATGAAATTTGGTACAGAGATAGTCTATAGCCTATCCCAAGGGAACGGGAGCTACGCGGGTAAAACCGCCGGGGACAATTAGTATTTAATAAAGATTTTGTTCAGTGCTATTTTTATTATTTCTTCATATTCTTATTCAAAAAACTAAATTAGTCATAGCTGCGGAGTGATGTTATACCAGATATTGAATAAAGATTTTTTAAAACTTTTATTTATTATTTCTTAATATTCTTATTAAATTATAAATAATTGTTTTTCAAAGTAGGTTTTCTGTATATCAAACCTTTTTAGTAGTTAGTCCATCATTGCATCACCTCAAGCGATTGATTGTCATATCATTAGAAAAAAAAATCTATGATCAATCAAATTATCATGAAATAGACATTTAGAACTTGTGGCCTGAATGTGTGCATGCAATTGTGATCCTTATGGTGGTAAAAACTTTCAGACCGCGACTGTACAAATGATAAACAAACTTGTTATTTTGATTGAATACCTATTTTCCTTATAGGTCTACGTGAGCAAAGCAGCGTTAGCCAGCTACTAGAACTCTTTGTGAAGGAGTTACTCCAGGGAAGTACCACCATCATGCCTATTTCTGTCGCAGACTGCAGCTGTACTGTATTTTGTTGAGGGGCATATCCTCAATGAAATGCCTATGTAATTACAGGATGATTAGACATCATCTTCATTTAATTTATCTGCGATGCCTCGAAAATTGCAGATGATTCTAGGCGTAGACAATCTGGGCTTCCCCCAATTGTAATCGCCCCTTTGTGCTAGTTCTTTTCTGTCTCCTGCTTGATGTGTTGCATACCTCTCCGCTGTTCTTTTCTGATTAATTTCGTGGCGGATCAAACACAGTTAAATCGTTTCTCCAGAACTCGTCGAGCTTCATTGCTTCGGCGCTATTCTTGTGGACTACCTATTGCTTATTTGTATAATGTATATAGTGAGTTAACTAACTAACCAAATAACATAAAAATTATATCATTTTTACACGTCAATATATAAGAGATCAAATATAAGAGAACGATGCTGCCGGTGTTTTCTAGCCGACCACTCTGAAAAGAAACGTCTGATAGAAAATCGAGATCAAAGCCTGTTGTGTAATCATCCATATATTATCCATGTATTATCTGTCACCGATACAATTGTATAGACTTCATGCATTTATGTAAATGACCGAGAGAACAGATTTGAGTATACCTGCCCAGGCAGTGCAAGTATTTGTAAGTAATCATTTAGCTCCACTAACAATAATTATATTTGTAAACACAACTTGATAAGAAAAATCCCCGCTGTATTGGTTTTTGATGTGTGTCACGTTCAAAGGATTCAATGACACAAATCATTATCGGTCAAACAGTTTAACATACAGGAGGTAGGTAGGTAATACAGAAACGAACATATAACCTGGTTCATTAAAAAAAGGAATCTTAAATGGCGGCGCTTATCATGTTCTCTCGCTCGCACACTAGTGCCGTCTATACTCACACGCGCGCGTAAAAACTCAACATTAAAAAAACCGGCCAAGAGCGTGTCGGGCCACGCTCAATGTAGGGTTACGTAGTTTCCCGTCCGTCACAATAAGTGTTCCCACTTATAAGTAAAAAAAAGGCTATTTGTGACGTTGACAAACTAAGTACGCAGAAATTATTTTGTACAACCTTTTTGTCTTTTTTGTACAAAAACTGTTATTTCTATCAAGTTCAAAATATTTTTTCTAGAAAGTACTTATAAAGTTCTACTTTCCAGATTTTTCTCATATTTTTTAAACCTACGGGTCAAAAGTTAGGGGGGGGGGGGACGCTTTAATTTTTCCTTTTGGAGCGATTATTTCCGATATTATTGACATTATCAAAAACTGATAATAGTAAACCCCTTTTCATTTTTAAATACCTATCCAACAATATATCACACGTCAGGGTTGAAATTAAAAAAAAAAATCACTTCCCTCTTTACATAAGGGGGGCTACCCTAATAAAACATTTTTTTCCAATTTTTATTTTACCACTTTGTCGGCGTGGTTGATATACATATTGGTACCAAATTTCAGCTTTCTTGTGCTAACGGTCACAGAGATTAAGCGAGGACGGACGGACAGACAGACAGACATGGCGAAACTATAAGGGTTCCTAGTTGACTACGGAACCCTAAAAAATAGTCTCGATTTGCTTCCACGCTGCCTTGACGCGCTCAGTGATCCTTTTTACGAATATCTTGTTATAGTTTTAGGCACTGTTTCCGTCGAAAACAATAAAAATTCTTAAAAAAAAACTTTATTTTTTATATGCTGACTGTACTATCTGTCAACGCAAGTACATGCCGCCATTTAAGATTCCTTTCTTTAATGCACCGGCTTATACCCACGAACATACCCTCGAACATGCGCTGTTTTAGTTGTTTCTAGGTCAGTCGGGTAAAAAGCATCCCAATAGCATACCCGTAAACCAGTGTGGCGTCGGCCTAACCAGGTACAAACAGATATACTACATAATTACTATGGAGTTTCGTTCCAGTCGTCGGCCACAAGGTCACAGCCTGGCTGCCATAAAGGATGATGTCATTTTATTGTGCCAGCTATTTTGGGAGCTCCAACGCTGAATGTTAAGTATTACTATTAAAAACACACGTTTAATATACAGTGCTTAATTAATACAATATTTAGGCATCATAGATGTGACCTGAGTACGGGTTTTGTTTTATTTACATTTTTTTTTGTGACGTATTTTGTTGTGTGTTTTGATTATACAGACCTTTGATTATAACATGTTAATAATCAAAGATGTAGACCAATAGCGTATACATAGAACAAAGGTTAGGTTAGTCTAAAAACTAAAACTGCCGTTACGCGTATCATAAAGGCGGGAAAACAAGATGCTCGCAGCCTAGCGAAGTAACTATGCTGTAGTCAGTACAACACGATTGCTCGCTGTGTGAGGCCCGGTATCTACAAAAACAGAGAAGAGAGATGTCTCGTAATTAACCATTCCTCCTCTGTCGTTTCCTCATTACTGAGGAACGAGACTCCTTTGACAAAACTTCTTTATAACAGTTTCTCCATCGGCTTCTGTCCACTCCTCCGCGGGGGCCGTACTGACTGATATCTCGAGGCTTGTTGATATCTGATCAGCCCAGTGCTTAGAGCTTCGTCCACGAGACCTTTTTTCTTCCATGTTGCCAGTGACCATAAGGCGCTCTAGGTTGTCGGGGCTTCTACGAGCTATATGGCCGAAAAATTTAATAAATTGAGACCGAGTAAGATTTAACTCCTCTAAGATACAATATATTATAAAAATGACGCTAGCTGATTGGTTGTACGACACATTTCCGCACCGCTTTGGTAGAGACCGGGCGTAATACTACCATACTTGCGTTAAGCCATGTAACGCCAGTAGGTAACCGCCTTAACCAAACTGTGTGGTGGCAGCGCCTTACTGCAAATGGCGTTGAGGTGCCGCAACGATATTCTGCAACCTTCTTTAATAATCACTCCGTCTTTTGGTGAAAACGAACGACATGAAAATCTGTTCAGTAGGTTTTGGTTTATTGTGAGCAAACCGACAGATGCGACGAGAGAACTTTGTTTTATAATTTGGCAGCCATGTTACACAGCGAAAATGTGATGGATCTTCACGTATTGATGAAAAACAATCATATTTACGTATAGAGAAATATAGTACACCTTGGTGAATGAAGGTGGAACAGACTTACACTTAGCACAGACAAAAAAAAAGACGGGTTGCACTCCAGGAGTGCCGGCAGAAGTGAAAACTTGATTATAGCTGTCTACTATCCATCCGTCCTACGCTTTTTCGATCAGGTCACGTGTCCTGACGCGAGTTTAAGATTTTATACCCATTACAGAAAAAGTGCTCAACGCCGCTAAAGAAGTTTTCACTTCAAAAACACATTCGCCCCAAGCCACTATATCTCTCTCTCTCTATCTACAGCAAGCTTATATTAAGCTGTTTCGCCAAGATTTTCCAACACTATTACTCCACGGGTTAAAATATAAACAAAGGACATTGCCATGCGTCCATACATTGTTTGCCTAAGAACCGATAGGGATGTGTTTTTTCATTTTTGGTTCTAAATAATATAATATGTTTTTTATTGAAACTAAATTAAAACTACGGACACTTGAGACTTCTAAAAGCCATCAAAATACTTAAATAACAACATCATGTCACATCAAAAGTATCATCTATATTTTCGACCAATATATTTGCAGCGGCAGAAGTCTTTCCAAGACACTTATTGATGTTCCCTTTCTCTTTTACATGGAGCCAGAAGCTGATCCGCAATTTACACAAAATATAGGATAATTTTGGGAATCCATGTTAAATCTGCAATGTCCGTTTAATCTCTTGACACCCACCGCCATGCCAGGTCGTCGTTCTTAGTAGGTCCGTACATCAGTCAATCACAGCCGGAGGTCGCTATTTCAAGAGGAAATCACAGTCCGTAGTTTAAGCGAAGTGGGTAGATAAAATCGGAAAGGAATAATAATAAAATGCAAACAACCAGATTACACAGAACCTGGTCAAATGTTGGCATCTGTCAATTCAATTGACGAAAAACAATAGACTAATATGTTGATCTTTTTTTCTAAACAAATGGCTTGTTCATTTGACACAGCGCTTTCAATCGCTTTAATGCCCATTTCACACGAGGGCAGAACAGTGGGCAGAACAGTACTGCTACTGTGTTAACGCACAAAACAGTACTGTTCTGTGCCAGCTTCTTAAAACGATGACTCGTAAATATTATATGTTTCCCACAACCAAACTATATGACGAATGTAAAGTTTTAACCGTGAGGCAACTCTTTATCCTCCTACCTTTCTACAGAAAACCTTCTCATATATGGCTATTAAGCTGTACACATGCAATGGATTACTGTTACTTACCAATTTTTACATATATAACACCTAATATACACACACTGACAATCACAAACATGCACACAACACACATACACACACATGCACGCACTCATGACTCGAGAGTTTATATGAATATAATAATTCAAATCGACACTGTTCTCACTTGTTAAATCTTATTATATAATCAATTTAGTTTAAACCAATGGCTGAACCCTGTCTCTTAAGATACAGGCTAGACCTAGTTTAAGGGATAGAGTCCAATAATGTAGTTCTACATAATTATACAATATAATTCTAAACTGTTTAGTGTAAGCCTTTATGTATAGGTGCACTGTTCCATGTTTTTATGAAATAAATACTTATTATTATTATAACTGTTCTGCCTCACTGTTCTGCCCTCGTGTGAAATGGGCATTATATATTCGTATTAAAACCTTATTCATAGATCAAGCGCTGAGAATATTGAGTTTTTCAATTTCGGTATACATACTTATTTTAATACTTGGCTGCATGAGCTACGATACCTTAGTCTACTACTAACTTCAAATTAAATCAAAATATCTGACACCGGAGATTGAAACGAAATTGAGTTACTTTTTATAATGTTTCTGAAATTAACACCTGTCCATTGTATTGTAATAGTCGTAAAGTACTTTATAAAAAAAAAGACGGGTTGCACTCCAGGAGTGCCGGCAGAAGTGAAAACTTGATTATAGCTGTCTACTATCCATCCGTCCTACGCTTTTTCGATCAGGTCACGTGTCCTGACGCGAGTTTAAGATTTTATACCCATTACAGAAAAAGTGCTCAACGCCGCTAAAGAAGTTTTCACTTCAAAAACACATTCGCCCCAAGCCACTATATCTCTCTCTCTCTATCTACAGCAAGCTTATATTAAGCTGTTTCGCCAAGATTTTCCAACACTATTACTCCACGGGTTAAAATATAAACAAAGGACATTGCCATGCGTCCATACATTGTTTGCCTAAGAAACTAAATTAAAACTACGGACACTTGAGACTTCTAAAAGCCATCAAAATACTTAAATAACAACATCATGTCACATCAAAAGTATCATCTATATTTTCGACCAATATATTTGCAGCGGCAGAAGTCTTTCCAAGACACTTATTGATGTTCCCTTTCTCTTTTACATGGAGCCAGAAGCTGATCCGCAATTTACACAAAATATAGGATAATTTTGGGAATCCATGTTAAATCTGCAATGTCCGTTTAATCTCTTGACACCAATGATGTTCTATACAATAAAGACGTAGATATCGGACTAGCGCGTGCAAATTGTTGCAGTCAAATTCAGACAATTGTTGTAATTTCACTTAGTCGGCTAATAGCAGCCAGCGAAGTAAAGCGTGTCCGTGGTGTGACATTATAATCTAAAATGCCGAGCTGTGTATTAAGAAAATGTAAAAACTATGGTTCCAAGATAAATAAGAGTGAAGGAATTTCATAACATACGTAAGTAAGATATAAAATAACGTCATTTTGTATTTTTTCACGATTTTATTTCTCATTTACAAATAAATTTCGGATTTTTAATATGACGGTTCGAAAAGGATAGAGAATATGATGGCAACTGCAGCGCGACAAGGACAAATAGCATATGTCATTATAACATTATGACATTTTCATAGATTAATCAACCAGAAGCGAAATCGTAGGCAAAATACATAGTGTTTGTAACTGCTCGATTGCCCAACCTGAGTTTTCTTGTTAGTTAGTGAGATAAAATAATATTATGCTGAATATAATAAGTTCTGGCTTTCAACTGTTTATAATAAAGGCAATATAGAATGAGATCAGTAATAGTAGCCTATTAGATATTGTATTAGTAATATTAGAATGTATGTAATGTACCTAGATAAAACAAATTATTATGTTATATAATTTTTTAGGTTTCCGAGTGACGATCTTATAAAACATAAATGGGTCAGCATAGTTCAGGCGGAAAGAAGTGAACATGACTGGACTGAACATGACTGAACATACATCATCAGTAAAAGAACCCAAACGATTCATCATTTATACTCATTATCGATCGCTGAGTAAGTACACAATTTATCAAAAATCCCTTCGGCAGAACTCAAATACAGGTACTGTTATTTATTTAGAATTTGTTTGTGAATAAAAAGATCACTATTTTGTTTGTTGTTTTATTTAATAGATCATACCTATTGTTATATTCAATGTCTCTTCTGTTGGCAAATCCGCATACTCTATGATTCATAAGTGTACTTCAAACGCAACACATTACATATAACTATCTCTTTCTGTATCATAAGTTCCGTATTATCTATCGCAGTCGTAGTTGAAAACTACTATAATCCTATATGTAAGTACTTTGTATGACAACGCAACAATACAGAACGTCGCTCAGTATGAACGTAGCGTATCTTCTTTTAAATATCATTGCTTGACACCCACCGCCATGCCAGGTCGTCGTTCTTAGTAGGTCCGTACATCAGTCAATCACAGCCGGAGGTCGCTATTTCAAGAGGAAATCACAGTCCGTAGTTTAAGCGAAGTGGGTAGATAAAATCGGAAAGGAATAATAATAAAATGCAAACAACCAGATTACACAGAACCTGGTCAAATGTTGGCATCTGTCAATTCAATTGACGAAAAACAATAGACTAATATGTTGATCTTTTTTTCTAAACAAATGGCTTGTTCATTTGACACAGCGCTTTCAATCGCTTTAATGCCCATTTCACACGAGGGCAGAACAGTGGGCAGAACAGTACTGCTACTGTGTGAACGCACAAAACAGTACTGTTCTGTGCCAGCTTCTTAAAACGATGACTCGTAAATATTATATGTTTCCCACAACCAAACTATATGACGAATGTAAAGTTTTAACCGTGAGGCAACTCTTTATCCTCCTACCTTTCTACAGAAAACCTTCTCATATATGGCTATTAAGCTGTACACATGCAATGGATTACTGTTACTTACCAATTTTTACATATATAACACCTAATATACACACACTGACAATCACAAACATGCACACAACACACATACACACACATGCACGCACTCATGACTCGAGAGTTTATATGAATATAATAATTCAAATCGACACTGTTCTCACTTGTTAAATCTTATTATATAATCAATTTAGTTTAAACCAATGGCTGAACCCTGTCTCTTAAGATACAGGCTAGACCTAGTTTAAGGGATAGAGTCCAATAATGTAGTTCTACATAATTATACAATATAATTCTAAACTGTTTAGTGTAAGCCTTTATGTATAGGTGCACTGTTCCATGTTTTTATGAAATAAATACTTATTATTATTATAACTGTTCTGCCTCACTGTTCTGCCCTCGTGTGAAATGGGCATTATATATTCGTATTAAAACCTTATTCATAGATCAAGCGCTGAGAATATTGAGTTTTTCAATTTCGGTATACATACTTATTTTAATACTTGGCTGCATGAGCTACGATACCTTAGTCTACTACTAACTTCAAATTAAATCAAAATATCTGACACCGGAGATTGAAACGAAATTGAGTTACTTTTTATAATGTTTCTGAAATTAACACCTGTCCATTGTATTGTAATAGTCGTAAAGTACTTTATAAAAAAAAAACTACTATGACTATGACTATGACTACGACTACGACTACGACTACGACTACGACCACGACCACGACTACGACTACGACTACGACTACGACTACGACTACGTAGACACGATAAACATCTCACACACACTGATACAAGGTACAATTTTCCCGAAAATTGTACCTTGTATCAGTGTGTGTGAGATTTTTATCGCGCGTTCAATTGTTATCCGTCCTACGCTTTTTCGATCAGGGTCACGTGTCCTGACGCGAGTTTAAGATTTTATACCCATTACAGAAAAAGTGCTCAATGCCGCTAAAGAAGTTTTCACTTCAAAAAAAAAACTACTATGACTATGACTACGACTACGACTACGACTACGACTACGACTACGACTACGACTACGACTACGACTACGACCACGACCACGACCACGACTACGACTACGACTACGACTACGACTACGACTACGTAGACACGATAAAAATCTCACACACACTGATACAAGGTACAATTTTCCCGAAATTGTACCTTGTATCAGTGTGTGTGAGATTTTTATCGCGCGTTCAATTGTTATCCGTCCTACGCTTTTTCGATCAGGGTCACGTGTCCTGACGCGAGTTTAAGATTTTATACCCATTACAGAAAAAGTGCTCAACGCCGCTAAAGAAGTTTTCACTTCAAAAAAACTACTATGACTATGACTATGACTACGACTACGACTACGACTACGACTACGACTACGACTACGACCACGACCACGACTACGACTACGACTACGACTACGACTACGACTACATAGACACGATAAAAATCTCACACACACTGATACAAGGTACAATTTTCCCGAAAATTGTACCTTGTATCAGTGTGTGTGAGATTTTTATCGCGCGTTCAATTGTTATCCGTCCTACGCTTTTTCGATCAGGGTCACGTGTCCTGACGCGAGTTTAAGATTTTATACCCATTACAGAAAAAGTGCTCAATGCCGCTAAAGAAGTTTTCACTTCAAAAAAAAAACTACTATGACTATGACTATGACTACGACTACGACTACGACTACGACTACGACTACGACTACGACTACGACTACGACTACGACTACGACCACGACCACGACCACGACTACGACTACGACTACGACTACGACTACGACTACGTAGACACGATAAAAATCTCACACACACTGATACAAGGTACAATTTTCCCGAAAATTGTACCTTGTATCAGTGTGTGTGAGATTTTTATCGCGCGTTCAATTGTTATCCGTCCTACGCTTTTTCGATCAGGGTCACGTGTCCTGACGCGAGTTTAAGATTTTATACCCATTACAGAAAAAGTGCTCAACGCCGCTAAAGAAGTTTTCACTTCAAAAAAATCGATCGAATTTTGACGATTGATGAGCGAACTAGTAATAATAAAAGTGTGCAATTTCCCACAAAGCGATGAATATGTGTTAGGTATTTGTAACTGTGCCATTAAAGGGTAATACCCTGTTTAGCGACGGACGTTTGAACATATTGGCCGGATGTCCTTATCATATATTAATAATATAGTTACAAATAAGGCAATAAATTATTTATTTTAACTTACAAAAACCCAAGTAGGTATTCCTTACAGTTTTTTACAGACAGGAAACAGAAAAGACTAGAGGAAAAGACGCAATGAGACATTTACAGAGAAGCCCAGGTGTATTATTCGCATAAGGACAGTGTAAGAAAAAAAACATTTTATCTTATATTTAAATAATAATGTATGTCGTGATGGCCTAGTGGTTAAGGCGCCCGCCTCTCATGCAAGAGGTTGCGGGTTCGAATCCGGGCAAGTACCAATGTGACTTTTTCAATTCATATGTACTTTCTAAAGTTTATCTTAGACATCACAGACATCGGTGAAGGAAAACATCGTGAGGAAACCTGGACTTGTAGTTAATATAAGTCCGAAATCGCCAACCCGCCTTGAGCAAGCGTGGTGATCAATGCTCGTGCCTTCTCTGTATGAGAAGAGGCCTTTGCCCAGCAGTGGGACAGTTATAGGCTGGTATTATTATTATTATTATTTAAATAATAAATAAAAACGCGTCGGTAAAACAAAAAAAAACTGCAATGACATTTTTATCCTCGTATCAGACCTATCTACTATAAGTAGGTGTACCAGTAACTCATGACAATAAAAAAGTAAAACAAATAATGATTTTTATATGGTATTGTTGTCATGTCATCGGTCAAGTGACATTGGTTGTTGCCTGTTGGTCTAGTTCTCTTGTTATCTAGTCGGCGGGAGTCATCTCGTGTTCTAGGTTATAAGAACACGTGTATAATCTCCATACTATAATTTAATAACCGTACAATTGTCATTTAAACTGAAATATTATTTTCAAACTGGACATTGGCAGAAATCACCGAAAATTCGGTGGATTGCCATAATAAAAGTTGAAGTTGATCTAGTCGGCAAGTGGCTCTAATTGCTAAGTCAGTAGGTTCGATTCCCATGTCTCATCATGCTTCTTATGTGTCTAGATGTAATTTATCTATTATTATATATGAATACATCCGTACTAATCCATACTAATATTAATAATATTATAAATGCGAAAGTAACTCTGTCTGTCTGTCTGTCTTTTCTTCACGCCTAAACCACTGTAGCGATTTGAATGAAATTTAGTACAGATAGTCTGGAACCCGAGAAAGGACATTGGATAGTTATCTTCCCGGAAATCCCCCGGAAACGGGAACTAATATTCCACGCTGACGAAGTCGCGGGCAAAAGCTAGTAAATAAGTATGTTTATCAGTTAGATTACCGTAGTACAAGCTCTGTTTAGTTTGAGATCAGATGGCCGTGTGTTAGTTGTCCAATTATAATTATTTATATATTATTCAGTGGCACAGACAAAACTAGTGAGAGTAGTTTCACTCCAGACACGCGTTATGAAACAAAAATGTAGTTATCTAAGGCTAAGCGCGCACCGCGATATAAAATCGATGCGATTTTTTAATGCGAAATAAAATCGCAAACTACAATGCACTAATGCAAGCGATTTATTTTCGCAATGCGCGGATTGTATTGTATTTCTGTGGTTTACAGATTTGCGGTATTTTTTCGCAACGATTTTTTATCGTAGTGCGCGCTCGCCCTAAGAATAAAAGATTGGGATTCTCGATTAAATGTATGTTTAGGCGAAGAAAAGATGTATGTAGAATTGTAGACGCTATCCTTACATGTAAAATTATCACACATTTTAATAGATATGTGATGTATGATTATTACAAGCCTCACGGCCCGGATAGGAACCCAGGCGTAGGCGTCGAGAGTCGCAAGACGACTACCGGCCACCGTAGGTGCGGCATGCATGATGGGTAGCTCGCCGCCCGGCTAGGACTATAGTTACCGCGGTCCCCGGAACATAAAGGGCAACCGAAGGAAAAGGTGGGTTTTAGTCAGTAAAACTTTGACATCCTTTTTTTTTGGTGAGTAGGAAATCATCAAATGACTGCTCCCGTCCTGGGTGCGGCGGGAGGGAGTGTCAGACTTTTACTGACTAAAACCCACTCATGTTCCTTCTGTTGCCCTTATCCGGGGTCACGGTAACTATTATAAACATTCTTCCCACCCCGGTCAGGGCGGGAGAAGTCATTTGATGATTTCCTATTCTCAAAAACAAAATATGATTGCAGTTTATTACATACTTATCAAGCTAGCGGATCAAACCGGTTGGTAGTTAGTAAAACGAGTTGTGCATACACAACACATTATTACGTTTCGAATAATATTAAATGGGTGCTTCAATCGTGAAGTATTTACATACAAGGTCAGTGGTTAGATTCTAATTGAAATAGCATGCAAAAAAAAACAAAAACATACTTAACGAAGGCAAAAGTTTTGTGTTCTTCCCACCATTGTGACTTCATTTTCGGGTTTAAAAAAGGAGGATGCAAATTCGTTTGCATTGTCAGGTTTTTGTTTTAGTAATTATTATGATTTTAAACATTTTTTTATTGGACGTCTATGTAACGACTCGTGTTTACCGGGAAGTCACATGAACAGCACTTAAAAAAATTCTAGTAAGAAAAATAGCAAGTACAATTCAATAAGGGTTCACTAAATTTTGCGAGCTTAAGCTCAGGTCCCTTTTTGGACTGGTTTTGATAAAAGTGAAGCTTGCTGACCAGTGTGTGCTTATTTTAACATAAACTAGCTATTCCTCGCGGTTTCACCTGCGTTACCTAAGGTTTCTTGTTACTGCTTCAATCCCGTGAGACATAGCGTGATGTTATGTAGCCTATGTCTTATTCTGATGTATAAACTATATGTTTGTAAAGTTTTATCAAAATCCGTTTAGTAGTTTTTGCGTGAAAGAGTAACAAACATAAATACATACAAATCTTCCCTCTTTATATCATTAGTATGGATAGGATATTATAATTATGTAAATATAGGAAGTAAATATTATGAGGCTATGAAAATATTAATTTTTTTACAGTGCCATCCACAAAGCAGAAGAAGCCCACGAATCTACTACCGAAACCTCACCGAAGCAATCTTACAGGAAACTGAAGTAAGTTAAGAGAATGTCGCAAGTAGCTTCAGTTAAAACCAGAGTTCGTAGCAAAATGCTACGGCGTAGGCCTATCCATCTACGAAATGCAGACTAGGTCAATATTTTTTCTTGTACTCTCGATTTCGTCCTTGAGTAGGTAAATATATACTATTTATAGCAATCAGTATCTGTTTTATATCGTATAAGTATACACTGTCAGACGTATTCTATTAAAACACATGTTTTTTTCTCTTAATAAAACGACAAAAAATGCAAATCATATCCAGGGACAAGTGTAACATTTTGTTTTTCATTATTAGATAGGTCAATTTTAAATGATGTTCTTTTCATACCGATTTAAAAAAATAAACACACCATTGACACTTGACTGCTATAAAAACCTGTGGGATAGTTGCCTACTTGTACTGAGCGCCAATTTCTGTCGAGAAGGTGGATTCAATCATGGGTTCGGATCCCAGTCGGGGTGTGGATCACGGACAATTGCCAAGGAACTGTGGACTTTCTCACTCTCTGAAAAGAAAACGATTTGTAAGATGGATGATGATTAGAAACTTAAAAAATAAAATACAAAAACAAATAATTATGTAACGATGACAGCTGCAGTAGTTAGAAACTGTGGCACAGCTATCAACGCCCACCGCCAGAAACACAAAATCAATTTTCAGTTTTTATCTAATAATTTAAAGTAAAGTAAAACAACATAAGAAAGAATACCTATAGAAGAAATGGACTGTCCGGTATATTTTGCAACTAATACCGAAAAGATACGGCAGATTCTCATATCTAGTTGCCTCTCTGTTTATAAATACCAAACAAGTTGTTTTTTACAAATCATTCCAAGTATAAAGATTCTTCTAAGAAAGAGATTTTAATCTAATTTCGCGAACTTGTTTCTCGGAGCTCTGATATGAATTGCCAATTTTGTAACAATATTTTATTTTACCAAAACACCAATTTGTGGAACGTATTTCCTATTTATAACTCTGAATATCACCCTCCACCGTTGTTGACGCAACCATGATTAAAGTCACTTAACGCAAACTGTATGGTTTGCGTTAGGTCGCCGCTTGCGTAAACATTATGTCAATCAAATCATTGCCAGCTCCGCCCACGCCATACTTTATGGGTGTCCATGGCAACGACGTTCTAATCGATAGACACACCCTGGTTCTATGGCTTACTTCCTGATTCTACTGAAAATATGGCCGCCATATAGGTATATAAAGGCAGGGTTTATGGCAGTAATCAACTTACAGCCAAACTACTGAAATTTGCATAGGAGTTTATCTTTATGACGCAGAGTCGCAGTAAGAAGCAATTTTTGAATTTTAATCCCTTTTGGGGTGAAATAGGAATGACAGTTTGGGTGAAAATGGCCGGGTGAAGCTGCAGGGAACATGTAGTTATTGTTTTTAGAAAATCAACCACTACATACCGTGCGCTAACCACAATATTAATTGATAAGTAGTCAGAGGCACTAGCTATTATTATCTAAACGAGAACAATGTACCAGGAATTAAATAAAAACTTGACTGAATAGAGTATCTGTGGAGGTTCTTGCTTGTTCATCTCCATAAAAACAACTAGCGCCACCTTTCGACTTACCGACGAACTCTTTAGTAGCTCATAAATAAATCGCGCGGTTGGACACTTCTTAGCAATCTTAGTCTTAAGGTTTCTAGTATATAAGTTTTATTTTTGTAGCTCACTATGTGCGAATAAATGATGCGATGTTTATCTTAGACATCACTGACATCCCGTGCCTCGGAAAGCACGTAAAGCCGTTGGTCCCGGTTGTCATTCGTAGAACATTGGCAGTCGTTACGGGTAGTCAGAAGCCAGAAAGTCTGACCAGCCTTAACCAAGAGGTACCGTGTCGCCCAGTTACTGGGTTGTGGAGGTCTGATAGGCAGTCGCTTCACGTAAAACACTGGTATCCAGCTGAATCCGGTTAGGCTGGAAGCCGACCTCAACATAGTTGGGAAAAGGCTAGGGAGATGATGACTATGTGCGAATAAACCGTTTTTCTTTCTTTCTTCTTCTAAGTAGGCTGGTCATGACTATAGATGGGCAATCGGTTGATAGAACAGACATGCTCTAGCGTGGCACTTTTAGGCAAACGTAAAGCCCGGTTTCCACCGCGAGCGGAACGGCCCCATTAATGACTTCGTTTGCAAGCACAAACTGCATACTTGTATTTCCACCAACAAAATTATAATTCTTAATACATAATTGTTTATTAATGCATTTATTATTAATTATTAATCGACTATTTGTTGTTTATTTGTTTGACTATTTGTTATTTGCAGATTGCGCTTGCGAACAAAGTCATTAATGGGTCCGTTCCGCTCGCGGTGGAAACCGGGCTTAAAAGAGGGCCTGCCTCATGATGGACCGAACCTTTAAGCCTTTATTTATTTATTTACACTTTATGCACAAACGTACTAGTACCTACATAGGCGGACTTAAAGACAATTATTTTTTTCTACGCTGTTATGCGAAAAAGGTGTGCATCCCTGATAGGTTGGTTGGACTGCTGCATAGTGAGTCGATGCTCCAAAATTGCGGCTGGAATTATGCAGCAGTGATTTTTGTTTGCATTGTGTGTGTATTGTGTAACGTTCTTGTTGTGTACTAACATAGTTTTAAGTAAATATTGTAACTACGAGTCCTAATTAAGTTACTCGCAATAAATGCTTTAATAATAAAAAGATGAAGGGCAGCGGGTTAATATGAGCTGCCCAAGACTAAAATGGCGCTCTTTGGAGGAGGCCTACGTTCAGCAGGACGTCAATAAGCTAACAATTATATTACCTACATCACGCAAATGAAGTCTAGTATATCTAATAGTGTAATGTAACTATGTTAGGTAATTCGCTGCACTTACTAGTCGCCGCCGCCTTAATGTGATTCTAAGTGGCTTAATTAATCCATCAATTGTCTCGCTAATTGAATTCTTGATTAGGACTTGGAGCCATTTAATGTTTTCTTCTTTTATTTTTGTACCGCGGTTTTTCGGTCTCTGGTTTTTCCGAATTACTACTAATCGTTAAGAATTTGCTAAATTATAACCAGGTAAATGAAAATCACGGATGTATGCACGTTATATTATTATACATTATTATATATTCGAGGAATATATTATACCGAAAGACTTTTTATATGATTATCGTTATAATTAACAGAATTTCAATATTAACACAAAAGTGTTTTATAAATCTTCTCTTCGTAAAAACTTTCCTTGGGCTTACAACTTATATATTTATAAAAAAAAACACGAAGTGGTCCAGATATTCTCATCGTTTTAGTTGAAATGATGCACAGGAACTCTTTGATATGTATGTTAAGCTACGATATTTTGCGAAACTATCATAAGTCTCCAGGATCAGATGGTTTAGGCACCTGCTTCTTTTCATGTGCCCTTTCTATGTTTATATTGTGCCTCAGAAGAACCTTTGGTATCAGTTATCAGAGGTCAAGGGGCCTACCACAAGCCTTAATAGCAGTATTTCTTCGATATTACTTTCAGTGGGAAAGAGACGGCGCTAGACAACCTGTCTAACGCTATCACTTGCACACTCTGGTACAGGAATAAAAGAAGCTTTCTTTAAACGTCATGGTAAGGGGTCAGAAGCTAGAAAGTTTGACAATCGATCTTATCACGGGGTATAATGCTACCAGAGTTGTGGAGGTCTGATAGAGTATCGACCCACGTAAAACACTCGAATATTAAAGGGCTAGGAATATGATGAACCACCGTAGGCGCGGTTCTGCGGATGGCAAGCGATGGGTAGCTCGCCACTCGGCTAGGACCAGGACCGCGTCAACGGCGCGTTAGTGTTCCACGCGCGCCTCAAAGAGAAGGAGTCAGCACAGGAAGGGGCCCAACAGGGCCAACGCCTGCTGGGGTTGCGGAATGTTTATAATAGTTACCGTGACCCTGGAATATAATGGGCAATCGAAGGAACATGAGTGGGTTTTAGTCAGTAAGAGTCTGACACGCCCTCCCGCCGCACCCAGGACGGGAGCAGTCATTGGACGATTTCCCACTCACCAAAAAAAAAAAAGGAATATGATGAAGTTCCGAGAATCAGGTGTAATGATGATACGTCTAAACCGATAGAAAACTTAACGCGATTGACCTGGGGCCTTAGTCTGCTATTACAATCGTGTCTCAATGATCGATTTTTGACGTGTAACGTCAAACTTTTGACACATTTCCCATAAAAAAACTGTCAAAGTGTCAAATATCCGGCCGATGACAGGTCATTGAGACACGATTGTAATAGCAGACTGGGGCTCCTGTTGTTTCACCTTTCAACGACCAAGCGAGAGCTTGCTGTCAGGCTGCTATTGTCTTTCTATTGTGTCTCGAATCACGTGTGCTCGAAGGTTTTTAAACTTACCGGGTAATCATTTTCCCGCAAGATAAGTACCGAACACTTACCCGGTCTATAGAATGATAAAAAGTAGCAGAGACACATAACTAGAATTGGGTAGTTTACACCATTAACCAATAAATGTTAGACACAATTTCTATAAAACCTCTTTGAATTTCAGCCCAATAAATTCGGTTCATTACCGACTTCACAAAAAGGAGGAGGTACTATGTTCGGCTGTTTGTATGTTTTTTTTTTTTTTGTTGTATGTTTGTTCATCGATTACTCCGTCAATTGTCAACGGATTTTGATGGTTCTTTTTTTGTTTGATAAGTCATGATTCAGGGGTGGTCCCATATAAATTTTGTGGTGATCGGTTCAGTGCTTCTCGAAAAATTCACCAAGAACAAAAAAAAATGACGAAATTTTCATAGACGATGTGTGCTTTGTCTTCAAGTTTCTATTTTCGTTTTATAAGATTGTTAGTAGTTTTATTTTGAAAATAAATTACTTTGAAAGATACTATACACAGTCAAACATTGGGAGTCGACACTAAAAAGTAATAAATAAAAAACTTTTTTCAAAAAAAAAAATAACCGCCTTCAAAAACTAAAAACCCAATAATAACTAAAATTTCGGAAGTCGGTGGCTTCTCTTCTGCCATTCAATTTGTGTTTTTGAAAAAAGTTTTTTATTTTCAATTTGCTATAAAATTTGATTTTTAGTTGCTTTGAAATCAATAAATAGATAGTCAACATAGTTGTTATTTTAGTGACGTCATAAGTTGCCATTGCCATTTAAAATCTATTGGAGAATTGCGTTTTGACAGCTCATAAAAAGTACATCAATTGATAATGGTGTAAAATACCGTATTCCACCATGATGTGACCTCATTGAAGGATCAAACTGTCTAGCCAACTTTTAAGAAAAAAAAACATGATTGGTCCAGAATCAGGCTGGTAGATGCTATTGATTAGAATTTCAGACGTAACGGCGCCACATGGGCCAAAGACTAATATTGTATGACAATCAGATGGGACACGCCGATGAAACTTGCATTGAGGTCGGTTATGAAATGCCGTAACCATCAATTTTTTTTCAAATATGACGGTTAGCAGTGATTAAATATCCTAGTTGCTTAATAAACGATTTCATTTCATTTCATTTTCTAATTATGGAAGAGTTTGACACAATAATGTTAATATTTCTTCTTCCTTATGTTGTTCCTGCATCTGTGTCTACTTAATTTTATATTTGTCATCACTTGCGTGCTTAAGTTTTTATATAACTAGCTTTTGCTCGCGACTCCGTCCGCGTGAAATAACTCCCGTGCCCGGGGGATTTCCGGGATGAAAACTATCCTATGTCCTTTCTCGGGTCCCAGATTATATCTGTACCAAATTTCATTCAAATCGGTTCAGTGGTTTAGGCTTAGAGACAGACAGACAGAGTTAATTACTTTTGCACTTATAATATTAGTACGGAAGTAATTTCATAAATGTACTAAAATGTCGCTATATAATACAAGCCCGCCCCAGACAGACAGATAGAAAAATAGACAGACAGAGTTACTTTCGCATTTATAGCGTTGGTTGTTGCAACTTACACTAATATCTACGTGGTAATGAGTCATTTTAAGTTATTTTAATATGAATATTTTGAACCGATTTTTTCTTTATCGGTAACTAGATAGATAGAAGATAATATACTTCAATCAATCAATCAATGTATTTATTTGCTTACTAAGTGTACATTAGTGGTCTTAATAATAATATAACAAGTAGTCCTTACAACTTAGCGGCCTTTTTCAGGCATTGCAAAATTTGAGGTTTGAGAGGCTAATAATATTTTAATAGATATTTTACATTTATAATTATATTTAATTGTAATCAATTTAAATAAATCAAGATATTTATTCTTTTTTATGATCGCCGTATTAATTTTATAAATGATTAATATCAGATAAGTATCAGACCATCAAGCTCTCTCCAATCTCTCAAATTCCTTTCATTTACTTTCAACTTTATCACTAAAGGTTGATTACGAATAGCGATACGTATATTAAATTTACTATAGCCGCGTGTCCACCACAAGTCACGTCACGTCATACTAAACTCGGCTCGCGTCATCTCGTTCTCGACGTGACAGTGACGGCGGCGTTGGACAAACGGCTTAAGGCAGAGTGTTGAAGGCATTGAACATGTCCACCGCCCCGCCCCGACACACCGCGTCATCCTTCAGGACTTACACCTGTTATTGCTGTGATAGTGAAGAGCTCGTGCCAAAAGTCTAACTGATTTGTGAGAAGAAGGGCACTTCTTCTCACAAATGGTTGATTAGACGGGCTGCGATAATCAGTTGTAGGCTGCAATAATCCCTATCCGACCTCGTCCGACACTATAGGCTAGTACGCCAGGCTCCTTAAGAGCAAGGGCCAGCAAACAACCGTGGATCCCAACGGAACTAAGGATGATGCTCTTTGCACGAATCATCATTTATATTTTTTGCAGAAATAAGCGTCAGTTTAGGTTCGTAACATAGAAGTTAGGCAGTTATCTTCTTCCTCGTTAAAAGTACATTATAAGCGAATATATCGAAAATTTGGATCGCCTGTGAAAGGGGGCCCTGCCTGTAAGGACGCTACTTCCGTAAAACATAAGGCGTGCTGTATGCTTTTTTTATTATTATATTAATTATAAATATAGCATACATTTCTCAGAAAAGGAAAAACAATGAACAGGAAAACTCGACTGGGAAAATACACTTTATAATATGTACAAATTATTATAAGAATAACTCACCATGGGGACATACTTTTTCTATAAACAATACATACCTATTATGTATTGTTAATAATACAATACAACAACATAGGTGTAAGTCATGTCAAAAATATAATTGGCAAATAGTTACTATTACAATTTATTCTCACAATTACAATAATAACAAGGTACATTAATTAGTCTTACGAACAGGAAAATAATTGTCTATAATATCTATCCTAAGATTATAAAGCCGGATTAATTTGTTTGTTTGTCTGTTTGTTTGATTCAAAGCGCTAAAACTGGCTCGAATTGAAAAAAATATGTTTGTTATGGTTAGCCCACTTATCGAGAAAAGCTTTCTAATAAAATCAGGCTACGAACGGGAAAGGCAACGTTGCGGGTGAACCAGCGGGATAACTGAAGCTAGTTTTATAATGATTCTCCGGTTTTTTCTTGATGTGATTATTGTCTAGGTGAACTAATATTATAAAGATTTTTTGCTGAAGCTAAAAAATCATTGTTTGTTTTTGTTGTTGCCGGTCGGATTAAAATTGTTTTTGAGATACAGCAGTATAGGCTATAATATCACTCTACAATCCACGGGAGCGGGAAAAGGAGCCATTGCAGTTAAATGAGAGTCTACGAACTACTATATAAAATAAATAAATAAGTATACTGGGACAACTCACACTCGGTCATCTGATCCCAAGTTAAGCTCTGCTTAGAGCTTGTGTTATGGTAACCAGACAACTGATATACATACTTATATAATTTATAAATACATACATATTATAGATAAATTACACCCAGGCACAGAACAAACAATCATGCTCATCACACAAGGTTTGTTCTGGGTGGGAATCGAACCCACGACCTCCGGCTTAGCAGCCAGGGCTACTAACCACTACACCAACAGGCCCGTCATATTTAATGATAATCATTTGATGATTTTCCACTTCCCAAAAAAAAACCACGACCTCTACGTTGGCAGTCAGGGACACTAACCACTAGACGAATCGGTCAGTTACTTTATATTTTTTCTTTCCTTTCCATATTATTAATACTCTCTTTTTATGCAATCGGGTTTTTAGTTCTATCTTGAAATTATTACTTCACAGCACCTTCATCTCTCTTAGAGGTTTCGTAAGTATTAACCCTACAGTCCTGTCTGCATATTGCTAATCTTTGGCAGACCGCCATAGCGACCCCGTGACTGCGGGGGTAGCAGTGACACAGTAACTACCGAACATCCTGGTTAGCAAACGTATAAGATACGTGCTCTGATATATACGCGGGGTGGTTTAGTGACGCTCTTTATTTAATTAGGTAAGTAATCTTTGGACACACGTCTTTGTTAATTTTGTTTAGTAAAACTGTGTTGTCAATAGTTTTGTTGTAACTTCAGTTAATAGATTGTGTGACTGGTCGAGTAATGTGTCTCAAATCACGTGTGTTCGAAGGTTTAAACCTCACGTGATTCCAGACACAATAGAAAGACAAAAGCAGCCCGACAGCCGGCTGTCGCTTGGCAAGGTTAAAAACTTTTAAGCTGGCTATTGTATTTATATCTTAACCTTTCGCTGTCGCTAAGTCGGCTGTCGCGCTGCTATTGTCTTTCTATTGTGTCTCGAATCACGTGTGTTCGAAGGTTTAATGAAAACTGAGACAAAGTTTTATTTTTATTTTTGAAATGTGTCTGTGTTGTCAATTGCTCAATATTTAGAATCGTTAAGTGGACCGGTCCTTTTATAAAAGTTTTCCGGGAGTTTTGATAATTTCGGAATTTTATTGTCTTTATTCCGAACTAGCTGTTTCTCGCGATGTCACCCACGTTACGTTAGGTATTTGGTGACATAGTGATATTATATAGCCTACTAGCTTTTGCCTGCGACTTCGTCCGCGTGGATTAATAGTTCCCGTTCGGTGGGGATTCCCGGAATGAAAACTATCCTATGTCCTTTCTCGGTTCCTAGACTATCTCTGTACCAAATTTCATTCAAACCGGGTTTAGGCGTGAAGAAAAGACAGACAGATGGACAGAGTTACTTTTGCATTTATAATATTAGTACGGATGTTACTCAGAGATAGTGTAGCTTTATAAGAAAAAAAAAATTGAAATCGGTCCAGTAGTTTTTTAGTTTATTCGTTACAGACAAAAATACAAATCTTTCCTCTTTATAATATTAGTATAGATTTCAACTTTCCCACCTAATTTCATTGCCGTTTTACCTTCATTTTGATAAAAAGTTGAAAGTAATTAAATTATAAGTAATTAAATTAGCTCATCACTCCTTGAAAGTTCGGTACCGACACTAAAAACAATCGTTTGTCGCTCAAACGACAATTTGAGCGAACATTCTTCGGACAATCGTTCTTTCGCCTGAACGTTCTTCAAGCAACAGTCTCTTCAGATAATACGGTATTTTACACCATTATCAATAAACGTATTTTTTATGAGCTGTCAAAACTCAATTCTCCAATAGATTTTGTACGGCAATGGCAACTAATGACGCCACTAAAATAATAACTCAGTTGACAATCTCTATTTATTGATTTCAAAGTAACTAAAAATTAAATGACATGGACAAAAATGGCATTCCATGTACACAAACATAGTAAATACATTGTAAAATAAAAATAGAAAAATGAATTACTAGGTACTTTTAAGCCTCTCTGGACTTATCAGCTTTTATTTCAAAATAATAAGTAACGCAAGACGAATTCAAAATATCGTCTGTCAAGTTCCGCCATAATTCACCATAGAGAAAGATAAATATGGTAAAGAACGTTCCAAACCACGTATACTACTTGTAGAAAATGTGTGATATTATGGTCGACCATTGCATTATATTAGCGACATTTTATTCATACGAAACTGTATTCATTGGTATTTGTCGATTTTTATAAAATGCTCATATCATAATAATACATTTTAATAAGTTTTTGTCTAATTCACCCAAACAAAGTTTTAAAACGGAACGGTACTGGTTTGACACAATGTGTGTGTTTTTTTATGTCAAATGTCAATTACGTCAATATTGCAGACAATCTGTCATTGCAAATGCAAATTCAACGTCCTACTGTTCTTGGGTTTTGCGATTATTTTCAGATATTTTTGACCCCCGCCGCTTATCTTTACGGATTGATACTGACTGATTTGATTTGTGGATTGCTATAAGGTGCATCAACTGAGGAATAACCACACAAAGCCTACAAAGACAAACAGATTGTACACAAGACTTTTGCGTTGGTGAACTAAAAAAATAAACTGATTTTTGATAGTGTAGGAATAAAATAAAAACAGTTTGGTAGACCTATGACTCGTACAACAATAACTCAACGCTGTAATGTAATAATGTATTAAGTTATCTAGGTAAGGTAATAATGTATCAAACCATTTTTATTTGTTTTCGGTAAAAATTAAATAATCATTTAGGTATACTGTTTTGCCTTATTTTGTGTTTTCCTTATTATTATTATCAGCCGGAGTTTACCGCAGAACTTAGGCCTCCTCCTTAGACCGCAACGTAGAACGATAAATCGCCACTTGCATGTTATCGTCGGTCGACCTAGTGGGAGGCCTGCCTACGTTGCGTCTTCCGGTCCATGGTCGTCACTCTCAAAGGCCAGCAGATAAAAACAACGTTTCAGAGCCTTATGTCACCACTGGTTGGTTGCATATGGTATTATTGTCAGGTTTTAATAAATAATTTATTAGAGCGCCTTATGGTTTCGAATAGCAAATCCTATTCTATGCACTTAATGCCAGCAATATGACTAAAGGTTTAGTGAAACTGTTTACGTCTAGTCTGTTGTAATGACAAGTTCTTTATGTGTTTTATTTATTGCAATTTAACTAACCAATATTAACGAAATAAAACACCAAAAATCATTGGTGTAAATTGAATTTGATAACTATGCAATCGCCCATATTGGGGCTGGCCATGTCCTTTGATAGCAAATTAAAAATGAATCGAATTTATTGGGCTGAAATTAAAAGAGGTTTTTTAGAAATTGTGTCTAACATTTATTGGTTAATGGTGTAAACTACCCTATTGAACTATCAGCTATCGTGACGCAATCGTATAATTAGTAAAGCTATCTTTAAAATCATCATTAGGTAGCTCCTCATTTTTCACCTAATAATTATATCTATAAAATATATACTTGTTCACCTTGGCATATAATTTTAGCACCGCTGACACGCAGAAAAACCTGAACTTTAGACTAAGACTATGTTTAATGCATAGTATATTATATTTTATATATAAATACCTATAATAAATCAAGTCAAAGGCTTCCGGCTATGCCTTTTAAATACTGTTACATAATTTGCATGTGTTAAACCAAATACGGTAACTTTTATCGATTTATATTCAGCATTCAATGTGTGGGTATGACTATTTAATGCATGTGGTTATCTGTGGCGACATCTATCGTCTAACATGTGTACTACAACATTCATAAACAAAATCCAGGCAATAATCGTTGACGGCGCGTTTGTGTTCCACGCGCGCGTCAAAGAGATGACAGCAGTTTGCGGAATGTTTATAATAGTTACTGTGACCCCGGAAAGTCATTTGATGATTTCCTATCCCGAAAAAAAGGACAACAATCGTTGGTTGATAGCCCAAGGGAAACACATCATCTGGGTCGTAGGGTAAATGTTCAATAACCATATCATGGCATAGGCCTACAGAGAAGTTACGAACATTCAGATTCAGCCCCACTCTTGCTCAAAACAGATTGGCGATATCAGACTTTTCTTTTTGATAAAAACAAAAATTATAAACATTTTGTCCTACCTATATGTAAACCTTTTTTTTTTGGTGAGTGGGAAATCATCAAATGACTGCTCCCGTCCTGGGTGCGGCGGGAGGGCGTGTCAGACTTTTACCACTCATGTTCCTTCGATTGCTCTTTATATTCCAGGGTCACGGTAACTATTATAAACATTTCGCAACCCTATTATGTTAACCTCGTAGTGGTAGTTTTTCTAAAAAGCCTTTCTAAGTGGAAATGCTCATCAAGATCGTAAAAGAAACCGCCCAATTAAAAACTAGAATTAATAATTTATATAAGTGTTTCGACAGTATTTGATTAATCTACTATTTTGATGACAGATTTGTTTTAGGAATCATTAGGTCGGCCGTCAATGAATATTAATCTATACTAATATTATAAAGAGAAAAAATTTGTTTGTTTGATTGTAATGAATAGGCTCAAAAACTACTGGACCGATTAAAAAAAATCTTACACTATTCGAAAGTTACATTGTCCACGAGTAACATAGGCTATATAATATCACGCTAGGTCTCACGGGAGCGAAGCAGTAACCAAAAACCTAACGTAATGCGGGTGAAACAGCGAGGAACAGCTAGTTTATTAATAAAGTCATACCCAAGTTATTATTGAAGCACTTGGGGTATTTGGCAAAATACATATCAGCGTATTCGCAGCAACGCAATATGCACCTCAGTAAAATAAATCTAGAGTTTATTTTGTATTGCACAAGAAACGCGAAAACCCCTTCAAATAACAACATAGCAATGTTGCGTAGCGGCGGATTTTTCGTTGAACCCGTTTTACTCATTACAAGATTATAAGTAAAACTGTGTCGTTTTACAAAACAATTCGGTAAGATTTCTCTAGCAATATTTGAAGTAATTTAGATGTTTCAAATTCTTTAATTGCCCTATTTTACATTGATTTTTAGGGTTCCGTAGCCAAATGGCAAAAACGGAATCCTTATAGATTCGTCATGTCTGTCTGTCCGTCTGTCTGTCTGTCTGTCCGTCCGTATGTCACAGCCATTTTTTTCCGTCATAAACCGTATATCGTAATTTACCTTTCATTCAATCAACTCAAATATAAAAATTAAAAGAAAACATTTAATTTCATAAACATAAACCTTATGCATAAACCGTGAACCATTATTTTCTATGATAAAGCTGTTAACAACGAACTACAAGAACTTTATATTATGTTACTTGCTGATACGGAACCCTTCATGAGCGAGTCCGACTCGCACTTGGCCGGTTTTTTTTATAAAACTGTAGTTGCTGCCTATGCCAACTATGTCATTATCTTATAATTTTCTCCTCATGTTTTTATACAAAGATTTTCAGAGGAAGGATCGTTTTTAATTTAACAGAATTAAAGTGTTTGACGACTTCTGGTTTCAGATCAAAATGGGTCTCCCTCAGCTGACTACATGTTGCTTTATTTTCGACCTGAAGACCGGCTGCATTATAATGGGCAGCATTAACGCGGTAAGATTTGCTATCTATTTTTAAAAGCTTTTATTTAACTTGCAATGTACACGTGCTAAAAGTTATGGCACGTAAACCTTTCTCTTCACTACGAAATTTGGTATGCACGTTCAGTTCGGATGACAATGCACGATTAAAAAAAAACATCTTTTTTAGTATAAAATAAAATCAAGTTAAAAAAAGCCTTTTTAAAAACAAACTTTTATTTAAATGCGCTAAAAAGAAAAACATAAACTTTTTTTTTAAGTTTGTCGCGAGATTTAAGTTCTCGTATAAAAAAAATATAAAAAAAGTTTATTTTTTTCTTTTTAGCGCATTTAGATAAAAGCTTGTTTTTAAAAAGGTTTTTTTAACTTAATTTTTTTATAAGAAAAAGGCAATTTTTTCGTCATCAACTTTAACATCATCAATTTCCTGATTCATAATAATATCTGCATGAAAAGGGTATTAAATTATTAAGAACTTAAATTCTAAAATCAATCAGTTCAATGTGAGTTTAATGTATATGAGCCTAAGTTTTTGATCGACCATTTGAAGAAGGCCGCTTAGGACGGGGATGGCTGCGGCTCTTCTGGCCTACGTAAAGCTGAAATGATTACATAAATGAGAATTGTAAATTTCGATAATCTGTCAAGTTTCTTTGAAAAGTTTTTAAGTTTATCACCAAAGCATTAAATTCCAATTTGTTTGGAAATATTTGACAATTTTGAGTAGGCGTTATGCTCTGAAACGTTCAGATAACTCTTTACTAGATTTGATTTTGTGTTTCCTCTCAGGTCCTGTCCTTCACGCTATTGTCTCTAATGATAGTGTTGGCAGCAGAAGTGGGAGCCATCGACGCCGCAGTGGTGTATTCTGGTGACGTGGAGATGCAGGCAGGGATCACGGGGCTGTACGCCATGACCATCATCCTGGTCTTCATGTTCCTCATCAAGTTTCTGTTTGATGTGGTCTTCGTTTATGGGGTGCAGACGGTAAGAGACCTATTGATGAAAAGTCTTGTTCGTAGTTTCTGGTTTAGGAGACTAAAGATTTATTGACTTAAACTGCACTAGATCCGCAGTCATAAAGCCATATATAATTGTCGGCTATATAAATATCATGATCACTAGTTGCTACTTCATTTTCCTCTCTCCCTCCTCAACTTTTATTGTTGAGCAAGGTTGAGGTGAATTGAAGTAAAAAGTCAAGGCACAGCTTGCATTGCAATAGGAACGCCTGTTGTGTAAATGTTTCTCAATAAGTTTAATCATGATTGCTAGCATAAATTAAGCAGGAGTTTATTCATCCTTTTGCCGCTACTGATTTTACTTTTGGTACAATCAAGCACATTGCTGAAACATTGCTACGCGAATTTTATCATGTTTAGGTAGTAAGTAATTTGCATTAATAATAATAATTATGTCAGTCATTCTGATATCAGGCTGGCGGCTCACTAAGTTTTTTAAACCAATCCAGTTTTATACAAACATTTTATTGCTTTAAGACTTATACATACATTACTTTAAGGTTTACTCACTTCCCTCACATTTTATTTTGATATACACCCGTCATCCTGATGTTCACAATGTTTTGCTTAATTGACTTCAAACTCACTTTACAAAAATTCACCTCAAATTGCTAACTGTGGCAGTCAGCTTCCAGTTTAAACAGGTTTAGCTGGATTACCATTACTACAGTATTATTTTCAGGAACGATTGCTTATCAGACCTTCACAACCCAATACCCCAATAACACGATACCCCTTGGTTAGACCGTTATCAGTCCCTTAGCTTTTGACTGCCACAACTGCCAAAGGCGTTCGAATGACTTCCCAGGGCCGAAAGCTTAACGTGCTTTTCTATGCACGGCATGGCAGTGATATCTTAGAGGAATTCACCAGGCACATGCTACTAAAAACGTTTCTATGTCATTCAGGAGCGGTCCGGGATCATCAAGGCGTACATGATCATGTGGATCGTGTTCTTCCTCCTCTCCATGTTCATCTTCTTCCTCAACGCTGGGAGCCTCAGCGTCGGCTATATTTGTACAGAACTTGTTTATATTGGTGAGTTACATTTTGTTGTATGTGTTGAACGGTCTACAGTCTTAAAAGAGATCATACTCAATTACTGACTTATTTGAAATACATTTTCTGCCATATACAACACCTATCTGGTAGAACGAATGAGGAATTTTACACTCTTTTCCTCTTAGGCCTAAAACATACACAAGCGACGTAAGGCAGCAGGCGTGGAACAGGCGTGGCGCAGGCGTGCGCCGCTTCAAAACGATTTCATACAAAATGTATGCAGGCGACGTTTTTGAATTATACTGAAGCGACGCGGCGCAGACACGCCGTTTCGTTGCCAGCGACGCGACGCCACGCCTGTTCCACGCCTGCTGCCTTACGTCGCTTGTGTATGTTTTAGGCCTTACCTCGAAATGTTATATCTAAAAAGATTATCTGCAAACTATTGCTAAGATTAAAGATCAGGCGTTGATTGGTAGTTTTCTGAACAAAACATAAATTAAATAAATTCTTCTGTCTTATAAATTGGAATTGGAATACAATATGAAACATATCACACAGTTTTTTGTCACCATTGAACATTAATCAACCATTGAAATCAACCCCACTGTAAGTAGTTATACTGGCGTTTAATTCATTTTATCTAATATTTTTCAGGCCACAACGTGTACACGATCTTGTTGTGCAACAGTTTCTACAAACAGCTCAACAACCGAGAGGAAGTTTAATTGTTTCTAACTAGCCTGGCTCCTACAATACACAAAAACTTACCGAATATTCATTTCAGTAATTATCATAAAATGATAATCAAAACGCTACTCTAGTTTCCACCAGTGGGGTTTACTCCAAAGGCAGTGCCTGCCTCACATACACTATAAAATTTGATTACCTCAATCGATACAATATTATATTGAATGTGAAAGTGTGTATGTTTGTTTGTCCGTCTTTCACGGCAAAACTACTGAACCGATTCAAATGTAATTTGGCACAGAGATATTCCATAGAATAGTTTTTATCCCAAAAATCCTACGGGAACGGGAACTACGCGGGTAAAACCGCGGGAGACAGCTAATAAAATATAATAAAGTTGTAAATTGTCTGACATTCTATAGGTAGGTATTGTAAAAAGGCTCAGAGGCCTGCTTTCGTTTTTGAACTAAACGGTTCCTACCTTCAGTACATGCCACTGGTTTCCACCGTTTTCTGCCATAGTATTATGGCCTCTATTGACTTGTTGTAGAACAAATATATTTTTTATTTATTTATTTATTTAAAAAACTTTATGCACATGTAAAAAAACAATGCACAACGGCGGACTTAATACCTTGGCCATTATCTACCAGTCTACCTTAGGGTGATGCAGAGACAAAACATGGCAGGTGCAAAGATATAAACAAAATTTTATAAGCAGCAATAGAATATATACATATATAAATGTACATATATATACATATATAGATACAATAATAATAAATACATATATACGTATAAATAAATATATATACATAACAAAGTAATTGAGAGATAAAATTATAAAGATGGTGAAGAACTGCAAATGAACTATTAATCGAGTTTGCCAATTCCTTTAGTAAATGTTTCCCACGAACAAAATATAATCAGTATGAAATACTATGATTTAGCAGCAACATATCAAGATCGGTCTTGGTCTGATACTGACAAACAAGGCCCATAATACCTCGATTGAATTATGAATTCCTTCATGCTACACTGGTCGAGTTTTTGACTATAGCTAGGTATTGTATATGGGGTAGCCAGATATGAAAATTAATTATTTCATGCAATGTTTAACGAAAGATCGACCATTTCAGAAAATAATTGTGTTTAATTCATGAAGTGGTTCGGATATGTTAGGACATTTTACTAAAAGATAATGTTTAATATCTGGCACGACGGATTGGATTGGAAATTACTGTAACTAAAAATTTACATTTTGTATGGTATAGTATCCCTCTCATATTCCCTTTCGTAGCGCCAAAGCTATGTTTGTTAAAAATCTTTGAAAAATGTGTTTTTAAAAGCCAATAATTGTGCCAATTTCGCGTCAAATTATTACTTTAATTAATTTAGCAATTAAGTGCAAACAAAATAAAAGAATTTTATGTATTAATAGGCAATTAAATAATAAGTATTTACTTGGTGTGTTGTTACATAATGTCAGTACTTTCTAATTCCCAATTTTTCTTTTGTTTGTACCAAGACTAATAATTAAAATTAAAAGTAAAATTAATTTAATAGCCATTAATTTGCCAATTGATATGTCAAATTGTTACTTAAGCTAACTTACAAGTTTATTGTTAACGAATTAAAAGTATTTTATTGTAAGAATAAAATATTTATTAGATAGTTAATTGAAACATATTTATAAGGTAATATAAATGCTAGTCAGTACATTTTGTTAATTGTTATTACAGTTCCTATATGTCTGTATGAAAAATAAAAAAATATTTATCTTTACAAAAGGTTTCTTTCTTCTTAATTTAGTAAGTAACTAGTTTTAATTGGCAGTTTAATATTATTAGCTTTCTACACTTATGCCCTTACTAATAATCACTGTGTAAAGTTATGCAATGATTAAAGCCTGTGTAACCATACATTTTTTGACGTATAAACCTGTCATAACTTTATGCAGCGTTTATTAGTAAGGCGCTTATAGTTTACTTTAGTCACTAAAGATAAGTACAAAAATTTTAACTTACGCATATACACAGTTACAAAAAGTAACATACAATTTTAAGTTTACACATATAATATAAGGATAGAAGCACATTACTGTCCCACCGCCCCATTCTCATAGAGAGAAGACAGTGAATCAGAAGTATCGGTGGCGGATTAATACTGAAGAAGATCCTAGGCATCTGATGCTACAATTTTCATGTTTTGCGAAATTAAGCTGTATTAATATCACTTTATGATTAATAATATAATATAATATCTTAATATCTTAATAATATCTTAGGACAATTCACACACGGTCATCTGATCCCAAGCTAAGCAGAGCTTGTGTTATGGCAACCAGACAACTGATATACATACTTATATACTTTATAAATACATACATATTATAGATAAATTACACCCAGACACAGAACAAACAATCATGCTCATCACACAAAGTTTGTCCTGGGTGGGAATCGAACCCACGACCTCCGGCTTAGCAGTCAGGGTCACTCACCACTAGACCAACAGGCCCGTCAAACAAACTTTATGATTAATTCTTGACTGTGCGTTCGAAATCACTTACGCGGTTTTGTACTTTCAACGGCGACATTGAAACAAGGCGTAACTTTTAGTTTTTTTTGCCTAGTCGCTGAGAAATGAGAATAACTTTAATTTTTTAAAATTGCTACTCACATAAGACTAAAACCAAAGAACGTCGTAATTTTACATTAAAAATGTGTGAAGCATACATGACCCTACAATTTACTTTGTTGAAAGTCACACACTCACACATACACAAGTTGTTAAAACATAACTCTACACTCACACAGGTACACAAGTCCGACAATCCGCCGCGCCGCCATTACACACCATTCGACAGTGCCAGTGAGACACACACACTGACCATTTGCATGCTTCACAATAATTTAAAGAGAGATTTAACTTTCCTTAATTCCGTGACAGGCGTTAACAAAACAACATTCTTCAGTCTTCTTGTGTTAAAATCTTTGGTGTTGACTATTTGGCATAAATAACTTCATGTATTTTACTTTCCTTAAAAACAGAAGCCACAACAAATGAGATGTCGGCATAGTATATTAAACTTCGTTCGATGGGAAGACATATGAATCATTCAAAAATGACATCATAAACAAGGCAATACGGTCTTAAATTGAAAAATATCAAATGCTTCTAAACCCTGCTCGTGTCTCCATCGAAGCAGTCGGCGAGAAGATCCTCATCATCTTGGTGCTGTTGGAATCCGAAGTCAGTGCCCTTTGACATAAGTTCGTAAACCGTATGCACCACAACCAGGAAATGTATGTAAAATACTGGAAACAGAAAAAAACAGTTTTATGAAGGCGTATCGCTCTCTAAAAACAACTGCGTATCAGTTAGAGTGACCATAGGAGTTTAAGATAGGTCACTAAGCTGACCGCTGAATACGGATGTTGAATGACATACAAATATATTTGTATGTCCTCCTGTCGAAACATTCATATATAAAACTAACTGGACAAGAATACAATTGAAAAATATCACAATAATCATCTAAAAAACAATGTCAATTTCCGTTTTAATAGTTTTTTTCATTCCATGAAATTATCGAACTGTTCTTTATATTGCAGCGTTATGTAGGTACATTTGACCAACGGCGATATGCTCAGTTTTCCTCACTCGCTGATTGCCAAAAGTTTCACTATAATTAGCAACTAAATGCAATAATGACGAACAATAAATCCTTACTAATATTATAAATGCGAAAGTAACTCTGTCTGTCTGTCTGTCTGTCTTTCTGTCTGTCTGTCTGTCTGTCTCTTCTTCACGCCTAAACCACTGAACCGATTTGAATGAAATTTGGTACAGGTATAGTCTGGGACCCGAGAAAGGACATAAGATAGTTTTCATCCCGGAAATCCCCCGGGAACGGGAATTATTACTCCACGCGGACGAAGTCGCGGGCAAAAGCTAGTAATATTATAAAAGGAATATAAAATGAAAAACCAATAGTCATTATTTAATTTGTCAGACTAGAAACAAAATCCCCGATAGCATAAGTCTGTAGTGGGGTCTTCAGTCGATTCACACCGCAAGTTATTTGTACCGCGATGCGAATGGACCCATTAACAAAGAGCAAGAGGTTCGAACAGCTCGTGATGCGGAATCTAAAAATCCCGTAGTGTAGGGTCACATTTAGTGACGTGCCGTCAACTAACTTCCAACCGTTAGGGTTTATGCGATTCATTTTAAGAACTGATTGCCACCCAGTGAACTGCAACTAGATGCATATACCCGAATATTGGGTTAAGTCGAAGAGAGCCTTGGGAGATGTATATGGGCCTACATGTCTTGCGGGTGCGGGCCAGATCGCCATATTTGTTGCAAGCTGCACACAAAATCGCCCGTAGCGGGCCAGGCACGCATGCGTTCCGCCAAATATGGCCGCCTGGCCCAGTAGTGGACTGACGCAAGTTAATGATGATGATCAAAGTACCAGTACTTACAAGAGCAGATGAAGAGGATGAGGGCCAGTGTCCAACAGTTTTGAAGCAACAGCAGGAGCGCACTCAGTTGACACATGATTGTGACGACGATGCCAAAAGAGAAGTAGCACAGCACGAAGTTGGACTTGTTCTGGAAAGAATGATAAAATAATAACACATGAATACGTTCTAGGTGCTTAGGGAAGCACATAAAGTCGGTCCCGGTTGACATTCGTAGAACTTTGACAATCGTTACGTGTAGTAAAAAACCAGAAAGTCTGACCAGTCTAACTGAGAGGTATCGTGTCGCCCAGTTACTGGGTTGTGGAAGTCTGATAGGCAGTCGCTTCACGTAAAACACTGGTATCCAGCTGAATCCGGTTAGTCTGGAAGCTACTTACTACGGTACTTGGGAATAACCTAAGGGCCACTTATGGTAACCAGATGTAGCTGTTTTTCTTGTGTCTGCCTGTGTTTTTTGGAATTTGTTGAATCACTACATTTCGCCTGACATGTACTTGATTCTTTGTTTCCCATTATATGGATAATTTATTAGTTTATAAGTAGCCCGAACCTTTGGTGATGGTAAAAAAAAATCTAATAAGAGGTACGGAACAAACAAACTTTAATGAAAACATTTTTGGATTACATGTCATGAATAAATTGTTTACCGAAGAAGATTATAGATTTATATAAAATAAATACATTTAATACAAATTAAACTATCCTTAATAATAGTCAATATTGTAGTTTGCTTATTTTAAGCGGTAGGGCCGGTGTAAACTCCCGCTAAGTTACACCTTTGGGTAATACTTCGCGTTTTTGGTGAGTGGGATTATTATCAAATCACAAATGACTTCTCCCGTCCTGGGCGGGGCGGAAGGGCTTGTCAGGCTTTTACTGACTAAAACCCATGGCAGTCATGTTCCTTTGGTTGACCTAACTGTTCCGGGGCCACGGTAACTATTATAACTATTCCGCAACCCCCGGTTGATAGTTCGTCGCTTCATGTAAAACACTGGTATTTACGGGCCTGTTGGTTTAGTGGTTAGTGACCCTAAGCTAAGCCGGAGGTCGTGGGTTCGATTCCCAACCAGGACAAACTTTGTGTGATGAGCACGATTGTTTGTTCTGTGTCTGGGTGTGATTTATCTATACTATGTATGTATTTATCTATACTAATATTATAAAGAGGTAAAATTTGTAAGTTTGTAAGTTTGTATGTTTGTAAATTTGTATGTTTGGGGTAATCTCTGAAACTAATGAACCAATTCCAAAAATTTTTTCACTGGCAGAAAGCTACATTATTCCTGAGTGCTATAGGCTATAAATTATTTTTATAACGTGTATATTAACTGAGCTATCGCAACTTTTGCCTAGCAAGTCGGAAAAAATTACCTCATAAAACAGAATTATTTGCGTGCGCTGCCTAAACAGTTGCTTAAAATTAAAAACAATGTATGGCAACTTGGTTTGTTTTAATTATTTCTACAAAAAAGTCCGTGATACCATATCTCTATCTTTTATATTTTATCTTTTATACTTCTTTTATTGCATTAAAAAAATGATTTTTCGGCATACTTACGTTTGGCTGATTATTTGAGCAACAAAATATTAATTCTTATGACAATAAATTATTTCAGTATCACAAGGACATCATACAGATAAGATTTGCCATTTACAGTATGTCAATTGGTCATATAGTTCCGGAGATAATATAAAATTACTAAAACGCAAAATGCCCCTAGCGTAATTTTCATTGTGCGGAAGTCATTTATAATTTCAAAAAATACCTTTGAAGATATTCACAGTTTTAAAATTACTCCGCAGCAAGCAATATAAATGATAGTATATGTAATAGAAACTGCTTTTTAGCGAAAAAATGCCGCCTATTGTACTCTTGCATATTTGTTTGTATTGTCCTTTACTGTTTTTGTCCTATTGGTGTACAATAAAGAATATTGGACGATGGCTTTGATAGAATATATAGATATAAGACATTCGTAGCTTATACATTAGAATAACACATCTGGGTCGTCATAAAGGCGCGTGTAAGAGGTAACGGGTTCGAATCCGGGTAAGTACCAATGTGACTTTTTCAATTCATATGTACTTTCTATAGTTTGTATAGTCTATAGTTTAATGTCGTGATGGCCTAGTGGTTACGGCACCCGCCTCTCATGCAAGTGGTTGTGGGTTCGAATCCGGGCAAGTACCAATGTGACTTTTTCAATTCATATGTACTTTCTAAAAGATTATCTTAGACATCGCAGACATCGGTGAAGGAAAACATCGTGAGGAAACCTGGACTTGTAGTGAATATAAGTCTGAAATCGCCAACCCGTCTTGAGCAAGCGTGGTGATCAATGCTCGTGCCTTCTCTGTATGAGAAGAGGCCTTTGCCCTGCAGTGGGACAGTTATAGGCTGGTATTATTATTCTATAGTTTATCTTGGACATCACTGACATCCCGTGCCTCGGAAAGCATGTTAAGCCCGGGTTGTCATTCGTAGAACTTTGACGCTACAGGTATTCAGAAGCCAGAAAGTCTGACCAGTCGAACCAAAGGGTATCGTCGCCCAGTTACTGGGTTGTGGAGGTCTGATAGGCAGACGCTTCACGTAAAACACTGGTATCCAGCTGAATCCGGTTCGCCTGTAAGCCGACCCCAACATAGTTGGGAAAAGGCTAGGGAGATGATGATCCTCCTCACCGCACACGGACATTTCGGGAGTTTCCTATTTTGGATTCGGGCGGAAGTGACGCCTGCGTGACACGGTGTAGCATACGGTGGAGGTAGGCCACGCTTGGGCGAACCACCACCGTGTCGTTGCAGAGGCGATCGGCGCTGGTTCAGGCCATGCTTCGGGGCGAGACTGAATAGGAAGCTGTCGCCTCCTGCGAAGCAGACCCGCTGGAGACGAAAGCGACGGGGCGCGTGAGGCAGCATCAAGCTTCACGCCCCGGACAGAGACCCAGGCTTAGTTGTCGAGAGTCGCAAGATGATGGCCACTGGAGGCGTGGGCCTGCGGAAGGCGAGCGGTAGGTAACACGCCGCCCGACTAGGACCAGACCCGTGTCGACGGCGTGTCGATGTTTCTAATAGTTACCGCGGCCCCGGCGTATATAAGGGTAACTGAAGGGACATTATTGGATTTTAGTCAGTAAAAGTCTGACCCTCCTTCCCTCTTCAGGGGCGGGAGAAGTCATTTGATGATTTCCTATCCATAAAAAAAAAACGCCATTGGATATGTTTTGGATGCTTTTACCATGGTCAATGTAGCTCTTTCACGCTTATACAACCCCAATAATCTTTTTGTGTACGCTCAAGATAGTTCCACAGTTAATCCGTACTAATATTATAAATGCGAAAGTAACTCTGCCAGTCTGTCTGTCTGTCTGTCTGTCTCTTCTTCACGCCTAAACTACTAAACCAATTTTGAATGAAATTTGGTACAGACATAGTCTGGGACCCGAGAAAGGACATAGGATAGTTTTCATCCCGGAAATCCCCCGGAAACGGGAACTATTATTCCACGCGGACGAAGTCGCGGGCAAAAGCTAGTAAATTATATAAGTATGTTTATCAGTTATCTGGATACCATAGTACAAACTCTGCTTAGGGATCATATGACCGAGTGTGAGTTGTCCCAGGATATTTGTTACTTATTATTATTATTATTTATTTATTTAGCAGAAATCGGATAGACTGAAAGCCGACCATAACCTACCTAGTTATAAAAAGGTTAGGAAAGTGATGATTCAATCAATAAAGACGAATATTATGACATCTATTATCCTACACAACGTAATACGACACCATTAAGGACATATAATAATAACTGTGGCTTTCTGAATCACCTATTGACGTTTGTTTACACAATTTAGTATATTGGGTCTATTATGTCAATGCAAATATTTCCTTGTACATTTTACATTATAGAAGAACCAGCTTGAACCCCTACGAAACGATTAGTCAGCCCTTGCTTAATATAGAGAGAAATTGAAAGAAGATATAAAAGTATTTACCCTTTTTACAGGTTTTTTTTCTTCTTGGTATAGTGGTAATCAAAGACTATACAACCACAATGGATGGCAAAGAAACTCTGACTACTTTTGCCACGTTTAAACGATTAAGTTTTATGGTTGCAAAGGCGTAGTATGAAAGGCGCATCAGGTAATACAAAAAAAAAATAAAAAAAAATAAAATTATTAAATTAATGATTATACTGTGATATAGAAGTTAAGGTACTAAACTCTAAAGTAGTTTAAACCCGGTAGAATTAAATGCCCAAAACAGTATGGACGGCACGATCTTTGTTACAATCAATTTTATACCATAATGATATGTATTTATAGCACACCATGTATATTAATCATGAATCACTCTATTTAATAGCGAAAACCGCACAAAAATCTGTTCAGTGCCTTTTAAGGTAATCGGAAACAGGGAAACGCGGTGAGGAACTTTGTTCTACAAAAATATATGAGCATATAAGGAGATATCCATACCTTTATTATACCAATCACCAGCAAGATAGAAAACAGCATCCACAGAACAGCGATGACGATGGCGATGGACAATATGATGTGGACAGAGGAGATGTTGAGGTGCAGACCCAGGGTGTTGGCGAAGTGGACGCTCTTGGCTGATACTTCCTGACTCTCCCCAGTCTCGATGACGAAGTACGAGAGAGATGCCAGCAACACGGCGAAAGACAGTATCTGGAATGAGGAACATACATTGGTACCATATTGGTACAGATTCACTTGGTCGCAAGCTAAACAAAAATTAACCTTTCGACGACCAACCGACAGCCGGCTGTCGCGCTGCTATTGTCTCTCTATTGTGTCTCGAATCACGTGTGTTCAATGGTTTAAATTCAGTGCATCTTTTTCTTTCCATTTCATTCAAAAGGACAGAAGATAAAATATTAGTTTAGTTCTGACAAATTACGCGAATAGCCGGATCCTCACCAGGCAATCCACCGCGCTCCGATCGCGCGATCTAGCGGCGTGATCCAAAGGACGTCTTTGGATCACGCCGGTAGATCATCTGGTGTGGATCCGGCAATTAAAATAAAATCATAGCTAATTAATACGTCGATTTACTTCAGGCGTTGGCTTTTGACAGGACTTAACTAATATGTAACTTCTGTCCTTTTCTTAATAAAATGAAAGAGCAAGATGCACTTAACTTAAATTTAGTATAGTTTCTGAACAAAAGAGATAGTTTGTGTACATTCATTGTCAGAACAGGGGCGTATTAGGGAGGGGTAAGATCTTGTACGTACCCTAGTATCAAAGAATTATAAAAAGTAAAACAGCTTTGTTTTATGTATTTAATAAAATGAATAATTATTATCCATAAATGTATAAGAACTGTAGAACTTTGCATCTATTTATAATGCATGAATAATTATATGACGTAACAAAAATGTTCTGTTATTTATTAAATGCCAATTTTATTAAACTAGGATATACAATGTGTTAATGAAATAACCCAAAACCTGAAACTAGTTTGTTTAGAATCGGCAGCAAAATCGAATACAATAATTTTTATTGTAGGTTATATTTTTCCAAAAAACATTTATTTGTCTTGCCGCCTCTAATATTTTTTAACGACGCTGTACACTACTGTTCAAACGATAGTGCTCCCGTGTTCGTTGACAGCGGCGCGGCGATAGAGCTACGAGTCTGTAAGAAGTAGCGCGACAACAACATTTTCAAATATCTATTACTATAATTTATGAAAATAAATAATTCTACGTCATATCAATTTATTAGTATAAAAGTCGGTTGGGGTGTCCAAGGTTTCGGGTTATTTCATTAACACATTGTATGTATATGATTATATTTACATATAATTAAAACTTACAAAGTCGCTCAGAAAGAAGCGTGATTACAAAGAAAATGCAATTATTGGAAGTTAAAACTATTAGAAGGTAAAACAGGCGTCGTGATGGCCTAGTGAAAAATATGCTCGCCTCTCGTGTAAGAGGTTGTGGGATCGAATCCGGGCAAGTACCAATGCGACTTTTTCAATTCATATGTATTATAGACATAACTGGCATCCCGTGCCTCGAAAGCATGTAAAGCCGTTGGTCCCGGTTGTCATTCGTAGAACTTTGACAGTCGTTACGGGTAGTCAGAAGCCAGAAAGTATGACCAGTCTAGCCAAGGGGTATCGTGCTGGTACCTGGGTACCCGCGGCTGTATCCAGTTAGGCTGGAAGCCGACCGCAACATAGTTGGGAAAAGGGTCGGGAGATGAAGAGAAGGTACAAAATACAAGTTTGTATAAAAATACAAACTGGGATACCAGTTTGTATTGGCGTATGTATACGCAGCGGGTAAAGCCAAGGGAAACATTTAGTAATATTTTGTCATTTTTGTAATGACGTAGTGGTGACGACTCGGGGTTCATGGTGTGGGTATTTAATGATGAATGATTTCGTCATTTCAAATTTCTCGTGACATTTTCCTTTTCCAGAACGTTTATAAATAATTTCCTCAACTTCCGTTATAACATACGTGCAATCGTGCAATCAATTACGTACAGTTTTACTTATTACTACAGGTCGGAATCCCCGACCAGTCCCCTCTTACTTCAAAACTCTTACTTTGAAACAGGGTTACCAATTAATAAAAGCTACGGCCATGGAACTCTTTTCCTGGCAACACCGCCGTCAAAAACTGGGAAAACCCGAACATCGTCGTAAGAGTTTCACGTAGGTCGTAGAACATACTTGTAAACTAATAATAGATATGGTAGAGAGAGATAGGCATATGCTCAAGCCAATGACAATAAAGCCTCTTGACTGCTCATACGGGCGACTCAGGCTCACGACACATAAATGCAATTGCACTTATGTTAGATGAAACTATGAGTGACCGTTTTAGTTTTGACCAGTTATTGGAACTCTCCGCACGCGATTATTTTGATAACTTTTTTAAACAATACTGCTTTTATCAAATTAATTATGAGTTCTTGTTCAATTAAATTGTGTGGGAAGTCGTCTAGAACATCCAGCTATAAAAAGGATGGCATAACTTGTCATCGGTAAGTAAATAATTATTATAATTTAATATATTATGAATAATTGCAGGGCTCAAGCTAAACTGGTTGTTTACGTTTAAGGCACACAAAACGTACACCGCGTTGATGTCTTTTTGAAAAGTCCCTTTCTCTCACTAGGTATTGTCCATAAGTATGTCCCTTTCCATCTGTAGATATAGATACAAAGGGACAGACGCATTACTGTAGTGTTGTGACAACTTAGAAACAAAGTCTTTATATTCTTGACGATAAAAATTACGATGTTTCCTAACTGTAAAAAAGTAACATTACTTAATGTTTATATTTTAGATTTTCTGTAACTCTAACACTTTTCGTATTGTACACCTGCATTGACGAATAAAAGATTTGTATTTGCAATAAAAAGAGTTAGAATATAGCGATCATAATAATGATTTCAAATAAAGAAAACGTACCTACCATCCAACAGAATTGAAACAAGAGTCATTTGAAAGATCTAGCTACTAGAATAGAGAACTTTTTATAATAAGTATATTGTTTCGTTATCGGATCATATGAGAAACATATACATCCTGCTAAATAATGTTTGGCTAGTTAGAGTGCGGATTCAGTCACAACTTGTCCGTTCCCGTATTTATTACAATTATATTTTAGACCGCGATTTGGCAGATGGACATGCTATTGCTTGTTGGTAGATACTGCACCTGCCTTACAGACAATTGCACTATTGGAAGTTGTGCGCACATTATATCTAATGTATGGTATATGGAGTTAGGGCGACATAATGATTTCATCGCACTAGCACAAATGCATAATAGTATTTAACCTTTCAACGACCAACCGACAGCCGGCTGTCGGGCTGCTTTAATTGTCTTGCTTTTGTGTCTCGAATCACGTGTATTCGAAGGTATACCTAATAGATGAATACGCAATATAAAAATCAGAGCTTAACTTAAGCCCTCTCATTTTTTACAAAAAATAATAAAGACCCCGAATCTTATATCCAGAAAACCTATACTAAATTGATTCATTTTAAAAATCAATAATTGTCTCGTCGAGGAGGATCGTCCAACCGTGGCGCAAAATATTTTTTTTTTTGTTTTTTGTTTACGATTATTTAACCTTGATTTAATTTTAGCATTGATTTGAATAAAGTAAAATTTACTGTGTTACGTAAGTATTTTATTTGCACCCAGTTAACTCCCAACCAGTATAGTTAAAAATATAGAATTAACAGACATTGTTATGTTCGATTTTATCGATATTAGGTATTGTTGCAAAACTGACTTGTGCATCACTATGTTTGGAACATTCGTCCTTACATTGTTGCATCGGCCAATCACAACCGCTGATTTTTCTTCGCCCCCCGACCCGCAGTGGTGAGACGTGTGCCTAGGCGAAATGGGTCTATCAGCTCTCAAGTGGTTTAATTCTCTTTGGCTCAAGCTGTAAGTGTAAAGAGTGCAACATGACGTGTGTAACGGATATCATTGTTGTATTTACCATGAGGTAAATTATGCAACTCAGCTTGTTATATAGTTAAACAAACCATGTTGACTTTGTACTTACTTTTACACTAAGTACTTACTTAGAATATTTTTTTGTTTAGGTATAATTTCAATCTTTAGGTTTAAATAATTCATCAGTAACCAACCCTTAGGCCGTATACAGGAAGAAAGCTGGAAACTTATAAGCGCTTGTCAACGCTGGTAATCCGCGCAGGAAATTATATGAACATCGACAATCTTCAACACGCGCTGGTCAGCGCTGGGCGTTGCCATAACTACTGCAAGCAAATCATTCCGACATTTTGATTAGTCTGCTTCAACCTGCTTACTTTGTGTAGAACGGACCAGCGCTGACAAGCGCCGGTAAGCGCTTATAAGTTTCCAGCTTTCTTTCTGTATACGGCCTTAGATAAAAAACATAACCATCGTTTCGGCAGTCGAGTAATAAAAATAAAATGATGGTCGTCGGTACACATAGGTACACAAGTGTAGACTGCGGTAAAACAGATTTCTCTCTTTTTTAATCTTTAGGCGATTATTGGGCCCGTACACAGTCAATCTCGATCCGCAAACAAATTAAATGGTCGCGATCCAGATTGAGCGTGTACGAATTAGACTGACATAGGTAGATATGGTAGATTGATAGTAAAATCTTCATTCTAGATCGCAATCATTGATTTTGATCGCGGATTGATTATCTACGGGGGCCTATCACACTGCAATACATCATGCAGCATCCACATTTCATTACACCTTTCGACGTCCAAGCGGCAGCCGGCTGTCGCGCTCCTATTATCTTTCTATTGTGTCTCGAATCACGTGTGTTCGAAGGTTTAATGCTTATCTTAACTTAGCTTACTAAGTATCTCCGTTTGTATAGAAAACACGCATAGTCCAACACACCGAAAATGCATCCACGCGCGTTCATGCAGATGCATTTTCGGTGTGTTTGTCTAGTTATTATAGGGTTCTGTCTAGTTTGGATTCAGATAAAGTGTGTACAGTGGGCAAAGCAGATAAGTATCCAGGGCCGTCATATACAATTGAGGTTTTCTTGAATGGTCGCGGAATGTTTATAATAATTACCGTGACCCTGGAACATAAAGGGCAATCGAAGGAACATGAGTGGGTTTTAGTCAGTAAGAGTCTGACACGCCCTCCCGCCGCACCCAGGACGGGAGCAGTCATTACCCACTCATTAAAAAAAAAAAGGTTTTCTTGAATACCAATGCATGTATTCAAATGAAATTTAACCTAATTGAAGAACTTTTTCTACTATAGTTTAAATTTTTATTAGAAAATATCCGTGGGTTTTTGAGAAAACTTAAACTGTATCTGACGGCCCTGTATACTTATCTGCTTTGCCCACCGTACGTTGTTCCAAGGTAAAAGTATTTTATCTATATTTTTCCTACAAGCTTCTACCCCCTACTTTTACTTATACCCCGTTATGGGATATTTACAAAATACAAAAATCACTTCGTGCGGCTCTATGTCAGAAAAACTTCAATCTTTGAAAGTTTCACGTTTCAACCTTCAGTAGTTTCGGCGGCGCGGTTCGTAGGTTACCACCAAATAACAAGCCAAATGAGAGTCGGACTTGCACACGAAGAGTACCAAACCATTATTGGCGAAAAATAAAAAAAAAACACGTTTCTTGTATGTGAGCCTCCCTAAATTTTTATTTTTGGTTTTTATAGCGGCAACAAAGGCACAAAATCTGGTTGCGGAATAGTTATAATAGTTACCGTGCGTGACCCGTTTTAGTCAGGAAAAGTCTGACACGCCCTCCCGCCGCACCCAGGACGGAAGAAGTCATTTGATGATTTCCCACTCACAAATAAAAACCATGAAAATTTTAACGCTCTATCACGGTTCTTGAGATGACAGCCACGGAGAAAAAGCCTGTCTCATAACATTTTTTAAATATATGATATACTATCTTTTGCCCGCGGCTTCGCTCGCGTTAGAAAGAGACAAAAAGTAGCCTATGTTACTCTCCATCCCTTCAACTATCTCCACTTAAAAAATCACGTCAATTCGTCGCTCCGTTTTGCCGTGAAAGAAAGACAAACAGACAGACAGACAGACAGACACACTTTCCCATTTATAATATTAGTATGGATTCTTAGATTATACATGTCTAGATGCCACATTGACCGTACTCTGAAGGGACCAAAAAAAGATTACTATATTTAGTAGACACGGTTCTATATTTTATTTGGTGACGATTTTAGCGCATCGTTTGTTTGCAATTCTCCATCTAGACATGTATATAATCTAAGGATAAGGATATATTATAGTTTACGTCTAGAGCTATGTTTCGGGTCCGCTTAATAGAAACTGTTGAAAAATGTAAACGCAAAAATACTACATTGAGTTGTATAGATAAATTTTCATTTTGGAACACTGAAACTAATAACAAATTTTTCACTTTTAAAAGAAGGCTTTGAAACTTGTATGAAAAGTTTGAGCCAATAGCAACAATTTTATAGTACTTATGAAATATTGTTTTTGTTTTAATTCAAAAAACATATCTGCCTGAACAATACTTACTTACGAAAAATAATTTTAGTTCAACTTCAAAATTAACATACATTTTATTACCCCTTTTCTGTTAAACTCCAAACCACCAAAACGCAAAACAGTATTTGAAAAGGTACACCACACAAAGTACCTTCGTACCTATATCCAATCCTATATATTCTATCAAATAACTTAGCATAAAAAAAAAACACTTACAAAGCTGCATATCCCCAGGAACACACATCCGAAGTTCGCCGGTATAACATAACAGCACTTTTCAGCCCAACACATTTTTCAAACGCTCCTTTTTATCACGAAAACGGACAACACAACTTCGTCCACGCACCGCTAAGTTTTGGTTTAAAATACCCACTGTGCTACTCTGCCCTACATAACGAACATGGCCAATGGGATAATTAAGTAACTTATTCCTTCCTCCCTCTTCCCCGCGTCGCTAAACCAAATAAATATATTATAAACACCGGAGTTCGTGAAACTGAATCTATTATGATTAGTGTGTCAAAAATTGTACAGGGACGCATTTGGGGCACTTTAGAAAAGTATTTTTTTGATTTTTTCTTTTTCAAATTGAGTGCTTGGAAAGGTTAGATGAAAATATAGCAGAAGATGTTTTTTTTTTATCTTTACTGACTTTATAAAACTGCTTAGCGGTAGTAATCTACATAAAATTGGGTCCGATTCTGAAAATTATTCGCTTAATACGAAACTACGTTTTTAGGGTTCCATTCTTAAAAAGCAAAAACGGTACTAAGACTCTTTTGTCTGTTTTCGCACTAATCAAGTTCTAAATCAATCAAAAAACATGAAAGATTAAAAAAAAACTTAAAAAGAATTTACTTATTTCAAAATAGTTAATCTTTACACATAACTAAGCTTGATAACCAACTATATTTTATTATCCATGTTTCCCTTTAAATAAGGTAAAACGATTGCTCTTGATAACTGGATAACTAAAATAAATAAAGGTGCCAGTAAAGCAAATAATGATCTGTAATAATGACTAAGAAGAGATTTTTTATTTATTTTAGATATTTCTACTTCAGCCAAATATAATGAAGAATATTTGATAACAATAAAAACCGGCCAAGTGCGAGTCGGACTCGCGCACGAAGGTTTCCGTACTATCATCTAACAAAAATACGAAAAAAATACGTTTATTGTATGGGGACGCACCCCCCTTAACATTTTATTTTTGTTAATTTTTAGTATTTGTTGTTATAGCGGCAACGGAAATACATCATTTGTGAAAATTTCAGCTTTCTAGCTATCACGGCTTATGAGATACAATCTGGAGACAAACAAACAGACAGACAGACAGCGGAGGCTTAGTAATAGGGTCCTGTTTTACCCTTTGGGTACGGAACCCTAAAAAACAAACAATTGGTTTTTTTTATAAATCAACCAGCTGTGATTTATCCTCGTATTTGGTTACTACTTTGCTTCCTTAGGGAATAGCTAGAAATAATATACAACATGTCCCGGAATAAACGCACACCACCAGACACCCCAATTAGAATATTATGTTATAATCATAATACATACACTGAATTTTTATTATTATGTTTAAAACACTGTTTTTTTATAAATTAGTTGTACAGATTGTGGGAAAAAATTATAGTCACATTACAAATCTACGCTTGCACACAGTCGCACTTGCATAAGGGTGTAGCGTAGTAGGTATTTCATCCATTTTAGTTTGTTTTGACTGTACAGCGGAAGTGTAACAGCAGTTTACGTAGTTTTAATTATTTTTGGGATAAAATATTCTCTATATAAAAATTACAAAAATCGATTCAGTAAACGATGCTGAACAAACTATTTTCTCAAAGTGCATTAATTCAGTTACACATTGAAGCCTACAGCTTTCCCCGATAGCTGGAAATAGATGTTTTTTAGGGTTCCGTAGCCAAATAGCAAAAACGGAACCCTTGTAGATTCGTCATGTATGTCTGTCCGTCTGTCTGTCTGTCTGTCCGTCCGTATGTCGGGTCCCCATACATAGAACTTAAACTCAAAATTTTTTTTTTCATCATACCCATATGTGTGGGGTATCTAAGGATAGGTCTTCAAAAATGATATTGAGGTTTTTAATATCATTTTTTTCTAAACTGAATAGTTTGCGCGAGAGACACTTTTAAAGTGGTAAAATGTTGGTCCCCCCCCCTTGTAACTTCCAAAATAAGAGTATGATAATTCAAAAAAATATATATGATGTACATTACCATGTAAACTTCCAGATCTAGAGATCTAGTAAATAGTTTTTTTTTTAATACGTCATAAACCGTATATCGTAATTTTCCTTTCATTCAATCAACTCAAATATAAAACCGGCCAAGAGCGTGTCGGGCCACGCTCAATGTAGGGTTCCGTAGTTTCCCGTCGGTCACAATAAGTGTTCCCACTATAAGTTAAAAAAAAAGGCTTTTGTTACGTTGACAAGCTAAGTACGCAGAAATTATTTTGTACAACCTTTTTGTCTTTTTTGTACAAAAACTGTTCTTTCTATCAAGTTCAAAATAATTTTCCTAGAAAGTCCTTATAAAGTTCTGCTTTCCAGATTTTTTTCATATTTTTTAAACCTACGGGTCAAAAGTTAGAGGGGGGGGGACGCTTTAATTTTTCCTTTTGGAGCGATTATTTCCAAAATTATTGACATTATCAAAAAATGATTTTAGTAAACCCCTATTAATTTTTCAATACCTATCTAACAATATATCACACGGCAGGGTTAAATTAAAAAAAAAAACACTTCCCTCTTTACATATAGGGGGGCTACCCTAATAAAACATTTTTTTCTAATTTTTATTTTACACATATATACATATTGGTACCAAATTTCAGCTTTTTTGGTGCTAACGGTCACAAAGATTAAGCGAGGACGGACGGACAGACAGACAGACATGGCGAAACTATAAGGGTTCCTAGTTGACTACAGAACCCTAAAAAATAAAAGAAAACATTTAATTTCATAAACATAAACCTTATGCATAAACCGTGAACCATTATTTTGAAACTTATAAGTGCGAACACTTATTGTGAAGAACGGGAAACTACGGAACCCTACATTGAACGTGGCCCGACACGCTCTTGCTTGGCCGGTTTTTTAAATTATATTCTAGTGGTTGCTTAAAATAATGCGTTGAAACAAACAAACTCTTCACTTTATAATATGAATATCCTTAATATGGGAATTTCCTTAATATTTGATATGTATGTACATAATTATCAAATATTAGGGAAATTCCTGTGATAATTCTAGTATTTACCTACTTACTCGTACAAAAGTAAACTGTACTCTTATAAATATATTACGTTTAATAACAAACATACAGCGATTACATAAATGCTTTATGTTCCACGTTTAATTCTTTGTTGTACTTGGCTGTAGTATAGTTATTTAGCTACCTATCAGATAACGCAATCATAATGATCAGTCATCATAATAATGCCAAGCCTTTTCCTGACACTCTTTAATTTGGCTTCCAGTTTAGCCGGATGCAGTTTAATACCATTGCTCTGTGTGGTGCTACTGCCCTTTAGACCTCCACAATTCCCCATTACATGATTATTATTTGACATTTAAATTTTTATAAAAAAAAATAGAACGTATTAGTTAATAAAATAAATAAAAATTAAACGTGTTAGTTATCGTTATCAAACCATGTTATTGTTAAAAAACCTATTCGTGATCTGATCATGGATTTCAGAGGTAAATTAAAACTGACATTTATATATATATTTGAAAATAAACTGACATTTATTTTTAAATTGACATCTAACTTACACATCATTTTTTTTTTTGGTGAGTGGGAAATCATCAAATGACTGCTCCCGTCCTGGGTGCGGCGGGAGGGCGTGTCAGACTTTTACTGACTAAAACCAAATCATGTTCCTTCGATTGCCCTTTATGTTCCAGGGTCACGGTATTTATTATAAACATTCCGCAACCCCGGCAGGCGTTGGCCCTGTTGGGCCCCTTCCTGTGCTGACTACTTCTCTTTGAGGCGCGCGTGGAACACTAACGCGCCGTCGAACACAATCATCAATCATACGTCACTTACTGACTGGATGCCACTGAAGTACAAATAGAGATTGTAAAGAAAGAAAGAAAGAAGAAGGAAAAAGGTCAACGTCCACAACACACCTACTGTTATAACTGTTGTTATTTGTTAATGTGTTATTGTAATTTATATGATACTAGCTGTCCCCCACGGTTTCACTCGCGTTTTATCATATTTTTGGTTACTAAAAAAAGAAGATAAAAAGTATTCTATGTCCGTCCCCTGGTCCTAAGCTACCTCCCCAAGTCCCCACCAATTTTCAGCCAAATCGGTTCTGCCGTTCTTAAGTTATAAAATGTGTAACTAACACGACTTTCTTTTATAGATAACGTAGAACCTAAAAAAACTTAAAAACAATTACCTAACTGTATTTCAAAACAACGGGTCTGTTGATCTAGTGGTCACCCTGACTGCGAAGCCCTTTTTTCGATTTCCACCTACCTAAGACAAACTTTGCGTGATGAGCATGATTGTTTGTCCTGTGTCTGGGTGTTTTACCCATAAATGTATACATATTATTATTATGTATTTATAAATTATATAAATGTATATCAGTTGTCTAGTGATCATAACTTATCCCAAAAACAAAAAATACACCGCAAAATATTTTTACTTTAAAAACGCTTTGAAAACTAAGATTCATTTTTCGGTTTTTACATTTTATGTGAATATAAACTAAGTAGGTTCCCTGTGGCTTTACCTACTCATGTATGTATTATCCTCTATGTTATTCCGTTACGACATAAAAATAAACTATTGTGCTCTGATTTAGCTTCAATAATCCCGGGTCTACGTTGAATAACACAAAAATCGGTCTTTTTATTTATAAAAACTATCCAGTTTATAATAATAAGTATACTTACATAAATGTCACAAAAAATATCTACACCCTTTTTGCACCCGATCGACAGTCATTGAGTTCGTCCCTGTGCATATTATCAAGTGGCGTTTTTACTAGCCAGTCTCAGAAACTTAAGCACAGTACAGATAAACAAATATGTTAGCACCTCATTCGAATATTTATGGATGCTGAAGGACTTTCGTTTGACATACAGTCTGTCAAGTAAGTCTTGAAAAGAATGTTTTGGGAACTACTATTTTTTCTAATACTGGCAGTACTGAATAATTGTCAAGCTGTGTACCTCAACTGTCACATCGTAGCTGTGTGGTTGATTTTTTTACAATTTATTGTACCATTTCGAGTTTTTATAATCGTGTGACCATGAAAAGATAAAAATGAATCGGAATGTTTATAAGAGCGGTGCTTGAAATGTACAAATTTTAGGTTTCTCAAGGTTGTATGCCCGAAGTTCAAAGTGGGAGTGATGGGATAAGCAAAGACGATGTTTACGGTCGAATAGTAAAGTTAACCGGTACGTAAATATATTCTACAGTTAAACACATAGATGGAAACATAATGTTTAGTCAATTTTCTGTTTTTAAGTATAATTTATCTATCTTTAACATTGTTTATGTGTTGTTGAGGTTATGAAGTTTATCTACGGTTTTTTATACTACCACTCAACAGTTTTGATATTTTGGTGTTTTTTATTTATAAAATGTATTTATTGATTTTAGGTGTCTCCGAAAGTAAAGTTTGATGCATTGTGGACGAAAGCTGAAATATGAAGGTAAATTTTCAACGCCTGGAAAATACAGGAAAAGCTGACCACGATACAAATAGGTAGATGATGTGGACCAATTTCAGTATGAAGAAGTTTCAGGCAACAGTTCGGGAATCGAATACCTTGACTCTGGTTATTTGGATTCTGATAAATAAAGAAATATGTTTAACTCTTTTATTTTTGCAATTGATCTCACATACTAATCATAAATCATAAATCATTTATTCATTGCAAATCCGATATTCTATCAGCGCCATACTGACACGGTAGGACAGAAGTCGACACTTTGAACTTCGAACACTTCCTTTCGACGTACATGCGACAGCTGGAGAAAGACGAAAAAACGAACGACAAAAACGTGTTTGAAGGTTTTGAAAAAAACAAAAATGGATCAAACTAGATTTTCTGAAAATCTAGTTTACCCTGGTTTTTGCACGTGTCATATAGATAGTTGAGTGTCAGATAGATCAGTAAAATAAAATATACACAGTAATAAATGGAGGGTAAAAATCTGTAATTACTATTTTAAGAATCAAAGTATCTAAACCATTTAGTCGAAGTTTTTCGGGATACCATGTAAACGATGGTGGCGCCCTCCCCTCTTTTCATGACTTTCTTGACAGACTGTAATATTTTTGGGTTGTAGTAAATCCTTTTTTCTTGGCTATAAATAAAATACTAAAAGGCGAGATAACTAGACGTTACTTAGCGCGTTACTTTGGCCCTGTCCAGGAAGGCGAATTCGCCGCGATTCGACTCGCGCGAATTCACTCGCGCGTTTGGCGAGATACTAGGCACCAATACATCGCGTCCACAAGCATCGCGCGAGTAATAAACTCGCGCGTAATACGCGTGCAATTCGCCGAACTCTCGACTCGCGCGTAATGCGCGCGAGTCGAGATACTAGGGCCGCTTTGTTGCGTCCAGAGTTCGCGCGAATTTCAGAGCGAGTGCACGTATAAAAGAGAAAGAGAAGGAAATACAACTCGCGCGTAGGTACGCTCTATACGCGTTGGCTCTGGACGCAACACTCGCGCGTGATACGCGCGAGAGAATCGCGGCGAATTCGCCCTCCTGGACAGGGTCTTTACCTGTCATTGTTACACAACTGTAAAACGTCAAGTGCACGATAGAGACGAAATATAGCAAAGCCAAAGTACGTAAGTACTATAAAAGAACTAAGAAACGACGACGCCACGAATACTTTGTGGCCACGATTAGCCAGGTAACTTCAACTTCAACTCTTAATGAATGGCCTTTGTGGATGAGCTAGGTAAGGACCGTTACGTAACGTTACGTGTTAGGCCGTTATGTCCACCGGCGCCGTCACCGTCAAGTTAACAAGAAAGAGATGACGATGACGAGCGGTAGACACGCAGCTATAGTAAATGTATGTACAGCAGTGCAATTCCGTAAGAAATCACGTGCGAATACGATTTCGATCTCATTCCCGATTTCATTTGAAATATTTGGTATTCAATGTCAAATTGGACAACCTTTCACTTAAAAGTTCACCTACTAGCGTAGTTTTCATTGGGTTATAGAATACCTATACAGTTTTCACTGCGGAATCAGAAGTGAGAACTGAAGTGACATCTTACAGAATAGCATTGCTTATCGACACTTTGGCGGCGTCATCTTCTCGTTGCGGTAACGGTGACGACATTTTGGACAAATAGCAGTCTTATAAAGCGAGCGATTCGAGAGGAAGGTTTTATACATAATACTTAAAACTAAACATGCCCTATTGTAGTAGAAAAAAGCCGGGGTTTTCAAAGGTCTGCTGGTGGTCCAGCTGGTCGCTGGTTTTAACATAATTAAGAAAACAAAAGCTTTTTGAAAAAAAAGATAACCGACTTCAAAAACTAAAAGCTCAAAAATAACTTTTTAGTTAGAGTCTCAGTGTCTGACTACGTTTTAGGGTAGCTCTCAAAATAAACTTATCTTCTTATATATAAAAATGAAACCCGTTTTCCGTTGTCACGACGACTTGGCATGAAAACGGCTTGACCGATTTGGCTGCTTTTTTTTTTAAATGTTCGTTGTAGTTCAAGGATGGTTTATACGGCAAAAAAAAAACGAATAATTGTCGGGAAAGCCCTAAAAACAGCCCTTTTCTTTTTCCCATACAAACGTTTTATAACTAAAACGTAGAGTCAATTTGAGCTTTAACACCATACCATAAAGTTCAAGTGTTAGTCGAGAGGTTTCGGGGAAGCCAAAACAATTGAGTGACGTTAGTATCGTATCGTCGTCAAACACGAATTATCTTACGTAAAATGTCACTTGAAACGTAAAGAAACGTCTTTTTGATGTGGTAGTAGGTAGGTATAGTAGGTAGGTATAGTAGGTAGGTATAGTAGGTAGGTATAGTAGGTAGGTATAGTAGGTAGGTATAGTAGGTAGGTATAGTAGGTAGGTATAGTAGGTAGGTATAGTAGGTAGGTATAGTAGGTAGGTATAGTAGGTAGGTATAGTAGGTAGGTATAGTAGGTAGGTATAGTAGGTAGGTATAGTAGGTAGGTATAGTAGGTAGGTATAGTAGGTAGGTATAGTAGGTAGGTATAGTAGGTAGGTATAGTAGGTAGGTATAGTAGGTAGGTATAGTAGGTAGGTATAGTAGGTAGGTATAGTAGGTAGGTATAGTAGGTAGGTATAGTAGGTAGGTATAGTAAGTAGGTATAGTAGGTAGGTATAGTAGGTAGGTATAGTAGGTAGGTATAGTAGGTAGGTATAGTAGGTAGGTATAGTAGGTAGGTATAGTAGGTAGGTATAGTAGGTAGGTATAGTAGGTAGGTATAGTAGGTAGGTACTTATAGTAGGTAGGTATAGTAGGTAGGTATAGTAGGTAGGTATAGTAGGTAGGTATAGTAGGTAGGTATAGTAGGTAGGTATAGTAGGTAGGTATAGTAGGTAGTGTAGCATTACGCTACTGTTTGGCCTTTTTCATGCTCGACAAATAAGTTCTCTTTTTGTTCGCTAGCCTTTTTTACCAAATTATTTTTGGTCAATTTTTAAAATTGGAAGCGGTGCTGTTTGGAGAAAAGAAATGACTGATTTTTTTCTTGACACTTACTGCTTGGAGTTGATGGACAAAAGGTCTTTTTTTCCTGTGAATTTTATTGAATCTATTATTGATTTCTGAATAAGTCAGTTCACTCAGTTGTTCAAATAATATATGCTCGATTCATGGTGAGCGGTTAAGAGCACGTATTTTCATGATTTAAAGAAAATTGAAGAAATTGGCTGGATATTACAATGGATGAATAACCAATATACCGCATAGAAGTGCAGGTATTTCTCGTATTTTTTTCCCCTTGTGTCGTGATTTTGCGAAACAAGTGATAGATCAAGATCCAGTTTGCCATAAGTCATGATTTACTGATTTACGGAAGAACAATCTGACTGTTGCTGTAACTAACCCATGTAAGCAGTCAACTAACACTAATATTCGGTTCTCGAACCGCATTTAAATATCACCAATTAAAATTTGAAGACTGAAGCGCCACTAGGCGCATTTGAAATAACTGCTGTGTAAACTCCTGCTCCAGGATCTATTGGAACTTTAATTTCTATAAATTGTGTTGATAACCGGTGATGTTTTATACCTATTTTAAAAAGCCTGTGTTTCACCTGTCATTTTTCATGAGAACCCTGATAAGTTTTTAAGTTGCTGTTGTAAACGGCAAAAGCATGCTTTTGACTAGCTTAGACAACGTAAAGTAAGGAATTCTACTCATAAATTATTTCATGAAAAAGTGTTAGGTAAAGCTAGGAACACACTGTATCTTTTCTTTATTCTTCTTAAAAAATCTGTTGATTTAATTTATAGCATCATCATTCTTTTTTTAGCATCAATATCCAATGTAAGTGTTTTCTACTAACCAATTTTACCTTTACATTTATTTTCAGTCTGAATTTCTTTTTATATATTTTTTTTTACAGACCTTTATCTTATTTTATTTTGATGAATTTGTGATTACCAGTTTTGTGTAATAAATTTTCATTTTTAAAGTGTAAGTATTTTTTTTTTATTTTCTTACACACCTTATAGCGTAGCAAACATTTTATTTTGCATTTTTCCGCTATATTATGGCGCCCGAACTTAAATCTATTATTATTTGCCTTTTTTTTGTGTGTTTCAGGGAGGGCTTGTCGCTGCACGACTAAGACTGACGAGCACCTACACCAGTATTTCTAATTCAGTTAAAAGGATTGATGTTCTTCACACTAGTGAAAACCAAGCCTTATTTTTACCCGACTGTGTGAAGCAAAAGAGAGTTATGTGTTGTTAATGTTTTGTCAAATATTTTTGAAGAAATCTGTGTAACTATTCTTTTAAATTGGTGTTTTGTTTCCTTCCCCCAATAATAAAAGTTTACCTTGTAATTTATTTAGTAGTTAGAAGTAGTTACAGTGTGTATGTGTTCTGTTTGCAATTAGGCGACGTGCTTCAGCGCAGGTAAGTGTTCTGGTCTGCTAGATGATTTTTATGCCTGTGATTTAGTTATTCAACAGGTTCTGCAGCTGACTTGCCGTATACAGCACGTGACAGGCGGCGAGTCTGTTACCAATTGTGCGGATTCAGTTGTGCTTCTTTCCTTAGGAGCAGGTCTTATGCACTCGCGTGGTTAGGTTGTTAGTTAGGTGTTATCTTCGCATACATCGCTACATCTTACACCAGCGTTTTGCAGTTTATTTTCCTGCCGCGTATTTTTTTTTTTTTTCTGCGTCTTTTTGTCGCACGGAATTTCTGCACTTATAGGATCGCGATTTTTTGGCGACTTATTGTCACGCGATTTGATTTGCGATTTTTTTCGGCGTCTTGTAGACACGCAAATTTTTTGTTGCGTCTTTTGTATCCGTATTTTTTGTCGCGTGTATACTCGCATTTTTTTTTGTCGCGTGTTCAGGTGCATTTTTATTTGTTGTCACTTGTTCACGTGCGTCTTTTGGTCGAGTGTATACGTGTATTTTTGATTGCGGGTACAGGCGGGCATTTTTGGTCGCGTGTTCACGGGTGTCGGTCGTATACGATCGCGTGTATTTTTAGTCGTCTATTTACGCATTTATAGGTTCAGCAATTTCTCGGCTCCTTTAGTCGTTTTCTCACGCGTATTTTTTTTTTTTTGCGCGTGTTTTGTTGCGAGTCTTATTTATCACGCACGTTTTAGTCACTACATGTAGTCACGCGATTTTTTGGCGACTTGTTGTCACGCGATTTTTTTAGCGATTTTTTTCGGCGTCTTGTAGACACGCAAATTTTTTGTTGCGTCTTTTGTATCCGTATTTTTTGTCGCGTGTATACTCGCATTTTTTTTGTCGCGTGTTCAGGTGCATTTTTGATTTGTTGTCACTTGTTCACGTGCGTCTTTTGGTCGAGTGTATACGTGTATTTTTGTTTGCGGGTACAGGCGGGCATTTTATGTCGCGTGTTCACAGGTGTCGGTCGTATACGATCGCGTGCATTTTAGTCGTCTACTCACGCGTGCTGCTGTGACTGTGTGTGATAAGCTTAATTCACATTTGTTGCGGTTTTACCATTTTTCCCGCATTGTCTAAACTACGTGATGAGATGCAGTTCGGCAGGAATTTTATCGCTCCAATGGAAGTTACTTCAATTGATTTGATTTGAATCTGGCAGTGGCTTTTACCCGAAGTGCGTTGTCTAATAATTTTAATCGTTGTTCAGTTTAGTTTAATTTGTGTGACATGGCGTGCTTTTTGCACGTTCGCACGCATGCTCACTTATTAGGTATTGTGATTTTTTTTTATTTTCTCCCTCACAATTATTTTTTCAAAATTCTAAAAACCCACTGTCGGTCACTTTTTAATTACGGACCTATTAGGCATAGTATTTTATATTCCCCTCAATGTTCTATTTTTCAAAATTCTAAAAACCCACTGTCGGTCACTTTTTAATTACGGACCTATTAGGCATAGAGTTATAATTTCCCCTCAATGTTCAATTTTCAAAATTCTAAAAACCCACTGTCGGTCACTCTTTAATTTCGGACCTATTTGGCATAATGATTTTATTTTCTCACTAGTGTTTTATTTTTCTCCTTACAAGTCCCATTTTCCTTACTGCATATATTTCCCGCACGGTTTTTTTTTATATAACCACACGTTTTTCCCCGGGAGGTTTTGTTATTGCGCGTTTTCCCCGCGTATTTTTTTTCTCTCCCGGTCCTGGTCAGACTTGAGACCCATCGTTTGGTCGAAAGTCGGACTGCGTGTGGAACGTCAGACTCGAGACCCAGGTTTTGTCGACAGTCGGACATTTTTTACGTGCGGAAGCTTTACTTTTGCTTTTCGAAATATATGTGGAGGTTTATGACGATTTGGATTAGTTTCTTCTTATATATTCTAAATCCTATAAACCCATTGTCGGTATATTTTTTTATTTGGATTAATTTGATTTGATGTTAGTAACATAATACCTTATTTGTATTAGTCGGTTAAATTTATTAGGTTCAGCCTTAGCATTTGACGTTACTCCTTTTTATGTGTTGACATAATTATTTCAGCGGCCATGTTTTGGGTTGTCATTATTTTACGTGTTGACATATTTTGACGGCCATAATTTTTGTTGTCAGTGTCACACCTTTGTCTTCTTTTTTCTTAAGTGTGAGTTGACAGTTACTTTGGCGGTCAGTGTTGTCATAGAGTTTTTATGTCGTACGGTGACAACTTGTATCCTTAGGGTATCAGTCCAACGTATCGATAAACCGGTTTTGACTTATGTTTTTTTTATTTACGAGTTTAACTCGAGTTCGTTTTCCGCGATGAAGATGTTTAAAGATTGTATATTAGATGGTGTTAGGGAAAGTATTTTCCACCACCAAGTTCTTTTTTCTCTCTTACTTTATTAGTCCATTAGGTTATATTAGGGTTAGTCCTTTTCGTTTTGGGATCTGGGGCTGTTCTAGGGCAGTCTGTTTTGTCTTTGGTTATTCTTTAGTTAGCGAATACTGTTCGGTTTAGTTAGTGGTGGAGGTGTTTGAATGAATTGAAGGTATTTTCGTTTGCGGTCGTGCTTTGGTTTTTTCCTTTCTGTCGATCATGGACAGTTTAGATTTTAGGGTTTGTTTTTCTTCCTTTTCATCTTATATTTTTTTTGTAATGATTATAGGGTTGTCCCTTAATTTTTTTTTTTTTTTGCTGCTTTGAGGATGATGTAGCATTACGCTACTGTTTGGCCTTTTTCATGCTCGACAAATAAGTTCTCTTTTTGTTCGCTAGCCTTTTTTACCAAATTATTTTTGGTCAATTTTTAAAATTGGAAGCGGTGCTGTTTGGAGAAAAGAAATGACTGATTTTTTTCTTGACACTTACTGCTTGGAGTTGATGGACAAAAGGTCTTTTTTTCCTGTGAATTTTATTGAATCTATTATTGATTTCTGAATAAGTCAGTTCACTCAGTTGTTCAAATAATATATGCTCGATTCATGGTGAGCGGTTAAGAGCACGTATTTTCATGATTTAAAGAAAATTGAAGAAATTGGCTGGATATTACAATGGATGAATAACCAATATACCGCATAGAAGTGCAGGTATTTCTCGTATTTTTTTCCCCTTGTGTCGTGATTTTGCGAAACAAGTGATAGATCAAGATCCAGTTTGCCATAAGTCATGATTTACTGATTTACGGAAGAACAATCTGACTGTTGCTGTAACTAACCCATGTAAGCAGTCAACTAACACTAATATTCGGTTCTCGAACCGCATTTAAATATCACCAATTAAAATTTGAAGACTGAAGCGCCACTAGGCGCATTTGAAATAACTGCTGTGTAAACTCCTGCTCCAGGATCTATTGGAACTTTAATTTCTATAAATTGTGTTGATAACCGGTGATGTTTTATACCTATTTTAAAAAGCCTGTGTTTCACCTGTCATTTTTCATGAGAACCCTGATAAGTTTTTAAGTTGCTGTTGTAAACGGCAAAAGCATGCTTTTGACTAGCTTAGACAACGTAAAGTAAGGAATTCTACTCATAAATTATTTCATGAAAAAGTGTTAGGTAAAGCTAGGAACACACTGTATCTTTTCTTTATTCTTCTTAAAAAATCTGTTGATTTAATTTATAGCATCATCATTCTTTTTTTAGCATCAATATCCAATGTAAGTGTTTTCTACTAACCAATTTTACCTTTACATTTATTTTCAGTCTGAATTTCTTTTTATATATTTTTTTTTACAGACCTTTATCTTATTTTATTTTGATGAATTTGTGATTACCAGTTTTGTGTAATAAATTTTCATTTTTAAAGTGTAAGTATTTTTTTTTTATTTTCTTACACACCTTATAGCGTAGCAAACATTTTATTTTGCATTTTTCCGCTATAGTAGGTATAGTAGGTAGGTATAGTAGGTAGGTATAGTAGGTAGGTATAGTAGGTAGGTATAGTAGGTAGGTATAGTAGGTAGGTATAGTAGGTAGGTATAGTAGGTAGGTACTTATAGTAGGTAGGTATAGTAGGTAGGAGTAGGTAGGTATAGTAGGTAGGTATAGTAGGTAGGTATAGTAGGTAGGTATAGTAGGTAGGTATAGTAGGTAGGTAGGTATAGTAGGTAGGTATAGTAGGTAGGTATAGTAGGTAGGTATAGTAGGTAGGTATAGTAGGTAGGTATAGTAGGTAGGTATAGTAGGTAGGTATAGTAGGTAGGTATAGTAGGTAGGTATAGTAGGTAGGTATAGTAGGTAGGTATAGTAGGTAGGTATAGTAGGTAGGTATAGTAGGTAGGTATAGTAGGTAGGTATAGTAGGTAGGTATAGTAGGTAGGTATAGTAGGTAGGTATAGTAGGTAGGTATAGTAGGTAGGTATAGTAGGTAGGTATAGTAGGTAGGTATAGTAGGTAGGTATAGTAGGTAGGTATAGTAGGTAGGTATAGTAGGTAGGTATAGTAGGTAGGTATAGTAGGTAGGTATAGTAGGTAGGTATAGTAGGTAGGTATAGTAGGTAGGTACTTATAGTAGGTAGGTACTTATAGTAGGTAGGTATAGTAGGTAGGTACTTATAGTAGGTAGGTACTTATAGTAGGTAGGTACTTATAGTAGGTAGGTACTTATAGTAGGTAGGTACTTATAGTAGGTAGGTACTTATAGTAGGTAGGTACTTATAGTAGGTAGGTACTTATAGTAGGTAGGTACTTATAGTAGGTAGGTATAGTAGGTAGGTATAGTAGGTAGGTATAGTAGGTAGGTATAGTAGGTAGGTATAGTAGGTAGGTATAGTAGGTAGGTATAGTAGGTAGGTATAGTAGGTAGGTAGGTATAGTAGGTAGGTATAGTAGGTAGGTATAGTAGGTAGGTATAGTAGGTAGGTATAGTAGGTAGGTAGGTATAGTAGGTAGGTAGTAAGTAGGTAGTATGTCAATTCGAATTCAATATTCATAGTTGACAGGACAACGTCTGTCGGGTCAGCTAGTAATCTTATAAAAATCTGCAATCCAAGAAAGCAAAACGCGATCTATGCGGGCAACGTCACGGGATATCTATTAGTGTTATATACTAAAACCTTCCCCAGAATGTAACAAACACTTTGCTGAAAACCGCATCAAAATCGGTTCAGCCAAACGCGAGATAATCGCGGACAAACATACATACATACATACATACAGGTCGAACAGAGAACCTACTTTTTTTGAAGTCGGTTAAAAATGAATTTAATCCATTTAGTTCACGTACGTTGGTATGTTAATAAAACACTTCTACTTTAAACAAAACTCTTCGACCTAGCTTTTTTTCAACTATGTCATGGTCAGGTTCCAGGTTAACCATATCAAATGGATTCCAGTGTTTTGACTGCCTAATAGGCCGACACCACCCGGGCAGATATTTAGGAAATAAGATACCCAGTAGTTAGATTAATTCTCAGTAATGACTTAACGGCTTCTGTGGCTACCGAAACGACAACCGGACGATGTAAAAGATTTACGAATGACAACAGGGAGCGAATGCCACTTGTCTAGGCCCCGACGAATGTCATTACTTGCTAACCTTTCAACGACCAAGTGACAGCCGGCTGTCGCGCTGCTATTGTCTTTCTATTGTGTCTCGAATCACGTGTGCTCGAAGGTTTAAAACTTTAAAATCTGTTTAAAAGTCATTGGTGCTGATTCTCTTGTTCACAAACTTAACTAAACATAAGTTAATGCATCTTTGTCGTCCTGTTTCATTAAGAAAAATATAACGTAAGTATATAATATTGTTTAGCCAAAATACTTGCTAATAAACATTTATTATCTCCCGTCACGACCAAACTACTGCTGATTTACAACAACAGTTACATGCCACAATTTCATTCATGTTTGCACATTCCAAGTAGATCTCGATTTCATTTCTCAGTCACCGATTGTGCTTTGTTATTTGCACCTACTTTTCAATTAACTAACGTTTTTTACTGATACTTTTTACTTCACTTTCGAAGTTATGTTTTGCTTGTTTTTAAGTCGACAACACAAAACACGCGAAAGTGGTGCCGATTCTCTTGTGCACAAACTAACGTAAATTTAAGTTACGTGCATCTTTCTCTTTCCTTTTAATTAAGATAAGGACAGAAGATCAAATATTAGTTAAGTCCTGTCAAATTTAGACACTCAACAGATAATTTAGACGTAATTTAAAAACATGGCGTCTAAATATACGTCAATTTTCATCAGGCGCTGTCTAATTTGACAGGATTAAACTAAAATGTATCTTCTGTCCTTTTCTTTAAGAAATGGAAAGAGAAAGATGCACTTTACTTAAATTTACGTTAGTTTGTGCACAAGAGAATCGGCACCAGTTTGTTGTAATGGATGCGTTTATGTTTATTATTCTGTTTTTTTTTATTTGTGGTGTATTTTTATAACCGATAATTTCTGGAAATAACAGTTAGAAAGGAAAAGCCCCACAAAAAATGGGGGCTCATCTTCCAGGCTCGACCACAACTTGTAGAATTTTTCAATCGTTTCTGATGTTACCGCTTTCAACCAGGCAGCAAACAAACTCTTCAGTTTTTTATAGTGCCATACTTACAAGTTAAGAATCGTAAAAGCCATTGGTCCCGGTTGTCATTCGTAGAACTTTAACAGTCGTTACTGGTTAGTCAGAAACTCTGACCAGTGTAACCAAAAGGTATCGTGTCGCCCAGTTACTGAGTTGTGGAGGTCAGATAGGCAGTCGCTCCACGTAAAACACCGGTATCCAGCTGAATCCGGTTAGGCTGGCAGCCGACCCCAACACAGTTGGGAAAAGGCTAGGGAGATGATGACTTACAAGTTAAGAATCCCGGCTGGCACTAACAAGGTCAAAAAACATATAAATAGTGGGTAAAGGAAAGGGTAATAAAAAATAATATCCCGCGTGTAATCAAAAACGTAACTTAACTTAGATGAAACCGCGGGGAACAGCTATAGTGCAGAATTACTTTATGGTCCTAACAAAGATAACGTTAAGGTTATCTATGGGTCGGTAGGTATAAAGAGATCTTAGCTTCTTTCTTTTGGTATTTCTGAGAGCTCGGATTATAGAAATAAGTTGGTACGTAATTATAATTTACAATTTTTGTAAAAATACACTAAAAGTGTTGAAATATTTTACCAAATACACCAAGTAGAGTCGCACCATAAGTGTACTCTTACTCTACAAGCCTGACTCCAAAGGTAAACGTACTCACAGTAGTTTTTTTGACAAATTAGTCTAATCACAAAACTCCTTTTCCATCACACATTCACACGTACACCTTATACTCTCTTACACAAACATATCTACATTAAAACCTGACATACTTATTATATTCACTTCATCACTACAGTTATTATTCATTTACTCCTGTGGTTATTAAACTTCCTTAATTTTTTGTATTTTGTCTTGATTGCTTTGTTTATCTTCTTATATATAAAACTAGCTTTTGCCCGCGGCTTCGCTCGCGTTAGAAAGAGACAAAAAGTAGCCTATGTTTCTCTCCATCCCTTTAACTATCTTCACTTAAAAAATCACGTCAATTCGTTGCTCCGTTTTGCCGTCAAAGAAAGACAAACATACAGACAGACAGACACAATTTCCCATTTATAATATTAGTATTAGTATGGATTCTCGTGTCACAATGTTAGTTACCTTACTCCTCCGAAACGGCTTTACCGATTTTTACCAAATTTTATATGCAGTAAGTCTGAGAATCAGCTACTATCTTTTTAGGGTTCCGTTGTCAACTAGGAACCCTTATAGTTTCGCCATGTCTGTCTGTCTGTCCGTCCGTCCTCGCTTAATCTCTGTGACCGATAGCACTAGAAAGCTGAAATTTGGTTATATATATATCAATCACGCCGACAAAGTGGTAAAATAAAAATTGGAAAAAAACGTTTTATTAGGGTAGCGTGGCCCGACACGCTCTTGGCCGGTTTTTTTTTTTTTATACCCCTAAGTGATAAGGGTTGTTCACCCTTAACATTTCTAAGGCGGGTGAAACCGTGGGAGGCAGCTAGTATATGTATGTAAGTTACTGATTATGAAATTCGGAATAGGTGGAGACCTGGTGACGTACATACGGATAGTCACTACCTATCACAGGCATCAGACCACAACCATAAATTGTTCTCTGTGTGGGTCTGTATTAGAGCCGATTCCTTGTTCACAAACTTAACGAAATTAAGTTAAGTGCGTCTTTCTCTTACCATTTTATAAAGAAAAGGACAGAAGCCACATATTAGGTTAGTCCTGTTAAATTAGCCAGCGCCTGAAGTAAATCGATGTTTTTTTTGGCCTACTAATTAATGACGATGTGATATATATCAATAGAAAGGATTTTTCATATGGGTACTTTAAATATTTTTTCATATACGGAAGCAGAAATCTTGTTTAATCTAATCGTTTCTTACAGGTCTAGTAGAGTTTCATTACTCGGTGCTTTTCTGGTGAACTCTTGCGACTGATGTCCCCTTGAGTCAGATTGCTGTCCTGTCGGCAATGAAAATGTACCGTATTTTGAGCACACACTTGTGCAGAGCTGAGCACTATAATATTATCTTTGGCGCACTTGGTTGTAGGAATTCTCTCTGAAAAAATATTATTATATTTTTGTTTGAACAAAATTAAATTGCGATATAGTGTTCTATATAATATGTTTCAATGAATTTATTCCATCCGTTCCGAAACTTCCGATATCAAAGTGATCTTTAATGATAACGTCTAACAAAAAGCCGGTATCTCGTCGCATCCCGCAGTCTGCGCCGGCGCGCGTTACGAGCAAGTCAACTGTGATCAACTGATCACGGACTTTTATTACTTTTACATTTCGATTTTATATCGGACCACGTTATGCTTGTGATCTAAAATTGTGTATATGGAATACAAAAATGGATAAAATTAATTTTACAATAAATGGAGAACAGTTTTCACTGAGTAAGTTGTATTTTATTTATTTTTTATAAAGAATGATGGGCATCGGTGCGCTCAAAATAAAATATTAGTGCCAATTTGTACTCAAGTGTCTTGGCTTATTTGTTTGGTTATTCTGGTAAAACGTTGAAATATATTAGCAATATTTTAGAATAATACTAGTTACATTATACATTATTCGAGATAAATGCTAATTAAGTATAATTTTTTATATTGTTTATACTGTGTTGACATTAGACATTAACAAAAAAAGAATAAGTTTAACATCTTCGCTTACTTTGATATATAAGAAAACGAAAGTCAAAAAATATTGGCTCTCACAATTTTTCAGCCTAGCCTGCGGTTTGACTCGCTCGTTTTCAGACATATTTGGATCCCTATTTAACCCTAATAAACTAAAAAAATCGAAACTTCCAAAAAATCGCTTTCTCAATGCGTTTCATTTCTCTCCCTTCAGTAATTTCGGCTGTGCATTGATTAATGTGCTATTCTATTCTAATATCATCAAAAATCTTGTCTCTTTATATATAAAACTAGCTTTTGCCCGGCTTCGCTCGCGTTAGAAAGAGACAAATAAACCTCACGGAGACCGAGACCTTTCCAACGAATGCAAAACCGTGGAAATCGGTTCGTGCGTTCTGGAGTTATAGCGTCAGGAAGGAAAACCCGACTTATTTTTATATAGTAGATAGCACAGAAGCCCATAGCGGAAGTAATGACGTCCAAAACAAGTTTGAATGTTTAATGGATCGTGCCCACTATCCTTTGAATATTGAAATATTCGTAAGTATGTTTGCTTATGTTTTTTGTTGTATTTGTGACAAGTTATGTTAATCAAGTGTACATTTTTTTTACTACAAATGTATTACTATTAAAACCTTGATGGGGCAAATATGACTTGATTATTTAAAAGTACTAATATTATAGAGCTGAAAAGTTTATTTTAATGCGCTTATCTCGGGAATAACTGGTTCAAATTGAAAATTTAGTGTTGGGTAGTTTATTTATCGAGTAAGACTATTTAGGCTATAACATCACGCTACCTTTCATAGGACCAACCAACATAGGAGTAACCAAGATCAAAAACTACAGTTCGAAAGTTGTAATTATTATAAAAAAAAATGTGTTAAATAAATATTTCATACTTTGTTATTGATAAAATACGCGACTCTATCTTTCTGTCCGACTGTCTGTCTGTCTCTTCTTCACGTCTAAACCACTGAAACGATTTAAATGTGGTACAGATATAGTCTGGGACTCGAGAAAGGACATAGAATAGTTTTCATCCCGGGAATCCCCCGGGAACGGGAACTATTATTCCACGCGGACGAAGTCGCGGGCAAAAGCTAGTTATATATAAAAAAAAAAACAACAAAAATAAAAAATATAATGTAAAATGTAACTGACTGACTGTTGATATTCCCAAATCGCTGGTCCTAGAAACATGAAACTTGGAAGGTGTGTTTTTTGTGAAGAGTAAGTAACCAATAAAAAAGATTTTTTGGAATTTCCTACCCTAAAGGAATAAAATAGGGGATGAAAGCTTGTATCTGTACTAATATTATAAACTAGCTTTTGCCCGCGGCTTCGCTCGCTTTAAAAAGAGACAAAAAGTAGCCTATGTTACTCTCCATCCCTTCAACTATCTCCACTTAAAAAATCACGTCAATTCGTCGCTCCGTTTTGTCGTGAAAGAAAGACAAATATACAGACAGACAGACACACTTTCCCATTTATAATATTAGTATTGATAGTACGGATGCGAAAGTAAATCTGTCTGTCTGTCTCTTCTTCACGCCCAAACCACTGAACCGATTTGAATGAAATTTGGTACAGAAATAACTAGTCTGGGATCCGAGAAAGGAAATAGGATAGTTTTCATCCCAGAAATCCCCCGGGAACGGGAAATATTATTCCACGCGGACGAAGTCGCGGGAAAAAGCTAGTATATAATAAAATCTTCACAAATTGCATACTTGACTTTTTGATGATAAATTCATATTGCAGATTATTCTCAGTAGTTCCGTCACGGAACTAGTGAGACTTTTGTTCCTAGCAGTTCCTTCATAATCAATTGTTAAACTAAGTCATTTTTATTGCTAGTATAGTCCCGTGCTCTCTCGTACATCTATCTATTATTATTGTTATTACATATAATAAAATCGTAGGAAAGTCAAAACTGTACATTAAATATTTTTTCAAAAGAATACTTGGGGCGTGACCTACAATCGATACCGAAGCCAAAAATATAGTTTTTAGAATTTTTGTCTGTTTGTCTGTTTGTTTGTCCGGGATAAACTCAAAAAGTACTGCATGGATTTAGTTAAAATTTTGCTGGGATATTACTAAGAAGTCGGGTCAAAACATAGGCTACATATTATCACGCTATCACCTACGGGGGCGGAGCTGAAGCCTTTACGCAGACAATGTCGCGGGCAGCGGCTAGTTATGAAAACTGGGTACTTGAGCACTGGGTAGGTGAGTCGGTCTCGTGCACCGTGTACTTTTAGGTATTTTTTTTATACAAACGACATGTAGATTCCTTATTCTCAGTAAAATTGTTGTTCTGCGTGTTGCGCAAACGGATCACCATCTCCTAAATACGAGTATGTATGTAACGAAACTAAGTCATCATCTCCCTAGCCTTTTCCCAACTATGTTGGGGTCGGTTTCCAGCCATTGTTGAGTTTCTTAGAAATTACTTATCAGCTAAAATTAATTTGTTTATATTTCTGAGACAAAGAACCTATTCATGAGTACGCGCCTGCCCTCCGTTCCGTTTTTCATTCGTCCCGTTCGTGTGCTAGGAACTAGTCACATTACTTCCAAATATAATATAAACGTTACGATTGAAAGTTAACCGTAAAAGTGAAGTTTAATTATTCCCATTCACCTAATAAATTAAAACCGGATTCAACAGCTGGATACCAGTGTTTTACGTGAAGACACTACCTTTCAGACCTCCACAACCCAGTAACTATATAGGCGACACGATACCTGTTGGTTAAACTGGTCAGAATTTCTGGCTTACCCGTAACGACTGTCAAAGTTCTACGAATCTAAAAAAACATTCACATTGGTACTTGCCTGGATTCGAACTCACAGCCTCGTACACGAGAGGCGGGCGCCTTATCCACTGGGCCATCACGACATTCAATGTAACGAAACTAAGTAAAGGGAATAAAAACCCACAAGTTCAGCTGACAAAAATATTGGAGAAGAATGCCTCACTATCGTCTACACACAATTATTTGCTAGGTTTTTACTTTGACTTCGTGTTTTAGTTTCTGAACTGCAAAAATAAACTAAGAACACGGCCATATTCATGTTAATATTATATACTTATGTATAACGACAATGACCTTTAATCAATCTACTCTCTCTGCTTACAACTGTTATCAACAACCAATTTTGTGAGTATGTTTGTTTTTAGATGTTTGGTCCATTGCCCCCGCGATATTTCTTTAACATAAGTATGCATACTGTTTCGATGAGGAGTCATATAGTTTATAGAGACTGGTCAGACTTTCTGGCTTTACCTGTAACGACTGTCCAAGTTCTACGAACTTCCATCGGTACCAACGGCTTCACGTGCTTTCCGAGGCACGGGATGTCTGTGGTGTACAAGATAAACTTTAAAAAGTACAAATTAATTGAAAAAGTCTCTGGTACTTGCCCGAACCCACAACCTCTTGCACGAGAGGGCCTCAGGCGCCTTATCCATTGGGCCATCACACCAGGGCCATCACGACATTCAAATTATGAAAATTGGTTTCCTAATTTACACTTCGAACTTTGACACCGGCACTGGGATTACGTATCTTGCAATAGCCGAGCGATCGCGATAATTTAGCAAAATTTGCTGCTCAAACGTCAAATTCAAAATACGTCACGTCAAATAGCAAACTAGCGACAGTGCTGCCTCTGTGGAGCAATCAGTTAACTAAAATATGCATTTTTCGTTTGGTGGTTTCGTATATAGTATGGTTTTTAAAAGCAAAGTTAAGTTTTTTTTTATTAAAGGTGATATTTAATTAGTTCCAGCGATTGCTCCTTTATCGTCATCGTAGCAATAAGTGCATTAGAACAATCAGCGAGCGATTAGCAATCGGTTCATACATAATACGATTTTTTTTGACGATCGCGCGGTGATCGCGCGGTCACTGCGCAAATATTGCTCATTGCTGTTTCATAGGTAATAACCCCGCCGTTCAGTTTCATTGTTATAACGCGTGCTGGCAATTTACTATATGTGAGGAGTACCTAAAAAAGCTGAAATAATAGACAAGTGAGCATCAAGCTCATACGGCCTCGTCGGTTTTCGTAATTTTATTTAATAACCAAAACTAATATTCCTTTTTCAAAAAGATGTATAATGCTTTATATATGTCACCGGAAAATAACAAGATTCGTAAGTTTATCAATCTACTAGGAAGTTTATAAACTTCCGTAGGATTCTAAACGGGAGATAAATTGTAATATTTTACGTCCACATTTTCGTAAATTGATAAACTTACTGAACTCACTCGTAAAATAATAAGTAAGCAGTAACCAAACGCTACGCGCGATCTGATTGGTTGACTGTCACGTGTCACTTCTCCTACCTCGCGGCCGCCATTGTTCGCCACGGAACATAAATAAACCAGTTTGCAGTTTGCTTGTGCGTTTTCATTAGTTTTAAATGTTGAACTGTGTTGCAACTCGAAGAAAACTCAACTCACTACATCCGTGCCAGAAAGGAACCAGGCATTGTTGCTTTCAATTTATAGTTTGTCAAGCCTGATTATACCAAAGTCTTTGGACACAAGCATTCCCACTATGAACATTGACCAATCAGAGAGCTGTGTGTTATTTTACGTATTTCAAAGATGCGTATATTTAAAAGAGTTTCTGTGATTGGTCGAACCATTTAAAATCTTACGAATAGATATCCGTTAGTTTATAAATTTACCGTATAACGTCGAAAATTTATAAATTTACGAAAATGTGGACGTAAAATATTACAATTTATCTCCCGTTTAGAATCCTACGGAAGTTTATAAACTTCCTAGTAGATTGATAAACTTACGGATTTTGTTATTTTCCGGTGACATATACAAACTCAATGGTGTAGTTCAGTATTTTCGGTAAGTATTCCAAAAAATCACATTCTCCCCCTAGAGGATGAAATGCAGTACAATTTTCTTTCCCTGCTTTTAACAGATTAAAAATGACTATTGTTATGTTCGCTTTTTGTGGCATAGAATGTCACTTTTTTGAGCAAGTGTACGGTACGAAAAAAACTATTTTATTCTAATCTCATGAACTAATTCTAATGAACTTATTTAAATATTCCAATTAATTGATTAAGCAATGTTGCAGTATATTTGTATTTTTTTTTCATTAAGAATACATCAAACAATTATCTACGGCTTGACACAGTTTAAATTTGCATTAACTTTTAATGTATATTTTCAAAATAAAAGTAAATAGGAAAGTCGTTTTAAAATAAACTTTACGGTCTTTATCAAATTATTGACGTTTATGTTTTTACATTTAAACGTTCGAACACATGTGATTCGAAACACTATAGTAAGACAAAAACAGGTCAGTAGCTTGGTCGTAGAAAGGTTGGTGCGACTGCACTTGGCGTATTTGTCAAACAAGATATTTTTTTGCAAAAAAAACCGACTTCCCTCGAATTCGGCATGATACCATCATCAGATCCTGGATCTGATGACAATGGGACCATTTGGGAAGTCTACCCTTTCAAACAAAAAAAGAATTGTTTAAATCGGTTGGTAAAAGACGGAGATATGCGCGAAAAAACATTTAAAAAAATACCAACATCTGAATTGAGAACCTCCTCCTTTTTTAGTAGTCGGTTAAAAATTTGCGTATTCGATGCAACATAATTATGAACCTTATTCTAATATTGATCGATTGTAACACATACTCCTGGATAAATATTCTTTTTAAGAGATTCCGTTGCGTGCGCTGCGTAAATGGTAGAAGTTACGCAGAAATTATGTACTAAAGAATTGTTCCTCTTAAAAAGTTCTAAAAAAAGTCCGCGACAGCATAATTATGTCTAATTACTAACTATTTATAGTTCACTCAATAGAACCATTATTTAACAATTAAATTAGTTCTAAAATAATTTATGATTTGCCAAGGAGTTTTCATGAATATAGTATTAATCCTTATTAATATAAATACTTCATTCAATACAAATTTTTAATTTTGTACAAAATTGCCGTTCACATCATTTAATATCAATAAATATCTTCGGAGATATCACAGTTATAATGATGATACGTAAGGGGCAGTGACTAGGCCGGCCGATGTCTTTGCAAGATTTTCGTAGCTTATGACACATTATATTGTTCTCCATAACATTGCGCTATGAGCTACGAGAGCCGATCAGAAAAACCTAACGTAACGCGGCGTACCCGCGTTACGTTAGGTTTTTCTGATCGGCTACCAACCTGTCCTTGGCTCCGGTTCGGCTACTGAAGCCGCCCCAGAGGGTCGTGGTTATTCAGATCGTGCGGGGATACCGCATGACCGCCTGCGAGGCGGCGAGCCTCCGTGGAATTTGGAGGCAACAGTCCTTGTACACACGTACCAGTGGTGCGTGGAAATGCAACGCCGGGGCGAAACTCCGCTGCCGCGGCTAATCACGGCGCGGTGCACAAAAGTCTTGTGGGATCTCATGGCGGAATGGAGACTTTGACTGTCGCAACCCAGAACTGGGCACGCCTCTTTGAGGAGTGGCTGGAGAGGCGCCTTGGCGCTCTCTTGTATCGCCTAACACAGGTCCCTACAGACATTTCGGGAAGTTCCTGAGTCGGATTCGGGCGTAAGGAACTCCTGGGTGACACGGTGGAGCATACGGTGGAGGTTTGCTCCGCTTGAGCGGACCACCGCCGTCTTCTTGCTGAGGCGATCGGCGAGGTGACCTCTCTCGCCCGACGCTAGTTCAGGCCTTGCTACGGGGCGAGACTGAATGGGAAGCCGTCGCCTCCTTCTGCGAAACAATCATGCTGGAGGAGGAAGCGGCGGGGCGCGCGAGGCAGTGTCAGTCAGTGCCTCGGACAGAGTCCCAGGCGTAGGCAACCGAAGGAACAAGGCTGGGTTTTAGTCTGTAAAAGTCTGTCACTCCCTCATAATAAGTCATTTGATGATTTCCCATTCTTAAAAAAAAACATAACGCGAATGAAACCGCGGTATCAGTACTAATATTATAAATGCGAAAGTAGCTCTGCCTGTCTCTTCTTCACGCCTAAACCACTAAACAGATTTGAATGAAATTTAAGACAGATATAGTCTGGGACCCGAGAAAGGACATAGGATAGTTTTCATCCCGGCAAGAAACTTGGAGGGTTTAATATTTGTGAAGTTTGTGAAGTAAATAGCCACTAAGAAAGTATATTTTTTAAATTTTAATTCAACCCCTAAAGGGTTAAAATAGTGGATGGAAGCTTGACATCCACGCGGGCGAAGCCGCGGGCGAAAGCTAGTTTTCGAAATAAAGAAATTAGAAGTAGGATAATTTATTTTAAAATTCTTAGTCTATAACCTTCTTCTTTATCTATTATTGTCGTACCTATTTGTTTTCACGTTCATTTCATTATCTTAATATGTTTATTTATTACTTTTTTTTTATCACATAGCTATTTTTTTTTCGAAGCTTGTAAGTCATCAACCCATTCAAGAGAAATTAAAGTCGCTTAGCAAGTGCTTTGGCTAAGTAATATATCTATCTCCGTCGCACAACTGTCAAACTACGATGGCGCGATAGAGACAGAAAATAGCTAAGCCAAAGTACGTGCTTAGTAACATTTATCTCAGCCATGGTGTCACTGGCCGTTACACAACAAGAGCAACTTTCATTTGTTGTAGGGCGTTTTTTAGGCCATTTACATAACTTTAAGTAGACCAGAGTATTTACAGAAATGGAAAGTATTTATTGCAAACGTACTGTAGCTCTACTATGAGTCGTACAGTTAAATTCACTTGCCAATGTTTTACTTTATAATAATAATAATAATAATCGTTTATTATTCAGACATTACAATCCATTTTGTTTGTAACAATTTAACTTAAGTACTATGTTAGTAAATTTAATAATATGATGAAATAAAAAATTAAACTAAAAGTAATAAAAATCTAAAAATAAATATAAATAATTATACAAAATAAATATATATAATTTCACTTCACAGCATATTTCACTGTTCCAACATGTATCTTGGTCCAATGTTTTAATATAGGGCCATCTACCCGGTCTGCAACTATGACTAGGAGGCTGTTGGTGCTGTCCCTCACCCGCTGCATCAAGGAGGCAACTCGCTTTCTCATTATGGCATAAAAATCATTTATGCAAGCCTCGGCAAACATCCCTGATGCGCTGCAGTGAAGAGGCAACCCCAACAGCGCCCTAAACGCATTATTGTATTGGACCCGAAGGGCGCTGCACGCCCTTTGGGTATAGTTGACCCATAGGCTGCAGGTGTAAAAACTTTAGCAGTATGCTCTAAATAAAGTGATTTTGGCATCCTTGTTGGTAATTCATGAATTACTGCTCCCAAATCCAAACCGATCGACTACGTATAACTTACTTCTGTCACAGGAATTTATTACAAGCGTTATGGCACAGAGGCAGGTTGACGTAGTTTACACCGATTATTTTTAACTAAATATTTACTACAGTAACTTCTATGGAAACACACTACACATATTAATACAATCATTATACTTTTTAAAATCTCAACTATACACAATACATATTCTCATACACACTCATCACATTCAAATATCACACACACATCATAAAATGTTTATACAAAATAAAAAGTATTTAACAACTTTTCAAAGAGGGCTACGTTTGTCCTTGAATAATATTATAAAGGATCTCTCCCGCATGTACAGGCGAACTTATGCGGTCCATCAAATAGCATTTTGTTTCTGTACTATTTACATATACACTCACCGGCAAAATTAGAGGAACACAAAAAAAAGGTTGATTTTTTCTAACATTGTCGGGTAATTTTATAAGTAGTTTTTGTTTATGTGTTAATAACTTCATAACAGATTGTTTTAAGTACCACCAACTTTAATTTTAAGTGTTTTGACAAGAATTTATGGTTGTTGAAGAATTTGCTCACTTAACGTTTTGTACTCATTCTGATAAGAACTTTAGTGGATGCTGCGAATAGGGACTGTGGGTCATTTAACTGTATACATTTGAATAGTGCACATTGTTCTGATACAAATTGAGTGATTTACCAGCAACTTCTGTGGCTAGGGCTGTAACCATAATCGAGGAAGGGCACACCTATCGCTCAGTCAGTCGCGCCCTGGGTGTATCGACATCGGTGATTCATCGCGTCGTCCGACGTTATAGGGAGACTGGATCGTTCGTGCGCAGACGAGGACAGGGCAGAAATCGAGCAACTAGCGCCTTGGATGACCGTTTCTTGGTCATGCAGACTTTACGAAATCGTCCTCAAACAGCTGTCCAGACCCGAAATCGTTTAGCAGAAGTCCGTAACGTCAACGTGAGTAAAAGGACTGTTAGAAGACGGTTGAATGAAGTTGGCTTAAACTCGTACGTGCCAGCAAAGGCCCCAAAACTCGAGGTAGCTCATCGTGTAGCAAGATTAGCATTCGCTCATGAGCACCAAGATTGGACTAATGAGTGGGGCCGTGTTTTGTTCAGTTACGAAAGCCGATTTTGTGTAAATTTCGTGGATGGGAGATGTAAGGTATTTGTACCAACTTTGATAATTGAGTAATGTAGGTAGACGTTCTTTATGAATAAATCAGTCAGCTATCCATCCCGGTGTTTAATTGACGTCCCATTTGGCGACGAGGCAAAGAAATCGAATCCTTCGTTATTATATTGTGGAGCGTGTTTACTAGATTGTGTATAACAATGCCGATCGGACGATTAGAACCATTTGACATTAATTCGAAACAATGGTCATCATATATTCGTCGTGTCAAACAGTACATAGTGCTTGATGAGATTAAGGCTGAGTTGTGTGTACCGCTACTAATTACTGTGGTGGGTGAAACGACATATTCTTTGATGTGCGACTTATGTGCCCCGGCGGATCCAGAGACAAAGACGTTTGAAGAATTGGTACGTTTGGTGACTGACCATTTAGAACCACAGAGATCAGAGATCGCCGAGCGCCACATGTTTCGCTTACGTAGACAGCGCGCTGGAGAAGCCATGACTGATTACCTCCAAGATTTAAAACATCTAGCGACCACATGTAACTTTGGCACGATGCTTGAAGAAAATCTACGTGACCAATTTGTATCGGGACTTGCCAATAACGCGATGCGATCGCGAATTTTTGCGGAGAAAAATATTAAATACAAAGAGGCGGTGGAGCTGGCTCTGGCCTTGGAGGCCGCAGAGAGGCACGCGGAGGTGAGCGCGGCGACTGCTGCAGCCACGACCTCAGGTGCAGGCGGCGACGCGGGCGAAGGCCTGCACAGGACCGGCGCAGGGCGAAGTGGCGGCGCAGGCGCACGCCGGCTAGGGCGTAACCCAGGACACACTAGGGCTGAGGGAGCGACGCCAGGGGGTCACACCTCTGCGGCGCCTTCCACGTCAACTCAACAGTGCTGGCGGTGTGGAAAGCCACACCGGCCAGAAAGGTGTCGCTACATCCATTACAACTGCGATGAGTGTAACCAACGCGGACATATAAAAGTGATGTGTAAAATGGTGCGCGGTAGTGGTCGGTCTGGCAGGCAAAACTATTTAAGTGAGAATAACTTGGAGGACGAGGATTTGTTAAGTATCGAACTGGCATCTAAAGGTAACAAACCTTATTTTATTAACATAAACATTGACAATTATGTAATTGAGTGTGAAGTCGACACCGGGAGTCGTTTCTCGGCGATTAGTGAAGACTTTTATAAACAGATGTTTTCCAATAAACAAATACAATCTGATAATCTTATGTTACGTTGCTATTCGGGTACGCGGATTGAGTCAATAGGTTATATACTAGTAAATGTTCGGCTTGGTGAGGTCACAGCAACCAACTTACGTTGTTATGTTATTAAAAATGGGGGACGACCGTTATTGGGCAGGGATTGGTTAAAGTCGCTTAATATAAAACAAATAAATTTGAATGATATTATTGCTGATCCATGTATAAATAAGTTGGCTGCCGAATTTCCCGAAGTTTTCACTGATAAATTAGGAAAGTGTAAAAAATTGCTCCAGTTGCAACTGACTAATGACGAGCCAGTGTATGTGCGGGCCCGTCCCGTGCCGCTGGCGCTCCGCGCACGTGTCGAGCGGGAACTCGAGCGACTTGAGGCCGAAGGTACTATTTACCGCGTCGAACACTCTGACTACGGTACGCCTATTGTGCCGGTTATCAAAACGAATGGTGATATTCGAATTTGTGGTGATTACAAAGTTACCATTAATCGCAAGCTTAAACGTGACTTCTACCCACTCCCACGCATCGAAGAGTTGTTTGCTACTCTGAGTGGGGGAAGTGAATTTTCAAAAATTGATTTAACCCATGCATATCAACAGACAATGTTAACTGATGAGTCAAAACCGTGTACAGCTATTACTACGCACATCGGTACATTTGTTTATCGCCGTACGCCGTTCGGATTATCTTGTGTTCCAGAAAAATTCCAAAAGTTAATGGAAGAGACCTTGCGCGGGGTGCCCGCTACGGTGGTGTTTCTGGATGACATTTGTGTCACTGGGGCTTCGAGAGCAGAACACTTGACTAATTTAAGACAAGTACTTATCAGATTAAAAGATATGGGTTTGACAGTTAAACTCGGCAAATGTTGTTTTTTACAACCGAGCGTTAAATACCTCGGGTTCATTATTGATAAAGGTGGTCTGCGCCCGGACCCCAAGAAAGTAGAAGCTATAGTAGATGCACCGACGCCTACTGATGTCACTCAATTAAGAAGTTTTTTAGGGTTACTTAATTATTATGGCAAATTTATACCTAAGTTAAGTATTTTGTTGCACCCATTGCATAACCTTTTAAAAAAAAATGTCAGTTGGAACTGGAGTAGCGAGTGCGACGAGGCTTTTAAGGAAGCTAAACAAATCCTGTCAAGCGAGAGAGTGCTCGCACATTATGAGGAGGGTCGGCCCTTAGTGCTATCGGTGGACAGCAGCGCGTACGGGTTGGGCGCAGTATTGGCGCATCGCTTCCCAGACGGCAGTGAGCGACCGGTGAGCTGTGTTTCGCGCACACTCAATGACGCGGAGCGTAACTATAGTCAAATTGATAAAGAGGCTTTAGCAATATTTTATGGTGTTACTAGACACCATCAATATCTTTTTGGTAGACAATTCGAATTACGTACGGATCATCAGCCTTTAAGCTACATATTCGGAGCAAAAGTGGGGATACCACAAACAGCAGCCAGTCGCTTACAACGCTGGGCCGCGCGGTTAGCCGCATATGAGTTCACAATTAAATACATAAGTTCCAAACAAAACGGCCCCGCGGACGCGTTGTCACGTTTACCGCTAGCACACGAGATTTGTCCCACCGAAACAATGAGCTATGTAAATTTAGTTCAACAATGTATGCCCGTTAATTTCCGTGATGTTGGTAAAGAAACCATTAAAGACGTAATATTATCTCGAATAGTAGGATATGTAAAATTTGGATGGCCCTTTGTACCAAGTTGCGAAGATGAAAAACCATATTTTGCACGTAAAAGCGATATAACAATAGATTTTGATTGTTTGATTTATAAATACCGAATTATCATACCAAAAACATTACAAAATAAAATTCTAGAAGAAATACATCAAGGTCATTTAGGTGTTAACAAAATGAAAAACTTATCTCGTAATTACGTATATTGGCCGAATCTTGATGTTGACCTTGAAATAATGTGTCGTTCGTGTGAGCCGTGTCGTATGGTGCGCGATGCAGCGCCGCGTACAGATCTGCATCCGTGGGAATTTCCGTTGTTTCCTTGGCAACGTTTGCACGCAGATTTTGCGGAGTACGCAGGAAGAAAATACCTTATTGTTGTCGACGCACATTCCAAATGGATTGAAGCACTTCCTATGGGACGTACGGATGCACAGTCAACAATTACCGCCTTAATGACGGTTTTTAGTAGGTTTGGATTACCTTCGCAACTCGTTACGGATAACGGTCCACCTTTTCAATCGCATGAATTTAAAAATTATTGCTTAAATAATTCTATTTCGCATGTAACAACGGCACCTTACAGGCCACAGGGTAATGGCGCCGCTGAAAATGCGGTGAAGACCATTAAAAAAGCAATTAAAAGGGCTGTTCTTGGTGGCGAAAATGTGTTGCATGCATTAAATATATTTTTATTCAATTATCGCAATTGTGAGCATGCAACTACGGGTGTGCCACCGGCAGTATTGCTAACCGGACGTCGGATGCGGTCCCGACTAGATGCGTTACGGCCAGATGTCGCGCAAGTGGCGCGAGCGGCGCAACAACGTCAGGTAGCTCATGCAGGAGGCACACCCCAGCCTCCACTCCGAATAGGCGAACCGGTGCTCGCACGCGATTACAGTACGCACTCTAATAAATGGTCTACTGGAACAGTGTCTAAAAGTACGGGACCGGTGTCCTACCGCATTGACATGGGAAACGGTGTTGAGTGGCGCAGACATCGGGACCAAGTAATCCCAGTGGGTAATAAGTCGCGATATTCGTTGTCGCGAGCAAGCATCGGTACGAAAAAGGGGGGAGGTGAAAGTATTGTGCAAGACGATGAGACGTTCGAGGATGCATCAGAGTTATCTTGTGAGCGGGAGACGGAGGCGGGCAGCACTGCCTCAGTGAGTTCGGACGCACCGGCAACTCGCTCCCCGCCGCCGCCCCCGCCGCACGGTGGGCTGAAAATCGGCTTTCATAGACTTAGGGATTTCAATTTGCAAGTGCTTGTTTTTATGCCGGATATCGCTTCTATTAGTCATTACTATGTACAAAAATGACACCCGAGTTAATTCTACCCAAAAACGAAGGAAATATAATTTTTTTACGAAAAATTTGTATGAAGCTAGTATGAAAAATCGAATTATCTCCTAAACGGCATGTTTAACCGTAATATCCTTGGAGATGGTCATAGTGCTAATTATTTATGATTTTTTGGTTGGCGATAGGACGAAAAATTTAATGCCGTTTTTTTTAAAAAAATCGTCAAATTATTTTTATTTATTTTTACATGTAAAACGATCCCTTTTAGTGTCTAAGTTAAAAAGTTCGATATGTTATTAACCCAAATATTAAGAACACACGAAACAAGAAAAATAAAATAAAAAAATTGCTGTTTTTGACACATTTATATTAATTTAAATAAAAAAAGATTTATATTGAAGTAACATTATGAAGTTATATTTTATACAAAATAAGTTAATTTAAGGAATTAATACTAAGCATTCGTAAAATAAAGTAAAATAAATAAAAAAAATAAAACATATCATTAAATATTACAAAAAAACCCAAACACACTCAAATACAAATTTACAAATATGTACATATATATCTTTTTTACAAATTTTCCTTATCACTCTCGTTGTCAGACTCCAATTCTGAGTCAGCATCCAGATTGGATATATCCAAAAATTCGAACTCAGTTTCCTGAAATTTAATTAAGTCGAGAGTTTCAGCAAAAAAGCTCTGCTTTTTCTTGGCATCTAACTTAGGCCTTTGTGCACTTAGCAAAGGGTCCGAAGAAACAACAAGCATATTTAAAATGTCTTGATTGGAATCCTGCCTGCTTCTTTTCCGCGAATGATGTTCTCGAAACCTCCTAAAATCTTTGTTTCGAGACTCTGAGGCTTCTTCCGAGAGAGTCCCAATCGACACAATATTATTTTTCTCGATTATGTCAGCCCCATGGATTAGTAACTTATGAACGGTTGACGACATGTAGAACCAGTCGTATAGTAATACGTACTTTTCTGCTGTTTTGCGAGCATAATCTCTAAATTTTATTATATCGATCTGCTCTCCAGATGTAATTGCTTGTAAAATTACAGCAAATCTTTTGATGAGGTCTTCATCCAAACCGGTTATAGCTGCGGTTTTATTAGAAAACTCAAAGAATTTTCTTGCAGTATTCCCGTCATTGGTGGTTCCCGAGCCTTGTTTTACTATATCAATCAACAGATTGAGCTCATCTTTGAATTTATTTTGAATTATTTTCTTTCTTGTCTGTAGCATTTCTTTGTGCTCATCACTTCTCGCTGCCCACCGTTTGAAGTCCAGTTTGTATGCAATGTGTAACAGACATTCCATACAATTTATACGGGCGTGTAGGGATGACAAGCCAAACTCATACAGGTCCGAACACACAATTTTTGATGTTACAGCATCTAAGCGGTTCATTTCTGTAGGCTTTGCTAAGCACAGGTAGCACGATGCATTTGATCTAGCTTCAGAAAGGTAAGTACAGACTTTAGCGTCGATCATCGTCATCATTAGTTGATGAGTCACCCTATTATTATTATTGCACTCTGTGCAATAATAATAATATAAGGGCCTCATAAGGGCCTCAATTTCTTCATCCATTTGTTTTTTCAGCCCAAGGACAACTGCTTCACTCTCCTTTACAAAAGTAAACTGAACTGGACGACAATACAAAACTGAGCATGGTTTTGGGTTCGTCCATAAAATGTTGTCTCCATCTGTCAGTTTTAGTGGCACCAAGGAGGTCATGAAAATGCTTGAATCATCTTCCTCACCCTCAATTTTCTGCTTGTATCGGCTTTGGTTAGAAGCACCGTCAAATCCCCACTTGGATATCAGCTTCAACTGCTTGTTATGCTCTTCGTTAGAAAGGCTTTGAAGGATTCTTGTAACCGTGATATCAAGTAAAGCTTGAAGTGTAATCCTAGCCGATGAATCAGTAACTGTCACTGATTGCTTCGGAGGGTAGCAATCAAGCTTAGTTTGTTGCACTTTATAGTAAGATGGATAAATATCTTTAGCACCTTCTCGAATGGCAGCCTCACGCAACGTAATATATTGCCACTTTGAGAGTTTTAGCGAAAGAAGCAATCCAAGCGCCTTTTCTGGCGTAAATATGATTGTTTTCGCTGGTTTCTTAAGCGTTTCATTTAATTTAGCGGCTGCTTCAGGATTTTTCATCATGTATTCGATGACAGAGGCGATATCTCCATGCCCTTCTTCTTTTAAACGTGCTGCAGCTGCATATGCCAATTCACTGGAACCTTCGCCTGTGTGTTCATCAGATCTTCTCTTTTTTTGTTTACTTCCCAGGTCTTCGAATGGTTTACGGGATCTTTTCGTCATTGTTCCAATGGACGTTGATGTCGACGGTTCTGGAGAGACTGAGGGCGCTCTTGGTATCTCATCAACACTTGGTTCTTGATTAACTAAAGTTTGCACAAAACTCGGCCAATCAATATTTGCTCCCAACCAATTCTCGTACTTTCTCCTGAAATTATCAAGGAATCGGTTGGATTTCCCCCACCTTTGTAAAGCGGCTCGCGTAAATCTCCGACAAAATTCTTTGAGAACAACATAATCTTCGTCAGACAGGCAATCGCCTATGCGGGATACAACTGCACTAAACAATACTTCATGATCAAATGAAGTACTCTCACTTCGTAGAAGAACAAACAAGTCTAAATTGGTGATTAAACTTTCCATTTTAAGATTTTATAGTCGCAGATTTAGTGTTAGCAGTTACACAGTTGTGAACAAATTAAATTATAAAACAAAACTTTAGCCCTTTTATTGCAAAACGACAATAATTAGGTAACTACCCTCATTAGTTATCTCCTCATTAGCTAATGAAAATCTATAATTGTCACTAACTATTCTTAGAACTCATAGCACTGCTAATTAACAAATTAGCTTACTTATCAGGAAATGTTAAATATAATCCATTGTCGTGAGATATTGAAAATCATTAAATCACCTATTAAGACTCATTAGAAGACCTAATCAGTGTAGTTACTTAATCACTTCTTTTTGGACTCATTAGAAGACAATTGGTAATTTGGTTGTATGAAAAGTTTTAAAACTCATTTTGTGCTGATAAATATCTAGCTCAAACATAGTTGGCTACGTGTGGGTGTACTATAAACCTCTGCCAACTCCTTCGGAAATATAGGAGTGATGCTATTTTATGTTATGTGTAGTTAAAAGTCCGTGTTCTTCAACATAAACACCAAAAGGAATCGTTTCATACGTAAAAACAAATAAAAATATTTTGACGATTTTTTAAAAAAAAACGGCATTAAATTTTTCGTCCAATTGCCAACCAAAAAATCATAAATAATTAGCACTATGACCATCTCCAAGGATATTACGGTTAAACATGCCGTTTAGGAGATAATTCGATTTTTCATACTAGCTTCATACAAATTTTTCGTAAAAAAATTATATTTCCTTCGTTTTTGGGTAGAATTAACTCGGGTGTCATTTTTGTACATAGTAATGACTAATAGAAGCGATATCCGGCATAAAAACAAGCACTTAAAAATTGAAATCCCTAAGTCTATGAAAGCCGATTTTCAGCCCACCGTGCGCCGCCAGGGGCTTCGGCCAGAACAATACGAGCGCACGTGCGCGCCGTAAAAAGAGAAAGAATGTGGAGACATCGAGGGGAACGTTATCACCAAGCAAATTTCACTGGAACTGTGTCGTATGATGGAGGGTCAGTTATGGTATGGGGTGGCATATGTTTGGGAGCCCGCACGGTGCTAGTGATCATCAGTAATGGATTGCTAACTGCACAGCGGTACAATACAGAAGTCTTAGAACCCCATGTCATGCCTTTTGCCCCATTCATAGGAGAAAATTTCATTTTCATGCATGATAACGCACGCTCTCACACTGCGCGTATAGTGAGTGACTACCTTAATGAAGTAGGCATCACTCAGATGAACTGGCCAGCGCGATCACCGGATATGAACCCGATAGAACATGTCTCGGACTACCTGGGAAGAAAGGTTCGACAAAGAAATCCAGCCCCTAATAATGTGGAGGAACTTAAATTAGCGTTAGTGGAAGAGTGGAACAATTTGTCCCAAGAACTCATTGATAACGTTATTCGAAGCATGGGAAATTGTGTACAGGCTTTAATTAGAGCCTGTACACAATTTCCCGATACTAAAACTCCTTTTTTTTTTGTCATTTTTGAAAATGTTTACAGATTTCACTTTTAAGGAAAAAACGTTCAATTCTCATTTTTTGTCATTTTTGTTTATTTCTTCACGTAGAAGTATTGTGTGAGTCACTTTAGCGTTTATTTCAGTTAGTTTGAGTGCAATTAATTATTGATTAACTAAAAAAAATATGTGCTACATAATGGTATTATACGTCCTTTCGTTGCTTCCTTTGTGAAATATATTTTTAAAATTCGATAACGATTTAATAAATGAAATTGATAACTACTCGATATCTGATACCGTTTCCTGTGAACCTGAGTGTTGTGCACCTTTTCTGAAGCAACCGAATTGCTACTTAAAAATATTATCGCAAAATATTCGCAGTCTTAATGCAAACTTTGATAGTTTGAATATCCTCCTTCAGAGATTTCAATTTGAAAGTGACATTATTGTTCTGTCGGAGTGCTGGATGTCGTGCGTTCGAAATCTTCCTATACTCGATGGCTATGTAAGTTTGTCCACATCCTTGCACTATAACCAGAATGATGGTGTTGTAGTATTCATAAAAAACAATATTAAAGCAACTCTTCAAGAGCCCATCATACAAGAAGCAAACTGCATACTCATCAAAACTAATAATGATGTAGCTGTTATAGCACTATACCGTCCTTTCTGTTTTAAAACTGTAAATAATTTCTTAATATCCTTACAAAAAATTATAGATGATTTATCTTCTTACAAAAATATAATAATTGTAGGCGATATCAATATAAATATTTCTGAAAATAGCTCTGATCGCTGTTTGTCTGATTACCTAGATTTTTTATCGTTTAATGGCTTTCTTCCTGCGTTCAATAAGGCTACACGTGCAAACAGTTGTCTAGATCATGTGATATTGAAAACAGATATACCTGTTAGTACATTTATAGTAGAATCCCGCATTACTGATCATGCACCTATATTGTGCTGTGCTAAAATTAAAAACATAAGTAAACCAATGGAAAAACAAATAAGAAAACTCGACTATGACGAATTAAAGTTAGCTTGTGATCATCTTGACTTCACATCAGTTTTTAACTCAATAAACCCAAATGAGGCTTTGGACATAATCATATCTAAAATTACGTATATTATTCAGATAAATACAAAAACTCTAAATATAACAAATAGAAACAGAATTTTGAAACCCTGGATGACAGTCGGACTTATCAGATGTAGTCGCATCAGAGACCGCATGCACAAAAAAGTCAAACAAAACCCGGACAATGCAGTGCTTGAAATAACATATAAGAGATATAGAAATTTCTATAATAATCTAGTCAAGAAATTAAAGCGTGAACATGAGAGAAACTTACTCAAGCGAGCGGGTAAAAATAGCAAAAGTGTTTGGAATGCAATAAATAATATAACAAATAGAAATGTAAAAAAAGATAACTCTTTGGATTTGCTTTTAATAGAGCCAACACCGCACGAATCTGTTAATGCCGCAAATAAATTCTTTGCTACTGTTGGAGAAAACTTAGCTGACAAAATTATCCCTCCAACTGGATCATTTCACGGTGCCACTCTTAAAGACAAACAATACACCATGCAATCTATAAGTAGTAGTAATTCGTTTGTCCTTTTCGACACGGATGAAGCAGAAATTGAAAAACTAATCCTTGGCCTAAAGGATAATTGTGCTGCAGGTGATGATGGAATCGCATCTGATGTACTAAAATTAATAAAAAATAAAATAGTGCCACCGCTTGAGTATGTTTTTAACATGTGCCTATCGCTGGGTACTTTTCCTGATTCACTTAAAAGATCTATAGTTCGACCCATTTTTAAGGGTGGTGATGGAAACCGTGTCACTAACTATAGGCCTATTTCTATTCTTACATCTCTATCGAAAATCTTAGAAAGGATAATAAATACAAGACTAATAAAATATCTTGATAAATATAATCTACTCTCGAGTCAACAATTTGGCTTCCGTTCCGGCAAGTCTACTGAAGATGCATTAAATGATTTTACTAATCACATTGTTAAAACCATAGATAATAAAAAGAAGTGTCTTACTATTTTCCTTGATTTGGCAAAGGCTTTTGACACGGTTTCTATTCCCACCCTACTAAACAAGTTACATCAACTGGGTATTCGAGGAAATCAATTAAAGTTGTTTCAGGATTATTTATCAGGAAGGACACAAAGAGTAAAGATTTCAAATCTTATGAGTGATGCTCTGCCTGTGACCCATGGAGTGCCACAGGGTAGTATTTTAGGCCCAACGTTATTCATAGTTTATATTAATGAACTTACACAACTAAATATTGAAAACTGTAAAATTATTTCCTATGCAGATGATACAACCCTAACTTTCCATGGTGATACTTGGGATGAAGTTTATCAAAGGGCACAACATGGTTTCAACATGGTCACTAAATGGCTTGCTATCAATCATCTGTCTCTAAATACTGATAAAACTAAATTCATCCCTTTCTCAATTCGCAGCCCCCGTCTATCGAATCAACTAAATAATCAATTAATTGCTCACACTTGTAACAGAGAAACTATAAATTGCTCTTGTCCGTTTTTATCTTCTGTTGATTCCATAAAATACTTAGGTATCATATTTGACAAAAATTTAAACTTCAAAAGTCACATAGTCAGTCTTTCAAACAGAATCAGAAAACTCATATATGTTTTTAAAAAAATTAGACACTCAGCTAATACTAATATAATGAAAATGATTTATTATTCGTTGTGCCAAGCCGTCTTATATTATTGCATTACTATCTGGGGTGGTGCTTCCAAAACCTTTAACTTAATTATTGAACGCGCACAAAGAGCTTTACTCAAGGTCAGTTACTTTAAGCCTATGTACTTTTCTACGACGGAGCTGTACAGGGTTAGTAGCGTTCTTACAGTTCGCCAACTTTTTGTACTTCAATTAGTTATGAGACAACACTCCAGTGTTTGTAACACACAAACTGAGAAAGAGAAGATGGGAAGAAGGCGGTTAGAATTATTTAAATCGGTGCCTTGTCGAACTTCCTTTGCTCAAAGATTTTACTCGTTTCTAGCCCCAAGACTGTATAACATCATAAACAAAAAAATAAAAATTTGCGCAATGACTAAGCGAGAGTGTAAATCAAAAGTGATTAGCTGGCTTCTATCACTTACATATGAAGAAACTGAAAAACTGTTCCATGTGCCTGCATAATAAATACTCTTGTATCTAAAAACACACACTCACTTAACACATGCTCACACCACACACGCACACACACATACACACACACACACACACACAAACACTCACACACACACACACACTCACTCACATACGCACTCACTTACGAACACACACACAAACACTCACACACACACTCACAATTTCACATACAACAATTCCTTAATCAATGAGGATACTAATGCTTACCTCATATTTCTTATTTTTTGTTTTCTTTTTTTCCCTTTTTGCATGAAAGTTTACTTAGAACCTTTAAATAGTATTTAATTTTCCTGATTATTGTTGCTTACTTAAAATGCTCATTTATTTTTGTTTCAAATCTAGAAAGGTTAAAAATCTTTACTTTGTATAAAAATCAAATGTTCATTGCATATGGGGGTGGGAGCTAATACCTATATTACAAGATATTAAGTTATCTTAGCTTAGGTGTTAGTTGCAACTCTAATACGTAATATGTAACTACCTTAAGCCTATTTTATGTTAACCTGTCTTTCCTGTTAATTTTAAAGGTGCAAATAAACATTATTTTTATTTTATTTTTTATTATAGTAAATGTTTTGACCGTATTGACCATTGCATGCTGCTGAGGAAGCTTTTTCTGGCTGGAATACACGGAGACTTGTACCGTTGGTTTTCGTCATATATAGAGACCAGGACACCGATGGTTGTGCTTTAAGGGTACAACCTCAAATTGGAGTTCTGTCCCATCAGGCGTGCCTCAAGGCTCGATTTTAGGGCCTCTGTTATTTATTTTGTTTATTGCGGATATTAAGTAGTGTTTTCATCATTCATATATCTTGCTCTATGCTGATGACATGAAAATTCACAAAGTCGTGGAAGACATGTCTGATGCATATAAATTGCAAGACGACTTCCGTAGGTTTGAGGATTACAGCAACCGTAACAAGCTCCAACTAAATAAATAAATAATAATAATAAATAAATATCTTGGGACAACTCATAAATTATATATAGTTACACCCTGAATAATCATTTAATTGGTAGGTTAATTAGCATTAGAGATTTGGGTAGTCATTGTAAACAGCAAGCTTCTATTTGTTCAACACATAGATAGCATTGTAGCAAAAGCATGTAAAGCTCTGCCCCCTTACCATGACGTTTAAAGTAAGATTGTTTTAGTCCTGTTGCAGGAGTGTGCACGTGACAGCGTTAGACACGTTGTCTAGCGCCGTCTCTTCTCCACTGAAAGTAATATCAAAGTAATACTGTTTATAAGGGCTTGTGGTACGCCCCCTGGGGTTAATACTTCGCACTACGGCCTGTTTCCGATCTCTTAAACCAGTTAAGATTTTATATTGTTCTTACGTGCGTAGCCACCTGGAATACGCATCTCAGGTTTGGAATCCACAGTATCAGACTTATAGGTCTCGGATTGAGGGTGTCCAAAGATTTTTTTTCCCTATCTACATTATAAGACACATCAATACTCAGTTGACTATAAGCACCGCTGCAAAAGGTATCATTTTCTTCGTCTGGAGATAAGGCGTGAAATTAATGACATTAGCCTACGTCTTCTTGGTATCGCAAATGGCCACATTGACTGTCCTGAACTCCTGTCTAATTTATCTTTACGTATGAACTTGATGGGACTTCGTCAACGGCCAATATTAAATGTACCTTTCGCACTAACTAATTACAGACGCAACGTCTTTACAATAAGAAGTGCTTTGGTAGACTACCTAGTGATCTTAATGTTTTGACTTGTTTGGCACCAGTGTGGCGATTGTTAGACGACTTTTGGCCAATGGCACAGTTATTTTTTGATGGCATTTAAATTAAGCTTGTCCTTTTTTATTTCGACTAAGTTAGGCTATAAGTATGTGGAGGCTTGTAATTAGCTATTTGTTGATATTATATTCTTTATATAATTGACTGTTTCTTGAGTCTGTAAGCCTTCTTTAAAAATAAATAAATAAAGCTGTCGCCCGCGATTATCTTTGGTTAATCGGATCTTGCATTATGCTATGTAGCCTTCTTCGATAATTGGGTTTTCTAACACGGTCTGGCAGACAGTCGCTTCACGTAAAACACTGTTTATTTATTTATTTTAGTTTACACAAAACGGTGAACACCAATTACATTGAGTAAACAGAGACAAGTTGCTGTTATCCAGTTGAATCCGATTAGCCTGGAAGCTGACCCCAATATACTTGAGAGAAGGCTAAGGTGATGAGATGATGAATAGACACACCTAATTACATACTGCGTTTTCAACGTTGGGGGTAGTATATCCAAATATCACTTCCAAAAAAGAAATGAACACAAACAAAATTATAAGGTACTAGCGCTAGGTTTAGTCCGTGGCTTCGCCCATTAAGGTTGGATTTTTTCAAAAATACGTTCTTATTTGATATCTACTGCTCACAAAGATCATACCTTCCAAGTTTCAAGTCTCTAGGATCGTTTGGGGCTGTAGGTTAATATATAAACAGTCAGTATTTTACTATTTTATATATATATGGATTTATTAAATTCCAGCGGGGACGGACATAAGCCCCCAGACGACGCTGTACGACTACCTTCGCTACTACCTCCAGCTCCATGGAACAAAGGCGATGTGCCACGAGGGGGGGTGCGGCGCATGCATCGTGTCTGTGTCACAGGTCCACCCCGTCACCAAGGAGAAGTTTGTCGTCGCTGTCAATTCTGTAAGTACGGTTTTACTGACAGTTTATCTATTTATTTGGGTCACCAACAATGGGGAGGAATATAAAAGAATATATTTATGTATGGAATTAAGAATATGGAAAACACCGATCACGGAAAAAGACACTAAAGTGCCAGTGACTTTAGGTTATTACTAAAATGTCTTCTCTGTATGAGACAGTAATAGACCACAGTAGGACAGATAGGATAGAGCATTCATATAATTAACAAAAGTTGACGTGTCAGGCGTTGTTTCTATAAGTAACAGTAAAATGATTAATCAAAACCACTAATTTAAAAAAATATTCCAGCGCACCAGCCGTCACACATCTGACATGACACAAAAGTTTACATTGCCAAAAGCTCTACAATTACAGAAAAAATAATATCATTATGTTCGTTTTCTTCCCCCCTAAAAAAAATTATAAGAAGAGGGCCTAGACAAGTGGCATTGTAGAATAGATAGCGAAAACGAATAGATTGTCAAATGTATGGACATGTCAAATTGTTTAGCGAAAGCTTATGTCAATTCCATACATTTGACAATCTATTCGTTGTCTATTCTACAATGCCACTTGTCTAGGCCCTCTTCTTATAATCATTCATCATGTGGAAATTAGTACAGAGGACCAAGTCCCTGCTTACTATTGTTTACTGATTAAATTAACTTTGTATGGATCGCAGTTATCTGAATAAATAAAATTATTATTATTATATATAATTTTCCGCGCAACTTCGTTGACCACATCACCTTTGACAAAAAATGGATGCGTTAGTTTAAAAGAATATCAAATTATACGGCCATGACTCCTAGAGAATGCTACTACGTATGAATGTACATACTTTATGTAACCTAGACCTTGGTACATTGATAGATTTATGCGCCATTTACATACTGGATACTTACGTAGATAAATGTTTATTATTTCATATTAAACGACTGCTTAAACAGAGATAAGTAAATAGACTGGATTACATACAAATTACTTAATCACTTCTATAAAGTTAAAATGTTACTCGGAAAGAATAACTGCAAAATATATTTTTGCATTTTGTTTTACTGTAACTTCCTATTCACTGGCTTTAGAAACTTAATAGGTACTACATACCACACTTTGAAAGTTTTATTAAACCTTTAAAGATAGAGTTATTTTTATTAGACTGCTCTGTCCCATTTGGCACACCTTCCCATCTTCTCTCAACTCGAAGGATTAAAGTTGAAAGTTAGTGGTGTAGTTTAGAGTAGTAGAAATACATGACATACGAACATGGAATTTATTTTAAGCTATTATCCACTAGTAACAAAGACATTTTTATTACCTATAATTAAAATTCTTAACTTATTTCACTGTATTTAAATTAGGCAGTTTTGTCTCCATGGGTTCTTAATGTGTTGATTTCGATGGTGAGGAATACTCCACCGTTCTTCAACCACCCATCCCCATTTTGAATAAATATAAAAAATAGCTAAGCTAAAGTAATGTTTATCTATCTCAGCTTTAGTTTCTCCCATAATATAGTATGTCCCTGTACCTAGCGATTGACCATACCCTGCGGATTAACGAATACATTAAATAATTAGTTCTATATTTGTTCTATCGAAATATGCATAACACGTAATTTGTTCCGTTTTAGTTTTTACAAAAAATGACTTCTTCTTTATCAGTTAGCCAGCGATGTACTTTTAAATTACGCATTAAAAAAAAACAAAATCTAGATAGGCGTTTAGTCCTACATTAACTCTAATTACGTATCTACTTAATACTTACAAAATTGATCACTTTAAGTTAAAAAAGACAATATAAAGAAGTAAATAAATTATTATTATCCACACAAATGTGGCGGCCATTTTTTTTTCAAAATGGCGATCTGTGACGCCATTTGCAAAAAATGCAATGACATTTATTTTACAATACATCGCTAGGTTTTCTTCTTTGTATTGTCTTTTTTTAACTTAAAGTAATGAATTTTATAAGTAAAAAGTAGATAAGTAATTAGAGTTAATGTAGAACTAATCGCCTATATAGATTTTGTTTTTTTTTAATGCGTCGTTTAAAAGTACATCGCTGGCTAACTGTTATAGAAGAAGTCATTTTTTGTAAAAACTAAAACGAAACAAATTACGTGTTATGCATATTTCGATAGAACAAATATAGAACTAATTATTTAATGTATTCGTTAATCCGCAGGGTATGGTCAATCGCTAGGTACAGGGACATTAATATAGTAAAGGAATATGTTTCTCCTAAAGTCGTTTCTTGACATTGTTGAGACTGCGTGGAATAGCTACATTCATATGTATGTCAGGCAGCTAAGTACCAATGTTCAACTAAATGGAATAGAGTTGAGCCCTGTTGAATCGACAGTCTTTCTTGGACTAACTATTGATGCCAAGTTACAGTGGGGTCCACACATTGAAAGATTGTCGGGTAGGCTTAGTTCAGCAGCATACGCTGTGAAAAAAATTCGACGGATAACTGATGTGGATACAGCCAGAATTGTTTATTTCAGTTACTTTCATATCTCGTATGTCTTATGTCGTATGGAATTCTTCTCTGGGGAACCTGTGCGGACATCGATACCATCTTTATTTTACAGAAAAGGGCTGTTCGAGCCATTTACAACCTTGGTCCTAGGGATTCTCTTAGAGAAAAATTCAAAGAAGTAAACATTCTGACTGTAGCTTCACAGTATATATTTGAATACCTAATGTATGTAAAAAAAAATATATCGGACTTTAAAAAAAAATCCGATATTCATAGTGTAAATACCAGGAACAAACACAATCTTGCTGTACATCACACTCGCCTCCACAGAGTAGGCAACTCGTTCATGGGTCAATGTATACGCTTTTACAATAAACTTCCTATTGATATTCGAAATTTACCAATCAAAAGATATAAAAACTGTATTAAAACAAAACTCTACAAAAAAGGGTACTATAAAATATCAGATTATTTAGAAGACAAAAAAGCTTGGGATTGAACTGCTCGCTCTGCTAAGCACTATTTAGCCGTCTATAATATATACATATTTTGTTAATAAAACATACTATATTGTAAGTGTACAAGTCATCTAGAATGCACAAAATGACTATTCAGCGGGCGACTTGTAAGCCCATGATTTTACAAACAGTAATGTGGTATCGGTTTGTGGAGCTCCTTTTGATTAAGGCAGGTTTACCAAAACTGTTACTGGCACTTTCCTCAAAAGGCTAGCCTGAATGTTATTCTGCATGGTTTGTTGCACAAAAATATTGAAATTGTCTGGACTTTAAAAGAGACGATAATCCCTGAGTTTGTTTCGGCGTTTCTTCTCAGAGGTAGTCCAGTTAGGAAATGCCGGCTCCAACTAGCATAAAAAATATGACATGTAAAAGTGATTTTAAGATCCTACTTGCAGAATAAACGATTTCATTTCATTTCATTTCATACTCGTAAACATCAAAACTTGTATTTCTAGCAGTAAGACTGTGTATACAAATAACGACAAGAACACCTAACAGAAAAAGTATTAAAACAGAAATCAACTTCCATGGCTTTATCCTCATCGAACTTTATGAAGTCAGAAGAAGGGAAAAGTCAGAGCAGTCAATTATAATAAAAATAATTTGAAATCACTCCAATGTAAAATTTTTGAAAATATTGTTAGTCTGTGACTGAACGTCTTGACAACTTTGTGGTTCCTTAATCACCAACTGCACCAGTTGTATCAACCTGACACACTTTGCGAAGGCTATGCCCCGTAAGCAAAGTTGGCTTCATCAGTGACTAAGTTCTCTCCCCCCCTTTGAAGGTGGAAGCACAGTTGTCAAAAAAAACTTTAAATAATCAACAGAGGAGTGTTTCCATAGTAAACATTCGAATACATACAATAATATTGCTCTGATATAAAACCGTTTTTCTTTTTTCGAAGAGTTTCCCTTCCTCAAACTCGTGGTGGATATGAAACAAAAATAAAGTGATTAATATGGCATGTCCTGCTCTCCGCACAAAAATAATGCAGTGACATGAAAATAATATTTACATCATAAAACTATAATAATTATGTTCTCTAATTAAATAAGTTATGATGTTAAAATCATGAATTTTATCAAGAAAATATTACCATTTACTTGTTTTATATAACTAGAGACTATAAACTACCGAAATTATACAATATGAAGTAAAATAACAATAAAAATTACAATATTCTTAAAATAAACATTTTCCAATGAACTATTTTTATAAAATTATCTTTTAATTTTACTCTAATGAACTTTTTAATGTATTTTAAAATGTACTTCTTTCTAAAATTAAACTTAGGATACCGCATTAATGTATACAACCCTAAAAAATCAATGTGCCCTAATCCTTTGGGGCAAAAATATTTAATATTAGTTTTTTTAAAACGTGAAATTGTCTTTTTCACCTTAGTTACTTTTGTAAAATTCATTCTGACAGTATTTGAGAGACGATTGCGGGTTTTGAACTTTTTGTCGTTATTTATTAAATTACCGCGGTCCTCATCCTTTATATTTTTAATCTGAGGAACCTCTGTATCTTTAAACAATTCTGTTACTTCCTCTTTTGTGACAATTTCCACTAATTGTAAATTAAGAATATCAACATTCACACCATTACCAAGATTATCTTGCGGAGGTAAAAGTAAATCAACATTCTCCTCCACTTGAGACAACAATGTGACACGCCCATTCTCTACTGATTCGGAAACCGAGCTGACACCCAACACACAAACTTCTGTTACCATATTGTCATCGAGAGCATGATCATCAACGATGTTTATTTCATCGAGACCATCATCACACTTCTCCAACGGCAATTCACTAGGATTCTCTGAAATATTGTTATCTAAAATAATTGGAATGAACTGACCCGATTTATTTTCTTCCTGGGTCACATCAGCCATCTCCTGTTCTTCCTCGCTAGTGCTGCACTCTAGGCAGCGGGGCTCATCAACATCACTGCCTGCTTGGCAGCTTGGCTCATCATTTTCATTATTGCTAGAAATTAAATCAGCATTATTATTTGTAATTAATATATTTTCTTCGGACTTTTCCGAAATGACTGCGGTTGCTTCCTTGACACGCTCGTCTAATAATTCTTTGCGACATCGACAATTTACGTGTCGAAATCTGAACTCTCTTCTCATCTTGTCGCATAATGTCGCGAAATCCATATCATCTTGGAACGTATATCTAAAAAAATAGTAAGCGGCTCCTTTGGTAAATAAACCAAAAATCAAGGCATAGTCGCTTTCACGCCATCCATTATATTTGGCACACTCAATGAACTCATCTATGTAATCTTCAACACAGATGCCACGGGACCCTTCGAAATATGGGGGCACACGCATCCCACTCGGAAAACCAAACATTTTGAATAAATAATATTAATACTTAGCTTCTTTATTTCAATCTTCTTTGGCGTCTTCTTTTCGCCTATTTCTTCTTATACTCACATTCACGTACGTAACATATAATTAAAAATATTTTCTTGCGTATTATTCGCTACACGCGCTTTATATGCGCTAATATGGGGGAATCTCCACCTGAAAAAAAAAATGTGGAGACAGCGGCGCCTCCACCACTTGTAGAGGCCAGAGGAACCTCTATTGTACCGGGACTACTAATTACTTTAATAAAAGATATTTTTCATATCTATTTTTATATTTTCTTCTTTTAATAATTTTTCATACGACCGCTTGTCAGCCTTAGGGGCTGTCAAGTCTTTCTTAGTTTAAATATATTTTATCTCATCACGAACAAATAATGTAAAAAGGATTTAATGTGACACTATCAGCCAGTGTCTCTACAGTACCTAGGTACTTTTATGACATCAATCGATAGGGTCATTCTTAATGATCTCATATTTTATATCGACTAACCTGTTACTAAGATTACGCAGGCAAACACGAGTTACACTGAAAACACGATAAGTAATATTAATGACAGATTAAATTATTATTAGATACGCGTGAAGTAAGGTCTTTGAACTCTTTATAAAACATTAAGCGAGCATAGTTCAAGTGCCTACCTCTGTTTACCCGATTGCCGAAAGGAGGTATATGTATGTATGTAAATTCTATGGCACCCTCTACAGCCGAAACAGCTTAACGGATTTCGACATTAGTAGCTGTCATTGAATTCGTCTCAGTTGTGGTGACATAGGGTATATTAATTAAAAAAGAAGGCGAAATAAAACAATAATTAAATAATCAAAAAACACAAGTGCAATTACTTACATGAAACAAAAACAAAGGTACCGACTTCCGATATTACTGTTGGGTTTTTTGATTATTTAATAATGTTTTTTTAACTCAACAATCGCCTTTAAAATAAATTTACAAAAGGGGTAAAAGCAATAAAAAACCATAAATTCCCACCATATCCCACATCCTATTTAAGAGTGAAAGTTAATGAGGATGGGTGGATGTTTGTCTCTTTCACGTAAATTACTGAACAGATTTCAGTAGTTGCTGCATCATCATCATCATCTAAGGACGTGTACCTACGAAAATGTAACATGAAATGTAAAAATTTGATGTCCACATTGCGCAAATTTTGTGCGCTTAGTGTGCACGGTTCGTGAGCGCAAGCCAAAGCATTGCAATTGCAAAATATAAAATTGTAATTGCAAATACAGCTGAGTAGGTCTTATTATATAAAATAAATAAATAAAAGACCTACAGCAAAAAATTGACCCAAAAAGTATGAAACACGGAAATATTTCAGACATAAATCTAGACGTAGGTACAAAAATAGATAGAATAAAGCCGAGGTCTAATGCAATTATAATTTTATAGATTTTCTTGGCATCCACGAGGATGTACGAATTCCGTATTCGGGCAATAACTTATGTAATTTTTTTTTGTTTATTTACTTTCTGAAGCTTATCTTGAACATCACAGACATCGGTAAAGGAAACCATGGTGAGGAAACCTGGACTTATAATATAAATGTAAGTCTAAAATCGACAACCCGAACTAACATGGTGATCAATGCACGTGCCGATTTCTGCATGAGAAGAGGCCTTTGCCCTGCAGTGGGACAAAAATAGGCACCTATTATTTTTAACCACAAGGGTTTTGCCGTTCTGTGGTAACATTTTGTTAAAACAAGATCTCAGGTTCTTGATAAACAGAGAGAACCGGCTACTGCAGAAGGTATGACCACTTGGAGTTCACTCGTAACTTGAAAAACTAGCAAAGAGCGCATCGGGGCCAGCCTTGTTAAGTTCCGTACATTTTTGTAAGTTGATCTTGATCTACTGTTACTCGTTATCCTGATGGCATAGAAAAAAACTTCTGTGTGTTTTTCCTCCCAGACAAAGAATGGAACGCTCAAGTCAAATGACTTCTGTCGATTCGATGCATAAATACTAGGACCGGCCGCAACAAACATGGTAGGGTCCTGCCCCTTCAATTCACGCATAGGACTCTTCCAAGACGCACCACTTTGGTAACTCGATCGGTTGGTCGTCCCATCTGGCAGAGAGTGTCCCACACTGCGATTGCCTAAACGTAGGGATGTTAAAAAATAATCGATTTTTATTTTAATCGATTATTATTTTCAAATAATAGATTTTATTAACGATTTTTATATTAATATTAATCGATTTTTAATAAATCGATTATATAAATTACGAGTTTTAATCGATTTTTTTTTAAATAGCTTATTATCTATTCAACAGAACAAAATGGTGATTTTATTATTTTTATTTATTTGTAATACTGTTTTGCGTACGAGATTGTCTATTAGAAATCCCAGAATGATCTATAAAATATCAATATTTCGATGCAAGTACTAAAATAACTCTACCTAATTCCAACCCCTGATAATTATACGAATAAAAAAAGCATGTACTTTTAAATTATACGAAAAAATCGTTTTTTTTCGCAGAAATCGATTATTTTTTATTAAAATCGATTTTTGACTAATTGATTAATTTTGAATTAAGAACAATCGATTTTTATTTAATCGATTATTTTCTATTAAACTCACATCCCTACCTAAACGTAGTTTGCACTGCAGAACAGCGACAGTCGGTTCTGCGGCAGATTCAAGCACCTCATTGACTACCGAACCCTAATAAAAACACGTTACTTATATTATTTTTTGTCGCATGAATGGGTTTCATCGACCAGTGTCGTTGAGGTGATTCAACCATGCAAGTTCAAGGACTCTACTTGTCAAGACCACGTTCAAATTATTACTTGTAGATGCTTATTTATTTTAGTTCGTGACTTTTTGTAAAGGTACAACGGTGTGAGCCGGTTCTTTGAATAAATCTTCATTTATTTACCTTCTCAACTTCACAGTGCAGTATTTTAATAATAGCTTGTTAAATCATTTTGATTATTATTACTAGGTATATATAATCATGTTGTGGTTGTAGAAGATATCATTTACTAATAAGAGGGCATCCATTGAATATGAAAGTTTTAGACGATTTGTTACTTTATTACAGGCTCGGATTAGTATGGAATTATGTGTGAGTTATTCCAAGATCCATCCCCTATAAGAGATGGGATGAAATTTTGCTCAACTTCCACCCTAAAACCTTAATTAACGCAACCTTAAAAAAGACAATGGTGCTGATTCCGTTGTTCACAAACTTAACTTAAGTTAAGTGCATCTTTCTCTTCTCATTTCGTAAAGAAAAGAACAGAAGATACATTTTAGTTTAATCCTGTCAAATTAGACAGCGCCTGAAGTAAATCGACGTATTTTTAGTCACCATGTTTTTAATCGCGTCTAAATTATCTATGGAGTGTTTAAATTTGACAGGGCTTAACTAATATGTTATCTTCTGTCCATTTCTTAATGAAATGGAAAGATAAAGATGTACTTACCTTAATTTAAGTTAAGTTTGTGAATAAGAGAATCGGCACCATTATATTTTATTTTAATCCTAAAACCGAGATTCTCATTAAATTTACTGAAGTTGAATGATTGTTGCTTTAAAATCAATTAATGTTTGTACTCAAATTGAGTGGGCAAATACGAGATGTTTATATCTGATCGCTGGGCAAATGTCTGTCCCATAATCTTTTCAAACATTCTATTCTACTGCAATAGGAAATTAAATTACGAACCTTTTAAAGAACAGGGTCCACGTTTAACGCAGTTATATACTTAGCGCCTTACTAATAAACGCTGCATAAAGTTATGACAGGTTTATACGTCAAAAAATTTATAGTTACACAGGCTTTATTCATTGCATAACTTTACACAGTGATTATTAGTAAGGGCAGTTACTGTTTTCTTGTTCTCAGTGGATAATAACACGTGTACATACCTACATAATTGTTCTTTTTTTAACCGACTTCAAAAAAGGAGGAGGTTCTCAATTCGTCTGTATGTTTTTTTTTTTTTTTGTTTTTTGTTTTTTTTGTATGTTTGTTACGCGATATCTCCGTCAATTGTAAACGGATTTTGATGGTTCTTTTTTTGTTTGATAAGTCATGATTCAGAGGTGGTCCCATATAAATTTTGTGGCGATCGGTTCAGTGCTTCTCGAAAAATTCACCAAGAACAAAAAAAATTGACGAAATATTCATAGACGAGGTGCGCTTTTTCTTCAAGTTTCTATTGTCGTTTTATAAGATTGTGAGTAGTTAATACACAGTCAAACATTGGGAGTCGACACTAAAAAGTAATAAATAAAAACTTTTTTCAAAAAAATAATAACCGCCTTCAAAAACTAAAAATCCAAAAATAACTAAAAGATCGGAAGTCGGTGGCAACACAAATTGACTGGCAGAACAGAAGCCACCGACTTCCGAAATTTTAGTTATTTTTGGATTTTTAGTTTTTGAAGGCGGTTATTATTTTTTTGAAAAAAGTTTTTTTATTACTAATTTAACGTGCATACCGAACAGTAATTAGTTTTATTTGCATTGCAGGTTTTTATGGACCGCACTTAGTTTAATACACAGGTATTTTTATGTTTACAAAAAAAAAATATTCATAATTAAAACATTACTTGCAATGAAATAATGATTTATACAGTTTAAAGTACCTACCTAAATAGACGCAAAATATTTATTCTGGGATTTTATGGGTCCGGAGCATGACTAAAATTTTATCGACACCATTTTAGTCATAATAACAAAAACTACCTAAAATGTTTATTTTTGTTTTGAGAGCTGTGTTAATTAATAACTTTGGTAGGTTTTTTCCTAACGAATAAATGTCTCTTTTTTGTAAAAGGTTGAAAAGGATCTCAAGAAGGCTGATACAGAAATCTGATTGTTATTGCAGTTTTCAAAGCACTCATTCATTCTTAAAATGTTTATAAAACATACGAATGACAGCCATTGTTTGTACAATTCTGTACTTGTACTTCTACAAGAAGGAAAATTAATTTAAAACGTTCGCGAAATACCTAGCTGTAATTTGTGTTTTAAAATATTTCGGACATACAATCATAGATACTATGACTTTTAAGTCTTTTCTACATAATATTTTTTAATCATATACACTTGTAAATATTTTGTTGTTACCGTTTCTAGATCATAAAGTTGTTATTTTCGATTCAGAGGGCCACTCTTTCAATTTATTATATATAGGTACGTAAGCTGAGTGTATTTCTGGTTCTGTCTGTCGATACCGTATTTAATATAGGTAAAGCAAATTTTATTATGTCGGAGTTTGTCTGTTTGTTTATTTTTATAATAATACAAAAACGTAACGTAACAACAAAACGTAACTTAGAACTAGTGAAACCGCTGCGGTGGGTAAAACCTAGGACCTAGTCGATCGATGGACTGTACCGATGCTAACATTACATTATTTGACATATAATTATCATATTTTTTCCTTATCTCTCCTCCATAATCACACCTCCTATATAATCAAATATTATTGTATTATTCCACTGATTTTAAATTAAAAGAGTGTTCGTATAGTTTCCCTTTCCTTCTAGTCCTTCTCTATAAGAACCTACATTTTGACAAATTTACTTCTTTACATTTCAAAAGTACCTGTAAATGGTTTAGTTGATTAAATTACTTTTAGTTTGAGTTAGAAAAAAGAAAAATGATAAAAGTAACCTAAACATGATTTTAAAATACCTATTCAACGACACCCCACTCGACTTAGTTCATCGACATTTTTTTTTTCATTTTGACAATATGGCGTCTGGTTGTTGCTGTGGTGAATTTTGATTATTTTCATGTCTTTAGTGACACTCGCAAGGTTAAGACGAATCGATTGACGTAAGAATTATCAAAATTGGCCTACGCATTCGGTCTCTAGAACGCCACATAGAAACAAACATACATACATAGACTGATAAACACATTACCTTCCTTTGCGTCGCGCAGTCGGGTAAATAGCCGTCTTTAGGTGGTACCTACCCACTTACAAAAGTTTTTTTAGATCATTACCCGTCCCATCCTTTATCTTAATAACAGTTTTTACCTTCAGCCATTAAGAAAAACTAGAGGCAATCAGTTTTGTCTACAAGATGCATTTATAATGACATGTTTGCTGTTTAAAACACGATATTTTTGGTTTTATAATCTTTTTATAAACTGTTTGTTTACACTCTCACTAGGAGACAAGAAGGCCAACATAAATAAAGGCTTCGTCAAATCAGCATTACTGTCACTTTTAAACAAATGTGAAACAACGATAGTTAGATAGAGATGGAGATACAACTCCCGTACCTTTTAAACAGAAACAGAACAACACTGGTATGGGGGTAGTAAATAGTTTGAAGAATTCTTTTCCCCAAAAAGATACGAAGGGAATTCTCTACAACGATCAAAAATGCAACAAATTATGTAAAGAAAACCCGACAGGTGCAAAAATACCGTTATAAAAAAAAGATTGAATGCTATAAACCTATGTAAGTACAACAATCGTTCATAATGCGCACCGCAAAGGAATGGAACTCTCTGACGGCGGGCGTCTGTGTTTCCAAATTCATATAACCCGGAAGTATTTAAGAAACGAGTGCATAGGCATCTACTGGGTAAGCTCGCTCCATCGTAGGCCCCGTCTATGCCCTCGGGCTGGTCTGGGACCAAGAGCAAGCCCATAATAATAATAATAAAAAAAAACAATAATAAAAACATAATTACATACTTTAGACCGTAGCTAATATTATGTTATCTTGTGTTTACTTACATGTATCAGATTTTAAAGACTCCGTCTGATTGGTGTGCTATCAATGTTATCATCGACTGGTCGATATAATATCGACTATATTATAGGATATCAGTAGCGTGCCCTTGACACAAGCGGAAAAACTCGGCTTGTCCTAATAAAATTATAACATAAGCCAACATCACATCCCTACTAATTATAAATGCGAAAGTAACTCTGTCTGTCGGTCTATCTGTCTGTCTGTTACGCTTTCACGTCTAAATCACTGAAATAATTTTAATGAAATTTGGTACAGAGATAGAGTTGACCTTGAGAAAGAACATAGGATAGTTTTATCATGAACTTTTGAAGAATTCTCTTGAAAACGCGATATAACCGCCTTTAACGCGGTCGAAGCCACGGGCAAAAGCTAGTATAAAATATAATAATATTAAAATGAAAAATAAAACTAAATAAAAAATTAATACCTATTGCAGTAGTGTTTCCACCACTTACTGGGGTTTTCCTAAATCGTAAAAATCAATTGGGCTTGTATTAATGAGCAGACTGTGTGAGAGCCTTACTCAAATACCTATATCTTTTTTTTTGCAATTTAATTCCATGTTGTGTGTGCCGACCGTTAAAATTTTATGATTTCCAAAAATATACGATTTTAAGTTATTTTCGGAACAAACTGACCTTCCATTGTTTTAAAGATGACTGGTAATTAATTAGTGACCGACAGTGACTTAAGGCGCTGTCCATAGCAAACACCTTGTAAAAGTCTAGATTTGCGTCGCAAAGTTAGCCGTATCTATACATACCACAAGCAAGAAAAAAATACAGTGTATAGTCTAATATATTAAGAAAAGACTTACACAAAAACAATTCACAAATGTGGTCTAGAACTACGAAAAAAAAATGTTAAAAAGACCTCGAAAAAAAGTTATCGTCTCGAAATCCGCAATTTTTTTAGCGACAACCATCATATTTTTAATAAAGAAAATTATATAAACTAAAGACATACCTAAAAATTTTAAAACACAGAACTGTATTTATTTAAATATTCAAATAAAACTGCAAAATTGCTTACATTTTTGTGCAAAAATATTTTAGACCTTATTTCTATTAATTCGATGCACCACTGCGACTAGCTACCGCGCCTAGATGATATACATGAAACCCACCAATTCAATCCGTTTCTCGCTCAGCTGTTTGAGAGGTCAGCGACATTTAGTAGGTAGGTAGATTGCGGGCGTCATCCTGACATAGTGCGTTGCGAGTGTATTGGCAATTTTAGTGTTTAAATAACGACACAGATATACAATGTGTAACTGAATTAATGCACTTTAAGAAAATAGTTTGTTCAGAATCGTTTACTGAATCGATTTTTGTAATTTTTAATTTAGGTAATATTTTACCCCAAAATTAATTAAAACTACGTAAACTGCTGTCACACTTCCGCTGTACAGTCAAAACAAACTACAATGGATGAAATACCTACTACGTTAGACCCTTATGCAAGTGCGACTGTGTGCATGCGTAGATTTGTAATGTGACTATAATTTTCTCCCACAATCTGTACTTACAAACTAATTTATAAAAAAAAACAGTGTTTTAAACATAATAATAAAAATTCAGTGCATGTATTATGATTACAACATAATATTCTAATTGGGGTGTCTGGTGGTGTGCGTTTATTCCGGGACATGTTGTATAGGGTGACTGGTAATTAATGTACGATACTTAAACACGTGATTGTGATCATAAAAAACATTTTTTATTATGGGAACAAAGCCGAAATCGCAAAGAAAAGACAAACTGCAGTACGGAACAGCTGGTTTTTTTTTCGCAATTTCAGTTTTGTTCCCGTAGCTCCCATAGTAGGTATATAAAGGTCAACAACCTAACAGCTGATGGATACCGCGAAGACGATTGCATGTCTAGTACATATGTACGTTAAAAATTACTTAGTTAAAAAAAGCTGACTGTTTTTATGTGACTGATCAATCCGCTTAAATAGAAAGTTGGTTATTTTAGTGAATACCGTGAATGAATTTTAGTGAATAATGTTTTTATTCCTTTTATGAGGCGCTCTACAATATTCAGACGCTAGCGACTTTAAGGCGCTCCACCCACTGCAATGGTAAAATCTGCCATTACGCGCTACGCGACGGGGCGTGGTGCAGTGAGTGGAGCGCCTAAAGAACAGTGCAAATTCATGGTAGAGCTAAACTTCTAATATCATACCGATAGCTATAAATATACGATGACTGAGTACTGCGTAAACTTACTGATTGTTATGTTTCACATTAATACCAACGTAATAATGTATTAAAACGCAATGACAAAACTTATTTGAAATTCGAATGAGCTACAAAAAATAGACAATCCAGTGTGACGTCATCGTTCAATGAGAAACATATTTGTGAACGTTATGAGAATAGGGTCTTGTTCTCCAATGAACAATGACAAGGCATTGCTCTATTTCTCATAGGCGAACGCCAAAAAGGCACCACGGTGATTGATCGACAGCTGACCTTAGAAGGTACTAGAAATAAATGAGGCGCTGTGAAACGGGGACAAAATTGGAGCATCGCACTAGCGATCACCTGTAATAATAATTGACCTTATGAGACACTTTTCTTTATATAAATAAAGACACAGTCAGCAGTCTTATCGGTGGTAATTAACGCACAGCCGAAACTACTAAAAAAATAAAAATAAAAATCTTTTATTTCCAGACAACATAGGCCCACAATGTGTTAGTGTATACAATTATCTTAAAAACTATGTTAGTATAATCAGCCAGGCATTAAATATATATCAGCCACAGATAGCTCCATGAAGAATCATGCAGGACATGAAGCTTGAAAAATCTACCCATGGTAGGCCCATCCAGCCTTTCACCAAACACCCTCAGGATGCCGTTGGTGCTCCCTCTCACTCTGCGCATCATTGACGCCACCTTTTTACGCATTACTGCAAAGTAGTCATCAGTGTGTGCATCGGCGAACATACCTGAAGCACTACAATAGGGTGGAAGCCTCAACAACACCCTGAAGGTATTGTTGTATTGAATTCGCAGGGCGTTGTCTGCTTTTTGGGTATGATTAGCCCAAAGACTGCTGCTAAAGCTAGAAACATGAAAGCACAGTAGTTTCTTATTGTTACGTAGAGGTGCAGTAAGAAGCGATTTTTGGAAATTAAAATCCTTATGGTGACAAGGGATGAAAGTTTGTATGACAAAGAGCGGTAAGAAGCCCCAAAAACCAGTCAGTATAGAGCGAGGTAGTCTATAATGGCGAGATAAATACTAATAAATAGTCGTTACTAGACTTTAGCTTAGCACTATACCTGTCACTGTTACACAACTGTTAATCGTCAAGTGTACGATAGAGACGGAACGCAGCTAAGCCAAAGTACGTGCTTAGTAATGTCTTTTTATCTTGCCATAAGAAAGGGTCGAATCAACCGCGACAACCAAAACGGCTTTACTCGCTAGTGTGACGGCAGTCTAATCCATCCTATTCAATACTGGTTGAAACATTGTATCGTCAGGTAAAACTAAAAGAAAAGCATCCCTCATATCTGATTCAAATTTTAAAAATGGAACTTATAACGTATTTTAAGATTACTGTATATTTTTCCAGTGCCTAGTCCACATTCTGTCATGCCACGACTGGGAGATCACGACGGTGGAAGGGATCGGCAACCGCAAGGACGGCTACCATCCCATCCAGGACCGCCTGGCCACGTTCAACGGCACCCAGTGCGGGTACTGCACCCCTGGCTGGGTCATGAATATGTACAGGTAAAGTCTTATCTCTATTTAGCCTTTCGACGACCAAGCGACAGCCGGCTTTTGGGCTGCTATTGTCTTTCTATTGGGTCTCGAATCACGGGTGTCCCAAGGTTTAGAATCCATCTTTAATTACTTTTTTGGCTGTTCTTGAGTAGTTTGGTTGTACTTACTATAATTCTTTTTTTTTATTTGTAAAGTATTCAAAAGCTATCAAAGAGAATGGAGTCAGGTAAAACATCTGAGTAATGTCGCTAAACACTTAGCTACCTAACACTACACTATGACCCACGGGAATGGAGCAGCAACCAAAAACCTAACTTACAGCATGCGACAGCTAATTCGAGAATATATTTTCAGTCTAGATAAATCCACCAGCAGCCTAACAACGAAGGAGGTAGAGAACTCTTTTGGCGGCAACATTTGTCGCTGCACTGGCTATAGGCCTATCCTGGACGCCTTTAAAAGCTTCGCCACAGACACCGACCCTGAACTGACAGATAAGTTACAGGTAAGAGAGGATCAAAGATCTCAGCTGGATTCATCAAGAAATGAGGAAAACGAACTATTACATTATTTTCGAAGTATTTTTAATGATCTTGAATATTATTCGCTTTTAAATTTATTCTGATGCATGCGTTTGGGAATTGGAAGTACATTCAACTGTGTTAGCTGGATGTAACGCATTGGCTTTTTTTAATTGATTTACTAAAGCAATTCAATCCAGCAACTCTCAAATATTGTAAGGGAATCGTAAATCTAAAACTTGTGTACGAAAACAATTGTTTAAATGTCAGGCATCATCAGATTAACATTGAGCAGCATCCCCACAAAACTGAAATAAACGACGAACAATAATTTCTCCTTTAGGACTTAGAAGAGTTACACATAAGAAAATGCACAAAGAAGTGCAATCGTAAGTGCAGTACTTCGGACGATGAGTGGTGCGTCATAGAAGATACCCAGGGCACGCTTATGGAGCTCAACACAGGCCGTGGACGCTGGTACAAGGCGTATAGTGTGGAGGATGTCTTTAAGGTATTGTGGCAATGTCAATTTATTCATTGTAAACAAAAAAGCCACTAAACCAACAATATTCTGAACGTGGTCAGCCACAAGCTGGACAACCCCCTGCTGCGGCACTGGGTTCAAGCACAAGTGCGTGTGCCTAGTGCCCCAGAGGGAGGCAAATACCTTAATTAATTCTTTTTTATTTAATACTAACATAGTTTTTAAGGTTTACACTAACAATATATGTTGCCTGAAATAAATAGATTATATTTTATTTTTTTTAAATGTTATTGACAGGAAAAAAAAAAGAAAATAATTAAATGCCTGTTTCACATTCTCCTAATAAGTTCTGATTAAAATATCTAGCAGATAAGATCACACAAAACATGTTCCATTTTAGAATTTATCTTATACATAGATAAGGACTATTTCGAGGTTGTGAAACATGCCCTAATTTAGGCCTCTTAAGTGTCTGTGGATCTGCGAACAAAACACTATCGCAATTGTTTGGATAGTGGAAAATCATCAAATGACTACTCCTGTCCTGGGCAGGGCGTGTCAGACTTTTACTGACTAAAACCCACTCATGTTCCTTCGGTTGATCTGTATGTTCCGGGGTCACGGTAACTATTATAACCATTCCGCAACCCCGGCAGGATAAAATAACTAATTCAGTTATAACACTGTCTATTTTGTTGGAAAATTTCTACAATTAATATGGCGTGACATATATATACGTTTTACCGCACTTCCTTATTTAAATGTAGTTTCAAGCAAAATGGATCAATAATATTTTTTTCTGATTCCCATCAGGTTTTGGCTCGAGAAGGTTCAAATAGCTACAGGCTTATTTCAGGCAATACTGGCAGAGGTATGTAAAGTATTGATATTCTTACTAAGGAATAAGAGACTATTTAAAACTACTAATCAATTTAATTAATTTTTAAAATACCAAAACCTAACAGTTATTTTTAATACCTACTAATTATCTGTCCTCATTTTTCCAGGAGTATACCCAATTAAGGACGACCCGCAGATTTTGATAGACATTTCATCGATAGAGAACCTAAAACAAGTTCAAACTGATGAAAACCTAATCGTGGGAGCTGGCATGACCCTCACTGAGATCATGAAGACCTTTCGGCAATGGAGCAGGAGCAATGAAGATTTCAAATACTTAGAGACCTTTTATAAACACCTGGATTTAGTTGCACATGTACCTGTAAGAAATGTAAGTGGTATTCTCGTAGACCTGATCAGCGTAGCAGTGGGCTACGAAAATGATTGGTCTTCGTAGTCTGCTGCTACGAGAGATCGTAGTGGACCGACCACTACATTTTTTCGTAGCTGTAGACTACGAAGACCTATCAAGGTTTATTGTTCCATTCACGAAAAATAGCCGAGCATGTTTGTGATTAGTTTTTAAGTAAATAGGTACCTACTTAATTTATCTAAAACTAGCTGTCCCGCACAGTTTTACTCGCGTAGTTCCAGTACCCGTGGGAGTTTTGAGATAAAAACTATCCTATGTTTTTTTCCAAGCTATGGACTATCTCAATACTAAACTTCATTTAAATCGGTTCAGTAGTTTTGACGTGAAAGACGGACAATCAGACACACTTCCACATTTATAAGTAAGGATATAAGTATATTTTTTATTAGTATGGGTGTCGGAAAAAAGGCTTTTCTATTAAATTTCTTCCGCGTCTCGAAACCGTATCCGTTATAAGACTACTGCTGCTACAAGACTACAAAAAGGTCGTTACTAGCTGCAAAAGAGGTTAATTATTATCGGCAATTACCAAATATGTTTTCTCAATGACCTCAATATTTTATTTTGTTCATTTGTGTGATAAGAAACAACATAAAAACCGAGTTGCATTCATGAAAAGGTACTCAATCGCATTGGCTGATTTTAATAAAATCTAGTTTATGGGCTTTTATTTTTTACTGATTCCTAGTCTGATGTCCTTGCAAACAAATTCAGCTTAAACGCCATATTGATTTTCGTAGGTTTTTTGTTTCTGTTGTAATTCAGAGAGGGGGAGGGGAGGGGAGGGGAGGGGAGGGGAGGGGGGGAGGGGAGGGGGGGGAGAGGGTTTGGGAATTGATGTTACATCATAGTTTTTTTAAATTTTTTGAGTATTTCAAATGCTTTAATAGTAGTTCTGCTATTCGGGGCAAAGATTATAGAAATCGGTCCAGCCATTTTTATAGCTGGAATTCCAATTAATAGTGTAAATAAACCGACTTTTTTTTAACACTTTTTATATGGAATTTATTTTTAACTACTTCAGTTAATGCTAAGTTTATCCTTTCTATATTTCAGATCGGAACAATTGGAGGAAACTTGGCACTAAAAAATCAGCACCATGAATTTCCGTCGGATTTGTACTTGATCTCGGAAACTGTCGGAGCCACTGTTTCTATAGGTATATTTAACCCTTGTCTAACTAATGTTTAAGGGACAGGCACCCGTTGGATGCGGGTGGCGCAGGACCGATGACAGGAGATCTTTGGGGGAGGCTTTGTCTAACAGTGGACGTCTATCGGCTAATGATGATAATGACAATGATGCAGCGATGCCAGAATGGAATAGAAAAAACAGGTTAAAGTGCCATACTATAGTGCCGTAGTTTCGCGTATCACAAATATTCAGAGATAATCTTTACTCTGACGCAATGACCTGCCATAAGTTGATGTCAGTAAAATATCCAAAAATGTTAGAATCCATGTCTCGTTGTACGGTTTTAAAATCTAAAAACGATAGCAGAAAAGAAAATGTATCTTGTAGAGGAGTATCGCGAACATTTAAACTTGGTTTATGAGTTTGGCCGCGCTGGTTCCCGTACTTAGCAGTGTAGAGGCACTTCACTTCTACTTATTTTTTCTATTTCATCTCTAAGTTTTCGGCAACACCACATGACATCAAGAAGATTGCCGAATTGTTTACCATGTAATAAAAAAATTGTAATGCACATAATAATAAATAACAAAATATTGCTAAAGCTGCTTTTTAAATAACAACTTAAAAAGCAGCCACGGATAGTAGCTATATTTTTTAAATATTTTAATTTATCTCGTCGCCTTTTTCAGTAAATAGTGACCTAAGTAAAGTCGAAGTTAACATGGAAGACTTTTTAAAAATAAACCTGAAGGACAAGCTGATTTCTGACGTAAAATTTCCTCCGCTATCTAGCAGCAATTTTATTAAAACATACAAGGTAATTTAAAGTCACTAATTGGCATAAATACATAATTAATTTACCTTTGATTTTCCTCTTTTGATGGCTTTATTAAAAGTGTGCGTTATAAACTGTTATTATAGTAGTTACTTTAGTAGCTTGTTTTTGTTTGATGTATTACTGCAGCCGGCAATACTGGTAAACTAATATGGACGAATGTGTCATAATATGGTCCGAGATACCAACATATACCTAGTACTTATTTAAATAATGTCATGATTTTTACCTATATACTTAATTATAAGGTGGCTCTTTCTACTTTGTATACTTACTTTGCTGCTACTAGAAAATAATTGGTGGGTAGTGCGGCAAAACCGTGATTTATCTCGATTAATAGTTATTAAAATAATGAACGAATTTTCGAGCATATATGAAAAATAAAAATGATTGAAAATGTTAGACATGTTGTATAATATCTTGTTTATTTGTTTGTCATTTTAAATTTTACCGCTGGCTTTACTTTTTTACTACAATATCTTAACTACATATCATTGTTATTTTTAACTTTTCTTCCAGATAATGCCGCGCGCGCAAAACGCTCATGCCATAGTCAACGCAGGTTTTCATTTTAAACTCAACGCGGCAAAGACAATCGAATACGCCAGAATAGTCTATGGTAACATCAGTCCTTCTTTTAGCAGAGCGAAGCAAACAGAAAGCTTGCTCGTTGGAAAGAATTTATTTACCAATAAAGTTTTATGCCAAGCTTTAAAAAAATTGGAAGAGGAGATCGTAGCAGTAGAATTGCCACCAGAACCTTCAGCCAGTTGTAGGAAGACTTTGGCTTTAGGACTGTTTTATAAAGTAAGTTCTAGAAGAAAAGAAAAAGAAAAGAAACCAACTCACTTCACACTCACAATAATCTACGCTTATAAATTAGCGACACACGCCCATCTTCCCAAGGGAGTTCAAGGGCTTCACAAAGCTCAAAAAATCGGCTATATAATTTTATATATATTATTATATTTTTCTTTTGATTTAAATCAATCTCCTAAATCACTTTTGCAAAACCGCACTAATGTTTGTTTCGCGGTTGTCATCATCATTGTAGTCACAGGAAGGGGCCTAACAGGGCCAACGCCTGCCGGGGTTGCGGAATGTTTTTAGTAGTCACCGTGACCCTGGAACATAAAGGGCAATCGAAGGAACATGAGTGGGTTTTAGTCAGTAAGAGTCTGACACGAAGGGCCGGGAGCAGTCATTGGATAATTTCCCACTCACCAAAAAAAAAAAAACATCATTGTAGTCGAATTAGTCCATGATACATTTAAAAGCTAACTTTATAAAGCCCTACTTAAGCTTGGATACCTTTTGGTTTATAAACGTTGTGTTAAAATAAGAGTCGCACCGGAAACACTTATCCTCATTCATTACTTCCAGGCAGTCCTCTCCCTATACCCCGAGGCTGCAAGCCGGTACAAGTCTGGCGGCACTCCACTGGAGCGACCGATCTCCCGCGGGACACAGAGCTATGAGACAGATAAAACGCTGTGGCCGCTGAACAAACCTGTGCCCAAGCTGGAAGCACTCTCACAAGTGAGTTTTGCAAATTGGACGATCTCGTAGCGACATCTATTGCTTTACGTGTAAACTACAACTGACTTTATCTACATCGCACAACCAAAGTTTACCACAACCTTAGCATAAAACATTTAATATCCAGTAGTTTTATTTAATTTTCTATTGATATGCTCAATACGAAATGAGAATAAACCCCTTTATTATAATTACCATGAGGGCAGATAAAACTAAATAGGTACCATTGAGCACAGGGGCGGTAAACGTAAACTATTTATGCCAACCACCATCCCAGTGGCAAGCTCAAAGTGGGCAGGTAGGAATAAAGGATTAATCGTCTGCATGGTTAGACGACAACCGTCTATAGACAAGGAAGGCCTCCATTTCTATGATTAGGAACTTTCAACCCTGTTCCTAGCATCCTTGAAGCCTTTTATTGTTTGCTCATACTTACGCACAATATAACGATATATAATTCACTACTGATACTTAGGAGAGACAACTTGAAAAACACCTCTGTTCCCTACAAAAGTATCAACGTCATAGATCTTTTTACATATTTAAGGTATCCCATAACGATAATAGCATATAATCAGTTGAAAACTATAAAAAAATGTCCAGATATTTTGTAGCTAAATTGGTAAATAATACCATCTCTATTGTCTGGCAGTGTTCAGGAGAGGCTACATACTGCTGTGACGTGTTCAACGGTCCCCGCGCGGTGCACGTAGCGTTCGTGCTGTCCGACGTCTGTCGCGCTGAACTACAGGAGTTCGACGCTACTGAGGCACTGGTATGTCTTCTTTATATGTCCGTATAATTCATATTTTAGTTCATATAAATAGTTATTTTTACACGGGTGTTTCAAATGTTTGAAATTCCTAGATTTTTTCTAAAATATGCATACTTAAATTCTTCCTTATCAGTTCGGTGAAAACGGCATGAAATTGCGTTCAGTAGCTTTTGAGTTTAATGCGAAGAGACAGACAAATATAACCGAGTGAGGTACTTGTGTAATAAAATGTAAGGATAGCACGTAAGAATATTCAACACAATTGACGATGGATGAGACATAGCTTTATTTATGTTTTCTGTATTATGTTTAACTTGTAACCTATTTGTAATAAAGGTATTTATTAGAACTTATATTTATTTTATTTATTAAAATACTAAGTAGGTATTAATTTATTGATAGATTTTAACGTACGTAATAGTTAGCGCTTTAGTGCGTCATAAACAGACTTTATTTATTTAAAGATTTTATTAGTTTCATTTAATTTTAACCGATGAGTCAACACGACCTTTCTTACGATTACGAGATTTAAAAACTGGTTTTCGAACAATTGCATATTTTCCCACAACTGCGCCAGAAGGATGGTTTTACATATAAGTTTGTATGTATGTATATGTATTTCTTTGGGACATCCTAGAGCCTAAACGGCTAAGTGACACTAGGTACGGGAGTACATCAAAATTATAAAAAATAGCGGACTTTAGGCGACCTTAGGTTTACTTTCGTTGTTTTTTATGGACATGAGCTGAATATACTTGAATAAATGAGAATAGTCCTTTAAGTTTTTGTTTAAAATGTAACTTGGTACCAAGGTACCCACAAACAAAAATTACAAGTATGAAATAAACTAATCTCTCTCATTCTTTTCCTAATCAGAAACTTCCAGGCGTCGTAGCCTTCTTCTCCGCCAAAGACATACCGGGGAAGAACAGCTTCACTCCCACAGACGTTCCATGGGTGGGGAATAGTGAAGAAATCTTCGCTTCGAAGAATATTCTCTATTACGGCCAGCCTTTGGGCGTGGTGGCGGCGGTGACGAGGAGAGCTGCTGAAGCTGCTGCGCTCCTGGTCAAAGTGAAGTATAAGAAGCTGGATGCTAAACCAGTGTTGAGCGTCAAGGATGCTATGGCGGCCCCTGATAAGGATAAACGGGTAAGTGAGGGGTTTGTTTTAAAGGAGTGTACGACTAAACGCAGACCGACGCTACGTCGACAGACTGAATGCCGACATAACTTTATTTCGACGGCACTCCACGCTGTCAGTCAGGACTCTTCGCCGTCATGTGTTATTAGCAACGCAATTTTAATTACGATATCTTTATTTTTTATGAATTGTATCTTTATTATTTACGGCTGTCTGCGATTAGTCGTACCTAACTCGTTTTAAACTTTCTTTCTAATGGAGAGTATCAAAAGATGATATAAGGATTACATTAGTGACTGTGACAGTATTTGTAATAAATTATAATAATACCATCCTATTACTGTCAAGGCATAAACATTGATCACCACGCTTTCTCGGTTATTAAAATCATAGTAAAGTATTGTATATTTCAGTCTTCATTTGTTACTGCCGAATGCTCCCGGTGAGGTATCACCATTATAAAGTTGAGCTAAATTTCACCATTCTCATAAATAACCAACACACATTTATAGGTATACTTTTACAGGTTCACCAAGACACAGCAGTGGAACCGACGGACAGAGGCACAGACGTCAAACACACCATCACGGGGACCTTCACGATGCCTTCCCAGTACCACTACACGATGGAGACGCAGAGTTGCACCACGCAAGTCACGGAGAACGGACTGATCGTGCGGTCTTCCACGCAGTGGATGGACATAGTCCATGTAGCCGTGGCTCAGGCTCTCAATATGGATGAAAATCGGTAGGTTTGTTCATATTAGAAATGGAATGGGATTATCTTTATGAATGGGAAATCATCAAAAGACTTCTTCGGCTCTGGGTGGGGCGAGAGAGAGACATTTACTGACTAACCCTACCCTTATTCCTTCGGTTGCCTTTTATGTTCCGGGGCCACGGTAACTTTTAAAACTATTCCGCAACCTCGTCAGGCAAGTTAATGGGATAAGTTACAATTAGTCATTGTATAAACAAAACCGATATACTTACCCATAACATCGCTTGAAATGGTATATCATCATCTCCCTAGCCTTATCCCAATTATGTTGGGGTCAGCTTCCTGCCTAACCGGATTCAGCTGGATACCAGTGTTTTACGTGAAGAGACTGCCTATCAGACCTCCACACCCAGTAACTGGGCGACACGATACCCTTTGGTTAGACTGGTCAGACTTTCTGGCTTCTGTATACCCGTAATGGCTGTCAAAGTTCTACGAATGACAACCGGGGTCAACGGCTTTACGTGCTTTCCGAGGCACCGGATGTCAGTAATGTCCAAGATAAACTTTAGAAAGTACATAATATGAATTGAAAAAGTCACATTAGTACTTGACCGGATTCGAATCCGCAACCTCTTAAACGAGAGGCGGGCGCCTTATCCACCGGGCCATCACGACGTTCCCTTGGTTGCAATGATGGTATGGAAACAATATAAATGGTGTTTAACTTTTACCCTTTTTTTAGGTTACTAATCATTGATAATCATGTCTTGTTACTATGTTTCTGATCTGTCTGTATATATCTTTTTTTATTGTGGTTGTAGTCTGTGGACTGTGACCCCACTGAATGTGACAAATAAATGTTTTTTCTTTCTTTTCTTTTTTTTCTGTCCATGGATTTTGCGACTAGAGATAGAAATTGTCAAATTGTGTATGAAACTTATGTCAGGACTTAACTGATATTTTATCTTCTGCCCTTTTCTTAATCAAACGGAAAGCACTGAATGTAACACTTTAGTTTGTGATCAAGGAAATCGGCACCATTGGAAGTGACCATGAAAATGAAACCATTTTTTTTTTGTTTGATCTAACCTAACCTGACCTAATGACTTTAATCAATTCTATCTTCCTTCTAGTATCCTAATAGAAGTCCCGCGCGTGGGCGGCGCGTACGGCGGCAAGGCGTCCCGCTCGGCGCTGCCAGCCTGTGCCAGCGCACTCGTCGCGTACAAGCTTAACAGGAGCGCCACGCTGGTGATGCCGTTTACACACAACATGCACGCGGTGGGCAAGCGACATTCTTGCGACTTCCACTATGAGGTGAGGGAAGGCCTTTTTAGCCTGGAGGTGGGGTATCCTATAACTAAGCTTCCACTGTCCGTCTGTTTGTCACCTATATGGTCCCCAAATGACAGGCCTTTTGTTACGGGCCCCGGTATAGCATCCGCGGGCAGAGGGCTTAGCCCCGATCCCGCCTGCCGTGCCCCCATAAGGGGACACTGCGAATACATGTCAGTCTGTTTGTCCGCCTGTCATTGGGAATCGCCGCTGTATCTGACTGTATGATGAGTAAAAAACTTTACTGAACAGGTTTTTTATTCCTGCTATAACAGAAAAAATATTCATGAAATGCTTTAGGAATTCAATTGTGTTCCTGGCAGGTACATAACGGCAAGCGAAAAAAATTCAGATAGCGGCAACTAGATTCGTCTCTTTTTACTTGGTAATAACTTTCCAAAGTGCCTTTTAGTGCTCTTTCAATTTAAGAGTTCGTGTCGTACGGCTGCAGCGCCGCAGCGGTACGTTTGCCATACGGCACACGTCCGTTCGTTTGTTTTCATACTAATCTTGCGGCGCGGCAGCAGTACGGGAGTCTCGTACCGCGAACACGCGAAAGAGTAAATTGACAGAGCCCGTGGTCTAATTAAAATAACTAAGTACCTATCTTAACTTTGACTTTACTCTTTCAGATTGGTGTAGACAACGACGGTTTAATCCAATACCTGAACGTGAGTTACTATTCAGACAATGGATGTTCGTTCAACGACTCGCCGGTGGCAGACGCGTTGAACACGATCACCAACCTGTACTCCACCAAGCGGTGGAAGATCACCGGCTACAGCGTCATCACTGACAAGCCCTGCGAGACCTGGTGTAGGGGGCCTGGTAAGCTGAATGATATGGAGTAATCGGGTAAACCACATTGGCTTGAGAGATGGCGGCAGTGATGGTACAAAAGCTTATGTGTCATAATCATAACCCATCCCGCAAAAATTATTTGAATAAAGAGAGAGGAGAGAGATGAGCAAGAACGAGAGAACCTTCAACATCATACATGTTTTAATATTTCTAAAAAGTAGTAGTTTAGTCTATTGATATCTAACATCCATTACCTATACTAGTGGCCTGGGTCCGAGAGATAAACTACCAGCCTATGCAGAATAAACTATCTTTTGAATCAAACCTTTAGTTTCAGCCGCATTACACAAGTTGTTATTATTAAAGCCACCCTTATTTTTTACTTACAGGTACAACAGAAGCAATAGCATTCCTCGAACACATAATGGAGCGCATCTCCCACGCGACGAAGAAGGACCACGTCGACGTCAGGCTAGCCAACATAGCACCAAAACACGACGCCATCCGCGAAATGATCTCAACATTCAAGATGGACACCAACTTTGATGACAGAAAAACCGAAATCGCCAATTTTAACCGACAAAACGCGTGGAAGAAACGGGGATTAAGGATCTCTATCATGGCTTATCCTCTAGGTTACTCTTGGAATTATCCCGTCACCATTTCTGTATACCATGCTGATGGGACCATAGCCATATCACATGGAGGAATCGAAATGGGGCAGGGGATCAACACCAAGATAGCCCAAGTTTGTGCTTATTCTTTAAAAGTTCCCCTTGAGAAAGTAACAGTTCGAGGGAGCAATAGCTTTGTGTCTCCGAACTCTATGGCATCTAACGGCAGTATTACTAGTGATTCGGTTGCGTTCGCCACTGTTAAAGCCTGTGAGAATCTCTCGAAGAGACTGGAGGCAGCGAAGAAGGACCTTGATGAGCCCACGTGGGAAGAGGTCGTGAAGAAGGCATTTGAAATGGGTAAGTTTTAGTGTAAACAAATAAATAGTTTGTTAGTTGTAACAAGTACCTATTTCATTCATATTTTAGTTTTCTAAATATCTATGATTTTAAAAATAATACTACGCACAACGAGGTTTTATTGTCATTGCATAACGTCATGGTGCAACGTTGTCTCAACGCTTTGTCTAGATTTTTAACATAGACTTTTTGAATGATAATCAATGTGTCTACTTGGTTTAGTTTTATGCGTATCAATTTGAGAAACTAGGCGATATACTTAACTACAAAAAACAGTAACTTAATATTTTATTCTTTCTGTAACCTTTCAACGACCAAGCGACAGCGTATTGTGTCTCGAATCACATGTGTTCGAAGGTTTAACCCCGAACAATTTTCCTCAAAAGGTATAAACCTCCAAGCGAGCTACATGACGTCACCGAACGACAAATTGGAGGGCTACAGCGTGTACGGCGTGTGCGCAGCTGAAGTGGAGCTGGACGTGCTGACGGGCAACCACGTCGTGAGGAGACTGGACTTGCTGGAAGACACCGGAGTCAGCATGAGTCCTGAGATCGATGTGGGACAGGTGAGTGGGGATACATGCGAGAATTTTAAGAAGACTTTTGGGACCGTTTCAATTTAAATGCTTACGTTGTCATCGAAACTAAACTAATGTTAATTTTTTTACAAAAAAATCCTAATACGAGATCAATTCAAATATACGTTTCTTAGCACGTACTTTGACTTAGGGCGACCTAAAATCATTATTATACAGAACCTATATATACCTGCGGTTTCGCCCGCGTGGATGATACTCTACAAAAAGAAAAACTTTCATGTTTCAAGCTTTTTTCTTCTCTAACTTTTTTTTTTTGGTGAGTGGGAAATCATCCAATGACTGCTCCCGTCCTGGGTGCGGCGGGAGGGCGTGTCAGACTCTTACTGACTAAAAAACCCACTCATGTTCCTTCGATTGCCCTTTATGTTCCAGGGTCACGGTAACTATTATAAACATTCCGCAACCCCGACTTCTTCTCTATCTTGTCATCGCAATTTGAATGTTGTGCGACAGAGACACAAATAGTACTTATAAACGTTATTCTTTCAACCTAACAAACAATGCATAGTAAAATAAATGATTATAAAAAGCACTGTCTATTCCCAAGCCTGTAAAAAACCACTATACCTTTCACAGATTGAAGGCGCTTTTGTCATGGGCCTGGGTCTCTGGACCTCAGAGAAGATTGCTTACGAAGAGTCCACCGGACGGCTGCTTACTGACCGGACCTGGACCTACAAACCGCCCGGTGCTAAGGACATCCCTGTAGACTTCAGGATCATGTTCAAAAGAAATGCTAGTAATAGTGCTGGAGTACTCCGATCTAAGGGTGAGGATAATGACGTATTGTGTTTATTTGCTACGCTAGGATGGAGTATTCGATAGGTACTTCGTCCACAAACAAGTTTTTTTTTTTTAATTCTAAACTTCAATACTGGAGGACTCCAACTATGGAGCCATTCCAGGTAGGTACAAAAGGAAGTTCCCTTTATTGCCCCGATGAAAGATTTGACCCCCATTTAAGCTCATTTCGAGTCAAACTCTGTGCGATGTAGGTGTGATTTTCACGCATGGCATCGAACAGTAATACACCAGGCACAATTCGTCTGGTTGAAGTAGTTCTCCCCTTTCAATGTGGGAGAGCGAACTTACCATTCTACTCCTTATATCTCTTTAGCGATTTCCTTTCGCCCTACACGTAAATTACAAATGACGAATCCTACATCGCGCAATCAGAGTTAGACGCGACATTAGCAAACACACAACAACCATCAGTCAGTAATCCACCAGACATCTAGTTGAAGTATCCTCCTCTTTCAAACCATCCACCCTATCCCTCATACCACGAAAAACTCACAAACACTGCTGTCATTAAGATGTCCAGCCTAAAATCGTTTTGGTTATTATTACAGCGACCGGAGAGCCAGCCCTAACCCTGGCCGTGGTGGTGACGCATGTTCTACACGACGCCATCTTGGATGCACGCACTGAGTTCGGTTACACCGACACGGATTGGCTTGTCGTAGGTAAGTCACAGCAGTTTTAACAGGTTTATCACGATGCGGTTGGTGGAAAGCTTAGCTATTGGATACTACACTGTTTGAGACGACAAAATACTATTTAGTCCGTCAGTGTAAAAAAATTGGACACTTTTTTCTTTTCTTTGTAAACGAAACATGACGCAGTGCGCTAGTTTCGCGTGACGTCACGTCTTTTTACGCCGTCACTTCATTTTTACTGAACAGTTACGTCACAAGCCCCGGAACTTTGATGCTCTTTATCTTTGTATTTGTTTACTAATTTGATTGCGCAAAAAATGAGCCCAGTATTTTTGGCCGGTCTTAAACAGTATGCCACTTTTTTATGCAGTCGTCATCCCTATTGGATTGTTTCCACTTTGCCATCTCATGCCCTGCTGTCGAAATAAAGAAATGCCTTGAATTGTGCAGTTGATTAATCCTCACTAATTGATTTGATGGAGCAGGTTCCACTACTATAATATTTTGTTGAATTATAGAATTTATTTTCTTTAATATATGAAATCTTACAAGTTTTAAAACACAGTCTTTTCAGATGCAAGAATCCTTTCTGTATACATAATCTAAGTATAAATTATAATGTTACTTTTTTCTTTTTCAGAATCTCCGTACAACGTAGAAAATATACTTAAAGCGATATCGCCCAAAAAATGCAGCTATAAACTAACGTAACATGGCTCTTCCGATAGAATATAATGAACCATTCACTTAATCTCTTGCACGAAAGATGTCTTCAGCAAAAAGCTGGTAAACAACACTGAATTATGTAATAAAACAACGTTTACGGCATTCCGAGTTTTATTCCGACGTCTTTTCCAGCCTTTAAAACAGTCTTTCGCTGTAAACATTTCATTAACTCCAAACCTACCACTTAACAAGTCATTATAATTAATCTAGCTATTGTTTAATAACATCCTGATAAACGCGTGCTTAAATGCATTTAACTACATTTTTCAGATAAAATATACAATCTCAACTCCTTTTCCAATTTAATTACACGTCGTTTTTTAAATATAATAAAACAAGTTTATTTCCAAAAATTCAAACATTGTTCATTGTGTACACATAGACCGGCTCTCGTTAAGGTAAAGTTCACGTTTAGCTGAGTGATACACGTGATGTTGTTGTTCATTCCATGCCGGGCGGTAGAGGCTCCATGAGGTTGGGAGGCGGGACCGGCGCGGGCACTCCGACTGGCATCGGCGACACGAATTGTTGTGGCTCCTGATGGCAAATAAATAATAATTATAAAGATTTTTTTGTTGTTTTATCGAAAACCAACAAAAAAAAACAATGAAAATGGTGCGGGCAATAACGTTCTTGCGTAAAACAATGTTTGAGTAGAAACGGTGCAAATTGAAAACGGGTTCAACATTTTGACTATAGGATTAATTTTCAGGGTTGCGTAATATACAAGGTGTATTTTTGAATCTGCAAAACCTTTCAGGAGGTAATTATGTAGGTGATTTTAGGCCTGAATCAACAATAAAATGGGTAGATTCTTTTCTTAATAAGCGGCCAGTTTTTTTTGAGGATGGGAAATCATCAATTGACTTGTCTCGCCCTTAACGGGGCTGGAGGGCGTGTCAGACTTTTATTGACTAAAACTCATGTTCCTTCGGTTGCACTTTGTTTGGGGTCACGGTAACTATAATAAACATTCCACAACTCCGGCAGGCGTGGCCCTGTTGGGCCCCTTCCTGTGCTGACTCCTTCTCTTTGAGGCGCGCGTGGAACACTAACGCGCCGTCGACGCGGTCCTGGTCCTAGCCGGGCGGCGAGCTACCCATCGTGAGCCATCCGCAGAACCGCGCCTACGGTGGCCGGTAGTCGTCTTGCGACTCTCAACGTCTACGCCTGGTTCGCTGTCAGGGGCGCGAGGCTCTTCACTGCCTCGCATTAATCCAATGATGGTTTTTGCGTATTGACATGACATTGTCATCACGCTGCAGTTTGACCTGACGCCTACGTATTGCCATCTAGCGGATTTGTCGCAAAAACGATATGACATTGACAGATATATTATGTCAAAATTCCCCAATCATGCTGCAGTTGGACCTCACGCCTACGTATTGCCATCTAGCGGATTTCTCATATGCAAAAATCCTCATTGGTCGATGGTACATAGATTCTTTACATAAAAATACTAGCTTTTGCCCGCGACTTCGCTCGCGTTAGAAAGAGGCAAAAAGAAGCCTATGTTACTCTTCATCCCTTCAACTATCTTCACTTAAAAAATCACGTCAATTCGTCGCTCCGTTATGCCGTGAAAGAAAGACAAACATTCAGTCAGACAGAGACATTTTCCTATCTATAATATTAAGTATGGATTCGTCACGGGATCGTGAACGTCAAGTGTTAGTCACGTTTTGATTTGTCATCTATACATGATCCCAACGGTCACAGGTTAAAAAGGTTGTCGACGGCGCGTTAGTGTTCCACGCGCGCCTCAAAGAGAAGAAGTAAGCACAGAAAGGGGTCCAACAGGGCCACGCCTGCCGGGGTTGCGGAATGTTTATAATAGTTACAGTGACCCTGGAACATAAAGGGCAATCGAAGGAACATGAGTGGGTTTTAGTCAGTAAAAGTCTGACACGCCCTCCCGCCGCACCCAGGACGGGAGCAGTCATTTGATGATTTCCAACTCACCAGAAAAAAGTGGGTTAAAAAGGTTTGGGCTGAGGGCACGACTTTCTTGATATAAATGGTCCGCTGTTACCTGACAGAGCGCCATGACATGATGCGGCAGGGCAGCCCGCTGCGGCGGCGGCAGGCTGGCCACGTACGCGCGCAGCTGTGCGTGCGCCGCGCCGCTGAGCGAGGCGAGCGCGCGCGCCGGCAGCCGCGCCAGCAGCGCGCCCGACGCCGGCGCCAGCCGCTCGCTGCACTTCACCCAGCCCTCCCACGCCACTTTGTTTAGCCATACCTGGGGAATAGGGATGACGACAACATAAAAAATGGCATTCTGTTTAGTCCGTCTTATAGATCGGCCAAAAATACGGGACACGTATTTTTTGCTTTATCAAAATAATAAAAAAATACAAAGATAAAGAGCAACAAAGTTCTGGAGTGGGGGTTTTTGACGTCACCGTAATGCAAAAATTGTATCTGATCGTGACGTCACGCACAACTTCAATGTATCGTCGTCATTTTTCGTTTACGAGAAAAAAGAAAAATACGTGTCCAAAATTTTTTAATAATCTCAATGACGGACTATAATTACTTTTTTTTTCGTCGTCTCGCCTATTTAATAGGAGTATGAAATGGTTCGTGATACATCAAAACGCAGTTTTTGTGCAAAACAACGGTCTTGAGCTGAGATGAAATGGATTATTTAATTAATTATTTTATTAAAAACATTGAATACAAAAGTAAACGTGACTTAACACATACTTTTTGGCTTAGTTTAACTGTTGTTGGATATGGATGTCTGGTAGATCTTAAGTAACCTAAGTAAACCTTCAAACACTTGTGATTCGACACAATAGAAAGACAATAGCAGCCCGACAGCCGGCTGTCGCTTGGTCGTAGAAAAATTAAACAATACATAGGCTATTGAATAATGATTCCTAACCCATCTGTTATCGTAAGGTAGGTAAATGACACCAAATGTAAGCATTTAGTGACATTTGCTTGATAGGTGACAGGGTGTTAGGATAACTAGGTAATACTCAGAAGAGTAGAGAAGGGAAGGAGAGAGCACACTGACCTCCTTCTCGACGAGCAGCTGCAGTATGTTGAGCACGAGCGGGCCCAGGCTGGGGTACAGCGTCAGAGCCTGCAGCACGGTGCGCATCATCAGCACGGGGATCTCTCTGTAGCACTGCGGACACACCTAGAGAGAGGAGAGAGCACACTGACCTCCTTCTCGACGAGCAGCTGCAGTATGTTGAGCACGAGCGGGCCCAGGCTGGGGTACAGCGTCAGAGCCTGCAGCACGGTGCGCATCATCAGCACGGGGATCTCTCTGTAGCACTGCGGACACACCTAGAGAGAGGAGAGAGCACACTGACCTCCTTCTCGACGAGCAGCTGCAGTATGTTGAGCACGAGCGGGCCCAGGCTGGGGTACAGCGTCAGAGCCTGCAGCACGGTGCGCATCATCAGCACGGGGATCTCTCTGTAGCACTGCGGACACACCTAGAGAGAGGAGAGAGCACACTGACCTCCTTCTCGACGAGCAGCTGCAGTATGTTGAGCACGAGCGGGCCCAGGCTGGGGTACAGCGTCAGAGCCTGCAGCACGGTGCGCATCATCAGCACGGGGATCTCTCTGTAGCACTGCGGACACACCTAGAGAGAGGAGAGAGCACACTGACCTCCTTCTCGACGAGCAGCTGCAGTATGTTGAGCACGAGCGGGCCCAGGCTGGGGTACAGCGTCAGAGCCTGCAGCACGGTGCGCATCATCAGCACGGGGATCTCTCTGTAGCACTGCGGACACACCTAGAGAGAGGAGAGAGCACACTGACCTCCTTCTCGACGAGCAGCTGCAGTATGTTGAGCACGAGCGGGCCCAGGCTGGGGTACAGCGTCAGAGCCTGCAGCACGGTGCGCATCATCAGCACGGGGATCTCTCTGTAGCACTGCGGACACACCTAGAGAGAGGAGAGAGCACACTGACCTCCTTCTCGACGAGCAGCTGCAGTATGTTGAGCACGAGCGGGCCCAGGCTGGGGTACAGCGTCAGAGCCTGCAGCACGGTGCGCATCATCAGCACGGGGATCTCTCTGTAGCACTGCGGACACACCTAGAGAGAGGAGAGAGCACACTGACCTCCTTCTCGACGAGCAGCTGCAGTATGTTGAGCACGAGCGGGCCCAGGCTGGGGTACAGCGTCAGAGCCTGCAGCACGGTGCGCATCATCAGCACGGGGATCTCTCTGTAGCACTGCGGACACACCTAGAGAGAGGAGAGAGCACACTGACCTCCTTCTCGACGAGCAGCTGCAGTATGTTGAGCACGAGCGGGCCCAGGCTGGGGTACAGCGTCAGAGCCTGCAGCACGGTGCGCATCATCAGCACGGGGATCTCTCTGTAGCACTGCGGACACACCTAGAGAGAGGAGAGAGCACACTGACCTCCTTCTCGACGAGCAGCTGCAGTATGTTGAGCACGAGCGGGCCCAGGCTGGGGTACAGCGTCAGAGCCTGCAGCACGGTGCGCATCATCAGCACGGGGATCTCTCTGTAGCACTGCGGACACACCTAGAGAGAGGAGAGAGCACACTGACCTCCTTCTCGACGAGCAGCTGCAGTATGTTGAGCACGAGCGGGCCCAGGCTGGGGTACAGCGTCAGAGCCTGCAGCACGGTGCGCATCATCAGCACGGGGATCTCTCTGTAGCACTGCGGACACACCTAGAGAGAGGAGAGAGCACACTGACCTCCTTCTCGACGAGCAGCTGCAGTATGTTGAGCACGAGCGGGCCCAGGCTGGGGTACAGCGTCAGAGCCTGCAGCACGGTGCGCATCATCAGCACGGGGATCTCCGGCTCTTCCGACAGCCTCTGCAGCACTGCCGACAGCACCTGGGGAGAAGATATTTAAATTTATACTAATATCATCTAATTTCATCATCATCTCCTAAACCTTTTTCCCCATCTATGTTGGTGTCGGCTTTCAGCCTAACCGGTTCCGACTGGATAACTGTGTTCTACGTAAAGCGACTGCCTTTCAGAACTCTACAATCCAGTTACTAGGTGACACAATACCCCTTGGTTAGACTGGTCAGACTTTCTGGCTCTGACTATCCGTAGCGACGCCAAAGATCTACGAATGACAACCGGGACCAACAGCTTTACGTGCTTTGTGAGTTACGTACAGAAGAAAACATTCATACTAATATTATAAATGCGAAAGTAACTCTGTCTGTCTGTCTCTTCTTCACGCCTAAACTATTGAACGGATTTAAATGAAATTTGGTACAGATCAACGGACATAGGATAGTTTTCATCCCGGAAATCCCCTGGGAACGGGCACTATTAGTTATTCCACGCGGACGAAGTCGCGGGCAAAAGCTAGTATTACATACAGATACAATTTATTTTTATAACTCCGACTTAAATTGCTAACTATGTTAAGTGTGATTTGTTGTCACCACATCCAGTTGAATACCTGTATACAATATTTTGCAGTACCCCCACAATCATTACTGGGTAACACAATATAACTCTTATAAACTGATGTCATACTTTCTGCCCTCTGACGACCTGCACTGACTGTCGATCTTTATTAAGTCAAAGTACATTTGAATTGAAAGTCACATTGGTCAGAACCTCATCATGAGAGTCTTAAGCACTGGCATATCACCGACACTTCACTCGCTTCAGTCACTGCTATCCATACTAATATTATAAATGGGAAAGTATGTCTGTCTGTCTGTCTGTTTGTCTTTCTTTCACGGCAAAACGGAGCGACGAATTGACGTTATTTTTTAAGTGGAGATAGTTTAGGGATGGAGAGTAACATAGGCTACTTTTTGTCTCTTTCTAACGCGAGCGAAGCCGCGGGCAGAAGCTAGTAATTATTATACAATAAAAAAATTGGGACTCACTAGTTTAAATGATGATTACTACGTTTACTTATTTATTTATTAAAACTTTATGCACAAATTAAAATATTGCACAGCGGCGGACTTAACGCCTTAGGCATTTACTGCCAGTTTACCTTAGAGTTACTTTTATCTCTGACTATTTTACACCATCTTAACTACCTACTGCATAAAAAATCCTGTTGAATTTTTTGTAGGAGCCGCATCTCTCATACTTACGTCTTGCGTATAAGTTTGTTTCTCTGCGAAGCATAATGCGGTCGCCTTGATGATGTACTTGAGGTCAGCCTTACTGGGGTCGATGAGGTGAAGGGTCACGAGGAGCTCCGCCGGGGTCACTACAACAAATTGATTGTTTTTAACATCTGGTAAGAATAAAATGCAAAATATATAAGTATATAAATATGTTTCAGCTTTGTATTTTGTGTGTTTTATTTATATATTGACAAGCGACCCGCCTGATATCCGCGCGGTTGGGACAAATCTTTGATTTTATTTCTCGTTCTAAAATCATTATTTTTTGTAAAAAAACCGCATTACAATAAATTTCCTATGACAAAAATCTTAGCGTATTCATGTTGTAATGTATAGTTAATAAAACTAGAATTTTCTAACTACGTAAGGGTAGAAAGTAGAATTTATTGTGGGTATCGTAAAATGCGATTTATTCCGCGCTCCCAGTGCGGATGTGGATTATTGTGACCTCTTAATACTTACACACACACTTTTTACGCAAGCATTATTACTATGTATATGGGTAATGTATATAATAATTTATGATGATATTATAATATTACCATAATACCAGTCTATTACTGACCCACTGCAGAGCTAAGGCCTCTTCTCATACAAAGTGCGAGGATTGAACACCATGCTATGAACTAGCATGGTGTTCAATCCGTATAGGTGATTTCAGACAAACTGACATTACTTTATTTATAGGTTCAGATTTCGATTCAGGATTTATACCTTCACCAATCATAACCAAAAATGTCACACTGGTAATTGGATTCATACCCACAACTCTCAGATGTGTCTTAACGACTGAGCCACCCCAACAAATCTGGATCAGATCTCTCAAAATCTTTGGAGTTTGAGAGATCTGATATATTTTTATATTTTTTCTAGTAGTTAATACAAAATCAAACATGATTTCCCCATACCCAAAGCTGCCCTGTGTAAAAAAGTAAAAAAAAAAAAACAAAAAGTGCGTTGTGTTTCGTGTAATATAAACTAATTACTTACGAATCATTATAGCATAAACTGCAATTAAAAAGAAAATCTTTATTTAATATTATAAAAGCTTATGCACAACAGCCTAACCGAATTCAGCAAAATACCTGTCATTATTCTACGATTGACAAATATGTACTTATTGAAAGCCGGGGATATTATAATATAGAAAATAAGTGTATACCTCTAAAATTCTAAAACTTGGGGCTACTATTAAGAAATTCCTAAGTGCAGGATTTCTAGTACCAAGAATACGACGGTATTTTACACTATCAACAATTGACGTACTTTTTATGAGGTGTCAAAACGCGTCTCTTCCTCCTTCACTTTATAACGTCACTAAGTAAACAACTCAATTGTCTATTTATTGATTACAAAGCATCTAAAAATCTAATTTTACGGCAAACTGATTAAGAATCAGATTCTAAAAATCTTATTCGTAATCAATTTTAGGCTAACATTAGGAGACTTTATAGAAACTAAGTCTTAGATTGGTTAATGAAGTAAAATACCAAATTCTGTATAAAGTACATAACTACAAAAAGTCTACTTAAACTTTTAATCTCACTTAGGACCTGTTTCAAATTGTTCTAAAAGTTCTAATAACTTATGGTTGAAATAACTGGCAGATAATTTCATACAAAATCTGTCCAGTTTTTAAATATATTTACTACTAAATAGCTTCTACTGAAAGATCGTGAAACAAGTCCTAATTTTCAGGCCTCACATTCGCACATCATGCCAAAAAACTAGATACAAAAATTTCTCTTTAACTATTATTTTATTTAATCATATAATTTACCTGGTGTATTCTCTTCGTGAGGATTTTGTAGCCCGAGCAGTTTGTTAAACACTTCTTTCACGACCACCGGGTTCAGTTTTATCAACTTCGGTAGAGCTGCCAAGATCTGTGGAGAATCGAGATTATAACTAAAGAAAATAGAATTTTTTGTTCCCGACTTCGGATCGCCGTCATAATGTTTCTTGTTGAAGTGACGGTGGACAAACGGCCTTAGAGTTAAAGATTAATCGGTACTAAATATTATCAATTTGAAATTATAATCCTAGCATGGATAAATGTACGCAAGTATTGCGATTGCCAAAGCATAAAACTGTAATTGTTAATCAGGGATTGCAAGAAACAACTTGAGAACCTTGACTCAGCAGTCTTATGGCCTTAACACGAGGAAGCCCAACTTCAAACAACTATAACTAGGATACAAAAAGTGTGGAATATACCTTTCACTTTCACTTACCTCCTTCTTGGATAGTCCAGTGAGCACTGGTATAAGAAACCGTACGTCGGACACTCGCGTCGCGTACAACTCACGTACTTTGGATACCAACTCTTGTGACGGCGGCGCTGGGGACAAACACAAATAATTACTTATTTATTATTATTCGTGCTGTTTTTCTATGGTGATATCATCATCTCCCTAGCCTTTTCCTGTGTTGGAGTCGGCTGCCAGCCTAACCGGATTCAGCTAGACACCGGTGTTTTACGTAGAGCGACTGCCTATCTGACCTCCACAACCCAGTAACTGGTCGACACGATACATCATGGTTAGACTGGTCAGAGTTTCTGGCTAACCAGTAACGATTGTCAAAGTTCTACGAATGACAACCGGGACCAACATCTTTACGTGCTTTCCGAGGCACGGGATGTCAGTGATGTCCAAGATAAAGTTTAGAAAGTACATATATGTTTTTCTATGGTGATATATGGTCTACAATGAGACAATAACAGAAATAAATAATATTTTTAAATTCATAACTTGGCCACTTATGTATGTTTGTAGTTAATTGGAAAATACTAGGTGTGGTTTTGGTCTTGCACAAGTCGCTAGGCAACGATTCTACCCATGAAAACAAACAACTTTTATTATTGAACCAACTCTGAAATCGCGAAAAAAATATCAGCTGTTTCTAACAAAAGTTCAATTCTTTACCATAATTTATGAAACAGCTGATATTCTTTCAAGATTTCAGAGTGAAAGGAGGGTTATGTTTTTTCAGAATTTTTTTTCTAACGTCGCTATCTGAGCCATAGATTATATAAAAAAACTAGCTTTTGCCCGCGGCTTCGCTCGCGTTAGAAAGAGACAAAAAGTAGCCTATGTTACTCTCCACCCCTTCAACTATCTCCACTTAAAAAATCACGTCAATTCATCACTCCGTTTTGCCGTGAAAAAAAGGCAAACCTACAGACAGACAGACACACACACTTTCCCATTTATAATATTAGTATGGATATCGAAAACCTCACCTTTCTCAGTAAATATATGCACGAGCCTCGTCAGCAGAGTCTCGGCGCCCCTGGGACACTCGTCGAGCAGCGCCACGAAGGCCGGGCTGAGCTCCGTGGCCTGCGCCGCCGCCATCGCTCGCACGGGCGCTTCTATCGCGCGGAGCACGCAGCGCTTCGCTTCCGAACCAGCACAGCCGTACACACGGGCTACTTCGAGGATTAGTTCTGTGGGTAAAGGGGTGTTTTGGTATAAGGATAAGCTGATCTTAGATAATTAGCAAAACAGACAGAAAGACATATCCACTAAAATAATATGATCTCTATCACAAGTACACTTAAAAAAAAAGTAATCGGAGTGTTCTACATCGCGCAATTAAAGTTCCCCACAGCATTAGCAAATATAATTTATCTGGATAAGGACTAAAATAAAAACTAGAGGTCCCTTTAAAGTCCCAAAAAGTTTAAAGTCCCTTTAGGTATTTTAAATAACTTTTACTACGGGCGTGGTCCTAAATCGCGAAAAAAACTATTAATCTGATACCAGATCTTGATGATATTACTGATGATACTTTATACGAACATAAATATTTGGAACAACTGATTTCAGTGTTAATAATAATCACTTGCTAAATAAAAAGCTTTGTACTTACCCTATTCAAGCATAATAGACAGAAAGCAACGAAAAAAATAATCTTCGCTTTATCACCGTCACACAGGAGTTAATAATAATTAGTACGCATAAACGAACATAATTTATCTTCAAAGAAAAAATGATCCATACCTCTTTTAAATTGCATAATAAATAAATAATTAATAAGTAAATAAAAAACTATTACTCAGCAAGGTTAACATTAAAACTTTTAAAAGTGCAAAAACCAAAACCTTAAACCTTCACTCACCTTCATTCTCAGACAAGAGCGCCATGACCAGATTCAGACACATCTGGTACAAATCATCGCTCCAGACAGTTCTGCCGGCTCGGTGATCGCTGAGCTCAGGCGGTGGGTGCGCCAGCGAGATGAAGCCCAGGTATAGTAGTGCGTGCTTCTCGATGACCTTGCGAACTGAGTCTGTACTGCGCTTGTAGATCTTCAGGGTTGATTTTAGAGCCACTTCGCGTATTTCTTCGTTGTCGAATACTGGAAATTGGAGGGTGTACTTAGAATAGGGTGGCAATAACATGAAAAAATGGAGACTGTTTAGTCCGTCCGTTAGACCGTCCAAAAATACTGGATCTAGGTTTTGCTTAAAAAAATACAAGAGCATCAATGTTCCGGAGTGGGCTTTGTGACGTCTGCTATCAATAATTATACCTATAGCCCAGTCATATTAGGTAAAAATGGAGTCAAACTCAGAATGAAAGATAATAAGCTTTTAACACTTAGAACGACGAAACAAAGGTTCATAGCAATTTACAGCTTATTATCTTTCATTCAATAGTCACTCACGCTTGACTTTGAAATGATTGTACGCGGCGAACTCTTCGCGGTCTATCGCAAAAACTGTTGATCGTATGTAAAAGTTGTCGAAAATTTTATACTCAACAACTTTATATTAGGTGCAAATCTCATTTAAGCAATAGAAAATGAGATATTCGCGAAAAACTGATTTTTATGACCTTTGACCTTCAATATCTTAGGACGTGGACACGATATCATTTGTGACTTTTGAGACAACATTTAGAACGACAAGACAAAGGTTCATACTAATTTACAGCTTATTATCTTTCATTCCGAGGTGAAACCCTAATTTGACTGGGCTACTAGGCGTGACGTACCGCGAAGTTTCAACGCACTGTATAGTCATTATTTATTGTTTTACGAGAAAAAAGAAAAAATATGTGTCCAAAGTTATTTGATAATCTAACGAACGTACTAATTACTTTTTTTGTCGTCTCAGCTATTGTATTTGAACTCCTCTACTGGGAACATGCACCTGTAACCGGCCCAGGTTCGAACATTACTGTAGTTAGTGATGAGAACACACATTACTGCCTCCATAGATTTTATAATTTAAGTCCAATATATTTCTCAATCAGCCTACATAATATGGCATTTTAAAAAAAAGTTACACATCATAATTATGGAGAGAAAAACTATACGTACTTTATCTAATGATGACTATTTTTTACGGATAACTACCATCTTTTGAGTAAAGAGTGTGATTATAATAAATATAGTATCATTAATAGACTAAAACAAAATTATACTGCAGTAGATATCAATAACGTAAAAAAAACCAAAAACTACTCACGAATATGACACAGCAGCGACGCGACGTACTTATGCGCACGCGGCGGCCGCATTATACACAACTCTTCTAACAACTCGAGCGCCAACAACGCCACCTTATCCTCCGTCACCAGGTGCTTCAGGTAGTCCACTGCCTCGTCCGTCACCACCGGACACTCCGAGTACACCTTCCTCAACAACATGTCTTTAGAACTCTCCATTACCGGATCCGCCCTCTCGCAAATCTGCGTAATCAGCGCACACAACAACTGATTGTAATTCTGATCATGCTTCTCGTGCACCTTAGGCTGCAACGTCACGGGGTGACGATTAAACCCTTGCATGAACGCGTATTCCTCATACAACCACGACAAAGCCAAGTCAATCCTGCTAGCAGGGTCCTCCAGTATGTAGTTCAACACTAACTCCCTCAGTTCTGGTGTGTAACTTGATGCGAATATCGTGATGAACTTCGCACGAATGTTCGCCGCGCCACCGATCACACTCTCTGTCTCCGCTTTCAGAATCCTCCCGACGGCTTGCGTTATCAACCTCTCTTTTATCTCTTTAGGAATAGGACGCGTGATCTCTTGTAGTTTTAGCAACTTTACTTTCTGTTTTAGCTTAGGAACTGTTGGTGTTTGTGGTGGTATAGGTTTCTCCTTGTCCTTTTGTTTCCTTTCCTCGTCTTTCAGATGGTCCTGTCTCGTTTCCTCCATAAGTTTTGAGACGGCACTTTCCATCTGCCTCTCTGCTTTTGTCGACTCTTGTAACTTTGCTACTGCGTTTTTGAGCGTCACTTTTTCTTCATCGTCTCTTAGTAAGGGTATCTTGGATGCTAAGTCAGAGAGCGCAGGTGCTGGTGGTACAGGAGCAGGTACAACTGGTACCTGACCCGGTACAACAGGAACAGGTACTTGCTCTTCTTTATTATTAATCAAAGCGAGAATCATTTTAGCTAAGTTTTTCTTTTGTGCCCTCGACCCTGAGTTAGGAATGGGTTTGTAGACGTTTACAAAGGTGCTCGGCATTTCGCTAGGTAGATAATTAACGAGAGTATGTGTCACGAGGTTAACTACATCTTCAACGTTATTAAGACCTTCGAATAGCGAGTCTTCGGTCGGTATCACGGGTTGTTTCGGTACACTAGGAGCGCTGCCCGCTAAAGGTAGACTATCATCATCAAACGTGAATTCGCTTCTGCTGTTACTATTACTGTCACTGCCCTGACTGTTACTTTGCGGGGAGTCTATCCTAATCCTTTTAGCTGGAGTGTCACCATTCTTAATTTCTCCTAAACGTTTATTTCTTTTCTCTTTGGGCATCACCTTATTTATTTCCTGCGTCGTCATTCCTATATCTATTAACAGCTGTGTTAACTGCGGCATCATGTCGTTTGAAGATGGGTGTTTTATTAAGTTTATGAGTAGCATTTTCAGTTGTTTTCGTACGGAATTGACTTGGGATTGCGATAACGTTGGTGGCAGCGTGGTGTGCAAGTCGCCTAGCGCCTGTATGACTCGCGGCATGAACTTTGGCCTGAACTTGGCGAGGAGGCACAGTGTCGTCATACAGGCCATCAAGTTTACACTAGATATGTGTTGCGAGTTGTGGAACTTTACCAATAGCATGAATATTGTCCTGTAAGGTGGAGTAAATAATAGGCATCAATAATTTTAAACTATTACACCCAATGCAGAAATTATACTACCTTAATCCTGGGTTAAATTTGCAATATTTGTAATTTGTATGTACACCTATACATTTTTATTAAGTGTGTCATAAAGAATAAGAATATCAATTTAACCTGTAAGTAACTAACCAACAATTAAAAAAAAAAACAAATCATGAGATTTCTACGGCAAAGTGCCCAGTTCAGTCATTGAATGACTTTCAATATTAGATTCTTCATATTTTTATTTTATTTTTATTTTATTTCTTTGGGATAACAAACAATTGCGTAATAATGCTTAGTATAACAAAATGAAACTTATAAAACACTTGAATAATCACGCAACCAGCACCGTTATCCACGAAGTAAAGCTAATAACAAAAATAAATAACAAGCTGCAAGCAGACTTTTGCAAAAACTAACAAACAATGTATAAGATAAAAAACTTACTCAGACTCTTCTTCCAAAGCACGTCGGTTGATAAACGTCATGTTAGCCGGCAGGGTGTCCAGGTTGAACTCGTCTCCGGCTCCATCGCTGGGAGTCTGCAGTAAAACCACCTCCTCCAGGAACTTGATAGAGTGCGTCCTGATGCCCTCATTGTCACTGTCTATCATGTTGAGGACTACGAGCTGGTAAATGGAAAAGAAAATAACTTGTATCATAGAAATCTGTTGAGAAAATTTGCATGAGCTTTTAATAAGAAATAATTTATTGTTTGGAGAAAAGATATTTAATTATTGTAGCCATTACTTAAAAGTTTTATTCTTATTAACCAAAGAATTTCATAAAATTTATTCTCAAGACTCAATGCAACAGTGTTGATATTGTTATTACTATAGACTTTTGCCCTTACTAATAATTACTGTGTAAAGTTATGTCATGAATAAAGCCTTTGTAACCATACATTTTTTGATGTATAAACCTGTCATAACTTTATGCAGCGTTTATTAGTAAGACGCTTTAAGTTTAATTTTACTAACAAATTGATAAGTATTAACTGTAGGTATGTTATGTTAAGGTAATATTTATCCTATCAAAAACATTACATGTAAAAACAGCCAACTCTCTACGCACTTCTACCATCGTAAAAAGTTTTGAGATCTCATAGAAGCCAAGTTCTGTTCCACTTATTTTGTAATAATAAATCAATATTTAGTGATTATATCAATAGTTTCGTTTACATTATAATAATAATGACTTGGCCATGAGCACAATGAGATACAAATATAAAACAGCATATTTGGAGGAGTTGAGAATTAAACATAAAGTTCACAGAATTAAATTCTTTTAGTTTATTCAATTGTTATTAAATTACTCACAGTTAGCCTCATCCAAGACCAGTGAACTGCATAATATGCATTATGGCGCATGTTTATTCTATGGTGATCTTCCATTCCAATCAGTTACAAAATGGTGTCCATAGATTCGACTGTATTTGCACATAATTACAAGGAGCAAACGACTTTTAACTTGTGCTCATGGCCAAGTCATTATTATTATAATGTAAACGAAACTATTGATATAATCACTAAATATTGATTTATTATTACAAAATAAGATGAACAGAACTTGGCTTCTATGAGATCTCAAAACTTTTTACGATGGTAGAAGTGCGTAGAGAGTTGGCTGTTTTTACATGTAATGTTTTTGATGGGATCTCATTTATTTTTTGTAGGTCTCTTTCTTTTCTTTTTAGGTGAATTTATTATGTCCCGTGCCTCATCTGCTGCTTTGTTTGGAGCACATTTTCGTTCTCTAACTCTTTTGCTTTTTCTTTGAAGTTTCATTACTTTTGAGGCACAAAAGTCAGGACTGTAGATACTTCTGAGTCGATTATATTCAGCTATTCCCGACTCATGAGCATTGATACAAGTAAAATTGACATTTATCAAATGTAATCCGCCCAGACTTGTCACTCTCAAAAGGCCATGTATACTTGACCACAGGTGAAATCTGAGGAACCTATGTCCATCATCGCGTGGTTTAAGCTTAGCTCCTCGTCTTTACGGATAGTTACAGCATATGCGATGCATATAGGAAATTGTTCCCGATGAATATACGCTCTAGAAATTATTTCAAATTTGGTTTTTACCGGACAAAGTTCATATGAATGTCATTACTAAGATTACTTCAGATTTTACGTTTTTCGAATTATCACAATCATACTTTACATTTTGTACTATTCCTAACCCTAAACTCACGTCAATGTTTCGTCTTAAGGTGCGTCCAAACATTAAGCGGCAGGTGTGCGCGGCTGCCGCGCGTAAACAATTGCTCATTATCATTTGTCGTTAATCGAGGTACATTCGTCGGATTGTCCTCTAGAACGCGGCAGAATTGTTTCCTAGCCATGCCTCGTCTTGCTGACGCGCTCTGGCCGCTCAATCTTTGAACGCACCTTAAAGGGGGATGCTTCACGGTATCCCGCGAAATTCAAACTTTCGTACGTTTTTTGCAATTTGTCGGTCATTGTCAGGCTGTACATTGAACGAAATTGATTCGCGGTTGTAATCGGTATTTAGAAACAAAATTATAACCATTAATATCATCAATACAACCCTAAGAGTGCATGCAACTCGATTGAATGATTTTCTCATGAAATAGACAATCAATCGAGTTATATGCCCTTTGAGGGCTGATTTGATAATTTAAATGATTATAATTCTGTAACTAAATATCTAATAAAGTCGCAAACATATTATATCAATTAACACCCAGACACTAGGCTGCAAATTTAAAGAATACTTAAGAAAATTTTAATTTCCCGGGCTACCTTAAGCTTCCACCTTAACATCACTTTTGCACCTATTTTTATGATTATATTTTCCTCAAGCCCTACTGTCAAAGAGGTGTCATCTTCATATTTTTCATTGAGTTATAATGTACTTCGTACTAGAGGAGTCACCTCAACAAAATTTTTTGTAACACGAGTTAGAGTGCATGCACCCTAACTCACTTAGTCTATGTCGAGCGCTTGCAGCAGCTAGACGATTTCGAGCGCAAAGTTTTGTTCAAAAATATGCCTTCGTGTGCTTTGAGATACTGTTCAAACAGCTTGAGAAATATAAATAAAATTCAAGGAGTGATTTTTAATCAGTAAGTTCAAAATTTTATCTTTATAACATGCTTAATTTAATTTTATTATTTGTAATTTGGAAAGTATGACAAGTCACATCGACGGCGGCCATGTTGATGTTAATATCAAAGAGTAAAATATTTGTTGCATGTGTTAGATTATTAAAAAGGAGGATAAAATATATAAACATAAAAGCAAACATGTGAAAAGCATTTATTGTAATTTAAACCAGTTTTGGTTATAAGTTTAAGTTGCCATTGAACCTAAGCCTTCTGTATGAAACAAAAGCAATTTATCATTAATAATCTTTCTATTTACTACATTTTTAATATATTTTTAAAATAAAATAAACATTAGGTAAAATTCAAATCATTTATTCAATTAAACGAAAAGCTATTTGCTGGTTCCAAAGTAGTAGGTTCTAATGGAGAAGAGCCAGCAAGAAACTCCATGAACACTCTTTTAAACTTGATAAAATATTACAATTATTCGGTTACATTATTCAAAGAACACAGTGTACATAATACACAAATTATAGTCATATTTATCATATCATATATAGTCATCATAATCTAAAATATCTAAAATAATGGTACATAATAATCTTCTAAAATATAGGTAGCATTATCACAATACACAAGAAGTTATACTTAACTTATGTACAATCTCGGAGAGCTCCGCACCGTTCAACGTCTCAAACAAGAATGACTCAGATCGGTCGGCGCAGGGGCTTTTATAGGCGGTAACAAACAACTTAGTGATGAGTCATACTTATTTGTTACCGCTCGAACGTTGGCTGTTCGTTTAATTTAAATGTAACATTTGAGACTGTTATTTACTATCATTATTTATAGGTTTATTATTTACTAATATTATATATATTTATTTACTAATATTATATGTATCTATGCCTATACATAAGCATTAACTATCACGGCCATACTGACAGTACTTCGTCCTCGAAGTATTGTGTTCCTATGTTAGTCTAGGCACATGCTATTGATTAATGAACATATACATGACACAAAACAAAGACCATTATATTTTTTTTTTCTCTTTTTTTTTTTTTTTTTTTTTTTAATTTTATTCAGGTCGAGTCAGGTCAAACCAAGTCGAGTCAAACATTTGCATAGACATGGTTCAAATAGGTAACAGAGTATGCTTGCCAACTACATAGACATGTCGATCACATTCACCCGCTGCTGGTGAGACAATCGACACCAAATAGAAGGCCGACCAGCGGTTATTGGACTGATAAAATTATTGAGTAATGCCAACTACATAGTCATGTCAATCACATTCACCCGCTGCTTGTGAGATAATTGACACCAAATAGAAGGCCGACCAGCGGTACTCAGACTGATAAAATTATGGAGTAATGCCAACTACATAGTCATGTCAATCACATTCACCCGCTGCTTGTGAGATAATTGACACCAAATAGAAGGCCGACCAGCGGTACTCGGACTGATAAAATTATGGAGTAATGCCAACTACATAGTCATGTCAATCACATTCACCCGCTGCCTGTGAGATAATTGACACCAAATAGTAGGCCGACCAGCGGTACTCGGACTGATAAAATTATGGAGTAATGCCAACTACATAGTCATGTCAATCACATTCACCCGCTGCCTGTGAGATAATTGACACCAAATAGTAGGCCGACCAGCGGTACTCGGACTGATAAAACTTAAAGTCAAATTCAAGTCAAGTCAATATTTTTCACTCATTCACAATGTGACATATTGGTTCTAGCATTGATATACTCTAGCAGTCTCTGAAGGAAAAGTTAAATAGAATTTATTTTTGTATCATGTATATGTTTTAACAACATTTTATTTATGAAAGAACATAGGTTGTAAAAAAGACCTTAATACAGAACATCATAAAGTTTATAAATCATATTATAAAGTTACATTATAAAGCTTTTATAATCATAATATTATCATTGAATAATTAAATAATCACAAATTATCTGCATTATTATTTCCTTTTAAATGGTATGTTCAACTAGTATTGTTTTTATCAACCAACTCTCTTGGCCAAAATCGTGAGTTTTCTTTTACTACAATAACATTCTTTACATTGCCTTGACCTTTGAGAGTGTAATGGTCATTGGGAAGGACTAAAGATATTTCGTAAGAATCTTTAAATCTAGTCTTATATATACCGTACCAACTGCAAAAAATTTATTATTCCACCGTACCTAATGTATCAAATCAAGTTTTGAATTTATTTGCCTCGGTACACAAACCTATACGCTAGTTCACGATTTACGCTTAAGTCTACGTTATCTCCGGACACATTATTAACTTCATTCAAATGGGCTTGGGTTGAGAGGATATTAGCATTACAGCCTATTAATACACTAATTGATGTGAAACCTGTAGAACTCTGAATTGTGGTATTAATCGACTGTTGTACCTTCCATAATGATGAAAATAAATAATTGATCCGCTTGGCCAATCTGACGAGTTTCATTGTGCAATATTTTAAAAAGGCTAAATTTGGAAATTTTTAGCACATACAGGTCTTATTTTGTAAAACAATTAATTATTTTGGAACTAGTATTGATTTTGATAAGAGCAAGATATTGATGTAGGAATGATAAAATGACTTTCACGTGATTAATCTATTTGTTATCCTTTATATATATATATAAAATTTAAAAAGTATGAACTTGAAAAACCCCTACCATCAGTGTTAGTCATGGGGGTTCTAAGAAAGTTACAGAAAAAAAATTAAAGGAAAATGATTTAACCACGGTAGCGACCGATATACTGGACTATTTATGAATATTCATAAAAAAACTCTATGAATTACAAAATATAAATAAAATCTATAGAAGTACGCCGTTGTTAGGAATTGTAAATAGTAACACAATTCCTAACTACAATTTTCAATCAGAAATATTATAACCAATACCAAAATATAATGATATCTGTACGAAATTCCACTTTCAAAACTATGCCAAAAATATTATCATAAGAAGGTACCTACTCAAATTAATATTACTTCCTACAATGTAAGAAGCGACTCGTAACTCGAATTTTATTTAAAATAATAAACAGCTAATACTTTTATTTCTGTATAAAATCATATTTTTATTGATTCAATAATTTAAAATTTATACATCGATACCGTTAATCTAATAAATGTAACTATAGTGTAGGCAACGCAAAAGTTAAACTTGGACATCGAGTAACTGTCGAATTGTCAAATAAAATATCAAACAAATTAATAATGGCGACAAAGTGATTCCGTGATTTTATTGGAGTTGTGTTTATTGCTTTATCCGGACTCCGATTTTTCTATCATTTACGTCTACCTGGACTGTTGAACCAGAACTTTTTGTTGACCTGGCTTTTCGCACTTGGATACCTGAACTTTTAGTCCATAAAACCTTTAAGGTTTAATATATTTTTTTTATATCGTTATTTTATAATCGTTATAAACAGATTGAAATGATTGTTAATCGGAATAATAAATGGGTAAAATGTATATACGTGTTGTTTTTTTTTTTTTATACATAGACAGGCTATGTTTTATGTGAGAATATGTGACAAGTCATTTATTAAATTATTAGTACTTTATTTGATGTGACCGTTTAAATAAGAAGTATTTAGTGGTCGACATAAACGACTACAATTTTTTTTCTCCATAAAATTCTTTGATTATTTCCTTTTTATGACAAATGTCATCGTCGGTTCTGGCGGAATCTTAAAAAATTTGAGACTAGGCAATCTTAAAGTAACAATAATTCACTTTCTGAGAATTTAACAAAAAGATTATTTGGACAGTACCTACTAAACAATTTTTATTTTAGAAAGAGACAAAAAAAATAGTGGCTAAGTGTAAATCTAAGACGTAAACAAGTTTATAGGTGACCGGCTCGCTGACCGTGCGAAAACTGATTTTAATTTTCAAAGCCGCATAAATAGTATACTTTTGAAATCATAAGAACAATATTTTGATTCCGCAGGTAACCCTTTTTTTGACGATAATGAGCTACAACTTTTGACACGTTCAGATGGACTAGATAAATGTTTTAGAACAATTTTGTTTGCCGCATCTTGTTCGATTTCCTATTCCTATTTCACGTTATTTTTTTTTTTGCGAAATTGGAAATAAGTTATCGGAAGTAGCTATCTAGACTTATAAACTGCCTCACTTGCTAGGGAAGTTTATTTAATCAATTATCTTTGCCACGATGGGCCTAATACCTTCCTGTAATAATATTCTCATATTTTGAACAAATAATCATCATTTATGATATTTATAGTAAACATTAAATAGCACAATGCCCTGCAAAGTTTTTGGACTACTTTCTTTTAGCGGATTAGTATCAATGATATCGACCACTACACATAATCCGTACACTGTATTTATATAATCCGTAGGTAGTAATCAGTAATTGTACACCGAAAACGGTAGAATAATATGGACATACGTTTAAGGCCTATTGTAACATTATTCTAACAATTTAAAACTATTATTATACACAAAACCATTAAAGGCCTTACCGGCTTAAGCTGCCATCTCAACACTGGAGTTTCACACACCTCAAATCAGCACGAAGTGTCTCGATGCTATTACACCAACTTTTCGATCCGCAAAAACATTTTCATCCGCACGGAACAGCAGAGAAACGATGTCAACATCCTTCTGCTGATGTTGTTGAGCAGCGTCTCGGGTAGCCATAAGAAGATTTCCAGTTGTCTCAGCATCCATCCTTAAACATAGAATTATAAGTATTAGAATCGTTATATTGGGCCTATGGGTTATCCCGACTTCTGATGTTAGATTATTAAAAAGGAGGATAAAATATATAAACATAAAAGCAAACATGTGAAAAGCATTTATTGTAATTTAAACCAGTTTTGGTTATAAGTTTAAGTTGCCATTGAACCTAAGCCTTCTGTATGAAACAAAAGCAATTTATCATTAATAATCTTTCTATTTACTACATTTTTAATATATTTTTAAAATAAAATAAACATTAGGTAAAATTCAAATCATTTATTCAATTAAACGAAAAGCTATTTGCTGGTTCCAAAGTAGTAGGTTCTAATGGAGAAGAGCCAGCAAGAAACTCCATGAACACTCTTTTAAACTTGATAAAATATTACAATTATTCGGTTACATTATTCAAAGAACACAGTGTACATAATACACAAATTATAGTCATATTTATCATATCATATATAGTCATCATAATCTAAAATATCTAAAATAATGGTACATAATAATCTTCTAAAATATAGGTAGCATTATCACAATACACAAGAAGTTATACTTAACTTATGTACAATCTCGGAGAGCTCCGCACCGTTCAACGTCTCAAACAAGAATGACTCAGATCGGTCGGCGCAGGGGCTTTTATAGGCGGTAACAAACAACTTAGTGATGAGTCATACTTATTTGTTACCGCTCGAACGTTGGCTGTTCGTTTAATTTAAATGTAACATTTGAGACTGTTATTTACTATCATTATTTATAGGTTTATTATTTACTAATATTATATATATTTATTTACTAATATTATATGTATCTATGCCTATACATAAGCATTAACTATCACATGCGCAGAATGGACACTATCGTCGGGTAACGCACAAGAAAATGTTATTAATAATTATGAGAAAAAATGTATTGAGTAATATTAATATTTTTTATTTATTAAATATTTTTTTTTAAGGTTTCGTCGGCCGTGCGTGTCCTAGTACTAGAGAATTATGGATTAAATTAATTCAGAAGTATCGCAGCAAAGTCACGTGATTGCCATTAGAATATTCACTAATTTATTTTATTTATTTAAAAAACTTTATGCACATGTAAGAAAACAATGCACAACGGCTAATATGTTCCGTTCATTTCAAGAAAAACGAGAAATACACCACAAAGTTAAGAAGAGTACTTATATTATTTCACGGGAATTAAAATTTTTACAGTTTAAATTCGTTTTATTTATATAATATCATACAAGATATTGTGAGGCAACTGAAAATACTTATGTATCTTCTAAATTCACGACTTCCCGACTAATTTTACCTCTGCTAAGTTCCACGTATACACTGACCGACACTTTGATACTCTATCTCACACAACCGACACTACACTCCCTCACTACCCTTTCAATCATTTTTTTTTTCTTATTTTAAATATATATCTATTTCTGTAAAGATACCCATAATGCACATAATACTAAAGAAGTCTATAGAAGTCGACTTCAAAAATATGTCGCATCTGCGCGCATTGGTGTTATCTATGGCACCCGCTTGCACTGCGCATGCTCCGCTGTCACCAAATTACGCGCCATATTTTGTTTGAGATAGCTCCTCTAGTACGTAGTACATTATAACTCAATGATATTTTTTTATGCTTTCACGAGCTTCTTTTGGGCAATCTATGCTATTTATAGCTGTTAGTTTTATTCCGGGATGTGGCAGGGATCTTAGCTTGCATACTGCAAGCTTAATGGTTGACACATGTTTTTGTAGGTAATTAGCATACGGCATCAGTTGGAAGTTTCAAGAGGTGTTTAATTATTTCAACTATCTGTTTTCATTTAAATCGGATTTCAGAATTATTAATGTAGTTGAGAGTAAGTCACAGTCTTTTTGTGTAGTCACACCTAATCTTATTTTATTCAGCTTGTCAACAAAGTCAGAATAATTAAGCTGTCGTACATTAATTGTAAGCTCATCGTATAAAAATAGTTCAATCCACAGAGTCGGCATACTGAGGGAACCTAACAACTTATTAGTTTCAGCAGTTGAAAGGTTTTTAAAAGATAAATTTTCTCTTAACGGAGGAAGCTGTAAGAGATCCACGAAAACTGTCAAATGCTTTTTTCCGAACCACACATTTTCATCGTCACATGTGTCAAATATCTCAGACAAGCGTAAATGGATATAATAATTATGTTAAAGTAACATATACTCTAAGAGTGCATACAACTCGATTGAATGACATATTTTTTTAAAGAAGGAGTTGAGTCTATAATCTACTCTTTCTTTTAAATCTTCTTGCCAAATTAAAGGCTTCCGTGTAAGTATCACACCCCATTTTGAGTTCATCTGAGGCTTGCCATGCCATGGTCATGGCTTGAATAAAAGAAGTAAAGGTAAGTATTATTTCTCTGGTACTTGTTCTCCGTCGTAGAAAAAGTGATTGATTGAATATGGGTTAGCTCTTCCTTTCAGAAACTTTTTGCCTCAATTTAGCTCGTAGCACTTGACTTTAGAGGAGACTGGGCGTGTTTTAACAATATTATAATATTGAGCGAAACCGTCAGTACAAGTTAGTAGTCTCCAACTCTTTAGGCCGTTTAGGATAGTGGTCGTTAATCCAGGACTGGACTCAGGTTCTAGCATCATCGTATCCGATTTAGATTTAACGCGCCGGTTATAATATAAACCAATTTATTAATTTCTGTATTAACCCACACGCTACACACGCCCAGACACTCCAGAACCGCTTCTTGCGAAGAATAACGGGTGCCCCGTTCTACGTTCGCAACGAGTTCCTGCATCTCGATTTCCGAATCCCAACCATAGCCCAGTTCATGAAACGCATTACCAAGCGTTTCCTCGACTCCGCTGAAAAGCACCCCAACCCTCTAGTCGTATCAGCCGCCCGATACAGACCCCTGCAAATCAGCAGGATTCGCCGGCCGAGGCACACGCTCGCCACCCCCGACGACCCCATAACTGTCCTCCAGGAAAGTAGTAGGGCCACCAGTACGTTACGAACATACAGACACAGACCGCCGTCATTCCGCCCTCGCCGCCGAGAGCCGTCGCGACGTCCCAGCCAATGCCCGCCCCGTCCTTTGCTAAACGAGCCAGCCCGCGTCGCTGTGCCAGTAGCTTTAAATACGCCCCTAAATAATAATCAAAGTTCGATCCAGCCTGTCCCTTTGCTGCCCTCCAACGACACCCTAAGCCGAGGTCCGTACCCCACAGGGGGTGCCCTTAGCGCAGTCGTTGTAGAATAAGTTTTGCCCTGGCTGGAGGCCTAGAGTCACTCTTGGCAGCCACAGGATTGTCCGGTTAAGCAGTAAACAGCCTTAGCGAGCTGAACTGCAAGATGCCTTAGTTAGGAAAAAAAAAATCTGTATTAACAAAGAACAAAGTTAACAATGCAGTCAAAATTCATACATAATGTTCTTGTAAAACCGCAAATATAAATTTGTTTCTTATTATTTACTAATGTTTATAACTTATTAACGTTTTTATAATTTTCCCTTTATATGTAGCTAATAACATATCTTGGTGCCAAATTTGAAGGTTCTAAGTCTGCTGGAAGTACCTTAGATTTTTGATGATCGGTCAGTGAGTGAGTGACAAAATGGTGTAACTTTGATCGCCCATAACACGTAAACTATTGGTTCAAATGGCATGTAATTTTGAGGCTGAGCTTGTTCTAATGCTTACTCTTGGTTATCGAAAATCTAAACCCCTAGCTTTGTCCACATCGATGATACAGGGGGGGTGAAATAGCCGCGAAACGCTTCGAGAAAAGGATGGTACGGCCGTGGGGGCACTGCCGTGCCCCCAGATATATTGGGCTATGCAGCCCGAAGCCTTTTTATTCAGGTTTATAAGGCATAACCTGCTGTTAGACGTCTAAAATATATGCTTCAATTCTGAATGAATGAATAACATTCATTTTCATTCATTTATTAAGGTTTAAAAGGTACATCCTGCAGATGACAGAAGGTTGGATAGATAGCGAGGCTGAATACTGAGATTTTGCGCCCGAAACTTACACCCGATTTCTCATCTTATATCGCATTCGAAAAAGTTTAAGAATAACCTTTCAACAACCAACAGACAACCGGCTGTCGGGCTGCTTGCTATTATCTGTCTATTGTGTCTCAAATCACGTGTATTTGAAGGATTAATAAAAAATACATTATAGTAAAACCATTACCTTCAACTCCGACAAATTCTTCCAAACGAACTGCATCTCAGTAGTTTCTGTGGCACCCTGACATATCCACATGAGAGTGTTACGATACACAATGCTGGAGGCCTGGATGGCTCGCTTCTGGACAGCTATCACCGAGTCACTGACCAGCAGACGCAGTTGTGAAATGATCTTCGGTATGAATTGAGGGTGGAGCTTACTGAAAGAAATAAATTTATTTAAATAAATAGCAGAGAAAGAAAGAAAAATCATTCAGGATAATCTGGATAAAATGCATAGACAAAAATTCCTGGTTTAGTCTTGCTGGAAGTGCTGCACATAAAATATAACAAAAAAAATGACAATAAGATTTTATATATTCCCAATAAAGGATAGAACTTAACTTTCACCACGCTGCTTCGCTGGAGAGGTAAAAATATATCATGTCTTTTTCAGGCTATGTTATCTTTGTTTCAAAATACATTTAAATAGGTTCAGTAGTTTTAGCATCAAAGAGTAATAGTATAGTATTTAGTCAAGTAAACTAAATAGTAAAGTATGGTGTTTTGGCAAAACCAATAGAATCGAATGGAATCATTTATTTGCCAGAAACATGTGTATACATACATACACACGCAGGTGCATGCATGTAGGATGATAATAAGTACAATGCGCTTAAAAACATGTTTGCCACTTGACATGGCATGCAAGTATTTATAAAACAATAATTATCTAGTCTACAAAATAGAAAAAAACTTGGCAAAACCAAGCTTAGGTATTTATTATTCAGATTTCCTTACCATTTTATTTCTCCAGGCAATTAAAGGTAATACTCTGTACATTACACACGTACATTCTAAGTTGGTTTGATGGAACATACAAATGGCGAGCAATTTAATTTGAGACCTGACCCAACGGGCTTCTTTGTTTATTCCAACTAAACATTCTTGTCCTTATAAGTATTAGTATGAACAGCCGGGTGTCTGCAACTCCACTAAGCACATATTTTGCATACATACATTTTATGCATTCCCTGCCATTGTCAAATATTGTGAAATTATAATACCTATGTCATTAATTTATTGAAATCTGAAAGATATTTGCCTAAAGATGGTCATTGTCACCACCATATACATACACTCTAATGTATGAATGTGACCTCTTAAAAACTGCTACAACATGTACCTAGCGCTAAAAATAAACACGAGTTATCACCCCAAAGAGCCAGTGATAAGAAACTTCTGATTTTTATTACAACTAGCCATCATTGATACCATAATAGAAAGTCACCTCAATTCTTCAATGAAAGAGATGACCAGCTTCTTCACGTCTGAAGATTTATCGTTGCAATACGTTAAGATGTTTTCCATATACTGTGGGAGCACTGCAGAACACTGATGCAGCAAGAGTTCCACTGCTTTCCTTAAACTGTTGGTTCTTCGGGCGCCTTCTACCATACCTGCCTCGTTTATCCATTGTACTACCTAAAAAAACATTTCAACAATCTCTATAATCCCTGTTCTACATCCAAACGTCTGATTTTAACACAAATACAAGGATATTTTATGGTTCGCGCGTTCAACCACACTACGAACCTGGTTTTGAGCAGTGCTAATACTTTGTTTGCTAGATAAACTAGCCATTTTGCATTAGAATTAGATTATTTATAATACTAAAATGATATATTAAACAGATCTCATTGCTTTTTATCAATTATTACAGAGAAATCAACAAAATTCAATGAAAAGATACGATCACATCGCAACGTTTTACTTATTAGACTGATAAATTAAAACGTTTGGTGAGAGTGTGATGGCATTATTTAATGTATACTGTGCTAAACAGAGTTATCCGATAAAGTTTGCAGTTTTTGTGTATTTTTAATTTAGTAGGAGAATAGCATACTGTTTTGACATTACGTTTTGATGTTGCTACAGCTCAAAAAACAAAAAAACTAAATTAATGAACGCATTGGTTTTTCAAAGGTTTTTCATTTAATATAACGACACAGTTTTTCTTTTTAAAATAAATTACGTAGATACTAATAATATTACATTTGGTCAAATAATCATAAAAGATAAAAGAGAAAGCACAGGCCGATATTCATAAAAATAAACCAAACAACCATTCTTTATAAAAAACAAACCATTAAAAATAAAATCTAATGGCATTACTCATTTTGTTTTTTGCACAAAAATGGCCTGTTACACTAAGGTTATAACTTATAACCGTTTTGGTAAACTGTGTTGTGTGTCGTCCATGATGTGTAACTATAATAATAATATATAATAAAGGGTCTAAACTACACTTAACGACGCGGATTCGGCTAACACCAGTCAAAAAAGCCTTTATGTCTACGGAATACGGGTGTTACTAATACCATTCGCATCGACTCGGCTCGGACGACGCGTCCCGACGCCGAAACGAGCCGTTTGCCTATTAGCTGATCGCTTGTACGGCGCGGCGCTCTAGACGCACTCGGCTTAAGCCGATTCCGCCGTTCCGCGTCGATAAATGTGGGTAGATAGACCCTAAATCAAGCCACTTAATGTAATGATTGTGTTGTGCGAAACAATAATTCCTCTCCTCTCCTCGTTGGTGTAAACCGCCCCTTAGGGTTCGTTTTCACCAAAGCGGAAATAAGATGTCGTAAATAACTAATAGGATACTGTACTTATTGCACTTATTGTGAAAATACTGAAAGCCGATTGGCTGCACGCACGCTGCACGTCCATCATTCACATCACCTCTCCTCTCCTTTCCACTTTGGTGAAAACTAGCTCTTATTGTACCAGAATTATAATCTATGGTCTATACTCATGGTGGCAGTCCCATCAAAAGATTTATTGGAAAGAGAGCACCAGCACAGGAACTTCTTTGACACTCACTTTAGACACCTTTAGATCAAAATTTTTAGTAAGTATACAAAGATTGTTTAATTTCAAATACGGTAGATATTTTACACAATCATCAATTCAGACTTTTTATGAGGTCTCATAACGCGATATTCCCTTAACGTAAGCGTCCACTTGTCGGTATCGTAAGCAACGGACGCATCGTACAAAATGGATAAATATTTAACAGTGCGTCCACTGTACCGGCAGCGTACGGATTACCGACGGTGAGTACCAGCGTACGGATTGACGATGCCAGTTCATTCGGATTTTCATAGTGAACGCACGTGTGGACTCTGTGAGAATGAAGGAAAGCGATGAACAAATGGCCGTCGATGCAGAGCGAGCGCGCGGAGTGCGTCCACTGATCGGCATTTCGTATGACGTCATCGGCAGGCATCGCAAATGTTGCCTCTCGGAGCAACGGTGTCGGCATTGCCGATGTGCGATGCGTACGATGCGGACAGGTGGACGCACTTATATGAGTTTCTATAGGTACAAATAATAATACAATCCGTTGCCTGCGATGCATCCGTTGCGTACGATACCGACTAGTGGACGCTTACCTTTATACATACTTTTTACATGAAGGTATAGATAACCATGGCACCCACACTTGGAACCATAGATCTTAGAACTAAAACTTGAGTCAAATACTTACGTTATGTCTATCTCCCTCTCGGTGGGCCGATATCTCTTTTTAGTGTAGGCGGACAATAATTTGTGAATGCTGTTGGACGATAAAGACGTTTTTTGCTATATCATTGCCAATCATTGCTTTCAAAAGTCGTCGAAAACGATGATATATTAGAGGCATCCTTATATAGGAAAAAAACCAACCAGTCTTTCAAGGATTGTGTCTGTAGTTCATTTAGTATATTTATAAATCATCCGCTAAATTAAGTACAGCTTTAAGTATCTACTTAAAGGAATATCCAGGGAAAAATATAATAATGGTTACACTGTTTAGAAAGAGAGGGACTGCCCACAAAAAGCGAGATAGAAATTTAATAAGCTGGTTTCAAGTAGTATTTTGTATGGCATAATAATAGTTAAATAATAATTACTAAAATTTATTGATAAAATAATGCACGTTAGCAATACGGTATTTTACACCATCGTCAATTGACGTACTTATTTAATTTTTATGAGCTGTCAAGTCAAAACGCGATTCCTCCATTCGCAATGTCACCTTTTGACGTCACTATAGTAAGCAAACTCAGTAACATACATAACGATTTATTGATTACAAAGTATTTAAATATCTAATTTTACATTAAATTGAAAATAAACCAGATTTTTAGGGCTTAAATTAGATTTTAAAGAAACTTTGTGCCTTACATTTATTGGTCAACGGTGTCAAATACCGTATTAGTAAAATACCTATTGTAACTAACTAAATTAATATTACAAACAAATCTAATATAAGTTGCGACCCAAAGAACATTATTTACGGTTTGGCAATAAAAGCAAGCGTGGTTTTTTATTTGTTGGCCTAAGTATTTTAAAAAAGGCATAAGATTAAAATAACACAAAAGAAAACGTCTCGATATTTATTTATTATAAATAACTAAACTAATAAAAGAGGCACTTAAATTATAAATGTCACTATTATATAGCAGTCCATAGTCAAATTAGGCCATCAACGGTGCTTGTTGCACAGGAACATAAGGCTGCAACTCATAAACCGGCGGCGGCTTCTGTCTCTCCTCCAGTACCAAATAATAACTTCTAACCATTAGCATACAAACCAGTAGTGTAACTGGAAAAAAGAAGACACATAAATATTTTTAGAAAGGTCTGAGGGCAGGGCAGAGTCCTACTAAAAAATAGTCACCACAGAGCCGGATAGCAGAACATAGCCCATTTAAATTCAACGAATCTGAAATTAATACATAAACTTAAAAAAATATATAAATAACCTCTTTTTCGTTTAACCTTTCGACGACCTAGCGACAGCCAGCTGTCGCGCTGATATTTTTTTCTATTGCGTCTCGAATCAAGTGTTTTAGAAGGTTTAACCGGTCTCAATTCAAAGGTTTGTGGCAGGTCTTTTTTTTTTTTTTGGTGAGTGGGAAATCATCCAATGACTGCTCCCGTCCTGGGTGCGGCGGGAGGGCGTGTCAGACTCTTAGGTACTGACTAAAACCCACTCATGTTCCTTCGATTGCCCTTTATGTTCCAGGGTCACGGTAACTATTATAAACATTCCGCAACCCCGGCAGGACATTCCGCAACCCTGACAGGTTGGCAGGTCTAATAAGACAATTTGGGGGTATGATTAAAATGACCAACTTCTAGGGCCTTTCTTATTCATTTACATATTTTACACTGATCAAGAAAATAAATTATACTTACGAGACCACTTGAGAACAGGAAGTGTCGCTAAAAATCCCATGAACACGAAAGTCACCACCACCAAAACAACACTCAGTGCAAACAAGAGGAATGTTGCTTTGAAATAAAACCTTAAGTAATTGACATTGCCCTGAAAAAGAAAAAACACATTGTTAGGTTAAAATCAGAGGTGACAGCTTGGCTTAAAGTACCGTGTTGCCAAGCCATAAAATCGTCAAAAAACCGACTTGATAATCATTGACCCATCGACTGCAGTTGATTTTCAACTCTATTTTGTAACTTGTATGGATTAGTATCATTTGAAGAGGCGGTATCTCAAAGTCTCAATAGTAATGGCGCCGTAAATGAATTGCTTTTTATATAGCTTCCGTATCCAAAGGGTAAGCCTCCGCTGTCTGTCTTCAGGCTGTATCTCATAAACCGTGATAGTTATAGTATATAAATATATTAAAGCTGAAATTTTCACAAATGATGTATTACCATTGTCGCTATGAACAAATACTAAAAATTAACAAAAGTAAAATATTAAGGGGGGTCCCCATACAATAAACGTGTTTTTTTTCGTATTTTTTTGCTCAATATTAAAAATGATAACAGGTAGACGCTTCAAATTTTCACAGAATATTTATTTGTAAGTATAGGTATTTACCTTTCAAAATAAATAATTAAATAACAATAAAGTAAATATTAAAGGAGGGTTTCTATACAACAAACGTAATTTTTAAGCAGTTTTCAAACGTAATTTTTAAACAGAACCCTTCGTGCGCGAGTCGGACACGCACTTGGCCGATTTTTAAGTGAATGGTAAGCAAACCGATATTACCGCCGAAAGATCAGACGAATCACATGTGACACATTTGTTTTCTTTCTACCAATTATTGTGTAAGCGAAAAGATAAGATAACCAGTGGATATCATTCATTACTATTTTGAAGAATTGATTGTATTTAGTTTCACGGTAAGTGCCTACGTAAGTAACTCAGCAAAAAGCTGTCACCATTAAAAAAATAATTTCTTAGAATATAATATGAATTATTTCCTCTATTCCTTAGATGGAACTGTAATGACTCGACTTCCGTGTTTTGGACTGATGATGTTAAACTTAAATCGATTATAAATTACAAAGAAATGAAATCAATATCTCGTATAATTCGGATATTGTAGTAATCGATTTTTTTAACCCAATCCCTATTCTTCAGTAGGTTAGAAGTGTCAAATTGCACTTCTTATATTTGAAACACGGTAGCTAGCTTAGATTAAATACATAATACATGTCATTTAGTCAGTCAGTTTGATTAACAAAAAAATATGTGTCTATAATTTTGGATAATCTAACAGATGGACTACACAGAATGCCGTTTTTTTAGTGAAGTCATCATCTCTATTGTGCTTAAATCATTCAGTCGTTGTTGTACCAGTAACAACATAACCTACTTACGCTTGTATATAATCTAAGGCTCTACTATAACATAAACTACGCTCAGAGGCGGATTTAAGAGTCGAAAGTGCCCTAGGCAAACTCATCATCGGCGCCCCTCTGACCCCGTTTTTTTTTGCGGGTGGTAAATCATCAAATGACTTCTCCCGCTCTAGGTGGGGTGGGGCGTGTTAAACTTTTACGTAAAAGTTGTCTTTTATGTTTCGGGGCCACGGTAAGTATTACAACTATTCAACACCGGCAGGCATTGGCCCCAGGGGACCCCTTCACGTGCTAACTGCTCTTTTAGGAGTGCGTGGAACAAAACGCGACATCGACACGTCGGGCGGCGAGCTACCCATCGATCGCGGTCCGCAGTCCCGCACCTACGGTAGCCGGTAGTCGTCTTGCGACTCTCGACGTCTACGCTTGGGTCCGGGGCGTGAGGCTTGACGCTGCCTCACACGCGCCGCCGCCACCTTCTCCAGCATGACTGCTTCGCAGAAGGAGGCGGCGGCTTCCCATTCAGTCTCGCCCGGAGCATGGCCTGAACCACCGCCGATCGCTTCTGCGAGGACACGGCGGTAGTCCGCTCAAGCGGTATACTGTCTCGCTATTGGGAAAAGGCCTCCCCAAGCCCTATAAGGTGATACCGCGCCTCCTTGAATCAGACAACGTGATATTATGTGTTGTGGTTTTCTCGCCACCTTGACTAAGGAAGGCGTGTCTCGGCCGCCATTAGCTACGCTAACCAGTGGTCCCAATTCTGCCCTGCCATTTTACACCAAGAAGTTGCGCTCGGTTGTTCTATGGCAAACTCTCAAGGCGAAACATTTGTGGTTCGGTGAGTGAATAGATCTGAGCATCATAGCTTAGGATGGGCAAAATTCGCCTATCGCTGAGTTTGAGCTTCAGAGAGATTCCTTCATGAACGTCTTTATGGACCAGTATATTTCAAGGCGTTTTCGAATAAGCGACCGATTTTGCACGCCTGCCGGTTTTCGAAAGAAATTTACTGGCTCATAACATATTTCCTACTCATATACCTCGCCCTTACGCTTAGTGCGGTACATAAATCGAGCAAACGCATACACCTTTGGTGAAGCTGATTCTGTTATCGCGTCCTTGACTTACATACAAATCCATAATTATTATCTATAGTAATCTAACTATGTGTCTGTTTGTCTGTCTGTCCACTATGTTGTCATAGCTACATTAACCTTTCAACGACCAAACTACAGCCGGCTGTCGGGCTGCTATTGTCTTTCTATTGTGTCTCGAATCACGTGTGTTCGAAGGTTCAATGAACTAATTTTGATTAAATTTGGCACTGGGTAAGCTTGTAGCCCAATAATGGACTTAGAGACTACCTGAGAACATTAATTCAGCTCTATTGAAACTCAAAATCAGTCTTTTATTGCTGCACATCGTTAACAAAGAATGTGGATGGTGCTTATGTCTATAGAAAACAATGTTTTTTTTACAAAAGCCAAACAGAAGGCGAAACGACAAAAAAAGTAATTAGCCCGTCAGAGAGATTATCAAAAAAATTTGGACACGTATTTTTTCTTTTTTCTCGTAAACGAAGAATGACGACGATACAGTGCGTTAAAGTTGCGCATGACGTCACGATCTGATACAATTTTTGCAGGACGGTGACGTCAAAAGCCCCCACTCCGGAACTTTGTCGCTCTTTATCTTTGTATTTTTTTATTAATTAACGGGACACGTATTTTTAGCAAAAAATACGTGTCCCGTATTTTCGGCCGATCTATCAGACGGACTAAACAGAATGGCATTTTTTTAATGTTGTGTACAGACGCGGAAAGCTAAACGGATAACGGACGGACGAAACAATAATTGATGCTCACTAACACGCAACCGCGCTAAAAGCTAGCTTAACAAAAATGTAAGTAAGTAGATACTCACAGTATGTGCTCCAATGACTAAAATGAGGCTGATTGTGAAACTGAACAGGAACACAAATAAGTAGTAGGCGAAGGAGAGGTACAGGCCCAAGGCCACCTTCGACACCTCGTTCGGTGGATGCTCAGGGTGTGGCTTGTTGTTATTTTCCTTCACGAAATGTGACACTCTGAAGATGGAGTATGAAATTGTACTAATTGTTATGCAGGCTGCAATCTGGAAACGCAAGATAAAATGAACTTTAATGCAATTGCGTTAAGAGCTTTCTGATAACAGGTTAACGTTATTGTTACTAGCAGTCCCTCGTGGTTTCACCCGCCTCGTGTTAGGTTTTTAGTTAATAGTGAATACTTTGCTCCCGCTGGTCACTGCCTGATGTATATTACTTATAGTATTATAGCGATATAGAGTAACAAACACATATATAACCTGGTTCATTAAAGAAAGGAAAATGGCGGCGCTTATCATGTTCTCTCGCTCGCACACTAGTGCCGTCTATACTCACTAGCGCGCGTACCATCAACATAAAAAAAATTGTCTTGATTTGCTTCCACGCTGCCTTGACGCGCTCAGTGCTCCTTTTTACATATATCTTGTTATAGTTTTCTGTTATTTTTGCGTTGTTACCTGTTTGTTATTGTGGTAAAAGTAGGCACTGTTTCCGATGAAAACAATAAAAATTCTTAATAACATTTTTGATTTGAAAAAAAAACTTCAATTTTAAATTTTATATGCAGACTGTACTATCTGTCAACGTAAGTATATGCCGTTTAAGATTCCTTTCTTTAATGAACCGGCTTATACCAACTTTCACATTTATAATAGGTATTAGTAAAATTTTCAAGTCCAACATTTTAAAAATGAATTATGCTGAAACTCTGATCTAAATTAATTAGCTAGCTCTATTGAAAATAATGTCGACTACTTAACTCCTTAGAACTCGTAAGTTCCTATATCTTACCAGGGGCGAATTCAGGGGAGGGTCACGGAGGTCATGGCCCACCGGTGGCCAGGGTTAGGTCGGACTGATCATTCTATAATAGAATTGTGGATCTGATTTATCGGGACTTAAACTAAGTATACTTATGATCATGAATTTAATGAAGGCTGGATTCAAATCTGAGGGCCTAGCCAAGTGGCATTGTATTAAATGTATGTATCAAATGTATGGAATTGACATAAGCTTTCGCTAAACAATTTGGCATCTCCATACATTTGACAATCGTTTTCGTTTCGCTATCTATTCTACAATGCCACTTGTCCAGGGGGGCAGTTCATTTAATTTTAAAATTTTGGACTTGTACTGAGTTGTTGTGGAACACAAATACTTATCATCCAAACCCGAAACTTAAATGTTTGTTTTTTGACTATGTAGTTTTTCCGCTATGTAGTTTTTCAATTTATTACAGCGTAAGTACCTTATTGATACTCTATATACGTCTGTTATTCCTTGCAAGCGTACAGGCGTGATGTCCATACTAATATTATAAATGGGAAAGTGTGTCTGTCTGTCTGTTTGTCTTTCTTTCACGGTAAAACGGGGCGACGGAATGACGTGATTTTTTAAGTGGACATAGTTTTTTTTTTTTTTTTTTGGTGAGTGGGAAATCATCCAATGACTGCTCCCGTCCTGGGTGCGACGGGAGGGCGTGTCAGACTCTTACTGACTAAAACCCACTCATGTTCCTTCGATTGCCCTTTATGTTCCAGGGTCACGGTAACTATTATAAACATTCCGAAACCCCGGCAGGCGTTGGCCCTGTTGGGCCCCTTCCTGTGCTGACTCCTTCTCTTTGAGGCGCGCGTGGAACAAAACGCGCCGTCTACGCGGTCCTGGTCCTAGCCGGGCGGCGAGCTACCCATCGCTTGCCATCCGCAGAACCGCGCCTACGGTGGCCGGTAGTCGTCTTGCGACTCTCGACGTCTTCGCCTGGGTCTTAGTCCGGGGCGAGAGGCTCGTCGTTGCCTCTCGCGCGCCGCCGCCTCCTTCACTAGCATAACTGCTTCGAAGAAGGAGGCGACGGCATCCCATTCCGCCTCGCCCCGAAGCATGGCCTGAACCAGCGCCGGGCGCGAGAGGTCACCGCCGCCGATCGCCTCTACGAGGACACGTCGATGCTCCGCCCATGCGCGGCACACCTCGACTGTGTGCTCGACCGTGTCCTCCAGGCGACCGTTACTGCAGTGGTGACACCCAGGCGTCGCTTCCGCCCGAATCCGACACAGGAACCTCCCGAACTGACCATGTCCGGTGAGGACCTGTGTCAGGCGAAACGTGAGAGTGCCATGACGCCTCTCCAGCCACTCCTCAAAGAGGGGTCTTACCGCCGCTATAACGGCGTGCCCAAAGTGGAGATAGTTGAATGGATGGAGAGTAGCATAGGCTACTTTTTGTCTCTTTCTAACGCGAGCGAAGCCGCGGGCAGAAGCTAGTTATGCTATAAATGTGATGATGAAAACAATAATACATGGGCTTAATATCGCTAGGAACAGTCAATCGTCGTGAGTCATTTGTTGTTAGTTAAAGACGAATGTGACAATCATTGTTAATTAAAAATGGTGCAAAAAGTTTACATTTTTAACAAATAAAAGAGTTTCAAATATGTGCCTATTAATCTCGCAGGAACACCCATAACAATATGATCCGACTTTCGTTACCTCGGGTCACTTGTGCAAAATGATGGCGATATAGACCGAGACGTAACGCATCGGATCAACTCGGGATGGATGAAATGGCGACAGGTCACTGGAATAACTTGCGATCCACGGATGCCTCTCAAGCTAAAGGGGAAAATATATAAGTCTGTGATAAGACCTGTCGTCCTGTATGGATCGGAATGTTGGGCCTTGAAGAAGATGGATGAAAGAAGACTGCATGTAGCAGAGATGAGAATGTTGAGATGGATGTGTGAAGTGACTAGAATGGATAGAGTGAGAAATGAATATATTAGAGGAAGCTTGAAAGTAGCACCGGTCGCTGATAAGTTGAAAGGAAATCGTTTGTCATGGTATGGGCATGTTAAGATGAGGGATGAGATGCATATAGTTAAGACAGTTATGAGTATGAATGTAGAAGGTTGGAAGAGGAGAGGAAGACCGAAGAAAAAATGGATGGAATGTGTGAAGAATGATATGAAGGAGAAAGGGGTAAGTGATAGTATGACGGGTGACAGGTTAGTATGGAAGAAAAAGACATGTTGCACCGACCCCAAGTAAAATGGGATAAGGGCAGGAAGAAGAAGAAGAAAAGAGTTTCAATAATATAGTTTTAGTTCAGCTGAAGAGTTTGTTTGGTTGAACGCGCTAATCTCAGGAACTACTGATCCGATTTGAAAAATTATTTTTGTGTTGAAAGCCCATTTATCGATAACATCACGCTATAACCAACGGAATCGAAACAGTGACCAAAGATGCGGGAGAAACCGCGGGAGACAGATAGTAATTAAGTAATGTACTTTAAAAAATTGTAAGTAACCATTAACCAACATAAAATATTGAATATTTCTGTGACTTTCTGAACGATTCCTAAATAAGCAAATGTATTTATGTGGCCCAAATTGTAAGTACTTACGAGGGAAACATATCCGATGATTAATACTCCAATCTTCAAAGGTATGCAAAAACAACATTTCTTGTACCTTGGCAATTCGATACCCATGGCTGTACAATTTGTAATACACTAACACAACAAAAAATAAAAAAGTCTTTATACCACAGTGCCTATTCTATTTTCAAATATTACCCTGACATTTAATAAAAAAAAAAACAGAGTAATGTTTTAAAAAAGTATGTCGTCGCGCTGACTTTGTCTCTGATAATAGCTTGCAGTGTATCGTTTATCTGATATGGATATGAAAGGGCGATGTCGATAACGAATGGCCAATGAACCGTAGTAAGTAAACTATTTCGGTTGCCTATCAACCTCGATTATTTTGGGTGTGTTTTCATGATACTTTAAAATAAGATGTTATTGACTAATCTTTATGTGTGTGCTAATTAAAAACCTGAAACGACCAGAACCAAAACGGACCTTTACACTGTGATTGCGTCCCAAAACAAAACAGTAGATAATTAATTATAAGTAGTAAAGCTCATAAAGCACTTGCAAGCAAGCTAAAGGACATAGTCGCAAAAAAGAAATTAATAATGCACAAAGTAGACGATTTAATTTATTAAACTTCGTAGTTTTTTTGTCTTAGCTCTTTCTCTATGGCATGAAACATTATTTTCTAAGTTTGTTCTAGGTTGGTACAAAATACCGCGCCTCTTATTTGCTGTCGTCTTTCAAGTGCGATGACGACCTAATTTTGAAAATAAAAGGACAATCAATCGGACAAAACAATTTCATGAAAATGAAATAATATATTATATTCTTAACTAGCTTTTGCCCACGGCTTCGCTAGCGTTAGAAAGAGACAGAAAGTAGCCTATGTTACTCTCCATCCCTTCAACTATCTCCACTTAAAAAATCACGTCAATTCGTCGCTACGTTTTGCCGTGAAAGAAAGACAAACATACAGACAGACAGACAGACACACTTTCCCATTTATAATATTAGTATGGATGTAAATTAATATGATTATTGAAGTATTTTTATAGAAGGAAAGCATTTGCCTTCGCATTACTTAATCAATTCTAAATTAAATTAGAAGATATTGTAATTGTCGTCCATTTGAAGTTGCAGATCTAGCGAATCTCATGGGTCTGGCACATATCGTGGATCTCGCGTATCTTGCATTTCGCCCGTATCTCGCCTATTTTGCGGACCTGGAATATTTTGCGGATCTCGTGTAACATGTGGCTCTTTTATAACTTTCGGATCACGCAAATATCGCAGATCAATCATATCTTGCGTATCCTGTGACTCATGAACTCGCATAACTTTAATTTCTCGAGAAACTCGCGGAGATTCGGTATTTTCAAATCTTGAAGGTCTTCCAAACATTGCTGAGCCCGCAAATCTCGCATATTTCGGGGACTTAGCAGATTTCGAACGTCCACAATGTCAAGTATTTCCCGCGCATTTTGACGTATGTGCATTTGTCGCAAACTGTCGTCATCGAACATAGAATCAGAGGTGAGTTCCAGGCCTTCGCACTCTTTCGCGTTAAGTTCTTCCACCATATCTACATAGTAACTGTACACAACGATGAACGCGTATAATTCCAGACCTGAAATATAATAATAATTACGTAATCGTATAGGTTTATTAGAATTGTGTTGTGGGATAATCAGAATAGAGTTGAACGTAAAATAATCAGCGAGAGCAGATGGTATAATGTTGCTGATATATTTTTTGTGGATTACTATTATATTTTCATACAGTTTTACTTTTGCCATTTGCCTTGATTTAAGTATCCGTACTCATTAATATTATACTTAATGCGAAAGTAACTCTGTCTTTCTGTCTGTCTGTCCCCAAGCAGCAAAATGTGGTCTAGTAATTATCCTGGAACCACCATTTTATTAGGACTATAACGGAATAAGCAATTATAACCACGGAAAAGGGCCCAATTTATAGGCGTGTTTTACCTTATTAAATATTTATAGTAGACTTGGTGGACACCACTTTGACCAATTACGACCTTATAGATGGACTACGTGGAACTATTTCCTTCCGCGAAGCTAACTATCAGCGCTTAATAGAACCAAACACGACAATAACGTACACATTGAATCCCTTACAAGCTCATAAAAAGTGTTCTGTATTGTTGAATGTTGGTGCGCACATTTGTAAAGATTAATATTGATCCATTTAATTTGGTTGAAAGTTGGTTTTAACAAATACATTATCAAACCGTTATAGGCGTACTTTGTGTATAAAATGGTGAATGTCAAAACCATTCCTTGGCCATATATAAACTTGAACTTATAAGCCCTTATAAAACCAAGTAATAAATTCAAATAGTTTCCAGTATGTTTAGTTCTGTTTATCACTCTTATTAGCGTACGTTTATATACTCTTGAGTGCATTTACACCCTCGCGATACTTTTATAGGTTACTCAAGCTTATATTGCGCCCTTAATTTCCACCTATAAGTAATTATAAGTTAATGTATAAGATCAGATATACTAAGTATAAGGCCCAACTAACTCCATTCTTGCTATTACAAGCGTGGCAGCCAATACTAGAACCCTTAAAAGAACATTATAAGTGCTGGAGGCCTGTAACACCTACATTAGGTATAGGATAATTTTGTTGCTTGGGTCTCTTCTTCACGCCTAAACCACTAAACCGATTTGAATCAAATTTGGTACAGATATAGTCTGGGACCCGAGAAAGGACATAGGATAGTTTTCATCCCGGAAATCCCGCGGGATCGGGAACTATTACTCCAAGCGGACGATGTCGCGGGCAAAAGCTAGTTATTTATAAAAATAACGGCATTTGTTAAGGGGGTGATAGACGGACGAGAAAGTACGCGTATTTATGGCGCGACGGTCGTTTTTGCATATATGTAAGTACGCGTACTTTAAAATCGCTTTACAAGTTCGTCGGCGCTCCTTGATCTTGTGTGCGAGCCGCAAGCCATCATATAACGACGACATCGCAATACAAAGCGAGCAAGCTTCACGTGTGTCACCGATGTTTAGCCGAAGTTCGCGATCTTAAAAACAGTGAACTTAAGCTCCTACGTCAATCACCCCTTTTGAATATTGTAGTAGAGCTCTTCGTGCAGGAGCTAGTGGCAAATGATTTCATTTGTGAAGCGCGTGACTCCGCGTGAGAGAGGGCGTATCAGACTTTTACTGACTAAAACCCACTCATGTTCCTTCGGTTGCCCTTTATGTTCCGGGGTCACGGTAACTATTATAACTATTCCGCAGCCCCGGCAGGAATCGAGTGCCCTTGGGTTTTCACGTTTACAACCTACTAAATATATTACTTTAAGAATGGTTCACAAACTTACTGAGGATCATGAGGAACACTAAGTACCACCCAATGTAGTATTGGTGGCAGATACAGAGCACTACTAAAGATGTGATCTCCACGACCCATGCACAGAAACGACTTATTAAGTATTCCTTCAATAGGGATGGGCATTCCTGGAAAATAAAATATTTACCTAACCTGGGTAACTTCTACTCACTGCAAGTGAATTAAATACGACCTACTCAAAGTTTGGCCAAAGGATTCACTACCAATATTTAAACTAATATTTAAACGCCAAATCCCCTCAGGCGTTTAAATAGCCAAATTAATCTCTCTAGTTAGTGGTCACTGTTCTAACTAACCATGGCCAAAAAAAAACGATTTATTGATGATTTGAATTGACTTAGTACGCTTATCCTGGTCTGCCTAGTCTTCGATAGACTATTAGACAAAGTCCAAAACATATTATTTAATAACTTAATCAAACAAAAAAATTTTTGTTTAAAAACTCATCAGTCAAAGGCCGAAATTGATAATATCTATTTCGGGGTTTGCCGAAAAGCGTGGGTCAAACCAAGGGAGCCTCTGTCATTCGGCGAAGATAATTTTAGCTACATGACGCATCTTTGATTATTTATAACATATACTTACGACGGTAAATCCTTTTCCAAGTCCAATAGCAAACATGAAGATAAAGCACTCGGTGACGATCAGTGCGACATTGCTCAAGAAAGCGAAAGAATAGTTTTCATCTTACGGTCTTTCCTCAGCCCTTGCAGATGGCATAAAGGTCAACGTCGCAGTGGTTACGAAGAACGCGAAGAAACCCAGGGAGCGGATCTGGTTATAGAGAAAATATGAAGTTGCAGTCAACCCTTCCTAACTTGATCTCTGAGAAGGAATGCTAATACCTAAAAGGAAGGAATGCATTCTAGACACTAAGGAACTCCCAGAACATTTTTAATTGATTAAGCATACTACACGATCCAAGATTTCCTGAATTTTTGACCAATTATTAATTCTACTGCCAATACCTACCCATACCACCATACCCATATTGTATACCTATTAGGCAGGACATATTGATACTATTGTAATATATTGTTAAGATCTGTAACTTACACAATATAGATACTTTGACTTTAAAAAAACAGGGAACATTGTCTATTTTTAAAACCAAATCCATACTTTCATACTATCCATACTAATATTATAAATGCGAAAGTAACTCTGTCTGTCGTTCTGTCTGTCTGTCTCTTCTTCACGCCTATACCACTGAACCGCTTTTAATGAAACTTGGTACAGATATAGTTGGGGTCCCGAGAAAGGACATAGGATAGTTTTTATCCCGGAAATCCCCCGGGAACAGGAACTATTATTCCACGCGGACAAAGTCGCGGTCAAAAGCTAGTATGAAATAAAAGTCAGGCTTAACTGCAGCCGGACTAGCCGAAAGCGCCAGACATAATTTGCATGCAAAGTAGCACGCATGCGCTATCCATTATGTATGAGCTAGCTAAGTCTAACTTCAGGAGCTCCATAAAACCGACACATCACTAAATTGTGACTGTTTTTTGTGTTGTGTTGTGTGTCTGTAGTCTGTCGATTTCACGAAACAAGTGTAAAGCATATAGACACGAAATCATCATAGCTAAATATAAGTATCGTTTTAGATTAAAGCAGGATTTAGATTGGTGATTGCATTAAAATATTGGCAGGGGTGCCTCGCTGCGAAAATTCACCAACATACTTAATGCCGATTTCACACGAGGGCAGAACAGTGAGGCAGAACAGTGGGCAGAACAGTACTGCTACTGTTTGAACGCACAGGACAGTACTGTTCTGTACGTTCAATCAGTAGCAGTACTGTACTGCCTACTGTTCTGCCCTCGTGTGAAATCGGCATAAGGCGCGGTAAGTAGCTATTCGCGGTGGTGCATCGAATTAATAGAAATAAGGTCGAAAATATTTTGGCGAATTCGCAAAAATGAAAGTAATTTTGCAGTTTTAATTGAATATTTTAAAAAATACAGTTCTGGGTATTAAAATTTTTAGATATGTCTTTAGTTTATAAAATTTTCTTTGTTATAGAAATAAATAATATAATGGTTGTCGCTGAAAAAATTGAGAATTTCGAGACGATCACTTTTTTTTCGTGGTCTTTTTGAACATTTTTTTTTTGTTATACTAAACCACATTTGTGGATTGTTTTTGTGTAAGTCTTTTCTTTATATACACACATCAAAAGTGTCTAGGGATATTTCAACTAAACCTAAATTACTAAAATTCTATTAACTTTTTGTTAAAACATGTACACATTAAAATAAACCTTGTTTAATAGACTATTTAATCTGATAATAAACTTTTAGATAAAGTTAAATTTAAAAAAAACTAAGAAGAAGAGGAAAAACTCAAACAAAATTTCAATCTTAACTTTATTTTTGAAACATCAAAACTTAAACAAAACAACAATTTTTTTTATAAAAATTCTTGAAAACTTAAAATTAATATTCCGTGGATCCACCTAAGACTCTCCTGACACATCTGCAGCGGTTCTGCATACTCAAAACAAGGGTGTCAATATCCTGTTGTTGTTGTCCCATAATTGCCGTTTCTGAAGCCATGAAGACCAGTCAGAGCGTTATATCCAGGCTTTGGTCATGTTATCGTGTCACGGAGTGGTGGAACGGCACCGAGGACCTCAACGCATTACAACACATGTACAGGACCGATTCATAGTAAATGCTGCACGAAGTCAACTAAATGCAGCGGCGATGCAATTGGTTCAAAGGCTACAGAGAGAGTATGGTTTGCTGGTAAGCGGTCAAACTTTGAGAAGGCGACTGCATGAAGTCAATCTACGTGCTCGTAGGCCATTTTGGGTATCAGCACTAAGGAGAGGTAATCGAGGAAGAAGATTACAATGGGCTATTGCACACGAAAACTAAAACCATTCTCAATGGTCACTTGTGCTTTTCACTGATGAATCTAGGTTTGGATTTCATCCTGATTCGCGAAGAGTACGCGTTTGGGGAAAACCTGGACGTTGGAATCGACTGCAGCACCCACAACAAGTTCATGCATATTAAGGTGGCACGATTATGGTTTGGGCAGGAATTCGTCTCGGCGGTAGAACGGACCTCGTTTGGATACAAGGCAATATGACTGCTCGAAAATACCGAGATGAGGTGCTAGAGCCTGTAATCTTGCCCCACAAACAGCAAATGGGACAAAATTTCCAGCTAATGCACGACAATGCCCGTCCACATACGGCGCGTATCGTTACAAGTTGGTTACAACAGCATGTTATCCCAGCTTTAGACCGGCCTGCACAATCCCCTGACTTAAATCCTATTGAGCATGCCTGGAATATGCTTCAGAGAAGAGCTCGTAGGAATTTCCCTGTTGATATTGTGCATCAAAACCAGCTTTTCTTGCATCTTAGCAGGATTTGGGACAGTACTCCACAACAGGATATTGACACCCTTGTTTTGAGTATGCAGAACCGCTCCTGATGTGTCAGGAGAGTCTTAGGTGGATCCACGAATTATTAATTTTAAGTTTTCAACAATTTTTATAAAAAAAAAAAATTGTTTTGTTGTTTAGGTTTTGAAATTTCAAAAATAAAGTTAAATTAAAATTTTGTTGAGTTTTTCCTCTTCTTCTAAGTTTTTTTTTTAATTTAACTTTATCTAAAAGTTTATTATCAGATTAAATAGGCAATTAAACAAGGTTTATTTTAAAGTGTAGGTGTCTTAACAAAACGTTAATAGAATTTTAGTTATTTAGGTTTAATTAAAATATCCCTAGACACTTTTGATGTGTGTATTAAACTATACACTGTATTTTTTTCTGGCTTGTGGTATGTATATGTCGCAGTAAGATAGATATAGCCGTAATATAGTTATATCCCTAGGGGTATAATTATATACCGTAACATAGTTATACGAAAGCGATTTATTACTATCTTACTAGGAATATAATTATAAAACCTTCGAAGTTTAGTGATATACTTATATTACTAGATTAAGTTTAGTGAAATAGCTTTTGGAGTGTGCGGCGCCTGTATGTAAGAAGCATCCAGTGCTACGTAATTCTAGATGTCATGATTCCTCTTCTTGTCTGAACAAAAATTTAAAAATACTTAAAAATATCTCAAAACCTTTGGCTAGAAAGATCGTATAAACCAAAACCCGATTTTTCAGGAGAGCAGAAAAACATATTTTTTTTTACATAAATATTCATATTATAATTAGTGTTTGTCTCAAAAAAGTCATATTATCATCTATATTAAATCTTATTCATTCTCAAACATTTTTGAAAAATTTTAAAAATTCAAAAGTGGTCCACTTTTTTGAGACAGACCAATTACTTGATTAAGCTTTTAACTTACCTTCAGACAAGAAGTTTTTTATTTTTTCTTTAGACAAGGAGAGGAGTCATGACATCTAGAATTACGTAGCACTGGATACTTCTCACACACAGGCGCCGTACACTCCGAAAGCTATTTCACTAAACTTTATCTAGTAATATAAGTATATCACTAAACTTCGACGGTTTTATAATTATATTCCTAGTGAGATCGTAATGAATCGCTTTCGTATAACTATGTTACGGTAGATAATTATATCCCTAGGAATATAACTATATTACGACTTTATCTATCTTACTGCGACATATAGATACGGCTAACTTTGCGACGAAAATCTAGACTTTTACAAGGTGTTCGCTATAAACAGCGCCTTTAAGAGTAGCCGTTGACCTCGAACGTATTTTCACTTTTGGCAATTCGGTAATTCTTACTTATGTACAGTCGCGGAATGAAAAGGTTCGTCAGATTTTAAAATGATTCGATTAACGCGTCGCGAGCACATATTACCTTTTGGAGCTTCGGCACAAAATAGACTGTTGCAAAGAAAATTATGTTTTACTGTTCGATAGTAAAGTTTAAATTGATTAAGTTCAAATTTGATTAAATAATGTTGTCAAAGAAAATAATTGTTTTTTAATGCATTTTAATGAACTAAAACCTTCTTGTTGGTTTGGTGGCCCTAAATCGCATTGACATATGATGTTAAAAACTATTGTCACTACTTAGCCTACCAGTGTCATCATTGTGAAAAATATCTATTATTAGGCCTATCCCTTTGAATATTAATTAAAGAAAGAGCGGAATTATACTGAACATGAAGGTGGCTACCATATCAGCGAGATATCGCGTAGTCCAAATATTAGAAGACACGACGAATAAAGTGTTCTCATTGATCACACACACTAATTTTGGTCTACAGCCAGTCCTACTGCAGCATAAAAAGCCAAAATGTATGATGTTTGTCCGTCTGTAGATTTAAACGTCATAGTAAATACCTAGTAGTTATTCTAGTACCTAGTAATTATTCTATTAAATAATAAAATTACTTGTAATAATTACCAAGGTCCAAACACAAATGATAAGGCATCCACATCTTAAAAAATAACACATCAAAAACGACGCGACTGTTGGAATGTTTACAGTTATTTTACACATCTAATAATAAGAATAAAATCATGGGCAGATTATAACGTAACGGTTCTAAAAGATATGAATCTTATAAAAGATAATTATGATTTCTGTTAATGTTACTCAGTTTGATGGCCATGTGATGTTTCCTTCTGCACCGTTTAATACTTATGTTTTTTGTAGTTCAACTCTTCATTATTAACTTTAGTGGAAGCGATACAAAATATTGAACATTGGCGCCTATCATTGACGTTTCGTTACAAGTCAAATGCTGACTGTTATCTGACATTAGGTAGCCAAAAACAACAGCCTTGTATTTATTCTCTGAAAAGAGGATGTACTGTAATGCCGATTAATGCCGAGAGCAGTACTGACCTGTGCATTCAAACAGTAGCTGTACTGCCCACTGTTCTGCCTCACTGTTCTGCCCTCGTGTGAAATCGGCATAAGGATATGGATTTTTAGCAGAGGTTTAACTGGACTTGTTGTACTCAGGCCCGTATTAATGCCCATTTCACACGAGGGCAGAACGGTGAGGTAGAGGAGTGGGCTGTACAGTACTGCTACTGTTTGAACGAACACAACAGTACTGTCCAGTGCGTTCAAACAGTAGCAGTACTGTACTGCCTCACTGTTCTGCCCTCGTGTGAAATCGGCGTATTAGACGTCACTCAATTCTGAGACGCTCTCAAATCTCTTGCTGTCCTTGTCATTCTAAAAGGAAAAATCATAAAATCATAAAAAATCATAAAATCATATTTATTTTGTAAATAGGTTATATATATAACACTTTTACACGTCAATATTTTGTTTTTTTATTTATTTTAAGCGAACGATGGGGCCGGTGTTTCGTAGCTGGACTGCTCTGAGAAGAAACATCCGAAACAAACTCAGAGGTCAAAGTCTCTTTTAAAGTCCATACAATCGTATTGGTCAAAAATGTGCGAGAACCATGGAGGTTAATGTCTGAGGCACTCTCTTGATGAGAGAAGGACACAGATTTGAGTGGACCTGTCCAGACAGTGCAAGCATTTGTCAGTAGTCGTTTAGCTCAACTAAAAACTAAGGAGCCCAACATCTTGACGAACAGTACCAAAGTAAGGACATTTGGGTAGGAGGAAAAAATAAGGACAGCAATTAATTTAAGAGCGTCTCAGAATTGAGTGACGTCTATTAATAATTCAACAGTCAGCATAATTCAAGGAGTAGTAGGTAATGTAGGTATAATTAAATGTAGGTAGATATCCGTGGTAGCAATAGACAGCCCCCTAAGTAAATTAAACTTAAATAAAAAAACAACAAATACGTACGTAAAAGTTTTCTTTTTATTATAAAGAAACTTTATAAAGTAAGTAATTTAGGTGTGTAGGTATTTAGTATTTCAATTTTGGGACATGTGCGCTACCGCCCACCAAACGCCCCTTTTTTAATACGCTTGGCGCAATTCAAATATCGATTATATAATCGTCGTGTAAGGTTGAAGTTTTGTTGGCTTTTCCATTACAAAACAAAGCCTCGATATCTCATTCACAGGCAACAAAAACAACAGCTGACTATAAATAGAAGAATTTTCAGAATCAAACCATTAGTAGTTCCGGAGATTAACGTCGTCTAAGGTATAAGTTTGAGTATACTGTTCGATGTTGCGGAATGTTTATAATAGTTACCGTCACCCTGGAACATAAAGGGCAATCGAAGGAATATGAGTGGGTTTTAGTCAGTAAAAGTCTGACACGCACTCCCGCCGCACCCAGGACGGGAGCAGTCATTGGATGATTTCCCACTTACCAAAAAAAAAGTATACTGTTCGATATTTTTTGTTCTACCCACAACAGCACAGCACATTTCCCATCAGATACGACCAGCCGGTTCACTACGATATTTATCCCGATCCAAACATTATCTAGTACCGCAGTCTCTTGCTCGAAAATATAATACATGGATGCTGAATTTTATGTATTTTATCGGTCCCGCCTGGAATTCAAGAGGGTAGAATAAATAAATGATAAATGGATGACGCATTTCCGGGTTGCATGACATGGTTATCCCCAAATCCTATGCCATTATCTCTGGGCTCTATAGTAATGTACATACAAAATGTAATATATTACATATAGATGGAGGGGTTTTTGGAGCAGTGGTTGAGTGATTGTCTGTTGCGCTGCGAGTATTTGGTTCGATTCCCACACGGGTCAAATATTTGTATGATCTACAAGTTTTTGTTGCAAGTTGGTGAATGTTTACTAGGCTTTCAAGACACAGGAAAAGTTCTTAACTAGGGGCAACGTTCATTTTAAAAAACCATTTAACTTTTCGACGATCAATCGACAGCCGGCTATCGCGCTGCTATCGTTTTTCTATTGTATCTCTAATCACGTATGTTCAAGGGTTTGAGTATTTAACAAAGTAACTATAAACCTTTCAACGACCAACCGACAGCCGGCTGTCGTGGTGCTATTGTCTTTCTATTGTGTCTCGAATCACGTGTGTTCGAAGGTTTAATTAACTGATTTGTGAACACGAATCAACAACATAATATATGAGTTTAGAAAGTTACACCAAGTGTACACCAGTAGTTTCTCCGTGTACCTCATACAAATATATCGCCTTTACTCTTGGGCATGATCTTGGACCAAAAGCGTCGGATGGCCGTTCCATTAGCCTATGAGAGTAGAGAAAGAGGGAGTACGCCTGTGTATGTATTACTTCTGCCCTAGTCTAAATACATTTACATCCGGGCTAACTGCTGCCTTCGGAAAACTCTACATAGTACATACATATATTATTATATCTCTTTGGTATCATCGTCCAGCGATATGGAGATTTACCCAGCAGTGCCCAGCCTAGCTCAACAGTTACCTAATAGATTATTATTTGTAGGTTCTTACCTATTCTCTATTCAAAACATGGTTATCTGTTTACATGGGTAAAACAACAAAAATACCCAAAAAACAATATTGTTATGTCCGCTTGTATACAATAAAATTTCTATGTAAAACCTGGGAAGTCTGAATGTGTTCCGAGAATTTTATTCGGAAATAATAACGATTGTAAAAACATGTTCATAATACATTGAGTCTTTGGTACGGCTAAAGGCGGAACCACATTACCGTGTCGTGGCGTGTCGTGGCGCGCCAGAAGCATATCGGTTTCATACATTTAGTATGGTTAGAGACACACTTGTATGGCGTGTCGTGGCGCGACACGTTCGGCCGTGTCGCCGACTGCTCGCCACCGATTGCGCCAGAGCGGTGGTGGGGGTTTATGACGCGACACGACACGCGGGCAAAATGTGTTTCTGTACCGGCGCGTGGCTCGTGGCGCGAACCGAACATCTGGCGGGCACTTTTGGATTTATTAATATTTGCAGCAAAATTACTGACGATCTTATTGAACTTGTAAATGGTGTTTGGAAAGGAATTACTGAAATTATGAAAGTCAATAAAATAGTATATTACTTTATTATTTATTTAAAAAGGGATAAATGAATAATTATACAAAATTAACAATCCTCTGTTTATAGGGTGAACCCAGTATTTTCGTTTATTTTTTTGGTCTGAAGAAATTTCAATGCTAAGAGAAATTGTAGGTGTTCATCAAAAGAAAACATTATGCACGTTTGAACGCTGCAAAGGTTCGTTAAGTACTGTTCAGAAAAAACGCCAGAATGCGCCACGACACGACACGTAAGTGTGCACACTCACCGCCACGCCAGTAAGCATCATGGCGCGCCACGACACGGTAATGTGGTTCCGCCTTAAAGGCGGAACCACATTACCGTGTCGTGGCGTGTCGTGGCGCGCCAGAAGCATATCGGTTTCATACATTTAGTATGGTTAGAGACACACTTGTATGGCGTGTCGTGGCGCGACACGTTCGGCCGTGTCGCCGACTGCTCGCCACCGATTGCGCCAGAGCGGTGGTGGGGGTTTATGACGCGACACGACACACGGGCAAAATGTGTTTCTGTACCGGCGCGTGGCTCGTGGCGCGAACCGAACATCTGGCGGGCACTTTTGGATTTATCAATATTTGCAGCAAAATTACTGACGATCTTATTAAATGGAATTACTGAAATTTTGAAAGTCAATAAAATAGTATATTCCTTTATTATTTATTTAAAAATGGATAAATGAATAATTATCAAAATTAACAATCCTCTGTTTATCTCTGTTTTTTTTTTCTCTTTCATTTTATTATTTGTGTTTTAGAATATTTTTATGTTTAATTTTTTTTAATTTTACTCTTCAATTGTTTACTATTTAACCCGTGTTTTATTTTCAAATGTTTAATTGATTTTTATGTTCATGTTTAATTTAATTTAATACTGTTTAATTTTACTTTGATTTCAATTTTATCGTGTACTTTAACTTATACAATTCTAAACTATGTTTAAAATGATGATGTATGCATGATGTGTTCTCCTATAACTGAAGGAGCACAAATCTTCAAAGAACTTTGTATAATAATGCATGTAATGTGTATCCTTTGTTGGAGTTCCTTTCTGAATAAAATAAAAAAATAAAATAGGGTGAACCTAGTATTTTCTTTTATTTTTTTGGTCTGAAGAAATTTCAATTCTAAGAAAAATTGTAGGTGTTTATCAAAAGAAACATTATGTACGTTTGAACGCTGCAAAGGTTCGTTAAGTACTGTTCAGAAAAAATGCCAGAATGCGCCACGACACGACACGTAAGTGTGCACACTCACCGCCACGCCAGTAAGCATCATGGCGCGCCACGACACGGTAATGTGGTTCCGCCTTAAGGCGGAACCACATTACCGTGTCGTGGCGCGCCAGAAGCATATCGGTTTCATACATTTAGTATGGTTAGAGACACACTTGCATGGCGTGTCGTGGCGCGACACGTACGGCCGTGTCGCCGACTGCTCGCCACCGATTGCGCCAGAGCGGTGGTGGGGGTTTATGACGCGACACGACACGCGGGCAAAATGTGTTTCTGTACCGGCGCGTGGCTCGTGGCGCGAATCGAACATCTGGCGGGCACTTTTGGATTTATTAATATTTGCAGCAAAATTACTGACGATCTTATTGAACTTGTAAATGGTGTTTGGAAAGGAATTACTGAAATTTTGAAAGTCAATAAAATAGAATATTACTTTATTATTTATTTAAAAAGGGATAAATGAATAATTATACAAAATTAACAATCCTCTGTTTATACGGTGAACCCAGTATTTTCGTTTATTTTTTTGCTATTAAGAAATTTCAATGCTAAGAGAAATTAAAGGTTTTCATCAAAAATAATCATTATGTACGTTTGAACGCTGCAAAGGTTCGTTAAGGCGGAACCACATAACCGTGGCGTGGCGTGTCGTGGCGCGCCAGAAGCATATCGGTTTCATACATTTAGTATGGTTAGAGACACACTTGCATGGCGTGTCGTGGCGCGACACGTTCGGCCGTGTCGCCGACTGCTCGCCACCGATTGCGCCAGAGCGGTGGTGGGGGTTTATGACGCGACACGACACGCTGGCAAAATGTGTTTCTGTACCGGCGCGTGGCTCGTGGCGCGACACGAACATCTGGCGGGCACTTTTGGATTTATTAATATTTGCAAAATTACTGACGATCTTATTGAATGGAATTACTGAAATTTTGAACGTCAATAAAATAGTATATTACTTTATTATTTATTTAAAAAGGGATAAATGAATAATTATACAAGATTAACAATCCTCTTTTTATCTCTGTTTTTTTTTTTCTCTTTCATTGTATTATTTGTGTGTTAGAATATTTTAACGTTTAATTTTTTTTTTAATTTTATCTTCAATTGTTTAGTATTTAACCCGTGTTTTAATTTCAAATGTTTAATTTAATTTTGTGTTCATGTGTTATTTAATTCAATTTAATACTGTTTAATTTTACTTTGATTTTAATTTTTTCGTGTACTTTAACTTATACAATTCTAAACTATGTTTAAAATGATGATGTATGCATGATGTGTTCTCCTATAACTGAAAGAGCACAAATCTTCAAAGAACTTTGTATAATAATGCATGTAATGTGTATCCTTTGTTGAAGTTTCTTTTTGAATAAAATAAAATAAAATAGGATGAACCTAGTATTTACTTTTATTTTTTTGGTCTGAAGAAATTTCAATGCTAAGAGAAATTGTAGGTGTTCATCAAAAGAAAACATTATGCACGTTTGAACGCTGCAAAGGTTCGTTAAGAACTGTTCAGAAAAAACGCCAGAATGCGCCACGACACGACACGTAAGTGTGCACACTCACCGCCACGCCAGTAAGCATCATGGCGCGCCACGACACGGTAATGTGGTTCCGCCTTTAAGTACTGTTCAGAAAAAAACGCCAGAATGCGCCACGACACGGCACGTAAGTGTGCACACTCACCGCCAACGCCAGTAAGCATCATGGCGCGCCACGACACGGTAATGTGGTTCCGCCTTTAATTAGAGATGGCTGTCGTAAATAAAACGCAATGTATTACAAAATGGTTTAATTAGTCATAAAAACAAATGACCGGGTTAATATGATTTTCCAGGAGGTCACGTTGTTATCAATATTATCAGCGAATTTGTAAATAGTATAATTTAATACAATTTATTTACGTCCTTATATCGTAGGGATAGAGTTGAAATTTATTTTGGGTCATGTGTCGGAGTTTCCATCATTATGCAGTTTAGCTGGGATCTGGTTCAGAACTGGGTATGTGGCATTTATATAATGCTCACTAGCATTTAATTATGAACTGCTCCGGACGCGCAATATACCTGCTTAAAACTGTAATTAAAATTACTTTACTCCTGTTTAATAACAGGTGTAGAGTATTTTTAATTACATTTTTCGACGACCAAGCGACAGCTGACTGTCGGGCTGCTAATTTGTCTTTCTTTTGTGTCTCGAATCACGTGTGTTCGGAGGATTAATATCCTCGGGGAACATTTCATGGACATGGGATACAGTAGCTCTACCATTAGTTTGCACCTTGATATTAGGGATGTTATGGATATGAAATTTCGGATTGAATACGGATATAGGAATGATTATTATACTGGATACGGTTACGGATACGGATATGAAATTATTTCGGATTATCCGCTAGTTACGGATAATTTCGGTTACGAATATTAAAATTTTAAATAATTTCAAAAGTAATATAGTCATAACGTGTCTCAATTAGGCTCCGCCCCTATCCGATATTAACCGAAACTTTTATTTTGGATTCGGTTACGGTTACGGAGCTCCCGGGAGACACTTGTGAATATCAAGTTGATATTCACAAGTGTCTTCCTAAATAATTTAACGGAATTAATTATGGAGCCGGAACGATAGCCCCAAATGGGAGTTCTTTTAATTTTTTTTTTTTTTGGGATGGGTAATCATAAAATGATCCCTCTCGCTCTGGGCGAAGCGGACTATCAAACTAAAACCCATCACCACCAATCCAAGTTCCTTCTTAGCCCCTTGTATCTGGGGCCGCTGTATTTATTCCGAAAAACCCGCATCACCATTCCCCGGGCTTCCCAGGCTTTTGGCAGTTGTTAGGAGTCCTAGGAAAAACTAAGTTGTTATTTGCATCTGATAAATACTCAGCAGCATTTTGAAAAAACAATATTTTGTAGGTATATTATATGTCTATAAGTTCCATTCACGTCACTGTTACACTGTTTATCCGAATTAAACATGTTTCACTCATTAAATACCATAGGTAACCAAAATTAATTCCAAAAATATTTATTTTCGACCTAATTGGCCATTTTGTTACGTTGTATCATACATTGTTATAAAGTTGAACAGTAGCTCAGATGTCCGGCACTGTAGGCAGACTTCTCCATTAGATAAATACGTTGACAAATAGCTTGATTCATCAGTCCTGACAATAACCCGGGACTACGCGCGCGTGTACTCAAACGGTCACAAAAAAGTGGTCGTTTCATTTCAAAAACGTTCTGTGTTCCTTTTTCAAAATATGTACTGCGATTGGCCAACGCTAGGGAGGTGCTGCTTTTGCATGCCCTTGCGCAGAGGTGTCCTAACGTTTGGATACATTAATCTTGTAAGTATTTATTGTTTCCGTAATTGCGACGTAATTTTTTTTCGGACGCAGTAATCTTGTGTTAACTTTCGGACGCCTACGGTCGGTCGAATTGACGGTTAAGTCGTGTTAAATTGTTGTTTGCTTTGTAACTAGTGTTGTGATGAAGTGTTTTTTTTATACTGCTTTTGAGGTGTACCTAAATATGATTGTTTTTTAAATTGATTTGGATTGGATTGTTTTCAATTCTGTTGCAAAGTCTTGAAAGTTCTTATTATACTTTAATTTAGTCACAAGTCAAAGAGTATTTTGCAGGTCACGGCCTGCTGATAGACTAGATACAATAATTACCAATGACAAATGTGTCATTATTTGAAAAGTGAAAGTCTGAAAGACGTGTTACTGTTTAGTAAACCTTCATCAAGAAAAATATAGATTTGAATCAAGAATGCATTGCAAAGCAGTCAGTACGGTCAACATAAAAATAAATATTACGTTTTGTTTCTAATACGGGTACTTTATTATAATTTTTTATTACTTATGGGCTTGCCCTTGGTCCCAGAATAGCCCGAGGGCATAGACGGGGCCTACGATGGAGCGAGTTCACCCAAAAGATGCCTATGCACTCGTCTCTTGAATACATCCGGGTTATATGCATTTGGGAACACAGACGCCGGCAGGGAATTCCATTCAAATTCAGGCTGAAAAACATATTTTTATACATATTACATGTTTAATGTTACATAACGACCTTGCCAACCGTTCTTTATTCTGACTTTTATTACTATACTTTTATTTTTTATATACACAAGCAATTTAACGCCTAGCAATTCATTTAGTATTTTGATATAATGAGGCAATTCCAACGTGTTATTTTATCTACATTACAACTGCCTACACACAGCAGTATTATATTTTCAGGATTCATGAATTTACATTATGTGACTTTCTTTATTCCACTATAACTTGAAAACACCGGAACGGATTTAGGCGCATGAGGTATCAATGGAATTCTTGCATCGTCCCAAAATCGTCATCATCTCCCATGCCTTTTTCCACCTATGTTGGGGTCAGTTTCCAGCCTAACCGGATTCAGCTGGAAACGAGTCCTCCACAACCCAATTAATTGACGACACCTATACCTACACCTTGGTTAGACTGGTCACTTTCAGACTTCTGACTACGCAGAAACTAGTTATAGTAATAGTAATTTGTTCATAACATGTACAGTTGTTTTCATTCTATACTAATATTATAAAGAGGTAAAATTTATAAGTTTGTAGGTTTGTAAGTTTGTATGTAGGGGGTAATCTCTGGAACTACTGGTCCGATTTGAAAAATTCTTTCAGTGTTAGATAGCCCATTTATCGAGAAATGCTATAGGCTATATACCATCACGCTACGACCCACGGGAGCGGAGCAGTAACGAAAAATGCGGGTGAAACCGCATGGGACAGATAGTATTTAATAATCTGAATATTCGTTGAGTATTTAATAATCTCTGAAACGAGATTGATTTTGAATTTATTAACTACCGGAATCGGTTATCAAAATAGAAAAGTTCTCGTGAGAAACGACACTGAATGTAAACTTTTGAGACTGACCCTACCACTGCTAAGTGCCGTGCATTTAAACTAATAGAAGTAGGTAATGCTTAAGTAGTCACACAAAGCGTGTCTCAATTGATTCAGTTAAGACCTCTGTGATTTACGCTGTGTTGTAAGGTTTAGGTCCACACCAACATTATACATATACATACGGAAAAATAAGTGTTTGTAATTTTGTATACTCTTAAAACTTACTTACTGACCTTGTAACCTGTAAGTGTACGGGTAAAATAGGGTAAATAGGGTTCAGGCGCATTAGGGCTAATTCTCGTTTTGGCAACCGACTCCCAAATGGACTACTTCTCATTATGGCTACTTCTCGTTTGGGCTACTTCTCATTTGGGCTAGTTCTCGTTAAAATAAACTTCATACTCGGAAAGTTAATTTTATTAGCTTTAGCTAGCTAAAGCCGCGGGCAAAAGCTAGTGTTTATAGTTATACAAATTATTTTGCACATCGTGGATAGATATGCAGCATAAATATTAAACGATACGCGTGTCTGTTAAATTATCAGCTAATTGTAATTCGAACTGGTGATATTTTTTACGCTCTTATAGGCATGGTTGCGAATTCCAGAAGTGGCACGTGACTTGGGAATTGGGATGTCTCTGGTATCACTTAACATCAGAAAGTCTATTCATTAGGAGCATTTGCAATCTTATAATCTCAATAAAAATATCACTGTCTTTAAAAGGCTTACCTATTCTTGAACTAGGAGAAGATAGTTCTGTGACGGTTACTTTTACGGAAAAGTTGTCAAGAAAAAGTTCAAGAGATTTGAAAGTTTAAATAAAATCGCACTTTTTAACAACATTATAAAAACTATTTTTAAATATCTAATTGCTCCTATTACTCTTTACAGATCTTCAGTGCGTTTATGGTGGGGATCTACAGTTACTCGGTGCATTCAGATTTCGGCTTGTTCGCGGTGTACCACGGGATCAACGTCGGCATCTCGGTACCAGAGGGCGTCTGTGTCGCCATCTACTGTTTCGAAATTGTCTTCACTGCACTCCTGCTCTATGGAACTCATAAGGTAAATATTTTTGTCGTTTGTTACCCTTTTATGAGTGGCCTTCGAACCTTTTTTGTGAATCGGACTAGCTTCCTGTTAAAGGCTCGAGCAGACAATTTGTGTATGCGTAGACGTAAGCGTAAACGTGCGCGTACCACTGAGTTGTAATGTATGAAACTGTATAAGACAGGACACACCGTTAGCGTAGCGTAGATGTGATAACGTCACGCTAGCATTCGGTCTGCTCGAGCCTTAAATCCTTTTTTTTTATGGGACATCACTAAATGACTTCTCTCGCTCTGGGCCGAATGGAAGGGAGTGTCAGACTTCTACTGACTAAAACCCATCTATGTTCCTTCTTAGTTCTTTGCGTCCGGGGTCTCGGTATCTCTTTCGCATTCGCAACAATCCGCCGCCCTCCAGGTTCCTGTCAAATCCTGACTCCGAAACAAGTGACAGACATTTCAAGTCTGTCTAAATGACTAATTCAGTGTCAAGGATACAAGATAAAAAGACTACTGTTATGATGGTCTAGTACTCTAGTTCAAGATAGGAATCTGACAATTACCCACTTACTGCATTATTGCTTTCGACGAACTGTGAGCACCGCAGTTGCACGTCTTTTCGTAGTTCTATGACCACTTTAGTGTGAGTCATTATTATAAAGCATCTTTTGTACCGTAAGAAGTACACAGTTCGCCAGAAATGATTATAAAAATTACTGCGGTTGTTGTTGAGGTGGAATGTATTAGTGTTGCAAGGAAAAAGGAAACTCTAATATGACATCATCTGCCTATTCCCAAAAACTATCTTAGGTTCTGCTTCCATTCTGATCTGATGTGGAACTTAGTACTAGTCTTTTTTTCTTCTTGTTTATGGACCTCCCTTTAGGATGATTCGTTTCCGCACTTAGGCCTTTGAGCTGGGCCATTGGACGCAAAAGCTTCAGCTGTCACTTGCTCAATACCAGTTAGCTATTAGAAGTTTTTGACACAACCCATCTATAGAGCAAAGATTGTACGATAGATCTATTTATTTGAGCCAGTGGAAGTAACTAACTACATATATGTATAAATAGGACAAACATTTTTTCAAAAGTATTCAGCAATAATTGCTACCTCAGACGTTTCTGCATAAGTCAGTGATTGACATCATTTTCCCGGCTTGTCTCGAGCCGGTTTTCTACTTTGCAAATTGCTGAACCAATCAGTAAAAAATGTGTATTTACTAATTCTTGGTCTCAGTGATCTTGAGTACTATGTAGACACGAATATACATAGCTATTAGGGCATCTGTTAAAGCTTTGATAAAAAAAGATCATAAACATAAAACCTTCGAACACACGAGATTCGAGACACAAGTCTGTTGGTTAGTTGTCAAAAGATTAATTGGCATTTTTTTGGCATGGCATTTATTGTTAGTGCGATAAAACCCCCTCCAAATAGTTATTCAAAAATCAGATCATTGCTAACTTAATAGAATTGTTTATTTTATTTCTTCTAGTACGGGGTTATCAGTGAGACCTTTTGGACTATTATAATATGTATTGGGAACTTGAACTTTCCGCGACGTGACGCGTTCCGTCTGCTGACGTCACGCAGTAGGAACGTACAGTGATAAAGCTGCGTCTACGCTAGGAGAGCCGAGCGCTAGCGGAGCACGAGCCGAACACAATTCGTCTAGTGTGAACCGACTTACAAGGCGTACGAGGGGCCGAAGCCAACTCGCAGAGGCCTCTTGAGGAAAACTTTTTGTGGAATGGGACACCAACCGACGATTATCCCTATATGCACATGTAAGGGCACCTAAGGATAACCCCCGGTTGGTGTTGGATTATTGTAAAATATGGCAACTAACAAAAATAAAAAAATTATTATTATTATTTCGTTCGTGCTCGGCTGCGTTCCGGTTCCGCCTATTGTCGGTTTTTGACGAGCAAAAAAGGATATGCTTCGCGCTCGAGGACAGCGATCGTAGTACGTTCGTTGTCCACACTTGACGCCGCGACCGACGAAGCCGAGAACGGCTCTGCTTGTGCTTCGCTCGTGCTCGGTCGGTTCGTCTAGCGTAGACACGCATTAATGTGCGGATAGCCACAATCGCTATCATGTTCGAACTTGTGGAGCACCATTTATCATTATGATGGATACCATTTTATTGCATTATTGCAATTATTGACAGCAAATACCGCAATAAAGAGGTTATAAACTTGAGTTTTCTCTTTGACGGTGAGATAGTGGCCGCGATAGGCCTCTTGAAGACTTCATTAAATCTTAATTAAAACTCGGTACTCAGAATATTGTTAGTTAAATTGAAATAATTATGAAATAATTGATGAGTACTTAGAATTGAAGGCTTGTTCTGGCTTTTACCGGCTGTATCTCTACTATGAGTTGCTTTCAAAACTCGATACCGCTAGTGTTAAATTGTGAATATTTAGCGAAATTGGCTTTTAGTGAACTAGGTTGATTAGGGATCTAGGGCTTGATGATTATTTCTCTAGTAGCGCTATACAATACTTCATACAAACTTTATTATTCAGGGAGATGCTAGCAAATTTAACTGTGCAACCTTATGGTAGAGCTTGAGAGGCAGTCAGTAAGGTCTGCAGTAGTTATAGGTTTTAATCACACCGTTATATAATGTTGGCGCCCTATAAAGAGTGACTGACTGACTGCATACCGGGAGGCCCCGGGAATCCGGGATACGAATACCGGTCTGCCCTCGACACCACGTTCCACGTGTGTGAAATAGGTTATTCCGATCCCCCGTTTTGTCCCCATGGGTTGGTAAAATACTGAGATACTTAGTATTAAAATCAATCAAAAGTACTAGGCGGGCAGTAGCGTGAAGAGGTTAATAGAAAATGTGTTCCACACATTGCTAACTGGGGGACAAATCGAACTTCTTTATCCTATCTGTCACCCGTGGGGACAAAACGGGGTGACAGATCAGAATAATCCTGTGCAATGAAGTTCTTTAACGATCAAACAACATTTCCAATGAACAATCAACTGTAACATCTGCTAAACTGACAACCAGATGCAGCATTTGACACATCCTTTCTTTTATTACAGAAACTAATACTGTACATAAAGATATACTACTATTTCGCCGTGACGACAACGGTGGCGTCAGTCCTGCTCCAGATCCTTGACTTCGTGGTGATGGCGTCTTTCCACAGAATGGGGTTCTACATGATCTTCGAGGTGCTGCCTCTTATGTTCGGTGCTCTAGGTAAGAACTTCAGTACTATATTTGGATGGGTTTAGTGTTAGTCTACTTGAGATATCGATAGTCTACCCGAATTGAGAACCCCCTTTTTGTAGTCGGTTAAATTTGTGAGGGTCTGGTTAAAATAACTATAAAGAAAGAAGACATGAAAAAAACCAGAGATCTCACATAAAATAAACTTATCTAATTCATTTTATACTTCTTAAAGTCAGAATAATATAGCCAGAGCACTGCTTATTATAAATTATGCTCTAATTAAGCACTTGAATTTACTTTAAAATTAAAACTTTCCAAACAACATAAAAAAACGTACCTAAATAAATCTTTTTTCGAATTTCTCCAAGTGTTCTTAACATTTTAAGAATTAGGTATTCCAAAAAGTTCTAAGAAAATTATATCAAAAGGTTTTTATACTTTGACTAAGTATAAATAATGCTGTCAGTTTTCTTGTAAAAAATTCATTGGATGCCATATAGTTTATTTTTTCTTTTATTGTTTTTTTATTACTTTGGGCATTACGCAATTTTTTCAATCAACTTCAGCCAGCGTACTTCGTAACAGTGTCATGTCATGCAAAGAGGATTAAGCACCAAAAAGTATTTAATGAAGTCAAAACGAAAAAGTTGGTACGCGACCTATAATTTAGTAAGCAGTAAAGTTTGTTATGTAAATAAATTAAATATATTATTTTTGTTCCAGCGATACAAATCTACCTCATAATCTTAATAAGGAGTTTACTGAAGAAGATGGAGGAGTCAGACACTCACGCGTACGAAAACCAGCTACAACAGATCGTTTACGAGGGAAAAGTAGAACCCAATGGCGTGTACGATTCTACTGTGGTGCCTGTAGAAGTTTAAAATAGTTTACAACAGAGTAAATATCGTTTAAAGTGGGTTACATCAGACACGTAAATAAAAAGTTCATCTTTAAGTCATCTTTGGCGCCATTAAAAAGTGACAGATAAAAAAGATGGCGGCCAAACATAGATAAGAAGTGTACGTTATCTGTTGGAGGTCTAAACAAAAATATTACTGATGTGGCCCTCGGCCCTACCCAGGCTATGTAGCCATCGTAAAAGTTGACCAGAGCACAAAGTTGGCCGTAGTGAATTGTCTAAAAGTTAAAAAAAGTTAAAAGTTAAAAGGTAAAAAGTATAAAAATAAAAACTCAGAAATACAAAAACAGTAAAACATATGTTTTTTTTTTGGAAATTCAAACTCAAACTTTCAAACTTTTATGATATATTTTTAAATTTGATCTGTTACATTCTACCTTTATTTTTCTCCACCAAAATATTTCAATGTGTTTGATGTCATACAACCCGCTGTAATGATTTTATTTTTACTGATCAAGGCAAAATACAACTAAGCACGTGCTTTAGCTAGGCATAATTCTTGTCACTGTCACCCAACTGTCAAATGCAAAGTCCCGTCCCTATTAGAGACCGAGTTATAAAGAAGTTGGAGTCATCTCGTGTTTTTGGATATAAAAACACGTGTATGATCTCGATACTATAATTAATAACCGTACACCGCCATTTAAACTAATATTGTTCCTAAAGTGGACAATGGTGCCGATTCCCTTGGTCACAAACTATTCTAATTTTAAGTTAAATGCATCTTTCTCTTTTCATTTCTTAAAGAAAAGGACAGAAGATACAATTTAGTTTAATCCTGTCAAATTAGACAGCGCCCGAAGAAAATTGACGTATATTTAGACGCCATGTTTTCAAAACGCGTCTAAATTATCTATGGAGTGTCTAAATTTGACAGGACTTAACTAATATTTTATCTTCTGTCCTTTTCTTAATTAAATGGAAAGAGAAAGATGCACTAACTTAAATTAACTTTAGTTTGTGAACAAGAGAATCGGCACCATTGGCAGGAATCATCAAAATCTCAGTGGATTGCCATTATTAATATAAAAATTGAATTGAATACAGAAGTTGCTTAGCGTGTGCTTCGAGCAAGCAATGTTGCTGTCACTATCGCACAACTATCAAACTACGACGGACTAATTGTATTTTTTTTTGTCGTCTCGTTTATTGAAAGGAAAGTGATAAGCAACGTCTATTTATCTGGTCCTAAAAGTTAGTTTCGAATGGTCCCTTCTGATTTCAAGAAGAGCTAAGCTGGAGTACGTGTTTAGTAACATTTATTTATTTTGGCCTGAAGCCATAACAAAAACTCATGCTCCACGCCGATGCTGATATTCTCGATCTTGTGATGTTCGCTCTCTCATTTTAGTTCTAGTTTATAGTAATAATTTAATTTGTAAATATTTTGTATATAGTATAAGATAAACAAAATTGTGATATACTTACAATAAATTACGATATTTTTAATTTTATGTGTTTTTTTCTACCTATGTACATAAATACTGAAGTTTGATATTAATTATTGGTTTTATGTAGTTCGTGCTTTTTATAACTCTCTGACGAAGGTTAAAACTGACTACTCGATTTATAATTACTTGTTCTGATTAATTATTCATGGCTGTAGCACACCTCCGCTGCGAAACTCAAAGGGCGAAACCGCAATAGTTTCGCTGTGAGTTGTGAGTTCTTTGGCGGCGAAACAGGAGCGAAATTCCCTGCTCTTACGTACAAAACTGACTATGATGTTGTCTCTTTCTAACACGAATTCACTCATTTGCTCAGGCGCCGTCGTCTACATCTCCGCCCGTTGACCGCCATTTTGTGTAGAACTGTTGTACAGCGAAACTCGCGCAGCGGTTTCGCGGTTGTTGTTTCGCAGCGGAGGTGTGTGTGCTACAGGCATCAAAGTCTACACCGCTTGTAGCTCGTTTTCCCAATAAAATTGCGTAAGGCAGAAATACTATTATCTATGATTGTACTATGTGTAATACCTACGTTTACTTATACATAGTTGTAAACTGACTGACATAACTGAGTGTGTGTATTCTTTGTGACGAGTAGTCACCACAAAGAAAGGAAATTTTGAAAATCAAGTAAAAAAATAGAGGATGAATGTATCAGCATCCACGCGGGCGAAGCCGCGGCTGAACTATATACATTTAACAAAAGGACAGGGGGGGAGGAGATAGATGAATAATAAAAAAAGAGTATAGATTGTATTTCGATTGCAGGTTAAATGTCATATACATATCGGCAAAACCTATTCGTATTTATTTAATCAAATGTATAAAAAAGTACAATAACATACTTTATCAACGGAACAAGGAATGAATATTATTGTTTAAATATCAATCTTTATTTTTAAACAGTAATTCAAGGTACTGATAAAGCGATGTGTCATGTCCGTTCAATTGTGCAGCGGCAGTAAATAATAATGCGTAGATCTGCGCGAGTGGTGTAGCTTGGCGTAGCACACGTGGCGTAGTTTGGCGTAGCACACAACTCGTAGCACTTGTTTGTCGTAGCACCTTAATCGTAGTACGTAAACGCGTAGTCTTCGAAAATAAAGGCTACGTCTGCTACGAGCCAAGAAAGGAAAAGCCACCTGCCACGGTAACTTACGTACTTGTAAATCTACAATGCATGATGTAATAACTAAAAGGTATAATTTGTTTTGCATTTCGTTTTAGGTCTTATTTCCCGGAACTAATGCAATTTTGTTTTTTTTTTCTCACTTATGCATAACTAAAATATGTAACCTGTGGCATAACAACGCTTTTAAGGACTAACGAATCCATGATTTTTTTTTAACCCTGACTGAGGGTTCGGGGAGGCCCTAATCGAACTAAAGAGCCGGGTCCCTTTTTTCCAGAGGCCCTGACATGTTGCCTCTCTAGCAAGAGATAAGCCACTGTTTTGCCTACGTTTACAAACATATTTAATTCCACCCTGTTAGGTGTATGGTCAGTGGTACGGTCATACGGTGGGCTCTTCACAGTGAAATTCCCGAAATTGATAACAATTTAGAAACAAAAGCTTGACTGTACAAATTAAAGCATGTATCTAGTATCTACAGAGATACGCTACAATGTATCTTTAGTGCTTTCTGCATATACACATGTATCAAAATTCGTTACTACCACGGTTTCTACCTATGTATAGCACTATTGTGAAATAATATGCACATATCATGTGCATATATATATAATATTGGTATTAAAAGTATTGCGTATGTATTTTCGTTATTTCATCATGCATTCGTGACCCATGAGCCATTAGTAATTACCTTAAAAAATAAATTGAAGTCATTAACTAACGTGACGATTTCGACTCGCTCTTGACACGATAGACAAAGAATTGGAAAATAATAGAGGAAACCGCGTTGCCCGGCAGCATACTGTTACCAGCTTGTAAATATCCCCCTGTAGGAAAAAAGGTCTCAACTCATACAAAATGACACGGGCATTGACCTCCACGATTGCTAAAAAGGCAGATAGTTAATTTGTTTGCTGTGGTGTCCAAGATAAACTAAGAATATGTATTAAGTATAAATAAGTAAATATATTAGGACAAGCCACACACTTCTATTGATCCTAAGCTAAGCAGAGCTTGTGTTATGGTAAACAGATAACTGATATCCTACTAATATTATAAACTAGCTGTCCCCTGCGGTTTCACCCGCATTTTTCGTTACTGCTCCGCTCCCGTGGGTCGTAGCGTGATGGTATATAGCCTATAGCATTCCTCGATAAACGGGCTATCTAACACTGAAATTTTCAAATCGGACCAGTAGTTCCAGAGATTACCCCCTACATACAAACTTACAAACCTTCAAACTTACAAACTTACTTTATAATATTAGTATAGAAGTATAGATGTAAAAGTTGTTGTGTGGATCTTTGTTACTCTTTCACGCAAAAACTACTGAACGGATTTTGATGCAACTTAAGGACATAGACTACGAAACATCACGCTATGAGTTAAGGAAGCAGAGCAGTAAAATAATAACTTAACATGGCGCGAGTGAAACCGCGGGGACATACATATGTATGTATTTTATGTGTTATTAATCCTTAGATCTCGTGATTAGAAACACAATAGAAAAACAATAGCAGCGCGACAGCCGGCTGTCGCTTGGACGTCGGAAGGTACGTTGCCTATGCCTACTATCCTATTATATTGCCTACTAAAGTCAATACCGATGAAAACATGTCTTTGAAATAAATAATTTACAATTACAATCATTATAGTATCAATTTCTCGTGTTTTTTCCTGTTATTCCAACTGCACTAATTATTTATGCTAAATGTGGAGAAGAGACGATTGTGCTGTAGGCAAATGAAAAAGAGACTAAATTGTAAATAATTGTTTTAATAATTAAAATGCAGTAGAAGAACAATGACAACCTAATTATTATTATTAACCCAATTATCACTAACTATCTATTATTATTAACTAGCGACCCGCCCCAGATTCGCACGGGTGTTACAAATCTTTAAAAATCCCGGCTTTTCTCTACTATAATAAGCATGGAATATACTTAAAAACCTTCCTTAAGAATCACTCTATCTATTAAAAAAAAACCGCATCAAACTCGTTGCGTAGTTTTAAAGACCTAAGCATACATAGGGACAGACAGACGGCGGAAGCGACTATGTTTTATACTGTGTATGTATGATTTTACTTTCGTTTACGTCATTGGATGGCAAACAAGCAAATGACACGTACATGATGTTAATTAGCCAGTGCTGTTTAGATATTCTGCAATATCATAGACCTCCCACCCAGATGTAATGCTATCTTTGAGACATAGCTGATATACCTCATAATATTATGCTTGTAATTACACTGGGAGCAACCAAACCCCTTGCCTATATGGATTCGGGGTACATAAGCTGTAACTGCCAATAATTCGGGAGCTGGCAGAGACGTGCCTTTTGTACACCAACCGAAAAGTCCTGTTGGCACTAACAAAGATGAAAAACACTAAAATATAATTTAAAATCCATACTAATATTATAATTGAGAAAGAGTGTGTCTGTTTGTCGGTCTTACGCGGCAAAACGGAGCGACAAATTGACGTGATTTTTTAAATGGAGATAATTGAAGGGATGGGCTACTTTTTGTCTCTTTCTAATGCCAGCGTAGCTGCGGGTAAAAGCTAGTGTACATATAATATTTAAACAACTAATTGAGGAGTAGGTACTCTGACTCGTGTCTAAGGCTGAGGCTACATTAGGCCGCGACGCGACATGCGACACATGAGCGATTAAAACAAGTAAATGAATGCTCACGTATATGGCTACACCGTACATCAAATATTACTACCGATCTTTGATTTCAATACTCAATACTCAAATCTTTATTGCACTCCACATGTTATACAGGTGTTATATAATTATTGACTAGGTACATTGTGGGCCCTGTAGGGTTTGTTTTTTTTTTACATTGTTTCTTTATGCGATAGGAACAACATTACTGAAATCACGGCATCGGCTACATCAACATATGAGCGAAATTGAAGCGAATTTATTAGAAAATTTCTCACTTGCACGACTAGTTCAATAGTGCTGCTAAATATCCGTGGGGCTACATTATGCGTTTAGTAAACCGCGATGGATAGTAAGCCGCATGAATCGCTCTTGCTAATTCGTTGTTGAGCATGTGTACTGTAGCCATGTCATCGCGAATATACGCCGGAATTTCGCTTGTAATGTAGTCATACCATGTTTTTCTCGTTTCGCTCTTCCAGTCGCATCGCAAATCGCTCCCTACTGTAGCCTCAGCCTTAGAGACTTAAATGCCCGTCGACCTCTAGGCATAATAAATCCGGTGACCAGCGACATTTTACCGGTCTTGTCACCCAGTAATTAAGCTAAATTTGCCCACGCAGCATTGGCTAAATTCTGCGAAGAGCGGTTGTTTACACAAGGCTATGTCCTGGTGAAATCCCCGAATATGTTTTGATAGTGATAATAGGAGCTTCCGTTCGGTGTAGAAGTCGTTTGCATTTATGACATCATTTTGACGAGTCATCAGTAAGTTATCCAGTGCTAAAGTTCATTACTGAGTGATAAGGATAAGGCGCCAATAAATAAATATTATTTATCCGGCTCTGATTTATGTTTCCCTAAAATTATTACTTACGTAGGTAAAAGGTTTTGCCATTTATATCGTTATCGTCATGAGTTCGATTTCTAGGGCAAACTTTGTGTGATGAACATGATTGTTGATTCTGTATCTGAGTGTAATTTATCTACCTATTATATAATGTAGAAAATTATATAATTATGTTAATCAGTTTTGACGGATTATTTCGATCTGTCACCCCGCTTTGTCCCCATACGGTGACAGAAAGGAAAAAAAAGGTTTGATCTGTCCCCCAGTTAGCAATGAGGGGACAGATCGAACTTTGTTCACTCCTTATCAGTTTCATCTGTCCCCCTATCACTGATATGGGGACAGATTAAACTTTTTATTCCTGTTTATCACCCATAGAATTTAATACATTTATTCTAAATTCAATTAAAGATTGAAAACTTAAGAGAACAAAAGTACTAGGCGCGCAGTAATGTGAAGTGATAATGTGAGAAAATTTAAAATACTTTCGTACGTTTGCATTTATAATATTAGTACGGATATTAGTACGGATGTATATCACCTGCTGGTTAACATAACACAAGCTCTGCTTAGCTTGGGATGTGATGGCCGTGTGTGAGTTGTCTCAAGATATTTATTTATTTATTATTTATTTAGTTGTCTGGTTTCTATAGTACGGACTCTGCTTAGTTTGGGGTCAGATAGCCGTGTGTGAGTTGTCTCAGGATATTAAATTTAAGTTTTACGTTATTGTGAGAGTATTTCTCTACCCCTTTGGCAATTGTAATAAGAACGTTACGAAGGCTGATGTGTAAAACTGTAAAGCAAAAGCTTCATGAGCTCTTGGCCCAAGTGTACAGATCCTCTGACACCGCCCTTGCAATTAATTGGCCCTTGCAGTCACCCTTAAAATGATATTAAATTTGAAAATTTATTAAAAATTATCACTTTTACACATCAATATTTCGTTTTTTTAAGCGACCGATAAAGCCGGTATAATGCTAGCTAACTACTCTGAGAAGGATACATCTGAAATAAACTCGGAGGCCAAGGCCTTTTTGGGTAAACCAAAACTCAAGTTGCATATATCCTAGACGGTATTTTTAAAGTTAGCGTTCATAATTTTATATTGATCTGTTTGATTCTGATTTATATTGATTTACTTACTAAAAGTTAGGTGTACTAACTGTTCTTGATAACACGTAATAAGTTTTGTTTATAGTCATTTGTAGTGATAACCTATGCGATATGGTTGATCTTGCATCTGTTACATATAGAGATTATTTTTTCCTTATATGTCACCTCACCTATATAAAACTTACTTAGGTATTTATTTATACTTTATGCAAAGTTAACAAAGGGTGATGACGAGCCAGGTAGGATATAGAGATCTGCCTATGTTTTGGACTGCGGTACTTCGTCACGACGTCACCTTTCTGAATGATAAGAACTTGGTAATAGTTTAGACTCATTCATCTCCCTAGCCTTTTCCCAACTGTGTTGGGGTCGGCTGCCAGCCTAACCAGATTCAGCTGGAAACCGGTGTTTTACGTGAAGCAACTGCCTATCTGACCTCCACAACCCTGTAACTGGGCGACACGATACCTCTTGGTTAGACTGGTCAGAGTTCCTGGCTAACCAGTAACGACTGTCAAAGTTCTTCGAATGACAACCGGGAACCAACGGCGTTACGTGCTTTCCGAGGCACGAGATGTCAGTGATGTCCAAGATAAACTTTAGAAAGTACATATGAATTGAAAAAGTCACATTGGTACTTGCCCGGATTCGAACCCACGACCTCTTACACGAGAGGCGGGCGCCTTATCCACTGGACCATCACGACACTTTTTTCACACTGGTAATAGTTTAGACTAGTCTAGAAAAATAAGTGCTTTGAATTATAACGTTTCTTTATGCACAATAGCAAAAGGCGGTTCTAAAACTACTAACTACTCTAGAATGCCTAGATTCTCTACCAGTCAACCGATGGCAAAACAATATGGCAGGTGCATACATTCTCAAATAAAACATCGTCATCATCATCAACCTGAAACCTCTGTCAGTCTACTACAGGATATAAACCTTACAAGATCACACCTTAGCCAGAACTTCGCCTAGACTTTATACAGATTCTTCATTGGCTCATAATTATTGCCTGATAAGTTCTCTACGCAGATCGGCGCTGCATCTGGCAAGGATTTTTTTTTTGGCAAGTGGGAAATCGTCAATCTTCCAGGGCGGGGCGGGAGGGCGTGTCAGACTTTTACTGACTAAAATCCCACTCACGTTCCTTCAGTTGCCCTTTATGTTCCGGGGCCACGGTAACTATTATAAGTATTCCGCAACCCCGGATCAAGGGTAACGACCCAAAACTACGCTTACCTAAACGTGTCTTTACAACACTAGTAACATACGGATTACAATAACGTTATATTTCAGTGTTAATGTGTCTACATTATTTCACAACTTAAGGCATTTTTCCCCCTTAAGGAGAATTTTATAAAAAAATCTGTGTGGCAGTTGGCACAGCCTTAATACACTACAGTCTAACAAAACTTTAAAAGACCTACAATAATTTTAACAAACCTCAATGACTGTCGTTACTTTTATTGGCTTCTTATTATCCCCTTCTAATAATAATAAAAAAAAACTTGCAATTCCAAATAAGCGAACTTAAATTTGTATGAATTGAGAAACTTTTGAAAGAGCAATACAAATTACCGAAGACAATAGGTATTATAGTGTTGCCATTAAACTGATATATCTGAATTCTAATAGAACCAGAAGGTAGGCACTTGGAACTCCATAACGGGATAACTTGTTCGGGACGTGGGTCAATAAAATTCTACCAAACTTTTCTTGCCTTTTATACAAGTGAAAATTTCCAGCTTTAAAACTTAACATTAGCCTGTCAGTTAATATTTAAAAAATAAATGATAAAAAAGTAGATTTAATAGCTATAATAGCAAGTTTTATAAGTATCAGAATTGAAACAACTAATTTTTAAATTTTCACCCCTTGGACCGCCACTAGCAGAACCAACAGCTTTACGTGTTGTCCGGGGTATCTGTACAAATTTGGTACAAGCTATCAAATTCAGTGCTTCTATTGAGAAATGTAAAAACCCAAAAATACTTTACCCTGAGAATCAATAACAATGAGGTAGACAGGAAAGTTAAAAAATAACAATACATAAAATCAATCACTACCTCTCTAATGTTTATTAGAGAGGTAGTGATTGACTTTATGTATTGTTATTTTTTAAAGTATTAACTGGCTCTTTTGTTATGTAATTTGATAGAGGCTACGTGTTTCGTAGCCTCTATCAAATAGAATAGAATAGAATCATTTATTTGCCATAAACATGTGTATACATACATTCACACGCAGGTGCATGCATGTAGGATGATATAATAATTATAAAGCGCTTAAAAACATGTTTGCCACTTGACATGGCATGCAAATTACCTAACAAAAGAGCCAGTTAATACTGGCTACTTGGTATAATATATGTGTGTCATAATAAAAACAATTTGTGTAAAAAATATGTACAAAAAAGTTTAATGATCTTAATGCACAATAAACAAACTAAAATAGACAAAGAATAATCCTTTACTAAAGTGTAATTTCATTCAGTTTTCATAATCATTCTTACACTTTCCGTTAGAGGGACACATTTTCTCGCACACTTCTTCCGTCTCACACGTTCCCTTTGAACAGGTATCTTCTGTCCCTTTCTCGGTTTCGGTTAACCTTGCTGTGTATTTCAAAGTACATTCTGCTTCTGCCTCAGCTGCGTTGTTGACGAATCTGAACTCGCAGTTGTTCTTCAGTTTGATGATCTCGCTCCGAAGCAGTAGTAGGAAGTAGGTTTGTGATACTGTGGAAAATATATAACTTGGTAAATTCATAAGCTTTAACATCCATACTAATATTATATTTATAAATGGGAAAGTGTGTCTGTCTGATTGTTTGTCTTTCTTTCACGTCAAAACGGAGCGGCGAATTGACGTGATTTTTTAAGTGGAGATAGGTCAAGGGATGGAGAGTAACATAGGCTACTTTTTGTCTCTTTCTAACGCGAGCGAAGCCGCGGACAAAAGCTAGTCAATTATAAAGCTGGGTGAGACTGGCAGAGCAACGTAGTGTCCGTTCTGGAAAAATGTTTATTGGTTTCCTCCGTGTTAACCGGTTTGGACCAAGGGCTCAAATCTGCTATTGCAATCACGGAACAGACAAAAACAGGATTGCAATATTGGTTCAATGTTCGAGTTTTGACGTGTATATAACGTCAATATATGTTTAAAATTATCCCATAAAAAAACTGTTAAAGTTGTCAAATATCCGGTTGATGAGACTCGATTCGATTACAATAGCAAACTTAAGCTCCAACAACAAATATACCCAACTGAACGAATGGAGTCGAACGAACTGAACAAATATTTGGCCTTACGAATATTTGTCCTGCGACAAAAAGCACAACAGCCGATCGCTCGCAAAAAAACTATACAATACGTTCTTCCACAATTTTCATTCAGAATTACCCCAATTGGAATAGCCCTGCCAACCTTAACAAAAAAATGCTAATAGCACTTACTAATGTTAACAAAATAGCCCGAGAAGTCGAGCAGCAACAGCCAGCTGCTGAAGGACGGCACATGCGCGGGCACCACAGTGGGCACCATAATAAACACCATGATGAGCACCAGCGTGATCGTCAGCCCCAACAGCACTGCGTTGTAGATGTAGTACACGTTCAGCAGCCTCACGTTTTTCTGAAGCAAATCAAAAATATAGGTACAGGTCTTTTCTGCCTAGTGGTTAAGACGCCCGCCTCTTATCCAAGAGGTTGTGGGTTCAAATCTAGGCAAGTACCAATGTGACTTTTTTAATCCACATGCACTTTCTAGGATGTGTCTTGGTTATCACAGACGTCGGTGAAGAAAAACATCGTGAGGAAACCTGGACTTGTAGTTAATATGAGTCCGAAATCGCCAATCCGCGCAAGCGTGGTGATCATGCCTATTATTGCCCCACTACAGGGCAAACACCTCTTATTAAAATAAAGAAGGTACGAGCATTGATCACCATGCTTGCTTAAGGAGTATAGGGAATTACAGACATAAATTATTATTTTCACAAAACTGAATGTCAATATGAAGGTGAAAGCAGTGAGTGATGATAAAGTCAAAAATCACTTTAGGGTCACAGCATCAATTGTAACGTACGTCATGTGCATTGGCGTTGCGTTTAAAAATATCATCATCATTTCCATAGCATTTTCCCAACTATGTTGGAGGCGGCTTCCAGCCTAACCGGATTCAGCTGGATATCAGTGTTTTACGTGAAGCGACTGCATATCAGACCTCCACAAACCCAGTAACTGGACGACATGATACCTCTTGGGTAGACTGTTTAGACTTTCTGGCTTCTGACTACCCGTAACGACTGTCAAAGTTCTATGAATGACAATCGTTACCAACGGCTTTACGTGCTTTCCGAAGCACGGGATGTCAGTGATGTCCAAGATAAACTTAAGAAAGTACATATGAATAGAAAAAGTCACATTGGTACTTGCCCATCCTCCCCACAGCCTCTTATCCACTCGGCCATCACGACCCATGCGTAAATGACCCATGCGTAAATAGAATGCGTAATGCGTAATATTAACATAAAAAACTCACCGTGTGCCCGCCAATAACGAACACCAAATTGAACGCCACATCGAGCAGGAACAAAGCCAACACTACGGACAAAATAGCGATGTTCCCTGCAAGGCTCGGCGCGCCGTACCGCTTCATCATCATTATCATTTGTACCAGTGTTGTAGCGAGAAATATTGTTACTAACACGCCTGCAATCTGAAAATTAAGGACATTTAGGTTTGTTCCACAAGTTCTGTGATATACAAGGTGTATTTTTGGTACTGCTCAACCCGCTAGGAGATGATTCTACTCATAAAAACAAACAACTTTTATTATGGAACCAACTCTGAAATCGCGAAAAAAATATCAGCTGGTTCATACATTATGGTCCGAGGGCATTGAACTTTTCTTAGAAACAGCTGATATCTTTTTCGCGATTTCAGAGTTTGTTCCATAATAAAAGTTGTTTGTTTTTATGAGTAGAATCATCTCCTAGCGGGTTGAGCAGTACCAAAAATACACCTTGTATAGTACTTGGTAGACTAGTGAAACGGGGTCAACGGTCTTAAATCCGTACTAATAGTATAAATGCGAAAGTTACTTTGTCTGTCTGTCCGTCTGTCTCTTCTTCACGCCTAAACCACTGAACCGATTTGAATGAAATTTGGTACCGGACCCGAGAAAGGACATAGGATAGTTTTCATCGCGGAAATCCCCTGGAGACGGGAACTATTATTCCACGCGGACGAAGTCACGGTAACTATAATACTTAACTATTCCGCAACCCCGGCACCCACCAAGTATGCGTACCTACATTTTTATATATTTACTATTAGAGGATAATAGATACACACCTGAGGGGGTATAAGTATCTAATTAGAGCATAAATGGGTCTAGCAGTAAACAAAAAAATACTAGACCCTTTGTAAGGCGTCTTAGCGGTTTTGTATTAATCGTCAAAAATCTGTGTCTCATCCTAATTATAACAATAGAACATTAAAAAAATACTTAATAAGTACTTACCAATTTTATATATCCCCACGTAATCAAACCATAACGCAACGGCAAACAAAAGCAACATCTTTTACACTCTGGCAGCTCTGTACGCATTTTGAATCAATATTTTATACAATTTCACTGTTCTTAAAAAGTTATAGAATCCAAAAAGGTACAATATTATAAAATAAATAAAATATTTAAAACAACGTTTTTTTCCCTATCTATGTAATTGCAGGGACGCAATTGTTCCCGCCTACTGCCGCTTCCAAACTGATAATGTAATGACTTTATTATTACTGTACATTGTTGTTTTGATTAGTAAGTACATGTAGTTATGTACAATGTTAACCTTTACTACTTACTTTGAGATAATAACTTGTGCAGATGATACGAGGAACTTTATAACGAAATTATATGTAGGGCTACTTTTGTTTTAAGCCAACGTAAAAAAAAGAAGGTTCTTAGTTTGACCTGCTTGCACATTATATATGTATGTTTGTCTGCGATTATCTCGCGTTAGGCTCAGTCAACCATCCACATAATCCACATAATCTATTCATCATCATTCATCTACATAATCCGTGATGATCCATTGATCTTTCTCAGATTTATTCCCTTTATGTAGAGTGATTGACTTTAAAAGAATTTTTGACAGGAGCAAGCATCGGAAACAAACTCCTCTGACTTCTCCAATGTACCAACAATGGCTTTCTTAATTAAAAAAGCTAGCAAACTGTAGAAATAATGGTCTTGTTACATCTGTCACAGAACTTTGTAATCGTTGGAACGCGTCCTTGCAGTAGGGACCATGGTCACAGATGGTTAAGCAAGTCTAGTAGCCCGTCCGCTAGATGGGGCGACGATCAGCACAGGACGGCAGCAACTGGATAACATAATTATTATGTCCAATCGAAGATCGGAAAACCGGTGAGCCTTAACAGAGGTGTGTTCAACGGTGGACGGGCACATGGTTGACGGGTAGACTAAACTATTTGAGCTAGCTATTTGCATGGAACAGATGTAGGTAGGTAGGCAGCGGTCGCCCGCGGCGCCGCGAGGCCGCCGCCGGCCGCCAGCGTCGCTAGAAACAAGTGGCGCGCGACCGCTGGCAGCCTCGAGACCTTTTCAGGTGAACGCAGTTTTGGCCGCACCGCACGCGCCGCAGTCTTCGCATTCGAATTCTTTCAATGAAGTTCTATGCCACCTCGCACACCTACCCGCATCGCAGTTGCCGCAGACCCTGAAAGGACAACAAAGAAAATGCGATGACTGCGGGGACTGCGGCGCGTGCGGTGCGGCCAAGTCTGCGTTCACCTTTCAAGCTTTTCAAGCGATACTAGTCTTTTAAGTATGTAGGTAGTTAAAGTTTAAAATTATTTCACACTGAAGGTGCTCGCCGCGCCGCTGCCGGCCGCTGCCATTCCGGTGTGACTCGGGCCTTAAGCTTTCGACGACTTTCTATTGTCTTTCTACTGTGTCATCACGATTCACGAATCACGTGTGTTCGTAGGAAAGCCACGTTTGAAACTTTTGGGTAAAAAGAAACAACTATTTAGTACTTAACAAAACGTATCAATGTAAATATTTTATTGTGCAAAAACATGAGTAAAAAGGCGTATCAACAGTACACAGTTACAACAACTTTAACTTTTAACTTTAGAATTACCGCACGTTTAAAATCTAAGGAGTACAGTTTTCAAAGGAGAAGAGCAAGTTCCATAGAAAATTACCGTCCGACAACTATAAAAAAAATTATATAAAAAGACAAAAATGAGTTTATATTAATAATAATAATAATAATCATTTTATTTCAGGCATCGGAGGCCCATAGTATAAAATACATAAAATAATCTTAAACAAATAAACTAATACATATATTTCTAAAAACAAAAACTTAAAACTAATATAAATAATATAATAATTATATATAATTATATTAATAGCATAACTCCGATAATTCATCATCGATCATTGTCATCCTTACTGGCTATCATACTTAAACGTTGCATCAAATATTCATTAAGGCGCAGTATTACTTATCTTACAAATAATTTATTTTTTTCATTATGTGTTATAAAGATGACATAATCATTAAACTAATAACCATACGTGATACTTTGAAATCATTGGCTTTTATGATAAAATGAAGGTCTACAAAAATAAATATTTTAGTTCCAATCCAAAAAAATACTATGGTGCCGATTGCCGACCCTTGGTCATAAACCACACTAAAGGGGATTGGGCAAAAATGTATGGAGCTTGGTCCAAATTTCCACCACCAATAAGAACTATGGCATATGATGGAGCACTTTGTACTGAATCATTATAAGAAGACCGCAACCAAAAATATTCACTCAGTAAAAAGTTATGACCCCATGAAAACTTGCAATTTAAAACCTTATTACGCTTCTTTATTTCACTATATCTAATAAACTACTCTATTGATTTAGGTGTATGACAGTTCGTTGTAATTCACATGTTATTCTGGTTGATAGAAGCTATATGACGTCAAAATAAAAACCTATTAGGTACTTCGCTGCGTCGAAAAAATCAAACCCTATCATGTGAAAGAAAATCTAACTCTATCATGATCAAATGAAGGGTCTTATACCTATAAAATATTTCACAATAGTTTTATTGATTTATGTTTCACAGTGTGGGGTCTGTCATTAAAAGAGCTCATCTCATATGTTTTTACCCACAATAACATTACCCAGATTCGTAGCTGGAAGTAGAATTGTGGGATCATGTCTCGCCCATCCAAAATACCAAATAATTACCATGACGTGGGCACAGCAACCCACAGTTCGCATACTAGAAAGACAAGAACTGTAGTAGTACGAAATGATTTCACGACGACTTATCATTACATACGCGTAGTATTGTAGTCTTGCACATGTGTTTCGGGATTGTATTCTTGCGTGTAGCAACATAGCATTTTCAGGTTCAATGCCAAAATCAACTAGGTATTTCACTAAATTCTCCATCTTTTGCTACTTCAATCTAATACACGCTACGCTAACGTTATCATTCTACACTTGGCAGACGATTTGAACGCATGACAGAACAGAGGGAATGCGTTTTACTACTTTAAATATGGCTATGTGCGAAAAGAATAAACGGTTAAATAATTAAAAGTCGTATTTTTAAAACAGTCATAACTTTTTTCTGAGTGAATATTTTTTTTTCGCCTAGTAGTCAAAATTGTATGGTATTTGGCCGACTTTAAGCTTACATAGCCCCCAACAGTGGTGGAAATTTGGACCACTTCTGCTCATTGTCATTTAAGTTAAATGCATCTTTTTCTTTACATTTCATTAAGAAAAGGACAAAAGATAAAATATTAGCTTAGTCCTGTCAAATTAAGACACTCCATAGATAATTTAGACAAGATTAAAAACATAGCGACTAAAAATACGTCTATTCTTCAGGCTTTTTTACTTCAGGCGCTGTCTAATTTGACAGGATTAAACTAAAATGTATCTTCTGTCCTATTCTTTAAGAAATGGAAAGAGAAAGATGCAGTTAACTTAATTTAGTTAAGTTAGTAAACAAAAGAATTAGCACCAATGTCTAAACAATGCCCTGGGTGATTAAATCCACCCGTTTGTAATACCTGTAATTATTTTACAAAATAAATAGACTCTATATCGTCGTATACGGAAGGAATAGGTTGGTATTCTGCCCCTGAATAATTATTTACAGCAATTATTAAGTGATAGCCAGTCTGTAGCTTAGCCAGTAACCAGGTAATCATCGCCGCAAGTATAAGATTTTATTCTTGACAGTACAATGAGTCTGCATATTATACAGCATGTTGAAAGAGATTTTATGCTAAGAGTTTGTCCACGAAGAATGATGAAATTCCTCGTGGTCAAATCAGTTTGACAAAATAGTTTAACCATGAGGAAGGACCCGATTTTTGATGTGAAACATCTATAGCCGCACGTAAATCAAATTTCTGGCGTGGCGACGCATGCCGTGGCGACGCGTCGCCACGCTTGTTCTTTACAATCATAATTACTTTTACAAAATAATGTCGATGTTTCACATCTGCCAGGCGTCCCGTGACGGCTCACTTTTTTATACACATATTTTTACCAATTTTTAAGATATATCTCATAGCAGTCGGAAGTGTGTGAATTTATGCAACTTCTTCTTTGCAACTAATCGGTGTCACGGACAACCACGTATTTCCTCAACGAGCGATAGAACGAGCTTCTTACAAAAATATATGCAAATGGGGTGAAAAAGGATACAGGGGGGAATCGAGAAACTTAATGATTTTACTAAAATAGAATTTACGATCCAATGTCCTTGTTGATAACATACTACGTTAATTCAAAGATAAAACTATAGTTCCAACTTGATTCACTTCCGCATCCTATACACCCCATTTGACAGTACTTAATTATATCAAAATAGTAAAGCTTCTACGTAAATAATGGCACTTTATTAATTATCAAAATAGTAAAGCTTTATATAAGCCGGTTCATTAAAGAAAGGAATCTTAAATGGCGGCATGTACTTGCGTTGACAGATAGTACTTACGTACAGTGTGCATATAAAATTTAAAGTTGAAGTTTTTTTTTCAAATCGAAAATATTACTAAGTATTTTTATTGTTTTTTTCGGAAACAGTGCCTACTTTTACCACAATAACAGACAGGTAACAACGGAAAAATAACAGAAAACTGTAACAAGATATTCGTAAAAAGGATCACTGAGCGCGTCAAGGCAGCGTGGAAGCAAATCTAGACATTTTTTTTATGTTGATGGTACGCGGGCGAATGAGTATAGACGGCACTAGTGTGCGAGCGAGAGAACATGATAAGCGCCGCCATTTTAGATTCCTTTCTTTAATGTATCAGGTTATACATACATTTTCTACATCAATAATGGCACTTCATTAATTCCTTGACATACATACAATACAAAAACTCGTAAACAAGCTGTGCTCGCGGGCTCGCTCAGGTTCTTTGGGGTTTGCCTACTTTCTTTCCACCCTGTAATATGGTTGCAAACAGAACAAATAAGTACATATATTTAAATCGGTCGAATCGTTTCTGAGCGAGCTAATGACACAGCAATTATTTTTGTATGTATTTACATAATAGATTAAGCACCTTACTAATAAACGCTGCATAAAGTTATGACAGGTTTATACGTCAAAAAATGTATGGTTACACAGGCTTTATTCATTGCATAACTTTACACAGTGATTATTAGTAAGGGCATAAATGTACAATATACGTATAAAAAACTGTAACAACCATTATAGGAGGTAGAGTCGATGTTTAAATTTAAACATTTGAATTCCGAATTGTTCCGAATTAGTATTTCACATCCTTAACAAAAACCTCATCGGGCATTTTGCTACAAAAAAAATATTGTGCGGCCAGACCTAAAACTGCTCCCAACAGTTAGGCCTCAAATGCCTTAAACTACCCCTTGACTGGTTTATCTTAATGGTGACTAGATATTGTCGCGTGCTAACAACAATGCAAATGTATGAAAATATACTGATTACCTTTATTCCAAGACAAAACTTCAATAAAATATTTTTATTTTAGTCCTTAAAGCACTGATAAAGGTTTATTTTTTATTGTAAAATTAGGTTTTTAGTTGCATCACTGTCAATAAACAGTAAGTTATCAGAAAAATAAAACGTCACAGTGTCAACCTGCCACACAAAATGGCAAAATAGGTTTTCACAGGTCATAAAAAGTACGTCATTTTTGATGAAAATAGGCTAATGTGTTAACATCTCAATTTTTTCTTAATGCCATTCACCTAAAAATAATTCGTATGCATAACAACATTTAAAGCAAAGCGTGACACATATTATTTTTATTAAATAGGTTCCTTTATTTAGTTTTTTCGCCTTTTAAACCATTTATTCATATTTTGCGCAATCTTAATATTAATAAGCGCGGTCAAACAAACAAACTCTTCAGCTTTATAATATTTAGTTTTAGGGCCATATTTATTAGAACACCTGGTTTCGAAACTGGTTGCCCCACTAACAAAACGCATTAGGTCATAAATGGGTCATTTCACTTGGCGCAAATCATCTCCCTACCCTTGAAGACCCTGTCCAGAAAGGGCGAATTCGCCGCGATTCGACTCGCGCGAATTCACTCGCGCGTTGGCGAGATACTAGGCACCAATACATCGCGTCCACAAGCATCGCGCGAGTAATAAACTCGCGCGTATTACGCGTGCAATTCGCCGGACTCTCGACTCGCGCGTGATTCGCGCGTAATGCGCGCGAGTCGAGATACTAGGGCCGCCTTGTTGCGTCCAGATTTCGCGCGAATTTCAGAGCGAGTGCACGTATAAAATAGAAAGAGAAGGAAATACGACTCGCGCGTGGGTACGCTCTATACGCGTTGGCTCTGGACGCAACATTCGCGCATGACACGCGCGAGAGAATCGCGGCGAATTCGCCCTCCTGGACAGGGCCTAACAGACCTCAACAACCCACTTACCGGACGACACGACACCCCTTGGTTAGACTGGTCAGACTTTCTGGCTTCTGACTACCCATAACGACTCTCAAAGTTCTACGAATGACAACCTCAACTCATATATACTCATGTATATATTTTGTTGGTAGCGCGACCAGGGTTGCACAATCTGGTGTTTAAATAAAATATGACCCTAAGGCCTGGTTTCCACCAAAGCGGAGAACGTCATACAACCAATCAGCTTGCGTAATTTTGACAGCTCAGCAACTTCAGCACAATACAATATCCTGGGGTGTACGTGGCCCTACCTCCAGGGTCAAAGCCAACCTCACCTGCACGTGGCACACCCTGCTGATTCACTGACGGGGCTCTGACGGACTAGGTCTCTTCACAAAGAGGAGATCTTCGCAGTCTTATTGCCTATATTTATGTTATAAATCTTTCTTCGATTGAGATATTGTAAAATAAACATGGTTGGGGCAGAATAGTGGTGTCTTTTCCACAAATTCCATTATTAAGGATTTAAAGTTACAATTTCCTTTAGGTTAATTACGAGAGATCTCTTCACTCCAGTTTGGAGGAAACCGGGCATGTTTTGAATGAGCTGTCTCTACAGATTCTTAGATCATCGCCGCGGAGTGGACAGTGCCTTCTGGGTCGTTTTCACTCTTCACGAATCTGTATGGACAGTTGCTTCTTAGTTTGATAATTTCACTTCTCAAAGATAGTATGAGGAGCGTCTGTATAACTGGAAACAGAAATGACAGGGTTACAAATGAAAATAGTAAATGACGTTTAATTTCTTTCACAGATGGAGTGACGTTAGATTTACCTAGAAATGTCAATGAATCTTCATAAAAACTGCATCCATAAAAAATCATAAGAAAAAATGAAATTGCGTGCTCTTGAAAAAATTATAAATGAAATATTTAAAAAAACATTATTCGGTTTAGAGACTTTGAGTGGGGCAGTAAGGGACACGTAAAATCTTAGGAAACCATCCATATTTTTTCATGAAACATGTACAGAAAAAAGAAAAAACACGAAAACATTTAGAAATCGGACCCATATTGAAATAAACCGTTGACGCCAGCACATCAAGCTATTACAATTTGTCAAATTACTTTAATATATTTTCAGCTTTATCGCTACAGTATAAAGTTGATTGGGAAAATTTTACAGTTTAAAAAAATACTTACCAATAGAAATAATAAAGGTAATGACAACCACTGAGAGGACTATATCCATTTTTTTTCTAACATCAATATTAAAATGTTGAATGAGAAACACAGTGCTGACCACAGACATTATAATTGTTATTACCAACATAGTCAGGGCATAGTAATAATATACATTTAACAGCTTCACAATTTTCTGAAAATAAAAATATAAGATAATTATTTTGGGTGAGGAGGGCCTACTTACTGCAAAATATAACATATACAAAAAATAACAATAGGTATTTCGAGAGAAAATTGTTTAGAAAAAACTTTTTCCAAAACAAAGTTTTCTTTTTAAAAAACTAAAAACCCAAAAAAAGGAAAAAGTTTTTTATTTTTTACTTTTTAGTGTCGACTCCCAATGTCTGACTGTGTATTACAGTATCTTTCAAAGTAATTTATTTTCAAAATAAAAAAGACGTGTGGTACTCGGAGACTGCCGCGGTAAAGCTATTCATAGCATTTTTGATCAACTTATGTAATTATAATTATTTTTATTTTTTCTTCTCCGCCTTAGCAGTCAGAGCCACTAACCAGTAGACCAACAGGCCCTTTAAAACCACCAGACACGGCCGCCCATTTTAGATTCTCAAATAAACCTCATTTTTTACCTTTGCACCTCAAAAAACCATGAAAACGACACCCATGATGCATATTGTAAAAAAAGGTCGCGACTGCCATCTTGGATTCCCAAATCGACCTCATTTTTGCCCTTAGCACCCCAAAAAACCATGAAAACGACACCCAAGCGTGATATTTCAAAAAGTCATTAAAAGTTCTGCTATTCATCGAAAGATGGCCAAACCGAGTGGGGGGTGTTAGGTTGGGTTATTTTCGCTACGCAATTTCTGGATTCGGTCTCCACGCTCAAGGCCCGCGATAGAAGCTATGCAATAGCTTAAAACGACTTACAATCTTATATGACGAAAATAGAAACTTGAAGAAACGCATACATCGTCTATGTATATTTCGTATTTTTTTTTCTTTTTGTTGAATTTTTCGAGAAGCACTGAGCCGATCGCCACAAAATTTATATGGGACCACTCCTAAATCATGACTTATCAAACAAAAAAAGAACCATATAAATCCGTTTACAATTAACGGAGATATCGCGTAACAAATTGTAATGACCTCTTTGCTACAAGAGGGTTACTGGCGAGCCATACTGTCAATGCGACAAATTATGTGCCAAAAAGATGGAAGACGGAAAAAATCTGGCAAATGTTTTTTACTGAATTTCGGCAATTGAATCTTTAGAAACGCAGCTTATGGATATTAATTAAGCAATATTGACAACACCAGGTTGTAGACGTGCGGAAACGGGGTGAGTGTCTGCGTTTACATTACGTAGCTGTTCCTTGGTTTATTGCCAATATTTTGATAGGCTGATCAATTGAAATTATCTTGTCCTCAGCCTACGGATACGCCCTCGTCGTCTATGCTTTATTTCGGACTGCAATTGTATATCTTTTGGGTCAAATAAGGAAGCGGGCCTACGATAGTCTCGGACATATTCGCCACGGCCCATCAAGTGATCGGTTGTCTTCGTGCATAGCGCCGCCGGCACTGCGACACGTCTCTAATCACAACCCTGAGCTCAAGCTAAGAGATTACATTTTCTTTGTGTTTTTCTATTGCTATATTTGTTTTCATATTTTCTTAATTATTTTTTGTACTAAAGCTATAGTATATTTACTTTCTTTTATATGGACAAAGTGTGCCAACGGTTATGTTATAAGGAAATTACTCATAATTACATAGACATCAAAAAGATTCGTTAGTCTTTCATTATGTGTCTATCCCTGGAACCCTGGTCATCTCAATGGCGCCCATGGGTTAACTTAATGAAGGATTAACAGAGTCTACTGTAAAACCGTGTTCTATAACAGTGTTTTAGTTCTGGTTTCGTTTTTGTAAGTTTAAACTATATTGTTTTTAACGCGTTAAAATAGTTTTTGTTTAAGATTTTATTACTGTGTCTAAACATGGATGTTAATGCATTATATAAGGATGAGCTCGAGTTTGAGTTGGCTTGTCGAGGGGTTTTGGATTGTAAGACCGTGGCGACTATGCGCAAATTTTTGCGGGAAATGTTAGTTCGTGAGCAGTCAGGCGAGTCATCCATTTCTTTTAAGGCACCTAAATCCTGCGTTGAGAACCCAAGAGATGAGATATTGATTTGCGAAAAGAAATTATCAGCTATCAATTTACTTATTTCTGAAGTATCACACAGTCCTGAACACTCGTTTTGTAGACGTATACGCTCTCGTTTGACGCACTTGTCAAACCGCACTAATCTTATAATACCTACGGAGTCTAAGGATATTGAGAATCACTTGTCTTTGTTAAATAACATTCAAGATACTTTATCCTCACTAAGGCAACTTGAGCAAGAGGAAAGCGAAGAGGATGATGGAATTTCGGAACATGATAAGGACATTTTGCAGAAGTCTTTGGGCGAAGAAGCCATGCAGATCTTAGAACAATTGGATAACGGCCAAAACCCAGATAAAAGTTCCTCATCGAAGAGTGATGCCGAGGTGATTCATCATGACCGTACATTACAGTCATCGGTGGCTTGCGCTGGTACACCACGTACCGCCTTGGAGAGACCTGGTCTTTCCTCACGTCATCCTGGTTTACAAATGACGTCTACATTTCATGATGGTTTGCACAAACGGAAGTTGGTGCCGATAAAAGATTGGGGTATCAAGTTTAGTGGTAAGGGTACCATTAGTGTAAACGCGTTCTTGGAAAGAGTTGAGGAACTTAAAGAGGCGCGGAATGCCACCGATGAAGACTTATTTCGGTATGCCATAGATTTTTTCGAAGAAGAAGCGTTGATATGGTTTAGGGCTTATAAGAGTTCAGCGACAAATTGGTCACAGTTAGTAAGGCTTCTGTTAGACACGTTTCAGCGGCCGTATTATCAAGAAGAACTATTAGAGGAGATTAAGCGGCGAACTCAAAGTAGTCAAGAAAGCGTTTTGGTCTATATAGCTATTATGCAGAACATGTTCAATCGACTACCTACCCCAGTTACTGAAACGCAAAAATTGATAATACTCAGAAGAAATTTGCAACCTTATTTCCAGAAAGCTATATGTCGAGACACTTTCGATACAGTGAGCGAACTAACATCAATTCTAAGGATTATTGAATGCACCAAGTTGAGCTGTGATAATTTCAGGGAACCCACACAAGGTGATTACTCTTTGGAAAAAGATTTAGCTTATAAGGGTAGTGCTTTGAGGGCTTCACGAAACGAAAATACGGCTGAACTAGCAGCCGTAGGTAATAAGGAAATACCTTTGACGAAGTGTTGGAACTGCAGAACTCCAGGACATCGCTTCAGGGATTGTAAGTTGCCAAAACGGAGGCTTTTCTGTTATAAATGTGGGCGTTTTGGGATGACAACAAATAAATGTCCATGCAATACCACCGATAAGGGAAACGACAAAGCGGAGTCGATGCCGGCCGATCGTACTCCAAAAAACTAAGTCATCCTGCCTCGGATGACTGGCAACAATGGCTGCACACGGTTTCGATTTTTTGGAAAACAGGGGAAATCTATAATATCAATAAACGCAATCAAGATAATCGATATTATGCTGAACTGAAAATTTTAAACCAGTCTTTTGTGGGATTATTAGATTCTGGGGCCACAATCTCAGTAATTTCGCGGCAATTTGCAACGAGAATTATGAAATTAGGGTTTTCAGAGCATAAAGTCAACAAGGGAATGATCTCTACGGCTGATGGCACTCACCATACGACGGATTCCATTGTGCATTTACCTATTGAGTTAATGGGAAAATATAATGTGGTGGATTTTTATATCATGGATTGTTTAAAACATGATATTATTTTAGGTATGAATTTCTTTGAGTTATTCAACCTGGCGATAGGAGCAGGCAAACCGATTGCTAATATTACGGAAATAAGTTTACAGCAACCTGTGATTTCGCGAGATGAACTATCTATTCCACAGAAAGAGCGTCTTGATAAATTATTGGCGGAAATGGCAGCAGCTATTGGTAAAGGTTTGGGGAGAACATCGTTGATCAAGCATAGGATTGACACTGGGGACAGCTTGCCCATAAAACATAGACAGTATCCCTTTGCTCCCCCAATCATGGCAGAACTTGAGAAGGAAATTCAAGATATGCTGGATAATGACGTAATTGAACCCTCTTTTAGTTCATGGCGTTCTCCAGTCCTACTAGTGAAGAAGGCATCAGGTAAGAATCGATTGTGCCTCGACAGTCGTCAGTTAAATAAGATCACAGTAAAAGACTCTTATCCCTTGCCTAGGGTAACAACTATCTTAGATAGTCTTAAGAATGCTCAGTTTCTTTCTACTATTGATTTACGATCAGCTTTTTGGCAAATACCGCTTGAAGAAACAAGCAAAGAAAAGACTGCTTTTGGACTCCCTGGAAAAGGACTTTATCAGTTCAAAGTCATGCCATTTGGACTAGTTAATGCATCTCAAACACAACAACGTTTGATGGATCGGTTGTTTACGCCGGAATTTGAGTCCCGAGTGTTCACTTATTTAGATGACATCGTCATATGCGACAGCAGTTTTGACAGCCATTTATCGTCATTGTCACATGTAATAAATAAGCTCAAAGAGGCAGGATTGACAATCAACTTGGAGAAATGTGTATTTGCGAGATCTTCGTTGAAATACTTGGGCTACATCGTAGACAAGGAAGGATTACGGACGGACCCGGATAAAGTAAAGGCTATTCTCGATTATCCCAGGCCTATTACTTACACGGAGTTAAAGCGGTTCATTGGCCTTGCTAGTTGGTATAGGCGATTTGTGGAAAATTTTGCCATTGTCGCAGCTCCTCTTCATGAATTAACTAAAGGGGGCAAAAATACTAAATGCATCAAATGGAATAAAGAGGCTGAAGATTCTTTTTTAAAACTGAAGACTGCTCTGACCTCGACACCAGTGTTAAGAGTACCAGATTTTACGAAACCCTTTTCGATTCAATGTGACGCTTCTAACAAGGGAACTGGTGGAGTTTTGATTCAAATAGTCGACGGACTCGAGGTTCCCATTGCGTACACGAGTAGAAAACTCTCAGAAAGAGAATGCAAGTACTCAGCTTCTGAGCGAGAACTGTTAAGTGTTCTACATGCTGTTGAACAATTTCGTCCATATATTGAAGGGAATCATTTCAAGGTTATTACGGATCATAGTGCCCTTCAGTGGCTACACCGTAACAAGGATCCCCACGGACGCCTGGCGAGGTGGGCTATGCGCTTGCAACAATTTGACTACGAAATAGTCCATCGCAAAGGCAGATACAACACTGTGCCGGATGCTTTGTCAAGAGCGATTGAAGATGAAATCAACATATTAGAAATAAGACCAGAAGATAAAGATGACTGGTATAAATCTATAGAAGATTTAGTGCTCTCTGGAAAGAATGAACCGGATTGGGAAGTTAGCCAAGGACATCTGTGGAAATATTTGCGATTGAAACAATTTCCAGATGAAAATGATAGTTGGAAACTTGTAATTCCAGAAACGCTACGCCAAGACATCCTTAGGGAATGTCATGATGACCCCACAGCTGGTCATTTTGGAGTTAAAAAATCGGTCAATCGTGCGAGGCAACGATACTTTTGGCCGACGTTAATAAAGGACATGAAAAACTACGTACGGAAATGTGAAGTGTGTGCGAAATATAAGTACTCACAAAGTAAGCCATCAGGTTTAATGGGAAAGCTGCGAGAGGTGACAGAACCGTTCCAAATTATATCTATGGACCTAATGGGGCCCTTTCCAAGATCGAAGCATGGTAATACTATGCTGTTAGTCATAACATGTTGGTTCAGCAAATTCTGTTTTCTGTATCCTCTTCGAAATGGAAAGTCATCATTTATAACTCGAATTCTGGAGGATGATATATTTTTAATGTATGGAACCCCTTATGCAATAGTTTGTGATAATGGGAAGCAATTTGTGTCCAACCAGTTTAAGGATTTAGTTTCACAGTACGGTGTAAAACTATGGTATACTCCTTACTATCATCCTCAGGCCAATCCTACCGAACGAGTAAACAAGGTCGTTGGCTCGGCCATAGCTTCTTACGTTGAAGATAATCATAAGGAATGGGACAAGTACATACCACATATAGGTCATGCAATCAGAACATCGGTTCATGAAGTGACAGGAAAAACGCCAGCCTATTTGTTTTTTGGGCGTGAGACAACAATTCGGAGCGTGAAACCCTACGTCTTTGAACCGGACGAACCGATTACTTTGGACAAAGAGAAATTCGAAAGAAATATAGCTTTCCGGGACAAAATTTATGAAGAGGTTTCTGAAAGGATGCGACAGTCGCATGAAACCAACAGCAAACAGTACAACAAGAGACGTCGCACTTGTAAATATAATGTGGGTGATCTAGTTTGGAAACGCACCAAATTTCTGTCCAATGCTGACAAGTCTTTCATGTCCAAATTAGCACCAAAATTTGAAAAAGCGGTCGTAGCCGAAAAGTTATCAGATGACGTTTATAGATTAAAGAGTTTCAGGGGTAAAGATTTAGGAAAATGGCATTCTTGTGACCTTAAACGTTGGGTTTGAATCCGGTTGGATTCTTCAGAGGAGAGGGGATATTGTAATGACCTCTTTGCTACAAGAGGGTTACTGGCGAGCCATACTGTCAATGCGACAAATTATGTGCCAAAAAGATGGAAGACGGAAAAAATCTGGCAAATGTTTTTTACTGAATTTCGGCAATTGAATCTTTAGAAACGCAGCTTATGGATATTAATTAAGCAATATTGACAACACCAGGTTGTAGACGTGCGGAAACGGGGTGAGTGTCTGCGTTTACATTACGTAGCTGTTCCTTGGTTTATTGCCAATATTTTGATAGGCTGATCAATTGAAATTATCTTGTCCTCAGCCTACGGATACGCCCTCGTCGTCTATGCTTTATTTCGGACTGCAATTGTATATCTTTTGGGTCAAATAAGGAAGCGGGCCTACGATAGTCTCGGACATATTCGCCACGGCCCATCAAGTGATCGGTTGTCTTCGTGCATAGCGCCGCCGGCACTGCGACACGTCTCTAATCACAACCCTGAGCTCAAGCTAAGAGATTACATTTTCTTTGTGTTTTTCTATTGCTATATTTGTTTTCATATTTTCTTAATTATTTTTTGTACTAAAGCTATAGTATATTTACTTTCTTTTATATGGACAAAGTGTGCCAACGGTTATGTTATAAGGAAATTACTCATAATTACATAGACATCAAAAAGATTCGTTAGTCTTTCATTATGTGTCTATCCCTGGAACCCTGGTCATCTCAAAATATACAAAAAAACATACAGACGAATTCAAAACCTCCTCCTTTTCTGAAGTCGGTTAAAAATGAACAGCAGAATTCAAACAGCTTACTTCTTTTGCTGTAGGTATAATATTATAATTGGTACCACTGACAACTGATTCGATCATGTCAATGTCATCATCTCCCTAGCCTTTTGCCATTGCCAACCTTGTGGGTCAACTTCTAGCCTAAGCGGGTTCAGCTGGATGTCAGTGTTTTACAACCTAGTTATAGGGCGGCACGATATCCCTTGGTGGAACTTTCTGGCTTCTGAACACCCGTAACTACTGTTAAAGTTCTACGGATCACAACTGGGCCAAAATACCGTGGACATGTCTTAACCGGCATGAAAGACGATGACGATATCAAGCGAGAGCGAAGGGCGCTGTCGATTAGGGCAAATAAGATAGCTCGATTTTAAATTAGGTAACCTTATTTTGTGAATACTGCACTCTTTTTTACATTTGCATTCTGTGGGCTGATTATAAGCGGAAATCGTACGGCGTCCTTCGCGTTCAATACTAGTATAGCAGCAATGTAACCAACTCTGTAATCTCGAAAAAAATGGTGGGAGGGCATTGAACTTTTGTTAGAAACAGCTGATATTTTTTTCGCGATTTCAGAGTTGGTTCCATAATAAAAGTTGTGTTTTTATGAGTAGAATCATCTCCTAGCGGGTTGAGCAAGATCAAAAATACACCTAGTATAATAGTGCGTTCAAGGTGTTGATGGGGCTGCCCCGTTTCTGTTGTGCGTCAGGGATGTTCGCTGAAGCTCGAATAGATTGTTTTTTCAATACTATGAGGAAACCTGGATGAAACTATGTGCTTCCCTGGTACGCAGCGTGTGGGCCAGCCCCAACATTATCCTGAGCTATGAGGCGAGTAATACACGTGATTCGAGACACAATAGAAAGACAATAGCAGCCCGACAGCCGGCTGTCGCTTGGTCGGCGAAAGGTTAAGAAATTTTGTTTCTAACACATGAGTTCAAGTGACTTGATTATAATTAGAACTTCATATTTATTTGGCAGAGGTGGAGAGTGGCTAAGTCAAATCTTTGCATGTGCTTTGTGAGTAACGTTAAGGGACTACGCACATTTATTCAGCTCCATTCAGCTTATGCCCATATAAAACAACGATTTTGTACGGAAGCTGAACGGACGCGGAAAGCTGAACGGACACGTACGCGTCTTCATACGTAATCGTTGTTTTCTACGGACATAAGCTGAATAGAGCTGAATAAGTGTGCGTAGTCCCTTACTTTTCTCGACTAAAGTGTCTAGGTTCACCGGGATGCAAAAAATATATTTCTATTAGCATGAAGTATTGAACTTACCCGATGGGCTCCAACAATAAATATAATGTGAAATACAATGTCTATGGCCAATAGACAACCCACAGAAGTGATGATCATGATTACTGCTACGTCTCTTCTTAGTGTGAGATAACCTGTCAATATAACCGTAAGGGCTATGTAGACAGTCAGCACTGCAAGCAATGACGCCTGTAAAAAAAACATACCTACATTTTAGATACTTCATAGACAATTAAACAGATTTCTTATAAAAATAAAACATATTAAACAATATGGTAACCAAAAAATTATTTTTACAAGTATATAGTCAAGTGGACGGGGTTGCGGAATGTTTATAAAGTTACCGTGACCCCGGAACATAAAGGGCAACCGAAGGAACATGAGTGGTTTAGTCAGTAAAAGTCTGACACGCCCTCCCGAGGCACCCATGACGGGAGCAGTCATTTGATGATTTCCCACTCCCCAAAAATAAAAAGGTTAGTCAAGTGCAACTTGACGATTATTAAAAAATGCATATCATTTTAATTAAGTACCTATTTAAATAAACAGGAAAAATGTAAACGTGCATAAGCACAAATGCTACTTATGCACGCACGTTTAAAAATAAACAGATAATGACGAAACCAAAAAAGGATATCCTACAAAATGCATAACAATATTCAATGTTTCCTGGCGTTGCTTTAATTTGCGTTGTGTGGCTTTAATTTTTACGTTCTATGGAAAATACGCAGTACCTTTACCAAAAAGGTCCCTGAAAGGAAGTCCCTAGCAATGTATATATTTTCCTTTTGAGTAATATTACTTAGGTATTTAATTATAATATGTGTACATTCCCTACATTTTGAATCTTTTTTTTTTATACTAGTTTAAATAAATATAAAATACAAAAAAAAATATCACAAATAAAGTAATTTATCCATACTAATATTATAAATGGGAAAGTGTGTCTGTCTGTCTGTCTGTATGTTTGTCATTCTTTCACGGCAAAACGGAGCGACGAATTGACGTGATTTTTTAAGTGGAGATAGTTGAAGGGATGGAGAGTAACATAGGCTACTTTTTGTCTCTTTCTAACGCGAGCGAAGCCGTGGGCAAAAGTTAGTATTATTATAAACCTGCTTAAAAATGGCAGGCACACGGGCTCTTCAAATGCCCGCCATTATGGCGCGCATTTGAAGCTTTTTTGCAAGCAACTTTTTTGAAAGTCCTCCGCCCCCGAGGGGCGAACGTGTCTGTCAGACTAACAACCACCCCCCTGTTCCTTCTCTCACCTCATCAAACTAATACAAACTTGTATTAGTTTGATGAGGTGAGAGAAGGAACAGTACAACTTACGCAACCCCAGGATAGTCATAGTCTATGCTAAGCTATAACACCTATCAACTATGCTGCAATCCTTTAATTAAAATTCTGATAACCCATAATATGGTTGATTGATAGAGTTCTCAATTTCTCAACATTTCTGTCTAAGACCGATTTTATTAAGTATTACAAATAGTTCCAGAGATATAAAATCTTGTAGGATGTTTGAGATAGAAATAAAAATGTTACGATCCCATTATTTATCATATTCATACTTATCATTTTATTTGATATTCAAATTTTTGAAATGGCACTCTGTCATTTCAAATATTTGAATATCTAACTTTAGCATGTGGCTTCACCCACATGGACGTCGAACTTCCATTCACTATTTTTATTCATCTAGTTTGTCAAATTCTTTCTTAGTTGATAAGTACTCTTCAAAAAATACACTTTTTAAGTTTCATGCCTCTAGGACAGTCAGTCAGACAGATTACGATTTTATATACCTATCAAAATATTTAATTGATTCAGTTGTAAAAATATTTTCAAACACCCACTACCAATACAGAGTAACTATCGTATGGTATGGTATGGCGGGCTCGTTTCCGCAACTCCACGTCAAGGCGCGGTTTTTGCGTGTGGTACAGAGTACCTAGTAAATAAAAAGAATTGAGTCTTTTAACGGTTAAAGTTTCCATTATGGCCCGTCGAATCTGGAGGTGAGGGGGGGTGGAGGGGTGGGGGCTGCCCCCCTATACCACTTCCAATGTGCGGAGCCCCATGGTTACGGAGATATCGATGATCAAAGTTTGAGGTTATGTTACGTCCATTTTGAGGTTAAGTTTGGGATTTTTCGTGTTAATTATTTTTCACTCTAATTTTTAAAAAAGATAACTCGACGGGGCCCGTGGGGCTCCAACTTCTGGGTGGTTTAAAAAAAAGGTTAGAAGGAGGTGGCAGAGTCTGTTCGCTCGCTTCGCTCGCTCACTACGACCCCGCCACCTCCTTCTAACCTAAACTGTCAGAGTCGGGGCGCCCTAAAATTTGATCGATCGCTCTCGGATTGACGATCCTTATTCGTTTTGAAAATCCATACTAATCCATACTAATATTATAAATGGGAAAGTGTGTCTGTCTGTCTGTCTGTCTGTATGTTTGTCTTTCTTTCACGGCAAAACGGAGCGACGAATTGACGTGATTTTTTAAGTGGAGATAGTTGAAGGGATGGAGAATAACATAGGCTACTTTTTGTCTCTTTCTAACGCGAGCGAAGCCGCGGGCAGAAGCTAGTATAATTATATTAAAAACATGATAAAATTGAACGAAACACCCCTCCGCCGTGAACGAAACGTAAAACTTCAAATTCGACATCTACTTTGACAATTTATCTAAACTAAAAATGGCGTATTATTTTTTTTCATTTTGTATGGAAATATGTAAACTTCAAAAAAAAAATCTCGTAAACCGTGAGTCCCCGCACCTTAAAACTACGTAAAAAAGCCTTCAGTTAGTGAGTACTATCTACAAATAAAACATAAACTTCCAACTCGACGGGCCATAATGGAAACTTTAGCCACTGGTGTTTTAGTCAACAAATATCATTAAATTATTTGTAAAAAATATTGATAAAGTTCTTACTCTATTTACTGGGGGAAAAACAATATAATATATGGTTGGTTCAAGAATACTTTATAGGAATTATTTTATACTGTAAAATATTTATCAGAACTTACCAATTTCAAATATCCCCAAGTAAGTAAGCCATATCTCAGAGGCACACAAAAACAACACTTTTCGCACACTGGCAGATCCATTTTGCTAGATGTCTGTCTTCACAGTGTGCTGTTGGTGTCACTAAAACAACTGGATTACATTTAAAATGACCAAAATCTCTCTGTTGTATGTATTTTATACGCAGCTAATAGCGGTAAACAGTGGCGGTATACTAAAGCTACAGACGACATTTACAGAAAGAGATCAACGGCTTATATTATTTTATTTTCCTTGTTCAATATAACTTAATAGCTCGTTGGGCTTAAACCAATTCATAAGGAATGATCGTTGAGTCATAGGTACCTCTTCTTCACATTTATCCTTAAAATATATAGTACTTACTTAGCTACATTATGTAATCTCTTATATTTTTGTCCCTATTGATAGTCCATGTGGTTGCGCGTCTGCGTATTCGTGCCATTTATTCAATAAATACTTAGGCAGCAATGGCTGCTGCCTAAGTATTTATTATTAGTAGCTTTATTAGTTTTTAATTACATACAGAGCAAAGAGATACAGAGGTACTGTTTCAAGTAATTCTGAACAGATTAGCAATGTTATTGTTTTAATACATCAATGCAAATTATGGGGCGGGCGGGAACGATTTGAATAATCAATAACAAACCAAAACAAACCTTGGCGAGTGACAATGACATTGACATGTCAACGTCAATGTCATCGTCATCAAGACAAGACGATTTGTAATTGGTACAATTTGTGACAAAGTGCGTCTCAGTAATTTCAAATTTATATTTTAAGCATGTTTTTGTCTATGATATTTACTTTTCAACATAACTTTATAAAAATTACGAGAAGACTTTTTCATAAAATAGGCAAGCAACCGAGTTATATGCACTTTAAGGGTTTCTTTGATAACTAATGGCCTATTACAGTCGCAAATCGTTCTATATCAACACACACCTAGACATCGAGCGACAATTGAAAAAAAAAACGTTCAAAAATTAGAATTTCGCGGACTACGCGGGCCGGTCAAGAAATACCGGGCGCGCGGGGGCAGAGAGGCCTCCAGCGAGAGCTTTGCATTTTGTGACAATCCATCCGCATTTCTGTGACAATCCATCCGCATTTTGTGACAATCCACAGCCTTTGTTTATAGGTCCATACCGTGAGGCTTATTTGAGCTTTGCATTTTGTGACAATTATAAAACTTAATCACAATGATAATGACAATATTAAATGTCTTTTTCTTTTTCTTGTAAAAATGATAAACAGGAATCAAGTTTGGGTACCTATTAATGAAGCTGAGATTATGTTTCTGATTAAGATCTGCGGAAAACTTTTTACGCACTGGGTCTATCTGTGCTTGGGTATTGTATTAAAGCTTGGGGTGGCACTTGCAAAACAATTAGCTCTTCACTCACACCCTTACACATCTCCATATACACCATACTTACTTTGTCACTCACACAACAACAAGCTCTTCAGTTCTCTCACCTTTAATGATACCAATAAAAAAGGTTTAAAAAAGTAAAAATTCAAGGCATTTATTTCACTTGCATTAGGCTATATACAGGCACTTATGGATTGTTATAATAGAGTCAGTCGCGGTTCTTAAATGTAGGTAGATCTCTATGGAGAAGAACAATCAAGAAACTTCACTTAACAAAACTTCATGTTTCACAAAATCCTGGTTTTAAAATCTTGCTTATTTTTGGTGCTTCTTTAACACGTTCATTGCCAAGCCAAAATGCTGAACTTACTTATATGGCCAAATTTAAAAAATCGTTTATGTGGTTTGTATTGTGCCAGTAATGCTTTTATATAAGAAATCTACCATTATATAATATATAAGTTCATAAATATATGTATATATTTTTATCACGCGATGTCGCGGTGATCGGCCATACGGGACGCATTTATTATATACATATTGCCCACATGGCCGGTAACGCGAATTCGCGATTTGTATTTACATGGCAAAATAGGTTTTTATTAGTAAAAAAAACATTCAATATGCATTTTGTCATAAACTTTTATTAGAGAGATGTAAACAAAACGAAAACAGCCGAGTAAAAACAAAAGCACTCCTACCCCACGTGGCTGCACAGAGCAAAATCGTGCGCGGCTAGCTGCACGCAAAACAAAAAATTCAAGATAGCTAACCGCAGGCCACGCCCACAAATAGATAGGTAATTTCCTTTCCTAGTGGCCAAAACAAATACCAGAATCCAATACGCTGCGGCCGCTATTTTGTGGCTCATATACAATTGTAAGGCACCGTCACGCGACGTCGCGTGAACAGCCACAGCGTAATAGTTCGCTTCACGCGACGTCGCGTGACGTGGCAATGAACGTGTTAAGTGAAAATGAAGTAGGTAAAGAGAAACGTTAATAACTTAATAAATAATTAAAAAAAAACCGTGGCAGTAACGACAGTTAAAATATGATCGATCTAAACTGACAGCGCCCGTTCACGAGCATGACGAGCAGCATTAGCACCGCTTTGCTCAACCATTTTAAAGGAACCGAAAGATCTAGCGCACTCGCCGCCATAAGCAAGGCTTTCAGCGAGCATGACCATGCCCATGGCCCATAGCCGCCACGTACATTTGTGTGTATATTATACTAACGTAAATTAAAGGTACTTAAAATTTAAATACTCACAAAAAAAACTTTTTTCCCACCATAATGGATTAATGATTACCAAATTTGGTAAGGTTGGTAAGGACCAGTCAGTCAAATTCATATAAAAAGAAAAATAGGTCATTTCTAGAATACCTACTTTACGAAACACAATTTGGTGAGGATTTGTCCATTCTGGCAGGCATTTCGAATTTATTGGTACATAAGTACTACCAAAAGGTATTCTTTAAAAAAAATCTGGTAGGCGTTTAAACCTAAGCTATAAATAAATAACGACATTTACAAAATTGCAAAATGCTAATTAATTGTACAAACCAAAGGTTATGTAATGTAGGTACCTATTCAATAGATAAGGCAAAAAATCATACACTGCATTTATTTACATAATTGTTTCATCATCTCCCTAGCCTTTTCCCAACCGTATTGGGGTCGGCTGCCAGCCTAACCGAATTTAGCTGGATACCGGTGTTTTACGTGGAGCGACTGCCTATCTGACCTCCACAACTCAGTAACTGGGCGACCCGATACCTCTTGGTTAGATTGGTCAGAGTTTCTGGCTAACCAGTAACGACTGTCAAAGTTCTACGAATGACAACCGGGACCAACGACTTTACGTGCTTTCCGAGTATTTACATAATTGTTTGTCACCCAAATTTGAGAAAGGCCACTGATTTTGAACCTAGGTCAAGAATTAATCACTGAAACTATTTGTAACCCTTATATGTGAATAAAGATTATGTTTTATTTTAATAAATGCAAATGTTGTTTTACCTTTAAGAAATACGAAATAAGAGGCCGAATAGGCAGCGGCCGCCGAATACAATTATTGCATGAATAGTCGGCATACGTCTCTAATGGCTATTATTGTATTTCCTTAATAAAAATATTCTATTTTATTTTATTTTCTACATATATAATGGCACTTTATTTTTTCCTTGACATACAGGATCGCTCAGTCTTTAGGGTTTGCCTACTTTCCCAACAGAAATTCAAATCAGTCGAGTTGTTTCTGAGCGAAACTTATTAGCGAAAATTTATTTTTATAAAAGCAAGATAGAGAAATTTAAATACACCGTGTTAGGCAAGACTTAGGGACATATTGAAAAGGGCTTTCAGTATTCAAATCTCATTCGAAATTAGTAAAAAAAAAATAAACCATATTTTTTTACCAAATGCCTCATAAAATTAATAAATTGCTGACACGCGCGCTTGATACCTATGCTAGATACCCATCGAAAGACGATCATACCTACGTCACTCTCATGTCATAGGTCACTAACACGATGTCCTCTTTTTCCTAGGTCCATTTTTAGGACTTTGAAGGCGATAATTCAATTACGGTTTTCTTTACCATATTATATTGTTATATTATTATTTACATTTATATTAGTCATATCATATGTGAGCATATATTATCGCGTCCTTAAATTATATCCCTCGACTAACCTAACACGGTGTATAAAAGTATAAAAAAACTGTAACAAATTATATACAGATCAGTTTTGATGTTTCAAATTAAAATTGTAATTAACCTTACCTAGGTTAGGTAAGGTTAATTACAATTTTAATTGACAACGTGTTTAAAAGTATAAAAAAAACTGTAACAAATCTGTAATAAAAAAATCAGGAAGCTTGGCTTGATACTTACAAATCAGGAAGCTTGGCTTCCACTCATAACAGATCTGAGCTTATAAAACTACTACTATAATATTATAAGTACAAATATGAAAAATATTAAAATATAACACAATATAAAACGTTAAAAACCATTTGAGGAGTGTCTAAAGATGCGTACAGATTAAGTAACATGTCGTAAACTTATGTTTTATAACACGACAACATTATTTTAAACAACGCAACGAATAACAGTACCGGCAAATAACAACACATTTTTATTAGATTCAGGATTCAGATTACTGTAACAACATAACAAGGTACAAAACATTGTTATAAACATGTTATGTTATTTAATGTGTAAAAAGCATAACAAAATTTCTTTTTCTTTTAAAATCTGCCAGGATTTCCTAATTTTGACTCTAAGACAAGCCACTGCAATGAAGTTAACAACAAAGTGACGTCACATTAAAATTGCGATACAAAATGTAGCCTGTAACTTACCTCGACAAATGAGCTATTGAACACTGCATTTTTTTTATTCGAATCACTAGACGCTTAGATTAGTATGTTCAGCTTGCAATCTTATAAACTTAACATAGGTGGAAACTCAAAGTATCCCGCGAAATAAAATTTTTCTTACGTATTTTTGCAATTTACAGCTTAGTTCGTCTGGATGTGTGTTAATATAATATGATTCGCGACTGTAATAGGTTTTTAGTTACAGAATTATAATAATTAAAAATAGTCCTCAAAGAGAATACAACTCGACTGATTGTCTGTTTCATGAAAAAATCATTCAATCGAGTTGTATGCACTGTAAGGGTTGTATTGATGATATTAATAATGATTATAATTTTGTATCTAAATACCTATTACAACCGCGAATCATTTTTGTTCAATGTACACCCTGACAATGACCGGTAAATTGCAAAAAATGTACGAAAATTTGAAATTCGCGGGCTAGCGTGAAGCTACCCCCTTAAATAGAGATTAAGGCAGCTCTGAATGAGTGGTTTCATAAAATGCGCGCAGTATCAGTAGAAGCATCTTGGACCACAGTAGAGCAATCTTGGACCATCGGCACGGAGTGAACAGTGCCTTCTGAATTATGTTCATTCCTCACGAATCTGTATGGACAGTTGCTTCTCAGTTTGATAATTTCACTCCTCAGAGATAGTACGAGGAACGTCTGTGTTACTGGAAGCAAAAATGACATAGTTTTACAAATAAAAATAGCAAACGACGTTTATTTTCTTCCAAAGCTTGACATGCTGTCTATAAGTTGGTTCAGTTGGATTACATTTAATATACGTAGTTAAGACAGTAATTATATATCTAGGTACTTAAAACAAAAACGGAATAATTACACCATGGCCAAAAATTTCATGGCTTTATATGCTGGTTGCGTTTGACATGGCATCATTCTGACAGGATCTGCTAGTGCTATACAGGGTGTCTCTCCCACGGCTATGCCACATGGAGGGAAAGTACCTTATATATTGTAGATAGAACATTTTAATAACATTTAAAACTGTACTCATAGATATTTAAAAAAATACATAGTTGAACCGGGAATCAAACCTGTTACTCGAGAAAATTAATCAGCCTGTAGTTTTATCCTACCGATCGAAAGGCTTCATCACAAGGATTATTTTTTGCTAAATAACATAATGTCAAAAATAAAAGAAAGACCATGAATTTTAACATTTTAAATACAAAATTAGTAAATTTTTCAAATGCTCATGAGTCCCTTCTTCTTGAATACAAAGTGATGACTGATTATTTCGTTTCCTGACGATTTTTTTGATCTTGTTGTGGTGGATATTTATTTATTTAAATGATGCATACTACTCAAGTGGGTAGATTTATTAGTAATAAGTAGTTATGATTGTCAATTTGTATGTCCTTACGACAATATCAATCGATCAAAATCAATGACAATGCTTTTAATTTTTCTGAACAAAATTTCACATCAAATGTTAAAATTCACGGTCTTCCTTTTATTTGGGACACTATGTTACTTAGCAAAAAATAATCCATATGATGAAACCTTTCGATTGGTATAATAAAACTGCAGGGTGATTATTAGTTTTTCTCGTGGAACAAGTTCGATTCCCGGCCCAAACATTTAATTATTTTAATATCTATGAATGCAGTTTAAATTGTTTTTAAAATTCAAATAATGTCTTCTTTCAGTAAAATGTTCTATCTTCAATATTTAAGGTACTTTCCCTCCATGTGGCATAGCCGTGGGACGCCCTGTATATTTGAATGTAATCTGTACAAAGTTAGATTTGTGTTGTCCGCAATATGAAGGTAAAAGGTAGATGGGGTCTAATCTTCGAATACCTATTTGAAACTTACCAATACATTTTTTACTTATAAATCAGAATCATTTCTTTGTAAATCATAGGTCTACAATTAACTATGCATTCATAAATAAAAAAGTATATGAATGTTAGCACCAGCACAAACCCTTCTTGGTTTTTTGTGTCTTGAATCACCTGTGTGTTCAAAGGTTCCAAGTAAAGAACCGAAGATACATTTTAGTTTAATCCTGTCAAATTAGACAGCGCTTGAAGAAAATTGGTGTAGGTATATTTAGTCGCCATGTTTTTAATAGTGTCTAAATTTATCTATGAAGTGTCTTTGACAGGACTTAACTAATATTTTAACTTCTGTCCTTTTCTTAATGAATTGGAAAGAGAAAGATGTACTTAACTTAAATTTAGTTTAGTTGGTGAATAAGAGAATCGGCACCAATGTGCCCATGCGCATTTTGTTAGTCAGTAAACATTATGTTGACTGGCGTGCAAAACTCATCCCTGGCGCATTAGTACGAAGAAGAGTAATCAAAAGTAAAATTGTATTAGTTGTAGAAACAAAAAATACTTACTAAAAGAAACAAGAAAGACAATGACGCCCATGGAGTCAAATAAAGCCTGTGTACTTGTAGACTCTCCATAAAAATTTATTACAATGAACACAGTGCCGCCAATAGACATTATTATTATTACTACCCACATAAACAGGGCATAGTAATAATATACTTTTAACAGCTTCACCATTTTCTGAAAATAAAAATACAAGAATTGAATGTTCAATATGACGAGGCAAACATTCAAATTTTAAACCAAGCTCACACCTACGTACTACAAAATAATACTTTGGTAGTTTACAACGGGTTGCGCAATAGTTTCAATAGTTACCAAGGCCCCGAAACATAAAGAGCAACCGAAGGAACATGGCTGGGTTTTAGTCAGTAAAAGTCTGACACTAAGGGCGGGAGAAGCCATTTGATGATTTTCCATCCACAAAAAAAAAAGATTTTAATTTATAAGATAAAATAAAATTGCATAAGTAATTTGCTATTGCTATACTTTTTGGTCAAGCATAGGTACTTGGTAATCTACAGGTCAATATAAATAAACGTTGCTTAGAGAATGCATGGCTAAAACCTTTTGACCGCTATGGTCTTGTAAAGACGACAAACCAAAATGTGCCCAGCACGCCACACATTTTTTCCGTGACAAATTTCTATACATTTTTAAAAAGCCAGATGCTGCACGGTAGGCCGCGAAATTCAATTTTTTGAACGTTTTTTGCAATTTGCCGCTCAGTATCTGGGTGAGTGTTGATATAGAGAGATTTGCGACTGTTATAGGCCATTAGTTACTAAATTAAAATCATTAAAATAATCAAAACAGTCCTATTTCATGAAAAAGTCATACACACACTCTCTCTATTGGATTTTTCATTATTTTGTCTGACAGACGGAAAGCGTAGGCTAGTAGATTCTATTGGTTTTCTTTAGGTAAGGATGTGCCGTCACAAATTGACTCTCCATTTTATTTAGAAAGCGTTTGTACGAAAAATATAAAAGGGCTATTTTGAGGGATTTCCCGGCAATTATTCGATTTTTTCTCACCTTTTTAACCTTCCCTAGACCTCCACGAACATTTCAAGACCAAGATAAGATAAATCCGTTCAGCCGTTCCGAGTATTAGTTAGCGAGACTACCGAACAGCAATTCATTTTTATATGTACAGGGTGGAAAGTTTCAATGGGCCCTGGAAGAAAACTACCTTAAATCGTTGAGTTAGATTATTTTACTTTAAGGAATCATTCCTTTATTTAAAAAAATAAACAAACTGCATTCAAAGACTTTCGAAAATTTGTTTGTCACACTCAGGAAACGATCCTGTTAAAATCCAAAAAAGTAACACTTTGTATTTTTCATCAAACTTTAGGGCCATTCATAAAGGTTTGGGCGCAGAACGTCAGAAACTCAAAATGACCGATTAGCGAATGAGTAAAGAAACAAAGTAAATTAAATTTAAAAAAAACCATAAATTTTAAGGATTTTTTTTTCAATAGGGATTCTGTTTAGTCCGTCTGATAGATCGGCCGAAATTACAGGACGGGACATGTAATTTACTGCTTGATCAAATAAATAAAAAAAAAAATACAAAGATACAGAGCAACAAAGTTCCAGCGTGGGGGCTTTTGACGTCACCGACTTGCAAAAATTGTAGCCGATCGTGACGTCATGCGCAACTTTAACGCACTGTATCGCCGCATTATTCATTTATGAGAAAAATTAAAAAATACGTGTCCAAAGTTTTTTGATAATCTATCTGACAGATGAATTACTTTTTTTTGGCGTCTCGCCTATTGAACGAAAATGTTGAATTTGAATTTAAAGTGGTCCTTTGATTGGAAAAGTAAGAATTTCATGATTTTCTTCTAACTTAAAAGTTTGTTCGTAAGATTTCGATTAACTTCATAAAAGTACAGGATGTTGTTTTTTCCATTTTAAGCCAGTAGGTTGTTTTCTTCCAGGGCCCATTGAAACTTTCCACCCTGTATAGATGAAGTATTGATAAACTTACCTGATGTGCTCCAATAATAAATATAATGTGTAAAACAATTTCTGAGGTCAATAGGAGACCCGACAAAGAGGCGATTGCCATTAAACTTGGGTCGCTTGGATTGATAAAGTTTGAAAGTACAACCAGAATAAGTATGTAGAATGACAGCGCTATGAGTGATGCAGCCTGTAAAAAACATACAATTAGGTGTTATGTTTCAAAATAACTACTCAGCTGCCTAAAGTATTCAGTTTCCCTGGAGGTATTTATTGAGGCTTTTATTTTAATGCTTTATGCCAAAAATGGAGTTTGCTTTAATTATCTACTAGGCGTTTACCGGAGCTTCACCCATTTTCATGCAAACTTCCATACCCTATTTAGAGCTGGAATTACCAAAAATTCTTTCTTAGTGAACTGGCTACTTATTGTTCACAAAAAACACACCCTCCAAGTTAAAGTGCTGATCTCTAGGACCAGCGGGTTGGGCTGTGCATTGATATATCAACAATCACTTAGTTTACCTTTTATATTATGTATAGGCAAAGATTTCAAAAGTGAAAGAATTCATAATAATATTTCATCATGTAAAGTGATGTTCTGCATAAAGTCAAAGAAAAATTCAAATAATTTATTTTTATTGGATCATTGTAAAGGCACTATCAATCAACATTTTCAAGAACAAAAAAAATTGTCTAGTCACCCATTCCAAAATGTTCTTCCATATGAAGAAAAATGCAAGAAACTCTGCATTTACTCTTTTAAAATAATGCTGCCGTTTCTCAAGCTATGGACTATATCAGTACCATTTTTCATTTAAATTAGTTCAGTAGTTCTGGTGTGAAATAAGACAGACAGACTTTCGCATTTACAATATTAGTATGGGGAGTGTGGATTCTTTATAACTTACCAATTTCAGATATCCCCAAGTAAGTAAACCATATCTCAGAGGCACACAAAAACAACACTTATTCCAGACTGGCAAATTATCCATTTTGCGTCTGTCTTCACAGTGTGCTGTTGGTGTCACTAAAACAACTGGATTACATTCAAAATGACCAAAAACTCCACCAAAGTGAAATGATCTGTATTTTAAAAATAGGTTTCAAATTTTTAAGTATTTTATTCGCTGCTGTTTGCGGTAAATAGTGGCTATGCACTCCAGCTACGTTCAATATCTATTTATAGAAACGGATCAACGGCGAGAAGATTGGAGCGCGTGTCAGTTTTATTATTATGTATATATTTTTAAAAACTCTTTGGGCATACCGTTTCTTATGGGACGATAGTGCAGATGAGTCATACCTCTTCATCGTATATCCTTTAAATATAGTATACACACGTACATTATTGATATTTTACGTGATTGCGATTCTCGCCATTTATTTAATAATATAGTAGCCATGTTCGGTTACTTCTAATTTACATACACAGGTTCTGTAACCTCGGGAAAATCTGAATAAATCAGAAATGTTGCTACAACAGTGCGAATGCGATGCGCGAATGATGGGCGATTTATTTATCGATCGATCGAACCAAAACAAAGTTTGGCAAGTGAAATGACATAATGACATTGACGTATTTTTAAGTGTCAATGCCATTGTCATCAATCTTAGATTATTAACCTATAGATGTAGCCATGAGGTTGTAAAGAAGTGTGAAAGTGAGAAGCATATATACGAATTTCGTAAGAAAATTGAGACAAAGCATAACATGCTCTGTCTCGTTCGGCGTGGCCGGTTTTCGCTTGGCGAACATTGAAAAGTTAGCCAAACAAAGGGATGTCACTGTCATTGAAATGGTCGGCTCGTATTAGTTTTTACAATTTTATAACAATTTCGGTAATTAAACCAATAGTTTTAATGTATATTTGAGAAATTGACTCCAGTAGTTAAGTGTTTAGTGCTTTTTCTGTGCTATAAAATGGGAGGATGCACTATTTTAGGCTGCAAAAGCCGCACAGAAAGAAAGCAAGATAAGAATGTTACTTTTCACTCGTAAGGATGCAAATATTACAAGTTATTGTGCATTGATTGAATAAATACATTTGTGTGTATGTAATTACATGGCTTTCGATCAAAATTAAGGACATTTTCTAGCGATATCGTTTATATTTTTATCTACATAACCTATTACTTGTTTTTCAAAGTGTTACCATACCTCAGCTCTATTTTTCCCATAACTTGATAATAAAATTGCAACTAGTTAAATAAATAAAATTAATCAGATGATTAATTAGTTCTTTGAAGCCCTGTGAGGTATCCTCTCCCTTTTAAAAGGAATTTTATATAATTTTTATAGTTGGACATCACAGACATCAGTGAAGGAAAACATCGTGAGAAAACCTGGACTCGTAACTTTAATTATACTTACGATATAAATAATTTTGCACTCTTAATAAGGATTATGATACGCAACTCAGTACATGAATGTAATAAGTAGTTGTTGCAACGGAACACCTCACGGTTTTGGTCATATTTCGGGAAAATTTTACGTAATGACAACATTGAAATTTTATAGTGCTGTCTCATGTGCGGCCACGCGGTGGCTCAATCTATAGGTTAATAATCTAAGTCATCAATGTACCAAGAAAGGCGCGTTACCGCGTTACAGTAACTTCTAATTTATATTTTTAAGCATGTTTATTTAGTCTGTTGTGTGGACTCTTAATACTTTAAAAAAAACACCGTTTATGTATTTGTTATTTTACTGTAAAGCAGTATTTTTTATAAAATTTATTATAAACTAACATTGCTGTTTCTTAAAATATATGTATAATAGCTAGTCTTCTAGTGTTTCGTCTTTCACTCTACAATTCAACTCATCACGTAAAATCGCGTTGCGGATGTTAAAAAAAAAACCCTTGTTTTAAACTCATGACCTTATATGATGGAATTTAAAAAATAAAAAATGCTAAAATAAAAGTTTATTTGAAGTTAAAATTATTTTTTGCCTTTATTATTTAGGCTTATATTATATTCCTCATATAAACGTCGCGTTGTCTAAAATAACAGTCATCCCGTTCTTTCATCTCTTTAAGTTTTTTTCGGTTTGCACATTTGTGTACTGGCTTCCTGCTTTTAATCTTCTTCTGACTCAGTATCATCTCCCGCCACCTTAAGTTTATTTTTTATAGTACATTTTACTTCAGCAACTTTGTTTTCAACAGTTAATCTGAATTCTCCATTATTTCTCAGTTTGATTACCTCATTCTTCAGTAGCAGCAGGAAGTAAGTTTGTACAACTAGAAAAGAAAACACAGTGGAGATTTTTGACCCAGTTGAATACAATGATGACGCTAATCTGACTTGCTGAATTTCTGAACATGTCTTATTCAGGTATTTACGTCTTATGCCTTTACGTTTTCCTTATTACATGATATCTTTAGTACATAAGGGAAGAGGTACTTGTGACTTTTTGAATAATTAATTTTAAACGCTAGAGATGGGGCGCCAGTATCGGGTCTTCGCCTCTTTTGAAGAAATCGTAGATATCTGATCGAGCTTTATTTTGGAAGTAAAGTTTTTTAACCGGAAAACTGAAGTGTACTTACTTATGATAATGATATAGGAAGAGAAGTTCAGCAAATTAATGAAGAGCGAACGCGGTGACATGTACTGTGCCAGCCAAGTCTCTACCGACAAGCTGATGGCCATAGCAGCCAGCAGTACTGTCACCACCCACATCGCCACGCTGAATATGTAGAATATTCTCAGCAGCTTCATATTTTTCTGGAAAGAGAATGGATTATTGTAAATTAGCTTCAACTAGCGATAATGCCCGAGTGAATGTCTTCAAAATTTTAACCCACACGGTAAGTGTGGGTTAAATTTTGTATGAAAATTCGTCCTATTGGATGATGTTGCTGAGACATCAGCTATTGTATACTTTACTACTTTCTTCAACATTTTTATGCGGTTTAGAGTGTATGCGTACGATATCCAATTATATTAGTTTAATTTTAAGACGTCAAGTCGGGTTGCTAGTGTTTAAAAATCAAAAAGCCGTCACCTGATGAGCTCCAACGATGAATAGCATAGACAGCAGGAGGTCCGTCAGGAAAACAGTAAGTGCGACGCTAGTTATAGCGATATCGGCATAGATCCTGTTCCATACCTGCTCGTTTCCATTGTAGCCGAGCATCATGCAAGTATGTAACAATGCGTATGACATGACCAGTATGAAGACTGCTGATACTATCTGTAACATGATAAAAGTTGTTTTCATCACCATTGTCATCGGTATCTATAAAGCAGTGTCGCTAGAAGGGGGAGCGAAGCCACTGTCCCCCTAGAGTCAAGAATTTTCGGTGCTTTGCGCATAGGACTTTGTACCGTTCTTATTATAATAGCAGCAGGGTAGAGGAAGGTGGGGTCTGATAGGCAGTTGCATCACGTAAAACAAGAGCATCCAGCTGAATCGGGCTAGACTGAAAGCCGATCCCAGGATTGTTGGGAAAAGACTAGGGAGATGATGAGGGTACCACTTTAAAACTTGTGCTCTTGACATTACACAAAAATTTTCAACCTGATACCTGTACCCTTCTTTCGAGAAATTATGCCCACGGCAGGACTAACGTTGTCACAGTTTGTAACTAAGCTAAGGAGCCGGATAAGGTAGAAGTAGAGGTCTTCCGTGAAGTAGATCATTTGGGGAAGTACTTCTATCACCTACTACTGTCGCAGTGTAGATGCGCTTTGTTTTCAAAGGTATGAGTATAGGCAATAAGCACATGAAAGAGGCAGCTTTGTCTCTAAAATAAAATCTTCTGATATCGCAGGTCATAGGGACGTAGGTATGACCTTATAACATTAGACAGCTATCGAACATCGAACTATTTGCCATAAAATACGGTTTGTTCCCGTTGTCCCCGTCACGGGGACAGCGGGACGTGATTAAATTTTTTTCCCGTTGTCCCCGTAACTTACATTCGGCTTATGTATAAACTAAACTGAACTTCAAATTCACAGTAATTTTTAATTTTCACACTTGACTACTTAATTCAATCAAAAGTACTAGGCGCGCAGTAACGTGATGTGGTAAATGGAAAACGTGATCCACCACATATTTTAAATTTTCGCACATGACTACTTCACGTTACTGCTCGCCTAGTACTTTTGTTCTCTTAAGTTTTCAATCTTTAATTGGAAAATAACGTCCTGTAACTAACTCTGTGGGACATTTCATTATATAAAAAATCTTACTTGAAAACAAGGTCTAAATCCTTTATATTAATCTACCGGGTCCCAGGGCTAATCTACCAATGTTCCATACTTACACTTTGTTTGTTGGGAAAAGAAAAAACGGGGACTGTGGGCAATAATTTTTACCTATTTTTATTCAACTATATTAACGGGGACAGCGTACGGGGACAGCGGGAACTATTTTCAAATATTTAATTGAAGTACCGCTGTCCCCGTAGGACGGGGACACGGCGGACGGGGACAACGGGAACAAACCTAAAATACTAGTTATATAAGTAAAGTCAAAATAATGCGTTTTGACCGTAAACCAGCAGTAGAAATATTACTACTTACCATTTTAAAATATCCCCAGATATACAATCCATATTTCAGCGGAAAACAGACACAACATCTTTTACCATCAGGATTTTCCTCATTAGTATCATTTTCTTCCGGCATTTTCGTACACAATTTTGATCTCAATGTTATAACACAAGAAATAACTATATCCAAACTGCCATAAATTTGAAAGATCACATAGAAAGTTAGGTAGAGGTTATGAACTACTATACGAATAAGATAATAAAAATAAAATGTTAAATTCTGGACATAATAATGAGTATTATCGTTGCGTGGCTGCTAAAATAACTATAACTGATATCTCTACATTGTTTATAATAACCTAACCTCTGCATCGAGCATACGAGCATACATGCCTACTGTTTACAAGTAGTTAAATGCTAACGAATAGGAAAAAGGTTATAAGTTTGTTTTGATGCCCACTCTTGATTAAAAATTTAATTTGTTTCATTACACAAGAAGGAATTTTTAAAGTAAAGAGTCCGGACTGTGGACATAGTCACTGCTAAACAAGTAAGATTTTCCAAAAAATATGTTTTGCAAAAAAATAAACCGACTTCCCTCGATTTCGGCATATACCATCATCAGATCCTGGACCTGATGACAATGGGACCATTTGGGAAGCGTACCCTAAGCCTAAACAAGAAAGAGCTGTTGTTCAAATCGGTTGATAAACGACGGAAATATGCGCGAACAAAAATATGAAAAATACAAACATTCAAATTGACAACCTCCTCCCTTTTTTAGAAGTCGGTTAAAAAGTACGCCATATCTATACTTAGAGGATGTAAGGATGTGAAATGTCGTCGTGTAAGATATCATGTAAAATAATATGTATTTGTCTTTCAGCCGATGTTTAGCAATCTTTAATTTCATGGTTTGTATGTAATAGGTAGGGACTGTAGAGAGTTATAATTTTCTATCTCAAAGTATTAATTTCTATGGTTGGTATGGTTATTAAAAATGTAGGAGACCTATTCAAGAAAATAATGTGTAAAAAAGATTGTGATTTATTTTTCTTTGCGTTTTTTCTATTATGATCTCGATTTTTATATTATGGTGATCCTGGTGTGGATCCCTTCGAATGACTAGTACTTGGTCAGTTTTTAGGGTTCCGTACCAAAAGGGTAAAACGGGACTCTATTACTAGCCTCCGCTGTCTGTCTCCAGGATATATCTCATAAACCGTGATAGCTAGAAAGCTGAAATTTGTGATGTATTTCGGTTGCCGCTATAACAACAAATACTAAAAATTAACAAAATTAAAATATTAAGGGGGGTCCCCATACAATAAACGTGTTTTTTTATTCGTATTTTTTTCCTCAATATTAAAAACGGTAACAGGTAGGCGCTTCAAATTTTCACAGAATATTTACTTGTATATTACCTTTCAAAATAAATAATTAAATAACAAAACAGGTAATTTAAAGCAATTTTTACTCGATCTTAATAAACAGGTAGAAACTTGTCTATTATAGATGATAGTACGGAACCCTTCGTGCGCGAGACGGACTCGCACTTGGCCGGTTTTTTATACTATGATCACTGCACGTGTAATATCTTCGATGCTCTTTCGTGAACTCTAATTGTCTCTGCTGTACTATTGAAGTATCAACTACAGTATCACCGGGCCATTTCGAAATTAAATAAATAAATATCCTGGGACATCTTACACACGGCCATCTGATCCCAAGCTAAGCAGAGCTTGTGTTATGGTAATCAGACAACTGATATACATACTTATATATTTTAAAAATACATACATATTATTGATAAATAATACCCAGACGCAGAACAAACATTTATGCTCATCACACAAAGTTTGTCCTGGGTGGGAATCGAACCCACGACCTCTGGATTAGCAGTCAGGGTCACTGAACACTAGAACAACAGGCCCGTCAAATTGGTTTGCTTAGGTACAGTTAGTAATAAAGTCGACTGACACCGCCACTTTTAGTAATTACCTACATTAATTAGACACAAAAAATACGATGCACTGTTTTTCAGCATTTCAGGTTACAGCTAAGGTTTATTTTATCTTGCATTTCGTATTTCTTTTATAGGTAACTGTACTCTATAATTACATTTCGACGACGACGTCTTTCTATTGTGTCTCGAATCGCGTGTGTTCGAAGGTTTTAAGCTTAAAATGTCTAAGCTTGAAAAGTAAAAAATGTTAAGCGTTTCTTTGGAATGCGCTTCCTCAGAATATCAGGACGGTGACCAGTCGATTTACTTTTAAGATGAAAGCTCGTGAACACTTGCTAAAGGAGTTGGCAGACTCGATTAATAGTTAATTTGCAGTTCTTCACCACCTCAGTAATATTATATTTCTCAATGGCTTTGTATGTATATATATTTATATGTATGTATATATGTATTTATTATTAAATGTATAGTATTAAATGTATAGTTTGTATATTTATATATATTCTACTGTTACTTATAAAATTTTATTAATATCTTTGCACCTGCCATGTTTTGTCTCTGCATCACCCTAACGTAGACTGGTAGATAATGCCCAAGGCATTAAGTCCGCCGTTGTGCATTGTTTTTGTACATGTGCATAAAGTTTTTTAAATAAATAAATAAGCGACTGTAGTTGTTGACTCTAAACCTAAAACCTACCATTCGTATTAACGTTACATTACAATGTAATGCTCGCGCAAATGCTCAAGTGAATACTCACCTTTACTTTCGCTAAGGGGCACACTTACTAGATTATGGCGGAACCAAAATATATTAATGAACTAGTTTCTTCAATATTGTGTGCAATTCATCATCGTTCTTTTAATTGTATATAGGCTGTACCATGTCCTTCGCGGCTTTACCCGCATCTTTAGTTATACTCCGCTCCCGTTGGATAAATGTGATGTTTTATATAATAGCCTACATACAGCCTTCTTCGATAAATGGTCTCTCTAACAAAAAAATATTTTTTCAAATAGGACCAGTACTTCCTGCGATTGACGCATTCATCCAAACAAACAGACAAACTCTTTAGTAATTATAATTAATATTAGTACCTACAAAAAGAGTATAGATTAATCCTTCGAACACACATTTGAGACACAATAGAAAGACAATAGCAGCCCGACAGCTGGCTGTCGGTTGGTCGTCAAAAGGTTAAGGATGATAAATTGCAATCCTATTTGGAAAACCCGCAATGAAAACTTAAATTTTTGAGAGACACTGATTCAAGACGAAGAAGTGGGTTTATGCATTTTATAGCAAGAAAATCCCAGCTTAGGCCGTATACAGAAAGAAAGCTGGAAACTTATAAGCGCTTACCGGCGCTTGTCAGCGCTGGCCGTTCTACACAAAGGAAGCAGGTTAAAGCAGACTAAGCAAAATGTTGGAATGATTTGCTTGCAGTTGTTATGGCAACGCCCAGCGCTGACAAGCGCGTGTTGAAGCTTGTCAGCACCGTTCAGTGCTTATCGGCGCGTGTTCATATATTTTCCTGCGCGGATTACCAGCGCTGACAAGCGCCGGCAAGCGCTTATAAGTTTCCAGCTTTCTTTCTGTATACGGCCTTACAAAGGTTTGCAACACCCGGAGCAGGGGGCGGCTTGCTAGTTTATGAACATCCAGTGTGACTCAATAAAATTACCAGCCTATCTTCACATCCGCTTACCATGATAGTGGAATTTAAATAGGCACGAAATATTTACAAAACTATCAACGAGTGCTTATCACTTTGTAAAACGGATTTTTAGTTACCTACTAGGTTTTCCCTAGCTTTATCATTTTGATGATTTGTCCAGAATCACAATCGAGAAAACTGCATTCAACAGTTGACCAACAATAACAATAGTTGTGTCTGTAATTTTGATAAAAAGTGCTATACTTGTCCGGTTTAAATTTTTTTGTGAGAAAACTTTTTCCGAAGCAAATTAAGTACATTATGGGATTCAAATTACCAAAGTTTGAAAAATTTTGTTTCTGTATTCCGATGCAATATGGCTTCATCATTTGGGGTTATTTAAGCCTGGTGAGTATTATTTTACCCTTTTAACATAAAAATATGTTGATAAACTTTTACTCCTATCTAAAGGTAAGTTAAACATGATTTAGTAGGGCTTATTCTACTGCAATATTTTAGGCAGTCACAGCAGTGTCGCGGCGGTGGGACAAAGTGGAATAATTTTACGTTGCTGTCCTCACTTTTCTGTTGACACATTTCAAGACTTGAGTTCTTTAGGATGTATAGTAAAGGGGAAAATCTAAATTCTTGCCGTCCTACCACACCCGATTGCTATATTTCAGGATACTGTCACTATCAACCAGAACTAATATTACAGACACATTATTCTTTTACAAACTGATCAGAAATAAAATTGACTGCCCAACATTGCTTGGCCTTTTTAGATTCCGCGCCCCTTCCAGACTGCCACGTGGTAACGTTACCCCCCTTTATCCACCTCTGCGTAGAACCGTCCTTGGTGCAAACTCGGCTATTCCCCATTTCATGACCTGCCCCCTTACCATGACGTTTAAAGTAAGATTGTTTTAGTCCTGTTGCAGGAGTGTGCAAGTGACAGCGTTAGACACGTTGTCTAGCGCCGTCTCTTTCCCACTGAAAGTAATTTCAAAGTAATACTGCTATAAGGGCTTGTGGTACGCCCCCAGAACTTTTCTTGTCACATAGTTGGGAAGAATGCAACGTTTGCTCAAGACAGATTGGCGTTTTTAGATTTATATTTGTTTGTAAGTCCAAGTTTCCTTTCGCTGCCTTCCAGTATCCAAGATAAACCTATAAACAACTAGCTTCTGCCCGCGGCTTCGCTCGCGTTAGAAAGAGACAAAAAGTAGCCTATGTTACTCTCCATCCAGGGCCGTCTTTAACTAAGCTGGGGCCCTTGGGCACATAAGAATTGGGGGCCCTGTTAGGAAGTAAAAAACGCGATTTATACAAACGTTTTTAAAATGAGTTAAAACATTTTTTTATTAACCTATTTTGTCCCGCTCTTGGGCAAAGGCCTTTCTCCACTTGTTCCATGTATCACGAGATCTCGCTTCCTTTTCCCAATCCCGTAGGAATCTGTCCAGTTCGTCCCGCCATCTCCTTCGTGGCCTGCCGCGACCCCGTCTTCCCGTCTCAGAGCACCAGCTTTGTGCTATTTGAGCCCACAGTTTGTCTGTTGTATGCGGCAGACATGGCCTGCCCACCCAGTCCCATTTTAGTTGGAAAGCCTTTTAAGCCACATCAGCTATTCCTGTTTTGGGGTACAGTATAGTGTTTCGAACTCGATCTGTTAATTTAACACCTAACATACTGCGCTCCATTGCTCGTTGGCAAACCTTGAGTTTGGACTTCTGTGCGTTTGTTAGTGACCAAGTTTGTGCGCCATAGGTTAAGACAGGGAGGATGCACATGTCCATGAACTTCCGCTTCAGAACCATGGCCAAACCGCATTTGAATAGTTCCTTCATAGACCAGTAGCTCTTCCAGGCGTTATCAGTTCTTCTAGACTTCTTTGTCTTGCCGCGCCTGGAAAGAGACTACTTGGCCCAAGTAAAGGTATTCTTGGACATGTTGCATTATCTCCCCGGCTACTCTATGCTTTGTGGGGGTATGTTGGATATAATTTTGGTCTCCGACATATTCACCTTCAGTCCAACCTGCTTAGGTCTTGGAGCATGCTTTCGAGCTCGGTGGCTGATGAAAAAAAGAGGACAATGTCCGCGAAACGGAGTTTTGTCATTCTCGTCTCTCCAAGTACAATGCCTCTTTCCCTCCATTCGGTTGCCAAATTCCTGAAGATTTCTTCTAGGGTACTGGTGAACAGCTTCGGAGATAGCGGGTCGCCCTGTTTGACTCCTCTCTCTATTTTGAATGTTGGACGTGTGTTTTTTAGTTTAATGGCAGCTGTACTGTTTTAGTACATTAAGTGGAGTAAATTGATGTAGGTGGACAAAAACGCCTTAGACAATCAACGTCTTGATTGTCTAAGGCGTCAAAAATGGCCGATTGTGTAATGCTATCAAAAGCCTTGGAGTAATCGACGAAAGCAAGGTGTAGTGGGATTTTGTATTTTAGATGCTTTTCTATTAGTTGATTGATTGTATGAAAGGTATTGTTGAGAGTAACTCGAAAAATAATTTGGCATTTTAATGTCAACAATTTTGTTAGGCCTTGTTAAGACGGTGCAGCTAGAGATGTGAGGCGGGTCACTGTAGGATATACTGGTAAATTTTGGGTAAAATACCAGTCAAAAAACTGATAGTTGGCAGTTCGTATAATTGCGAATTCGCATTATTGTGGTTCAATTTCATTAACATCTCATTACCTCTGTCTGTCTCCTCCCTAAACCATTGAATTTATTTGAATGAAATTTAGTATGGATATACGCGGGGAGCCAAGAAAGGACATATGCTAGTTTTCATCCCGGAAATCCCTGGGGAACGAAAACTATAAGTTCAAGCGGTTGAAGTCGCGGACAAAAGCTAGTATTGAATAATACAAAGACACAAGTTAAATTATGACAGTTTAAAAAGCGATGTAGTACAAAGTTATTCTATTTTTATGCGTAAGTAGTAATATGTTTATTTGAAACTGATGAATGTTAGATAGTATATTTTGTAAGAAATTGTAGGTCCTTCGGGGCCCCCCTGAGAATGGGGGCCCTGGGCACGGGCCCCGTGTGCCCTTATGGTAAAGACGGTATTGGTCTCCATCCCTTCAACTATCTCCACTTAAAAAATCACGTCAATCCGTCGCTCCGTTTTGCCGTGAAAGAAAGATAAACAGACAGACAGACAGACAGACAGACAGACACACTTTCCCATTTATAATACTAGTATGGATTAATATTTCTTTTTGAAAATGTCACATTGGTGCTTTCTCACAACGTCGTGAACGAGAAATGAGCGCCATAACCAATGGGCTATTACGACAATATTTTGTTTAGCTAACTAATTTTTTTCTTTCAGGTTTTAAACTTTATGTACTTATATTGGAACCTGGAGAAGGTTGTTAACATAATACAAGAAGACAAACATGAAGATTTACTAGAACAAGTGTTTTATGTAATTATGACTATAGTAGATGTGTCCTTTACTATTATTTTCATCGTAGCAGTACACAAGGTGAGTTTCAAAGATAGGAGTATAATTAGTTATAGAATATTTTTTAGTGATGTGCCGACGAACCGAATAAACGACAAGTCGACTGCGACGAGGCCGACTTTCCGAAAAACCGGTCAAGTGCGAGTTGGACTCGCGCAACGAGGGTTCCGTTAATTTTTTTTATGAAATAACTACAAATTTACGGTTTTCGGAGTTTTTCTTTTACTTGTGATACATGACCTTGCTTCTTGCCCAATTTCATGATTTTTGGTCAATGGAAAGTACCCTATGGGTTTTGATTCCCTTGAAAATGTCTAAATATGCAATATAAGCCGCCGTATCTTTTTATTGCGTTGATTTAGAAACTTGATGATTTTTTTACTGCTTTAAGAGATAGCAGACCTGAGTATGTGATATTAATTTCAGCTTCAATATCTCGACGCGTTTCTGACAAAAAGGGGCTTGACAGACGGACGACCGCGAGGACGGACGGATGTGAATTAACTTTAAATTTACGGTTTTCGGAGTTTTCCCTTTACTTGTGCTACATGACCTTGCTTCTTGCCAAATTTCATGATTCTAGGTCAATGGGAAGTACCCTATAGGTTTTGAGTTTTGATTCCCTTGAAAAATGTCTAAATATGCAATATAAACCGCTGTATCTTTTTATTGCGTTGATTTAGAAACTTGTTTTTTTCACTGCTTTGGGACTTATCAGACTTGAGTATGTGATATTAATTTCAGCTTGATATCTCGACGCGTTCCTGAGAAATAGGTTCTTGACAGACGGACGGACAAACGGACGCCTGATGTGAACTAACTACTAATTTACGATTTTCGGAGTTTTCGCTTTACTTCTGCTACATGACCTTGCTCCTTGCCAAATTTCATAATTCTAGGTCAATGGGCAGTACCCTATAGGTTTTGATTTCCTTGTAAATGTCCAAATATGCAATATAAACCGCCGTATCTTTTTATTGCATTGATTTAGAAACTTGATTTTTTCACTGCTTCGAGAGATAGCAGACCTGAGTATGTGATATTAATTTCAGCTTGATATCTCGACGCGTTTCTGAGAAAAAGTGTCTTGACAGACGGACAGACGGACGGACGGACGGACAACAAAGTGATCCTATAAGGGTTCCGTTTTTACCTTTTGAGGTACGGAACCCTAAAAACACACAGACGAATAGAGAACCTTCTCCTTTTTTATGTCGGTTATTAAATAAAATCGTTTAGCAAAAGCATGATTAGTTTGAGAGTTAGCACAAACCAAATCTTTTCTTCTTCTAGTCGTCAAGTTTCCTTTAATCCATTTACACACATCAAAAGTGTCTAGGGATATTTCAATTAAACCTAAACAACTAAAATTTTATTAACTTTTTGTTAAGACACCTACACATTAAAATAAACCTTGTTTAATAGCCTATCTAATCTGATAATAGACTTTTAGATAAAGTTAAGTTAAAAAAAAACTTAGAAGAACAGGAAAAACTCAGAGAAAATTTCAATCTAAACTTTATTTTTGAGACATCAAAACCTAAACAAAACAACCATTTTTATTATAAAAATTTTTGAAAACTTAAAATTAATAATCCGTGGATCAGCCTAAGACTCTCCTGACACATCTGCAGCGGTTCTGTATACTCAAAACAAGGGTGTCAATATCCTGTTGTGGAATACTGTCCCTAATTGCGGTTGCTGAAGCCATGAGGACTAGTCAGAGCGTTATATCCAGGCTTCGGTCACGTTATCGTGTCACAGGGGAAGTGGTGGAACGGCACCGAGGACCTCAACGCATTAAAACACATGTACAGGACCGATTCATAGTAAATGCTGCACGAAGTCAACCAAATGTAACGGCAATGCAATTGGTTCAAAGGCTACAGAGAGAGTATGGTTTGTTGGTAAGCGGTCAAACTTTGAGAAGACGACTGCATAAAGTCAACCTACGTACTCGTAGGCCACTTTGGGTACCAGCGCTAAGGACAGGCAATCGATGAAGAAGATTACAATGGGCTATTGCACACGAAAACTGGAACCATTCTCAATGGTCACTTGTGCTTTTCACAGATGAATCCAGGTTTGGATTTCATCCTGATTCGCGAAGACTTCGCGTTTGAAGAGAACCTGGACGTTGGAATCGACTGCAGCACCTACAACAAGTTCATGCATATCAAGGTGGCACGATTATGGTATGGGCAGGAATTCGTCTCGGCGGTAGAACGGACCTCGTTTGGATACAAGGCAATATGACTGCTCTCAAATACCGAGATGAGGTGCTAGAGCCTGTTATCTTGCCCCACAGACAACAAATGGGACAAAATTTCCAGTTAATGCACGACAATGCCCGTCCACATACGGCGCGTATCGTCACAAGTTGGTTACAACAGCATGATATCCAAGCTTTAGACTGGCCTGCACAATTCCCTGACTTAAATCCTATCGAGCATGCCTGGGATATGCTTCTGAGAAGAGCTCTTAGGAAATTCCCTGAAGATATTGAGGATGAAAACCAGCTTTTCTTGCATCTTAATAGGACTTGGGACAGTATTCCACAACAGGATATTGCCACCTTGTTTTAAGTCAACATCACGTGGTCCCCTATGCTCTAATTTAGAAGTAGCCCAAGAATTTGTGGATTTCTTTACCAGTATTCCACTTAAAACCACAGAAGCTTTGAGTTCCTCACCGGATTACTCAATTACTTTATTAAAAGCTAACGTCCCAGGCTGCCCGGTTGAGTTTGGATTCAAGCATATAAATCCGATGACAGTTATAAAAGCTTTTCGGCAAATTAAAATCAAAATGACTGAAGACATATGGGGTATGTCTATAAAAATTTGTTCATCTATAATTGAAACTGTAGCACCTTACTTAGCTTCAATATTTAATCTGTGTGTCGACAAAGGAGTCTTTCCGGATGTAATGAAATTTAGTAAAGTTATACCTCTTTTTAAATCTGGGGACAGTAAAGATACTAATAATTATAGACCCGTGTCCGTTTTGCCGGCTTTCAGCAAGGTGTTTGAAAAGGTAATGCTTAATCAAATGCTCATTCACTTTAACTCCAATAAGATCTTACACGAGCAACAGTATGGCTTTACCAAAGGACGTTGCACGACCGACGCCGGTGTGGCTTTATTAAAACATATATTTACAGCTTGGGAAGAGGCGCAGGATGCTATAGGAATCTTTTGTGACCTTTCCAAGGCATTTGATTGCGTAAATTATGACACGTTACTGCTGAAACTTGAGCATTATGGACTGGGTAAACTTGCGATTAATTTAATGAAGTCTTATTTAAACGACAGACAACAGCAAGTGCAGATAAATGGAGTTAATTCTAGTGGCTTGAAAGTAGAAATGGGGGTTCCACAGGGCTCAATATTGGGTCCCTTCCTCTTTTTAGTGTATATTAATGACCTGCCTCATTTATTTAAACACCAACCTCATATGGTGTTATTTGCCGACGACACTTCTTTGATCTTTAAGATTAATAGACGGGCCAAAAATCTTGACTGCGTAAATAACGCCCTCACTCAGGTCCATAATTGGTTTACGGCAAATAATTTAGTATTAAACGGTAATAAAACTAAGTGCATTCGATTTTCTCTACCAAATGTCAAAAGTAGCGATTGTGATATAATTCTTAATAAAGAGAAATTAGAATTTGTAGACAAAACTGTTTTCCTAGGAATCACGCTTGACTCAAAACTACAATGGGGTCCTCATTTAACATCCCTTGCAGGTCGGTTAAGCTCAGCAGCATTTGCTGTTAGAAAAATTCGGCAATTTACTGACGTAGATACCGCAAGGCTGGTCTATTTCAGCTATTTTCATAGCATTATGTCGTATGGTATCTTATTGTGGGGACGAGCTGCTGACGTTGAGTCTATTTTTATTCTGCAAAAAAGAGCCATCAGATCCATATACAATCTGCGTATGCGCGATTCACTACGGGAACTGTTTAAGCAAATCAACATCATGACGGTACCCTGTCAATTTATCTATGAAAACATCATGTATGCAAGAAAAAATCTGAATCTTTTTGGTAAAAGAGGGCAAAGGCATAATTATAATACTAGAAATAGGGACGAATTGGTTCAACCAGGCTTTAGGCTAGCTAAAGTAGACTCATCTTTCATGGGGTTCTGTTTAAAGTGCTATAATAAAATACCTAAATTTAAAAGTAAAATAAAACGCACACTATGTAGCCAGGCATATTATAAATTGAGCGATTATATCGCTGACAAAAATGCTTGGCTGGATGCTGGTCTAGCTCCACAACCGTGTAATTGATTAGTATTCGACGATATCTGATTGTAAAACTACAAAAATAATAGTATTGTGTCGAGTCAAAGTGTTTGTTTTATATAAATTCACATAGCATACAATGTGAGCACTATGTTCTTTACATTTCTTCTGACTATCATTGACTGAATATACTTTGGCAGCTGGGAGTTTGTCATGCTCACTCAAATGTCTCACTGACGGTGGCGTGTGTGTTGGATCATTTGGTTCCCTTCAAAATGGTTGAGCTATTTGGTGCCAATCCATACGTCATGTCCGTGAACGGGCGCTGTCTGCTGAGACTGGTCATCTCTTAGCTGCCACAGTTATTTTAAAATTTGTTTTGTTTATTTTAATATTTCTAACATGTCCGACTTGTTACGTTGTTCTCACATAGTACCTTAGATACAACAATGAATGATGTAACCAAATTATTGTAATATATTGATTTTAAAAGAGTGTCCATGGAGTTTCTTGCTCGCTCTTCTCCATGGGACCTACTTTTTGGAACGAGCAACTAGCTTCATTTTTTTGACAGACTGACACCTTGACGATTCTAAAGTACCTGTAATTGGTTTATTTGAATAAAATAGTTTTGAAGTTTGAAGTTTGAAGTATGCAGAACCGCTGCAGATGTGTCAGGAGAGTCTTAAGTGGATCCAAGGATTATTAATTTTATGTTTTCAACAATTTTTGTAAAAAAAATAGTTTTTTTTGTTTAGGTTTTGATGTTTCAAAAATAAAGTTAAGATTAAAATTTTGTTTGAGTTTTTCCTTTTCTTCTAAGTTTTTTTTTAAATTTAACTTTATCTAAATGTTTGTTATCAGATTATATAGGCTATTAAACAAGGTTTATTTTAATGTGAAGGTGTCTTAACAAAAAGTTAATAGAATTTTAGTTGTTTAGGTTTAATTGAAATATCCCTAGATACTTTTATTTATTTATTTATTTACACTTAATACACAAAATTCATGTACAGAGGCGGACTTAATGCCTTAGGCATTCTCTACCAGTCAACCATCGGTAGTGCAGAGATATGATGGCAGGTGCAAATATAAAGTAAAAAACAGAATGATGTTGATTATTTCAAAAAATACAAATCAATAAAAATACATATATGCAAGTAAATATATATATATAATATATAAAATAAATAAATATATATATATATATATATATATTATATATATTTCAAGAAAGATGGTTATGAGAGTACTCTACCTAATTGAGCTGTAAATGAGCCTTGAGTTTCCGCTTGAATGCGTAACGGCTAGTCGCCGTCCTGATATCAAGAGGAAGCGCATTCCAGAGAAGAATGGCCTGAATGTTAAAGGAAGAGTGAACAAAGTCGGACGAATGAGAAGGACAAAGCAAGAGAAGGTTGTTAGAAGAACGTAGATTTTTAGCGTGCGAAGAGCATAGATATTGGAAATGAGACAATAGATAAGAAGGTGAGGAGGGAGAGTTGAGCAAGGAGTAAAGCGTTGTCAACGCACGCATATTTCTTCTCTGCCGAATGGACAACCATTTAAGTTCGGACCTAAAATTCGACACATGGTCATATTTTCTTAAGTTATATATGAACCTAATACAATTGTTAAGAATCCTATCTAGTTTATCCAGCAAGGCTGCGTTCAGGTCAAAGTAACACACATCACCATAGTCGACTAGAGGGAAAATTAAGGTCTGCACAAGCATAGTTTTCGTTTTAACAGGCAAAAAGTTTTTCAGACGATATAAGGATCGTAAAGTGCCGTTGACTCTTTGGCTAAGACTAGAAACTTGCCTCTGCCAGCCGAGAGTGGAGTCAAGATGCAAACCGAGATCCTTTACACTTGGGCTAATAGGAATGGCGGTACCATTAAAAATGATTGGGGGAAGAGAGCTAAATGGCACTCTACCTATCATGCGAGAGCTTCCAATAATAATAGCCTGACATTTTGAGGGGTTTACCAACACCCCAAATCTATCAGACCATTTTTTGATAGCTTCCAAGTCCCGGTTTATATCTTCTATAGCGTCTGATAAACTTTCTACCCGATTAGATGTGTATAGCTGCAGATCATCGGCGTAAAGATGATACGAACACCGAAGACAGTGAGTTATAAAGTTAATGAAGATAGAGAATAGTAAAGGTGAGAGAATACCGCCTTGTGGAACACCAGCATTCAGCTCTCGCCAACTTGATGAGCTCTCATCAGCTCGCACTGACTGCTGACGTCCCCGAAGATAAGAGGAGAACCATTCCAGTGCCTCACAAGAAACCATTAGATGTGAAAGGATAGCTAGGAGGATTTCATGACTGACAGCATTAAATGCATTGGAAAAGTCGATAAGGACCAACACAGTGACCTTGGTTTCACCCATTCCTGCTCGAATATCACCAGTCACCTTGAGGAGGGCGGAGGTTGTGCTGTGCCCAGGCCTGAACCCTGACTGGAATGAGCTTACAAGGTTGTGACGGTATACAAAACTCGAAAACTGTTTATGTACACAGGCCTCAAGGACTTTAGAAAGGAACGGTAGAATGGAAATTGGACGAAAGTGATTAGGAAGTGACTTTTGATGTGTGTATTATACCTACTAACTCATTTACATCTGTATATAAAACAAAAGAGTTACCTACGTGTTGCATATGTTTTAGTTTCGCTCTGACTCGAGGAACATAAGATTAAGGCCTAAAACATACACAAACGACGTAAGGCAGCAGGCGTGGAACAGGCGTGGCGCAGGCGTGCGCCGCTTCAAAACGATTTCATACAAAAAGTATGCAGGCGACATTTTTGAATTATACTGAAGCGACCGTGACGCGGCGCAGAGACGCCGTTTCTTGCCTGTTCCACGCCTGCTGCCTTACGTCGCTTGTGTAAGTTTTAGGTTAAAGGCTGCTAGGTTTTTTCCTACGTTAACGAAGAAGTTGTTAGATTATTGTCTTTTTATTGTTTCTCAAATCACGCGTTTTTGAAGGTTTAACCTTTCAGCGACAGCCGGCTCGCGCTTGAAGCTGATTCATTTCGCACGCTAGTTGTAACAGCCGTCTGAGAACATTTAGGATACTTTGGAAATAAAATATAAATTCCTGCTCTTTTATTAAATTAGTAAGAAATATACTTAAATGTTTATTGAATATAAAATGATGTTTTATTGTTTTGTTATTAAGACCACAAAAAATAACAGACCGATTAGTCGGCAGTTTGAGCCGATTAGTATGTTAGCTGATTTGCTCCCCTTACTTATACACAACACAAGGATATACCCCTCGACGAATAATGAATATAAAATACCTGATTTACAACTTGCATATTTTTTATATTTTAGAAAAATGTGAAACTGTTGAAGATATCTTACAAAGGTAACCTAACATCTCTGATAATGTATACAATGTACTCTATATACATGGTTATATACTTTTCGCACATGTTACATTTTCTATACAAGCTCTCGGGCTGGTCTGCTATCGAGTCTATAATCTGGAAGTTTGTGGGAATATCATTTGGAGTCACCGTTGATATAAGTAAGTACCCAAAATATATTTTTGTACAGTTCAAAAGTTTAGTTCTATTTCCACCCATTGATCAAACACCTGGGGGCGTACCACAAGCTCTTATAGCAGTATTACTTTGATATTAATTTCAGTGGGAAAGAGACGGCGCTAGACAACGTGTCTAACGCTGTCACTTGCACACTCCTGCAACAGGACTAAAACAATCTTACTTTAAACGTCATGGTAAGGGGGCTGATCTTTTTGTATGGAAAATCATTTGTTCAGCAGGCCTAACCGCTGATAAAAGCTGGTTCAGAAAAATAAATGCGACTATTTTCAATTTAACTAACCATGTATATTTTTTATTATTTCAGTAATAAAATTTTACGTCATGTTGCTAATAAGAAATGAAATAAAAAACATTGAGGCAAATAATTGTCAGTTCCGATATGTGATCAACAAGGCTACTGAAAAATGTTCTATGAAATGTGGAGAAAAAATAAATAAAATTGATGATGAGGAAAAAGGAGTACAAAATTTGCTCAGGAAAGAGACAATAGATACTGAAATCGAAGAAGGAATAGAAAAACCATACGAAAAAATACTTCATTCGGTAAATAGTACGGCTAATACAAAATATATAATAGAAATCGAAGATGGAAAAACAAATAACGAACAGGAAATAAAAGGCTGATAAATAAAAAATGATAAATAATGAAAGATGTGAGCCTGTGGGGTGCAATCCAACGGATCTGTCATCTTGTAACAAAATAATATAATGTTTATAATTAGCGAGAAATGTATCAAACATAGATAAACCTTAACACTGTACAGACTTTACTACTGTTATTTTGTTAAAGGATTTAGAAATGTGAACTTCAAATTCAGTTTTACTTATAAGTGTTATGGATAAGGGCAATCGTGTTAAAAAAAATACACAAATGAAATATAGAAGCCCGAAGCGCCTTCTATGAGAAGTTAGTCTATGTATAAGTGTATTATTATCAGTGTATAGTCTTGATACTGGTAACATTATTAGATTTAAAAAATAAATAGAATAAGAGCGATTTTGTGAGTTTGTAATATCTCATAATAACAAACCTGTTGATTCAATTTCATGTTTAATTTAACATAACTCTCTAGTTCTAGCATTTGTTACCAATCCTTAGGATAACTTTGAATGACCGTTATTTCTTTTAGTGACGATTTTGGTCATTCAATAGGGTATCTTACACCATTAACCAATAAATGTAAGACATAATTTCTATAAAAAAATCTTCTAAATTAAGCCCTAAAAATCTAGTTCATATTCAATTTACTGTAAAATTAGATTTTTGGAGGCTTTGTAATCAATAAATAGTTAGACAATTGAGTTCTTTACTTAGTGACGTCATTAAGTGTTTTGCCATACAAAATCTATAGGAGAATATAGTTTTGACAGCTCATAAAAAGTACGTCAATTGTTGATGGTGTAAAATACCGTATTGTACATTCATTCACAGACCATGACGCATTGGGTAATGGTCATTATGAACAAAAGTATGAACAAATTGGGATGTAAGTATATTTCGACGCCAACTAGCTTAATCAGTCACTCAATCAATCTGCTAGTCAAACTTTGACTAAACAATATAAAAAAATGCTTTGGTTTAAAACGTTGGTTTTGAATATTTTGTCACTTTGAAAAAATGGCGATACATTTGGGGACTTATTCTAGACTTCGTAGATAAGGAAATGTTTCGTAAATCACTCCAAAGACTGCAATCACAATTTCTATTAACCAATTTTTTTTTGGTGAAAATCATCGACATTTACTTCTTCCACCCTGGGCGGGGTGGCAGGGCGTGTCAGACTTTTACTGACTAAAACCCACCCATGTTCCATGCCATTTATGTTCCGGGGCCACGGTAACTACACACATCAAAAATGTCTAGGGATATTTCAATTAAACCTAAACAACTAAAATTCTATTAACTTTTTGTTAAGACACCTACACATTAAAATAAACCTTGTTTAATAGCCTATCTAATCTGATAATAAACATTTAGGTAAAGTTAAATTAAAAAAAAAACTTGAAAATCTCAGACAAAATTTCAATCTTAACAACATTTTTGAAACATTAAAACCAAAACAAAAAAGCATTTTTTTTTTACAAAAATTGTTAAAAACATAAAATTAATAATTCGTGCATCCACTTAAGACTCTCCTGACACATCTGCAGCGGTTTCGCATACTCAAAACAAGGTGTCAATATCCTGTTGTGGAATACTGTCCCAAGTCCTTTTAAGATGCAAGAAAAGCTGGTGTTCATCCTCAATATCTTCAGGGAAATTCCTAAGAGCTCTTCTCAGAAGCATATCCCAGGCATGCTCAATAGGATTTAGGTCAGGGGATTGTGCAGGCCAGTCTAAAGCTATCCAAGCTTTAGACTGGCTAATAATAATCATGCTGTTGTAACCAGCTTGTGATGATACGCGCCGTATGTGGACGAGCATTGTCGTGCATTAGCTGGAAATTTTGTCCCATTTGTTGTGACGAAGATTACAGGCTCTAGCACCTTATCTCGGTAATTTAGAGCAGTCATATTCTCTTGTATCCAAACGAGGTCCGTTCTACCGCCCGCCGAGACGAATTCCTGCCCAAACCAAAATCGGTGCCACGGTGTCAAGGTTCTCTCCAAACGCGTACTCTTCGCGAATCAGGATGAAATCATTATTCAATCATCATCATCAGTAAAAAGCACAAGTGACCATTGAGAATGGTTCCAGTTTTCGTGTGCAATAGCCCATTGTAATCTTCTTCCTCGATTGCCTCTCCTTAGCGCTGGTACCCGAAATGGCCTACGAGTACGTAGGTTGATTTCATGCAGTCGTCTTTTTAAAGTTTGACCGCTTACCAGCAAACCATACTATCTCTGTAGCCTTTGAATCAATTGCATTGCCGTTACATTTCTTGACTTCGTGCTGCATTCACCATAAATCGGTCCTGTACATGTGTTTAAAATTTTAATGCGTTGAGGTCTTCGGTGCCGTTTCACCACTTCCTCCGTGACACGATAACGTGACCAAAGCCTGTATATAACGCTCTTACTGGTCCTCATGGCTTCAGAAATCACAACACAGACAGTATTCCACAACAGGATATTGACACCTTGTTTTAAGTATACAGAACCGCTGCAGATGTGTCAAGAGAGTCTTAAGTGGATCCACGAATTATTAATTTTATGTTTTCAACAATTTTTACAAAAAAAAAAGTGTTTTGTTTGGTTTTGATGTTTCAAAAATAAAGTTTAGATTGAAATTTTGTCCGAGTTTTTCCTCTTCTTCTAAGTTTTTTTTTAAATTTAACTTTATCTAAAAGTTTATTATAAGATTAGATATGCAAGGATTATTTTAATGTGTAGGTGTCTTAACAAAAACGTAATAGAATTTTAGTTGTTTATGTTTTAATGAAATATCCCTAGACACTTTTGATGTGTGTATTAGAAATATTCCGCAACCCCGGCAGGCATTGGCCCTAGAGAAATACAACGCGCCGTCGATACGGGCTAGGTCTTTTTTCTGGCGAAGGTTATATGGCACTATTGATCTTATGATCTATTAAAAAAACGACGAAACAAACTAGAAAATTGGTTTCATTATACTCTTTGTACAGACGGAAAGAAATGTTATAAATATAAACCATAATATATTATGTCATTTAACTGTTTGTTTAGTTTTTTAAAGGGGTTCCACTTCCTCTGTTGTTCTCTGATTATCTAACACGGCAACTCCTCGAGCCACGTTGTATCTGCTCCTGTTACCCTGCTGGTTCTGCAGTTTGATGACCTCATTCCTCACAAGGAATATTACGTAAATTTGTAGAACTGGAAAATAAAATAAGTTAACATTTTTTCTCAGTGACACATATAATCTTTGCCTGCAAAGGTTGATAAAAATAATTATTTTATAGAGTTTAAAGTAATACGGCATGCGAAAAAGAGGAAAACTACCCATTAAAATATTATGAAGTACATTTAAAAAAAAAATGTATACCTACTTATCGCACCTAATCCAATACTGTCACTATCCAAAATTTTGACAAATCGATTTTTTTATGCTATCTGCCGGGAACCACGGAAGCACGCCTAATCTCTCTCATAGTGTGAGCGAGATTAGGCGTGCTTCCGTCTAAAAGTGCTTCTAAGACAAAATAATATAAACAAAGTGACACTTTAATGTAAATAGCTAAAAAGTGAAAAGATAAATAATTTACTTGTATATCACGTAAATGTCAAGGCCAGATCTTAAATTTATGATTTTAATCTTTTCATTAAAGGTTCCTTGTGTACCATTTTAATACGGAACACTAAATTATAACACAACTTTATCATGGAATGTCGAACAAAGAACACTGGTTGAAGATTTAGATCTATTTTAATATGTAGCCTATAAAAGTATATAAAAATATACTTACTTAAACCCATAACATTAGCTAGTAATTGCAGAAAAATTGGAATGAAGAAATGTATTGCTATCGTAATATAAATGCACCAAATACTCTTAATTACCATATGTACGCTCATCACCATGCTCATGTAATAGAATACGCTAATTAGCGTCGGGTTTTTCTGAAAAAATAAAACAATTAAAAATATCAATTAGGACTTCTAGTTCTACGTAGGAGGTAAAGAGAGGAGAGGTACAACCTCTCCTCTCTATTCCTCCTACGTAGAAGTCTCTTTTATATCCAACTAGCTTCTGCCCGCGACTTCGTCCGCGTAGATTTTTCCTAAATTTTCTTTGCTATAAAGCCCGAGACCTTACGAATATAAAACCGTGGAAATCGGTTCGTGCGTTCTGGAGTTACTTATAGCGTCAGGAAGGAAACCCCGACTTATTTTTATATAGTAGATTTACACTATCATACCATTTTTTTAAGCGCAACGGCGTTCTATACTAGAATGGGAATTTTCTAGAATTAATTATTTGTAAATTAGCTTCAACTAGCGATAATGCCCGAGTTAAAGTCTTCAAACCCATACGGGTAAGTTTCTATGAAAATAGGCGAGACGACGAAAAAATAGTAATTAGTCCGTCAGTTAGATAATAAAAAAATTTTGAGCACGTATTTTTTTTCGCATAGCGTTGAAGATTCGCGTGACGTCATGGTCTTATATCAGACGGACTAAACCGAATGCCATTTTTTTATGTTGTCGTTATCTCTATTCGTTATACTTTACTACTTTCTTCAATGCATCTACTCTATTTACCACTTCTTCTACATTTTTATGCGGTTTAGAGGGTATGCGTACGGTATTCAATTATATTAGTTTAATTTTATGAAGCCGAGTGGGGTCGCTAGTGTTTAAAAATCAAAAAGCCGTCACTTGATGAGCTCCAACAATGAACAGCATAGTCAGCAGGAGGTCCGTCAGGAACACAGTAAGTGCGACGCTAGTAATAGCGATATCGGCGTAGATCCTGTTCCACACCTGCTCGTCTCCATTGTAGCGGAGCGTCACACAAGTATGTAACAATGCGTATGACATGACCAGTATAAAGAATGCTGACACTATCTGTAACATGATAAAAATTGTTTTCGTCACCATTGTCCACAAACAGTTTCTATAAAGCAGTGTCGCTAGGAGAGTGAGTGAAGACACTGCCCCCCTAGAGCCAAGACATCGCGGTGCTTTACATATTGGAATCATTCTCATTATAATAGCAGCAGTGTAGAGGACGGTGGGGTCTAACAGGCAGTCGCTGTAGCTGAATCCGGTTAGGCTGAAAGCCGATCCCAAGATAGTTGGGAAAACGCTAGGGAGATGACGAAAGTAGATGAGGACTGCAACTTTAAGACTTTATGCTCTTGACATTGCACTAACTAAGCTAAGAAGCTGGATGAGGTAGAAATCGAAGTCTTCCATGAAGTAGATCATCTGGGGAAGTATTATTATCATATCTATCACTGTAGCAAAGCGTTCCTGCGATTAGGTTTCAAGGGTAAAGGTGGCCGGTAAAAGCACATGAGAGAGTCAGCTTTGTCTCTATAATAAAAGCTTTTGGTATCTCAGGTCATAGGGAGGTAGGTATGGCCTTTTAACATTAGACTTATTTTCCATAAAAATACAAGTCTTAGAAGTAAAGTCTAAATAATGCCTTTTGATCGTAAATATAGCAGTAAAAATAATACTACTTACCATTTTAAAATAACCCCAGATATACAATCCATAGTTCAGCGGAAAACAGACACAACATTTTTTACCATTAGGATTTTCCTCATTAGTATCATTTTCTCCCGGCATTTTCTCGCACAATTTTGATATCAATGTATTAACACAATAAATAACTATATCCAAACTGCCTAAATTTCAAAGATCATATAGAAAGTTAGACAGAGGTTATGAACCACTATACAAATTAGATAGGTAATAAAATAAAATAAAAAATTCTAGACAAAATTATGAGTATTTTCGTTGCGTGGGCGCTGTTAAAATAACTACAGCTGTTATCTCTCCATTGTTTATAATAACCTAACCTCTATATCGAACATATTATGAGTTACATGCCTATCTACTATTTACATGTAGTTAAATGCTAACGAATTGGAAAAACATAATTAGCTTGTAGTGATGCCCACTCTTGATTAAGAAGATGTTTAACATAAAGCTGTGTACAAATTACGCGCGGCAGCCGCACGGCCAATGCTCGACCAGATTTGACGTTAATTTGCCTCACGAGCCTAATCGTACATTCAAAGTTGGTAGAACGCGGCGGCGGCGGCGGCAGACGATCCATCCGCTGCTCAGACTCGAGCGCGCCAGTTCATTCTTCAGTTCATGCCTGCAAGTATGAACGCGAATGGTCGGGCGGCTGCCGCTTTTATTGTGATACATCAAGTTATTTGACGCCAAAACTGTAGTAATTTTTTTACAACTCAGGAATATTCATATTTTTTCTTATTTCAACCCACGCATCATGCCTCAGCGATTTACCGTGGTATTGCGAGGATTTACTGTTCCACAACAACTCATTAGCGCCATTCAATTGTATGATTACATGAGTACACGGCACCTTTCGTTGTCCATCGTGTTCGCGCGAGCTAATCCACCGCAACTATACCGTCCACACTGCACGCGAGCGAACGACTGAAGTTCCTTTGATGCAGTCACAAAAACCGACAGCGAGCGGTTCGCCGCGCGGCACGTTCGAGCGTGGCGATGTTCGAGTTGCCGCGCGTAATTTGTACACAGCTTAACTGTCTAGTCCTGGTATTTGTTACTAATCCTTAGGATACTTATGAACGACCGAATAGCGATGCGTTTGGGGACTTATTGTAGACTTTATAAAAATTAAGAAAATATTTCGTAAAGCACTCCAAAGACTGCAATCAAAATTTCTATTAACCAATTTTTTTTGGTGGGTGGGAAATCATCATTTCAATGACTTCTCCCGCCCAGGGCGGGACGTAAAAACATGTCAGACTTTTACTGACTAAAACCCACCCATGTTCCTTCGGTCACCCTTTAAGTTTATGGGTCCTGGTAACTATTATAACTTTTCCAGGCATTGGGCCGTAGAGGGCCCCTGAACGTGCTGACTCGTTGCTCTAAAGCTACTAAAAAATACGATAAACTGAATTAATATATTAGATTCATTATACATAATGCAAAGACAGAAAAGAAAATAAATAAAAATTAAGAATATGATTCAATGATGACTCTTTATTAAATAGTTTAGTTTTTCAGAGGGGTTCTGCTTCCTCTGTTGTTCTAAGATTATCTAACACGGCACCTCCTCGTGCCACATTATATCGGCTCCTGTTACCCTGCTGGTTCCGCAGTTTGATGATCTCATTCCTCACAAGGAATATTACGTAAATTTGTAAAACTGGAAAATAAAATAAGTTAACATTTTGAGTGAGGAAAAAATACGTATTAAAACATCATTAACTATTTTTTTATCCAACAATACTGACGCTATCCTCAATTTTGCCAAATCGATTTTTTTATGAAATCTGCTGGGAAGCACAGAAGCTAATTGCGCCTACTCTAGTCTAAAAGTGACACTAAGAAAAAATAAAATAAATTGAAATAGTAAAAGTGAGGAACCGTGGACTTGTAGTTAATATAAGTCCGAAATCGCCAACCCGCCTTAAACAAGCGTGGTGATCAATGCTTGTGCCTTCCCTGTATGAGAAGAGACCTTTGCCCAGCAGTGGGATAGTTATAGGCTGGTATTATTAAGTAAAAGTGACACTTTAATGTAAATAACTATAAAGGGTAAATTAATTACTACGAGTAAATTAATTATTTTTTGCTTTGTATCACTAACCCATAATGTCTTTATCAAAGAACAACTATAAATATGCATGGCTTCTTACGTATCACTTATCATCATAAATCTCAAACAAAATGTTATTTGACTGTGCTGAAAAGTTGACTTCGTTGGATAGTGACAGTATTGGATTAAGCATGCGTTATGCCGAGGCCAGATCTTATTTTTTTTTTGTTTTCATTTAACTTGACGAAACTATAAAGGTTCGTTTGTACCATTTTGGTACGGTGCCCTATAATAAGGACACAACTTTATCATGTAACAATGGTTGAATATTTTGATCTGTTTTAATATCTGGCCAGCATAACCAGTAAATATAAAAAAAAATACTTACTTAAACCTATTATATTAGCTAATAATTGCAGAAAAATTGGAATGAAAAAACGTCTTGCTATCGTAATATAAATGCACCAAATAATCTTAAGTACCATATGTACGCTCATCACCATGCTCATGTAATAGAATACACTCAATAGCGTCGGGTTTTTCTAAAAAAAAAAAAAAATTTCAATTAGGACTGATTCTAATTTTAGATTTGTGCTTTTTCTGTCGGCGACTCATAATAGTATTTTTATTATAAAAACCTGCTTTCTTTTCTAGCTATATTAATCAGTAATAAGTGGTTGCCAGCACAGCAACAGATAGTTGTTCGGCTTATAGTCTAACCGGGTCTAGCTGAATATCATTGTTTAACATCGGGTGCAGTACAGAAATTAGGTAGCAGACATCCTTAGTATTTGTACTAAGTAACTTGATATCTTATAATCAGACTAGGAACTTATTTGACAGACTTTTTGGTTACCCTAGACAACCCGTAACAACTGTCAAAAATCGGCTAATGACAATCTGGACCAACGGATTAACGTGCTTTCCAAAGCACGGGAAATCGTGATATACTTCATAAACTTAGAAGGTACATAATTATGAAATGATAAAATTATATTAATACTTGCCCTGTTTCGAATATCATGCAAGAAAAGCAGGTGCCTTTATCCGTAGGGCCACCACATAATATAATTGTAAGTTTACTAATTTATGGCTTTCGCTAAAATATCAAATTCACCTTATGTCCTCCAACGATAAACACTATGGTAACAATGAAATCCGCTAGGAATATCAAAACTGATATGACTGGTAAAGCCAAGGCTTTGACTAGCTCGGTTTGTAGCTCATCGTTGTCAATGTGGTTAATTAATATGCGCACGAGCTGTACCATCGAAAACGTCGCGTACGCCATCATGAGTGCGTCTGCTATCTGAAACAAAAAAACATTGGTATATGTATATGGTATATAGCATGAGATAACTGTGCTCCCGTAAATCGTAGCGTGATGTTACGTAGCCTAATAGCCATTCTCGATAAATGGGCTATCTGGCACAAAAAGATTTTTTCTAATTAGCCCAGTAATGCCTTCGATTAACAAGTTCAATCAAACAAACAAATTCTTCAGCTTTATAATATTGAGTATGGATGATCTTAAAATACCTTTTAATTTATTTTATGTCCTTGAGTTTTGACAGCATAACGCATATTATTATATGTTAGCAATGTTAGTGTGATGTATTGTTTATTTGGCCCGGGCCATTATATGCCTAATAAAAATGAATATTAGTGTGCATTGTTTCAATTGAATTTTATTAGACTAACCTTTGCGAGTTTGTTTGCGTGGAAGTATTTTACGGGTTTTAATTATTTTGATCTTTTATTCAGGTATTGGTTTTTATTTGGTTTTAGATGTTTTTTTTTAATAATGCGATCAATTGATTTTCTCTATCTGCGTTAACGCAGCTTCACCTGCGTCTACTGCTCCCGCACAAATAATGTGGTTTTCAATTTGAATAAATTTTAAAAATCGGTTTAAAAGATTCAAAGATTAACCTCAAAAATTTGTGGATAGTGTAGATACCCAGCTTAAAAACAACTGGCACACTGCTACTATCAATATGAACGACAACAAGTAATTATGTATGAACACTTGAATTCGGCAAACCAAGGTCATTTATCAAAGAGACGTTTGCGTATAAAAAAAAGACAATGGTGCCGATTCTCTTGTGCACAAACTATCGTAAATTTAAGTTAAGTGCATCTTTCTCTTTCCTTTTAATTAAGAAAAGGACAGAAGATCAAATATTAGTTATGTCCTGTCAAATTTAGACACTCCATAGATAATTTAGACGCAATTTAAAAACATGGCGTCTAAATATACGTCAAGTTTCATCAGGCGCTGTCTAATTTGACAGGATTAAACTAAAATGTATCTTCTGTCCTTTTCTTTTAGAAATGGAAAGAGAAAGATGCACTTAACTTAAATTTACGATAGTTTGTGCACAAGAGAATCGGCACCAATGTTTTATGTTTGTGTCTTTTTACGTATAAAAAAAAATGGAAACGCTTCCGGCTCTCCTATCTGTTAGTACGTTTATATCTTAATAATTTTAATCAAGAGATACCTACTGATTCAAGAGAATGGTACATGCATAGTACTATATAGAGGAAAAACATTGTAAAGATTTTCAAATAGCTAGCTACACAGATGCGAATTTATGCGATGAGCTAGTATTAAACGAATACTCGTAGAAGAGCATTCAACAAGTGGTTGTACCTTGTACATGTGGTTACTATCCATTCATTACAGTTATGTCATTTGCGTTTATTAGAACGAAACTTGTGTGAGCGTGAACTTGTGTACTCAATCGATGTAGGAAGTTAATTATGTAAACAATCTTGACAGTGTCTTTTTATTAAATAAATTCTTATAATTAATGTTATTGGTATAGTACCTAATTTCGTATTCAGCTTAATTCAAAACTGACGTTAGGTGAGAAACTCATAATTTTTTCATTCATAATATCAGATCATTGGCTTTTCTAGTTCAAAGGGCGAAGGGGGGTATTAATGTATACAATATACTCACCATTTTGAAATAACCCCACCCGAGTAATCCATACCGCAGTGGTATACAGAAGCAACATTTTTTAAATAGTTCTATTTCACTTTTCATTTTACTATTTGTAATGCTAGATCTCACTTTACTTTTCGTCTGTTGCACTCAATTTAAACAAATGCGTTGGTTCAGTTGTATTGAAATCTGCTGAAAGAAATACAATTATAAGTATACAGTCGTTCTATCAACACATCTCGTCTATCTCTAGATGCTGACGCCTATTGACCGCTCCTTATTTACATTACGTGATAAGGCGAACTGATGGGATTTTGAACTCAATTTTTAACTGTTTCGCGGGCATGTGTTGAGAACTTAAGAACAAAGATATATATAAACATTCTAGAGGAGGCCTTGACCTTCGCGATACCAGCTCGCGCGGTGCGTGCTGTGTGGTGGTGGGACACAAACTGAGTGCCACTGCTATTTACCTACCCAAATTATTCGTATGACGTCACCATCGCGGTCAGTACCTAAGAAATGAGAATGATAAGATAATACTCGGTCTAGGTCTAGTTCCTGCCTTAGCCCTTTAATCAAGTTAGGCTAAAAGACTCACGTGGAGACTAGACTAGACCTAGAAAGTATTAAAAATAGCGGTATATAAAATGCAGGGCATTATGTGAACAGCGGATACAACATGCCTGAGACATATATACAACACATTTTTTTTTGACTGAAAGACTGTTACCATGTTGATTGATAGAGAATGCCTAATGGTGAGCTTCTACTACGACATGAGTTTCGTATTTAGTCTGTTTCTCGTTCAGGAGAAGATTATTTATATTAAACCAATGCACAACATCACAGAGTGCATTGTTAATTTTGTAAAATTTTACAATTACATTGATGATTGATTTATAAAATGAGGGAAGTCATCCGCAGCAATACTATATTGTAAGTCTCTATTATGCGAAAAGGTAACCCATTCAAATATTCAAGTATTTATTTGCATTCCACAAGTGAATGTGTGTGTGTGGGTCACGAGTATAAAAACAAAAAAGGAGCTAGAATTCAACCCTGCGGGACGCCTATGCTAACCGCAGATCTTACACATTTCTTAACATTGAAATCGACCCTCTGATTTCTATTATTCAGGTAAGAAGTTAAAAGATGGAAGAGCTTTGTCTCTCACACCATTAATGGTACAATTTTCTAAAAAATGCATTGCCTTGTAATGTATAAAAAACTAGCTGTCCCCTGCGGTTTCACCCGCGTTGTTCGTTACTGCTCCGCTCCCGTGGGTTGTAGCGTGATGGTATATAGCCTATAGCATTCCTCGATAAATGGGCTATCTAACACTGAAAGAATTTCAAATCGAACCAATAGTTCCAGAGATTACCCCCTACATACAAACTTACAAACCTACAAACTTACAAACTTACAAATTTTACCTCTTTATAATATTAGTATATTATATTGTATTATTATTCTAAAAAATTGTAGCCTTAGATTGGGTATGTCATGTTGGGTATGTTATGACATACCCAATCTAAGGCTACAACTCAATCAATCAATCAATCAACTCAATCAATCAATGCAAAGGCGGGAAAGAAATGAAATAAAAATAAAGAATATGTTTCAACGATGAGACTTTATTAAATAGTTTAGTTTTTCAGAGGGGTTCCGCTTCCTCTGTTGTTCTTAGATTATCTAACACTGCACCTCCTCGTGCCACATTGTATCGGCTCCTGTTACTTTGCTGGTTCCGCAGTTTGATGATCTCATTCCTCACAAGGAATATTACGTAAATTTGTATAACTGGAAAATAAAATAAATATAAGTTAACATTTTCTATCAGTGACAGTGACACCTAAAATTCTTTGCCTATTATATTAATTTTGATCAGCAAAGATGTAAAAAAATAATTTTATAGAATTTGAAGTAGTAATTGTGCAAAAAAATGAAAATTACCCTTTAAAATATCATTAACATCTTATTCATTATGAATACTTTTCGCGCGTTTAAGCAAATACCTAATGTCACGATCCAAAATATGACAAATCGACTTATTAATACCATCGACAGGGAACCATGGAAGTACACTTAATGAAATATTAAAGTTAACATAATGAATTATTAAAGTATTTATAAAGGTAAGTAAATTAATTCTTACGTATCACTTATGTTCATAAAAAATAATTTTTTGACTCTCCTGAAAAGTTGTTTTTTTTTGGATAGTGACACTATTAAATTAAGCGTGCTGTGTGATCTTCAAAATCATTTCATTCTTTTCATCAAACATGACGAAACTATAAAGGTTCTTTTTTACCATTTTGGCACGGTGCCCTAAAATTGAACACAACTTTATAATGTAATAGTCCAAAACGGAACACTGGTTGTAAATTTTCATCTATTTAAATATCTGGCCTATAAAAGTAAATAAAAAAATAAACTTACTCAAACCTATAACATTTGCTATTACTTCCACAAAAATTAGAATGTAGAAATATGTTTTTATCATAGTATAAATGAGCGAAATTATCTTAAATGCCATTTGAACGCTCATCACCATGCTCATGTAATAGAAATCACTAAGTAGCGTGGGTTTTTTCTGTAAAATAAAGAAAAAGATTAAACATAACAATTAGAACTTATTCCGGTTTTCAAGGTACACAGGGCGTCCTACGGATATGACACATGGAGGGAAAGTATCTTCAATATTGTAGATTTTATTTTATCGAACATTTTACTGAAATAAGACATTTTATGAATTAAAAAAAAAATAATTTGAACTGCATTCATAGATATTTAAATAATTATATAGTTAAATCGGGAATCGAACCCGTTACTCGAGGAAAATAATCACCCTGTAGCTTTATCATACTGATCGAAAGACTTCATAAGGATTATTTTTACTAAATAACATAGTGACATAATTAACAGTTTAACATTTTAATAGAAAATTCATGTATCAAATGCTCAAAATGAGTCGCATTGCATAATTTACCGCGATTCTCGGCGTAGCTGGGAGAAGAAACACTGGGGTATTTCTTTTTCAGTCAGTAAAAGTTTTACAGACCCCTTCGTATCCTCAGGGCGAAGAACATCCATGAGGATTTTCTGACTTTTTGACAGACTTTTTTGTTACTCAATGACAACCTGGATCAACGGATCAACTTTCCGAGGCGTCGGAAATCAGTGACGTTCTCAATAATATAGAAAGTACATAATTATAAAATATAAAGTTATATGGGTCTTTATCTGTAGAAAACCGAAAGCCATAAATTAACATATCATGTGGTGGCCCATGATACATAATGTATTTATGGCTTTCGCTAAAATATCAAGTTACCTTATGTGCTCCAACGATAAACAATATGGTCACAATGAAGTCCGCTAGGAATATTATAAGTGATATGACTGGTAAAGGCAATTCTTTTAAAAGCATGTCTTTTAGCCTATATGCGTCAGTGCAGCTGTTAACTATAATGCCTACCATCTGTACCAGCGATAATGTCATCCAGACCATAATTAGTGCGTCTGCAATCTGAAACAAATACACATACGTATACTAGCTGAATTTCTATCCGTACTTTAATATTATAAATGCGAAAGTAACTCTGTCTGTCTGTCTTTCTGTCTGTCTGTCTCTTCTTCACGCCTAAACCACTGAACCGATTTGAATGAAATTTGAAACAGATATAGTCTGGGACCCAAAGAAAGGACATAGGATAGTTTTCATCCCGGAAATCCCCCGGGAACGGGAACTAATATTACACGCGGACGAAGTCGCGGGCAAAAGCTAGTATTAAATAAATATCAGCTGTTTCTGACAAAAGATGAATGCCCTCCCGACCTTAATATATGAAACATCTGATTTTTTTCGATATCTCAGAGTTGTTTCCATAATAAAAGTTGTTTGTTTTTACGAGGAGAATATTCTCCTAGCGCGTTATTCAAGACATACTTATATAATTACGTAGTAGGTATATTAAAAAAACTAAAAACACAAAAATAACTAAAATTTCGGAAGTCTGTGGCATCACAAATTAATTGGCAGAAGCCAGCGACTTCCGAAATTTTAGTTATTTTAGTGTTTTTAGTTTTTGAAGGCGGGTTTTATTTTTTTGGAAAAAGATTTTTATTTTTTACTTTTTAGTGTCGAGTCCCAATGTTGACTGTGTATGTCAATGTATATTTCGTCGATTTTTTTGTTCTTAATGAGTTTTTCGAGAAGCACCAAACGAGTTATTGAGTAGGCCACACGACGAAAGAGCTTTGCTTGAGATGACGCGATTACGCAACTTATATTCAGTCTCTTGATTTTAATTGATTGACGCATCACCATGACGAGTAGATAGTTGTTGTCCTATGTTACACTTCAATGCTGTAAATCGTTGAGGAATTCCTTCGACTGTATATGGTTTCCATCATCAGATCTACTGCAGACCTTTATTACAACCTATATGGATACAAAGTCCTCATCAATTTGAATGAATTAAGTCCAAACACAAGATAGCTACTGTAAACCGTTGAAGAGTTCCCTGAACTACCTATCCTTCGTCTTCATCATCAGACCCCAATACAGTCACAACCCATCTAGGTGTAAAGTTCTTATCAATACGAATTAATCAAGCCCAAACACAAGGTAGCTGCTGTGAATTGTTGAGGAATTCCCTCGACTGTCTCTCTTTATTAAATTGTAGTGCTTTAATAAAATACTTACTAAAAAAAACTTACAAACACACTAGTCGCCCCTACGATTTTTGAAAGTTCCCATCGATTTCTCTAGTCTGCTATCGTCAAATCCTGATTTTCTTATAAAAGGACCACCTTGGAAATGTCTTCTTTCCAACAAAAAAATAATCATCAAAATCGGTTCATAAACGACGAAGTTACCCGCAAACAAACAAAAAAAGCATATATACGGTCGAATTAAGAAACCTCCTCCTTTGTCAGTCAGAAAAGTGACGCTAAGGGACAACGCAAACCGAAATGGCAGCGGCCGGCAGCGACGCGGCGAGCACTTTCAGTGTGAAATAATTTTAAACTTTAACTACATACTTCAAAGTCTAGTATCGCTTGAAAAGCTTGAAAAGGTCGCGAGCCTGCCAGCGGCCGTCAGCGGCCGCCCGCGGCGCCGCGAGCTTCCGCGCGCCATGCGCGCGCCTCTTGTTTCCAGCGACGCTGGCGGCCTCGCGGCGCCGCGTGCGGCCGCTGCCGGCCGCTGCTATTCCGGTGTGCGTTGTCCCTAATTGCCTGTTCCAAAACTTAGATCTCTATGGAGAAGAACAGGCAAGAAACTCCTCGGACACTCTTTTTAAAAAATCATGTTTTATAAAATCTTGATTACTTACATTAATTTTCGTGTATCTATATGTAAAAACAATACAAGTAAATATCAAAATTAATAATTAAAACTTATAAATTAATAATAAAGAAAAAAGTCATGGCAGTTAACAGTTAAGAGATGACCAATCTCAACTGACAGCGCCCGTTCATTATATTTGCATTGTTATCGGCCTTTGTCTGGTGTGCAAAGTTTGAATTATATCTGACTAGCTTTTGCCCGTGGATTAATAGTTCCCGTTCCCGGGGGATTTCCGGGATGAAACCGATCCTATGTCTTTTCTCGGGTCCCAGACTATATCTGTACCAAATTTCATTCAAATCGGTTCAGCGGTTTAGGCGTGAAGAAGAGACAGACAGGCAGACAGACAGAGTTACTTTCACATTTATAATATTAGTACGGATCGGTTAAAATAGGAAAAAATCCGCGCGAATTGAATACAGTTTTATGTCTTTTTAACCGACTTCAAAAAGGAGGAGGTTCTCAATTCGTCTGTATTTTTTTTTTTTTTGTATGTTTGTTACGCGATATCTCCGTTAATTGTGAACGGATTTTGATGGTTCTTTTTTTGTTTGCTAAGTCATGATTCAGAGGTGGTCCCATATAAATTTTGTGGCGATCGGTTTAGTGCTTTTCGAAAAATTCATCAAGAACAAAAAATATCGACATTGACGATATTATATTGTGCGTAACTTCAATTTCAATTTTTCGTTTTATAAGATAAATTACTTTGAAAGATGTCATACACAGTCAGACATAGTTAGACTCGACACTAAAAAGTAAAAAATAAAAACTTTTTTCAAAAAAATAATAACCGCCTTCAAAAACTAAAAACCCAAAAATAACAAAAATTTCGGAAGTCGGTGGCTTCTCCTCTGCCAGTCACTTTATTTGAATTGGTGTTGCCGCCGACTTCCGAAATTTTTGTTATTTTTGGGTTTTAGTTTTTGAAGGCGGTTATTATTTTTTTGAAAAAGGTTTTTTATAAACAAAAGAATGTGTCAAATAGGTAATATAATCTATCTTATCGATTTAAGGTAGTTTTCTTCTGGGTACCCTACTCGAAATCGATTAACGATAGCTCGAATAACACTTGCTTTACATTTTAAAATGAAAACGCTTACGGCTTTTCTGTCTGTAAGTTCGCTTAGGTATGTCTTTGGAACTATGCAACTTATTTTAATCAAAACATTCGTGATCCAAGAGAAAGGTACCATAATATTGAAGAGTGGGCACGCCGTAATAGCGGCGGTAAGACCCCTCTTTGAGGAGTGGCTGGAGAGATAAATTACACTAAGACTCAGAACAAACAATCATGCTCATCACACAAAGTTTGTCCTGGGTGGGACTCGAACCCACAACCTCCAGCTTAGTAGTCAGGGTCACTAACCACTAGACCAACAGGCCCGTCACTCTGTAGAGATTTTCAAATAGGTATGTCAGGTATGTGCTACACAGATGCGAATTTGGGGCGCTAGTATTTAACGAATATACAAACATTCAACAAGTGGTTGTACAATGTACACGTGGTTACCAATCGCATATAAATGGATGTTCGTGTTTATTAGAATAGTAGAAACGGGTGTGAGAACACTCCTCGTGATAGAAACTTGTCTATTCGTCTCAGAGTAGTCCAGCTAGGAAACACCGGCCCCATAGTTTGATTAAAAAATAAGAAAAAAAAATGACGTGTAAAAGTGTAATGACCTATTTACAAAAATAAATAATTTATTCATTTATTCTAACTTGTCGGTTGAGATAGGTAATTAACTTAATGTAAACAATATTGACATGTCTTTTTATGTAAAACTAGCTGTTCCTCGCGGTTTCACCCGCCTTACGTTAGGTTTTGGTTACTTTACTTTTTATTTTTTTTGGTGAGTTGGAAATCATCCAATGACTGCTCCCGTCCTGGGTGCGGCGGGAGGGCGTGTCAGACTCTTACTGACTAAAACCCACTCATGTTCCTTCGATTGCCCTTTATGTTCCAGGGTCACGGTAACTATTAAAAACATTCCGCAACCCCGGCAGGCGTGGCCCTGTTGGGCCCCTTTCAGTGCTGACTTCTTCTCTTTGAGGCGCGCGTGGAACACTAACGCGCTGTCGACACGGTCCTGGTCCTAGCTACCCATCGCTCGCCATCCGCAGAACCGTGCTTACGGTGGCCGGTAGTCGTCTTGCGACTCTCGACGTCTTCGCCTGGGTCTTAGTCCGGGGCGAGAGGCTCGTCGTTGCCTCTCGCGCGCCGCCGCATCCTTCACCAGCATAACTGCTTCGCAGAAGGAGGCGACGGCATCCCATTCCATTTCGCCCCGCAGCATGGCCTGAACCAGCGCCGAGCGCGAGAGGTCACCGCCACCGATCGCCTCTACGAGGTCACGTCGATGACGCGGCACACTTCCACAGTGGTGACACCCAGGTGTCGCTTCCGCCCGAATCCGACACAGGAACCTCCCGAATTGACCATGTCCGGTGAGGACATGGGAGGTGGGAAGAGTCGCAAGATGCTATTGGCATTTTTTGCGACCTCTCCAAGGCTTTTGATTGCGTGAGTCATGAAACACTTCTTTTAAAACTTGAGCATTACGGACTCGGGAAATTAGCGCTAAGTTTAGTAAAATCCTATCTAAATGATCGACTGCAGCAGGTTCAAATTAATGGTGTAAATTCACTGGGCTCAAAGGTAAAAATGGGAGTACCGCAAGGATCTATTTTGGGTCTTTTGCTTTTTTTAGTCTATATTAATGATTTACCAAGTTTGCTGGAAAACCAACCTCAAATGGTGTTATTTGCTGATGACACATCACTGATTTTTAAAGTGAATAGACGAGCACAACATCTTGACGACGTAAATAACGCTATGCTTAAGGTTCATAACTGGTTTACTGTTAATAATTTAGTACTAAATGAAAAAAAAAACGAAATGCATAAGATTTACTTTACCGAATGTTAGAAGTACTGAATGTAATGTTGTATTGAATAAGGATATACTAGAATTCGTCGAAAAACGGTTTTCTTGGGGATAACGCTCGACTCAAAGCTGCAGTGGGGCCCTCACATAACATCTCTTACAGCGCGGTTAAGTTCAGCTGCTTTCGCTGTCAGAAAAATCCGGCAATTAACTGACGTAGATACCGCAAGACTAGTCTATTTTAGCTACTTTCATAGTGTGATGTCTTACGGTATTTTGCTTTGGGGACGTGCCGCAGATATAGATTCCGTCTTTGTATTGCAAAAGAGGGCTGTCCGTGCTATATATAATCTCCGCAGCCGCGAATCACTAAAGGATTTGTTTAAAAGTATTAACATCATGACGGTACCTTGTAAATATATATACGAAAACATAATGTACGTTCGGAAAAATCTTCATCTTTTTAGTAAAATAAGTGACAGGCATAATTTTAATACCAGAAATAAGAACAAATTGGATCAACCAAGTTTTAGATTGTCAAAAGTCCATACTTCTTTTATGGGGTACTGTGTAAAATGCTATAATAAAATACCACTTGAAATTCTCCATCTAAATGAGAAAAAATTTAAAACATGCATTAAGCACACGCTATGTAATCAAGCATATTATAAGTTAGAAGATTATATCAATGACAAACATGCTTGGCTAAATGCTGGTCCTGCTCCACATAAGCTCACAAATTAGAAATTTTAATCATTGGAAGATAGAAAATGTTTCTTGTCCCCTTAATTTTTGACATTAATATTCAAGATCTTTATTATTATAATTTTTATAAGCAATTAAATTTCACTTATTTATATTTATTTACAGTACAAAACTTTGGCTTGTGTAATTTAGATGCATATTTGAGTTTTTGTAAATGTGAGTACGATGCAGTGATTTATTACGATAGTTTTCTACTGACACAAATAGACATGGCGGTTAGGAGCATTGTCATGCTCGCTCAAAAAGTCTCGCTGATGGTGGCGAGTGCGTTGGATCATTCGGTTCCCTTCAAAATGGTTGAGCTAAATGGTGCTGATGTCACGCGTCATGCTCGTGAACGGGCGCTATCAGTTGAGATGGGTCATCTCTTAACTGCCATGACTTTTTATTTTTGACTTTTGATTTTAATTTTGTATTTGTTTATTTTGTTACATACTTACATTGTTTTCACATGTAGAAGCACCAAAAAGAAAATGTAACCAAGACTTTGTAAAACATGATATTTTTAAAAGAGTGTCCGTGGAGTTTCTTGCCTGTTCTTCTCCATAGAGATCTACGTTTTGGAACAGGCAATTAGCGTCACTTTTCTTTTCTGACTTACAGACCGACCGACTCTTTGACAATTCATAAGTACCTGTAAATGGTCTAAGTGAAATAAATGCTTAGAATTTTAGAATTTAGGACCTGTGTCAGGCGAAACGTGAGAGCGCCGTGGCGTCTCTCCAGCCACTCCTCAAAGAGGGGTATTACCGCCGCTATTACGGCGTGCCCGCCCCCGTTTATTTGGTCCCGGGCACGCACACTAAGGACACATTATTTAGTAATGAGCATAAACAATACATTTGCAACAAACAATTGTGTATGCAAATGTTCGATGCATGTAGCATTTGGCAACTATGTGTGGCAAGTCTTAGGAAAAGTTTTTCTGTTTTAGCCTGTCGATGAAGAGGAAAAAACCTCTCTTTTTCAATAGAAGTGATAAATAAACCTATTTTTTATGAAGAGACGATTATTTTGTATTTTTTTATTAATTTACTTATCTACTTATTTACAAATGTATCATTATTCTTAACAAGAATATTTAATTTCATTCAAAGCGATAACAGCGAGGAAGGCAGGAACATACCAAATGTCCGAAATGTTATATACCAGTTTACCAGATAAGAAATCAGCCAGGAAATTACTTCATGTGTGTTACCGCGTATCGTGCGGGTTCCATGTGGAGAATATAAGACAGGATATTTTTGGTAATATACGGATATACTTAAAAATAAAAATTCTATCTATGTCAAGCATAGATAGAATTCTTCTTGTGCTGACTCCTTCTCTTTGAGGCGCGCGTGGAACACTAACGCGCCGAACCGCTTCGCTCCCTTGGGACCTAGCGTGATATCATACTAAAGCTGATGTTACCCGTATTGACAATGTAGCTTTCGAATGGTGAAAGATTTTTTAAAATCGGTCCCGTTGTTTTTGAGCCTATTCATTACAATCAAACAAACAAACATACAAAGTTTTCCTCTTTATAATATTAGTGTAGGTAAATCGCATAATTGATGTAAGAAATAGTAATTTCGTGTTCGACTCTTTTTAAACTGACGTTAAAGCAAGAAACTAAAAGAAAACAATGTTGGTATGTTTTGTTTTTATCAATTTATTGTTGGTTAACCATTAAGGGAAAATATAAAAAAATACTTAAGGGGGTTTTATTCATAATATTTTATATTTATAGGCTTTTTAGTCTTCAGACCATCATTGGCTGTTTAAGTTAAATAGTCATTTAGTACGAAAAAATATTAATTAAAGTAAAATAACTATAATTAAATATACTCACCAATTTGAAATAGCCCCACCCGAGTAAACCATACCGCAGCGGAATACAGAAACAACATTTTTTAAACACTTCTATTTCTTCTTTCATTTTACTTTTTATTATATTCTGAATTTCACTTGATTTTTCGTCTGTGGCACTCAATTTAAACAAGTTGTGTTGGTACTAAAATCTGCTGAAAGAAACACATATTACTCAGATTATAAAACAGTAGGCAGATAGACAGCGCGGAACATTACGAGTGCGGCGAATGTCGAGACATGTGTGCGTGACTGCCACGTGACTGCACTGTAAGAACACGTCGACTCTGTGTGCGTTCCGGTTGCCAGGATGATGAAAAATTACCCGTAATATTTCATTCTTGATCTGTCTATATTAATTAAAATCAATTTATGAATTTACTAAAAGTATGTAGGTACGCGCGTAGCATAAGAACTGCTACGCCTAATTAGGTGAATCTACTTTGTTGTGTTTGTAATTGCCAGGACAATGTTGGTATGACAACATTGATTAAAAAAAATGCACCCTAGCTAAGCTGGAAGCGGGCAGATAGTACAAAATACCTAATAATTGATTTATTGTGTTTAAAATTATGGAACAACTTAGGGATATAAATAATAAAGTACTTGGTTGTATAACAATTTTATAAAGCTAAAAAGTTTGTTTGTTTGAAACTTGAACGCGCTAATATTTATTCTCTAATTCACAAACTACTAAATTTAAGTTAAATGCATCTGTCTCTTTCCATTTCTTAAAGAAATGGACAGAATATAAAATATTAGTTAAGTCATCTTTTTCTGTTTACTGTTTTTTACTATATTTACTTTATGTTGGCGAATCGACTGGTGTACATAATTTTAGTTAGAGACAAAACATTCACTAGTTTTATTAACGAAGACTTTTGACACATACAAGATAAGTACTTACACACACATTATACAAACATACCAACAAAAAAGCAAAAATCACTCGAAATAAATATTCTTGTAGATCGATAATCCTGTGTCGGTTCCCTATCCATTTGCATAAAATTTTAAGACCTAATATAACTTAGCATAATGTTGTTTCACATAATTATATTTTCGCATAACATAATTACGCATAACAGCTCATGCATAATTTTTTTAAGCATAATGTTTCTAACCATAATAATGATTAGGCATAATATTCTAAAGCATAAACTTATTAAGCATAAACTTCTAAAGCATAACTTTTTTAAGCATAAAGTACTAAAGCATAACTTTTTTAAGCATAATATCCTAAAGCATAAATTTTAAGCATAAATTAAGCATAAAAATATTAAAACATATTTTTATAGGTATATCAATGAAAAAATTATTAAAACCTAAAGTATTGGACACTATACACGCATGCAAGCAAGCATGCAGCATGCAAGTAATCATGCAGCATGCAAGCAAGCATGCAAGCAAGCATGCAGCATGCATGCAAGCATGCAGCATTCAAGCAAGCATGCAACATGCAGCAGGCAGGGTTTCTGTGACGGCTCCGGCGCTGCGGGCCGCCTCACCCCTACGCGCCTACGCGATTTTAAATAACACTCTAGGGGTAGGACAAACAAGACTACGTGGAGTCGGTTTTGCAGCAATACGGTTCTGTCACTAACTTTTGTTGCACAGCATATTAATTTTTTAACCAACAATATTATTTGATTGTTACAGAAACTATAGCAAATCGGTTTGCTTTACATACTGTCATGTATATTTATAATAAATCATTTGCATGAAAATAGTTTTTGTTATTTATACTAATTGTATGCCTAAATATTATTATGCTACTAGTCATTAGGCCTACTAACGTTATGCTAATAGTCATTAGGCCTACTAACGTAATGCGAATGAAATTTATGCCAAAACAAATTAGTTTTTAACATGATTATGCCATCATAAAATGTATGCCTAAAAGTATTGTGCCGAAGTATTATTATTCCAAAACAAATTGTGCCAAAATCATTATGCCCAAGTATATTAGAACAAAGAACATTATGCGAAAAGAAGGGATCCCTCCTGTGTCCAATACATATTTCTCAACTTAGGGGTAATTTTTTTCACAATAAAATAGCAACACCGACAGATTTCTGTTGAGGTTTTGTGTTCCAAATAAAATAACATCCAAAAAGGCAAAAATAACCATTTTAATCCATAAAAAGGTACTCCATCTTCTTTCTTTTGGGTAGTAATAAAAGCTCCGACAAATAAAGAAGAATTGTACTTACTCAAAATATTAAATTTACTGCCTATAAAATACTAACTTTCCGACTACTTTTTTCCGAATTAAAATGACGAAAAGACCGAATGAGATACTGAAATCTCCGAAAAATAAACATGAACGTTTATTGCTATAATACTTTTCTACCAGCATAAATTACGTTCAACTAAAAACTCTATTATTTTACCAATTCTAGTCTTACCAAACCTTACAATACTCTATACATGATCGAGGGTGGGCTGGGTCGACGGAGCCCCGCTTCGCGGGGCTCCTACTTCTGGGTGGTTTATAAAAAAATAACCACGAAGGGGATGGCGGGGTCTATTCGCTCGCTTCGCTCGCTCACACGACCCCGCCATCTCCTTCTAACCTAACCTATCCGAGTCGGGGTGCTCTAAAGTCTAGATTGCAACCAGTTTTCATCATTATTGAGAGTTAGAAAATAAATTTTGGTAACCAACAATAGAAATTAAAACAGTTCATGCAAGTTGTAAAAGTATGATTATTTTGACGAAACCTATGTTGTCGGTAACTTAGTAATTTGGTCGGAGATTTAGTTTTCTATTCGGAAATTAGGATTTTTTGTCGGTAATTCATTATAACGCTGGTTAATTAGAATAATAGTCGGCCACAGATCGCTGGAGATTAATTTGTTTGTCGGAACCATTATTATTTCCCCTTTCTTTTGAATAAGGGAACAATTTTTGCAATGTTTAATAAAAATAAATAATTTAAAAAATTAAAAAACACGACTGCCATGACAAAAAAGAACTAAAAGGCAAAAAACAAGATTTTTCATAGAAAATTATTATATTACTGTTTACATAAAAAGTGAAAGGTCGCTCATTCAGTCACGGGCTCTATAATTATTAAAAATTCAAAACTACTTGATTAACAAAACTAAAATTTTCGTCGCAGTCGGGGGACCTTTCCGCAGTATTTGAGTATTCCGCAAGGCGGTTAGTTTAGTTTTGTTAATCAAGTAGTTTTGGATTTTTAATAATTATAGAGCCCGTGACTGAATGAGTGACCTTTCACTTTTTATGTAAACAGTAATATAATAATTTTCTATTAGTGATACGTTCCTTTAATATTGTTACTTCGTGGATAATCAAATGTCGGTTTACAAGTAGATGTTTTTATTAACTACAAACAATAACAATTTAGCATCACGACAGTAACCAATCATGATGTATCTTACATATTAAAATCCGTTAAAATTTTACAGAGGTTGTCAGAGTACCTATGTCTTTGTGTCGGTATCAAAAACACGCTGAGTTTCTTCTTTTTATGACATTTTCATCTCGCAGTTCAGCTCTACCGCTGTTTATTACTGCTTAACCAAAAAATTGAGTTTCATCCGGTCGGGGCAATACTTTTATACTCTGAGCCAGGAATATTCCTGAGGAAGACGTTTCTAGAACAATGTAGTCGCTTCGTAGGGTTCTAAAGTAGCTTTTGGCCACAGAACGTTGTGTTCCAACGCTTCTGCGGACAAGTTCCACCGGAGTGCACAAAGACTAGTGCAACGTAGTGAAGTGCTACTAACATAGATTTAAGTTTTATTCTAACACAAATGTATTACTTGTGTGTTTAGGTTAAGGTATTTATCTATGGGCCTATTCAGTCTGAAATAACGGTTTCATTATAAATAAAAAATATTATTTCTCGAATACGAAGGAAAGCTCTCGACGGGTCAGAGCCCGTACGTCCCCTAAGATTCGCACCCTGTGCCCATTCGTCCCCTGGAACTTTTGAGGGGCCTATTCGCCCCCTGAAGAATATTTATTTTAATTCATTCTTCTAATATAAGTACATGTATATAGTCCTGGTACAGTCGCGCAGAAAAGGGTAAAATAAAAATATAATAATTCCTTAAATATCATGTTTAAGTATTTCAAATAAGATTAAGTTTAATAAAATGCCTCTAGGCTCTAGGCATAAAGTCAGTCTTCAAAATAATTAATCGATTCGTCGATCGATTGTTTTCTATTTACCACTTCACGTTACTGCGCGCCTAGTACTTTGCATTGATTAAGGTGATCTTGTGAGAAAATTAAGGAATACAGTGAATTTTAAATTTTCGTACATGACTACTTCACGTTACTGCACGCCTAGTACTTTGAATTGATTATGGTGATCTTGTGAGAAAATTAAAAACACAGTGAATTTTAGATTTTCGTACATGACTACTTCACGTTACTGCGCGCCTGGTACTTTTGTTCTCTTAAGTTTTCAATCATTAATACCCGTTTTTTAACAAGCCATTCGTAAAGAGACAATATTACATTGTAAGCCTATCGACAGGTTACATTATTATCATGACGGATTATCATTCATCGTAGCTCTTTTTTCAATGATCTGTTATGATTTATTAAATTAATTGCGTTAATAAACTGTTCACAAGTGTACTATGTTAACCGTTTTTAGGTAAAATATAGGTGATTTTATCTCAGGGGACCAATAGGCACCTGAATAGGTGCCGAATCTTTAACTTATATTGTGTATATATTAGAGGAGACGAATGGGTACCTTAAAAATAATATTTTTATTAAAATATTAATTGGTCCCCTACCAGGAGACCAACGGGCACCTATATAGGGGCCGAATCCACAACTTTTATGCTGGGGGACAAATCTTAGGGGACGTACGGGCTCTGACCCCTCTCGACTCCATTCGAATTTCGAGTCTATTGTTTAAGACGGAAGCACAGACGGAAGTTACAAATTGCCATAACAACAATTACCTATATCTATAACAATGGAAATACCTTGGTTGAAGTTGAGAAAACATGACATTTAAGCTGTAAAAATGTACGAAATGCAATTTCGTTTAAACTTTATATTAGGTAATTAAAAAAAATCAAATGTTGTATAAAAATTCTGTATAAAAACTGTCTTAATCCGAACATCATCATAATATGATGGAAATATGGTCGAACTGCAAATGATTTTGGTATTACGTTTGTATGGAAAATAATCGGTCGCCGCGCTCTTAAAGGTTTCTGAGGCGATGTAGTTCATCGAGAGAAGCTTACGTGGATCTAGAACACTGATTGCCAAACCATCTAGCTGCCTCACGCGACTAAGCGCGACATAAGCTTGGCCCTTGGCAAAAATTTTAGGGCCTAGATCCACGACGGCTCTATCCAGTGTCGTCCCTTGTAGTTTGTGGACTGTCACGGCCCAACATATTATGAGTGGTAGCATGCGCTGCTCAACTTTGCCGTGACCCCTTAATGCGTCGAATTTGACTGTACTAGCTTCAATTTTGACACCGAGCCCGATGGTATTTCCACGTATCGTTTTATCGTCGAATTCAACGAACACGGCTTGTGGTAATTCTCCAGTTTCGAGTTGATCACGTCGTAGTGATGGCCATTCAAATTTTCTAACGATTCCCATAGCACCGTTTACTAAACCGTGTCCAACGTTAATATTTTTTCTTAACATTACTCCAGATCTGATACCAATTCGACGATACCTCCAGTTTTATTGGGATCGGAAGGTATAAACTCTGGTTTCGGCCGCTGTCCGTAAGTTTTGGCTTCTACAGAAAGTAATAAAGGGCAACTCATTACAGTCGCATCTAACATGAAAGCTTCAAAATCTACTTGACATAATAATTATGAAGATGATTGGCGCGAAGGTAAATTAGGAAATAAATTAGAAAAAGGAGACGTAATCGATAATAGGATTTTTTTTCCGTACGGGGTAGAATGGGAGTTGAAAGTTTGTATGGAACTATGGACAAAGGACATCGTGACAAAAACTTTTAGCATGAATTCCCTTCCCCTTTTCCTCCCACCGCGCATTTTTAAGCCGTTGCTATATTATATATATTAAATTCTTTTTAATTCTGATGTAAACGTTCATCCCATGTTTTACCCCATTAAGGGTGGAAAAAACATCTATTTTACACACATAGGGGTTGAATTTCTAAATTTTTATCTCCGTCCAAAATGGTAAACACCAAGTTTCCAGTAACTTACTTCAATCAATAACGACAGATTTTCGATCAAACTTTCATCCCCTATTTTACACACACAGGGGTTGAATTTCCAAATTTTTACTAGCCTATGTTATATGTGTAAATCGGTTTAGGCATTAAGAAGTTATGGTGGAATAAAGAAACTCACATACATACATACATGAATCTTGAAAACATAACACTCCTTTTTTTGGGCAGTCGTGTAAAAACAAAAGACGGCATCATTCTCGAAAATATGAATATTTTCTGTGACATGTTTACGGCGCGACGCTTCGTGCCGTACTAACTCGAGATTGTATTCGCTTTTGGTTTTGTATTTGCTTTGTTGACCTCACTCGCGGTGTTCCGCGCTATCTATCTGCCTTCTGTTTACTAATCTGAGACAGTCAGTAAATAACGCATCTCGGCTATCTCTAGTAGTCCGGTCAAATTAGCTTCAAAAATAGGGGCAAGGTTACATTAATTCGCACCCAGCTAAAAATTGGCATGAATGTTGAGAACCCTATTACACACAATTTGTCAATTATCCACATGACTCCAGCGTGTGGAAAAAAAATTATTCAAGGTCAAATGTTGCAAAAATCGGTTTTTTGAGTTTTCCAGCTAAACGGTAAGTGTTATCATAAAAATAGGTGAGACAAAAATTATTCATCATACAATTATCTATAAAAATTGTTCCTACACTTTTTTTCTTAAGAATCACCATTTCGGAGATATAGCGATGCAAAATGTTGAAAAAGTTGTATTCTTCTCACAAAACAAATTACAGTTGGTAAATAAGTTACAGTTTGTAAGTTAGGCGTATGTGAGGAGCTGGTGTCCATTATAGGTGTAAACCTGTGTTACAGATCACCAGGCCCTCACCCCACGACAATTAATATAACATATATATATTATTCTGAAACTTATGATAACAATAGTAATCTGTTCTTTATCTAGTACATAATAATAAGACCTCCTTATTATATTAACCTGTTACGTGTAGCATGTGTGTGTGTGTGTGTGTGTTTTTTAGCTAAGTAAATCCTCCGTAGCGTCATAACTCAGATTTTGCAACCAATCCCTAACCACAAGTTTACATTTAGTTTTTGGTAAAGCGTAAATGGAAAATACGGTCATGAATACGTTGGGAAAGCTCCAGCCTCGAATCTTGAGCGCGTAGCTCAGAAGTTCTCAAGCTTTGTTCGGCAAGGCATTGCGAACGCTCGACACTCGACTCTCACGCGCGTACCTCGAAGGTTCTCAGACTTTGTTCGGCAAGGCGTTGCGGACGCTCGACACTCGAGTCGAGTGTTTTGCAGCGGTAACTTCTTAAAAATCTGATGCGTAAAAAAGAGAGTCGAGTGACTCGACTCTCACGCGCTTACCTCGGAGGTTCTCAGACTCTGTTCGGCAAGGCGTTGCGAACGCTCGACATTCGACTCTCGCGCGTGTAAGTACTTACCTCGGAGGTTCTCAGATTTTGTTTGGCAAGGCGTTGCGAACGCTCGACACTCGACTCTCGCGCGCGTACCTCTGAGGTTCTCGGAATTTGTTTGGCAAGGCGTTGCGAACGCTCGACACTCGACTCTCGCGCGCACCTTGGAGGTTCTCAGACTTTGTTCGGAAAGGCGTTGCGGACGCTCGGCACTCGACTCTCGCGCGCGTACCTCGGAGGTTCTCAGACTTTGTTCGGCGAGGCAATGCGAACGCTCGAAACTCGATTCTCGCGCGCGTACCTCGGTGGTTCTCAGACTTTGTTCGGCAAGGCGCAGGCGTTGCGAACGCTCGACACTCGACTCTCGCGCGCACCTCGGAGGTTCTCAGACATTGTTCGGCAAGGCATTGCGGACGCTCGACATTCGACTCTCGCGCGCCTACCTCTGAGGTTCTCAGACTCTGTTCAGCAAGGCGTTGCGAACGCTCGACATTCGACTCTCGCGCGTGTGCCTCGGAAGTTCTCAGACTTTGTTCGGCGAGGCAATGCGGACGCTCGAAACTCGATTCTCGCGCGCGTACCTCGGTGGTTCTCAGATTTTGTTCGGCAAAGCGTTGCGAACGCTCGACACTCCACTCTCGCGCGCCTACCTCGGAGGTTCTCAGACATTGTTCGGCAAGGCGTTGCGAACGCTCGACACTTAATTGCCTCGTGTTCGCGTAAGTCAGAGCTCCATACATTTTGTTCAGCAAGGCGTTGTGAACGTTCGACACTCGACTCTCGTGCGCGTACCTGAGAGTTTCTCTGATTTTGTTCAGCAAGACGTTGTGAACGTTCAGGTGAAGATTCTCCCATACGACGTATTTTTGCTGCCCGTGCTTGAGAACTATGTTTAGAAAGTTGAGACCTAGCTCTCTTAGGCATTTTCAGATAAATATTTAAGAAAATGTTAATAGCGTGTGATATTCTAGCATTGAAAAGAACTGTTGTTTAGCCCTGTAAAGAACTGTTGGTTAGCCCTGAAAAGAACTGTTGGTTAGCCCTGAAAAGAACTGTTGGTTAAAACTGAAAAGAACTGTTGGTTCGCCCTAAAAAGAACTGTTGTTTAGCTCTGAGAAGAACTGTTGTTTAGATCTGAGAAGAACTTTTGCGTAGGTGTAGTTTTAAGAACAAAATCTAATAAAAACGCACGTAAATTATTAGACTTCGCGCACGACCGCTGCGTAGGGAGCCGGAGCCGACCACGTGTCTGAGCCGCGCGTGACGCCCACTTCACAACGGGCCGTGCAACAGAAATCGTAATATTTTAATTTTGCCATAACGTCAAAATCAAACCTTCAATTTATTCATTTTAATCATTTAAAGACCAAATATTGTCCACATAAACTGTACTTAGTGATGAAATAATTTATTCCGATAAGGATCATTAGTATGAGTAAAATAAACGCGTATAAATGTAGTAAAAAAAAATCAAGATTTTTATATAAAAAAATGGTTTTTGTGTACACACATCACATTACCACGTCATCACACAATGACATGTAATAGAGTACACTAATTAGTTCAAAATTTCAAATACTGTTTCTACAAAATAAAAAATAATATTTAGGCCTTATCATTCTGGTGCGTATTTCCCTTTCCGTGTTCCTGCCCAAATGGTGAAACCGGTTTGGCGAATTAAACACGTCTTTGTTTTACTATATTATTATTATAGTCAATTGAACCAACACATGTGTAGCTCGCGCGACATATGAGTAGGTTTTTTAAATAACCGCCTGCAAAAACAAAAAAAAAACACTTTAAATTCGAAAGATCCAGTTCTGTTCGTTTATTTTGCATTGCCACCGACTCACAATTTTTTTTTACTTTTTAGTGCCTAAGATTGTCTGAATGTGTAGCTAAACTAAACATAATTACGACGTCTATATAATATAAGACGAAAAAGTGACTAAAATGGAAGCTGCTGCCTTGAAGACTGTTTCGACGATGAGGGAATTGAGAGCGCCAAAGTGCCTGACCTGCCAAGGATACCGCCGCGAGGGATTGCTAAGGAGTTGCAGATCAACATGACTTAACGATCTGTGTTTTTATATAACCACGTTTGTAATAGAGATATTTTGTTCCTTATGACTCTTTAATCTAATACTGCTATTAGAAATCTCTCTAATAAACATGGTCATTTATATTGAAGGAACATTTCGATTTTCGTTGAAATCCGTACTTTGATCCGAAAAGTTTAATTTCATGGTTTTCGCCTTTATTTAATTTACCATGTCCCTTTGAAAAAATGTTCCTTATAAATGACCCTATCGATAGGTTTCATAAAAGCGCATCATGTGTTGTTTTTTTAATTATAAGTCAGTTCGATTCCTTTTTTTTTAACTCATTTTTGAATGCAGTATTACTTCTTAAAAAAAGGAATGTTTCTTTTAAAAAACTTCTTGTGGTTCTCGAAAAATTCACCAAGAACAAAAAAAAATTGACGAAATATTCATAGACGATGTGTGTTTTTTCTTCAAGTTCTATATCTACATTGGGACTTTGGGAGTCGACACTAAAAAGTAATAAATAAATCTTTTTTTCAAAAAAATAATAACCGCTTTCAAAAACTAAAAACCCTAAAATAACTAAAATTTCGGAAGTCGGTGGCTTCTGTTCTGCCAATCAATTTGTGTTGCCACCGACTTCCGAAATTTTAGTTATTTTTTTGTTTTTAGTTTTTTTTTGTTCTTGTTGAATTTTTCGAGAACCACTGAACCGATCGCCACAAAATTTATATGGGACCACCCCTGAATTATGACTTATCAAACAAAAAAAGAACCATCAAAATCCGTTTACAATTGACGGAGATATCGCGTAACAAACATACAAAAAAAAAAAGAACATACAGACGAATTGAGAACCTCCTCCTTTTTTGAAGTCGGTTAATAAAATACTAGCTGCCTCCCGCGGTTTCACCCGCGTTAAAAATTTTAAGGGTGAACAATCCTTATCACTTAGGGTTATGAAAAATAGATAGTAGCCGATTCTCAGACCTACTGAACATGAATACAAAATTAGGTAAAAATCGGTAAAGCCGTTTCGGAGGCTTAAGGCGTAAGAGCCACCCGGCACCCACTCCGCACCGACTCGCCTTATTTTAACCGAGGCGATCCGGTGACGCTACGGAGTTGATATAGTGGGCGCATACCCATACAAGTCCATAAAAGGTAGCCGAAGGAGGCGAGTCGATGCGGAGTGGGTGCCAGGTGGCTCTAATGAGCTATGACCTTTACTCCTCCGAAACGGCTTTACCGATTTTTTTTGTAACTAATATTGTGACACGAGAATTTTTTATATAAGATTACACCTTAAAAAATAAAGGTAGTTTCCCTCCAGGGCCCTTAATTTTTTTCCACCCTATACAGGATGTCCCACGGCTATGCCACATGGAGGGAAAGTACCTGAAATATTGTAGATAGAACATTTTACTGAAAGAAGACATTATTTGAATTTTAAAAACATTTTAAACTGCATTCATAGATATTTCAATAATTACATAGTTGAACCGGAAATCGAACCTGTTCCTCGAGAAAATTAATCAGCCTGTAGTTTTACCCTACCGATCGAAAGGCTTCATCACCAGGATTATTTTTTGCTAAATAACATAGTGTCAGGCAATAAAAGAAAGACCATGAATTTTAACATTTTTAATACAAAATTGGTCAATTTTTCAACTGCTCAAAACTAGTCCCTTCTTCTTGAACACAAAGTGATAACTTTTGATTATTTCGTTCCCTGACGATTTTTTGGTCTTGTTGTGGTGGATGTTTATTTATTTAAATGATGATTTCTACTCAAGAGGGTAGATTAATTAGTAATAAGTAGTTATGATTGTCAATTGTATGTCCTTCCGGCAATGTAAGCTTCTAACTTTTCAGAACAAAATTTTACATCAAATGCTAAAATTCACGGTCTTCTTTTTATTTGTGACACTATGTTATTTAGCAAAAAATAATCCTTATGATGAAACCTTTCGATCGGTATGACAAAACTACAGGGTGATTATTTTTTCTCGTGGAACAAGTTCGATTCCCGGGCCAACCATTTCATTATTTAAAAATCTATGAATGCAATTTAAATTGTTTTTAAAATTCAAATAATGTTTCCTTTCAGTAAAACGTTCTATCTACAAGATTTAAGGTACTTTCCTTCCATGTGGCATAGCCGTGGGACACCCTATAAAATGCCTTATCGGCAAACAGGAGTAAGGAAGACATACATACAACCTAAGGTAGTAAGGTAAGTTAGGCCCAAGTTGCTTTAGATATTCTGGCATAATAGTTCCTTTTAGCTTTTTTACCTTCTGCTGCAAATGAGCTAGTAGATACTGCTCTTTGGGTACATGCTTGAGGGTATCTGACTCAGTATTATTCAGCATGAGGCGATGGAGGACCCGTCCCATGTATTCATTTCCATATTATCACCAGCCAGGATGTTTCTGTTGTACAAGAGAAGACATCGAGGCTTAAAGTAAAGAGACTTTAAACGGGGGTCAGGATGATAACGCCCCGATAATGTTCGTCGTCGCACGTCAGGATCTTGATAATGCAGGGGTTGGAAGACTGGTCGTCTATTTATACCGATAACAGATAGATGCTAAGCTAAGCTAAAATAGTACTAACCGAAGTCATACCTTTGGCTTAGCCATAGTAAGGGCTATAATTTATCTCGGTTATAAAAAAAATCATCTCACAATCTAATTCTAAAATCACTTCGAAGGTTTTAATACCAGAAAATTACATAGCTTCGTAACTCCGTAATAATTTATATAAATATATATTATTTATTTAAATGCGCTTTGGTATAGTAATGTATTAATTCTTGTAAGAACACATTGCACATAATATTTTGTTAACATTTTATATCACTATCACATAATTAAGTCACCATCCTCCTTTTAATCTTTCAAATTAACTGACAGCCAATAATGTCTGCGAATAGATTTAGTTATCCTGCTTGGTAACCTGTGGAAAATGTAGTAGGTGGTATATTTTTAAAGTTTAGTTTTATGTACCTACATTTTGTAAATTGGCAATATACTACTGTTTGTTTTCCCTGAATATAAAAATAAAAAATAATAATTTTAAACTTTTTTAATGCAATTTTAATAGAACGAAAATATTGGTTACTAATATCCAGGCACCATTTATAACAACGGGATTACAGAGCTTGTGATTGATACAACTACTTCTGAATCAGTAGTTGTAGTCAACAATCATTTTTCTGAAAAATTGCTTAAAGTAAATTTAAAAATATTTTATTTCACAACTAACGGAAAAAATCGGTAATTGGATCTTCAATAAACGTACTTATCAATTTATTTTGTTGATAACTAGTCCATCCTGAGACGTCGATGACCTCAGTTTCATACCACCACATGATAAGAAACATTTTTTTATTCGAGAATAATCGATATGCGGAAAGCAAATTGTCTGCGTAAGACTAGTGCGATTTATAGAAAATTATAGAAATTACATTAGCAATTCTGTTATTTCTCCAGTGCTACCCCCTTCATTGTCTTCTTTGTCCATGATCAGTTGGCGGTGAATAGGTAACTCGATTTCATCCCCCTTCTCTACTCCCTCCTCTTCATCCCCCTTGTCTAGTATCGTTTACGACACATACTCAAAAACATAAAATTCTAGGTGTGTACCAGCGGTTTCACCACACAATTCCATTTCATTTAATGTGATGTTTTTTTTTGTTATTTTACTTTATTATAGCTTCTAATCTTCACTGTTTTCAAATATTTTTACTAACTTCTTCATACTTCTAATTTTAATAATAATACTAAACAATTTACACATTTCCTACAATTTGTTTTATAATGCTTATCCCTCCATTGCTGAGATTTAAGTAGGAGCACAGAATTTTTTTTCAGACGTCTTCAGTTTCTGTGTCCTCTCCTGCTCCATCACTTTTCAAGGCACATTTTGCTTCTGAAGCATTTTTAAACCCGTCCCTGTTCTTCAGTTTCATGATTTGATTCCTCACTAGAAATATGAAGTAAGTTTGCACGGCTGGAAATGAGATTAAAAATCCTTTTAAACTTCTTTGGTGAAATGGTAGCAAACGTTTTTTGAGTTAACATAAATAAAAAATAACTCCATAATTATATAAGTTACTGAAGGTATAACTATGTAGAGCAACAGTTGCAAAGGGAAATAGTCGGCGAGGTAAAGGGTAATAGACAGCGAGTTGACTGTTTGTTTATATCGTTATTTGTAGTAATAATTAGTTTTCGGGGATTCCTGTCTTAATTTACTTGATTGGGCAAAGCGAGGTCTAATAAATACTTAGCACACTAAATAAACTATGATAGGTATGGTTTGTCGACAATGAGTGAACCACAACCATACCACAGATAACACAACAAAATGTCAAGTGAGCAGGGTCATTTTCGCGTGGCAGTAATACGAAATCCGACTGTAATGACAGATGTCACATTTGACAGGCCAGAGGTGTGGATAGAAAAAAAAAACAAAAAGGAGCTTACCAAAACATATGAAATATAATAAAAATGTCATCAGGATTCTCAGCCAATATTGATCAGAGAAATATGCAAAAGTATTTATAAACCCAATGACAGACAACGTAATCAACAGTGATGTGAACACCCACATTGCCATGCTCATGTAGAAGAATAGTCTTATGAACCTCACGTTTTTCTGCAAAAGAAAAAGCATTATTATTTCTAAGTTTGAATAGATTAATAACTAAGTTTACAATATAACTCTGCTATGTACGCTATTATGATGTATGGTTTTGTTTGGAAGTGGGAAATCATCAATGACTTCTCCTGTCCTTCTTGTCAGACTTTTACTAACTAAAACCCGGAGTTGGTGAGACGTCGAAACCTTTAGAGCAGTCAATGTGCCGATTCTTTTGTTCACAAACTATAATCTAAAGTTCAGTGCATCGTTTTCTTTTCATTTTTAAGAAAAGAACAGAGGGTAAAATATTAGTTCAGTTCTGTCAAATTAAGACACTCCATAGATAATTTAGACGTGATTAAAAGCATGGCTACTACTAAAAATACGTTGAATTAGTTTAGGGGCTGGATAATGGTTAATTTGACAGGACTAAACTAATATGTATCTTCAATCCTTTTCTTAATGAAATGAAAAAAGAAAGTTGCACTTAACTTGGATATACTTTAGTTTGGTTTATGAACAAGAGAACCATCACCAATGTCAGTTAAAAAAAAAAAAAAATATTATAACATGAAAATTAGTAAGATTTTTAATCACCTGATGTCCTCCAATAATAAACACGATGGTCGCCATGAAATCCGCTATCAGTACTGTAAGAGTACCAACTGGTATAATCATGTTGTGATAGATCCCTCTATGTAATGCGACATGGTCGGTTACAGGTCCTCTAATGTCTGTCACGGTCATCATCATCGAGGCAGATAGGTACGTTATTATTATTGCTCCGGCCATCTGAAACATAGAACCATAAGTATTGGGGGGTAGCACCCCTCATGGCGAGGTTATGGCCGAACTGCACTTTTGCTAAGGTGTCCGAGAACGAACAAACGGCACAAGTTGCTTAGTGATGTATATAATTATATACATCTCCCCTATCACACCTGGTGTGAGTCACCTACGATGGGGAATATCTGACTTGTGATCTCGTTGGTGTCACCACTTCTTTTATTTTATTATTCTTTACTTAAAGAGCTTTGTCAAACATGGCTATGCCGCTCTATCGGACCTTATGTCATCACAATATACCACATAAATCTATAAAAAATATTCTTATAATATTTTAATCACTGTAAACGTCGTCGCAATCCAACTTCAACAATTTTGTATAATAACATTGCTTTTTCGGACAGAGGGTATGCTAGTACGCTAGGTGTCACCACTTGTAGAGCGTGCTGTTCAAGGTCTTTAAATATGGATATAAGTAAACATGACAAACTGTTTTAATTTCGATTCAATTACAGTCGATGTATGTAAGGAACTGGCATGGCTTACCGTTCGCTTGTTCTCGGATACCATAGCAAAAGTGCAATTCGGCATATCCTCGCCAGGAGTACTCAGACAAGAAGACCATAACTTTGACCGTTTTGTCTACACAAGAAAAATATTTGGGTCGGCGCCACAAAACTCTACTGAGTCTCGTTACTTTACTTATCAATACACTGTATATGACGTAAATCTTGCTACTTACCAATTTGAAATAACCCCACATGAGTAAACCGTAACGGAGTGGAAACACGAAACAACATCTTCTAAACATTGGTATTTCTCCTTTCATTTTGTTTTTTGTTACTCTTAAACAGTCCGATATTTCCGGAATTCACTTAACCACTTTTCGACTGTCGCTCAGATAAAAAAATATTGTGTTTTTATTGTTCCGATGGAACAGACAAACTGACATCAATTAAAAGTAACACAATAATTTATAATAACATATCTAAACTTAACCTTTGTGTTTGCCCCATCCAGAGATACAATAGTGGCGGTAACATGATAAGGCTTGAGAATTTTAGTCTTAACTACCGAATTCCCACCAAAGTAATAATTGCTGAACATAGATAACAGTCTCATCCATTAAACGCTGCAGTTGTTAATCCGTCAAGTTTTATCAAAAGGCGGATTATCAATAGTTCCTAATGGCTTTGAAAAGGCAAATTGGGCGCAGAATAATTCCCTGGCATATTCCCGCAATATAACTTAGTCTCTTTGGACAAATAATCCAAATGACAGACTATCGCATTATTAATAATCACGTTATATAAAAATGCCAGAAAAAAATATATAAGTAAACAGGTATTGTAGAATGTTATAGTCAAATAATATTAAGCTATAACACGAGAAGCGCGCGTGCGACAATCTAATTTGTGTGATCCCGAAGTTTCAGAGAATTCGTTAATAATTTAAATATCTTTTAATTTTCTATGTCGTGATGGCCTCTAGTGGTTAAGGCGCCCGTCTCTCATGCAAGAAGTTGTGGGTTCGAATCCGGGCAAGTACCAATGTGGCTTTTTCAATTCATATGTACTTTCTAAAGTTTATCTTAGACATCACTGACGTCGGTGAAGGAAAACATCGTGAGGAAACCTGGACTTGTAGTTATTATGAGTCCGAAATCGCCAATCCGCATTGAGCAAGCGTGGTGATTGGTGATCAATGCTCGTGCCTTCTCTGTATGAGAAGAGGCCTTTGCCCTGCAGTGGGACAGTAATAGGCTGGTACATTTAATTTTCTACTATCGTAGTTCCAGTTACCAATAGGGTTGAGTAAAGTACTAAAATATTTAAATGTGGGACGATAATGTTTTGTCTGCAAACCTACGGCGGTTGTTAAGTACAAATGAAACAAAAGATCAAGTGCGAGTTGTACTCGCACACTGAGAGTTCCGGACATACTTGTAGGTAAAGAAATCTTGTTCTATTAATTTTTTTCATCTACAAAACGGTTTCAGATTTTTATAGTATATACCTAGGTCGCTTTTTCAAACTCGATTGATTGGCTATTTCATAAAAAAAGTCTTTTAGTCGAGTTACATGCACTTTGAGTGCTGTTTTGATGAATTAAATGATTATAATTCTGTAACGAATGGCCTATTACCACAGATTACTAAATAGTTACTACGTGCTATTACAGTCGCAAATCAATCTATATCAACACCCACCCAGACGCTAAGCTGCTAATTGAAAAAATACGTAAGAAACCTTACTGAAAAAAGTTTCATTGGAATCGAAAAGTTTTTTTTATTAATTTTTTTTAAGCACTTTATTCGCGCGAGAGCTCCTTTTGTTTTCTTAGCTAGGTACTTCTTAGCATTCACACACTAAGTAACAGTTACACTAAACAACCTAACCATCAAGTAGGTTTTACTTTCGTCACGATATTCCTTTACAATATTATTGTTCGTCGAGGCGAGTCGGTGCGGAGCGGCTGCCGGGTGGCCGTAATGAGCTATGACCTTTAGGCTGAGGCTACATTAGGGCGCGACGCGACCTGCGACTCATCAGCGATTAGCTACACCGTATATCGAATATTACTAGCGATTTTTGATTTCTTTCGCGATAAGAACAATATTACTGAAATCACGGCATTGGCTACATGAACGTGCCAGCAAAATGGAAGCGAATATAAGTCGGATTTTCGCTTTATATGTAGCCATGCCATGTTTATCTGGATTTGCTTTTCCAGTCGCATCGCAAATCGCTGTCTACTGTAGCCTCAGCCTTACATTCATATTAGCTACATTCCGTTTAAACCTTCGAGCACACGTGATTTGAGATACAATAGAAAGACAATAGCAGCCCGCCAGCCGGCTGTCGCTTGGTCTTGAAAGGTTAACATTATACAGCATTGTTTACAAATGTGAAAATATCGGTTTTGTTTGTTGATTTCAAAAATGTTTAAGCTACAGTCTTTTAAAAGCGTATAAAAGAAAACAAAAACGTGCTTACCAAAACACACGGAATAAAATGAGAAAATCAATCATTTCAATGACAAAATTGAGCAGATATATTACAAAAAAACTATCTAGGTAGTAATAAAGACTGGCTCAGTAGCCAACAGCGATGTAATACCTATATATATTCTTTTGACATCACGTTTTTCACAATATTTTTTTTATTAGATTCTTTCTGGATGCGTCCACTGCCTATTAGGCGGCGCCTAATAATTTCAATTGAAATATTACATCTGTCCGCGAAGGTCAATTATTTTCAGCAACATGTTGCGATGCGAAGCGCTAAACCAAGTGGAATATCCCGAGACAAAATGATGCAGTACATTTTTCAGGCGACAGTAATAATCTGTAAGAATATCTTCCTCCTTGCGTCGTATTCCTCAGTGCTGAGGGTCGTGACCTCCCTTCTTCATCACTTTCTCTCGGACGATTTTTTTCCATTTTACTCTGTCTCTGGCGGTGTGGAGGGCGTCGTGGTCTGTGGAGTCAAGGGTGGTGCGGATCTGGGCAGACCAGCGTATTGGGCTGCGTCCACGAGGTCTTTTCCCCTCTACTTTCCCGGTCACAATGAGCTTCTCGAGGTTATCACCATCTTTCCTTGCAATGTGACCGAAGTATTGTAGGATTTTGCGTAGACACTCGGACGACATCCGCGACGAGATATTGAGTTCTCGCAGTATGGAGTCGTTGGTCCGAAATGCTGTCCAGGGGATACGGAGCATCTTTCTCCAGCACCACATCTCAAAGGCGTCAATGCGTTTCCGTTCTGCAGCTTTTAATGTCCAAGTCTCAGCGCCATATGAAAAGATTGAGAACACTAAGGTCCGTACCAGCTTGGTCTTGGTTTTTATGGAGATGTTGCGATCCCTCCAGATTTTATCAAGCTGGGACATGGCGCTCTTAGCCATGCCAATTCTCCTGCGAACTTCCTTCTCGCTCGAACCATCGTTGCTGATGTTGGAACCCAGGTACGTATATTAAAACAATTGTAAAATTCAAAAGTTTTATTTCACTCGGACCATTTACTTATGAATCGTCAAACATACCGTCGACTAGCCAAACAAGTGACGCTAATTGCTTGATACAAAACGTAGGTTGATCTCTATCTCTATCTCTATCTGAACGAGCAAGAAACTCCACAGACATTCCTTTCATGTTTTACCAAATCTTCGTTACATTATTTTTGGTGCTTCTATAATATATGAAAACAATGTAGGGAAATAACAAAATAAACATTTAAATAATAATAATTAATATAAAATTATCTTAATAACGATTTTTCCTTAGGTAATATAATAAGTTCTTTACAACGGAAATAATTAATCATCAACTAATCATACTCAATCAATCATACTTATCATCATCATCTCCCTAGCCTTTTCCCAATCGTGTTGGGGTCGGCTGCCAGCCTAACCGGATTTAGCTGGATACCGGTGTTTTACGTGGAGCGACTGCCTATCTGACCTCCACAACCCAGTAACTGGGCGACCCGATACCTCTTGGTTAGACTGGTCAGAGTTTCTGGCTAACCAGTAACGACTGTCAAAGTTCTACGAATGACAACCGGGACCAACGGCTTTACGTGCTTTCCGAGGCACGGGATGTCAGTGATGTCTAAGATAAACTTTAGAAAGTGCATATGAATTGAAAAAGTCACATTGGTACTTGCCCGGATTCGAACCCACAACCTCTTACACACGAGGCGGGCGCCTTATCCACTGAGCCATCACGAGTTAATCATCAACTAATCATACTCAATCAATCATACTTAATCAATCAATAATTATCATTCGCTGTTTCTGTTAAGAAAAAGGTATTTTTTTTATAAAATGAGATAAATTGTAAGGATGCATGGATTGCATTAGAAAACAATACCAGCCGGTATTGTTTTCTAATGCAAAAAATATTCCAAATGCAAAAAAGTCAAGAGTTTCCACGGTAGTCGATAAAAACAAACAACGGATAAAACATTTCAGTACATAGGTAATTTATGTTTAATTACATTTATTGCCAGAGAGATTAATCAAAGTTTTGTGCGTTTTTTATTACCTTAAGCCTTCGGACACACGTTATAGTAGCCCGACACCCGACCGTCGCTTGGTCGTCGAAAGGTTTGTAGATATAATTTCAATATGAGTATTAAATAATTTCTAACTTTTAATTCCTCGATTCGGTCCCTCCTGCTAGAGGTAGTTTCTCAAAGAACTTATTCACATTTATTGTACACTTATTAATTATCTTTGAATCGATCGGAACTTTAAGTATTACAAATGTCATGTGTTGTCTGTATTCTGTTTTGTGGTCAATCACAGAGATAATTTTTTTATTAAGTAACCAAGTGACTATGAATAAAACTATAATCGATATATCCATACTAATATTATAAACTAGCTGTCCCCTGCGGTTTCACCCGCATTTTTCGTTACTTCTCCGCTCCCGTGGGTCGTAGCGTGATGGTATATAGCCTATAGCGTTCCTCGATAAATGGGCTATCTGACACTGAAAGAATTTTTCAAATCGGACCAGTAGTTCCAGAGATTACCCCCTACATACAAACTTACAAACCTACAAACTTACAAATTTACAAATCTTACCTCTTTATAATATTAGTATAGATGGGACAGTGTGTCTGTCTGTTTGTCTTTCTTTCACGGCAAAACGGAGCGACGGATTGACGTGATTTTTTATGTGGAGATAGTTGAATGGATGGAGAGTAACATAGGCTACTTTTTGTCTTTTTCTAACGCGAGCGAAGCCGCGGGCAGAAGCTAGTTCTATTATATATCGTAAACTAAATAGGTATACAAGTGTCGTTTTTCATAGGGGTTCCGTTTCCTGTCTTCCGAAATTTCCAAAATTCGTACCAGTTTGTGCTTGTACTGCGTTATATCCTGCGTTATATCTGGTCCTGTTGGCGTTTTGCAGTTTAATGATCTCATTCCTTACTAAAAATATAATGTAGGTTTGAAGAGCTGGAAAAAAAAACATAAGTGATATTTTTTTAATGTTTCAAAATTTTAAAACAGTGATTATTCTTTTTTTGGCATTGTTTATTTTATGAAAATGAAAATTATCCACTATGTGATGTATTTTTTCCTACTTATGTACCCAATAAAACTTATATTTACTGAAAATTTAAAAAGCAGTATTTGAATAAATGCTTTTTAAGCACTTTTACAATAGGATCGACTTTGAAATTATGATAAAAATGACTATTTTCTTTAACTGCGTGAACGTTTAAAAACGATCACAATTTCGCTCACGATTTTGGTTTTAGTCCAAACTCCCAAAGTAAATGTTAAAAAACTTAATAACTTCTGTAATTGTTAATTTTTTTTTACGTTTTTTAACAATTTTTTTTATACCTATCTTGAAATAATTTATACAAAGAAAAATAATAAGTAGCTTACCTAAACTTATAAAATGAGCTATCAATTCCAATAAATGAAATATGAAGAAATACTGAGCTAACTCTATAATGTGCAAAATAATCGTAATTACTGTATATGCCCATATCACTATGCTCATGTAAAAGAATACAGTCATCAATTTCGGGTTTTTCTGAAAAAAAAAAACTTTTATTAATTACGGAACATACAAAATTAGGTAAAAGTATCTTCCGGAACACTCCTCAAAAATACATATTATTAATAATTAACTGTCCCAAACATGGGATGGTTTTAACCTGTTTGATTACTGCTCCTCTCCCGTAGGCCGCATGTGATATTACATATCCTTTCCAGCTATCCATCACAAATATATTTTTCAATACAGACCAATAGTTTCTGAGATTAGCGCGTGGACCCAACAAACAGATAAACTCTTCAGCTTGTAACATTAAGTACTTATACTTAGATGATAAAATTCTTGTTTCAACTGAGAATGTGAAAGAATAGATTAAATTTTAGCTCACCTTATGTCCTCCAATGATGAACATTACGGTCACAATTATATCCGCTATGAACACCAAAACTGTCAGAAAAGAGAAAATTATAGCTGTATAAACCCTGATCGGCACTTCATCGATGAATTCGTCTAAGACCCCTATCAACGGTACCACAATATAATACATTATCCACGCAGTCCGCGCTAGAATTACTGCATCTGCTATCTGAAACAAACACACATTATTGCACGAGATAACACTTACTTTGGCCATTTAATGTCTTTTGACCTACCTATATAAATAATATATACAAAGATAGCTTGACTGATTGGCTTAACAACGCTATTTTTAGGGTTCCGTAGTCAACTAGGAACCCTTATAGTTTCGCCATGTCTGTCTGTCTGTCCGTCCGTCCTCGCTTAATCTCTGTGACCGTTAGCACTAGAAAGCTGAAATTTGGTTCCAATATGTATATCAATCACGCCGACAAAGTGGTAAAATAAAAATTGGAAAAAAACGTTTTATTAGGGTAACCCCTCTATATGCAAATAGGGAAGTGGTTTTTTTTTTAATTTCAACCCTGACGTGTGATATATTGTTGGATGGGTATTTATATAATGAATAGGGGTTTACTAAAATCATTTTATGATAATGTCAATAATTTCGGAAATAATCGCTCCAAAAGGAAAAATCAAAGCGTCCCCCCCTCCCCTCTAACTTTTGACCCGTAGGTTTAAAAAATATGAAAAAAATCTGGAAAGTAGAACTTTATAAGGACTTTCTAGGAAAATTATTTTGAACTTAATAGAAGCAACAGTTTTTGTACAAAAAAGACAAAAAGATTGTACAAAATAATTTCTGCGTACTTAGTATGTCAACGTAACAAATAGCCTTTTTTAAACTTATAAGTAGGTACACTTATTGTTACGGACGGGAAACTACGGAACCCTACATTAAGCGTGGCCCGACACGCTCTTGGCCGGCTTTTTTTTACCTCGTAGGGGATCACTAAGGATTTACGCACACTAACCATTCATACATTAGCTGAATGAAGCCGAATAAGTGTGATGACTTTTCTCATTCCTACGACGCTGAGCGGTAATAAAATAGTCAATAGTCAAATCATTTATTTTCATTACACCAAAAAAGGCACTTTCAAACGTCATTTAAAAAGATAAGTGAATCTAGTTGCCCATTGCAAAATGTTAGAACGTCCATACTTACTTACTCTTTTAAAAATAATAAATAGTGGTGCCGATTCTCTTGTGCACAAACTAACGTAAATTTAAGTTAAGTTCATCTTTCTCTTTCCATTTCTTAAAGAAAAGGACAGAAGATTCATTTTGGTTTAATCCTGTCAAATTAGACAGCGCCTGATGAAATTTGACGTTATTTAGACGCCATGTTTTTAAATTGCGTCTAAATTATCTATGGAGTGTCTAAATTTGACAGGACTTAACTAATATTTGATCTTCTGTCCTTTTCTTAATTAAACGGAAAGAGAAAGATGCACTTAACTTAAATTTACGTTAGTTGTGCACAAGAGAATCGGCACCATTGTTACAAAAATTGTTCAGCTAAACGCGAAGAAAGATGTTTTGAAAATTCGACCCTTAGAGAATTAAATTAGGACTATATTAGTTTGTCTGTATTGATACCAATTCAATTCCTGAGGCGTACCGGTGATTCTCGGAAATATCAATATACTATATTTAACCATAATAATTTCTTGATTGTTAAAAAAAGTCATTGAAGCTATTAGAAATTATTAAATATAAAATATCATATATACACTTATTACGTAAAAGTGATCTTACATTTCAGAATATGAAATCGACATAAATATCAATCATTGAATATAGGTATTTAAATATCAGTATACATAAAATATTTTTTTACTAATATTTTATGTATAGTTGAATTGAAACTGAAATATGGGATAAATGCAGATGTTTATATTATAAGCTGATAAAATAAACATACAATAAAATATAAGCTTATAGAATAAAAGCTTATAGAATAAAATATCTACCTAAAATCACGCTTTGACCTACGCAAGCAGATCAATAATCAAAAACATATGCCCCCGGATACATAACCGGGGGGACATCGTTCAAAATAATTATATATCTCAATAATAATCGTACGTTAGTGGAAATTACTAGCAAAAAAAAAATAAAAGTCAAATTGTTTATTTGGAACGTCAATTCAATGAGATTCAAAAGAAGTCAATTCAATACTAAATGAAACCTCTGTCAATTATTTATTTATTGGCTTCTTTTTAAAGGATTATGGTTCAGGTGGCAGTGCGACTTTATTTTGGACGCCATTTAAGAGAGTGCCCTTGAGACATGTCTAGACAGAAGACACATAAAGGAGGAAAGATAACAGATTTATTCTGAACACACACAGACACACAATTAAAAACAATAACAATAGACGAACAAAGCGTACAATATAAAGCCTGTGCGAGGCCAGAAAAGTCTTCTAACCTCAGCATGGAGCCGCGTCAGAGAGTCGCAGCGCTGGTATTCTGGCTATATTCATGGGTCATTAGACGCATGGTAAATATAAAATACCCTTTAGTGTAAATGAATATTAATACATCCTATCCTACTAGCTTCTGCTTGCTCTATAACAGTTTAGTATAAAAATTCCAGACAAAAATTTTCAATACATTAGCATCGACTATGTATTTTGTAGTGACCATGAAAGTGTCGTTTGCGTTCTATAAAACTATTCCTAGACTACGATACGAATAGACGGGCGTTCAAAAAGTGTGTACACATGACTACAAATTGAAAAGAATATGCTTTAGAAACGAAACGAGCCTGACCATTGACATTTTTTTGTCTTTAGTTCAGAAAAAGAACAAAAAATACAGGTATAAAGTTTTCATTCATAACGTATTGTATTTGATGTAAATGCTACCCAAAGTTGCCAACTACCACTACTTGAACTCAAACCACCAAATCAGTCAGTTGTCGTGCTAGTGCAACGGTTCTGGAGTTCACTAAATACTTTTTCACTACTACTACTAAATACTACTTACATAATAAATACTACTTCAAAACCTTTTTTTTTTGTATTTTATATGTTTGTTACGCGATGCCATGTCTCCGTCAATTGAAAACGGATTTTGATGGTTCTTTTTTTGTTTGGTAAGTTATGATTTAGGGGTGGTCCATAAATTTGTGACGACCTCGCAGTGCTTCTCGAAAAATTCACCGAGAACCAAAAAACTTGAAGAAACTCACACGTGCGTTTCTTCAAGTTTCTATTTTCGTTTTATAAGATTGTAAGTAGTTTTAAGCTATTGCATAGCTTTGAGCGTGGAGACCGAATCCAGAAATTGCGTAACGAACAAAACCCAACCTAACACCCCCCACTCGGTTTTGCCATCTTTAGATGAATAGCAGAACTTTCAATGACTTTTTGAAATATCAATTAATGAGGATTACTGTAATACACATTCAGACATTGAGAGTCGACACTGAAAAGTAAAAAATAAAAAACTTTAAAAAAAAAAGAACCGCCTTCAAAAACTAAAAACCCAAAAATAACTACAATTTCAAATGTTCTGGCTTTTTTTTGGTGAGTGGGAAATCTTCAAATCACTGCTCCCGTCCTGGGTGCGGTGGGAGGGCGTGTCAGACTTTTACTGACTAAAACCCACTTATGTTCCTTCGATTGCCCTTTATGTTCCAGGGTCACGGTAACTATTATAAACATTCCGCAACCCCGGCAGGCGTGGCCCTGTTGGTCCCTTCTTGTGCTGGCTTCTTCTCTTTGAGGCGCGCGTGAAACAAAACGCGCCGTCGACGCGGTCCTGGTCCTAGCCGGGCGGCGAGCTACCCATCGCTCGCCATCCGCAGAACCGCGCCTACGGTGGCCGGTAGTCGTCTTGCGACTCTCGACGTCTTCGCCTGGGTCTTAGTCCGGGGCGAGAGGCTCGTCATTGCCTCTCGCGCGCCGCCGCTTCCTTCACCAGCATTAACTGCTTCGCAGAAGGAGGCGACGGCATTCCATTCCGTCTCGCCCCGAAGCATGGCCTGTACCAGAGCCGATCGCCTCTACGAGGATACGTCGATGCTCCGCCCATGCGCGGCACACCTCCACTGTGTGCTCGACCATGTCCTCCAGGCGACCGTTACTGCAGTGGTGACACCCAGGCGTTGCTTCCACCCGAATCCGACACAGGAACCTCCCGAACTGACCATGTCCGGAGAGGACCTCTGTCAAGCGAAACGTGAGAGCGCCGTGGCGCCTCTCCAGCCACTCCTCAAAGAGGGGTCTTACCGCCGCTATTACGGCGTGCAATGGCTTCTCTTCTACCAGTCAATTTGTGTTGCCACCGCCTTCCGAAATTTAAGTTATTATTGGGTTTTTAGTTTTTGAAGGCGGTTCTCTTTTTTGGAAAAAGATTTTTATTACTATAGTTATTTACTCACCAATTTGAAATAGCCCCACCCGAGTAACCCATACCGCAATGGTATACAGAAACAACATTTTTTAAACAGTTCTATTTCTTCTTTCATTTTGGTCTTAGTTATGGTCTGTCACTCGGTTGTTTCTGGACCTCACTGTATACCTATTTCTTCTGTTGCAGCCAATTCATATGAGTATTTTCAATCGTCGCAAAACTGAAATCTGCTAAAAACACACTTTTTTATAGCCATTTAACACGTCTATTTCTAGATTCAGACTGACACTCACGAGCGCATTTTTATTACACACTACGTGACACACTCGGTACGAATTTAACCTTCCGACGACCAAGCGACAGCCGGCTGTCGGGCTGCTATTGCTTATTGGATCTCGAATCACGGTTGTTCGAAAGTTTAAAAACAAAGATAAAGACTAGTATTCTAGACGGCTTTGACTTTCAGCTCGCGGTGCGTGCTGTGCAAAGGTAGGAAGTGAACTGAGCAAAGAGTACAGTATATACTATGGAACTGAGTGCCAGCCAGCGCAGGCGCCAGTGTAAGTAACCCAAAATTATTCGCACTATGACATCATCATCGGCGGCAACTAAATAAAACGTAAATTGATCATCCTTATACAAATTAATAATTATACAAGCGAGTCCCAGTTGCTATCCGACCTTGACGCGAGAGAGCAGCTCCAATTGTGTTTGTTGTTTTGCATTTTGTAGTAAAACTTTTTATTTTTAAGTTTGTCGTACTAAAAAAGTCTTAAATCTATAAAATGCCTGTTTCACATTCTTCTCATAAGTTCTGATTAAAATATCTGGCAGTTTTAAATTCATACAAAATCTGTCCCATTTTTAAATTTGTCTTGTAGATAAGGTTTTTTTCGACGTTGTGAAACAGGCCATTAGTATCAATAACCATAAAGATAACCCAAGCAGCAAATGTGCTTCATAATACGAAAGAGTATTACAAACTGGAAATTAAAGTGAAATGATTCAACGATCTCTTCCTTTCCTTCTGTAGTTCAATGTGAGTAAGATAAATAGGCAAGAGATTGTGACTGCATTGAGGCTTCGTTCTGGACATGTTCCGCTCCATAGTTGTTGGTTTATGATACGCAAGATTGATTACCCAAATTAATTGTGGTGTCGTGGTAGAGGAACATCATGTACTGGCGGAGTGTGGCCTTACTGAGGTGAAAGCTTCAAGCTTTTGGCTACAGTTATAGTGGTGTTTTAACAATATCATTCTGGCTTCTCAAAGCCAGAACTCTTTGTAATGTTATTAATTTATGTTTAAGGTACGCTAGTTAAATTTAATTTTTATTAATAATTTTGTATTCGATCGGGGTGACTGTTATTATAAAGAAAAAAAAATCCTGCAAATAAATAAAGATAAATAAAGGTAAAACAAGGTGGAAGAAAAAAATACATAATGTGCAAGTGCAAGATTAAGATTTGTTACGCATCTTAAAAAACTCATAATCTTTAGACGTCTCACTACTTTATACTTTATTTTTATTGCGCTCAACAAGATATAACAAATAGCAAAAGCACGAGTTTGACCCAAAGTTGAGTTATTTTCCAGAAAACCCTTTTTCTGTAGAAACAATTACAATTGACGATATGTCGCCTTCGTGAAACAACAATCTATTTTACATTATCTTATTGCATACTATATTATATACACGTTTTTTTCTTTTCATTTATGTAGATTAAATAGGACTGATGTTCTTCTTTCTCATATAGGCCTCAGGAGTTCACATTCACCAGTCGCACTTACCACCACTGACAGTTTTGCGCAAGTCTAAGGAATTTTAATAAAACAACATTTATTATGATAAAAATTATATACGCACATCAAATTTATTATGTTTATATGAAGTATTGGTATAAAATATTAACCCTATAGGATCTAAAATATCTAATGTATACCTATAAGTATCTTAGGTATTTCTAGTGAATATTAGATAATTAATAATTAGTTTAAAGTCGCAACTGCATCAAATATGCTTCGTGTTTCTTTTGGTTTCGGTTTTTGGAGAATGCTTATTATACCTATTGATTTCGTTCGAATAATGTAATAGATTTTTGAAAAAAATTAAGTTAAACTTTACTGTATTAAATGACCTGACTAAAGAAATATTAAAAAACTAGCTTTTGCCCGCGGCTTCGCTCACGTCAATTTGTCGCTCCGTTTTGCCGTGAAAGAAAGACAAACAGACAGACAGACACACTTTCCCATTTATAATATTAGTATGGATGGATATTATTTAAGTTCATAAACATATATTTTCTTAAAATTGCGCTCACATTTTCTATTAACCACTTCACACAACTGCGCGCCTAGTACTTTTGATTGATTTAAGTACTAAGTATCTCAGTATTTTAAATTTTCTCACATTATCACTTCTCATTACTGCGCTCCTAGTACTATTGTTCTCTTAAGTTTTCAATCTTTAATTGGATTTAGAATTAACTATAGGGGAAAATGATTCATCTTTTATAATTATGTTCTCGTCGATTTTTCATTATTTTTAAGATGTATTCTGCTATTCGGGGCGGGGACAAATCCAACGAACCAAAAACCATGAAAATTGGTCTAGCCGATCTCGAGTTATAAGTGTTGTAACAAACCCGACTTTGTTTTATATATATAGATATGTAGTTTGCAATTTACTTTTGTTTTTCAGTTTGATTCACTCGATAAATAAAAATAAACTGGTTAATTTTTGAGAAGCTCGCATTCTTTAGTAGAGTTCTGAGCATAATCGATATAATACAGTTCTAATCTTTCAACGACCAACCGACAGCCGGCTGTCGGGCTGCTATTGTCTTTCTATTGTGTCTCAAATCACGTGTGTTCGAAGGATTAATTGGTATTGGTTACCCATTGCAAGTCTTGGTTTCGAATATTTCGTCGTTTTTTACAATAGCGTTTCTTAACTCTTTCTTATATAAAATAAAAAAGTAGTTTTCATATCACGTATAATAACGTAGTATATAACTAAACGAGGGAGATATTTCGCTTTTCAAAAGAGTTCCGCATCCTCTTTTGCATTTTCAGAGCTCTCTGCTTCTGATATATTATCTCTGGTGTTGCTAGCATTCTTCAGTTTGATTATCTGATTTCTCACTAAAAGTATCATGTAAGTTTGTAAAGCTGCAAAAAAGATAATAACGTTTAATGATAAATTACAATATTTCACATCAAAAATATAAGTGGACATTTATAAATGTCTTTTTCCACGCCGTTGTTATGTCACTTGTAACAGAAACCCTTAAAAACCCGATATTTTGAGCATTTTCACCATGAAAACAAGGAAAACAACTTACAGCTGGGTAAATTTTCGGAACAGGATTTTAAGTCATTGAGGTGGCAATTTCTTTTCTTTATATTTCTCTGTACGATGCCCTTCGAAAGGAAGTAGTTTGGGGATCAAACATTTTAAAAAAATTGCTCCATCGTAATGACGAAATGTCGTGATGGCCCAGTGGATATGGCGCCCGCCTCTCGTGTAAGAGGTTGTGGGTTCGAATCCGGGCAAGTACCAACGTGACTTTTTCAATTCATATGTACTTTCTAAAGTTTATCTTGGACATCACTGACATCCCGTGCCTCGGAAAGCACGTAAAGCCGTTGGTCCCGGTTGTCATTCGTAGAACTTTGACAGTCGTTACTGGTTAGTCAGAAACTCAGACCAGTCTAACCAAGAGGTATCGTGTCGCCCAGTTACTGGGTTGTGGAGGTCAGATAGGCAGTCGCTCCACGTAAAACACCGGTATCGAGCTGAATCCGGTTAGGCTGGCAGCCGACCCCAACACGGTTGGGAAAAAGGCTAGGGAGATGATGATGCTCCATCGTAATGACGGAAAAAGCTTGCTCCGAAAACGAAAAATATTTTCATAGTTATCTGTTTCTAGGGTTTTCATTAACATATTACATATAAGAAATAAAAAAACTATAAAGTGCATACCTAAAGCTAAAATATAATGTAAAATTAGCACGCCGTAAACGAGTCCCATAATAATCATAAGTACTGTATGTGCCCACAACACCATGCTTATGTAATAGAATACACTTATTAACATTGGGTTTTTCTGAAAAAAAAAAAACTGTTATAAAATCAAGCTTTACATAAAAAAGGGGTAATTTCCAATGGTACACGAGTCCAATGTTTTCGATAAAAAATAATTTCACACAGTCGTTCCCAATGAGTCCACGACATTAAAAAAATATTTAATATTTTCTTTTCCAAGCCGTCTATGAGAATGTTTGGTACAAAAGTAAAAGCTTGGTTCAAGGATAAAGGCGGAAACATACTTACGTGACGTGGCGTGTCGTGACGCGCCAGAAGAATGTCGGTTTCATACATTTGATATTGTTAGAAAAGAGGTCGACATACTTGTATGCTGTGTCGTGTCCTGTCAAATGTATAAAAACATATTATGATCCTGGCGCGCCACGACACGCCACGCCACGTAAGTATATTTCCGCCTTTACTGTTTATTATTCATATGAAAGAAAACGAGTTAGATAAGTAAATTCTGATGTTCTGTAGAGAGGTACTAACAAGGCATCTATTATTATCTCTCTCAGTATTTCAGCCGGTCAGCAAGTAGAGATTGGATTTACACTGAACATATTGTTTTTACACACACACACACAATATAGATAACAAAGAACTTATATCCTGCATTTCTGGTACTGAAGTAAAGTAACAAACTGTACAATAAGCAGATACTGGACCAACACCGGGTATATTATTATCCGCCTAAGGGCCGATTTTTAAATCGCCAGATAACTTTTATCTGAAGAATATGTTTGACGGTTTGACAGCTTTTGTATAGAAAATATGTCAAACCGTCATAGTTATTCCTCAGATAGAAGTTAACTGATGATTGAAAAATCGGCCCTAATTCGTTTTTCTATAAAATTAGGTTCACGTAGTCTACAATAGCCCTCTATATTCATGAGTGCCTGGTACTTGCTGGCACAATACCAGCCAACAAGTGGGCTAATCTTTTTTAATATAGCCCAGTCAAATTAGGTAAAAAATGGGGTAAACTTCGGAATGAAAGATAATAAGCTGAAAATTGGTATGAGTCTTGGTCTCGCCGACTTTGCACTAGGCCATAAATGACTGTACGCGGCGCACTCTTCGCGGTCTACCGCAAGAACGGTTGATCATATGAAAAAAAAAATTTATATAAAAGTTGTCGAGAATTTTATAATCAACCACTTTATAATAGGTGCAAATCTCATTAAAGCAAAAGAAACTGAGATAATTCGAGAAAAACTGATTTTTATGATTTTTAACCTTCAATATCTTAAGACGCGGACACGATAACATTTGTGACTTTTGAGACAACATTTAAGAACGTCAAGACGAAGGTTTATACAAATTTACAGCTTATTATCTTTCATTCCGAGGTAAAACCCTAATTTGACTGACCTATTACAAGAAATTGTGTTTAAACCGACTGACTACATTTTCTCTTGTGGGAAGAACAATAGAATCGTGGGCCTTTAGGAATAACACAAAAAAGCGCTAAAAATAAAACATAATTATATTTAGTGTCAAGTTATACCGCTCCGCTCATATCACATTCTAAATGGTATACCGCCGTTTACCCGAATTTTATTTGCCCTAATTTCATTTGCCATAATAGTCAACAGCCATAATATCATACGACATAATACTCATTTGCCCTACTCTCATTTGCCATATTACTCACGTGCCAGAATCATTGTTTCCCATAAAGTCACTTACCATAACATCATTTGCCATAATCATTGTAAGCCATAATTATCACATGTCCTAATTATCACATGCCATAATTATGATATGCCATAACATAATTTGCCATCGACATCGGGTGTATAACGGTTGTTTATATCAAGAGAAATTGGATGCAATTGGGACTTTAGGGCACCCCGACTCGGACAGGTTAGGTTAGAAGGGGATGGCGGGGTCGTGTGAGCGAGCGAAGCGAGCGAATAGACCCCGCCATCCCCTTCGTGGTTATTTTTTTATAAACCACACAGAAGTAGGAGCCCCGCGAAGCGGGGCTCCGTCGACCTAGCCCACCATCAACCATGCACAGAAAAAAAACCATTACGGGGCTTAAATATTTGTCTAATACTTGTTATGCCATTTAAATATTATGCCATTTAAATATTATGTCTAATAATTATTATGGCACATAAAATTATGGCAAACAATACTTATGGCATTCGTATCTTATGGTATCTAAAATTCGGGCAATTAAAAGTATGTCATATGTCTTTTAGGGCAAATGAAACATTCGGGCAAATGAAATTCGGGTAAATGAAATTCGGGAAAATGATGATTATGGCATATAATCTTCGGGCAAACAATAGACAACCATTCTAAATATGTATAATTAGTAGCCCAAATAGTTTTATACTTTTCAGCTTCTTGAAAAGTGCCATAAAAAAGGGAAAAAACAACAATATATATTTATAACAATTAATCATAACTTTGAACCACAAAAAAATTATAAACATTATTTTTGGGTATAGAAGTTTGGAACCCTTGCCCATTCGTTTATTTAATTAGGCCTATACTTCCAGTGACATCCTGTATGCTATAATAGTAAGTACCTAATTTTTAACCCCTGATGTAATAAAAAACTTTTATCAAAAAAAAAATAACCGCCTTCAAAAACTAAAAACCCAATAATAACTAAAATTTCGGAAGTCGGTGGCAACACAAATTGAATGGCAGAAGAGAAACCACCGACTTCCGAAATTTAGTTTTTGAAGGCGGTTATTTTTTTTTTTTGATAAAAGTTTTTTATTTATTACTTTTTAGTGTCGACTGCCAATGTTTGACTGTGTATAGTATCTTTCAAAGTAATTTATTTTCAAAATAAAACTACTAACAATCTTATAAAACGAAAATAGAAACTTGAAGACAAAGCACACATCGTCTATGAAAATTTTGTCAATTTTTTTTTTGTTCTTGGTGAATTTTTCGAGAAGCACTGAACCGATCGCCACAAAATTTATATGGGACCACCCCTGAATCATGACTTATCAAACAAAAAAAGAACCATCAAAATCCGTTGACAATTGACGGAGTAATCGATGAACAAACATACAAAAAAAAAAAAAAAAAACATACAAACAGCCGAACATAGTACCTCCTCCTTTTTGTGAAGTCGGTAAAAAGAGGGATATTATAAGTTTGACTGCTGTGTGTGTGGCTTGTCAGTCAGTTTGTTTGTCTGTCTGCCTGGATGACACCACCGAAGCCTTTAAACGGGTAAATCGATTTGGATGCGGTCTTCTTTGCGGTCTTTTGACATGCTTCAACAAAATCAATTTAGCCGTTTCAAAAGTATTAACTCTTTTGTTAGCTTAAGGTCATAGCTCATTACAGCCACCCGACAACCACTCCGCACCGACTCGCCTCCTGCGGCTAGTATTCTTTATAAGGACTTGTATGGGCATTAGAGGTTGCAATCGAATATTCGAATTATTCGAATACTCTTTCCAAATTTATATTCGAATAGTAAATAAATATTTATTCGAATATTCGAATATTACCAAAAAAAAAATCATTTTAAAGTCTATGTTGAAAGAGCTTGAAAATTGTTGTTGGCAACACTGCTTGACACGACGCCATTTTGTCACTTACAGAACACTTTGTTATTTATGTGTAAAGTGGTGCATTTTCCTTTTTGAAGTGATTTTAGATACTTTTTTTTTGTTGTTATTATTAAAGAGAGAGAACGACTTTAAAATTTATTTAAGAATTTTATACTAAATATGTAAATCTGATTTTTTTCCGAATTAATATTGACGAATATGATTTTTTAGTGACATGTGATAGTTTTTCTTTTTATTATTAACAAGCGAGAGAGAGAGACGTTTATTTTGTTCTTATTATTAACAGAAGAGTTGAATTTGTTTAAAAATGTTATAATAGGTAAATCTGATTTATGTCCGAATTATAATTGATGAATCTGATTTTTCAGTGTAATATTGCATATTATGAAAATAATACTGTAACGTTTTTACGACACATTTACGTGTGTATGTGATACTTTTTGTTTTATTATTAACAAGAGAGAAAGACATTTATTTCTCGTAGAGGCGATCGTGTCCTCGTAGAGGCGATCGGCGGCGGTGACCTCTCGCGCCCGGCGCTGGTTCAGGCCATGCTTCGTGGCGAGACGGAATGGGATGCCGTTACCTCCTTCTGCGAAGCAGTTATGCTTGTGAAGGAAGCGGCGGCGCGCGAGAGGCAACGACGAGCCTCTCGCCCCGGACTAAGACCCAGGCGAAGACGTCGAGAGTCGCAAGACGACTACCGGCCACCGTAGGCGCAGTTCTGCGGATGGCGAGCGATGGGTAGCTCGCCGCCCGGCTAGGACCAGGCCCGCGTCGACGGCGCGTTAGTGTTCCACGCGCGCCTCAAAGAGAAGAAGTCAGCACTGGAAGGGGCCAACAGGGCCACGCCTGCCGGGGTTGCGGAATGTTTATAATAGTTACCGTGACCCTGGAAGTCCTGGAACATAAAGGGCAACCGAAGGATCATGAGTGAGTTTTAGTCAGTAAAAGTCTGACACGCCCTCCCGCCACACTCAGGACGGGAGTAGTCATTTGATGATTTCCCACTCACCAAAAAAAAGACATTTATTTTGTTTTTATTATTACCGAGGGAGAGAATTTAAATTTGTTTAAAAAAAAATGTAATTGTTTTGATTAACATTTTCATGTCTTTTGATGTCCTAAGGCACCCCGCTGGTGCAAAGGGCCCCAACAAGTTTGTTCCAAGCCCGCCGATCCCGCGCGATTCTACGATCGTCTTCCCATTTAAGTCCTCCCATCCCGAGCTCCTTGTCCACCGATCTCCTCCATGTGTGTACTGGCCGTCCGCGTCTTCGCCTACCAGCTGGCTGCCACTCAAAGGCGATTTCAGCGGTATTAACATCTGCCCTACGAAGAGTGTGGCCGATCCACTTCCATTTACGCTGGGCAATTTCTTGTTAAATTGGATTTTGATATTTCATGCATAATTAACATTTTCATGTATATGTTAAGATTTTGTTGAATAAGTAAATAATTATTGTGCTAGGTTTACATATCTGCATAAAAATATAGTTCCTAAACCAATAAACGCTGATATACTGTGTTTTATATTTTTTTCTTAAATATTCGAATAAAATTCGAATAGCACTGAAAAATTATTCGAATATTCGAAAATTAAAATTATCGAATTTTTGCAACCTCTAATGGGCATGCGCTCACTATATCAACTCCGTACCGTCACCGAATCGCCTCGGTTATAAGGCGAGTCGGTGCGGAGTGGCTGCCGGGTGGCTGTAATGAGCTATGTATGACCTTCAAGACGCCATCTTAAATTGGGGGCGGGGTATTTAAATGTATAATATATAATTATAATGTAATTAGAATATAAGTTTTCGTCATAATAGGCTTTGGGTTTGGCGTAAGCGTCTTGAAAAATAAAACGTGGGACGCATTCCTACGTTATATTTTATTCATAAAATCATTTACTGTTGCTTTTATTTACTCAGTTTAGGTTTAATTTTAGTTTTGGAAAAAGAGATTGACAAAGATTAAATTTAAAATCACCTTATGTAGTCCAATGATAAACACTATGGTCGGAATAATATCCACTGCGAATATTATAAGTGATATTATTGGTAAAATGAGGGCTTTATAATACTGGCTTTGGAATACTTCAGTATTGTACTGCATTTCGGGCGAGGGGTCCATCTGCTCTACCTGGTGAACCAAGGCATGAAACATAGTCGACAACTGTGCCAACGTATGTGACATCCACGCTATAAGAAGTACACCTGCAATCTGAAACATACAATCAGTATTACATCAGATAATGCTATCTTTTTTCATGCATGAGAAATCATCAAATGACTTCCCCCGCTCAGCGACTGACTAAAACTCACACATGGTCCTTCGGTTGCCCTTTATGTTCTGGGGCCGTGGTTACTATTAGAACTATTCCGCAACTGCGGCAGATAATAATATATACTAGTACCTATATACTAAAGTAACGTTCACTTCCTTCAAAAGCCTAGTCTGAATGCTACATGGTTCGTTACATGCAAATTTTAATTATATTTTAACTAGCTTTTGCCCATTGTCAGCGTAGAAGTACAGTATGTGGCCACAATTTTCTGACCCATTCCACTAATTAAAATTTTCAAGAGAAGGTCACGTGCCGTGACAATGCAACGTACTAAGACATTGGAAAAAAACTTTATGAAAAAACTGCTTTTCGTGTGGGTTAGATTGTGGCAACATACTGTACTTCAATGACTGTTTGTCCAATAGAAGTTTTTGATCAGTAAAAAACAGAAACGATTGACATCAAAAAAGTTTTCGTGTAAAACGGCAATTTTCTTGCTATGTGTACGAGTTCAAAAAAATCTGTGAATGAGAACGAGTATCGGGCGCGCCTACAACAGTTTGTACGGAACGAACGTGCGAGTGTCCAACTCGGACTTTGCCGGTTCTTCTCTATGAACTTTGTTTGTTTTTATTTAATTAGAGAGTTTCTGCCTTTGACCGTAAAAATTAAAATAAATATCCTGGGACAACTCACACACGGCCATCTGATCCCAAACTAAGCAGAGCTTGTACTATGGTAACCAGACAACTGATGAACATACTTATATAATTTATAAATACATACATATTATAGATAAATTACACCCAGATACAGAACAAACATTCATGCTCATCACACAAAGTTTGTCCTGAGTGGGAATCGAACCCACGACCTCCGGCGTAACAGTCAGGGTCACTAACCACTAGACCAACAGGCCCGTCAACATATTAATATATAGAAAAGGAGAAGCTAACTGACTGACATATTAACACAGGGCCTAAAATATAAGGGTTAGAAACTTTAAATGTTGTACAGGGTTTCTTTTTAAAACCTACGTACCCCTTTAGGGGTAAACAGAGGGATGGAAGTTTCGACACTAAGGCTGGCGAAGCCGCGGGCGAAAGTTGTATAATGAATTATATATTATTTCTGTATTTTTAAATAATCCTTTACAAAGATCACGTTATGATTCATTAACAGTAGTCAATGGTGATCGTGAATGGTCTGTCGCGGAATGTTTATAATAGTTACCGTGACCTGGAACATTGGTTTTAGTCAGTAAGAGTCTGACACGCCCTCCCGCCGCACCCAGGACGGGAGCAGTTATTGGATGATTTCCCACTCACCAAAAAAAAAAACCTGAATGGTCGTGTAAAATGTCGTGATCGCCTAGTGGATAAGGCGCCCGCCTCTCGTGTAAGAGGTTGTGGGTTCGAATCCGGGCAAGTATCAATGTGACTTTTTTAATTCATATGTACTTTCTAAAGTTTATCTTGGACATCACTGACATCCCGTGCCTCGGAAAGCACGTAAAGCCGTTGGTCCCGGTTGCCATTCGTAGAACTTTGACAGTTGTTACGGGTAAGCCTGAAAGTCTGAGCAGTCTAACCAAGAGGTATCGTCTCGCTCTGTAACTGAGTTGTGGAAGTCTGATAGGCAATCGCATCACGTAAACACTGGTATCCAGCTGAATCCGGTTAGGCTGGCAGCCGATCCTAACATAGTTGGCTAGGGAGATGATGAGTCAATGGTGATCGACATTTTTCATAAACTTTTATAAAATTCAGTGCTTAAACAAAAACATTTCTTGTGCCAGACTTATGTTATCCACGAATCGACGAAAATGTTTATATTAGCTCTACCATCTGGCGTGTTACATTCCATTTAATTCGATGCGTATGAGAAAAATATTTTATTTTTGAAACATATTTGTTTGAGTTGGTTCAACTCTCACTCTTCAACTCTAAATGCCAAATCATTGAATGATTTTGACATAATTACAGAGTTTTTTTTTATATATTTTTATACAAGGTGTATTTTTGGTCTTGCTCAACCCGCTAGGAGATGATTCTACTCATGAAAACAAACAGCTTTTGTTATGGAACCAACTCTGAAATCGCGAAAAAAATATCAGCTGTTTCTATGAAAAGTTCAATGCCCTCGGACCATAATGTATGAACCAGCTGATATTTTTTTCACGATTTCAGAGTTGGTTCCATAATAAAAGTTGTTTGTTTTTACGAGTAGAATCATCTCCTAGAGGGTTGAGCAAGACCAAAAATACACCTTGTATTTGCACAGCGATTAGTTAGTTATCAATTCTTAATTTTCCACGTGTAAAATTTTACAAATTATTTCAGGATGAAAATTTTCTTTATGAAAAATCTCAATTTTACAAATTCTTAATTCTTGTGTGCCATTAACCACTATCTATTTATTCATTTATTTCTATTATTAATAATTAATGTTTAATTGTTAAATAAATAAATAACTTAACCTGAATGGTTAAGTAAATCTACATTTTTACATCTATCAATATATTTTTTAATTATACGTATTACGATAGTGGTTACTAAACCGACCGGTCTAAAAAACAGAGGGCTAATACAAGTTACAAATGTTGTTGTTTCCGAAATCTATTCTAAGTACCTACATGCGATATGGTCTCATTTTCTGGGGCAACTCAACAGATAAAGAACAAGTATTTATAGCACAAAAGAGGTGCGTTCGTGCAATATGTAACTTGCACCCTAGAGATAGTTGTAAACCGTTCTTTCAGTCATTAAATATCCTTACATTTCCATCTCTTTATATCTATGAGGTGGCGGTGTTTGTAAAAAGTAACCTAAAATTATTTACATTAAAGCCCCCAGCAGATCCAAGGTTGAGGAAAAGGGAGTCTAATATTCTAAGAATTAGCACACCAACACTGCCCTTTTACGGAAAAGCGTTTATGAAATGGCTCCAAGAATATATAATAAAATACCTCATGACTTAAAAAAACTTAATATAAATGCCTTTCAGAAAAAGCTGAAGGAACTGTTATTAAAGAAATGTTGCTACTCAATAAGTGAATTTTTAGAATGATTATAAGTCATGTAATTAATTTAGATTAAGGAAAATAACAGTATTATATAATTATATAGTTTTAAAAACAGAATTTATAAATATGTATACATAATAGAAGAAAGAATTATAATTACAATGATTAACAATATTATATATAAATATAATAGAGTACGAAAGCCAAATAATTAAAATAAATTAAATAAATAAAAACAGTATTATATGGTAAGCAATGAATGAATAGATATAAGTGATGGAATTAGTATTATATAAATGTGATAGTATTATATAGAATTAGTATTATAAAATTCTCTTTTAATATAATTTTCGTATGCCCACACACAGGCCCAATGTAGCGAACGAACCTTTTGTAACTATAACACCTTTTGTATTGTACACTTACAACTACATTGACGAATAAAAAGATTTGTATTTGTATTTACATAGTAGACGATAATCCCTGCATTACTTCTCAGAGGTAGTCAGAAAATGCGAACTCCATGTAGATTTAAAAAATATGACGTGTAAAAGTGATTTATTTATATTTGATTTATTTATATTCGATTTATTTATATTCAATTCATTATTTAAAATTAATTATTGTCATGCTTTGTCTAGCGTATGTAGATAAATGTAGTAAATGTTACGTTTACGACCTACCAATACTGTATCATATGTTAATTATTAAATTACTAGTTCAACGGATCTAGGTATATTCAAAGAGTATACTTACCAATTTCAAATAGCCCCACCCGAGTAAACCATAACGCAGTGGTATACAAAAACAACATTTTTTGAACGCCTTAATTTCCTCATTCATTTTGATCATCGTTAAAATCGGGTATTTCTGAATCTCACTTTATTTTTCGCTTGCTGCACTCTTAAAAATCTCAAATTTTATTTTGCTGGAACAGATAAACTGAGTTTGGCTAAAAACACAATTATTTGAAGTTTTTCAAGCACTAGACGACACGTGTCTCGGTTATGCCTAGACACAGACTGACTCCTTCTTGTTGCCCATAACCGCATCTTGTTTAGGGAAAAGTTTCTTAAACTCAATTTTTAAAACAGATTCTCGGTAACGTTGTGCGAAAATACCAGGATAACATAAACATTTCAGAGTTCATTCGATCTTGCAGCGGCGCGGCGTCAGCAGTGCGGTGCGTGCAGGGGATGTCAGTATACAGTGTATAATAATTATTATAAAACTAGCTTTTGCCCGCGGCTTCGCTCGCGTTAGAAAGGGACAAAAAGTAGCCTATGTTACTCTCCATCCCTTTAACTGTTTTGCCGTGAAAGAAAGACAAAGATACAGACAGACAGACAGACAGACACACTTTCCTATTTATAATATTAGTATGAATTTACTCCGTGGTAGGAAACGAATTGCTCAGTGTTAGCATAGGCACCACTGAAGGAATAGAAAACGGTATCTGTATACGATGGTTTTAAATATCGCAGCAAAAGTTACAAGCTTTTTTGACCTTGCAGAGATTATGTGTGTTACATATATACGTTTTGCTTTCTTTCTTTCAAAATTATTCAGTAATAAAGTTACACAAAAAATATGTACTAGAGAAATGTTCCTCTTACACAGCGGACGCAATGGAAGCTCAAAAAAAGAGTAAATTTTTCTCGTTTTTGTCATACTTTTGATTGCTGCTCAGCTCGTATTGGTGGAAGCGTGATGTTATATACAATACAGCCATCCTCGATTCCTCCTTCGAAAAAAAAAATCAAATCAAACCAGTAGTTCCTGAGATTAGCGCGTTCACACAAACAAACAAACTCTTCATCTTTATAATGTTAGTATAGATTGTAGAGTTCCGCTGACCATTCATGAGTTCTTTATTTTACGTCATGAAGTTTCAGTGCCTACCTTCTTGTTTATCATCTAATAACATCGGCATAATCGCTTTAACCTTTCAACGACCAAGCGACAGCCGGCTGTCAGTCTCGAATCACGTGTGTTCGAAGGCTCAAAGAAAACTTGATGTTAAATGCAAACCTGTTAATTAAGGTAGACTTTGGTGCAGATTCTCTTGTTCACAAACTAACGTAAATTTAAGTTAGGTAAGTGCATCTTTCTCTTTTCATCTAATTAAGAAAAGGACAGAAAATAAAACATTAGTTAAGTCCTGTCAAATTTAGACATTCCATAGATAATTTAGAGGCGTTTTAAAAACATGGCGTCTAAATATTCGTCAATTTACTTCAAGCGCTGTCTAATTTGACAGGATTAAACTAAAATGTATCTTCTGTCCTTTTCTTTAAGAAATGGAAAGAGAAAGATGCACTTAACTTAAATTTACGTTAGTTTGTGCACAAGAGAATCGGCACCTTTATCGTGCTAAAACTTGTCCACATAGCGATTTGGGTCTTACTGCCACAGCAATAACAACGATAAACTTGTTTATTGACATTTATGTATTATATTAAATAAATAAATACAAATTACTATTCATTAAGTAAGTAACAATTATATTACAACTACAATTATAGTTATATACTCATGTTTTGTCAGTTCTAGGTCCAAACGTGTTAATATTTAATTTTAAGTTCGAAAATAATAATAAGAGTTCTAAATTGAGTAGGTATGCGTATTTATTCGTTTAATCAGAACGACACTATTAATATATAGTAAATATGTATTAAAAATAAAAACACTTGTGTCTTTTCCCTGGAATAAGGCAGATCTGTACTTTAGTTAGAACGTCAGCATTGGACTGGAAGGGGTTGTAGAATTGTGAAAAAGTTACGATCTCGCGATCACGGGTGGGGGCGTACCACCAGCCCTTAGGGATGATTCTCATTAGAGCGGGCCGTGCCCGGGCCGGGGCAGGACCGTGCAACAAACGTGGTATCGAAGTGTGTCGAGCGGGCCCGGACGGGACACGGATAATGCACTGTTTAATGTAAATTGATTCATCCTTACTAATATTATAAATGCGAAAGCAACTCTGTCTGTCTGTCTGTCTCTTCTTCACGCCTAAACCACTGAACCGATTTGAATGAAATTTGTTACAGATAGGTATTGTTCAGGACCCGAAAAATAACATAGGATAGTTTTCATCCCGGATATCCCCCGGGAACGGGAACTATTATTCCACGCGGACGAAGTCGCGGGCAAAAGCTAGTACAAAATATATGTAACAGATTAAAACCGTGCCCCGTCCGGGCCCCGCCCCGGGCACGGCCCGCTGTAATGAGAGTCATCCCTTATAGCAGTATTACTTTGATATTACTTTCAGTGGGAAAGAGACGGCGCTAGACAACGTGTCTAGCGCTGTCACTTGCACTCTTCTGAACAGGAATAAAACAATCTTAGTTTAAACGTCATGGTAAGGGGGCTGAACAAATCTATCTGAACGGTTCCACTGCTAGTCAAAGTCTATTTCTATCTTTTCCACATGCTTCTAACATTTGCATTAAACGTTATTAACATTTTCGATATCCTTTTTTATTCTTACACTAGATAACCCGGTGAACTTCGTATCACCTACCTATTAATGTAAACAAAATTTATTTAAACCATATCACCTTTATTCGTAAAAGATTTGTATCGATTTCCCCACATTATCACAATCTAGATTCACGTAATACCGTAACCTAATAGTTACCGTAAAACCTAAAACACTGTCACCTAACTTTTGAAGAAAAGATTGTTGAAAGGACATATATGTTATGAAATGGGCTTTTAGTTTAAAAAAAAAGTCCAGGAGGGCCATACAAAAACAAAAAAATATATTAAAAGCACCATTATTTAATCAATACATCAATACATATAATAAAATCAATATATAATAAAATTGTAAAAGGTCGGTGTCTGTACATGGAAGATAAATAAGAAAAACTTAATTAGGGAAACTTTTTAGAATTTTTGTCTATTTGTCTATACGTTTGTTCGGGCTAACCTCAAAAATGGCTTAACCTAATTGAATGCGGTTTCACTAATGCGTTGGGGTTTGCTGGGGTCTTTGTTTTGTTTCAAAGTGAAAATAATGATCATCCCAGGCAGCTTTCTTTCGCGCAGGTTCTATCCCTGTTGTAAAATGTGTTTGGTTGTCGATGCGTTCGTGATAAATATTGGGTCGTTTGGTCAAAAACAAAAAGTAATCAATTAATTCAGTTTTATCAATTGTTCGGTTCTATCCCTGATTCGATTTGTATGTGGGGTGTCGTTTCGTATGCTTATGAGAGTGCGTCGTGAAGCAAAATTAAATACCCGGTCTCAGTCTTCTATTGTATGTGGGTGGAGTCATTGGAGAGATACATTCATCATTGTTTGAGGAGTGGCTGGAGAGGCGCCACGGCGCTCTCACGTATCGCCGAACACAGCCTAGGTCCTCACCGGACACGGAGATTTCAGGAGGTTCCTGTGTCAGATTTCGGGCGGAAACGCTGCCTAGGTGTCACCACTGCGACAACGGTCGCCTGGAGGACTCGGTGGAGCAAACGGTGAAGGTGATATCCATACTAATATTATAAATGGGAAAGTGTGTCTGTCCGTCTGTCTGTCTGTATGTTTGTCATTCTTTCGCGGCAAAACGGAGCGACGAATTGACGCGATTTTTAAGTGGAGATAGTTGAAAGGATGCAGAGTAACATAGGCTACTTTTTGTCTCTTTCTAACGCGAGCGAAGCCGCGGGCAGAAGCTAGTATGTATATAATAGTAAACTCACTGACTGATATCAACGTGTTTGTTAATATATAACAATAACTAACTAAATACATTAAACTTGGAGGGTTTATTCTTTGTAAAGAATATTAAAAATAGCCCTAAAGGGTTAAAATAGTAGGTAGAAGTTCGACATCCACGCGGGCGAAGCCGCGGGCGAAAGCTAGTAAATATTTTAAATCTAGATATTTTTTCATCGTAATATTATTTTTGTACGTTGGAAATAAGAAAAGCTGTTACAGTATTATTTTTTATAGCATATTACACGTCTTGCTGTTATTTCAAACCGTATTAAATGGCTTTAAAATAAAACCAACTATTATAATTATTTGCATGATTTGGATTTATGAAAACGTATTTTGAAAACAATTAAACATTACTTATTTGTGTCAGGTTGACGGGTTGTAACCTCTATAGTTGTAACTGTAATACTTGAATTTGACACTTGATTTTCCGGTTACTATGACATCGACATCCAACAGAACATGGACAACTTTTTTATGGGAAAATGGAATTGTTGTTTTACTCTATCTTTCTCGCAATTTTTTCTTATTTGCTCACCGTTTGGACCTATCCTGGACTACGACAAACATTTTAAACCCAAAATCAGCTCAATCGGCCCAGCCGTTCTCGAGTTTTAATCAGACTAACGAACGTCAATTCTTTTTTATTTATATAGATTTATGTTTTTGCATATTTTTATACACACGAAATAACAAATAAAACCATGTTTTATAAAAATACATGACACCCAAGCAACCGGTGGTTAGTGATCCAGACTGGGGAACCTCCTCATAATGTGTGTCGTGTCCTAGACTTTAAAAGCAAAACAACAACTCAACTAACTTATGTAGCATTAAACATATTATTATTTAATAATTTACATAATTTCTACTAATACGGTAGTTTCCACCATTATCAATTGACGAACTTTTTATGAGCTGTCAAAACGCCATTCTCCAATAGATTTTGTACGGCAATGGCGACTTATGACGTCACTAAAATAACAACTCAGTTGACTATCTATTTATTGATTTCAAAACAACTAAAAATCTAATTTTATAGCAAATTGAAAATGAACTGAATTTATTAGGCTGAAATTAATAGAGATTTTATAGGAATTGTGTCTAACATTTATTGGTTAATGGTGGAAACTACCCAATTACAGATAAGTAGGGTGGGTGACTTATTTAACTCTTCTTAGACGTCTTCAATTTCCGTTTCCTCTTTTGTTTCTTCACATTTTTTAGTATGTTCTTCTTCTACAGCATTGTTAACAAATCTGCAGTCACTGTTGTTCTCCAATTTGTTGATCTCATTTTTTAGAAGAAATATGAAATAAATCTGCACAGCTGCAAAACATTTAAGTTTTATCATCGATGTCATTTGTATCTGGACCTCTCGTAAAAGAAAACAAAATGTGCTTACCAAAACATACGAAATAAAATGAGAAAGTTACGAGTAATTCTATTAAAATTTGTCCAGTATATATTAACAAAATTGACAAAAAAGCAGTAAACAGCGATGTGAACACAAACATCGCTATGCTCATGTAATAGAATACTTTTATGAACTTCACGTTTTTCTGCAAAAGAAATAGTTCAATTAGCTTTATTCTGAATGTGTATGATACATGCGGTATTGCTTTAGTATGGAATACTATGACAGTGAAGTTAAATAAATAATATGTTGGAAGATGTCGCACACGACCATCAGTTCCCGAGCTAAACAGAGCTTGTATTATGGTAAGCAGACAAGTGATATATATTATAAATAAATACATATTTTAAATACCTAAATACACCCAGACACAGAACAAGCAATCATGCTCATCACACAAAGTTTGTCCTGGGTGGCAATCGAACCCACGACTTCCGGCCTTTGCTATGCCGGAAGTCGTGGGTTTGCCAGGGTCACTAACCACTAGACCAACAGGCCCGTCAAAGTTCAACTAAGGGTCTAGTTCAGTGACATGATTCAATACATAACGCTCAAGAGGAATATTCTGAAACAAATGACGCGGTACATTTACCACACTAAACATCTCTTATGGGATGAAGCCTGATGACGCATTGTAAGATGCAGACATGCGATCAATGCTTTTTACAATCTTATTTTAGGAGCAAAACTTAACAGGATTGTTGAAGGGCGAAAACGACCATCCTCTGCAACAAACGGTTTAGGAGCATAAGCATGCTAGAATGTCCCTTCACTGTCAATTTACAAGCTTCTGCCTGCGATTTACATGAAAAAATGTATGATGAACAATGTGTATACTCTTTTTGAATTGTATCCAAGGTTGCAAATCTGCAGTCGCGCTTTTGACCTTGAAACCAACAGGACAGTTGACACTTATGTGTTCATAACAACACAGAATTAATCACCTGATGTGCTCCAACAATAAACAGCATGGTCGCCATAAAATCCACGATGAACACCGCTAGAGAAATGGCCGATATGGCCATGGACTCATAGATACTTTTCAGTAACACGATTCCATCGGTTACAGGACCCCTGATGTCCATTGCATTCCGCATCATCGGAACCGATAAGAATATTATTAACGCCGCATCGGCCATCTAGAACATAGAAAATCATGTGAATTGGTGACAAAATCATTGAATAACCATATTAACTCAAAGTATATTTTTTTAATTTTAATTATAAAATGTATGTGTGCGTTTGTGTGCCGTTTTTGAAGATAGCATGTCGTTTATGTGACTTATCTATACCTTTTTATTATTATCATTGGGGTTTTGGGTAACCTACACAAAGTACTGTGCAGTCTTTATGTCATGTGAGCTTACAAGTGACCTTTGGGATTTTCTTCTTAACACTCAGCATGAAATTGAAAAATATTTTAGAAAGAATATTTCAATTTGATTTATTAAATAGTTTTTTTGATACTTTGACGCATGTCGCGCCCGAGGCTCATGGCGTGAGCATGTACGTAAAGTAAAAAAAAACCGGTCAAGTGCGAGTTCTACTCGCGCAACGAGGGTTCCGTTAATTTGTTTTTTAGTGAAATAACTACAAATTTACGGTTTTCAGAGTTTTCCTTTTACTTGTGCTACATGACCTTGCTTCTTGCCAAATTTCACAATTCTAGGTCAATGGGAAGTACCCTATAGGTTTTGAGTTTTGATTCCCTTGAAAATGTCTAAATATGCAATATAAACCGCCGTATCTTTTTATTGCGTTGATTTAGAAACCATATTTTTCCCCTGCTTTGAGAGATAGCAGACTTGAGTATGTGATATTAATTTCAGCTTGATATCTCGACGCGTTTCTGAGAAAAAGGTTCTTGCCAGACAGACGGACAGACGGACGCCTGATGTCAACTAACTACAAATTTACGGTTTTCGGAGTTTTCCCTTTACTTGTGCTACATGACCTTGCCTTTTGCCAAATTTCATGATTCTAGGTCAATGGGAAGTACCCTATAGGTTTTGAGTTTTGATTCTCTTGAAAATATCTAAATATGCAATATAAACCGCCGTATTTTTTTATTGCATTGATTTAGAAACTTGATTTTTTCACTGCTGTGAGAGATAGCAGACCTAAGTATGTGATATTAATTTCAGCTTGATATCTCGACGCGTTTATGAGAAAAAGGTTCTTGACAGACAGACGGACAGACGGACGCCTGGTGTGAACTAACTACAAATTTACGGTTTTCGGAGTTTTCCCTTTACTTGTGTTACATGACCTTGCTTTTTGCCAAATTTCATGATTCTAGGTCAATGGTAAGTACCCTATAGGTTTTGATTTCCTTGCAAATGTCCAAATTTGCAATATAAACCGCCGTATCTTTTTATTGCATTGATTTAAAAACTTGATTTTTTCACTGCTTTAAGAGATAGCAGAGTATGTGATATTAATTACAGCTTGATATCTCGACGCGTTTCTGAGAAAAAGGGTCTTGACAGCCGGACGGACGGACAGACGGACAACAAAGTGATCCTATAAGGGTTCCGTTTTTACCTTTTGAGGTACGGAACCCTAAAAAAGTTAAAAGTGTTTCGTCTTTATATTCATTAGTTTCACCATACAAAAGGGTTGTCTGGAGGGTTCTTTAAGCCCTCCAACATTACTGCACACTCACATTAGGTCCCAGAGGTCATTCGAGCCCTCACAATACTCAAGCTGTCAGAGTCCTCGTTCTTTTTGACATAGTATGATGCGTCCGTCTTAAATTCATAAATTATCTTACTATACTTACAAATTTGAAATAACCCCACATGAGTAAACCATAACGTCGTGGGAACCAGAAGCAACATTTTTTAAATACTGGAATTTCTACTTTCATTTTGTCTCAGGTTTTCGGGATTTCACTTATCCACTTCTTGATGCTCAATAAAGAATGTTGGCATTTATTGATTCCGATGTTTCAGATAAACAGAGATTGGCTAAAAATAACACAATGATATAATAATAACAATAATAAATATCTTGGGACGACTCACACACGGCCATCTGATCCCAAGCTAAGCAGAGCTTGTGTTATGGTAACCAGACAACTGATATACTATATAATTTATAAATACATACATATTATAGATAAATCACACCTAGACACAGAACAAACATCCATGCTCATCACACAAAGCTTGTCCTGGGTGGGAATCGAACCCACGACCTCCGGCTTAGCAGTCAGGGCAACCACTAGACCAACAGGCCTGTCATATATAGTAGGTATCTTAATTTTCTATTTTTAAACTTTGTTTCTGCCCTATTTCGAAATATTAGTGTCTGCGTATTAGTTACAAACATGATAATAGGCTTAGGATTTCATTTTTGTAAAAATTACTTCTTAAGTCGATAGTCTTTAATACCAAAAATACATCATAATTAAATATTGCAGCAGTATACTGCTTTTTTTAAGGATAGAAAATTATTAAATGTCATCTTCCGCCCTGGGCGGGGGACTAAAACCCACCATTGTTCCCTCGGTTGCCCTTTATGTTCCGGGGCCGCGGTAACTATTAGAACTATTCTGCAACCATGGCAGGGCTGTTTACTTCTCAAGTTTAATCTAATGACCCGCCCTAACAATAGTTGCTGATGTCATAGCAGGGGCGTTGCTTTGGGCACAGATCGTTCATCCAGGCAGGCTAAGCCATTTTGACATTCAACTACTATTTCAATCATACAGCAAACATTTGCATTTTGCAAACAGTTTTAGCCAGAATAAACAGTGGTGACTGGTGAAATTCCACAAGGGAATTTTAACCTTTCAACGACCGAGTGACAGCCGGCTGACGCTGCTATTGTCTTTCTATTGTGTCTCGAATAACGTGTGTTCAAAGGTTAATTAATAGTATAGCGGAGGAGCCAAAAAATATTTTCTCTTATTTGATCTGCATGCATCATCAAATACATTTATTTACTAGCTGTCCCCTGCGGTTTCACCCGCATTTTTCGTTACTGCTCCGCTTTCGTGGGTTGTAGCGTGATGGTATATAGCCTACAGGCTATATACCATCACGCCCATCAGCCCATTATATAGCCCATTTATCGAGTAAGTATTGTAGAATAAATGGGCTATCTAACACTGAAAGAATTTTTCAATTCGGACCAGTATTTCCAGAGATTACCCCCTACATTCAAACTTACAAATTTTACCTCTTTATAAAATTATAAATTAGTATAAATTATTTGTACAACATTAAGAAAGATCAGGCTCAAACTTATCGGTAATTTGTTTGACATTTTGTTTTTCCTTTTTTGTTTTTCAGATCGGGAAAACGCACGTCACTTAGTCAACATTATGTAAAATAAATAAATATCCTGGGACATCTTACACACAGCCATCTGATCCCAAGCTAAGCAGAGCTTGTGTTATGGTAATCAGACAACTGATATACATACTTATATATTTTTTAAATACATACATATTATAGATAAATAACACCCAGACACAGAACAAACAATATTATGCTCATCACACAAAGTTTGTCCTGGGTGGGAATCGAACCCACGACCCTGGCTTAGCAGTCAGAGTCACTGACCACTAGACCAACAGGCCCGTCATGTAGATAATAAAATCTTTAATTAAACTGAACTTATAAAGGTTAACATGCTAGTAAGATTTCAACATTAATTATTGGTAGATTACATAATAAAATATATACTTACAATAATACTGTTGAGGAACAAATAAAAATATAGGCTATGACCCGAGCAGCGTGCGACAATCTAGATTACTGACGAAAAACCGTCAAAACTAGCTTATCCCGTAGTTCCAGAGATAATTGTTATAATTACTTAATCATTATAATAATTAACCTAACAATATGTTATAATTTCCTATTGCTCGTGTTCCGGTTGTTTTTGCTAATAGAGCTCAACACAGCATATTAAAGTTTTAATTAGGGATTACTCTATTTTTTCTATTTAAAGCAGTAGGTAAGCAGAGTAAATAGAAAATTCAGTTCATTTACCGTATGAAATGTCTGTCAGATTTGCTTACTCTATCCCTGTAGAGTAATTAAACATTCTATTCTTACGGCGAGATAAATAAAGGTTATTTGTTAGCACTTTCGTTGGCATTATTATTATTAATTCCATTGTGGGATTATTTCCTAAAAAAAAGTAAGTGTAAAGTAAGGTTTATTTACTTAGACTCAACCGCCTTATTACAAAACAAGGTTTTTCTCTAAACCAGGTTTAAACCATTGAGCTAGGTTTTGTATTTCGAATCTTGATTATATCAGAATAAGATTCAAATTACAAAACCTGGCTCAATGGTTTAAACCTGGTTTAGAGAAAAACCTTGTTTTGTAATAAGGCGGAATATGCCAAAAACACCTCTGTAGTGGTGGCGGTGGAATGAAACCAACGATGAATGACAGATAGGGTTTATTACTTTACTTCAAACACTTGACAGAACATCTTAGTGTGTGTCTTCAACATCTCATGCTTATATGTAGTTGTGATTCGTTGATGTCACGGATACTTCACACGTAGCAAAGTAGATGTCGCTGGTAACCGGTGTTTTACCTACTTCAAAATTTTCAGATTGAGTAGCTGTTCGTCGCGGTTTATCCGCGTTACGTTATATTTTTTTATTACTTTTTCGCTCTTGTAAGCATGATGTTATTTATTCTATATCCTATTCTTATGTGTAAGCTATATTACTGTAAAGTTTCATCACAATCTGTTCAGTAGTTTTGCGTGAAAGAGTAACAAACATACAAACTTTCACATTTATTAGTAGGATTGTCGTGGAGATGACATTACTATATTTTTAGGGTTCCGTACCTCAAAAGGTAAAAACGGAACCCTTATAGGATCACTTTGGTGTCCGTCCGTCCGTCCGTCTGTCCGTCTGTCAAGACCCTTTTTCTCAGAAACGCGTCAAGATATCAAGCTGAAACTCAGGTCTGCTATCACTCAAAGCCGTGAAAAAATAAAGTTTCTAATGCAACGCAAAAAAAAAGATACGGCGGTTTATATTGCATATTTAGAAATTTGCAAGAGAATCAAAACCTGTAGGGTACTTCCCATTGACCAAGAATCATGAAACTTGGCAAGAAGCAAGGTCATGTAGCACAAGTAAAGGAAAAGCTCCGAAAATCGTAAATTTGTAGTTAGTTCACATTAGACATCCGTCTGTCTGTCAAGAACCTTTTTCTCAGAAATGCGTCGAGATATTAAGCTGAAATTAATATCACATACTCAAGTCTGCTATCTCTCAAAGCAATGAAAAAATCAAGTTTCTGAATCAACGCAATAAAAAGATACGGCGGTTTATATTGCATATTTAGACATTTTCAAGGGAATCAAAACTCAAAACCTATAGGGTACTTCCCATTGACCTAGAATCATGAAATTTGGCAAGAAGCAAGATCATGTAGCACAAGTACAGAGAAAACTCCGAAAACTGTAAATTTCATAAATTTGTAGTAAGTACACATCCGTCCGTAATTACGTTCGTCCGTCTGTCAAGACCCTTTTTCTCAGAAACGCGTCGAGATATCAAGGTGAAATTGATATCACATACTCAGGTCTGCTATCTCTTACGGCGGTTTATATTGCATTTAGATGTTTGCGAGGGATTCAAAACCTATAGGGTACTTTCCATTAACGGAACCCTCGTTGCGCGAGTCCAACTCGCACTTGGCCGGTTTTTTTTTCCTTTTTAATTTACTGTAATTGGTGTTCTATGTTCTGCGTGTGATTATAGGGATTAATTTCATAATGCACTGTAGAACTCGCTGGAATATGTCCCCGTCCTTGACGTTCTTATTTATTTCTGGAGCGCGACCGTGACCCACTTACCTTGAACGTAATTCTACGATGTTGTTTCAATGAATTGGTATAGTAATGTTCACAGATATTAATAATTTGCGGCCTGTAAGTATGCGAAGACTTTTAAATTGAGATATATCAGAATTTAAAAACAAACTGGACATTAGAGAAAGGCGTGGACTACTTTTTAATCCATGACTTCATCTGCTTTCTCTAAAATCGTCATTGTATGATAATATTCAACGAGAATATCCTGTAGAGACAAATTCTATTTAGGAGTGCTTCCATAATTTTATGGGGGCTCAGTCACTATGACGTCATCGTGTTTTGTTAGTATACGTCTCGCCAGTGAATCGCTAGTCTTGATAGAGAGAAAGGCATGGACTAATTTTTAATCCGACTTCATCTGCTTTACTAACTTTTAAACTTTCGCGTTTCATTATAACAAACGTCAAGCCTTCCAAGGTATTTAAATAAATATTATTCGCGTTAATACCCGATTTAATAATATTATGTTGTTCATCTGCTTTCTCTAAAATCGTCATTCTATGATAATATTCAACGAGAATTTCCTATAGAGACAAATTCTATTTAGTAGTGCTTTCGAAATGGGAGCTCAGTCGATATGACGTCATCGTGTTTTGTTAGTATACGTGTCGTCAGTGAATCGCTAGTCTTGACATAGAGCGCACGTGGCTTGCCCCTCTTCGATTTATGTAGATACGATACATTATACCGTATGATTCTAGTTCTCAAATTTATCGCGAATATAGTGCTAATAGCTGCTGTGTAACAGTGTTCTTCGTTTTTGGCCAATTCCCTATTGATCATCGCTCTAGTCAACGGTATAATCTTATCTGTTAATTTGATAACTTTGAATATTTCTGTATCGTATGTGTTTAGTATATGTTTATTTCAAACACGTTTCACATCGTTATTTTGTTCGTACTACTGCCTATATCGCCACATGTTAGATTGTGTTTGAGTTAGATTTTAAAACATTGTTGTGATCCATATATTTTTGGCAAAATTCCAAGCCGTTATCGTATGTTTGTGCTTGTGGTGCGTAGTTAATGGTATCTCGAAGTTTTCAGATAATGTTAAAGGTCATTGTAACAATCAATAGTTTTAATTATCTATTGCTACTTTGATACAACCAACGCGGTCTTTATCAGAAATAGTTGTGTCTGAATTGGGGATTGATTTTATTGAAATTAATATAATAAACTTGTAAATAGCTTCCCTATTTTAGCCATATAGTGGGCCAATCGTAAGCTGATATCTTTTTTTTAACAGTGTCCGTGTCTGACGTATTGGAAGAAATTATAGCGGTTGATGAATTAAAATAAAAAACCCTTGAAGATAACAATGGAAATTCCAGAGTTTAAAAAATGTTGTTTTTGTGTACCGCTACGGGCTGGATTGCTTGCGTGGGGCTATTTTAAAATCGTGAGTATTTTATACAAACTTGTTTTTCTTAAAATAGCCTTATTTTAGGATGGGCAAATCATCAAATAATGACTCCTCCCGCTTTGGATAGAGCGGAAGGGAGTGTACTTCTACTGACTAAAACCCATCCATTTTCCTTTTAAGCCCTTTGTGTCCGGGGTCGCGGTATCTCTTTCGAATAACCCGCAGCCCCGGCAGGTCTCAAAAGAGCCTGAGGCCGATACTTAATCTTTCAACGATCAAGAAACAGCCGGCTGTCGGGCTGTTATTGCCTTTCTATTGTGTCTCGAGTCACGTGTGTTGGAAGGTTTAACACATACTGGCTTAGCTTATCTCCATTTCTGTCTTACATTGGTAGTTTCACAGTTGTGTGACGGTGACAATAATTCATTGTTAATTTATTGCTGCGGTACTTTCGAAGCGGCGGTTATTTATTTCGACGTAACACAACACACAACAACAATCAATGATCATTTGCGTTATATAGGTATTAAGCTGTTTTGATGACTGGATCAGAACATTATTTGGTTGCCAATTACAAGAGATGTTCTAGATGCAGGATACAATATTATTTATTTTGAAATCGATCATATATCTTAAATCGATCAACACTATCGATATATGAGTAAACCACTATTGACGCTAGCTTTATAATTCTGAGTTAATACATCCGCCAAAAAAAAAATAGAGGTAGGTCTCTGGAATTCTGTAATAATGTTGGAATGATAGCAGGTCATCTTTTTTTTCCTTAGGCGTCAAACAGACGAGCAGCACTTTGCACGTCAAACAACAGAGCCAACTTCAGCTGTCGATTCGATAGAGCCAACTTAAACCGTCTACAGAGACAGCTGAAGTTGGCCCTGTCGACAGCAAAGTGCTGCTCGTCTGTACGATGCCTAGAGCCAAGGTATTTTTTGCAGAATAGCAATGACGATTTAGATAAGTCGTAGGCTTAGCACAAACACAATTTATTTCGCGAGATTGATGTTTGACATACATTACCAATATGTGTACCTACGGAAAAGCAAACCTCTTAAATAATTTCATGTAAATAAATGTATTCGGTACTCAAACTAATTAAGTATGAACACCCAACACTATTGACTGCGTGACCATCAGATCAACGGTATCATCTGCTTCCTAATTACTATTTGTAAAATTGGTATAACTTATATTATTTGATTTAGGAGTAGGGGTAAAAACTACAAATAGTTAAATAAAAAATTTCTTCAAAAAGTTTTACTGAATGTTTTGAAGAAATCTTGTAAACTTTTACAGCCGTTTAATGTGCAAATGTTTAACTGACACACAACCTTTAACTTTTATTTTTCCGCGTTAGTTTAACTGACGTCCATCCAAAATTTAATCGTGAGTGTCGAACCGTCACTCCAGAGATGTTTGGCTGCCTAAATCATTAGGAGTGACGTCGCAGTTTTACGTCTAAACTGACGCGAAAAAATTATCGTCAATGGCCAGCTTTACAGTGCTAACTATACGATTTTATATGTTTCAGATCGCTAATACGTTCATCATACCAATATTGGCGTACTTCTTGCTGCATACGGTTGCGATGAGTTTATATGCCGGGAACAAGAGATACCAAGTCTGGATCATGTTATACGCAGCTTTAGGACTTGGCACCCTGATTTTGTTCATAACGGATTTCGTCGCGACTATTGTGTTTATCGTCGGAGGTCATAAGGTGAGATGTCTAATCTAACTTTTTGTTACTGTAACTATATTTTTAGTGGATTTTAAAAGGCATGAGTGGTGAATTCGAAGAATTGCCAGTTTGTACTTCCTTATCTATGACTATTCAGAGGCATATTTAGGGTGGGACACCGGCCTCAGGCGCCTTTTAAATGGGGTTGTGCCAACTTAACAATACCTATTCAATTTTACTTATAAAAATATTGAGTAATAAACCACTATACTACTTTTTTGACATACCGACTAGAACCCCACGGATCCTTCTGTTACCATACGTCGTCGGGAGTAAAGCATTCTCTTTACGCGTGATCCGCGCTCCCGACTGATATTGTATCGCAAACAGCGGGCCCCTTTACATTGCCTCTGTTTATATGTATATTCGATCATTTATATTCACGCCATAGCATTACCATTTCAAATTAATCTTCCAACTACTACGTGGGCGGCGCGGGCGTGGACAATGGCTCCCGAACCATCATAGGCCAACACGTACTGGACATAATTATTATGTAGCTTTGAAAAGGCTTGATGGTAGATTGTTGAAATTGATAATATTATTGTTCAGAAGTAAGGGGATACAGAATACACGATTGATTCTGGAAATCTGAACGATCTCAGTAAAAGTGTCATGGAATATACAAAGCCAAATATGCATGTGGAAATAAACGAATTTGATAGAAATTGTTTAATTTATGGTAAAATTTAGATACGTGAGAGTAGAGATGTAGATAATAGTTAGGGTTTTAAATATGAACGTAGTTTAACTTTATCGGTTATCTCTACCCAGGTCAGTATAAAAACCCGTATTCTCTTTGCAGAAAAACGTGAAGCTGATTAGAGGTTTCTACATCTACAACATTGTGGTGCTAGTAGTGGTCGCACTTCTGATTGTAGCAGATGTTGGTGTTACTATAGCAACTTGGAGGGATACTACTAAGAACTTGGTATTGTTTGCAGCATTTCTGGTGACTTTAAGTAAGCATTATTTGAACTGTTTTAAATATCAAGGACTTTTTAGATTCATATTATGCACTTTCAAAAGTTTATTTTGAACATCTCTGACATCCCGTGCCTCGGAAAGCACGCAAAGCCGTTGATCACGGTTGGAACTTTTTTTTTCGGGAGTGGGAAATCATCAAATTGCTGCTCCCGTCCTGAGTGCGGCGGGAGGGCGTGTCAGACTTTTACTGACTAAAACCCACTCATGTTCCTTCGGTTGCCCTTTATGTTCCGGGGTCACGGTAACTATGATAAACATTCCGCAACCCCGGCAGGCTTTGGCCCTGTTGGGCCCCTTCCCGTGCTGACTTCTCTTTGAAGCGCACGTGGAACACTAAAGCGCCGTCGACGCGGGCCTGGTCCTAGCCGGACGGCGAGCTACCCATCGCTCGCCGTCTGCAAGCCCGACGGTTGGAACTTTGACAGTCGTTACGAGTATCTGAAGCCAGAATGCATGACCAGTCTAACCAGGGTGTATCGTGTCGCCCGGTAACTAGGTTGTGAAGGTCTGTCTGACAGGCAGTCGCCTTACATAAATCACGCGGTGATCAATGCTCATATCTATAATGTACAAAACTTTTTACTTGTAGTAGGACTGAAGCAAATATATCTTTTACTAATTCCTTTTAGGTACTTTCGCTTCAGTGATTTTATCATAACGGAGTAACGTACAAACAGACGCTTAGGACCACTATTGTATTATAAATATTAGCATAAACTTAACTAATGCCAAACATTATCTTTTACAGTAGTGCAAGCTTACTTCATTCTGCTACTAAGGAGCGAGGTCATCAAGCTGAATAACCACAGCGAATTCAAGTTTGTCAACAATTCACCTGAAGCCCAGTGTATAATGGCAGGCAAAGATAAAGAAGCTGAAATGCAAGATGTTTGAAAAGACGAAAAACTGGATCTTGAGGAAAAAATCACAAAACACGACGGTGACGTGTTGACCTCGGAATCTGGAATTGGAGTCATGGATGACGTCCATGACGATTGAAATGGAGATAATGCTAAATAAAATGTCATGCAAATATTTTGAAAGTAATGTTGAAGTAATAAACAATTTTGAATCAGAATTCATTTATTATAATAAAATTATTAGTATTAATCTTAGAGGGCTAAAAAGTATACTTGGACTAGTAATTAATACTAGTAGAAGGTCGTAGTTTCTAGAGTACGTATAGCCTCCGTATTAAATGAAATGCGCATTATATTAAAAAAAAAACGTACCAACTTCGATGGTGCGCTTCCTTGGTTACTAAATTATGTACTTTTCATTAGGTATAACTATTCTAATCTATCCACATTCTATCTTGCATTTAGCTTTATTAACTTTATTCTAAGAATTCTTCTTTCCTTATGTTTCTTATAAGTTTTGTTTCTTTTTCTGTCACCCCTTAACTTTCAGGAGTACTTTCTTCTCCCTCTGTCTTATAATCTGCTTCTAACTCTCTGTCTCTCTCTGCTTTATATTTTTTCCCGCTATCTTAATCTCTGCTTTATAATTACCGTTAGTCTTATTAACTGTTTCATACTCTCCGTCTGTCTTATTGACTGCTTTATATTCTTCCTCTGTCTTATTTTCGGTTTCGAATTTTCCTTCTGCCTTTTGTGTTGCCTCATGTTGTCCATCTATATTATTTTCTGCTTTATATTGCCCATCCATTTTATTTTCTGCTTCATGATCTCCCTCTGTTTCATTTTCTGCTTTATATTGCTCGTCACATTCCATCGTACATGTTGCTTCAGTATTAGTGTTTTCAAATCTGAATATATATGTCTTGAGGTCAAGTTCTTTTATCTCACTGCATAATAGTATCATGGCATAAGAAATTACTGTAACAAAAAAAAAAACAATCGACACATTATATTATGCGCATTCATTTTAAATTTTAATTAAACCTGAGTAAAATATGTATAGCTAAGAAATAACTGGTTAATACAAAGGGAAAAATCGGTGTGTTGGGTACATCAATATATTCTTAATTTGAAGATGTCATGATTACCAATAATAAAAATAACTGTAAATGCATTGTATACTCAAAATAAAAAAACCAAGCAGACAAACAAACAAGCAGATAAATTATTTTTACACAAATGGGAAAAGTGTATCTGTTTGTTCATCTCAAACGAAACTACTGAACCGATTTCAAAGTGGGACAGAGATTGTTCATGGCCTGAGGAAGCACATAGGATTTTATCCCAAAAATCGCTCGGAAACGGGAACTATGAAGGTAGAACCACAGGGGACAGCTTGTAAAATAATAAATAGAAAACTCACATATTGCAATACTGGCTCCAGATGCTACTGCGCCAAGGTTTTCCAAGAGGGGTTTAAGGAGTATCCACTCCACTGACACTTTGTACTGATAGTACAGCGAACAGGAATAGTACCAGAACATACACAGAGAGTACACTGTAAACACCGTTACAGAGGCTATGTTCCCTATCAACGATATCTTCAAAAGGTTCATGTTTTTCTGAAATGGCAAAAAGACCATAATTTTATTTATTAATATAATTAGCCTTTAAATAAAAGCTTAGCTTTATATAAAAGGTGAAGTCGACAAAATGGAATCATGACCCACCATAAGCTTATTTTCCTACAAATACAATTAGGTCGACAATCGCGTAAACATGTATTAAAAATGTCACTCGTCTTATTATTTTGACAGCTTGAAACGATTTGTCGTCGAAATGGGTCATGATTCAATTTTGTCGATAGTACAAACAAATCTTTGAATACCTCGGCTTTTCTTTAGTACAAAATGCATGTATCCATACCAATATTATAAATGGGAAAGTGTGCCTGTCTGTCTGTCTGTATGTTTGTATTTCTTTCACGGCAAAACGGAGCGACGAATTGACGCGATTTTTTAAGTGGAGATAGTTGAAGGGATGGAGAGTAACATAGGCTACTTTTTGTCTCTTTTTAACGCGAGTGAAGCCGCGGGCAAAAGCGAGTTATAGATATAAACCTTCCATTTGAATCATTATATTGGTATAACATTTCGTAGTTCAAATGGCGCGTACAAAAAGATACAATGTCATTTTATATACTATGTGGATGAGAAAGTGAAAAGAGACTTTAACGTATTGTCTTCTGCCCTTTCATTAATCAAGTATACCATAAAACATTTTATTATAGAATATTGCCGAGTGTTAATTGAGGCTCACGTGAGTCCAGCCTTTCGTGTCCCGTTAGTTCCGGTGAATAACCCTGAACAAAACCCTGGGTCTGTTTATGGCGAGGGTTGGTTTATGGAAACAACATCACCACTGACTTGACACTACACTTTAATAGGCGAGACGACAAAAAAAAGGAAATAGTCCGTCAGATATATTATCAAAAATTTTGGCCACGTATTTTTTCTTTTTTCTCGTAACCGAAGAATGACGACGATACAGTGCGTTGAAGTTGCGCATGACGTCACGATCAAATACAATTTTTGCAGGACGGTGACGTCAAAAGCCCCCACTCCAGAACTTTTTTGCTCTTTATCTTTGTATTTTTTTATTAAATCGATCAAGCAAAAAAATACGTGTCCCGTATTTTCGGCCGATCTATCAGACGGACTAAACAGAATGCCGTTTTTTTTATGCTATCGTCATCCCTATTCCGGTTACGAGTTTATACAATTGGTGCGTTGCTCAAATGGCAACAAAAATCCTAATACCTTATACTATCCGCGGTAACGAAATCGCGTGCTTTTAAATGACATAACGCCATCTAGGGAAGCAATCCGTACTACTTATTCGAGACTATTTTGTGACCGACCACTTCCCAGATCAAACAATCCCCTTTATTTTGTCAAAATAAAATGGATAAATGAAAAAATATTAAAAATAACTTACTACATGAGTTGCTACGGTAAATAAAACGTTGAGTACCATATTTAAGGTCATTACTGTTAAATTCGCGCTCTCGCTAAATATTTTGCTGTCATTTTCAGCTTTTTTTATTTTCTCAATTCTCCAGTATACGAATACACAGTTTACAACCTGCAATTAAAATAAATATTCATATTAGTAAACAAAACAATGTCCAAAAGCAGTATTGCTATAAAATAAGACGGTATAGACAAAAAAAATGTAGTCCTACATAAGGTTGAGGGCGTGAAAGCGATATCATCAATCTATTTTGTTCTTATTTGTTGCATTTTTTTTGTAAAATTAATTTATCACAATTAATTTTCAAATGTATTGTTGAAAAAAAGGAGTTTTAGAATATCAAATTACTTAATACTTACCACTAAACCATATCGTAGCAGAAAATTAATGATATTTCTTTTCGTCTCTGACTGTACATTAGGCATGATGTATTTGTACTCCAGGCTAGAAAAAAAAATATTTCTTCAGTATGGGCACTCAGATCAACCGGTAATAACAGTTAAGAAATGAAATAGTGTCACTTTCAAGAATTGAAAATTGAATTGCTCATTATTTGTATTTACGATCACTTTTATAATAAAAAAATGTTAAAAAGATCTTAAATTACACTTTCTGTTACTGTTTATTAATTTAAAAAAAATGATTGTAATAAACTCTATTTAAAATACATAATAAATTGTACACACGTATTTTGAAACAATTAAAACACCGCTCTTTTCGGCAACATTCAACTGACTACTACGATTATAACTCAAAGATAAGCAACGGCTTACTTCCTTTACAGGGTGCGCTTCTAACATGAATAACATAGCAGCATTGTTTTACCATTTTTTTTAATACACGTATCACAATCTATCGCCCACATCGCTTGGAACATCGCTGAAAGTCTCATGTTCGCTGAAATTTCGTGTAATTAGCGATCGCCTTTCTGCCTGATTAATATATGAAGCCTAAATCTTGTAGTGCAGTAGATGACATTTATTTTGCAAGCAGTCTACTAAGTTAGGAATTTTGTACATTTTGCACTGTTAAAAATTTAGAGATGAATTGTTGTATGAACTTAAAGTACCGTCGCCTTAGGCACCACTTGCTAATAGCTCATTCTCACTGTTTGGTCCCGCTCCATTTTCCCGACAAAACACCTCGCGCGAACGCTCAGCTTGTGGAATGTGTTCCCGATCTTTGTCGTTGTTTTCTCCTCTTCATCTCCATCATGAAAGTGACCTTTTACAGAGGAGTGAATAGGTATTAAAGACAGCGCGATTAACACCCCTGTTGATGCAAGCATTAGTTGGGTTAGGTTATTATAGGCTGGTTGTATGCTTTTCACCACTACTATAAAAAAGCTACATTTATAACTCAGCCTGTATAACAATGTCCAGATTTCATAAGTTTTGCCAAAGTGATTCAAGCGGATGTAGGTAGATATTGCGGATGCCACAGTCAGCAACTGTGGCATCCGCAATATCTAAAAAATCTAAATATTCGAACTTCCGTGATTTGAGACAGAATAGAATGACAATAGCAGTGCGACAGCCGGCTGTCGCTTGGTCGCAGTTTTGTAAAGTGAATTACAACAGGCCCAGAGATATTTATGTTCTAGTGGGTATTTGTAAATTATAATAACTTTCGAACTATAGTACATACATACAAAAAATGTAAACAATAACAACTGGAAAGCATTATAATTGTGACCGAGGATTCAAAATTGTGCCTACCACGTACAGCCGCATTGAAAGTATCAAAGGAGAGGAAGAAGAGAAAGACCAATGGGTATCGTGTTACGTAGTAACTGGGTTGTATAAGGCCGTTTGGCAGTCGATAAAATACTGATGGCTTATTCATCACTAGCTTTTGCCCGCGACTTCGTCCGCGTGGAATAATAGTTCCCGTTCCCGGAAGATTTCCGCGATGAAAACTATCCTATGTCCTTTCTCGAGTCCCAGACTATATCTGTTCCAAATTTTATTCAAATCGGTTCAGTGGTTTTGGCGTGAAGAAGAGACAGACAGACAGAGTTACTTTCGCATTTATAATATTATAATACGGATAGTACGGATGGGTAGACTGGAAGCTGATCCTAATTAAGTTGGAAAAATTCCGTTAAGATAAATATTAATGACGGTTAGGAATTCCCTATTTAGATAAAAGTAAATAATCATCGTTTATGTGACGCCCACATTACTCTTATTATTATTTACTGGTACTGCCATGCGATTTAGAAACTTATGTAAGGAATGTTAGGTACAAAATTATTTGATGGGTAAAACTGTTGGTAAATTACAAATCTACCGCAGAAAACTAAAATGTAAGATAGTCAGTCACGTCTATCTGGAGATAAATGGGAACATTGCACACACACACAAACGTATAGCACCTTTTCCGTTCATCGTGAGTAAAAAAAAATATTTTTCACTAATTAGGTATATTTTTGCACTTACAACATTCATAAGGGATTTCGAACGAATATTTTGTTATCATAGGAGGTCATAAGGTGAAAATATTAATATTGTTTCATCATCATCATATCATATAAACCTAAAAACACTTTTTGCGCTGAACCTATCAACCTAACTTAAAGTGGAAAAAACCAAAGGGACAGATAATTTCACACGAGTTTGTCATTTCCTTGCAGCTATGTTTAAACCTAACAAAAACCGAGATCCGATGTTTGCTAATGAAGTTTTGATCGCCAATCGCAGATTTTTTAAGAAAATGGCCGATTTACACAAGACACCTGTTTTGATCAAAAACATCTATGAGAACTAGGTTAGGAAGAAAAATGTATGGTAAAATAAAAATTGCCTTTTTTTTTTGGTGAGTGGGAAATCATCCAATCCATCACCGTCCTGGGTGCGGCGGGAGGGCTTGTCAGACTCTTACTGACTAAAACCCACTCATGTTCCTTCGATTGCCCTTTATGTTCCAGGGTCACGGTAATAATTATAAACATTCCGCAACAAAATAAAAATTGCCTCTTTCCTTGATGTCGTTCGTTGCAAATACCGATCAAAAACTGCCACTACTACCACTCATTGTAGTAGGTACTGGAAAAGCCAGATATCGTTCATTTTGTAGTACATTTTGTAAAGAAAGAACCGCGAAACTGAAGCAGAAATAAAATTAAAAGGTAAATGATCACGTAGTAGGCGGTAGTAATTTTGTTTTTGACAAATTGACTTTTACTTCTAATCTTTATAAAGAAAAAAATGTTTTAGTACTACTCTAACGACTGTTGGTCTAATAGAATAACTTGCCAAATCCACTAAGCCCATATAAAAATTTCTTTTTGTTTGTCAAAAACATTTGCCAAACATTCGCGTCATTTCTTGCGGAGGCGAGTGCGAATGTAAAAAACCGGTCAAGTGCGAGTTGGACTCGCGCAACGAAGGTTCCGTTAATTTGTTTATTTTTTAGCGAAATAACTACAATATTACGATTTTCGCAGTTTTTTCTTTACTTGTGCTACATGTATGACATAGCTTCTTGCTAAATTTCATGATTATTGGTCAATGGGAAGTACGGTGAGCTACACATCAAGCTATACAGGGTGTCCCACGGCTATGCCACATGGAGGGAAAGTACCTTAAATATTGTAGATAGAACATTTTACTGAAAGAAGACATTATTTGAATTTTGAAAACATTATAAACTGTATTCATAGATATTTAAATAATTACATAGTTGAACCGGGAATCGAACCTGTTACTCGAGAAAATTAATCAGCCTGTAGTTTTATTCTACCGATCGAAAGGCTTCATCACAAGGATTATTTTTTGCTAAATAACATAGTGTCAAAAATAAAAGGAAGACCACAAATTTTAACATTTTTAGTACAAAATTAATCAATTTTTCAAATGCTTAAAATTAGTCCCTTCTTCTTAAATACAAAGTGATAACTTTTGATTATTTCGTTCCCTGACGATTTTTTGGTCTTGTTGTGGTGGATATTTATTTATTTAAACGATACGTACTACTCAAGTGGGTAGATTAATTAGTAATAAGAAGTTATGATTGTCAATTGTATGTCTTTACGGCAATGTAAGCTTTTAACTTTTCAGAACAAAATTTTACATCAAATGTTAAAATTCACGGTCTTCCTTTTATTTGTGCCCCTATGTTATTTAGCAAAAAAGAAATGTCTAAATATGCAATGTAAACCACCGTATCATTTTATTGCATTGATTTAGAAACTTGATTTTTTCACTGCTTTGAGAGATGCAGACTTGCAGCTTAATATCTCGACGCATTTCTGGAAAAAAGGGTCTTGACAGACGGACGAACAGACGGACGGACGGTTGTGAACTAACTACAAATTTACGGTTTTCGGAGTTTTTCCATTACTTGTGCTACATGATCTTGCTTCTTGCCAAATTTCATGATTCTCGGTCAATGGGAAGTACCCTTTAGGTTTTGAGTTTTGATTCCCTTGCAAATGTCTAAATATGCAATATAAACCGCCGTATCTTTTTATTGCGTTGATTTAGAAACTAGATTTTTGCACTGCTTTGAGAAATAGCAAACCTGAGTGTGTGATATATATCAGTTTAATATCTCGATGCGTTTCTGAGGAAAAGGGTCTTGACAGACGGACGAACAGATGGACGGATGGTTGTGAACTAACTACAAATTTACGTTTTTCGGTGTTTTTCCTTTACTGGCGCTACATGACCTTGCTTCTTGCCAAATTTCATGATTCTTGGTCAATAGAAAGTACCCTATAGGTTTTGAGTTTTGATTCCCTTGCAAATGTCTAAATATGCAATATAAACCGCCGTATCTATTTATTGCGTTGATTTAGAAACTTGATTTTTTACTGCTTTGGGAGATAGCAGACTTGAGTATGTGATATTAATTTCAGTTTGATATCTCGACGCGTTCCTGAGAAAAAGGTTCTTGACAGACAGACGGACAGACAGACGCCTGATGTGAACTAACTACAAATTTACGGTTTTCAGAGTTTTCCCTTTACTTGTGCTACATAACCTTGCTTCTTGCCAAATTTCACAATTCTAGGTCAATGGGAAGTACCCTATAGGTTTTGAGTTTTGATTCTCTTGAAAATGTCTAAATATGCAATATAAACCGCCGTATCTTTTTATTGCGTTGATTTAGAAACTTGATTTTTTCACTGCTTTGAGAGATAGCAGACTTAAGTGTGTGATATTAATTTCAGCTTAATATCTCGACGCGTTTTTGGGAAAAAGGGTCTTGACAGACGGACAAACAAACGGACGGACGGATGTGAAGTAACTTCAAATTTACGGTTTTCGGAGTTTTTCCTTAACTTGTGCTACATGATCTTGCTTCTTGCCAAATTTCATGATTCTCGGTCAATGGGAAGTACCCTATAGGTTTTGAGTTTTGATTCCCTTGCAAATGTCTAAATATGCAATATAAACCGCCGTATCTTTTTATTGCGTTGATTTAGAAACTTGATTTTTTCACTGCTTTGAGAAATAGCAGACCTGAGTGTGTGATATTAATTGCAGCTTGATATCTTGATGCGTTTTCGAGGAAAAGGGTCTTGACAGACAGACAAACGGACGGACGGACGCATGTGAACTAACTACAAATTTACGGTTATCGAAGTTTTTCCTTTACTTGTGCGACATGACCTTGCTTCTTGCCAAATTTCATGATTCTTGGTCAGTGGGAATTACCCTGTAGGTTTTGATTTTCTTGCAAATGTCTAAATATGCAATATAAACAGCCGTATCTTTTTATTGCGTGGATTTGGAAACTTCATTTTCTCAATGATTTGAGAGATAGCAGACCTGAGTATGTGATATAAATTTCAGCTTGATATCTCAACGCGTTTCTGAGAAAAAGGGTCTTGACAGACGGACGGACGGACGGACGGACAGACGGACAACAAAGTGATCCTATAAGTGTAACGAATATTCGCAAGTTTTTTAGGGTTCCGTACCTCAAAAGGTAAAAACGGAACCCTAAAAAACTTGCGAATATTCGTTACATCACTAGTATATATATACCTATATATAGTATAAAATACTATGTTTATCAACAATATTATCATAGTGTCAGCGTAAACTCTCTCGGAGTGTGTAGTGTCTGCGGCTTAGTGATCATTTTATTAACATTTAAATTGAGTGTGAAATAAAAATCTCATCAAAATGATCTGTTTCTTTGGAATTGAAAAGAGTTAGGAGCAAAGATATCGTAAAAGGTGTTTTAATATCAGCTAACTGATAGACTTGTACGTAAGAAGATCACAATGAGAGGAGAAATCCCAGACTGTAAGAGATGCTGTTGCTGCTTCCCTTTAAGATCCGGTTTACTTGTGTGGGGCTATGTCAAACTTGTAAGTTCATCTTAACTTATTACACAAACTAGCTATCGACGTTTTAACCGACTTCAAAAAAAGGAGGAGGTTTATCAATTCGACCGTATATATGCTTTTTTTATGTTTGTTTGCGGATAACTTCGTCGTTTATGAACCGATTTGGATGATTCTTTTTTTGTTGGAAAGAAGACATTTCCAAAATTGTCCTTTCATAAGAAAATCAGAGTTTGAAGGTAGCAGACCAGAGAAATCGAGGGGCACTTTTAAAAATCGTAGGGGCGACTAGTGCGTTTGTAAGTTTTTCATTAAGTATTTTATTATAGCACTACAATTTAATAAAGATCTAGAGTAGATCTGATGATGACAGCAGAGAGACAGTCGAGGGAACTCCTCAACAATTCACAGCAGCTACCTTGTGTTTGGGCTTGATTAATTTGTATTGATAAGAACTTTATACCTAGATGGGTTGTGACTGTATTAGGGGTTTGATGATGAAGACGAAGGATAGTTCAGGGAACTCTTCAACAGTTTACAGTAGCTACCTTGTGTTTGGACTTAATTCATTTAAATTGTTTAAATTGATGAGAACTTCGCACCCATATAGGTTGTAATGATGGAAACCATATACAGTCGAGGGAATTCTTCAACGATTTACAGCATTGAAGTGTAACATAGGACAACAACTACCTACTCGTCATACTGATGCGTCAATCAATGAAAATGAAGAGATGACACTAAAAAGTAAAAAATAAAAACCTTTTTTCAAAAAAATAATAACCGCCTTCAAAAACTAAAAACACAAAAATAACCAAAATTTCGGAAGTCGGTGGCTTCTCTTCTGCCAATTAATTTGTGTTGCCACAGACTTCCAAAATTTTGGTTATTTTTGTGTTTTTAGTTTTTGAAGGCGGTTATTATTTTTTTGAAAAAAGTTTTTTATGGATTCACAAATGGATGAACAGACGTGAGCAAACTAGATATTTAAATGCAGAACTGTGTTGATAGAAATAGATAGGAACTTGGGGACGGACAATCGGTTAATTTAACAAGTTCGACTGGTATAACCCGCATTTACATGTAGTCACGGACTAAAATTGACCAAATTATCAAAAATACTCTGACGTCAATTCTTAATGTGGCTCTGGACGACCGAGCTTGGCTACTACTCTACCGATTCGCTTCGGTAGGCTTCGTAAATTTCTAGTGTAAGTTTACGTTTCTGTCCTCCGTCCACAGCACTAACAAGTTAACCAGCAAGATCTTATCGTCTTCGCTGGTTAACTTTGAGGTGTATCTTACCGAAGTTGTAAAAACCTGGAAAATGGCTTGACCGGGGAAGGATCTGCCCGTGAACCCTTCTACCCAGAGACAGTGCAGTCACTTTAATACGTCCACCAATTCTGCTGAGCGTTCCCGCCTACTGGCTGCGGGTAAGTGGGAGTCGGGCCTCTGGCTTCAGGCACTTACTTCACCCAACATTAGTAGGTACTATGATGGGGGATACCACCTTCCGGCTCGCTACATGCCTTTGCTTAGGCGCTCCTTGCGGACCTCCTTCACCCGCCTCCTCCTTGCTCCGCATCGTTGTCAGTGCTGTGAAGCGGTCGACTGCCTCGGACACCATGTCCTTTCATGCAGTAAGAGCGCCGGTCGGATAGCACGGCACGCAAGCTATAATGATGACAAAGGGGCTATGGCCCCTGTGTTTCAACCCCAAACGGCAAAAACAAGAGCGGCTGGTTAACTCATCACGTGACCAGAGAACTCGCCTTTTCTTGGGACAAAGAATTAGCATTGCCATACAACGTGGCAATGCTGCCAGCCTTTTCACTTGTTGTATTGACTGCGATGCGGACGAATTTTTTGATGCCCCGTGAGGCCCTCTCTTCTTTATATATATCGTACTTATATTATACTTACTAACTACTATTATTTATAAGTTTTGCAGTTTAGCATACACCACCACCACAAATCGTGCGAGAAGAGGACTCTGGCCTGACAATATTAGGCTGCTACTCTTAGGTTACGATGAATACCACTCTAGCTGACATTACCTAAACTGATGTGTTTTATTTTTCTGTTTCAGAGTTTGGAGGGGGTATTAATTCCATTTATGATGTATTATTTGATAGCTACAATAGTGCTGATCTCCTTTTATCTTAACAGGAAAGATATGCTCCAAACACTAATAGATTTTTCAATATTCGTTTTAACTCTTACATCAGTTATTACGGATTTCATTGCAACTATTGTGTTTATCATCGGAGGTCATATGGTGAGTTTTATATATACTTACATTTGTATATTATATTTGTAAATTCAACTAAAAAAAAATGATCAAAAGACGCAACTGCTATTTCAAAAGTTGATGGCAATTACATGAATTAATAGAAACAAAGCCACTAACTTCTGAAATCGCAGTTGCGTCTTTTGATCATTTTTTTTTTATCGTATATTAATCAACACATTTCACAAACATAGTTACACAATACATAAACATACCAACACAGACCATCGCGGGTTTAACAGTGGTATGGCCAGACAAGGCAACTCGGTGCTTATGACATCAGAAAAAAACATTTAGCTTAATAATTGTGTTTGTTCTAAAAATATTTTTTTAACACTGTTGAGCAGTTTTTACATTTATTGCATTACGAATTTCCGGGGGTAAGTCATTCATATACATTGGTAGTATGCATTCCCATGTCCGTGCTCCATATCCTATCCTATCCTATCCTACTAATATTATAAATGCGAAAGTTTGTGAGGATGGATGTATGTGTGTGTGTATGTATGTATGTATGTTTGTTTGTTACTCTTTCACGAAAAAACTACTGGACCGATTTGGATGAAACTTTACAGTAATTTAGGTTATTTATCAGAGTAACACATAGGCTACAATTTATAATGTTTTTTTGTAATTTTGATCATAATAAAACGATAAGTGTCAATTAAGTCGGAAAAAAATCTTCCATCTGATAGCTATCTTGGCGTACGCTGCCTAAACCAATGGAGTTACATAAAGATGATGTACCACAGGATTGTTTGTCTTAAATAGATCTAAATAAAAGTCCGCGATAGCATATATCTACCTCTTATGTGCAAGCCAGTACGACCAAAATTGTGAACCATAAATTTAATTAAATGTGGTACTATTTTACAATGCACATATTAGTATATTATTATTAAACTCTTATCAAAATGAATACATTTCTCGCATTAAGTATATAATGAAGATAAACTTTGTCTTTCACACTAAGTAATTTGGCAGAATAGTTTAAAAGTTATCACGATATGATTGCCTTGAACGGAGCGCCAAACGGCAACAGAACATCCACGATGAAAGTTGGCTATGTGAAAGAACTATACTAGCACCAAGAAATGAGACAGTTGCGAAAATCAATAAAATTATCTTGGGCCAAGTAACCAGCGATACAACAACCCAACTCCATCCATCGACAATTCGACACAGTCATGTCATCTGAAGACTGTACGAGCTACCCTGGGGAGTTTCTTAACTCTTTGGAGCTATCCGGGGTGCCATCACATAAGCTCAAATTAACCTTTTAACGACCGACCGACAGCCGGCTGTCGGGCTGCTATTGTCTTTCTATTGTGAATCACGGGTGTTCGAATACCCGTTTTGTTAATGCGCAACTTGGACGCCCCGAGACTACTTATGTAATGGCACTAGATTGCGAGATTTGCGAGTCATTGAACTAGGCACCAATTGTAACTGGAGAAGCTAAGGGTGAAAATGTTCTTATTCCACGCATTCCAATAATACCCACCCAATAACTTACCCTTTAATTTCAAATGTTTACAGTTCCCACTTAAAGTTGCATTTTCTATAACTATTAATAAATCGCAAAGGCAAACTTTGAAGATAGTGGGGATACATTTAGGCACGCCCAGTTTTTCCCATGCTCACATGTATCTAAATCCCAAAATCTACATATTTACGCTGAATATAATAAAAACGAATAACATAGTATACGGGAGTATATTGCAGTAAAACACAGATAATTTAACACAGATATTAACCTATTCCAATTACATTCATATTAATTCTTTACTTATTACAAAATCTATTAACAAAACCGCATCAAAATCCCTTCCGTAGTTTTAAAAATTTAAGCTTACATAGGGACAAAGAAAGCTACTTTGTATTATACTATGTAGTGATTAAATGCAAGTAACATTGGTCCGACCTGTTTATTAGTCAGTGTTTAGTAATCCGTTTGTGCTGGATAGGATAATCTCAAGCCCGGAGAAGGACATAGGGCTACTTTTTATAAGCACACCATACAGGTAAAGATTGATGAAGAAACCACTGGTCTTAGCATTTTGAAATTTGCAGAGTTCTATTATAGCTTAAAATAATGAGCACTTAGAAAGGAATTCAGATAATTCCGCCCTCAAGAGATTCCCTCTTAATTTTTGGTATAGGATTTCAAAGATTGTCATCATCATCTCCCTAGCCTTTTCCCAACTGTGTTTGGGGTCGGCTGCCAGCCTAACCGGATTCAGCTGGATACCGGTGTTTTACGTGGAGCGACTGCCTATCTGACCTCCACAACCCAGTAACAGGCCGATACGATACCTCTTGGTTAGACTGGTCAGAGTTTCTGGCTAATCAGTAACGACTGTCAAAGTTCTACGCATGACAACCGAGACCAACGGCTTTACGTGCTCTCCGAGGCACGGGATGTCAGTGATGTCCAAGATAAACTTTAGAAAGTACATATGAGTTGAAAAAGTCACATTGGTACTTGCCCGGATTGGAACCCACAACCTCTTACACGAGAGGCGGGCGCCTTATCCACTGTGCCATCACGACTTTCAAACGGATTTCAAAGATTGTATAGAAACCATAGTTAGAAATTTGGGATGTACGATGAACATTAAAAAATACAAGTATTTAAAAAAATATCACGCAACTTAATGTGGCAGACCAAATTCAACGCGAGCGAAGCCGCGGGCAAAAGCTAGTACGTTTATATTGTTGGGTACAATGAATGTAGATAAATATGACAGATTACACAACGACTTCGGTCTTTCGTACTTACGGATATCACTTATGTTGTGGCAGTATTCATTTATTATACGTAGACGTACCTTGTCAAAGACATTTACAATTTGACAGTATTTAAATAGCCCCGAGTCATTATCTTGAAATTTGCTTATTAGTTTAGTGGTAGTTTTATGACGCTGAACGTGGCTGATAGAAGCCGAGCTGTATAAATGTGAACAAAGACGTTCAGCGAAACGCGAATGAGGTTGAATAAGTGTGCGTAGTCCCAAACAAGCAGTAGGTATACTAACCCAGGATTATCTAATTATATTTTTTTTCTTTTACAGAAAAGTGTGAAGCTGTTAAGAGGATTCTATTTTTACAGTATAGCAATGTTAATAGTGACGGCACTATTAATTATTTCGTCAGTGAGCTCAACATTGGGTTTCTGGTTTTCTAAACATATAAGTTTACGTTCATGGTGGAGTGATATGACAGTATACGCATTTTTTTCGTGATTTTAGGTTAGTATAGAGTTATTTTGTCATTTATTCTTCCGTCCCTCTAAATGGGTCCACGGGCGACGGACATGTGGATGTCTGTCGCTGCCATTCAATTGGGTCTGAGGTGGCGGCGCTTACTCTTCCCGCGCGCCTCTCATTGACGCCGCGAGGACAGTCAAACACCTCACCCGCCCACAGACCTAAAGAGTTCCCAGGGACGGGCTAGCCAGGGAAGGGGAAAGAATACCAGGGTTGGTATTAGTTAGTGAAAGTCTGACAGACTGCTCTTTTTTTAACCCAAGCCAAAAACAAGATATTATTTTAGGTATAAAGATTTACGTTACCACATTACGTGACAGGACACATACAAATGTAATTGTCATAGGGTTTTGTCTTCTTCCCCCTACGGAAGATTTTTCGGGAGCAAAAGTTGCCGGGGTTGCGGAATAGTTACAATAGTTACCGTGGCCCTGGAACATAAAGGGCAACCGAAGGAACATGAGTGGGTTTTAGTCAGTAAAAGTCTGACAAGATTGATGAATTGTGATCGGTCACAATTCATCAATCTTGTCAGACTTACAGATATCAGATGTACTCATGACACCAAACGAATTCCCCTAGGATAACATTTTTTGTCTTATTTATTTTTTTGAATATGAGTTACAAAAATAAAGAACTTAAATTTTTTGATGTTTTTTTACTTTCCCAAAACTGACATCTACTAATATTTTCTTTCAGTTTCGCAAATCTACTTCTTTCTACTACTGAGAAGTGAGGTCAACAAACTGAGGGTCAACGTTGGCGAGTTCAGGTTTGTGAACAATGCTGCTGCAGCAGAGAGCACAATACAATATGTGGAGCCCATAGAGGAGCAGGCAGAGGAGACAGACACCGAACATGTTTGAAAAGAAAGAGGTGCAAGACTGTAAGTCAGCATAGAATTGAAACAACCGTAAAATAACGATTAAAATATACCTAGAATGCAAAATAACGGTTTTTATTTATTATTTAACGTGGAGTGACAGCTTCCCCGATCTCCATAATTGGATCGATATCCTTTGGTAAGACAGGTCATCTAGCGTCATTTCTGGTTGATTACCAATAACAACGGTCAAAGGTCTATTATTTACCAAACAATTTTGTACTTTCCGAGGTACTACTCACACCGTCAACTGCCAAACTCTGGGTTGTTGCTAAAAGTTTCCTATTAAAAAACTTCAGTAACACTTTTCCCGGCCTGGAAATTGAAGCCAGCACTAACGGCCAGCCAGTTCATACTGACAACAAATGCCACCTATTATTACATACGAGTATTACTTTGCGATAACAGAAAATGGTATTTTTAGAGTTATAGTACGCGAAGGATTTTTTTTTTGGTGAGTGGGAAATCGTCCAATGACTGCTCCCGTCCTGGGTGCGGCGGAAGGGCGTGTCAGACTCTTACTGACTAAAACCCACTCATGTTCCTTCGATTGCCCTTTATGTTCCAGGGTCACGGTAACTATTAAAAACATTCCGCACCCGCAGGCGTTGGCCCTGTTGGGCCCCTTCCTGTGCTGACTCCTTCTCTTTGAGGCGGGCGTGGAACACTAACGCGCCGTCGACGCGGTCCTGGTCCTAGCCGGGCGGCGAGCTACCCATCGCTCGCCATCCACAGAACTGCGCCTACGGTGACCGGTAGTCGTCTTGCGACTCTCGACGTCTTCGCCTGGTCTTAGTCCGGGGCGAGAGGCTCGTCGTTGCCTCTCGCGCGCCGCCGCTTCCTTCACGATGTCAACATGCGTGTTCAGGATGTCAACGGTTCAATAAAAATGTCATAAATAAACAAGTATCTTGGGACAACACTTACAAGACCAGCTGGTCCCAAAATAGGAAGAGCCGAACTGTTGTCATCAGAAAACCGATCAAACATATCTAATTATAAATAATTAATAAACTGACTAAAGGATTGAGTGATTGTGGTTATATCAATGCACAATTCAAACCATAGGTACGTAAACTTTGTAAAGAGTAAGTATTCAATAAGGAAGTATTTTTGATAATTTGAGCCATAAAGAGATGAAACGGAGAATGGAAGTTTCGACATCCACGCGGGTGGGCCAAAGCTAGTCCGTACTAATAATATAAATGCGAAAGTAACTCTGTCTGTCTGTCTCTTCTGCATGCCTAAAGCACTGAACCGATTTGAATGAAAATTGGTGCAGATATAGTCTGGGACCCAAAAAAGGACATGGGATAGTTTTCACCCCGAAAATCCTCCGGGAACAGGAACTATTACAGGTACCATGCAAACGAAGTCGCGGGCAAAAGCTAGTTATAAATAAATTACGCCTAGACACAGGTAGTACGATTATGCTGATCACTTAAAAGATTGTCGTGTGGTAATCGAAATCACGCCTTCCGGCTAAGCAATCAGGGTCATTTACCACCATAGACCACTCACGAAGAAAGAAAGCTGGCAATCGTGATGACGTGATGAATTTCGACAAACCGTTCTTCGACATCATTTTATTTTGACAACACGGAACTCCGACAAGTCTTTAATTCGACAGTGGTGCTGATTCTCTTATTCACAAACTTAACTTATACGTTAATTACATCTTTCTCTTTTCATTTCTTAAAGAAAAGGACCAGTAGATACAATTTAGTTTAATCCTGCCTGAAGAAAATTGGCGTATATTTAGTCGCCATGTTTTTAATCGCGTCTCAATAATTTATGGAGTATCTAAACTTTGACAGGACTTAACGTTAACTAATATTTTTTCTTCTGTCCTTTTCTTAATGAAATGGAAAGAGAAAGATGCACTTAACTTAAATTTAGGTTGGTTTGTGAATAAGAGAATCGGCACCAGTATGCAACTATGAAACAACTTAACGACACCACTGTACTGCGACAAGGCGTTTCTTTGACATGACTTTACTATGAAACAACATTTAGTATTTATAAACGTTAAAAAAACATGTCCATTTCTTGTTTCCCAAACATAAGGTCATAAGTAATAGACATATATTTCGAGCGTTAGCAATTTATGGAACTTTTACGTTTGGTGGTGTTTCATTGCGCGCTTTTGTCGGGTTTCTCAAAATGAATGAAATAAAGTCGATAGAAATGAATGAATGTCTTTCCTTCCAATTTTCCGTTCCCTTATCATTGAAAACCAAATATTTGCTGTCATATATTCGTATATTTCCATAATAAAAAACTTATTGCATAAGTTTACTATTTAAGCATGATTTCTAAGAATTGCGTAAACTCAAATAATTAGGTACGTCATAACTTGACGAATGGTGGTCGCTGTGTGACATTACATCAATTTCGTTGTAGTTCAGTGTGTACGCTTATAATAAATTAAAAAATAAATAGCGCTAAACATGTAAAGTCTTGTTTCTTCGTAACATAGAGACACATTTAACGTAAGTCAATTTGTTTCGTAAGAACTACAGACTTATTCAGGGACCTTCTCTTCCTTCTTCTGCATTAATTTCTACTGAACATTCCATAACACACTCTGCGTCGTTCGAGAAGTTCTGGAACCTGAATCCACAGTTGTTCCTCAGTTTAATGATCTCGCTCCTCACAAGTAGCACCACGTAGATTTGAACACCTGAAATATTATAATAATAATGTAACACTGCCTTTGCTACTACTGGAACGCATGCTTTTGTTTTGTTAGAGGGAATTAACATGAATATGCAATAAATTACAGCCAATTTTATCTTCGCTCTCCCTTCGTGGTCACGGTAGTTTCATCATTATGGTTCTCACTGGGCTAATTTATTTATTTCCACAGACACTTGTAAATTAAGCATTTATTGTTTATTAGCTTTTGCCCGCGACTTCGTCCACGTGGAATAGTTCCCGTTTCCGGGGGATTTTCGGGATGAAAACTATTCCATGTCCTTTCTCGAGTCCCAGACTATATTTGTACCAAATTTCATTCAAATCGGTTCAGAGGTTTAGGCGTGAAGAAGAGACAGACAGAGTTACTTTTGCATTTATAATATTAGTATGGATTTCTATTATAATAACCACAATACCACATTACACAAACGATACTGGAAACTGTGAGGAATAACAAGAGTTCGTAGTCCCTCACTGGACAAGTAACGATGATGAAAAAACCGGCCAAGAGCGTGTCAGACCACGCTCTGTGTAGGATTCCGTACTTTCCCGTCCGTCAATAAGTGTTCCCACTTATGAGTTTAAAAAAAGGCTATTTGTTACGTTGGCATACTAAGTAAACAGAAATTATTTTGTACAACCTTTTTGTCTTTTGTTAACCCCAATTCATTTTTAAATACCTATCTATCAATATATCACACGTTAGGGTTTAAATTAAAAAAAAAAAAACACAAAAGTGAAAGAAAAGGGAAGTGATTTTTTTTACCCTAATAAAACATGTTTTTAATTTTTTTTTACCGTTTTGTCGGCGTGATTGATAATATACTTATTGCTACCTTTCAGCTTTCTAGTGCTAACGATCACAGAGATTAAGCGAGGACGGACAGACAGACATGGCGAAACTATAAGGGTTCCTAGTTGACTACGGAACCCTAAAAACCATCAAAAAATGTATATTAAAAATACTTACACATTTGGGCTAACAAAATCCCAGAGTCTGAGAGCAAAATGCATATGGGATACGCGAAGTCTTCAGACCAACTAGAATAGTTAAAAACCAAGGGACGTATAGAGTAGGCGGTGCCGAACAGCCCGAACAACACACACATACCAATGCTGTAGATGTAGTAAGCTCTCAACAACTGCCGGTTTTTCTGAAAATTATAAAAGGTTTAAAAGTCTATTTATAAAGAAGATAGAGTTCCGGCACTCAAAAAATCCACGTTACATGTTATATTTTAGACTTTTTGGTCGATAGCAAAAATTCTATTTTCGTATCTGTATATTTTTGTAAGCAGTTGCATACAAACACATGACCAAAATGGTAACATTCCATAGTTTTTTTATTTTTATTATAATGGTCTTGCTCTTAGTCCCAGACTAGCCCGAGGGCATAGACGGAGCCTACGATGGAGCGAGCTTACCCAGTAGATGCCTATGCACTCGTTTCTTAAATACTTTCCATAGTTCAAAATTTATAAGACCCCAGTCAAAACAACCTATTTTAAATGTAAATCAAAATAAAACAAAAAATTTAATATAAGAAGAGAATTAAATTATTTAGTTGATTCTATCAACCTATACGACCAACGAACAAGTATAAAATTAAATCCCTAATCCTTACAAATGAGATCCTAATGGTGGACGATCTTTGTTTTAAGAAATCTTTGAGTAGTATCACGTACAAGAGCATACTCATTGGATAAGGCAAACCCAGTCGGGATCAGCTACAATAACTCACCTTATGTCCACCAATGATGAATATAACGTTCAGTACCATATCTGTCACTGCCAGTGTAAGCAAGATACTTAATATCATAAAAGATATAATATATTTCCTTTTGTCGAAATACACCAGCGAATAAAATCTTAAGCACATGTCGACAAAGAGAAGCAAGGATACAGCCTGAAAAGTAAAAAAAAATAACTTTTAAGTTTTAAATGGGAATTTAAAATGATATTTATGGTACTGCAGACACTTGAGCTTTTCTCCTTTTTAACGTGTATAATTAAAATAAATAAATAAATAAATATCCTGGGACATCTTACACACGGCCATCTGATCCCAAGCTAAGCAGAGCTTGTGTTATGGTAATCAGACAACTGATATACATACTTATATAATTTTAAATACATACATATTATAGATAAATAACACCCAGACACAGAACAAACAATTATGCTCATCACACAAAGTTTGTCCTGGGTGGGAATCGAACCCACGACCTCTGGCTTAGCAGTCAGGGTCACTGACCACTAGACCAACAGGCCCGTCTTTATTTCTCGTCTATAGTTCCGTATAATTCTTTTAGAATCTTTTATTATTAAGGTTGTAGTAGAGATTTCTTAGGCAGTCGCTCCATATTAATTACTGGTGTTACCGGCCAGATTTCCGGCTTATTCTAACATAGTTGTGTAATGGCTAGGGAGATGTTTTTTTTTTGGTGAGTTGGAAATCATCAAATGACTTCTCCCGTCTTGAGCGGGGCGGGAGGGCGTGTCAGATTTTTACTGACTAAAACCCACTCATGTTCCTTTGGTTGCCCTTTATGTTCCGAGGCAACTATTATAAGTATTCCGCAACCCCGGGGCTAGGGAGATGATGGAATAGTACTTACCAATCTGACATATCCCCACGTGATCAGCCCGTATCTTAGCGGCAAACAGAAACAGCATCTTGTGAGCACTGGCACGTCGGTACGCATTTTGTTTATTTTGTATATTCAAGCTGTCAAGTCTTTTTACGAATGCCACTTTTCCAACGGATCTACTAAAATACAGAATAAAATATAATAAATAAGAATATTTAAACACAGCTGTTGAGGTCAACCGTTGACTTAGCACTGATTAAGTATGTTGTTAGTTAGTTATTCACGCACTTTATAATTATCTTAATTTGTTTACGATAACAAGTGGTTTTTCACATATTTCCAGAAATTCTCTATCAAAACAAAATAAATTGTCAAATGTTATTTTTATTATCTATCCACTTCCTTCGTGTACCTATTTACCACATCTAATATTTTTCATTACATGTTTATTTTCATTTAACTACGATTATAATTTTAACGAATAAATTTTAACCTTCGACCACATGTCACACATACAATAAAAAGACAATGGTGCCGATTCTCTTATTCACAATCTAACGTAAATTTAAGTTAAGTGCATCTTTCTCTTTCCATTTAATTAGGACAGAAGATAAACTTCAACTTTATTATATGTGGTCTCCACCGTATTTACAGTGATTCGGCCAGAGTCCGGGTTGGAATGAACAAGGCTTATAATTGTAGTTTACAGGATCTGAGACAATTGTTCGGTTTACGTTATCAGTTTGATTTTTGGGATGTTCGTATATCTAAAAAGACAAAACAAGATGGTTAGTCAAACATCACAACACAATTTGTTAGAACATAAAGTATTTACAAATATTTATAGATATATAGACAGCGCTAAGTAAATATACACAAAATTTTGGTATCCACACTGCTGCACCAACTGGACCATCCTCTTTTAGTTTTGAGGCGTCTGTATAAGTCATTATTGGCCGTAGGGGAATTCTTGTTCACACCAAAATTTAGGGTCACATTGGGACGGAGTGTTAGAGCTTCGAAGGGGGTTTCAAAGAGGGGATTTTTAAAAAATTACGTAATTAGGACAGTGGGATACTAATTTGTTGTGGCTCTTTACTAACGGGGGATGGGTTTTGTGAGACCAGTAGGGAGAGGAAGAGGTTAGGGCTGCCGTAGGATAGAGGTAGAACATTCTAAGTAATGGAAAAAGAAACAGTAGGGGAAGCTAAAGTTAAGTCTACCGCACTCACATTCTGCATGGGAGAGATTCTACGGGTACCTGAACCGTCATTTACCACGCAAAGGTTTAGGTCATCCATTAGATCAAGTAGGAAGGAGGAATTGGAGTCACAATGATGTGAGCCCCACAGTGTGTGTTGGGTGTTGACATCACCAAAAATGATGACGTCACCTGCGAGGGAGGGAAAAAGAATGGATTTTAATTTAAGGATGAGGTTAGAAGTAGGGTGTGGAATGTAGATGGAAACAAAGGAAATATTCATAGCTTTTACGGCCACGATTTGGAAACCATCGCTATGGGAAGGGAAATGGATTTGGGAAAATGGGGTTTTGCATGATACTAAAAGAGCAGCACCTGCCTTGCCATCACATCTGTCGTCCCGGAGACATAAGCGGCCAGGAACCCTAAAACAGGAGCCCGGCTTGAGCCACGACTCCGACACGGCAAACACGACAGGAGCAAATTTGTTGATTAGGTGAACGACTTCGGGTTTTTTATGACGGAGACTTTTACAGTTCCATTGCAGGAACTTGGGCATTATGGAACTTGGTCATTAGGTCTTGCAGAAGTATAAAGACATTGTGCGGTAGAGCGTCGCTGAATTTTGCGACAATATTAACTAGAGTGCTCACAAGGAGCTCTATTAGATTTTCGTTAGGAGATGGAGAGGGAGGATCTGAGCGAGCTGGATATAATGCACAACCATTTGGTTGCGCAGAGGAGGGAGTTCGAGTGAGCTCATTATGTGCGTGGAGGTCATATGATTTACCTAAAGTGGGACGAGGGCGGCGAGGGGTAAAAACATTTTTTCTGTAAGAACGGATAGGTGTAACGCCTTGATTAGAGTTTGAAGTGTTAGGAGGGGAGGGACGTGGAGGAGTTAGAGGGGTAGGGGAAGAATACATAGTGCGAGACACCTCAGCGTATGAAGGGCGTGATGGACGAAAACGGAGTGATGCCTCCGAATAACTTAGGTTTTCCTCGGTCATTATGATTATAATCGATTTTTTCCTTGTGTGTTCGGGACAGTTACTGTCCGTAGCCTTATGGCGACCTAAACATAATAGGCATGAGACATTATCGTCGGCCACATTGAGAGTGTCACCAGAGTGCTGTTGAGAACAACGGTAGCACCTCGGCTTAGACCTGCACTGCGCAGCTGTGTGGCCAAAACGGCAGCATGGACGGCATTGGATAGTTGGTAGTTGATAAGGCACTATATTCAGACTAGCTGAAAAACAGTAGACATGTTCAGGGAGAGCCTGGCCTTTAAAAAAGTTGCGACTACTGAGTTAGTTGAGGAAGGGACTGGGTTGGCGGGTCTGACCCGCCGCCCTTGTCGGGTGGATCGGTGTCCCCCATCCTAACCCGCGAAGTATAGTGATCAAATTACTCACCTGATACGAATAGTATACCCCCACCAATAAATACTAGATAATCAAAAAATCACAAAAATCACGAGAAAATAACCAAATTCAGCCCGGGCACGTGTTAACAACAACAAGTCAGGCAGCCGAATCCCAGAAGATAAAAATAAATATTAGTTAAGACCTGTCAAATTTAGACAGTCCATAGATAATTTAGACGCGATTTAAAAACACGGCGTCTAAATAGTTCTGTCATTGACAGTCAGAGTAGACGTGTTACTAATTAGCTCCCGAAAAATCAATTTCATTGCACGCAATAAGAACACTTAAAGTGATAGTGTTACTAGCATACAGTGGATAAAATCACCGGCGCGGCGGTGCGAATATCCCTCTTCGAGTGAAAGAGATATTAGCAGTTGCCGTCTCCCTCGCGCCCACGCGTGTACGCATAACCTGCAGGTATACCGCAAAACTTTTAAGAATGAGTGACATTCAATGACTTTATATAAAATACACGTGCGTAAAGATGTTAATAGCAGAACCTTTATTGTCAGGAAACAAGCGAATTTAAACAAAATTGCATAAAAAGTTTCTATTATTCTTCCAATTTATTTTTTAAGTTAATGCTTATTGTTAATTTTCGTGAAACATCGGTTCACTATTACAAATGGTTTAGTACCCCTGCTTCGCTAATGAGCGTCTTTTGTTCTCCTTATCGCGCTGTTTGCTTTGAAGGTCCAATATTTAAAAATATACTTACTTATCTCGCTCGCACCCGCGTTCGCGGTGTATTGCTGTTGGCTTGCTCGCTCAATATTGCCTACTATTAACATAATATCGTATTTTTTCTGCACTCAAACTTTACGCTTTTACCCACTTTTTTTGTACTGTCAATAATTTACATTGTCTTACTACCTATATACTTTGGGATGTTTTGCTTTAATGTTATTTTTTATTTTGTTGTGTATTTAATTGTTGGTGTTATTTGCAATGACTAATAATAACAAATAACATAATTGTATCAAAATGTACGAGGACTGCGAACAAAAACAGATACGTTTTTACGTCAGGTGTCGCTTAACTCCTACGATATTATTGTATTAACGGAGACGTGGTTAATGGATGGTGTGTCTGATTCGGAGTTGTTCGACGACCGTTACATAGTGTGGCGGCGTGACAGGGATTATGACTTGACTGGACAATCGCGAGGTGGAGGTGTGCTTATTGCAACTCGTAAGGATGTACAAGGTGTATAGATTACAAAAAAAAAAACTGTAAAACATTTAAAAAACTAATCTTTTTTAAATGTTATTTGTAACAATGAGACAGTCAAAGAAATCCTCAATACAAAAATGAGCTTGACATTTGCACTGTTACTGCAAGGAGAACTGCAGAATTATAAGAGAAAGAAGCCTGGTCGCAGGTGGAACATGGAGGCTAAAATAATAGCATTGAGGCTCTACAAGAGGTCACCAACTAGCTAAGGATTGCTAAGGAGAATGATTTGTTTACCAGCACCCAGCACATTAAATAAATTTAAGATTAATATGGGAACACATAAAATAATACTCACAATTTTGAAAAACACAACAAAACACTTTGTCCCGTCTGAACATGAGTATATATTGTTGTGGGATGAAATGTCCTTAAGAAGAAATTTATGGTACAATCCTAAGGCGGATTTTATTGAAGGGATTTAAGACCATGCTACACAAGGTAGATCGCCACAGCCAGCTTTATATGCCCTTGTATTTATGGTAGTTGGAGTTAGGAAACATTTTAAGCAGCCAGTGGTGCGGATTTTGCTGTCACAAAAATCGCTAAACTAAATTAAAAATCGCTAAAATTTAGTTAAGTCCTGTCAAACGACCTAACTCATTCTGAAATTGACTAAAGTGACATTTCTAAACTTATTATAGTTTTAAAGGCTCTAATATCAACTTCAACTTTTATAATTAGGTATGGCAATCCACCGAATTTTCGGTGATTTCTGCCAATGTCCAGTTTGAAAATAATATTAATAAAAAATAGTGACAATTGTACGGTTATTAAATTATAGTGTGGAGATCATACACGTGTTCTTATAACCAAGAACACGAGATGACTCTCGTCTAATATCGTTTAGTTTTATTCAATTTGGTCAAAATGCCAGTAAAGCTATTCTGATTTTGACGTTTATCACCTAAAATTAAGGTTGCCTATCTAATTTTAGTCGCGATTAAAAAGGTGTAGAATAAAATTAGTTTGTCATGAATTAAAATTTAAAACACATTTTTCTCAAAGTTATTAATTTATTGTTTATATGGAATTGTACATTGAAGAATCATTTAGTATGGAAACATATGCGATTGCAGCAGTTGTGGATACTCAAAAAAGGTAAATAAGAAAGTTATTGTTATAAGAAAAGAGACGATGATCCCGTTGTTTGTTTCGGCACTTCTTCTCATAAGTAGTCAATTGAGACATACCGAGTCCATCTATTTACAAAAGAGACCTGTAAAAGTAATATAAATCATAGGATTTATATTAGGAGACCTGTAAAAGTAATATAAATCATAGGATTTATATCACTTTTACATGTCTGTAATGAAATTAGAACTTATCGCAAACCCGCGTAATTTAAAACGCCGCGGGCGTCTTCCCGCCTATTTAACGGACTACACGGTGGAGGCCTGGAGGGATACAGGAAATGACACGCTAGCGTTGCAACGGTTCGTGCGAACCCCGCGCCGCTGCGCCTCTCGAGTCAGTCGAGTCGCAACTAGACCGGCGGGCGCACGCGTAACTCCCGCTCTGTGATGTTTCCCCGCGGAATGTTTATAATAGTTACCGTGACCCTGGAACATAAAGGGCAATCGAAGGAACATGAGTGGGTTTTAGTCAGTAAGAGTCTGACACGCCCTCCCGCCGCACCCAGGACGGGAGCAGTCATTGAATGATTTCCCACTCACCAAAAAAATAAAAATGTTTCCCCTTTTTATTCTTTATATTAGTTTTTTCCACTATGTTTAAGTTAGTTCGTAATATTCAATTAACTTGTACAGTGTGTGTTATATATAAAGTACGTGATTGCCATGACTATAAGTGTTTTACTGTTTTCGTTCGTTCTCTAACCACTACTATAAAATGGCGTCCCAACGTGCGAGCCCGAATGCCGCACGTAAAAGTTTTGAAAAACTGTGACTGTTAGTGATCGATAAGTGATAGTTTGCATCATGCCACGTACCAGAAGGCAATCCGATGACGGTGATAATACCGTTGACTACGCGAGTACCAATGTAACCATGTCGCACGAGATGTTCGCGTCCTTGATAAACACAATTCAGCAATCGAGTGCTGAAATCTGTGAACGCATGGTTAATCGCCTGGAAAATTTGTCGTCCACCCCTATCCAGCAGGCTGGCACGCCGCCGCCGCTGTGTTCCTTTATACCGAGGGAAAGGACCGGCAACTTCGCTCGCTGCACGTCAAGATTCTCCGGAGCGCCCGACGACAATGTTGAAACATTCATAGATGCCATAGACGCATACCTACAAAGAATGTACAAATATTACAGAGGAGGTCGCGATCAAGGGCATTTCCATGCTCCTTACTGATGAAGCAGCTACCTGGTGGCAGAGCATCCGCGCCGAAGTGTCCTCATGGGATCATTTCATACAATACCTACGCGACGCATATGCTGACCGCCGCCCGGAGCACTTGATTTATCGGGAAAAACTCAGCACTCTGCAGTCGTACTCCGTGATGACGAAGGTACAATTTTAAATCCACCTGAACGAGATCAGCTGACGCAACTACTGGCTGTCAATGCAGACATCTTCCAGCCAGGGGGAGAACCTACCCCTTACGCTGAGCACCGGATCGACACAGGTGAGGCTCCACCAATTTTTGTACCTCCGTACCGCCTTACTCCGGCCAAGAAGGAAGTCATGCGTCAAGAAATCGACAAGATGCTGAAGGATGACATCATTGAAGAGTGTGAGTCTGCTTGGTGTTACCAGCTGTTCGGGCGCCGTCGGCTATCTTCGGGGCCACCGTCGGTTATCTTCGGGCCAGCCGTCGGGTGGCTGCGCCAGTGCACGAGTGGGTCCTCAAGGACGTCACTTCATCTTGCGCGACCAAACACGATACACGCGATCATATATCTTTACTGTAATTCCCTTGGATTATACCAAACAGTTTTACAGTCCACTGCTTTTCATTTATAGTCCTTGGTAGTTAGGACCCTTACACCAGCTCTTCTGGTTCCCAAGTCCAATGGCAGCGTCCGCTTCTGTGTCGATTATAGACGTCTCAATGCCGTTACTAAAACGGATCATTATCCTATGCCGCTGATTGACGAGTTGCTTCAGTCCACAAAGAGTAACTGCTATATGAGCACTCTTGATTTAAGATCTGGATACTGGCAGGTTGCTGTTCATGAGCAAAACAGAGACAAGACGGCTTTTGTAAGCCCATTAGGCACGTTTCGCTTTAAGCGTATGCCGTTCGGCCTGAAAAATGCGCCAGCGACGTTTCAGCGCCTAATCGACCGCTTGCGCTCCTGCTCCTCTTTATTCCAGGTGACCATCTTGGCCTACTTGGATGACCTTCTGGTAATATCTGGGGATTTTCAACAGCACCTTCGTGACCTTAATGCCGTATTCCAACGCCTGCGCGAGTTCAACCTGCGGGTGAATCAGGAGAAATGTGCTTTCGCTAGAGAAACTGTCAAGTACTTAGGACATGTTGTTACTCAGCAAGGCGTTTCACCCGACCCTGACAAGGACAGGCCGTTCTTAATATGAAGGAACCCTACAAGTTGAAGCATCTCAGAACTTTTTTGCATACCTGCTTATGGTTTCGCAAATTTATACCAAACTTTTCTTCTGTAGCAGAACCACTTACAAGGCTGACGAGGAAGAATCAAACTTGGACTTGGGGCTCAGATCAAGCTACTGCTTTTAACACACTGAAGACGCTCCTTACGTCCGCACCCATCTTAGTCCAAGCTGATTTCAACGCGATCGGCGGGGTTCTTCTACAGGGGGAGGGCAAGGAAGAGCGACCAATTGAGTACGCTAGTCGCCTCTTAACCTCTGCTGAACGAAACTATTCCACCACGGAGCGTGAAGCTCTAGCCGTGGTGCGGGCAGTGGAGAGATTTAGATGTTACTTGGATGGGCATCCAGTAGTAGTCGCCAGTGACCATCAACCTCTTCGCTGGTTATGGACTCTTAAATCCCCTACTGGACGTGTAGTAAGATGGGCACTCAAGCTCCAATCATTTCATATTCAATATCAGTATACGCCTGGTAAAGCAAATGTAGTGGCGAAGACCTTGAGTCTGTTCCGAGGACACTCGTGAACATTGCGGCATTTGTTCCGTAGACTTACCCACTAAGAGCCCTGCAGAACTGAGACAGGAGCAACTTGCTGACCCGGAGGTGGAGCAAATTATTAAGGAAGTGGAAGGTCCCGATGAAGTGGCCACCCGCCGCTGGACGGAGCGCGGGTACCTCATGGAACAAGGAGTACTCTACAGGCTAAACCCTGATTCGGAGAGTGAGTCCGCACAGCTCGTGATTCCTAATTCCCTCCGAGCTGAGATCCTGACGGAATGTCACGACTCGCCAATCGCCGGTCATCCGGGAATTGATCGCACTTACCTTAAAGTTTCTAAATCTTACTATTTTCCTGGAATGAGAAGAATAATTTCAGATTATGTAAGTAAAGGCGTGTGTAGACTGCCAGCGTTATAAAGCTGCCAACGCCAAGCCCCCTGGTCTCTTACAGACGCCTGTGTTGCAACAACGCAACGAAGTCCTAGCAGTAGATCTGTTTAGTCCCTTGTCTGAAGGTGAAAATGGTGAGAGATGGGTCCTTCTGGTAGAGGATACCGCTACCCGTTGGGTTGAACTCTATTCCCTTCAGGAAGCCACCGCTGAAGCCTGCGCTCGTACCCTTCTCGAGGAATATTTCCTCAGGTACGGTTTTCCCCGCAGAGTGACTTCTGACAATGGCGTACAACTTGTTGGAGCTGTTATGAAGCAATGTATGTTTTTATTGGGAGTAAAACAGAACTTTGTCCCATTATATCACCCTGAGGCGAACCCCGCGGAGCGGAAGAATCGGGACCTAAAGGTCCAACTCGCTCAACTCATGGAGAATGATCATGCCTCATGGCCCAAAAAATTAGCAGTGATTAGTTTTGCCATGAACAGTTCTGTCTGTCGTACCACTGGAACTAGTCCCGCTTACCTAATGTTTGCCAGAGAAATGCTAACTCCTACGGAAGCTCGTCATGATCTACGAGCTATCCTTGATAAGGAAAACTTCGTCCCTCAAATCACACCTTATCTAAGGTCGTTTATAAATTCTCCTTCTGCTGTACGAAAGCGCGTAGAAGCCCAGCAAGATCAAACTAAGAGAGTTGCTGATCAGTCACGCCGTCCTGCACATGTATTCGAGGTAGGTGACCAAGTTCTTGTTAAGTCCCACGTTCTCAGTCAAGGAAATAAAGGTCTGACAGCTAAATTCGTACCTAAAAGGGACGGACCATTTATCATTACAAAGAAGGTAGCTCCTACTACTTACCTCATCTCTCCTGTGGGAAAACCTGAGGAATCTTTAGGTAAATACCATTCTCAGGACCTAACACCGTTCGTGTCAAGTGATGCAGCAGGTGCCGCGAGAAAGGAGAAGTGACACGTGACAGTCAACCAATCAGATCGCGCGTAGCGTTTGGTTACTGCTTCCTTTTTATTTTACGAGTGAGTTCAGTAAGTTTATCAATTTACAAAAATGTGGACGTAAAATATTACAATTTATCTCCCGATTAGAATCTTACGAAAGTTTATAAACTTCCTAGTAGATTGATAAACTTACGGATCTTGTTATTTTCCGCTGACAATATATACTTCTCATATCTTATTTCACACATTCACATACTAATAACTGAACATTATAGAACTAGCTTGAAATAATGTTAAGTACTGCATAGTCGGGTAGTAGTTGTTTGGTTATCTGTTGCTGAGTAGTTAACTTCACTAATTATAACTTGTTTCCTATGAATTATCGAAGTCCATGTATATTGATGGGCATTAGAGAATGAAACACCACATCGTTTGAAAATAATATTGAAGTCTTCGTTTTCTGCTCCTTAATCCAGTTGTTTTAATAGGATATGATCTAGGTACGGCCGTAATCGAAAAGAATACCTACTTGTAGTCCTATTTTATTTATAAAACTAGCAAAGGCCCAATATTTTAATAAATCATCTTAGTAACTAGTAACTTACACGAAGCGACATTTTAATGCGCTTCGAGTAGGTACAATACAATAACGAATTCCGGGCCATGCTTCGCCTGCCCTGGAGGTGTAGTGCGTCGGGCATGTTCGCCGTGAACAGGGTAAATGACTTCTATGCTGTAATAATAATAGTAATAATAATAAATAATAAATAATAAATAATAAATAAATAATAAACCCGCAGGGCAGCTTGTGGCGAGCTGTTGGGCAGTAGCGACCCCCACGGACCTGACCTCCTGGGAGACCCTTTGTTCTTCACCTCTGGCTTGCCTTCATTGGCCGGCCAGAGTGAGCACTGACGAGGAACAAGGCTCCCACCTCACTCTTGCCTTAATTGGCTGGTTTGAGTGGAGAATCGCAAGAGCAAACGTGCTCGGGGGAAGGAAGTGTTCCAGTAAGATGCTGGTAGGGATCTTGACCGTACTTCCGGGATTGTCCTGATAGCCGTGGAATACCTCTCCACTCCTCAAGCACCTCGATATATGTTGCCCCCTTGTCGCTACGTCACTATGTGCTAGCGGCCGTTTTCAGGGGCCCATTTACTGAGTGTGCAAGTCACCCCCTGCCATTATATCCGTGTATACAAACATTGATCAGGCAGGGGCCATAGTCGTTCAATAGTCTTAGGTAACAAATCCACCTCAACAACCCAAACCCATAGTTTAAAATTTTTGTTTGTTACCAAGTTCTGCAATAGTCCCACACTAACCGGGGGTTGTCCTTAGGTGCACCTGCATAGTGCATATAGGGATAATCGTCGGTTAGTGTCTCATTTCTTATAAAATTCTCAAGGGGCCTCTACGAGTTGACTTCGGCCCCTCGCACGCCTTCCAAAGGTCCGGGACCCCAGGGTCCCGAGAAACGTAAAGTTTGCGATGAAAATAAATAATAAAATTAAATGTTTATTTCTCAAACAACTTAATACTAATTTACACAGTTTATAACTTGGCAACAATATTATTATAACAGAGAGTTTAGCATCTGTAGCCGAACTAGGCTGAGCCTGTATTTCGGCTATCAGCGCCTTTTCCCCCAAGTTATTCAAAGTAAGTAATGAGAAGGCTCAGAGCCTCATTCCATTCGAGACTAACTAAATGTAATAATGAAATTGTGACATCAGTATACAGCACCATAAATTACATTCAGTACGGATATCTTACGTAGTATGTACATACTACGTAATTATATGTAATTTAATTTATTAGTTTTTATTTATTACATAACATATGGGCTTGGTCTTGGTCCCAGACTTGCCCTTGACTTGCAGACTTGACTTGCTTTATTTCGTTATCATAATGATAATAAGTGACTATTTTTACCGACTTCACAAAAAGGAGGAGGTACTATGTTCGGCTGTTTGTATGTTTTTTTTTTTTTGTATGTTTGTTCATCGATTACTCCGTCAATTGTCAACGGATTTTGATGGTTCTTTTTTTGTTTGATAAGTCATGATTCAGGGGTGGTCCCATATAAATTTTGTGGCGATCGGTTCAGTGCTTCTCAAAAATACACCAAGAACAAAAAAAAATTGACGAAATTTTCATAGACGATGTGTGCTTTGTCTTCAAGTTTCTATTTTCGTTTTATAAGATTGTTAGTAGTTTTATTTTGAAAATAAATTACTTTGAAAGATACTATACACAGTCAAACATTGGGAGTCGACACCAAAAAGTAATAAATAAAAAACTTTTTTCAAAAAAAATAACCGCCTTCAAAAACTAAAAACCCAATAATAACTAAAATTTCGGAAGTCGGTGGTTTCTCTTCTGCCATTCAATTTGTGTTGCCACCGACTTCCGAAATTTTAGTTATTATTAGGTTTTTAGTTTTTGAAGGCGGTTATTTTTTTTGAAAAAAGTTTTAATTGAATTGAATATAAATGTAATCAATCTCTGAAATTTAAATTTAAATTAATTTAACTATTAATTTAATAATTCATTTAAATATGGGAAATGTAAAATGTAATTTCATTTTATTCCTGAAATAAAAACTATTTTATTTTGTTTATTTTATTTTTATTTATTTATTTATAACATGACGAATGGATGGTGGTCGCTGTGTGACATGACATCAATTTCATTGTAGTTCAGTGTGTATGCTTATAATAAACTAGCTGTTCCCTGCGGTTTCACACGCATTTTTCGTTACTGCTCCGCTCCCGTGGGTCGTAGCGTGATGGTATATAGCCTATAGCATTCCTCAATAAATGGGCTATCCAACACTGAAAGAATTTTTCAAATCGGACCAGTAGTTCCAGAGTTTACCCCCTACATACAAACTTACAAACCTACAAACTTACAAACTTACAAATTTTACCTCTTTATAATATTAGTATAGAAAATAAATAGCGGTAAACATGAAAAGTCTTGTTTCTTCGTAACATAGAGGCACATTTAACGTAAGTCAATTTGTTTCGTAAGAACTACAGACTTTTCAGGGACCTTCTCTGTTCCTTCTTCTGCATTAATTTCTACTGAACATTCCATAACACACTCTGCGTCGTTCGCGATGTTCTGGAACCTGAATCCACAGTTGTTCCTCAGTTTAATGATCTCGCTCCTCACAAGTAACAACACGTAGATTTGAACACCTGAAATATTACAATAATTGTAACACTGCCTTTGCTACTACTGGAACGCAGGCTTTTGTTTTGTTAGAGGGAATATGAATGTCGCAGTCATCTGGTTGAATCAGCTATTTGATTGTATGACTAGCGCATTCATTGAATAGCAACATTTAATTGAATGACTAGGCCGAAAGCTGATTAAACAAGCGACGTCCAACTAAATAGCTGATTGAAGCATAGCCCTTTGAACAGAGCGGACGTAATATCAGTCAGGTGATTGTAATTTAGTTCATTTTTTTTCCACTGCGGCGTTAGTAGTCACCAAAACAAATATGGCGTAAAATAGCTTGCGCAGATAGCACTGTTTTGGATATAATTTTTATTAAATTTACTTAAAAGTGACTTAAATGGCTGAGTGAAGTACTTATTCTTAATAAAATAGTGTGACAGCATGAATTTACCTATTGATACGCCGCCGCCGGCTAGTTTTAAAGTTTTTTTTTTAAATTAAAGTGTGTCATGTCATGTCCTCATTTTTGTTATGTAAAGGAAGCTAAGTTTTTAAGTTGCGAACTTTTGGTCACCCTAAACAAACATTACAAAGTCGACTATATCCCATTAAACGACAATGCTAAATGACGTTCAGTCAAGTCGTTGAACGTTACATTAAACAACTCGACGAGTTGTCGTTTAGTCATTCAATTAAATGTCGTCATTCAATGAACGCGCTAGTCATACAATCAAATAGCTGATTTAACCAGATGAGTGCGACATGAACATGACTATGCAATAAATTACAGCCAATTTCATCTTCGCTCTCCCTTCGTGGCCACTGTAGTTTCACCATTCTGGTTCTCACTGGGCTAATTTATTTATTTCCATAGACACTTGTGAGTTAAGCATTTATTGTTTATTTCCAATATATAACCACATTACATAAATGATACTGGAAACTGTGAGGAGTAACAAGAGTTCGAGGTCCCTCACTGGGCAAGTAACGATGTTTAAAAAATCATCATAAAATGAATATTAAAAATACTTACACATTTGGGCTAAAAAAGTCCCCACGTCTGAGAGCAAAATGCATATGTAATACGCAAAGTCTTCAGACCAACGAGAATGGAACCAAACCAAGGTACGTATGCAGATGGCGGTGCCGAGCAGCCCGAACAACACACAGAGAACAATGCTGTAGATGTAGTAAGCTCTCAACAACTGCAGGTCTTTCTAAAAATTATAAGGTTAAAAAGTCTATTTATAAAGAAGATGGAGTTCCGGCACTCTAAAAATCCACGTTATCTAATACTTTTTAGACTTCTTAGTCGATAGCAAAAATTCTATTTTTATATCTGTATGTTTTTGTAAGCAGTTGCATACAAACACATGACCAAAATGGTAACATTCCATAGTTCAAAATTTTTAAGACCCCAGTCAAAACCATGTATTTTAAATTTAGGTCAAAATAAAACAGAAAATTATAAGAAGAGTATTAAATTACCTATTTAGTTGATTCCATCAACCTATACGACCATGTGTAATTAAATCCCTAATCCTTACAAATGAGATCTTAATGGTGGACGATCTTTGTTTTAAGAAATCTTTGAGTAATAACACGAACAAGGGCATACTCATTGGATAAGACAAACTCAGTCGGGATCAGCTACTGTGTATAATAGCAACTCACCTTATGTCCACCGACGATGAATATAACGTTCAGTACCATATCTGTCACTGCCAATATAAGCAGGGTACCTATTATTATAAAATCTACAGCATATTTCCTTTTGTCGAAATACACCAGCGAAAACAAACTTGAGCACATTCCGACTAAGAAAAGCAAGGATACAGCCTGAAAAGTAAAAAAAAAATAACTTTTAAGATTTAAACGGGAATATAAAATGATATTTATGGTACTGCAGAAACTTGAGCTTTTTTCCTTTTTAACGTGTATAATTCTTTTAGAATCTTTTATTATTAAGGTTGTAGTAGAGATTTCTTAGGCAGTCGCTCCATATTAATCACTGGTGTTACCGGCTAGATTTCAGGCTGATTCTAACATAGTTGTGTAATGATTGATTCATGATTTTATTTTTGGAGAGTTGGAAATTCTCAAAAATTAAATGACTTCTCCCATCTTGAGCGGGGCGGAAGGGCGTGTCAGACTTTCACTGACTAAAACCCACTCATGTTCTTTTGGTTGACCTTTTTTTTTGGGGAGTGGGAAATCATCAAATGACTGTTCCCGACGGGAGGGTGTGTCAGATTTTTACTGACTAAAACCCACTCATGTTTCTTCGATTACTAAATGCAGTCCGCAGACCCGCGCCTACGGTTTTTGTTGCCCTTTATGTTCCGGGGCCACGGTAACTATTATAACTATTCCGCAACCCCGGGGCTAGGGAGATGATTGAATAGTACTTACCAATCTGACATATCCCCACGTGATCAGCCCGTATCTTAGCGGCAAACAGAAACAGCATCTTGTGAGCACTGGCACGTCGGTACGCATTTTGTTTATTTTGTACATTCGATTTATTTACGAATACCACTTTTGCAACTGATCTACTAAAAAACAAAATGAAATATAATATATAACAGTATTTAAACACAGCTGTTGAGGTCAACCGTTGACTTAGCACTGATTAAGTATGTTGTTGGTTAGTTATTTTATAATAAGTATGCGCCTATCAAGAGAGTGCGCACTTTATAATTATCTTAATTTGTTTACGATATTAATGACAAATGGATTTTCACAGATTTAAAGAAATTCCCTATCAAAACAAAATAAATTGGTAAATATTATTTATCACATCTAATATTTTTCATTACGTGTTTATTTTCATTTAACTACGATTATAATTTTAACGAATTTTTAACAGAAAGACAATGGTGCCGATCCTCTTATTCACAATCTAACGTAAATTAAAATTAAGTGCATCTTTCTCCTTCCATTTAATTAAGAAAAGGACAGAAGATAAAATATTAGTTCAGACCTGTCAAATTTAGACACTCCATAGATAATTTAGACGCGATTTAAAAACATGGCGTCTAAATATACGTCAAATTTCTTCAGGCGCTGTCTAATTTGAATGAATTAAACTAAAATGTATCTTCTGTCTTTTTCTTTAAGAAATAGAAAGAGAAAGATGTATTTAACAGTTTAGTTAAGTTTGTGAACAAGAGAATCAGCACCATTAGCGTCCCGACAGCGGGCTGTCTTTTGGTCTTTGAAAGGTTAACAAATGTTTGATGTGTTGATAGCCATTAATCCTCCATTGCAAATCTCGCTTCCAACAATAAATTGTGTTTTCCTTGCTGTTAAGCTTGTCACTCTAAGTTATTTGCATTTTGCTATTAATTTGTATGTTTTTATTTATGTTATGTGCAATTCAAAATAAGAACACTAGGGCCACCATGACACATAAAATAATACTCCTAATTACTTTCAGTAACAAACAAAAACTCTTCTCATCTTTGTTATATTAATATTAAACGTATAAACTAAATTGGTACAGATTACTATGTTTATCAACAATATTATCATAGTGCCAGCGTAATCGTTCTCGGAGTGTGTTGTGTCTGCGGCTTAGTGATCATTTTATTAACATTTAAATTGAGTGAAATAAAAATCTCGTCAAAATGGTCTGTTTCTTTGGAAATTAATGGAGTCAGGAGCAAAGAGATAATAGAACGTGTTTTAAGATCAGCTGACTGATAGACTTGTACGTAAGGAGATCACAATGAGAGGAGAAATCCCAGACTGTAAGAGATGCTGTTGCTGCTTCCCTTTAAGATACGGTTTACTTGTGTGGGGCTATGTCAAACTTGTAAGTTCATCTTATCTTATTTTACATACTAGCTATAGACAAGTAGAAATGTAATCATAATCTATTCACACAACTACACTATTTAACCGTAGTTATTAATAAGTTTGGTGTAATAGACACAACACTAGATAGGAGTCATAAATGGATGCACAGAGGTGAGCAAGCTAGTGATTGTAATGCAGAACTGTGTTTCTTGAGTACATCATCGCATCTATACTGCTGAACCAATTTCAGTATAGAAATAGATCGGACCTCGGAGACGGACATCGGTTGATGTAACGAGTTCGTCCGCTATAATCCGCATTCGCGTGAATTCACGGACGTCGCAGTTGTAGTATACTGTATCTTGTAGAAGCGAAAGCTTATTATCTAAAAATGTTCAAACTATAGTTTTTTCGTCGCAAACTTATAGGCGTTTCGTATTCACATACAGTCAAAATTGCGTTAGATTACAGATTAGGGGCGTATTCGGCGTTCAGTTTCGCATCTACATCATCATGAATCTGCAATAATATATTGTTTCTTTATATATATAAAAACAAGTACCAAAACTTTATTAACCCAGCTACTTCAAAGGTAGGAAATAAAGTTCATTCACCTCAGAACACTATGGGCCCACTGTATTGTTATGTTTTGCAAAAATGTCTACATATACATAGAACAGCTTATATGGATGATTTGTCTTTGCATAGCAAAAAAATATTAATACAAGGCATAACAATAGCTAAAGTGAAGTTCCGCACGCCTTGGCAGAAATAGGAACCTATTGGAAGTGACCTATGGAATCTTGCACCACCACCACAAATCGTGCATTCTCTGTACGAGGAGAGGCCTTTGACCAGCAGTGGGGCAATAATAGGCTGGTACTATTATGTTACCATGGATACCATTTTCGCTGATATTGCCTAAACTGTTGTTTGGTTTTTCTGTTTCAGGGTCTGGAGGGGTTATTAATTCCATTTATGATCTATTATTTGATAGCTACAATTGTGCTATTCTCCATATTTTTTAAAGGTGAAGATATGCTTCATATCTTAATTGATCTTTCAATATTCGTTTTGACACTTACGTCAGTTATTACGGATTTCATTGCAACTATTGTGTTTATCATCGGAGGTCATATGGTAAGTTTTATATTATTATACATATATGGTTAGTTTTTTTTTATCGGTCATTCATATTTATATTAATTTAAATCTAATTAAAGGCTGATTTTTCGATCATCAGTCAACTTTTATCTGAGGAATAAATATGACGGTTTGACATATTTTCTATACAAAAGCTGCCAAAACGTCAAACACACCCTTCAGATAAAAGTTATCTGGCGATTGAAAAATCGGCCCTAACGGATAAAAAGCTGAATAAGTGTGCGTAGTCCCTTACACGGTAGGTATACTAACTCCGAGTTTTTTTTCAGAAAAGTGTGAAGCTGTTAAGAGGATTCTATTTTTACAGCATAGCAATGTTAATAACGACGGCACTATTAATTATTTCATCAGTGAGCGCAACATTGGGTTTTTGGGCTACAAACCATTTAGATTTACGTTCATGGCGTATTGCAGCGGCAGTATACGCATTTTTTTCCATGATTTTAGGTTAGTACAGAGTAATTTTATCAATGCGTAAAAATAAATATACAGATGTAGCGTAGAGTTTTGACTTTCCTGCTAGGGAGGATTTTTAGGGAGGAAAAGTGGAATAAGCCCGTAATTTAATGAGTGGGTCGGTTATTATTGGTAATTTGTGACCGATACTTAAAGACATAATACAACAAACAAACTCCCCAAGGGAAAAAAATGCTTTTAATTTTTTTTAATTATTAAAAAAAGTGTTTTTTTTTTATCAACAGAAACTCCAATTTCAATTTTATTTTTTACTTCTCCAAAACTATTAAATTACACCTAGAAATCCTTTCTTTCAGTTTCGCAAAGCTACTTCCTTCTACTACTAAGAAGTGAGGTCAACAAACTGAGGGTCAACGTTGGCGAGTTCAGGTTTGTAAACAATGCTGCTGCAGCAGAGAGCACAATACAATATGTGGAGCCTATAGAGAAGCAGGCAGAGGAGACAGACACCGAACATGTTTGAAAAGAAACGTGGACAAATTAAGTGTACTGTGCAAGACTATAAGACAGTATAGCATTAAGACCTAAGTACCTAGAACTAACGAATAAGTAAAATATACTTACTATGCTAAAAAGAGATTTTTATTTATTAGACAGAGTGGCAAGTTCTCCGACCGAGTTGACAGGTCAACTCTGGCTTGTTAACAAGAATTTCGAAGCAAAACTTCAGTAAAACTTTACCATGTTAAGAAATAGAAGCAAGCTTAGTGCTAGAGCTTCGAGGCAGTTCATATAGTACATACATAAAAATATTTTTTTTTAAATTTATGGTTTTCCTTTAATCCGGTATTTAAGAAAGAAAGAAAGAAAAACAGTTTATTCGTGCTATAAGATGGTAAAGTTTTACAGTAAAAGAACGAAAAGAACTTAACAATAATTCTATTATAAACTTATGCACCAAAGGGCTAGCGCTCAGCATAATGCCGGGCCCGTACACAGGTGCGAGTCCACGGCGCTGGTTTTCAGCGCTACCGCGCTACCGCGCTAGGGCGCTAGTATTTGACACCAACATCAATTGACGTACTTTTTATGAGCTGTCAAAACGCAATTCTCATATAGACTTTGTATGCCAATACCAGCTTGTGACGTCACAAGCTAGCAACCCTAATGACTAACTATTTAGTGATTTTAAAGCAATAAAAAATCCAATTTTACAGTAAATTAAAAACAAATCCGATGCTTAGGACTAATATAAAGATAGGTTTAAAAAAAAAATTGTCTTAGATTTATCGGTTAATAGTGTCAAATAGATACCGTATTTAGTTAACCATGTTTGTTAAAGAGATTTTATCCTTATGAATGGCCCTAACGATTTTGGATTTTAGCCGGTTCGATTCTCTAACTGGGTCCCTGTCCGGGGCGTGAGGCTTGACGCTGCCTCACGTGCGCCGCCGCCTCCTTCCCCAGCATGACTGCTTCGCATAATTGGTATTGGAAAGGTGGCACTTCGTCTATTCCACAGCTATGTTTGTTTTTCATGTTTTGGATTATTTAAATGTCTTTAAAAGCTTAACTTATTTTTATATTTTTGTTGATAGCAATATCCTCCATTGCAAATTTCACTTCCAACAATTATGTTTTCCTGGTAGAAACCCTGGTAGTAAGCTTGTCTCTCTAAGTTATTTGTATTTTGTTTTTTATTTGTATGTTTTTTATGTTTTAAGCAATTGAGAATAACAACACTGGGGCCACCATGACACATTAAAAAAACTCCTGAATTATTTAAATAATTTTCGTTCACGTCAACAAACAAACCAAAAAATCTTTTCATCTTTGGTATATTAATATTAATCGTATAAACTAAATTGGTATAGATTACTATGTTTATCAACAATATTATCTTAGTGTCAGCGTAATCGTTCTCAGAGTGTGTTGTGTTTGCGGCTTAGTGATCATTTGATTAACATTTAGAAATAAAAATCTCGTCGAATTGGTGTTTTTCTTTAGAAATTAAAGGAGTCAGCAGCAAGAAGATTATAAACCGTGTTTTAAGATCAGCTGACTGATAGACTTAAGAAGATCACAATGAGAGGAGAAATCCCAGACTGTAAGAGATGCTGTTGCTGCTTCCCTTTAAGATACGGTTTACTTGTGTGGGGTTATGTCAAACTTGTGAGTTCATCTTATCTTAATATACAGACTAACTAAATCATAATCTACTCTCCACCATTTAACCATAGTTATTAATAAGTTGAGTATAATAGCCCCAACAATAGATAGGAGTCTTAAATGGATGGCAGAACTGTGTTTGTTGAGTACACTACCGCACCTAAACTGCTGAACTTGGTATAGAAATAGATTGGACCTTGGGGAAGGACATCGGTTAATTTGACGAGTTCGTCCGCTATGCCCTGCATTCACGTGAAATTACGGACTACGATAATGCTACTGTAAGCAAAGCTCAATTTCTGAAAATGTCCAAATTTTTGTCGTTTTCCGTCAATCGTCAAAACATACGGTCAAAATCGCGCAAGATTACAATTTAGGGGCGTACACCTCGCTCAGTTCCGCATTCACGTAGTCATGCGCGTATCTACTATATACTGGTGTGTCTTTGTACTATTAAAACAAAGCACCCCTTCACGTAAAACATTGATGCCACAGATCGCCATTTGCAAAAAAATGCAAAAAACCGGAATGTGATGTTATAGTAGTGGTTAGTGAAAGTCAGTAAGTAAAACACTTATAGTCATGGCAATCACGTACTTTACAATATATAACACACACTGTACAAGTTAATTGAATATTACGAACTAACTTAAACATAGTGGAAAAAACTAATATAAAGAATAAAAAGGGAAACATCCCTGAGCGGGAGTTACGCGTGCGCCGGTCTAGTTACAACTCTGACTCAAGAGGCGCGCGCGGCGCGGGGTTCGCACGAACCGTTGCAGCGCGCTAGCGCGTCATTCCTGTACCCCTCCACCGTGTAGTCCGTTAAATAGGCGCGAAGACGCCCGCGGCGTTTTAAATTACGCGGGTTTGCGATAGGCTCCCCCTCTAGTCTAGGAGAACGCCCTCGTTCCTGGGCTAGCTCATTAATACCTGCGTGTTTCAGACGTCCGCGGCGTCTTTTCGGCATTACCGACTTAGGTGTAGCACCTGCTGCATCACTGGACACGAACGGCGTTAGGTCCTGGGAACGGTATTTGCCTAAAGGTTTCTCAGGTTTTCCCATAGCAGAGATGAGGTAAGTAGAAGGAGTTACCTTCTTTGTGGATTGAAGCAACTCGTCAATCAAGGGCATAGGATTATGGTCCGTTTTAGTAACGGCATTGAGACGTCTATAATCGACACAGAAGCGGACGCTGCCATTGGGCTTGGGAACCAGAAGAGCTGGTGAACACCAATCAGACTCATTCTCTTCGATGATGTCATCCTTCAGCATCTTGTCGATTTCTTGACGCATGACTTCCTTCTTGGCCTGGGTTAGGCGGTACGGACTAGGTACAGAAATGGGAGGAGCCTCACCTGTGTCAATCCGGGGCTCAGCGTAAGGGGTAGGTTCTCCCCCTGGCTGGAAGATGTCCGCATTGACAGCCAGTAGTTGCGCCAGCTGATCATGTTCAGGTGGGTTTAAAACTGTACCTTCGTCATCACGGAGTACCACTGCAGAGGAGCAGGAAACCTCCGGCAAAGTAACAGGCTCGAAGCGCATTCTATGAACGCGGCTGTTATTAGAAAAATACCAACATTCTTTAGAAAAATCCATAACAATCTCGGCTTTAATCAAAAAGTCCATACCTAGCAGCGTCTCGTTGTTTCGCGCCTCAGGAAGAATAAGAAAGGTAGTGTTAATCACTTTCTCGTCTAAGTGCACGTCAACGGTAGTCAGGAGTACGTTAGTGTCTCGAATATGACCGTCTGCTAATTTTATAGATCGTCGCGCCGGCTCTAATGGATGATTTACACGGCGGAGGAATGCATACATAGTGTGACCCGCGATAGAATGTTTAGCCCCGGTATCAATCAAAGCAGTTCCGGGCGATCCCAATATCGTTATGTCGAAAATCGGGCGTAAAACTTGTCGAAGTTTTCGATCAGAACTATTCCCGGCGCACGCGGTATCAACATTATCACAAAAATAATCATTTTCACAAAAAGAGTCTTTACTACAAAAATAATCATTACAAGAAATATTTTCCTGAATACAAAATAACTTTTGTTCGTGAGTGTACATATTCTCAGAAAAAATATCATTAACAAAATTAATATCATTCAAACAAAATGACTTTTGTGCACGATTGTACTCATTACAAGGAAAATTGTTAATAGAAATATTCTTACAATCAACTGATTTTTGTACGCAACTGTACCTATTATAATTATCACGATAATCGTTACAAAAATTGTTATCATCATACAAGTTATTAATACAGAAACTATCACTTCTAGACAATGAACGAAAATCGGAAGGCACATCTGTGTCTGTGTCGACACTATAAAAACATTGGTTACTATTACTATTGCACTGTTTACAGTTCTCGCGTGTTACGTTTTTCGAACCGCACTTGTAACATGAAACGATAGGCACAGTGTTCAGAAAGTTATTATCAGCACTGGACTCACCTCTTTCCGCCAACTTACGGCACTGGTCACGAAGATGTCGGTAGCGTTTGCAATACAAGCAAAACGTTCGTTGTGGCCTCGGTGTCGTCTTGTCAACCTTATCACGTAGCGGCGGCTGCGGGGGCGGCGCTGGCGCACCGTGAGCGTTCGACGATAGCGCGGGCGGCGCCCGCGGGGCGCTCGCGGCGGCGACGGACGGTTGCGCGCGCGGCGCGCTCGTGGCGGCGACGGCGGGTTGCGTGGTACGCACGCCGGTGTCGGCAGGCGCGGCGCGCGTGTTCACAGATGTCGCGCGTTGCGGTGGCGAAGTCTCACTTTTACGAACGGGGATACTCTCCATGGATTCTCTCTGAATGGTTTCTTCTATACGTCTCGCTTTAGACAGTAACTCAGTGAAATTATTTACTTCTTCACGGCGCAGTTTAGAATATATTTTGCTATGGAGAAGGCCGAACACCATGTCCAACTGTACTTTCACTGATAAGTCGTTACGTGGGAGGCGCGCTATGAGGGCGCGTTTCTTCGCCACGAAGATATCGGTTCTTTCGTCCTTTCTTTGTTCGGAACTAAAGATTTCCCGATAAATCAAGTACTCCGGGCGGCGGTCACCGTACGCGTCGCGTAGGTATTGTATGAACTGATCCCATGACGACACTTCGGCGCGGATGCTCTGCCACCAGGTAGCTGCTTCATCAGTGAGGAGCATGGAAATTCCCTTGATCGCGACCTCCTCAGTAATATTTGTGCATTCTTTGTATGCTTCTACGGCATCTATGAAAGTTTCAACGTTGTCGTCGGGCGCTCCGGAGAATCTTGACGTGCAGCGAGCGAAGTTGCCGGTCCTCTCCCCCGTTATAAAGGAACTCAGCGGCGGCGGCGTGCCAGCCTGCTGGATAGGGGTGGACGACAAATTTTCCAGGCGATTAACCATGCGATCACAGATTTCAGCATTCGATTGCTGAATCGTGTTTAACAAGGACGCGAACATCTCGCGCGACATGGTTACATTGGTACTCGCGTAGTCAACGGTATTATCACCGTCATCGGATTGCCTTCTGGTACGTGGCATGATTGATGATGCAAACTATCACTGATCGATCACAGTCACAGTTTTTCAAAACTTTTACGTGCGGCATTCGGGCTCGCACGTTGGGACGCCATTTTATAGTAGTGGTTAGTGAAAGTCAGTAAGTAAAACACTTATAGTCATGGCAATCACGTACTTTACAATATATAACACACACTGTACAAGTTAATTGAATATTACGAACTAACTTAAACATAGTGGAAAAAACTAATATAAAGAATAAAAAGGGAAACATCCCTGAGCGGGAGTTACGCGTGCGCCGGTCTAGTTACAACTCTGACTCAAGAGGCGCGCGCGGCGCGGGGTTCGCACGAACCGTTGCAGCGCGCTAGCGCGTCATTCCTGTACCCCTCCACCGTGTAGTCCGTTAAATAGGCGCGAAGACGCCCGCGGCGTTTTAAATTACGCGGGTTTGCGATAATGTTTTTTTTATTTAAATAAAATACTAGGTGTATTTTTGGTCTTGCTCAACCCGCTAGGAGATGATTCTACCCATGAAACTTTTATTATGGAACCAACACACTGTTTCTAAGAAATTTCAATGCCCACTCGACCATAATGTAGGAAACAGCTGATATTTTCTTCGCGATTTCAGAGATGGTTTCTTATTAAAAGTTGTTTGTTTTTATGAGTAGAATCACCTCCTAGCGCGTTGAGCCAGACCAAAAATACACCTAGTATAATTGGGAAAAAGGCTCGAGAGACGATGATACTATTTCTAGCTGATATTACCTAAACTGATGTGTTTTTTTTTCTGTTTCAGAGTCTAGAGGGGTTACTAATTCCATTTATGATTTATTTTTTGCTAGCTTCAATAGTGCTGATCTCCATATTTCTTAAAGGGAAAGATTTGCTTGAAATCTTAATAGATTTTTCAATATATGTTTTGACACTTACATCAGTTATTACGGATTTCATTGCAACTATTGTGTTTATCATCGGAGGTCATATGGTGAGTTTTATAATGTACTTGCATTTCTTTGAATGACTCGTATTTGTTTAAAAACCTAATTATAAATTAATTATTGACTCTAGTTACAGTAGGTATAGGATATTATAATTGAAACCCTAATCTCTATAACTGCTGGCCTCCGATTCATTTCACAATATATAACCTGATTGAGGATGATTCTATCGCCAATATAATAACAAGCTATATACTTCGAGAGCGAATCTGTGAGAAAAGACAGATGACAACGAGGACTAATATTTTGTACTAACCTCTCGAGTCTCACCGTCTTTTTAGTTACTGTTTCGATCCCATTGAAAGAAGCATGGTATTTTAAATCCTGTACCATCCATACTAACATTATAAATGCGAAAGTAACTCTGTCTGTTTGTCTTTCTGTCTGTCTGTCTCTTCTTCACGATTAAACCACTGAACCAATTTGAATGTAATTTGGTACAGATATAGTCTGGGACCCGAGAAAGGACATAGGATACTTTTCATCCCGGAAAACCCCCAGGAACGGAAACTATTAATCCATGCGGACGAAGTCGCGGGCAAAAGCGTGCAAATAAGTGTGGGTAGTTCCTAACAAGCAGTAGATGTAGATATACCGGTGCCGATTCTCTTGTGCACAAACTAACGTAAATTTAAGTTAAATGCATCTTTCTCTTTCGGTTTACTTAAGAAAAGGACAGAAGATCAAATATTTGTTAAGTCCTGTCAAATTTAGACACTCCATAGATAATTTAGACGCAATTTTAAAACATGGTGTCTAAATATACGTCAATTATCATCAGGCGCTGTCTAATTTGACAGGATTAAACTAAAATGTATCTTTGTCCTTTTCTTTAAGAAATGGAAAGAGAAAGATGCACTTAACCTAAATTTACGTTAGTTTGTGCACAAGAGAATCGGCACCACTAACTCAAAAATATTTAATTATTATTTTTTTTTCTTCTCCAGAAAAGTGTAAAGCTGTTAAGAGGATTCTATTTTTACAGTATAGCAATGTTAATAACGACAGCACTATTAATTATTTCGGCAGTGTGCTCAAGATTGGGTTTCTGGTTTACTAAACATATAAGTTTACGTTCATGGCGGAGTGATATGACAGTATACAGTATTTTTTTCGTAATTTTAGGTTAGTACAGTATTATTTGTTCTCATTGGCGTTTACATCGGCATTTCTTCTCAGAGGTAGTCAGCTAGGAAATGTCGACTGCATCCAGTTTAAAAAAAATATGACATGTAAAAGTGATGTAATATCCTACTTGCATAATAAACTATTTTAGTTTTGTCGCGAGAACAGTCAAACACAAAAATGCTGCATTTTTTTTGCGGGCCTGTTGATGTAGTGGTTAGTAGCCCTGACTGTTAAGCCGGAGGTCGTGGGTTCGATTCCCACCCAAAACTAACTTTGTATGATGAGCATGATTGTTTGTTTTGTGTCTGGGTGTAATTTATCTATAATATGTAAGTATTTATAAATTACTAGCTTTTGCCCGCGGCTTCGCTCGCGTTAGAACGAGACAAAAAGTAGCCTATGTTACTCTCTACTCTCCATTCCGTCAACTATCTCCACTTAAAAAATCACGTCAATTCATCGCTCCGTTTTGCCGTGAAAGAAAGACAAACATACAGACAGACAGACAGACAAACACACTTTCCCATTTATAATATTAGTATGGATATAAGTAGATATTTTATTATAACCAAGAGAAATCACAAAAAAAATACTACATCTACTAATATTTTATTTCAGTTTCGCAAACCTACTTCCTTCTTCTCCTTAGAAGTGAGGTCAACAAACTGAGGGTCAACGTTGGCGAGTTCAGGTTTGTGAACAATGCTGCTGAAGCAGAGAGAACAATACAATACGTGGAGCCTATAGAGGAGCAGGCAGAGGAGACGGACACCGAACATGTTTGAAAAGAAACGGGGACAGAATAGAATTGAGACAACCCACAACTAATAAATAAATAAAATTATATAATAAAAAAGCCAACTACAATATCGGAAGTCAGTGGATGTGTTACTGTCTCATGTAATTGCCGCCAACTCCCGAAATTGCAGTCGGGTTTTTGATTGTTTAATTTATCTTTTTTTTTCATTAATATACCTTGTGACGCATTTCGACATTTGACACATCATATGTCAAAATCCGTCAAACGGGTAGCTTTCCATAGAATGAGACATACATACACAATAATATTATAAGTAAAAAGGTGTAGATAGGTTACCTAAACGTAATTCTATCTTCAAAAACGGCACACTAACGCACACATACATTACACGTCAAAGTAGGATGATATGATTGAAGTAGTGCGAGTGTAAAAGAGATAAACGCCAATTTATGTCAATGCGATACTCAGTATCATGTTGGTCAATTAACAAACTTTCAACTTTAACTTTTATATTTCTTATGGCAATCCACCGAATTTTCGGTGATTTCTGCCAATGTCCAGTTTGAAAATAATATTTCAGTTTAAATGACAATTGTACGGTTATTAATTTATAGTATGGAGATCATACACGTGTTCTTATAACCAAGAACACGAGATGACTCAACAAACTTTTAAAGTGCCACTTTTTGGTTGCATATAACCTATCTACACATTTTTACTTATAAATCATTGTACATACCTACATATATTCACTCGAAAAACATAACCCTCCTTCCAGCAGACGGGTAAAAAGAGATTTTTATTTATTACCAGCTGTCCTCCGCGGTTTTACCCGTAGTACCCGTTCCCGTGAGATTTTTGAAATAAAAACTATTCTATGTCCTTTCTCAGGCCATGGACTATCTCTGTATCCATAATCGGTTCAGTCGTTTTTGCTTGAAAGCGAGATAGACAGAGTTACTTTCGCATTATAGTATTAGTAGTTATTAGTATGGATTAAAAATTAATCGGCGGTAAACATGAAGTCCTGTTGCTTATACATACATAATCTTATGACCTTTATGAAGTTTATCCTTGGTGAAATCCGTACTAATATTATAAATGCGAAAGTAACTCTGTCTGTTTGTCTCTTTTTCACGCCTAAACCGATTTGAATGAAATTTGGTAAAGACATAGTCTGGGACCCGAGAAAGGACATAGGGTAAATTTCATTCCCGAAATCCCCGGGAACTGGAACTATTATTCCACGCGGACGAAGTCGCGGGCAAAAGCTAGTATTATATAAAACCCTAATTTGGTCCCAAGTAGAATACGCTGTCCAAGTTTGGGATCTTCTATATTATGATAAGTACAAAAAGATAAGTTTGAAATTGTTCAGAAAAATTACTTGCGCACTATAATTTTAAAAATGTGATTGTTCTAAAGTCTCTTATGAACAATGACTGATACGATTATAATCTTCTAAATTGGAGGTCTAGACGATTTCTTCTGGGTGTAATGATGCTGCATTGTATTAGTAATCTATTTAATAGTTTAAAGCCCCGTATTCATAGTAAACATTTGTTCAGCAACTGTTGATCAACTGATGTTGTCGCTCGCCGGGCGTCAACTCTGCAGTATGGCGTGATCAACACCGCAACACAAGTGTTGCCCGTAATATGATGACAGCAACTCGCCAACATGTTTATGCAACCATGTTGCTAAACAAAATGTTTACTATGAATACGGGGCTTAAATTATTATAGTACTTAGAGCTGCCATGCTCCGTGGGGTGCGTGTGCCTCGACTATTCCACACAAATTCGTGCAAGACTAACGCAGAGGAGCGCGTACCTCTTCGTCGCCTCGTTGATGTGACAACTCTCACTTTATGGAGTTTGATATATTTACTCATTCTAAGGATCGCTTTAAGGCAAGAACAATAGAATCGCTAAATTCATAAGTATACATTTATATTTTTTTCTTACTAGTCTTTTACGATGCACACTATTTGTCTGTTTTATTTTAACTTTTTTTTATATCGTGGATAATGTGTTTGGCAATAACATGGATATAATGTAAATTTTGTATAAATATATTTTAAGTATGGTATTACTTTAAGACTCTCTAGTTGAGCTTGACATGTAACTGTTTTTTGCCCCTAACAAATAAAATAAAATTAAAGACAAATTTAACGTAAGGCGATTTATTTCGTAAGAACAACAGCCTTATTCAGGGACGTTCCTTGATCCCTCTTCTGCATTAATTTCTATTGAATATTCCATAATACACTCTGGATTGGTCGCGATGTTCTGGAACCTGAATTCACAGTTGTTTCTCAATTTAATGATCTCACTTCTCACAAGTAGCACCACGTAGATTTGAACACCTGAAATGTTACAATAATTGTATTGTCCATGTTTTCATTGCTGTTGCTACTACTGGAAAATAGGCTTGAGTTTTGTTGAATATGAACATGAATAATAGGAGAGACGACGAAAAAAAGTAATTAGTTCGTCATTGAGATTACTAAAAAAATTTGGACACGTATTTTTTCTTTTTTCTCGTAAACGAAAAATGACGACGATACAGTGCGTTGAAGTTGTGCGTGACGTCACGATCAGATACAATTTTTGCATTACGGTGGCGTCAAAAGCCCTCGCTCCAGAATTTTGTTGCTCTTTATCGTTGTATTTTTTTATTATTTTGATAAAACAAAAAATACGTGTCCCTTATTTTTGGCCGATCTTCAAGGCGGATTAAACAGAATGCCATATTTTTTATGTTGTCGTCATCCCTATTATGCAATGGATTACAGCTAATTTTATCTCCGTTCTTCTCTTTTGTCCACGGTAGTTTCACCATTCTGGTTTCTACTGGGCCAACGTGGTCCATCCACTTTAGCCCAGTAAAAATATAACGTTTTTCATTTCCAAAATAACTCTTAAATTAAGCGTTTGATGTTTATCTCTAACTAAAGGTAATAATATCTACATTAAACAAAACAATACTAGGAACTGGGGAAGAGTAACATTATGGGAGACTATTACGCATTTTAGGGGTTAATAAAAATGGAAACACTCAAATACTTCGAAATGATTTATTCCCAATTTTGATATTCCGAATTTTATAATTCCGAAAAATTATAATGTCGATTGTCAAAAATCCCAAAATTTATTTTATTGAAACTCATGACTTGTTTGTTTTCCAATTTTTAATATTTCCGAAGAAACAAATGCTCGATGGGTTTTAAGTCCGAAAAACGACAGTCCTAGTTTGAGAATAGGAATTACATTAGGGATAATAAAATTTAAGAATTATTATAAAAATAGGGGTAATGATAAATCGGAGTTGTTATATTCGGAATTTTGAACAATTTGGAATTATAAAAATCGGTATTTTGAAATTCGTATTAGTTATTGACTTTCGGAATAAAAAAAATCGTATTTCGGTAGGTATATACAGGGTGTCCCACGGCTATGCCACATGGAGGGAAAGTACCTTAAATCTTGTAGATAGAACATTTTACTGAAAGAAGACATTATTTTAATTTTTAAAATAATTTAAATTGCATTCATAGATTTTTAAATAATTAAATGGTTGGGCCGGGAATCGAACTTGTTCCACGAGAAAAAATAATCACTCTATAGTTTAATCATACCGATCGAAATGTTTCATCATAAGGATTATTTTTTGCTAAATAACATGGTGTCACAAATAAAAGGAAGACCGTGAATTTTAACATTTAATATAAAATTTTGCACTGAAAAGTTAAAAGCTTACATTGCCGTAAGGACATACAATTGACAATCATAACTACTTATTACTAAATAATCTACCCACTTGAGTAATACGCATCATTTAAATAAATAAATATCCACCATAATAAGACCAAAAAATCGCCAGGGAACGAAATAATCAAAAGTTATCACTTTGTATTCAAGAAAAAGGGACTAGTTTTGAGCATTTGAAAAATTGACTAATTTTGTATTAAAAATGTTAAAATTCATGGTTTTTCTTATATTTTTGACACTATGTTATTAAGCAAAAAATAATCCTTGTGAGGAAGCCTTTCGATCGGTAGGATAAAACTACAGGCTGATTAATTTTCTCGAGTAACGGGTTCGATTCCCGGTTCAACTATGTAATTATTTAAATATGCAGTTTAAAATGTTTTCAAAATTCAAGTAATGTCTTCTTTCAGTAAAATGTTCTATCTACAATATTTAAGGTACTTTCCCTCCATGTGGCATTGCCGTGGGACACCCTGTATATAGTGTGCCCCCATAAAAATAATGACTATTATCACAATGAAATGAGAAATACTAATAAGTAAAGAAGGCGAATCAGCGGGCAAGTGCACATTATTCAAAATCCATTAATGCTTGTATTTAAAAAATACTTACAGATTTGGGCTAACCAAATTGCCACATCCGAGATAAAAATGCATATGAAGAAGGTCGCCATGTCTGGAGACCAACGATAACTATAAATAACCCACACAAATACACAGGAGGCGGTGCCGATCAGCCCCAACAACACACAGAGAACAATACTGTAGATGTAGTAAGCTCTCAACAACTGCAGGTTTTTCTGAAAATAAATTTTATTTGATTAATAAGTAGTACGTAGCGTAAAAGTAATATTCCAGACAGTTGTAGCATTCTGTTTGAACACAATTTTGAAAAATCATCGTTTTTTTTTTTGGAGCTTGTGAATGGCGAACGAAATGTTACCAATTACATATTTGCATGTTTTGTGTGCAGTTGAAAACCTACTGTGTTTGTCTGCATAGGTGAAAAGGATAGAAGAATGTATAAATTATTTTGTAGATTCTTTAAACCTATGTAAATAAAAATTAATCCAAACTGTGAACGTTCTTTGTTTTACGAAATCTTTAAGTGGAATTAACAGCACGATCGAGGCAATACTCATAGGATAAGACAAAGTCAATCAGGATCAGCTAGTGTGTATAATAAAAACTTACCTTATGTCCACCAACGATGAATATAACGTTTAGCACTATATCTGTCACTGCCACTATAAGCAGGATACTTGTTATTATACATTCTGCATCATATTTCCCTTGATCGAAATACAACATCGAATACAAACTTGAGCACTTTTCGACGAAGAAAAGCAAGGATATGGCCTGAAAAGTATAAAAAAAATTAGGATTTACAAAAATAAAAAAGACCATGGGATATAAACCATGAACCCAGGGCTCCTGCGTCCTCTACACGTCTGCGGATGAGTCCGCGGACGTCATATATGCCGATGCGTCCGCAGATGTGTAGAGGGGGTATTTTGACCGTCTCCAACTATACCAAAGGGTTTTTGCGCGGATGTCTGATGAGTGCACGCGTGCTTCTTGCGATTTTTTATACCTACATTGCGCAGCATTCTGTAAAACGCTTTCAGCATTACACGGATTAGTTGAAGGTTCTAAATAAAGTCGAGTCGAGGATGAACATAGACTGATGGACCTACAGACGTGTGGATCAGAGTCCGCGGATGCATCTGCAGACGTAAAGAGGAGGCTTGACAGTGATGTCACACGAATGCTCTTGAAGTGTACTTCATTTCATTAAGCTAAGTTTGATTACAGCGCGAAAGTTCTGTTTAGGTAAGTTTTTAACAAAAACACCTTAAACGGCAATGCATTTTCTCACTTTATAACAACGAATAATTTAATATATAGCAATTTTGATGTAAATCGGTATTATCTTAAAATACATATAGGAAAATATAAAGTATCTTCTTATTCAAAATTGCACAAGAAATAAAAAAAAATATACAATGGCAAATTTGCAGTTTATTGATTAAACAAATTATGCCTAAACTTCTAATTTATGTCATGTGGTCATTGATTTAAGCCACATTCACAAAGCTTTATCTGGAATAAACACGTTTATCTAGTTTTATTAGACCACATATGAAGCGGTGAGTAATATTATTAATCAAATGTATTTGTGGGAGGAATGTGTTGTTCATGTAGCAATTGCTACAACATATACCTACATAACATAGAGGTTATAAATCAAACGACAGACGACCGAGTTAGTCTTTATGACATTTCGTATTTATTTGTAACTAGCTTTTGCCCGCGACTTCGGCCGCGTGGAATAATAGTTCCCGTTTCCGGGGGATTTCCGGGACGAAAACTATCCTATGTCCTTTCTCGGGTCCCAGACTATATCTGTACCAAATTTCATTCAAATTAGTTCAGTGGTTTAGACGTGAAGAAGAGGCACACAAAATAACGTCGATTTACGCGAATATCGCTGTATAATTAAGCCCGTTGTTATTAAGCGAGAAAACGTTTATGGTAAACAGACATTTTCGTAGTGTTTGTGATGAAACGTACCAAAAAATCTATTTAGTGCTGTAATCGAGCTTAGCTGCCCTACAATGAAATGAAGTACACCTCAAAAGCTATCACATGACATAGATCACTGTTGGGTAAGGGTACAAAACATCGCATGGTCCTTTAAAATTATGTAATGGTACTGTATGGGTGGCGAAATAGTTTCAATCTAATAGTTACTTAAACTTAGTTAAACTTTTACTGACCCCACCCGTCAGTAAAAGTTTAACACTTTCTCTCGAGCAGCCATTTGATGATTTCCCATCCAAAAAAATGACTTCTTTATCTATTCCAACGTGTATCATTATGTCTGAATCTTATTACGTACCTAGGAGAAGTTTTCTTAGGCAGTCCCCTCAAATAAAACAGTGGAGTTACCTATTAAAATTAGACTTTAAGCCAATAGTTGGGAAAAATCGCCCAAGAGCGTGTCGGGCCACGCTCAGTGTAGGGTTACGTAGTTTACAACCTTTTTGTCTTTTTTGTACAAAAACGGTTTTTTCCAGCAAGTTCAAAATAATTTTCCTAGAAAGTCATTATAAAGTTCTACTTTTCAGATTTTTTTCATATTTTCTAAACTTATGGTTCAAAAGTGACACATTGTTTTTTACTTATGGAGCGATTATTTCCGTAATTATTGACTTTAAAAAATTATTTTTGTAAACCCTTATTCATTTTTAAATACCTATTAAACAATATATCACACGTTAGGGTTAAAAATAAAAAAAAAAATCACTTCCCACTTTACACATAGGGGGGCTACCCTAATTGAACATTTTTTTCCAATTTTTATTTTACCACTTTGTCGGCGTGATTAAATTGATATGCATATTGGTTCCAAATTTCAGCTTTCTAGTGCTAACGGTCACAGAGATTAAGCGAAGACGGACAGACAGACAGACATGGCCCAACTATGAGGGTTCCTAGTTGAGCACGGAACCCTAAAAAGCTAGGTTCTAACTGCATTGTACTTACCAATCTGACATATCCCCACGTGATCAGCCCGTATCTTAGCGGCAAACAGAAACAGCACCTTGCGAACACTGGCACGTCTGTACGCATTTTGTTTATTTTGTTCATTCCAGCTCTTAAATCCTTTTACTAATACCACTTTTCAATAGATCTATTACAATTTATAATTAAATGTAATGATTTATAAAAGTCTTCAAATACAGCTGTTGAGGTAAACTGTTGAATTAGCACTAATTAAATTTGTAGATAATAAGTTATTTTATTACATTATGTGCCTATCAAGAGATGATTTGAGTAGCATCTGTTTTGTAACTATCGCGTTTAGTATCGCTTCATATGCATTGAATAATTTGTATGTAGATATTTCGTACTCATCACACCTTAGTTTTACTTCCTTACCTGGAGAGGGGCGTTAATGACAGCGACACAGTTTTACACTACTGCTGTTATCATCGTTTATAACCTGTTTCTATCTGTTTTGTTTTTCTAGTTCCAAATTTTTTTTTAAATTAAAGTCAACTAAAAGTTATTGTAAGTTGATTTTGCGTACTCATTTTATTTGTTAGATTTTATATTTTATTTTACTAAGGATAAACTTTGTGTGATAAGTAACGAGACTCAAAATAATGCAGTACTCTTTATTGCACACCAAACATGAGATAATGTTGTTAATACCACTGCTCTACACCAGATTGGTGCTTGAGATTGCTACGTTTAGCGGTAATGCATTGCGCGGATTTAAATAAAAATATTTATTAATATTTTTAATTTATTAAATTGCTAAATATTTGTTTATTGTAAATAAAATCACATAATTTAAGTACGATCTGTGTAAATTAACACATACCAAAGTTCAAAAAATTAGGAACTTCGTAATATATTAATGTTGTGTGACGTTACTATACAATACATAAATTGCAGTTCATTATTTAAGCTTATAATAAATTTAAAAAATAACTATCGTAAAATATAAAAACTTCCAATTACTTCGGAATACACATAACATATGCATTACATTAACGTAAGTCGATTTCTTTCGTAGGAACAACAGTCTTATTCAGGGACCCTCCCTGTTACCTCTTCTGCATTAATTTCTACTGAACATTCCATAATACACTCTGCGTCATTCGCGATGTTCTGGAACCTGAATCCACAGTTGTTCCTCAGTTTAATGATCTCGCTCCTCACAAGTAGCACCACGTAGATTTGAACACCTGAAACATTACAATAATTGTATTATCAATGTTATCAATGCGGTTGCTGGAACGCACGCTTTTGTTTTAGAGGGAATATAAATCCTATTAATGAACACAGCCTTTGTCATCTCACGGTAATTTTACTTTACTGGTTTCTACTGTTCCATCATTTAACCCCGATTCTTTTATTTCTAAAGATAGTTTTAAATAAAATAAATACCTAAATATCCTGGGACAACTCACACACGGTCATCTGGTCCCAAACTAAGTAGAGCTTGTACTATGGTAACCAGACGACTGACAACCATGCTTATATAATTTATAAATACATACATATTATAGATAAATTACACCTAGACACAGAACAAACAATCATGCTCATCACACAAAGTTTGTCCTGGGTGGGAATCGAACCCACGATGTCCGGCTTAGCGGTCAGGGCCACTAACCACTAGACCAACAGGCCCGTCAAGAAAATGCAAGCATTTAATGTTTGACTCTCTCTAATATAAAAATACTTCACAAGATACAAAACGATACGAGGTAGGTACTGTGAAGGAGTAATGGGGTGTGATACGTGACTTAGAAAAGTGTAACCCCGAATATTACGACCCCGTAAGTTCGCGTATTCGAAACACTTAACAACGAATGCACGCTACCTCGAAAAGCTTGACGCCGTAGCCATCGTAATCTCCTATAAGGCCTGTCACCGATTCTGTAACAGGCCTTATAGTGAATGCAGTGATTGTTTTAAGACCCAGCCTCACATTGATTACCTCCAGGATTACAGGTAAATTTGGGATTTCTTTATTCGAGATCACGATGGCTACGGCGTCAAGTTTTTCGAGGTAGCGTGCATTCGTTGTTAAGTGTTTCGAATACGTGAACTTTCGGGGACGTGATATTCGGGGTTACACTTTTCTAAGTCACGTATCACACCCGGAGTAATGTAAATGTCAGCAAAACTTTGTGTTTCTGACGTCTATGTTAAATACGATACGTTATGGTCTGATCATTTTCCCCTTATTCTTATGTGTAACTTGAATGTGATAACACCTAAACTACCCATTGCAACTAAAGTTGATAAGTCTGTAGTGTGGGGAGAACGCACTAAGGAGCAGATCATAGCGTATAGTAAGGAATGCCACAATAAACTTAGATCAATCGACTTTCCCAGTGAATGTAGTAATTGTGCAGATTACTACTGTAGTGATCAGAGCCATAGGGATGTATTGGACCGACTTTACGGGGACATTGTTGTGGCATTGAGAAGTTCAGCATCGGCAAGTCGAGGAACCAGGAATGAGCGTGGGAGAGGTTCACGAATCGTTGGCTGGAATAGGCATGTCAGAGACGCTCATTGTGCTGCCAGATTGCGATTTCTAGAATGGGTTGAGTACGGTAAACCTAAAATGGGTCGTATTTATGACGAAATGTACGAAACGCGACGTATATTTAAGGCTCAATTGAAGTGGTGTCAGAGTCACCAGGAGCAAATTAAGATGGATATCCTGGCCTCACAGCATTCAGCGCGCGATTTTAGAGGTTTCTGGAAAAATACAAAGAAAACGAACCCTCGCTCTGGCATACCTATGAGCGTTGATGGTATGAGTAGCTCCAAAGACATTGCAAACTCTTTTCGAGAACATTTTCTGGTACGATCTCCTTTGGGGAAGGCTGAGACGATGATCAATGCTGAGGGGCTGATGGGCAACCTGGGGACCCGCTTCTCAGCCAAAGATGTGGCTAAAGTCATCAAAAGCATTACGAGAGGCAAATCCCCTGGACATGATGACCTCAGCATTGAGCATATTCAGCACGCTGGTCCTCACATATCTAGAGTCCTAGCAATGTTTTATACCCTATGTTTGGGACACTCCTACTTACCTTCAGAGCTAATGAAAACCATTGTAGTGCCTGTGGTGAAAAATAAAACTGGAGATGTAGCAAATAAGAACAACTACAGGCCAATTTCTTTAGCAACGATTGTAGCGAAAGTGTTTGACGGTTTGCTTGAGGCACAGTTAGACAAATCTATTATACTACATAATAATCAGTTTGGGTTTCGACCGTCATTATCTACGGAGAGTGCAATACTGTGCCTCAAGCATACCGTCAGATACTATACAGCTCGTAGAACACCAGTTTACGCTTGTTTCCTCGACCTGTCGAGGGCTTTTGACCTGGTGTCCTATGATGTCCTGTGGAAAAAACTGAGGGATATCAATTTACCACCAGAACAAATTAATATCCTAAAGTATTGGTATGATCACCAGGTCAACGCTGTCAAATGGGCGGGGACACTATCTGACCCATATAGGCTGGAGTGTGGGGTGAGGCAGGGGGGGTTGACCTCGCCATTACTCTTCAACGTATATATAAACGCACTGATCGTCGCGCTCAGCAGCCAGCGAGTCGGGTGTCATATTGATGATGTTTGCGTCAACAATCTAAGCTACGCAGACGACATGGTGTTGCTGAGCGCGTCGGTCTGTGGGCTCAGAAAGTTACTGTATTTGTGCGAGACGTACGCTAACTCTCATGGCTTGAAATATAATGTAACTAAGAGTCAATATATGGTATTTAAAGCTGGAAAAGTACATCCATCCTATGTGCCCCCTATTTCACTGTACGGTACTCCTTTGGCTAGGGTTGAACAATTTAAATATCTGGGGCACATAGTTACAGCTGACCTCAGGGATGATACTGACGTTGAGCGGGAACGGAGGGCATTGTCAGTACGTGCTAACATGATAGCACATAGGTTTGCACGCTGCTCCTCTGGAGTTAAAATTGCGCTATTTAAAGCTTATTGCACTTCGCTTTACACCTGCAACCTATGGACTACTTTTACTTTGAAATCATACAATGCCCTCCGCGTCCAGTTCAATAACGCATTCAGGTCGATGTTGGGACTGCCCCGGTACTGCAGTGCCTCGGCCATGTTCGCAGATGCGCGTACTGATTGTTTTTTCACGACAATGCGAAAGCGTTGCACGTCTCTAGTGCGCAGGGTGCGGGCTAGTTCCAACACCGTGCTGGCAATGATTGCGAGCAGAATAGACTGCCCGTACATACGAAGGTGCTGTGACATGCATGTAGCAGCAACAAAAATTAAATAATAATTAATTAATTGATCACTAACACTTAGGTTTAAGCTTTACTAACAACTATGAGTTTTTGTGAACTTGAAATAAACGATATTCATTCATTCATTCAATGTAATAAAATGTATGACTTTATCATCACAATAAAATGAGAAGTAAGAAAATCTTCATCGTAAGAATGAGATAAGCCTTCATTGTTAAGAGACTAAACAGAAGCATCTTTATTCAGCTCTTTTCATCTGATGTTCAAAGAAAATAACAATTCACTCTTCGCCGAAAACAAATGTGGCCATACGCGGAATGAAGCTAAATAAATGTTTGTAGTCCCTTAGTGGGAAATTGAAGATAATTAATTAAATATTAATCAAAGAGTGTATTGCAACAATACTTACACATTTGGGCTATCCAAGTCCCCAACTCTGAGAGAAAAATCCATATGTAGATCGGGAGGTCTTCAGACCTAGGAGAATCGAATAAAGTCAAGGTATATATGGAGTAGGCGGACCAAGTCAGCCCAAACAACACACAGAGAACAATGCTGTAGATGTAATAAGCTCTTAACAACTGCAGGTTTTTCTGAAAATCATAAAAATGTTTGATTAAAAAGAAGATACAGTTCCACTTATTATGGCACAACACACAATGAGACAGACGCAAGAAAAAAAACTCTACTTTTTGTGTAAGCTGGGACGTACCCCAAAAAGAAAAACTTATCGTAACTTTATTTTAGCACTTTATCGACATGTTAAATACACAAAACCATGCATAGTTTTACCTTTCTAGCTCTAACCGCATGTACGATAAGCCTTTTGTACCATTTTGGCACGGAATCTTACAAATGAATCTCTAGTTGTGGACGTTCTTTAATTTACAGAATGTTAAGAATGTTACGTGGAATCAACACAAGACTATACTCATTGGATTAAACAAGGACTATTGGGATCAGCTAGTGTGTAAAAACTCACCTTATGCCCACCAACGATGAATAAAACGTTCAGCACCATATCTGAAACTGCCAATGTAAGCAGGATACTTATTATTATAAATCTTGAAACATTTTTTTCATTCTTTTTTGTTTAGTTGCACTCTATTTTTCGTTAAGAAATCTTTATGGCAATTAGCACAATTTCTTAGATACATTATAGCAGTATAAGCATTCATACTTGTGAAATACTCAACGAGGGAACACTGACTCCCAAAATACAGGATCACCTAGTTTGGGAGGCAGCGGTTTTATAATTTGTAAGCTGTAACTGTATGCCTATACCTAAATTAAAATATTTGTAACTCGCTTCTTTTAGTAAATAAAGATTATTATTATTATTTTTATTATTATTTTTCCTTTGGTCGATATACACCAGCCGGTACAACGTCGTGCATATTCCGACGAAGAAAAGCAAGGATATGGCCTGAAAAGTAAAAAAAAAACTTTTTAGATTTAAACGGGAATATAAAATGATATTAGGGTACTGTTGAAACTCATGTAGGTTGTGGCGGAGGTTTCTTAGGCAGTCGCTTCTTGTAAATCTCTGGTGTTACTGGACAGACTTTAAACTTCGAACACACGTGATTCGAGACACAATAGAAAGTCGAAAGGTTAGCTAGGAAAATGATTGAATAGTACCACAAAAAATGATTGAATAGTACCACAAAGTAAGTATAAAAAAATAGTACTTACCAATCTGACGTACCCCCACGTGATCAGCCCGTATCTTAGCGGCAAACAGAAACAGCATCTTGCGAGCACTGGCACGTCTGTACGCATTTTGTTTATTTTGCACATTACAGCTAGTATCCTTTCTTTTTATGAAAACCACTATAAGACTGAGCGGCTAAGATTCAAAATTAATTATAAAAAGAGTCGAACACAAGCACAGCTCTGTTGAGGTCAACCGTTGACTTATTAGCACTGATTAAGTGTGTTGTTAGTTAGTTATTTTTTAATAATTATGTGCCTATCAAGAGACGATTTGCGCTCTTTATACTTATCTGCATTTGTTTATATTCGCAAATTTCCAGGAATTACGCAACAAAACGAAATAAGTAAATTGCTACATATTTATTCCCTTCCTTCGTGTGTTTATCCCATTTTATCGTTATAAGTATTATGTTTGTTAAAACGTTGCGGAATGTTTATAATAGTTACCGTGACCCTGGAACATAAAGGGCAATCGAAGGAACATGAGTGGGTTTTAGTCAGTAAGAGTCTGACACGCCCTCCCGCCGCACCCAGGAAGAGCAGTCATTGGATGATTTCCCACTCACCAAAAAAGAAAAAATGTTTGTTAAATTTTTAATGCGACAGTCTTTTGTCTAAATCTATACTAATATTATAAAGAGGTAAAATTTGTAAGTTTGTATGTAGGGGGTAATCTCTGGAACTCATGTACCAATTCTAAAAATTTTTCCACTGGCAGAAAGCTACATTATTCCGGAGTGCTATACAAAAACCTAACGTAACGCGGGTGAAACCCCGAGGAACAGCTAGTATTTCATATTTAATTGAACTGATTACAAATGAAGCTTTCTCAATAGTTTATATCAGTTAAAGTTTCCATAATGGCCCGTCGAATCTGGGGGTAAGGGGGGTCGGAGGGTGGAGAGGGGTGGGGCTGCCCCCCTATACCACACCCAATGTGCGGAGCCCCATGGTTACGGAGATAAAGTTTGGGTTTTTTAAGTTTGGGATTTTTCGTGTTAAATCGGGGCCTGTTACCTCGCTTCGCTCGCTCACTACAACCCCGCCACCTCCTTCTAACCTAACCTGTCCGAGTCGGGGCGCCCTAAAATTTTGATCGATCGCTCTCGGATTGACGATCCTTATTCGTTTTGAAAATATAATTAGGTATATTAAAGACATGATAAAATTGAACGAAACACCCCTCCGCCCTAAACGAAACGTAAAACGTCAAAATTGACATCTACTTTGACAATTTATCTAACCTAAAAATGGCGTATTATTTTTCATTTTGAATGGAAAATATGTGAACTTCAAAAAAAATTATCTCGTAAACCGTGAGTCCCTGCACCTTAAAAATATGTGAAAAAGCCTTCAGTTAGTAAGTACTATCTACAAATAAAACATAAACTTCCAACTCGACGGGCCATAATGGAAACTTTAGCCGTTTTTACCCATCGGTAGGTTTAACTACTAAAGGTAATCAGGCTCCCTCAATCTCTAATCTGGCTGCTGCCCTTTGTAACATTAACAGAAAAAGTCGATTGCGCTTGACGTCAACTCTAGAAGGATAAACCTGTTATGACAGATGTAAGATGATATACCTAAACAATTCACACTTCTTACTAATATACTAATATTTAATATTATAAATGCGAAAGTAAATCTGTCTGTCTGCCTATTCTTCTCGCCTAAACCACTGAACCGATTAGAATAAAATTTGGTACAAATATAGTCGGGGACCTTAGAAAAGACATAAGATAGATTTCATCCTGGAAATTCCCCGGTAACGGGAACTATTATTCCACTCGGACTGAGTAGTGGGCAAAAGCTAGTATATTATTAAAACAAAAGTAAAACTTCAAACTCATTTATTGCGAAAATGGGTAATGAAAACATGGATACATTAAATAGGTTTGGTATCTCCATAATCAGCCTGAAGGCATGCAATTTTATTGATATTTATTTTACTGCTTGTGCAAATTCATTGAGACAAAATTAATTAAGACACAATTTATAAATCGTAAAAATAATAAATGTCAGGTAATGTTATTAATAAAATGTCAAAACTAGTCAATCGAAAATATATAAAATATGTCAAATAATAATAAAAAAATAAAATAAGTCAAGTCAATAAATAACGTTAAGTATACAAAGAGCCCTCACTGTTGTTTTGAAATTTTCGGGAAATCCGAAATCTTGGTAAAAAGTTGTTGTTACTGTTATTGATAACGAATGAAGATAAGTACACTATAATCTACAAGGTTTCGACCTCTTTATCTCTTCTATGATTTTGACATTGACACATCTGTCTCGACGGGGTGTTTCAAATTACGTCATTAAATTCTAAATTATTTACTAATCTTCAGCATTCGATTTTATTATGTTACCGCCACTACTTTACTACGAAGTACTAACTTGGGATTTGATGAGTAGTTAAACAATTCGATACACTCATTAATTAGTTACTACGTCCCACGTTACAGTTCTCGGGTCCAAGACGTTACCGAAATAAAATATACAGGGTGGAAAGTTTTTATGGGCCCTGGAAGTAAAATACTTTAACACACTAAGATAGATTGTCTAACTCAAAGAAAACACTCGTTTAATTTTTTAAAGAAATAAAACTGCATTACAATATTTTTCAAAACGATCTCAGGCCCGGGAATTGAACTGGCGTAAAATGGGAAAAACCACATCCTGTACCTTTATGACATCAATAATTAATTGATAGGGTCACTCATGAGTACCAAATTTTTCAAACAGACGTGATAAATGAAAACGATGAAATTTTAACGTTTGAAATCAAAGGGCGAATGAGACCACCAATTATTTTCGTTTAATTGAAATAATATTCTTCGGTGGCCATCATCTCCCTAGCCTTTTTCCCAACTGTGTTGGGGTCGGCTGCCAGCCTAACCGGATTCAGCTGGATACCGGTGTTTTACGTGGAGCGACTGCCTATCTGACCTCCACAACCCAGTAACTGGAAGACACGATACCTCTTGGTTAGACTGGTCAGAGTTTCTGACTAAAAAGTAACGACTGTCAAAGTTCTACGAATGACAACCGGGACCAACGGCTTTACGTGCTTTCCGAGGCACGGAATGTCAGCGATGTCCAAAATAAACTTTCGAAAGTACATATGAATTGAAAAAGTCACATTGGTACTTGCCCGGATGCGAACCCACAACCTCTTACACGAGAGGCGAGCGCCTTATCCACTGGGCCATCACGACACTGCAATATTCTTCGGTGGTAATGGGATTAATTTAATAATTCATGTTTGTTACAGAAATTTGATCCTTATAAAAGACCCTAACGTCTAATGGCATAAAATACAGAGACTTATTCGGAATTTAGCCGGAATTTTGTATCGTTAAAATACATAATTTTGTTTGAAGCAAATAACATTATTTATTTTAACGTACAATAGTTTAGGGCCCATTGAAACTTTCCACCCTGTATAGTAAAAGAGCGCGAATCTTTTCTTGATGGTAACTAATTAAATTATCAACTTAATCATTCCTTTTTTTTTTGGTGAGTGGGAAATCATCAAATGACTGCTCCCGTCCTGGGTGCGGCGGGAAGGCGTGTCAGACTTTTACTGTTTAAACCCACTCATGTTCCTTCGATTGCCCTTTATGTTCCAGGGTCACGGTAACTATTATAAACATTCCGCAACCCTTAATCATTGCTAAGCCAACGATTCAACAGCTGTGCATTAACACAACCTGTGCACACTCTTATTTATTGTTTAACTCTAAAATTAGCTGATCAGTTTTAAAAGTGTTGTCCATAAAAGGAAGGTATACTTAATAGCTTGTATCAAAATAACTAGGAAATCTAGAACAAACTTACTTAGTTCCTTTCTAGATCGTTTTTAAATCTCCTAGTTATTTTGATACAAGTGGCTTACTACTATATCTTTCTGGGACTATAGGGCCTTTTTAGTCTAGTGGTCACTGACGACAACTGACACGAAAGCAAACACAGCAAAAAAAATCGGTTGATGTCTGGCATTGTGTCCAGCCCGCAATCAGTAAGTGTTTTACCTGGGACTCAAAAATATATCATGTTTTTGTTGCCTTTGTCTACCAATCTCTGCCTACTGACTTGGCTGTGTTTAGTAAACGTTTTATTTTTCTTTCATTGGTAATGAGAGACTAGGTATAGTGATACTGATAATTTTAGACTTTTCACTATGCCCCTGAAAAACATCATAACGGTGACGTGGCGATAGAAAATACAATGTTTCACCTTTTTCACTATTTCTCAAACAAATGAAACTTTAATATTATTTCACACCTGTGGAACCTACCTAGATGCTGAGGCAACAGATCAGGGACTATCGGATATGTGAAGATTTAAACAAAATAAAAAAAAATATATATAAAATATTTGTTTATTATCATTATGCTATAATTAGAAAAAGGGCCGCATCCATGACCGTTCGGCTGCGTACCGCCACTAATAGTCTCCTGAGCGTGTTCCGAGACTGGTGGGATTCTCCTCTGCTGTGCCACTGGATAAGGATCCACTCTAGTTAAGATTTTGTATTACTAACACTAGTCTTTAAGTAATTTTGTTATACTAAACCTATGAACTGTTGTCTGAATCAAATTAATTGAATTGAATAAATTATTTTACCACTTATTTACACTATCTTAACATTTCACAATATACTTAAATAATATCACAAGTGTGGAATGTGTCCATATTTTATGTCGTTCATATTTAAAAGTTCTAATAACTGTCCGTAGTCAGACCTAACCTTATTGTTGGTTAAAAATGCTTTTGCGAATAGAGTATTAAATACTTATTACAGCACGTCAATATAATTTAATATGACAAATCATATAAGCTATATGTGGAGGCTTGTAATTAGCTATTTGTTTATATTATTTTCTTTATATATTTGACTGTTAGCCTGTAAGCCTTCTTTAAAATAAATAAATATAAATTAAACATAGACAAATTGATCAAACGTAAATTGCAGTTCAAAGTACAAATACAAAAGATTAGAGTAAATTCGAAATAAATCATCCTTGAAATAAAAAAATCATTACATTCTTTTAAAAACATACGGCAAAAACGACAGTCGATTTCTTTAGGCAGATCAACAGCCAGTTATTATATAAGTCTTTTCCTTCATTCTATATCTTCTAGTCCTGGAATGTCTACTGCACATTGCATAGTGTGTTTCACTTCAGCTACGATGTTCGTGAACTTGAATTCGCAGTTGTTTGTCAGTTTGACGATCTCGCTTCTCACAAGTAGCAACATGTAGACGTGGATAGCTGAAATAAGATAACAATTGGATTAATTTGTACTTTGTTTTAAATATTAATTGTTGAAGAAGAATCCGGAACATCACGCTCTGTTCTAAATTGTGGGCAAAAATGCTGCCAGGCTCAATTGGAATCAGGCAGGTCACGTTAGACGAATGCAGACAACCAATGTCTGGAGGTCTCTACGACGTGCGTGCCAAAAAATGGACTGCGTCGCAGAAGTCGGCTCAAGAAAAGGTGGCGGCATGGTATTGACGCATACCATTAGGGTTGTTTAGAGGGGGCGAGGGATAAGGGAGTCAGAATCTTGCTTAGCAGTGGGACAGTAAAGGCTAGAGAGCAAAAATGTATTATTGTCGTGGGTGCCAGGGTTTGTTCGGTGATGGTTTGCCAACGTGCTCCACCAAATTAACCAAGTATGTGTTGGTGATCTTCATTTATTTCCAAAATTTAAACAGCTCAGTTTTGATAGGATTTTGACATTGGATGTATGACATTATTTACATTTAATTAATTAGTATATTGTAGTGATATGGGTTTAAATGAGAATAGTACCGAGCTGGCAGAGGTTCAGTACTACATGGTTAAACTACAAGCTTTCATAAATCTTTTATTTATGGAATCGATGCTACAAAGGGGTATTATTATAGAAATATCGACTTTGTCATTATAATATAGTGACAAAAAGTAACAAGAAGGCCAAAAATCCGTTGAAACTTGTAATAAATAACTACTCACCAATATGAGCTAACCAAGCAGTAGTGACACATAGAAAGAGCCATATGTGGATAGCGATTGGATCACCACGAGTCGAACTGAAGATATTTACGAAGTAGCCGATGCCAGCCAACCCGACCAGGGCACAGATTATAAAGCTGTAGTAGTAGTAAGCTCTCAACAATTCCAGGTTTTTCTGAAAATTATAAACAGGTTTATTTATAATAGGTTTATTTGTAATTTTTGGTTTATATTCCAGAGACATCTTCATCATCTCGATCATTAGGCATCTTTTGGGTAAGCTCGCTCAATCGTAGGCCCCGTCTATGCCCTCGGACTAGTCCTTGACAAAAAGCAAGCTTATAAGTAAAAAAAAAATGAGGTTATGTTTGATAGAGTTTCAAACTATGAACAGTTTAGAAAAAAAAACATCATCTTTGAGATCTTTAAGAAGACTGACAAATACATATTTATACATAGATAGCTCTTCATACCCAATAATCCAAACATAGATAAGAAAGGCTATGTAACATCTTGCTGCGACTATGGGAGAGGGGTAATAATAACCAAACCGCTAGCGACAGCCAGTGATCTGATTAAATCAGATCAGTAACATTTTATTCAAAGTTTTATTAATTAATTGATATTCTTAATATCTCAAATAAACTCACCTTATGTCCACCAATGATGAAAATAGTGTTTAGCACTATATCTGTCAATACCAATAAAAGCAGGACGCTTAGTATCGCGACATCTTCCATATGTTTTCTATATAATTCCGAGTATAAACTAGCAGACATCCCGCCTAATAAATACAAGGATACGGCCTGAAAAGACAAATACAGTTTCAACATATTACGTCGAGATAAATTTATTTGACATTGGTGCTCATTCTCTTGTTCACAAACTTAACTACATTTAAGTCAAACGCATCTTCCTCTTTCCATTTCTTAAAGAAAAGGACAGAAGCTATACATTTTAGTTTAATTTATCTATGGAGTGTCTAAGTTTGACAGGACTTATCTAATATTTTATCTTCTGTCCTTTCCTTAATTAAATGGAAAGAGAAAGGTGCACTTAACTTAAATTTACGCTAGTTTGTGAATAAGAGAATCGGCACCATTATGGAATTGTATACCAAAAATATAATTTCATCATTCCTCCAAGCGGGAGACAGAACAGAACTTGGTTAATAGGCAAAAAGCGAGGATTAGGACTGGGAGAAGCCCAGACTGCCTAGCAACACGGATCATCAACATTACTTTATTAGTAAGAGAAGCACACTTTTATGGCGAGACTGGCGAGATAAATAGGCGTTACTAGACGTACTTTGGCTTAGCCATGTTCCGTCTCTGTCGTGAACATGACGTTTGACAGTTGTGTAACAGTGACAAATATAGTGCTAGGTAACGTCTGTTTATCCCGCCCATTGTTTAGCAACATGGTTGCATAAACATGTTGACGAGTTGCTGTAATCATATTACGGGCAACACTTGTTTTGCGGTGTTGATCACGCCATACTGCAGAGTTGACGCCCGGCGACCGACAACATCAGTTGATCAACAGTTGCTAAACAAATGTTTACCATGAATACGGGGCTCCAATGACTTCAAAATTGAATAGAACTTACCAGCCGAATGTATCCCCATGTTATCAATCCATATCTTAGCGGCAAACAGAAACAGCATCTTGCAAACTCAGGCACATCGGTACGCATTTTGTTAATTTTGGATATTTTAGAACTCAGTAGTTATTTAACTTTTCTTGTATACCGCTCTTCGTATTAATCAAAGATTCAAAATGGATTAATAAACAGAATATTCAAGCACAGCTGCTGAGGTCAACCGTTGACTTGGTACTGATAAAAATTGTCGATAGTAAGTTGTTTTATAATAATTATGTAGTAAAGAATATACACTATTTATCTTTAAACTGTTACAACAACAAAAACAAACGGAATTCCAAGAGATAACGGGCGGATTTCCCGATAAATTCCTCATCAAAACAATAAAGAGATGAAACAAAATAAATATTTGAAAACAAAACACTACATTTTTTAGGAGGGAACCACTTTTGAAGTAATTAGAGAAAAAAAATCTTTAGTTACAAGAATCGGCGGGTGTAGGTCTGTTTGTTGTTATGTATTGCTGTGTTAATGTGCCCGACAGGGTCTATGGATGATTCTATTATTTTATTAATTTCTACCACCTCTACATTTTTTTTTGTGAGTGGGAATCATCAAATAACTTTTCCCATCCTGGGCGGCGTGTCAGACTTTTACTGACTAAAACCCACTCATGTTCCTTTTTTTTTTTTGGTGAGTGGGAAATCATACAATGACTGCTCCCGTCCTGGGTGCGACGGGAGGGCGTGTCAGACTCTTACTGACTAAAACCCACTCATGTTCCTTCGATTGCCCTTTATGTTCCGAGGTCACGGTAACTATTAAGTATAAACATTCCGCAACCCCGGCAGGCGTTGGCCCTGTTGGGCCCCTTCCTGTGCTGACTCCTTTTCTTTGAGGCGCGCGTGGAACAAAACGCGCCGTCTACGCGGTCCTGGTCCTAGCCGGGCGGCGAGCTACCCATCGCTCTCCATCCGCAGAACCGCGCCTACGGTGGCCGGTAGTCGTCTTGCGACTCTCGACGTCTTCGCCTGGGTCTTAGTCCGGGGCGAGAGGCTCGTCGTTGCCTCTCGCGCGCCGCCGCTTCCTTCACTAGCAAAACTGCATCGCAGAAGGAGGCGACGGCACCCCATTCCGTCTCGCCCCGAAGCATGGCCTGAACCAGCGCCGGGCGCGAGAGGTCACCGCCGCCGATCGCCTCTACGAGGACACGTCGATGGTCCGCCCATGCGCCGCACACCTCCACCGTGTGCTCGACCGTGTCCTCCAGGCGACCGTTACTGCAGTGGTGACACCCAGGCGTCGCTTCCGCCCGAACCCGACACAGGAACCTCCCGAACTGACCATGTCCGGTGAGGACCTGTGTCAAGCGAAACGTGAGAGTGCCATGACGCCTCTCCAGCCACTCCTCAATGAGGGGTCTTACCGCCGCTATAACGGCGTGCCCAGCACTAGGTTGCGACACTCGTTGTCTCCATTCCGCCATGAGATCTCGCCGGAGCTCCGTGAGCCGTGCCGCGATAACCCGCGGCATCGGGACTTCACCCCGGCGTTGCACTTCCACGCGCCACTCGTACGTGTGTGCAAGGACTGTTGCCTCCAGATCCCACGGTGGGACGCCGGCAAGGAGGCATGCCGCCTCACAGGAGACCGTGCGGTATCCCCGCACCATGCGAATGGCCATGACCCTCTGGGACGCCCTCAGAAGTCGGGCCGGAGCCGCGGCTAGACTGGGCGCCCACACCGGAACCCCGTAGAGGGCCATGGACCGCACGATCCCCGTGTAGAGCCTCCGGCAGGAGGCGTTTGGACCACCGAGATTGGGCAGGAGCCGCTTGAGAGCTCCGGCCTTCACCAGTTTGGGGCCCAAACGACGGAAGTGCTCCGTAAAGTTCTACCGGTTGTCGAGGACAAGTCCCAGGTACTTTATCGTCGACTCGACACCGATGTGAACCCCTCCCACCGTTATCTGAGAGCCCGGAGGTGGCCGGTGCCGAGGGTCATGAAAACACATGGCCTCGGACTTGTGCAGGGCCTCCTCGAGTCCCAGCTGCCGGATCCTGTCCACGACTGTCGCAACTCCACTTGTCATCAAGTCGGCCGCCGCCTGGAACGACTAACCCACTCATGTTCCTTCGGTTGCCCTTTATGTTCCGAGGCTACGGTAACTATTCCACAACTCCGGCAACCACCTGTATACACTTACGAACGCTAAGGGTATAAGTACTTATTGCGTGACTAATAGACTTGTGAACCTAATTTTTTTCGGCTACCGTTACAGCTAATTTAAGTTATATGCGAGTGAATCTTTGATTATGAATTTGATATAAGTAGCTCAACTGTTATTGAGCTTACGTTACGTTATGAAAACGAGCTGAATTATAATCCCTGCACGAATTTTTGTTACTTTTATATCTAACCGACAACTACCTAACGTACTTTTGTTATTATGTACTTTTATGTAGGTTGTTTTAATGGATTGATAAATAATAATCTAAGAATAGAAAAATAGGAAAATGATCAATGATTATGTAAACTAGAATAAATATTTTTTATTGAATATTCATATAAATTATTTACTCAATTTAAACAATTCGTTTTATTAATAAACAGAATCTTTAAATGCCTTAGTCCCATTTCTGTAAAGTCTTCCATTACCAAGGGCTGGAGTGTCTTCATTGACTTTATAATCATCATCAGTATAATTTACATTAGGTCTTTGCTCATTGGTATAATTATCATTTGCTGTATAATCTTCATCGGCATAATCTACATAGGCATAGTCATCGCCGGCATTTTTATCTTGTTCACATTTCAACTTACACGCTGATTCAGCAGCATTGTTCACAAACCTGAACTCACAGCTGTTCGTAAGTTTTATAAGCTCACTTCTTACTAGCAGAAGCACGTATGCTTGAATCACTGAAATGAAAAATGTAAGTTTTTAATTGGAAAAAAATGTACGTTTTTTTTTCATGTTCACGTCCTTAAAAATGTAGTTTTATGAGCTCACTCCTTACTAACAGGAGTACTATGCTTGAATCACATAAATTAAATGTATTTTAACTAGAAAAATTTAATTCAGGAAATATTTTTATTATGCGAAATCTGAGGTAAGTATTAAAATCAAATGATTTATTTGTGATGCACAAGTACTACTATGCACTAGTACATAATACAGAAAGATCAGCTCTATGGACGAAAAAAATTAATTATCATATAAAAAAATGCGTAGAATAACATTCCAACATTGTTCTCATTTCGTTTCTTACCTAAACGTTGGTTTGGAATAAAACCAAATTCGAGACTCTTACATGACATAATTTTGACATTATACGATTCTTTTTTCATGAAAAGACATATCAAAACGGTTTACATTTAGTTAATTACCTAGGCTAAAATGATAGGGTTACTTCAAGGGATAGACAGATTAACAATAATCATAAAGCCTCGCCCCCACTAGGAACATTTGTCGAACGACATGTGTCCCCGGTGACATCGGGCGATGTCAGGCGACGTCGTTGAAACTGTTCCTTGTCACTACTTTTTATCGACTGTGCGACAAAGAAACGGTTTCAACAATGTCGCGGCGATGTCGTCCGACGTCGCCCGACATCGCCCGATGTCACCGGGGACGCATGTCGCTCGACAAATGTTCCTAGTGGAGGCGAGGCTTTAACCTTTCGACAACCAAGCAACAGCGGGCTATCGCACTGCTATTGTCTTTCTAATGTGTCTCGAATTATGTATATGTTCGAAGGTTTAAAAAGAAACACTTACAAATATCAGCCAGAAAGGTGATCAGATCACACATCATGACAAGGAAGTGGAGAAAATCTATATCATTCCTTTTCATCACCATATGCGTAACATACGCAGTTAGAGCTATCAATATGATGATCAGCAGGATCCAGAGAATAAAGCTGTAGATGTAGTAGAATTTCAACATCTTCAGGTCTTTCTGAAATGGAAGGATGTCTTTTAAAACTTCTAATGGCGCTGGCTCGTGTTACACGGGAATATTAATATGCAAAAAGTTTATTTCTCCACATAAATTATTAAAATAGTACAGACATTTTAACATAAAGAAAGTGCCTGGAGTCTAAACTGGGGTTTCCTTGTAATTTAGGACTCAATATGAAGGTATACGCAGCAGGGGCAGGGCTGTCAGAAAGTCTTGCCTGAGCCAAAAGCTGCGACCCTCGGCCTAAAAAAGTAGTACGTGAGGTCTATCTATGGGTCTATCATCTAACGCAGAAATCGGAGACTTCACATAATCTTGTAACCACTTTCTTGTACAATAAATATTTAATTTTAAAGATTCCATTCTCAATGTAAGACGTATTTAAAATCTTCAATATTAATAAAGACCCATATTCTTCTTTTCATAAAACGATCGAATATTTCAACGTATATCTAAAACTCACCGTATGTCCAGCTATGATAAAAACTACGTTGAGTACAATATCTGTGCCAGCTAATATCACGAAGAATCCGCACAGTACTATGTTTATTTCGTAACCCGATTCAGTCTTGAGCTTCTCCAGGATATAGAAGAAACTTTTTGAAGCGCCGATCAATAGTATGATACCTATTACCTGAAAATTTTATAAGTTTGGGTAGATAGGAAATATGTCCCATTTTGGCGCTTGGTGTGTCGTCATAATAAAGTATGACGAAACACATAGCGCGCCAAAATGGCCAGGCAAAGACCTACAAGCTATTTACTCCTCAACATTGACATTTGTAGTAATATATATTTACGAGAATGAAATTTGTATTTCTAAATGCATAAGTAGCTCTGTCTGCTATATTTTAAACTGATTTTAGAATTTGGTAGCCATGAACATAAGTAAAATGTAAAGGTAAATTTTATAATATGCTGGTACTCACAAGTCTGATATAACCCCACGCAATCAGTCCAGGTCTTAGTGGCAGACACATACAGCATCTCGTAAACTGAGGCAGCTCCCAGTGCATTGCGATAAACTTACACTATCACTTACAAACACACAGAACAAAAAACAAAATGATTCAGATCTTAAAATACTATATTTTTACACTTTAATATACCTAAGTATCTTCCCCATTTATGCAAGCACAATAACAAAAACAAGAGATAATAAATTAGTAGAATTCACAGTAAACAAATAATATTTTTGAGCTGGAAATTGTAAACATTGTTAAGGAATTGTGTAACGTTGTTTGTAAAATTTCTTTTACCTATAACTTTTGTTACAGAGTTCCTTCCAGAAACAAAAGAACAGCGCAACAATATTCACTTGTAAAACTAAGTCAATTGCACAAACAGGACTAATAAAACTGTCGCACAGAGAATTAGGATACACCTATGAAAATATTCTTGCTCTGTCAACAATAAGTACAGTAGGAAGCAAACTGTGTAGTGTGCGCATGAGATAAGTAGGGACGGTTGTGGCGGTGACACAGCGAGGTAAGTGGTAGCCACGAGCCAAACGACGGTCTATCTAGTCATCGCAAAAGAACCTATTAGGATTGATTTAGATTTAGGTTTTCGTGATGTGTCTGAGAAAAACATTATTTATTTGTTGACCGATTTGAAATAATAGAGAAGGATTTCTCAATTTGGCACTTTTAGTGTTTCAAGTCGTTATTGATATTTTTATTCTTATTACTGTTGTGGTGGTCGTGATAGCCTAGTGGATAACGCGCCCACCTCGCGTGTAAGAGGTTGTGGGTTCGAATCCGGGCAAGTACCAATGTGACTTTTTCAATTCATATGTACTTTCTAAAGTTTATCTTGGGCATCACTGACATCCCGTGCCTCGGAAGCACGTAAAGCCGTTGGTCCCGGTTGTCATTCATAGAACTTTGACAGTCGTCACTGGTTAGCTCTGACCAGTCTATCAAGAGGTATCGTGTCGCCCAGTTACTGGGTTGTGGAGGTCTGACAGGCAGTCGCTCCACGTAAAACACCGGTATCCAGCTGACTCCGGTTAGGCTGGAAGCCGACCCCAACACAGTTGGGAAAAGGCTAGGGAGATGATTTATTACTGGGATAAATTTGAAAAAAAAAAACTATCGTTTAGTTACACTTTTTTGCAAATATTATTTGTGTTTTAATTTAATATTAATTGTATGTATGTGTAACTTGGCTATCGCAATAGGTTGTAACATAAATTTAGGCATTTCAATATATAAATTCTTATATGTTACTAGCTTTTGCCCGCGACTTCGCCCGCGTGGATTAATAGTTACCGTTCTCGGGGGATTTCCGGGATGAAAACTATCCTATGTCCTTTCTCGGGTCCCAGACTATATCTGTACCTTTTATTCAAATCGGTTCAAAGGCTTTGACGTTAAGAAGAGATAGTCAGACAGATAAACAGAGTTACTTTCGCATTTATAATATTAGTATGGAAGTATGGATATATATAATAACAGTATTATTTCAGTACACTGTAAATAAAAAAAAATTAAAAAAATTTTTTTATTTATTTATTTATTTTATTTATTTCAGTACACTGTAAACACTAAAGTAGTTGCAAAAGCCAAAGAGATAAAGGTCGGAATTAATAGAATAAAACGAACAGAAAAGGCGTTACTTTATAATATAATATTAATTAACCATTCGATACAAAATATACAACTTTTACTATCTCAGTATTATTTTAACTTACAAAGAACCATTTATAAAAATAAATCAGAAAAAAATATCCTGCAATAGATCTGCGCTTTTCAGCCAATAAAAAACTTTAGCTGTAAAAGCATGAAAGAATAACAAATAAATCTTTGCATTTTGACCACATTTTTTTGCTTTGATAGCAGAGGAATTGTAAAGATCCTTATCTTATCTTTAAACAGTAATAATCACAATCACTAATTATTTCTCATCATTCGCAGTTCTGTTTCTGCCATCACTTGTTATTTCTTCACAACTTCCATTCTTCTCTTCATCAACTTCTTCTTCTTCTTCAGAATGCATCGTACATTCCCATTTAGCTGCATTGCGTATAAACCTGAACTCGTAGCCTTTCTTAATTTTAATCATTTGACTTCTTATTAGTAGTAGAATGCATGCTTGAATCACTGGAAGTAAAGAAAATGTTAGGAAACTACACTGTTTTATAAAACCAGAATCTGTGCTATACTAGGTGAATTTTTAGTCCTGTACCACCCGCTAGGAGATGATTCTACCCATGAAAACAAACAACTTTTATTATGGAACCAACTCTGAAATCTCGAAAAAAATATCAGCTGTTTCATATATTACGGTCGGAGGGCATTGAACTTTTGTTAGGAACAGCAGATATTTTTTTCGCGATTTCAGAGTTGGTTCCATAATAAAAGTTGTTGGTTTTCAAGGGTAGAGTCATCTCCTAGCGGGTGGTACAGGACTAAAAATTCACCTAGTATCTATATAGCACTGAAGTGGTACTAAATGATGATCATTATCATCGTTTCCTTTATTCTATTTTACTTGGGTTTTTTTATAAATGGAAAATTATCAAATGACCTCTCCCGCCTTTAGTGTCCGACTTTTACTACTAAAACCCACCCTTGTTCCTTCGGTTGCCCTTTATGTTACGGGGCAGCGGTAACTATTAGAACTGTTTCGTAACCACGGCAGGATTAGAGCTATTCCGTAACCCCGGCAGAATTTTACTTAGGTTCGGCACGACACGGTTCCCTCTTCTAAATACTTATATCAACCACCGTGCCATCATTCCTCCATTTTTTCTTAACTAGAACTGGAAGCGCTGATCAGCATATGGTTTTCTTTATTCTACCATTGATAACGTTATTTAATGACGGCATTCATCCGCTTAATTCGTTATAGATTCCATTTATCTTTCTTTTGGTTAAATTCATGTGACAAGGAGATGAAAGTGGAGAAAACTCCCCCACAACATCCCTTTTAGTCACATGAGTTCCATCAAATAATAATAACATTAAATACTTAAATAGTGAACGGTAAATGTAATAAATAACTCACAGATTTGAGCAAAACAAGTGGACAAGTCCACCAGCAGTACCCAGGTGCGGAACTCATCGATCTCTTGTAGATTGTACCAGTACACTGTGTAGGCAGACAATCCGAAGCCTATCACAGCTGTCGCAATCCAGAGGACGAAGCTGTACACGTAGTATACTCTCAATAGCTTCAGAATTTTCTGAAATATATTAAGAAATTTTAGAAAAATTGTTATATACGAACAGGTCAGTCAATAATCTCTATTTTTCTGGTTATGTTTACTGCAACAAGTGAATTGACATTAAGATTCTCTTCCTCTATTGCATCTGATGTATGAGTGGTCATGGTCAAGAAGAACTCAAGTGCCTTATGATCGAAAACAAAATTTTCAACAAAACAAACAAAAATCGTATGTTTACAGTCACCTTATACCTAATACTACCTAGAATAAGCTAGATGGTGTGAACTGTGAGCCTTTCACAAAGCATCCCGGATAAATTTTATTGTAGTGTGTGCTTTTGTATTAAGTAATGCAATTTAAATTTTTATATCTGCATTTTTTTCTCTGGTACATATCTGCCTACGTACAATAACATCTGAGTGTTCAGAACAACCCTCAGTTAAGTTTTTCCACCAGATGAGGCCATGTATATTTGGCATACAAGCTTTACAGTACTCACCCTATGTCCGCCAATCACAAACATAATGTTCATCATGATATCCGCTAATGTAAACAGCAGGAGTAATGCCAACAACGCTGCATAGATTTTATAACTTATATCTGGTTCCGTTTTCGTCAAACCCAGCATCGTGGAAAATGATTTTTCGGCACCAACCATCACTAGGGCGGATATTACCTGAGTAAATAGTATATTTTTAATTAAATCTGCAATATCATCAGTTTTATCGGTGGTGAAGGAATGAATTTCTGTATTGATTCTTTATTTCACTGCAGCTTCTAAACTCCTGAACCGATTGAGGTTTTTTAGATATTTTTAGAATCCTTGCATTGTCCCAAGTTTTTGGAGATTTCATGTTATATTTTATTTTAGTTATTTATCTAGATGAAAAATGACTACCTATATGTATGCGATTGAAATCAGTTGTATTTGTGGGACTTGGGAATACAGATTTTTAAATACTCTTAAACAAAACCGCTTATTTTTTAGAAGTTTGACAACACAAATTTATTTTTAAGGACGTGTGGATGACTAAGTGCTAAAACTAATTTAAGAAATTTTAAATACGGTGTATAAAAGAAACTCAGAAAATCTTACGGGAAAAGTGAAAAGTAGGAGACAAGACAATCCAAAACAAAAAATAACATGCCTCTTTCATAATTCTAAAGCGACTTCATACTAAATGCGCACTCACCAATCTGAGATATCCCCAGGCGATCATACCATATCGCAGCGGCAGACACAAACAACATCGTGTACACACGGGTAACTCCAACCGCATCTTCACAGAGCCCTTATCAATCCCACTAGACCAGTACAAGATTTAAAACAAATGAAAAATAAATACAGCACACATCATAGAAGGTTAAACCCACGCTAGACCACTACAAGATTTCAACAAATTAAAAAATATACAGCTCACACGAGGCCATACAAATTTGAACACACACTCACTCGTTTTATAAACATGAAAAGAATAGACTAGTTTCTTTTAAGTAAAGGATTATTATTTAAAATAGAAGCAAGCAGTGAACGCGGTTGCGCTTGCAAATTGTATCAACGACACAGACGGTGGCTAAGTGGTTGGCCCGTGGATTGGCGCCCGCGCATTTTGAAGACGCTATTATAAAGATACACCATGCTGTGATATAGGCCCGAGGAAGTAAGGCAGAACAAAGAAATAAAGCTTTACACTTTGGATGTCAAGTTTTTCTATAAAACTTTACTAATAGTGCTTAGGAATAAAGTATTACCTATTGGCATAAGAATTTTCAAAATCAAGCTAGCGGTTCTGAGGTTTAAAGTAACAAACTCTTCTAGTAGAGATTCTCTATTTTATCCTGGTCTTCCTACGAAGTCAATAATGTAATGTCTTGTAGAACATGCATCATCTGTATTTCCAACTAAAACTGATTTCTTCTAGGCAGCGATACTAAGATGACTCATATATTAACTTTATCAAAGGTTTGATGATCGTATCCGTGTTTTTGAGAACGGCGACAATGCAAGCAATACCATTTCGTCAGCAAGAGGAATTGAGCCCTAAACTAGTAAGGATTAGGTTTATTTTAGAAATGTTTTAGACAGTGATTCATTTATACTATAAGAGGGATACAGACCTATAAGCCAAAGGCAGAAATACCTACAGTTCCCTCTCCCTGTGAGTTGGTCTACGCAGATTGAAGAATTTAGCCAAAATTATTCCACAAAAATAAAAAATAATAACTCAATCGTATACAGTCGTGTATCGTGTATTTATTGTGTACAGAATTGGTGTAAGACAGTTATTTATCTCAAGGTAAGCCTAATATGAAGGTTATTAATACTAGCTGCCGCGGTTAGAACTTTTTGATTACTGCTGTGCTCCCACAAGTCTTAGCGTGATGCCTAACCTGATGATTAGACTATCCAACACTAAATTATTTTTTAATGTGAACTAGTAGTTCCAGAGATTACTATGTGCAGCCAACCAAACAAATAAACTACTTAGTCAGTTTTTTTATGATAAAGCCTATTTGGTACATAACAATAGGATCCACCTCTTAGAAGTACTAAAAAAGATTGACAAACATCATGCCTATTTGTAAACAGGACACCACATGGCTAAGAATAGCCGCTGGTATGTACTCATGTAGGATTCAAAGAAGGAAACACCTATTTAATGGTTCGGATAGAAACGACCACGATGATTGTGTGAGTACTTTGAATAAAACTGAGTCAGTTCATGAATGTGTTTATTTGTAGGAATACGGTATTTGACACTATTAACCGATAAATCTAAGACATATTTTTTATAAAACCTTTTTTATTAGTCTTAAGCATCGGATTTGTCTTTAATTTACTGTTAAATTGGATTTTTCATTGCTTTAAAATCAATAAATAGTTAGTCAATAGGGTTGCTAGCTTGTGACGTCACAAGCTGGTATTGACATACAAAGTCTATTGGAGAATTGCGTTTTGACAGCTCATAAAAAGTAGGTCAATTGATGATGGTGTCAAATACCGGATTATAGGGTCACCGTCGTTATGATCTTGTAGATCCGAGGAAGAATGTCAGGTAAATAAATAAAAAATAAGTAAATGCTTTGATAACTCTCACACGGCCATCAGATCTCGAACTCGGCAAAGCCTGTACTATGGTTATCAAATAACTGATATAGAATACAATCATATTCTTAAAATAAATCACACCCAAACACAGAACAAACAATTACGCTCATCATACAAAGATTTGTCCAGGGCAGGAATCGACCACACGACACACGGCTAAGTATTATTATTATTAGTAAATTGCCAGACTTGCATCTGACTACTCATAAATACTGTCAACGATTTACGAATGATAAGAGGTAATATTATTAGAAAAAAAAGGCTTATTACCAAATCAAACAATTGGGATGACGAAAACATAAAAAATTGGCATTCTGTTTAGTCCGTCTGACAGATCGGCCAAAAATACGGGACACGTATTTTTTGCTTGATCAAATTAATAAAAAAAAATACAAAAATAAAGAGCAACAAAGTTCCTGAGTGGGGGCTTTTGACGTCACCGTCCTGCAAAATATAGTATCTGATCGTGACGACATGCGCAACTTTAACGCACTGTATCTTCGTCATTCTTCATTTACGACAAAAAAGAAAAAATACGTGTCCAAAATTTTTTTATAATCTATCTGACGGACTACCTAATTACTTTTTTTGTCGTCTCGCTCATTTATGGATCTTTAGAGTAAATTTCGCTCAAAAACAACGCACTAAATAGTCACGCGAATACGTCAGGATTTTTTTTACTATTATAACAAGGGGAAGACGGGTAATCAGAGGTGAATAATATTTTTTTTCCGTGGTTCCGTACCAACAGCTTTAAGTAAACCTACTATCTACCTTATATCTTTATTCTGGGAAGTGCGGATGGAAATACAACTGGAAAATACTACTACAAATGGAATATTATCTCTCTAAATTGAGTTGTTTTTGTGTTTTTTGACGTTTCTCTGGAATTCAATCATGTTTAGAACAAGCTTTTGCCCGCGATTTCGTCCGCGTTGAATAGTTCCTGTTCCCGGGAGATTTTCGGGATGAAAACTATCCTATGTACTTTCTCGGGGCCCAGACTATATCTATACCAAATTTCATTCAAATCGGTTCAGTGGTTTAGGCGTGAAGAAGAGACTGACATATAGACTGACAGAGTTACTTTCGCATTTATAATATTAGTACGGAAGTACGGATTTTAAAATAACCCGGAGTGTTAACTATTTTCTCCTCTCCTAATGTCAAGGTTTTTATGTTGATCTCATTTGATATGACCTTTTTAATTTAATTAATTATGAGCATTCATACCCAGTTAAGTAATAAAATAAAACTATTGCAAACAGTTATTTTACTCCAAATTATTAAATTGACCTCTTCTAATGCAGACACATGTTTTAATAATTTAGTATTGTTGTAATGTAAGGTACAACACCTAAAGATTAGCCGTGATTAAAAATTAACCTTTTGAATGCTCTAATTACAGACACAATTAAAAAAGCATTGTGTCTCGCGTGGTTCCACGTCCTAGACACACGGAAGGTTAAGCCTGTTTCTTGAAGCGCCTTAATCGGGATTTTTATTATAATGCACGGGGATAAAACGCGTAATCGGTTCAAAAAGAATTTATTAGAAACTAACGATCCAACACAGCTTCACACGGTTGTCACACAATTTTTAAAACTTTGGCTTTTCTTTACGCATTCCATTTCACTTGAATTCTTTTCTCTATATATTAATGAAAACCATATTAATATTGGTTTTGTTATTAAGAATTAAAATTCAAATGTGCTCATGTCTTCTATATTAAGAAAGCCACTACTTACGCAACCTTCTAAATAAAAATAGTAATTACTTAAGTGAATAAATAAATAGAGAACTTACTAAGTAAATAAATATTTGCCTATCTTTAGAAAACTGTGGGACAAAAATAGATAGGTATCTATTTTTTTTTTGGGGAGTGGGAAATCTTCAAATGACTGCTCTCGTCCTGGGTGCGGCGGGAGGGCGTGTCAGACTTTAATGACTAAAACCCACTCATGTTCCTTCGGTTGCACTTTATGTTCCTGGGTCACGGTAACTCCGGGTTCAAGGTAAAATATATACCTATTCAGTTTACGATAACCTTAGTTTATTGAAATACCCTGTACGTTACCCTGGGTTGTAGAGGCCCAGGGAAACAATCACACAGGTAGGTTCGTCTAGGAAACCAGAACCATAGGGAACTGGAGTCCCAGACGAACAGAAGGTTAGGAAAAAGAAATAAACAAGTATGAAAAGAACAGATATATATTTAAAATTATAGCAATGAGAGTACCTGATCACCCTACACTTTGGCCCAAACTCGTAGGATTTAAAATAAATAGGAGAGGATGTTAAAACCAGGATTCGGAGGTGCTTCACGTCGTCACGAGGCAGGGTAAGCGCCTCGGCAACGGAGGCCGGAGGCCGGAGGCAGAGTAGGCGCCTCGACTACGCTGGCTGGAGGCAGAGCAGACACCCCGACTACACAGGCCGGAGGCAGAGTAGGCCCCTCGACAGCGGAGGCTGGAGGCAGAGTAGGCGCCTCGGCAGTAGAGGCCGGAGGCGGAGTAGGCGCCTCGACAGCGGAGGCTGGAGGCAGGGTAGGTGCCCCGACTATGCAGGCCGGAGGCAGAGTAGACGCCTCGACAGCGGAGGCTGGAGGCAGAGTAGGTGCCCCGTCTATGCAGGCCGGAGGCAGAGTAGGCGCCTCGACTACGCTGGCTGGAGGCAGAGCAGGCACCCCGACTACACAGGCCGGAGGCAGAGTAGGCCCCTCGACAGCGGAGGCTGGAGGCAGAGTAGGCGCCTCGGCAGTAGAGGCCGGAGGCGGAGTAGGCGCCTCGACAGCGGAGGCTGGAGGCAGGGTAGGTGCCCCGACTATGCAGGCCGGAGGCAGAGTAGACGCCTCGACAGCGGAGGCTGGAGGCAGGGTAGGTGCCCCGACTATGCAGGCCGGAGGCAGAGTAGACGCCTCGACAGCGGAGGCTGGAGGCAGAGTAGGTGCCCCGTCTATGCAGGCCGGAGGCAGAGTAGGCGCCTCGACAGCAGACGCTGGAGGCGGAGTAGGCGCCTCGGCGGCGGAGGCCGGAGGCTGAGCAGGGGCCTCGGCAATTGACGCCAGAGGCTGAGCAGGTACCTCGGTAGCTCGGTAGCTGAGGCTGGAGGCTAGAAATAGATAACGCAGAAGCGCGTGCAGGAGTAAACTGGGAGGTGAACCCAAGAGAGAGGCCGGTTCACTTAGAGGTTTAAACGTCACTCAAGAGGTTATGCAGTAATATATGAGAGGGTTCACTTCAAGACCTCCCAGTTACTCCTTCTTTCGATGCCGGCACAAGACTGACTCCCCTCTGCAAAAATATCGATAAAGAAGACTCTTTTCGAACACTTTGTTAGGAACACAATGTTTTGAATCAAAAATTTGAAATAGTAAAGAAAATGAGGGTGCCATTAACAAAATTAGGCGGACAGGTCTATAAAAACGTATGCAAACTTCACGAAGATAAACCAACCTCCACCTTTAAAGAAAACAAATAGAATGATTGACAAATGTCTAATGAAAAAGTGTCAAACGTTGTTTACAAATTAATTATTTCTTTTCAGAATGTTATAACTAATTAGAAATACTATTAAAAACAAGGGACCGTAAGTACTACATTTACCCCAACAACCCCGGAAAATTTTCGACTTCAGAGAAAATTTTTGTTAAATTTAGGGGAAACAAAATCTCCACACAAACAAACTTAATAATCTCCAGTCATTCATCAGCAAACATACGTCAAACAAGCATAGGATGGGGTACGGTTCACATTCAATGACTCGTACTCCAGAGAAGATGCTTCAAAAGATAACAATATGACTATAAGGCTTATTTAAAGAGTTGTCATCCGCTCCTGACCAAAAGGCTTATTTATAGAGTTGTCATCCGCTCTGACCATAGGGCTTATTTAAAGAGTTGTCAACCGCTCTTGACCATAAGGCTTATTTAAAGAGTAGTCAACCGCTCTATATGAAAACCCAATAGAGAAAGAAGAAAAAATAGAAATAGATTACTCGAGGGGTAGGGCCTCAAGTAAAGAAAGACAATAGTAGTTACCCGAGGGGTAGAGCCTCAAGCATAATATAATAGATTACCTACAAGAGGGGTAGTGCCTCAAGTAAATAAGAGATTACCTACAAGAGGGGTAGAGCCTCAAGTAGTTAGGAGATTTACCTACAAGAGGGGTAGAGCCTCAAGTAGATAAAAAATTACTTAAGGGGTAGGGCCTTAAGCAATTATAGGGATCCTTAAGGGGTAGACCTTAAGTAACATCCACACTCATTAACAATACACTTATTGCAGAGTGCTAAGAGAGAAAAGATAGAAGAGATAAGAGGAAAGAAAAGAAGTAAGAAGAAAGCAAACAAAATTGCCAAAATATAGCCGAAAGACTGAAGTCAAAACTTGTAGAATAAAATAGATATAATGTAAATAATAAATGATATTTATGGACCTATAAGGAGAAGTATTATTAGAGGTAGAGGATTATTAGAGGAAGAGAGAGGACAACCTATAAAGAGGAGTATTATTAGAGGTAGAGGGAGGTTTGTAATCAATCACATGAGAATGAGCCATTGTGTCGAAAAAAAAATATTAGTAAACAGTAAGTAATTAGTTCAAAAATAAATTCACAATTAGTTCACAATAGAAAGCAAAGTTCAATAAAAATCAGAGTTATTAGCTTAGTAGAAAATTCAGAAAATATTAGTAATACAGATTAATAAACAATTACACAATTGTACGAAAAAAATAATAAATAAGTATTGCAGATATTGTTTACAAATAAACTTATCCACACACACATTGAAAATTAAAATTGTTATTATTATGTTCTGCAGAATTATATAAATGAGGAGTACTGAGTGAATTAATTAAACAGCGTTGATAACTGGTGTCAGTAGTGCAGACGTATTACGTGACTATTTAGTGTTTTTTGTGAGAAAATTATTTTTTTACAGTTCCATTTAATTGTTTGTTTTTGGTGAGTATCATTTATAAACTTTTTTTTTAATAATTTGTAATTTTACTTATAATATGAACTTTGATGAAGAATAAAATTCTATTGGTAACCTCATTACAATCGGCGATAACCTTTTAATTAAAACTAGCTTCTGCCCGCGGCTTCGCTCGCGTTAGAAAGAGACAAAAAGTAGCCTATGTTACTCTCCATCCCTTCAACTATCTCCACTTAAAAAATCACGTCAATCCGTCGCTCCGTTTTGCCGTGAAAGAAAGACAAACAGACAGACAGACAGACAGACAGACAGACACACTTTCCCATTTATAATATTAGTATGGATGATTACAATAACGTCACACGTGTTGAACTCATTACTCTTTCAATGGCATTGCATGGTGCGGTTTTTTTTTAATATTTATTAGTATGAGTAAACTTGACCGTACTGAAAAATTAATTCAAATTATTTATTTTTTGATTACAATGATTTAAAAAGCTTTATTTTTAACTCCTTATTTATTGACTAAACAAGTTCAGTCAAACACGGCCCACATTCCGATTATAAAACGATTATAACCTATGTTCCACAATAAAGAATATTTGAACTTTGAACTTTGAAAATTGTCAGTCATCTCCCTAGCCTTTTCCCAACTATGTTGGGGAGGGCTTCCAGCCTAACCGGATTCAGCCAGTGTTTTATAAAATTATCAGTGATCAGTGGAAATTATGATCTCCAATTCTCCATGATCTTTCAATTCAATTCAATTCAATTCAAAGCATTTATTTCACTTAGACCATTTACAGGTACTTATGAATTGTCAAAGAGTCGGTCGGTCTGTTAGTCAGAAAAAGTGACGCTAATTGCCTGTTCCAAAATGTAGATCTCTATGGAGAAGAACAGGCAAGAAACTCCACGGACACTCTTTTTAAAAATATCATGTTTTACAAAGTCTTGGTTACATTTTCTTTTTGGTGCTTCTACATGTGAAAACAATGTAAGTATATAACAAAATAAACAAATACAAAATTAAAATAAAAAGTCAAAAATAAAAAGTCATGGCAGTTAAGAGATGACCCATCTCAACTGATAGCGCCCGTTCACGAGCATGACGCGTGACATCAGCACCATTTAGCTCAACCATTTTGAAGGGAACCGAATGATCCAACGCACTCGCCACCATCAGCGAGACTTTTTGAGCGAGCATGACAATGCTCCTAACCGCCATGTCTATTTGTGTCAGTAGAAAACTATCGTAATAAATCACTGCATCGTACTCACATTTACAAAAACTCAAATATGCATCTAAATTACACAAACCAAAGTTTTGTACTGTAAATAAATATAAATAAGTGAAATGACATGGCCGGATTCTGCCCTTAAAACTCAATCCAGATTTAATACTGTACACTAATAACTATTATATGAAAAAATCTTTTAAAATAAATAAAAAATAGTCGCAACAATGACGTTTCTCTAACATCTTCTCTAAAATCCCTAAAATAAATAAATGTTTTTTTGTGTGATATCCTGTTTAATTCATTGCTAGGAAGAGACAATTGCATCGACGTTTGGATACACGCATAAGACAATCAGTGTACCTGTGTAAACTATGCTTGATGGTCATATTAAAAAACAGGCTATAAAACGACCGTGACCTCCAGAATTGTATCTTAATGATTTATCATTAGGATATTTACCACTTTTCGAATGGCGCGCGTCTTGACGCGTCTCACGTACCACTTTATAAATCGATAATATATTTAAAAGTGCGTATCCAAATGTCCTAGAGTTATTTTGACGTTTCTGCGAAAGTTAAAATTAACAGTCAAAGCTGTCAAAACTGTGCAGTCTTGCGTTGATCTTATCACGTATTACTGTGTTCGTTGCTGTATTGGATTTTGGATATTTAAACTCGACCTCACGCTATCGTTCATCGGACTTATATCGTATTCTGTTGTGTATATTGGACTTGTTTGCTTGCGATTTGGATTCTGACGCTCACCATGTCTAGGTGCCTGAATTGTAGCGTGACCACTAATCGAATGCGAAGGTATAATGTAACAACTTTAACACCGCTGTTACAAAATACATTGGCTGAATGGTTATCTATACAAGAAGTATGTACCTACATAGTAAATCTTTACATATTTTACAAAAAAGTAGAGAAGGACAACATACTTAACTGTCACGTATTACTTTACTGAGTACAATGTTTTTCAGCTTCCTTCAGATAGGGTGATTTGCAATGCATGTTTTGTGTTGTTAAACCAACGCTTGGAAGAAGGCATACCAGGCAGAGTAATGGGCTACCCAATGGTCTGTATTGGTTGCGGATGCTCTGTTATGGGGAGGCGTTACTCAGTGCGACACCACACACTTGAAGAAAACAGCCCATTAATCGATATTTTTATTTCATGGAATACCGACAATCTGGTTAGTGTGTTTTTAAACATAATATAGTATCGGAGACTGCACTATAATAATTACCTATTACCTATATTTATATTTACCCAATTTACAACGTCATTTAAAACGGCTGAACATGTTACAGGACCTGAGAACAAATCTACAAGCCTGTCATTCCTGTTGGGTGCGAGCTAATCGTCACTTGTTAGTAAATACACATAGACAAAATGATGTACTACAGCAAAATGAACCTGGAGTGCCTGAACCACCTCCTATTCTACTTGCCAATCCACCACCACCACCTCCTCCACCAGCTAATAATCCTGCTGTAGCACGCATAGTGGAACATAATTTGAACTATCTGCCTAGTTACAAGCGTGCTCCGAATACTTCTAGCCATTGTATTTTCAGGGAGTGTAATAATCAATCAGGACATTTAATTCCAACATTTGTTAAAATATTGTTGCTAAAGGGTCACAGTTATTATATTCCCATGAGTTGCAGAATATGTGAGATGCACTTATTTGCAAATGAGTGGCATTTATTACCTGAACACTCAAATACAACATCGTATTTTACTATTCAGCAGACAGAAGATTTGATAGGACTTCTAAAAAGAGATCCAGTAACTTTTGATTTTAACAATGTGGAACATATGGCGCATCACATTTGTCACTATTGGACAGGTCTTACAGTGACAGAGTTCCTAGCATTGTTTAGTGAAATTCCTTTGGGGAATCTAGTAAGTGAACCAAAAACTGCATTGGCGATCTATTTGATTAAACTTCGGACTGGGGATAGTAATCGCAGACTGGCCTCACTATTTAACATGTGCCGATCAACATTGGAGTCACACATGAACAAAGTGAGATCATGTTTAAGTGAACATTTTGTCCCAAGGCACATTGGCCTACAACACATAACAGCACAGCAAATAGCAGAAAGGAATCTAGCTATTCCTAATGCTTTATATGGCAATCAAGAACTTCCTTTAGAAGACAGGCCTGCCATTTCAATTTGTGATGGCACCTACATATATATTCAAAAAAGCACTAACTATCTATACCAGAAACAAACATACAGTCTTCACAAATATGAAAACTTGGTAAAACCATTCATGATTGTGTGCACAGACGGACATATTGTAGATGTTGTAGGGCCTTACGCTGCCACACAAAGTGATGCAGACATCATGAAGGATTTATTCCAAAATTCAGAAAGCCCCATGAGAACTTTCTACAGGGAAAATGATGTTTTTATTTTGGATAGAGGGTTCAGGGATGCAATACCTTTACTTGAATCGTGTAATTATAAAATATTTAAGCCTGAAACTCTTGACTTAGGTGTACAACAACTAACAACTTTGCAGGCTAACAAAAGCCGATGTGTAACATTGTGTAGATGGGTGGTAGAGGTGGTAAACGGTCGCTTTAAGCGTGATTACAAATTATTTAGACAAGATTTTTTTAATGTTGCATCTAAGCATCTGATGATTGATTTTAAAGTTGGTGCAGCTCTCATTAACAGATTCCATCCACTACTCATAGACAGATATGATGCCCCAAATATAATAAATAGAGTTAGACAGTATTTACACGCCCGCAATTATTTAGCTGAATATGTAGCTCAAGAAAATCTGAACAGAAGACGAGTAATGTTCTTAAGAATAGATGCAAATATACCTGACTTGACAAGTTTCCCTCAACTTACGTATGAGCAGTTAATGTTAGTGTCTCTTGGGCCTTACCAAGTGAAGCAAGCCCGGTCCTACTATGGAGAGCATGTTAGGAATAATGGAGTTTATGAAGTGGAAGTATGTCCAGAGTTGCAAAATGCTCAAAACATATTTGCACAAGTGCGTGGAAATAGCCCTTATCTATTGAGGGGGAGAATAAAGTCACGTCACATAAGTAGAAAACAATATTTTTCATATATTTTGTACGATAGGGAGCCGTTTAGCTACAACCCTTTGGATGCTATTTTAGGCTACTGTTGTAGTTGTTTAGTAGGAAATCGGACAGTTGGGTGTTGTTGCCATGTCATGACATTGTTATGGTATTTGGGCTGGGCCAGGCACCAAGAAATTATAACGCCACCAGCCTCTTTTCTTGACAATATTTTGTTGACCTTCGAAGATGATTAGAAAGATGACATCATCTTCCTATTCATCTTCAAAGGTGTTTACGCTGTATCTATCTATATATATAAAGTAGTAGGTAGGTAGTATGTAGGTAGTAGGTAGGTAGTAGGTAGGTAGTAGGTAGGTAGTAGGTAGGTAGTAGGTAGATAGTAGGTAGGTAGTAGGTAGATAGTAGGTAGGTAGTAGGTAGGTAGTAGGTAGGTAGTAGGTAGGTAGGTAGTAGGTAGGTAGTATGTAGGTAGTAGGTAGGTAGTACTAGTAGGTAGGTAGGTAGTAGGTAGTTAGTAGGTAGGTGGTAGGTAGGTGGTAGGTAGGTGGTAGGTAGGTGGTAGTTAGGTGGTAGGTAGGTGGTAGGTAGGTAGTACTAGTAGGTAGGTAGTAGGTAGGTGGTAGGTAGGTGGTATGTAGGTGGTAGGTAGGTGGTAGGTAGGTGGTATGTAGGTGGTAGGTAGGTGGTAGGTAGGTGGTAGGTAGGTGGTAGGTAGGTGGGCGGTAGGTGGTAGGTAGGTGGTAGGTAGGTGGTAGGTAGGTGGTAGGTAGGTGGTAGGTAGGTGGTAGGTAGGTGGTAGGTAGGTGGTAGGTAGGTGGTAGGTAGGTGGTAGGTAGGTGGTAGGTAGGTGGTAGGTAGGTGGTAGGTAGGTGGTAGGTAGGTGGTAGGTAGGTGGTAGGTAGGTGGTAGGTAGGTGGTAGGTAGGTGGTAGGTAGGTGGTAGGTAGGTGGTAGGTAGGTGGTAGGTAGGTGGTAGGTAGGTGGTAGGTAGGTGGTAGGTAGGTGGTAGGTAGGTGGTAGGTAGGTGGTAGGTAGGTGGTAGTTAGGTGGTATGTAGGTGGTAGGTAGGTGGTAGGTAGGTGGTAGGTAGGTGGTAGGTAGGTGGTAGGTAGGTGGTAGGTAGGTGGTAGGTAGGTGGTAGGTAGGTGGTAGGTAGGTGGTAGGTAGGTGGTAGGTAGGTGGTAGGTAGGTGGTAGGTAGGTGGTAGGTAGGTGGTAGGTAGGTGGTAGGTAGGTGGTAGGTAGGTGGTAGGTAGGTGGTAGGTAGGTGGTAGGTAGGTGGTAGGTAGGTGGTAGGTAGGTGGTAGGTAGGTGGTAGGTAGGTGGTAGGTAGGTGGTAGGTAGGTGGTAGGTAGGTGGTAGGTAGGTGGTAGGTAGGTGGTAGGTAGGTGGTAGGTAGGTGGTAGGTAGGTGGTAGGTAGGTGGTAGGTAGGTGGTAGGTAGGTGGTAGGTAGGTGGTAGGTAGGTGGTAGGTAGGTGGTAGGTACGTAGTAGGTAGGTAGTATGTCAAATCGAATTCAGTATTCATAGTTGACAGGACAACGTCTGTCGGGTCAGCTAGTTATTATAATAAAATATAGAACCATAATTAAGTTTTGTAAATAAAGTTTTCTTCATGTCTCGATAGATGGTGTTAGCTTATTTAAATTCGAGCTATGTTTACGTTAACCTGGCAATGTATAAGGGGCTATGATCTTATTTCAGTAAATGCCCTTCGAGCTCGTAGGACCTTATGATCATCGAAGACCATTTCCGCCCTGTTTGTCGACGAATCGGGAGTATTTTATAGCATTAAAACAACACCACGTACTCAAAACGAAGACATTTATTGAAATAAGATCGAGGCTACGATTATATATTACCAGTTAACGTAACCATAGCTCGAATTTAAATAGGCTAACATCTTCTATCGAGACATAAAGAAAACTCTATTTACAAAACTTAATAATTTTTCTTTATTTCATTATATTAAGTAACTAGCTGACCCGACAGACGTTGTCCTGTCAACTATGAATACTGAATTCGATTTGACATACTACCTACCTACTACGTACCTACTACGTACCTACCACCTACCTACCACCTACCTACCACCTACCTACCACCTACTTACCACCTACCTACCACCTACCTACCACCTACCTACCACCTACCTACCACCTACCTACCGCCTACCTACCGCCTACCTACCACCTACCTACCACCTACCTACCACCTACCTACCACCTACCTACCACCTACCTACCACCTACCTACCACCTACCTACCACCTACCTACCACCTACCTACCACCTACCTACCACCTACCTACCACCTACCTACCACCTACCTACCACCTACCTACCACCTACCTACCACCTACCTACCACCTACCTACCACCTACCTACCACCTACCTACCACCTACCTACCACCTACCTACCACCTACCTACCACCTACCTACCACCTACCTACCACCTACCTACCACCTACCTACCACCTACAGACCACCTACCTACCACCTACCTACCACCTACCTACCACCTACCTACCACCTACCTACCACCTACCTACCACCTACCTACCACCTACCTACCACCTACCTACCACCTACCTACCACCTACCTACCACCTACCTACCACCTACCTACCACCTACCTACCACCTACCTACCACCTACCTACCACCTACCTACCACCTACCTACCACCTACCTACCACCTACCTACCACCTACCTACCACCTACCTACCACCTACCTACCACCTACCTACCACCTACCTACCACCTACCTACCACCTACCTACCACCTACCTACCACCTACCTACCACCTACCTACCACCTACCTACCACCTACCTACCACCTACCTACCACCTACCTACCACCTACCTACCACCTACCTACCACCTACCTACCACCTACCTACCACCTACCTACCACCTACCTACCACCTACATACCACCTACCTACCACCTACCTACTACCTACCTACTAGTACTACCTACCTACCACCTACCTACCACCTAACTACCACCTACCTACTACCTACCTACCACCTACCTACCACCTAACTACCACCTACCTACCTACCACCTACCTACCACCTACCTACCACCTACCTACCACCTACCTACCACCTACCTACCACCTACCTACCACCTACCTACCACCCACCTACCACCAACCTACCACCTACCTACCACCTACCTACCACCTACCTACCACCTACCTACCTACCACCTACCTACCACCTACCTACCACCTACCTACCACCTACCTACCACCTACCTACCACCTACCTATCACCTACCTACCACCTACCTACCACCTACCCACCACCTACCTACCACCTACCTACCACCTACCTACCACCTACCTACCACCTACCTACTACCTACCTACTACCTACACTACCTACCTACTACCTATCCTATCTCTCAAGTTGGATCGAACTGCACATGGTGTGCGAATTTTATTATAATCGGTTAAGTGGTTTAGGAGTCCATTGAGGACAAACATTGTGACACGAGATTTATATATATTAAGATATATCGCAAACAAAAGGTAAGCCTTAAATGTGGATGAAAACATTGAATGTGCTTTGTCTGGGTAATAATTGTAATCATGGTATTTCTTAAAAGACCTATAAAACAAATAGAACTACACTAAATTACTTATTACATAAATAAAAATTCGAGTATTATTTAAGTGTTTTATTGTCAATCCAATTGCGTTCTTATTTTGTTACCAAAGTCGCTTTAAAGAAATCATAATATTCAGAAATATCTGTAGAAAACGAAGTTTTCTTCACTATCGTGGCCTGTTTTGACAACGCGCAACGTTTGAAAATTCTAACAACTATAATAACTGAGCTTAACCTCGCGAAGCTGACCATTATCTAGGAAGAAACAAATCTAATAAATGCCTAGTAAATAAATGGCCTTTATATCTATTGACAACATCATTTCTTGTATTGTTTTGCCTCCGACTCGTTGCTATTCAAAATGTTTAGGCACTTTTTTTAAAATCCTTTTCATTATATCTCTCGCTTCTTCTCTGTTCATCAAACTTGAACTATTATGAATACATACCTGTAAGCTTTATTATGAGGTACTGTATGTTAATGTAACGTGAATATTTTTTGTCAGGGCAATGCTCTATACAAATTCCGGCCATGTCCTTTTCTATCTAAAGTATTAAAAGTACTTCCCCTTCAGGTGGCGTTACAAAAATCCAAAATTGCTTATAAAACTTATAATAATAAAGATCTTGAATATTAATGTCAAAAATTAAGGGGACAAGAAACATTTTCTATCTTTCAATGATTAAAATTTCTAATTTGTGAGCTTATGTGGAGCAGGACCAGCATTTAGCCAAGCATGTTTGTCATTGATATAATCTTCTAACTTATAATAAGCTTGTTTACATAGCGTGCGCTTAATGCATGTTTTAAATTTTTTCTCATTTAGATGGAGAATTTCGAGTGGTATTTTATTATAGCATTTTACACAGTACCCCATAAAAGAAGTGTGGACTTTTGACAATCTAAAACTTGGTTGATCCAATTTGTTCTTATTTCTGGTATTAAAATTATGCCTGTCACTTATTTTACTAAAAAGATGAAGATTTTTCCGAACGTACATTATGTTTTCGTATATATATTGACAAGGTACCGTCATGATGTTAATACTTTTAAACGAATCCCTTAGAGATTCGCGGCTGCGGAGATTATATATAGCACGGACAGCCCTCTTTTGCAATACAAAGACGGAATCTATATCTGCGGCACGTCCCCAAAGCAAAATACCGTAAGACATCACACTATGAAAGTAGCTAAAATAGACTAGTCTTGCGGTATCTACGTCAGTTAATTGCCGGATTTTTCTGACAGCGAAAGCAGCTGAACTTAACCGCGCTGTAAGAGATGTTATGTGAGGGCCCCACTGCAGCTTTGAGTCGAGCGTTATCCCCAAGAAAACCGTTTTTTCGACGAATTCTAGTATATCCTTATTCAATACAACATTACATTCATCTGCCCCGAGGATCCACTTTAGAATTAAGGGAAGGTTCATATCTGACGGAACATGCGTCGCGTATTGTCAGTCGCGTAACGCCCAAACTGACAAATGTTTAGAAAAACACTTGACCGTTCACACTCAAATATTCTTCATTCACTCAAATAAACGAATAGATCGACGATACGCTCGACGCATTTTACGTCAGATATGAACCTTCCCTAAGGCTCTCTCATGCCTGAAAGTAGGTCGTAGTTACGAGCTCGTGGTCCCCAAGTCACCTGCAACGTCAGCATTTTTATCGCCTTGCAGTTCTATTATTTGGTTTATTTCAAAAACCTTAACCGACGAATGCCTACCAGGGGGGATTGTAACTTTTCTTTCAGAAATCTCCACATCCATACTAATCCATACTAATATTATAAATGGGAAAGTGTGTCTGTCTGTCTGTCTGTCTGTATGTTTGTCTTTCTTTCACGGCAAAACGGAGTGACGAATTGACGTGATTTTTCAAGTGGAGATAGTTGAAGGGATGGAGAGTAACATAGGCTAGTTTTTGTCTCTTTTTAACGCGAGCGAAATTGCGGGCAAAAGCTAGTAGTGTCATAAAAGAACTTTTCCAATGTTAATACAGTCAGTCAGTCAGCAACACCTACTAAACAAGGCGTGTTAGCAATATCTACTTTTCTATAAGGCGTAACAATAATGGAAATAAACAATAATGTTTTTTTTTATATTTTTAGGCATTACAAAAACATCGTGGAGGTTTCGCCAGCACTGTCAAAGGCTTTTCACTATGATTGTTACACAGTTGAGACCATTTTCCTGTGATGTGAAAAAACGGAATGAAGTGTCGATATTTGACCAATTTCTGAGAATCTTCTTAATAATATGGGCATTTCTGAGATTGGTAAGTTGTATTTGCTGGTAATAACTAACTGTCCCTCGCGGTTTCAGCTGCATCTTTACGTAGTATAATTTTTAAGCCTACTTGTCATAAAATACGGCCATTATACATAAATTATACACAAAGACTTTTTTCTAACCCTACGAGATTTCCAGGCGGCGGCCGACTTGATGACAAATGGAGTTGCGACAGTCGTGGACAGGATCCGGCAGCTGGGACTCGAGGTGGCCCTGCACAAGTCCGAGGCCATGTGTTTTCATGGCCCTTGGCACCGGCCACCTCCGGGGTCTCAGATAACGGTGGGAGGGGTTCACATCGGTGTCGAGTCGACGATAAAGTACCTGGGACTTGTCCTCGACAACCGATGGAACTTTACGGAGCACTTCCGACGTTTGGGCCCCAAACTGGCGAAGGCCGGAGCTGCCCTCAAGCGGCTCCTGCCCAATCTCGGTGGCCCAAACGCCTCCTGCCGGAGGCTCTACACGGGGATCGTGCGGTCCATGGCCCTCTACGGGGCTCCGGTGTGGGCGCCCAATCTAGCCGCGGCTCCGGCCCGACTTCTGAGGGCGTCCCAGAGGGTCATGGCCATTCGCATGGTGCGGGGATACCGCACGGTCTCCTGTGAGGCGGCATGCCTCCTTGCCGGCGTCCCGCCGTGGGATCTGGAGGCAACAGTCCTTGCACACACGTACGAGTGGCGCGTGGAAGTGCAACGCCGGGGTGAAGTCCCGATGCCGCGGGTTATCGCGGCACGGCTCACGGAGCTCCGGCGAGATCTCATGGCGGAATGGAGACAACGACTGTCGCAACCTAGTGCTGGGCACGCCGTTATAGCGGCGGTAACACCCCTCTTTGAGGAGTGGCTGGAGAGGCGTCATGGCACTCTTACGTTTCGCTTGACACAGGTCCTCACCGGACATGGTCAGTTCGGGAGGTTCCTGTGTCGGATTCGGGCGGAAGCGACGCCTGGGTGTCACCACTGCAGTAACGGTCGCCTGGAGGACACGGTCGAGCACACAGTCGAGGTGTGCCGCGCATGGGCGGAGCATCGACGTGTCCTCGTAGAGGCGATCGGCGGCGGTGACCTCTCGCGCCCGGCGCTGGTTCAGGCCATGCTTCGGGGCGAGACGGAATGGGATGCCGTCGCCTCCTTCTGCGAAGCAGTTATGCTAGTGAAGGAAGCGGCGGCGTGCGAGAGGCAACGACGAGCCTCTCGCCCCGGACTAAGACCCAGGCGAAGACGTCGAGAGTCGCAAGACGACTACCGGCCACCGTAGGCGCGGTTCTGCGGATGGCGAGCGATGGGTAGCTCGCCGCCCGGCTAGGACCAGGACCGCGTAGACGGCGCGTTTTGTTCCACGCGCGCCTTAAAGAGAAGGAGTCAGCACAGGAAGGGGCCCAACAGGGCCAACGCCTGCCGGGGTTGCGGAATGTTTATAGTGGTTACCGTGACCCTGGAACATAAAGGGCAATCGAAGGAACATGAGTGGGTTTTAGTCAGTAAGAGTCTGACACGCCCTCCCGTCGCACCCAGGACGGGAGCAGTCATTGGATGATTTCCCACTCACCAAAAAAAAAAAAAAAAACCCTACGAAATTTAAAAATAACTTTATTAATTTCTTTTCATTTTTATAACTAGTCTTTTTTGTAGAGAAAAAGTAGCAACGTTTTCCACGGAAGAAAAAACACGGAAAAGCATGTCAACACCAAACTTACTTAAATTATGTCATAAATAGTAAAATAATGTGTCATTTTTGTTATACAGGCAGTGTCAGTGCTGTGGACTGGGGTAATATTAATAAAAACGATATCAGAAATCAGGCTTCGAGAAACGGGCGAATATCCACGACCACCCTATGTAGTAGAGTTTGGGGCCGCTGCTATTCTTGTACAATTAGTGGAATTTGGAGTACTCGTCACTTTCATCACCGCTGGGATAAAGGTAATAATTGAATGTCACGAAGGGTACTCGTTAAAGGGAATGTGTGACTATTTTATTACTGACTAACTACTGCCCATCATTTCATTCGTATAAAAGTTAAGTCATCATCTTCGTAACCTTTTTCCAATTTTGTTACGTCAGCTTCCAGCTTAAGTAGGTACATCTGACCAGTTTTTGTACCACAGTCAATCAGACTTTCCCAACCTAGTTACTGGGTTTATAGCTCTTAGACTGATTTTTACCACGGAGTATTGCCACACACTCTGTCTTCTGACTTTGCTCAATGGCTCAATGGCTTTGCGTACATTCTTTTGCATACATTTGACGGGCCTGTTGGTCTAGTGGTTAGTGACCCTGACTGCTAAACTGGAGGTCGTGGGTTTGATTCCCACCCAGGACAAACTTTATGTGATGAGCATGATTGTTTGTTCTGTGTCTGGGTGTAATTTATCTATAATGTATGTATTTATAAATTATGTAAGTATGTTTATCAGTTGTCTGGTTACCACAGTACAAGCTCTGTTTAGTTTGGGATAGATGACCGTGTGTGAGTTGTCTAAGAATATTTATTATTTATTATTATTTATTCTAAGGCATGGGGACATCTCTAAGTGCACTCTTTACTTGGTTAACTCATAATAGTCTGTCGTATCAACTGTGTTTATTATAGTGTTAGTGCTCACACTAATTAATGCTTTCCTGTCCACTAACACGAGGCATCATAGTATATAAGCATAATATATTTCAGCAAATGACATAATTATGCAATTCTATATTAAGCGACTAAATATGATATCTAAGTAGATGGTAGTAGTAACTATTTTGGGTGACTGGTAATCAGTGTACGATACTTAAACACAGGATTGTGCTTATGGTAACCAACATTTTTTACTATGGTAACAAACCGGTTCTAAGGAAAGCCACAGATAAATTATTTATTTGAACCTACTCTCAGCTTATATCATTTCTCTGCGGTCTATACAAATAATAAAATGGTATAATGTTGAAACAAGTATAGGGTTTAAATTGCAGACATCTGTGAAGGAACTGGCTTTATAATTTAATATAAACCTGATATCACGCTCGCTTTAAGAAAATGGGATGCTGAATTATAAAATTTAATTAAAGAATTACGGCACAATGCATTAATTCTTGAAGTTTATGCAAAACGCTGTCGTGGACAGATATAGTCTACTTCTGTTTTTTTTACATTAACAGATTATTTATTTCATTATTTCAGAAAAATGCTAAACTGTACCTCTTCTACTACCGTTACTGCATAATAACCCTTGCAGTCTACGTGTTTGCGGTGATAATGACTCTGGCGTTGGACTACAGCGTCGGCCATTTTATTGCAGATATCTACTTAACTTACCATTTCACTGATTATGTAGAACATTATGAATTCGACGCTTTGATATTTGCAGTTGCTGCAATCTGTAATATTTGTAAGTATTTACCCTTATATTTACCCTTTATGTATTTAGCGGGCAAGTACCAATGTGACTTTTTCAATTCATATGTACAGTGGGCAAAGCAGATAAGTAACCAGGGCCGTCATATACAATTGAGGTTTTCTTGAATACCAATGAATGTATTCAAATGAAATTTACCCTAATTGAAGAACTAGTCATTTTCTACTATTGTTTAAATTTTTATTCGGAAATATCCGTGGGTTTTTGAGAAAACTTAAACTGTATCTGACGGCCCTGGATACTTATCTGCTTTGCCCACCGTACTTTCTAAAGTTTATCTTAAACATCACTGACATCCCGTGCCTCGGAAAGCACGTAAAGCCGTTGGTCCCGGTTGTCATTTGTAGAACTTTGACAGTCGTTACTGGTTAGTCAGAAACTCTGGCCAGTCTAACCACGGGGTATCGTGTCGCCCAGTTACTGGGTTGTGGAGGTCAGATAGGCAGTCGCTCCACGTAAAACACCGGTATCGAGCTGAATCCGGTTAGGCTGGCAGCCGACCCCAACACGGTTGGGAAAAGGCTAGGGAGATGAGATTTACCCTTTGTTTTCACACCTGTAGTCACATCAGCGTCACATCCCCGTCACACTAATGTGACGATGAGTAATTTTTTCTTTGTCGTAACGCATTTTAAATACACCTTTTATATTCCAAAGTTACATTAGAGCTGGAATAGTTAAGTTTAAGGAACAAGTTATTTGTTAACATGTTTTTATTAGCTTCGCTTCGTAAGTAGATAGCGGAGATACATATTACATAATAACTAAACTATATAAATAAGGTAACAATAATTATTTGATTGTTAATGACGTATTAGAAATAGTATGTACTACGTGTATTTTTGGTCTTGCATAACCCGCTAGGAGATGATTCTACTCATAAAAACAAACAACTTTTAATATGGAATCAACTCTGAAATCTCAAAAAAAAAAATCTGCTGTTTCATACATTATGGTCGGGATTGAACTTTTGTTAGAAACAGCTGATATTTTTTTCGCGATTTCAGAGTTGGTTCCATAATAAAAGTTGTTTGTTTTCATGAGTAAAATCAGCTCCTAGCGGGTAATGCAAGACCTAAAATACACTTAGTATACATATTATATAACACTACAAGTGCGTTTTATTATACATTAAAAATTGTAGATGAAAGAGGTGCTGTAGCAACAAAAGATTATTCATAAATTTTCAAGTAAAATAATAATATAATTGTGATTTTCGTGTCAATGTTTTTCTAAATGTCTTTTTCTCTCTTTACAGGCCTGGAAACATTGCTAATCGTTTCAGTTAAAAGATTGTACAATACATATAACAATAAGGACCAAAAAACTGGTGAATATATCTAGTTATGATTATTGCATTATGATTTAGAAAATCACGGAATTATATATACTTATCTAATTTGTTATCAACAACACTGTACATACAATAATATTGTAAAATAAATATATTACAAACGTTAACTATGTTTTATTTAATCTATAGTATCGTCCTCCATTGGCAGAGCTTGTATTATAGTAACCAGACACCTGACATACAGACTTACGTAATTTTTACAAACATAATAATTCCAGCATATTAATGTCTTACTTCATAATAAAGGTATTCTCATACAAAGAAGGCACTATCATTGATCACTACGACTTTCATTAATTTTGGACTTAAATATATCAATTATATTTGTCCAGGTTTCCGTGTCTGTGTACATACCTATGTACTTTCTAAAGGTTATGTCCAACTTAAACTTTAGAAAATACATTAGTATTGAAAAAATCGGTTTGTTCCCGTTGAGTAGATGGGGAAAAATGAGTTACAGTGTTACTAATCAGGATTTTTTTCCCGATGGGTAACAGTGTGACACAAAATGGTGTGACTCAACGGGAACAAACCAAAAATTCACATTGGTACCTGCACAGATTCGAAACCACAACCTTTAAATTCAGATTATTACGCGTGGTGCACAACGAAAAATAACATTATTAAAATACTTTATAAACGATGATACTTATAACAGAAGAATTTTCATGGGTGGGGTCACGGTCTACTAGGGTAACAGGCTAGTCAAATTAAATATAATACCTATCAGAGAAAGTAGTAGAGGAAACTGAATGTAATATGGTATTTTTTTAAGAGTCATATCGATAGAGCGTGGCTGGACTGTCTCACTTATCCCCAAACCAAGCCCATCCTTTTAGGGTTCCGTACCGAAATGGTACAAAAGGAACCCTTATAGGTTTGACATATCCGTCCGTCCGCAGCCTACAACCCAAACGGTTAGAGCTAGAAAGATGAACTGCAAGAATATGTGTTTGTGTCAAAGTGCTGAAATAAAATCTGGGGCATTTTCTCGCGTCTACCAGTAAAAATCATATTTATTTCGTAAATAGGTTATATACATAACACTTTTACACGTCAATATTTGTTTTTTTTTTTATATTAAGCGAACGATGGGGCCGGTGTTTCCTAGCTGGACTGCTCTGAGAAGAAACATCCGAAACAAACTCAGAGGTCAAAGTCTCTTTTAAAGTCCATGCAATCGTATTGGTCAAACCCCGTCGTGTGCTAAAAGGCTTGCTAAAAATTCTGAAAAAAAAAACGAAAGGGTAGTCTATGTATTGAACCTATGTGCCTATTTAACTTTAATCGCATAAGCGTCTTGCTTATAATCACTGCTTAAAGTTATGACAGGTTAATATGTCAAAAAAATATATGGTCTCTCTCTCACCAGGTCTCTCCACTCAGGCATTATTCATGACATAACTTTATACAGTGATTATTAGTTAGCGTATGAGTTTTAGAGGCCTAATTTGAGAAACAAGATAATGCTTGAGACCGACATATGCGAAAGTTTGTTATACTACAACGCAAAATGGTTAATTACGGAACCCTATTCTATGCGTGGCCTGACACGCACTTGGCCAATTTTTTTAATAATTTCTAATTGAAAGTTATAGTTAACTAGACTAAAATAGTTTTAAAATTAATCAGCTTCCAATATTTGAAATAACATCTGCAAATGCAATTCGTAAGCAGGGTGGGCCCCGAGGGACACTTGTCTTAATAATCCAAATTTTTGATTTTATTTTTCTACTAGCTTCTGCCCGCGGCTTCGCTCGCGTTAGAAAAAGACAAAAAGTAGCCTATGTTACTCTCCATCCCTTCAACTATCTCCACTTAAAAAATCACGTCAATCCGTCGCTCCGTTTTGCCGTGAAAGAAAGACAAACAGACAAACAGACAGACAGACAGACAGACACACTTTCCCATTTATAATATTAGTATGGATTTGGTTATATTGTTTAATTTTATTAGAGTATGCGGCTTCGCCCACCTGAATAATAATTCTTCCATTTCCTATTCTACCCCTCTAGGGTTCAAATTTACAAAAATCCTTCCCTAGTGTAACCTACTCTTTACAAAGAATACACCCTGCAAGGTTTATGTCTCTAGGGCCAGTGGTTTGGGAATAGTCAATCAGTTTACCATTTTATATGTATAGATAATATGTTACTTTTGGAAGATACAAAACGAGATGTTACGAAAGAAAGTAAAACAATTAAATACGTTACCAAATCCATTAACAGTTTCGACGACAAACCGACAGCCGCACTGTTATTGCCTTTCTATTGTGCCTCTTATCACGTGGGTTCGAAGGTTTAAGGTGAGAATGAACTCAGCGAGAATGAAGTTCCACCGCGGGAAGCGGTGCAGGTCGAAGTAACTAGTTAATAAAAAAACACTAATCAAACAAGATTGATTAATTTTAATAACATAAATGGGTTTTTGCTGTTTACTAACAAAATTATCCATGCACACACATTGAAAATATAAATTGTTATTATTATGTTGTACAGAATTATATAAATGAGACGGAGAGAATAGATTAATTAAACAGTTTGATAACTAGTGTCAGTAGAGCGAGACACGTATTCGTGTGACTATTTAGAGTTTTTTGTGCAAAATTACTTATTTTCGGTGAGTGAAAATTCATATCATTTTATTAAGCCTCTTCCATGCCTCTTCCATGCCTCGAAAGTACCTTGTAGTTACGGGCTCGTGGCCCACTTATGTTACATTTGCTGCATCGTCAATATTTTCATTAGCTTGAACAATATTATTTGTGTCAAAATAATACATTTCCAATGTTAATAGTGTCAGCAGTACCTAATTCCCTGTAAGCTGTAACAATAATGGAAATAAACAACAATAATTGCCGTTTAGCCCTCGACCTCTCCTAATTTTGTTGTGCCTAGCTTTATGCCATATATGTAATATATATATAACGCAATAAATATTTGAAATGTTTCTTTATAGATTTAAGCATCATAAAAACATCCAGTTGGTTTCCGCAGCGTAATCAAAGGCTGATATTTCACAATGCTTACTCCGAAGTTGAGGCCCCTTACCAGTGAAATTAAACAACCGTATGAAGTGTCGCCATTTGACCAATTACTGAGGATCTTGTTAATAGTGTGGGCGTTTCTGAGATTGGTAAGTCGTACTTACAGTTATTAACTCTTTGGTTTCTACTCCGTGCCCGTGAGAAGTCGTATAATTTTTTTAAGGCCTATTTGTCTTAAATCTTTATTTGAATTCGAGATTTTAAAATCCCTTTATAACCTGAAAAAATATATTATGCATTATTTTTGTAACAAGCCTGTAAAGTGTTTTTTTTAGAAATAACTATCAACGATGTTTTTTTTTTTTATGGTTGAAAAAAAAAAACTTTACAGAATAAAATTCTGGTGCTTGTCCGAAATTCCATTTACTGTTCTAATGATGTTTATTTCTTTTCATAGTGCGAGTAGGTACAACAATGCACTATGATCTATAAGAATATTGGGCACGCCGTAATAGCGGCGGTAAGACCCCTCTTTGAGGAGTGGCTGAAGAGGCGCCACGGCGCTCTCACGTTTCGCTTGACACATGTCCTCACCGGACATGGTCAGTTCGGGAAGTTCCTGTGTCGGATTCGGGCGGAAGCGACGCCTGGGTGTCACCACTGCAGCAACGGTCGCCTGGAGGACACGGTCGAGCACACGGTGGAGGGGTGCCGCGCATGGGCGCACCATCATGGGCGGACCGCGTCGACGGCGCGTTAGTGTTCCACGCGCGCCTCAAAGAGAAGAAGTCATCACTGAAAGGGGCCCAACAGGGCCACGACTGCCGTGGTTGCGGAATGTTTATAATAGTTACCGTGACCCTGGAACATAAAGGGCAATCGAAGGAACATGAGTGGGTTTTAGTCAGTAAAAGTCTGACACGCCCTCCCGCCGCACCCAGGACGGGAGCAGGCATTTAATGATTTCCCACTCACCAAAAAAATAATCCATATGAATATTAATAAAAAAAAATATTTCCAAAGGTTGCAGTAACAATAAAAACTACTAAAAAGCAATATAACATGATTTCCATTTTTGTTATTTAGACAGTGTCAGTGCTATGGACTGGTGCAATAATAATAAAAACCATTGGAGAAATCAAGTACCGGCGTGATAATCCAGATTATCCCGCAACAGATAGTTTAGTGGAATTTGGAATCGTCGCCATAGTTGCACAATCAGTGGAATTTGGAGTGCTCGTCACTTTCATCACAGCTGGGATAAGGGTAATTATTAAATCATAATCATAAATCTTTATTTACCTTAACATCATGGGTACATTATTCACTCTGGGTAAAGTAGAATCTTAAATAGCCAAAGGTGTCTGAGATAGTATAGCCCTGAGTTACAGATCACCTGTTTCTTATATCATGTAATTTATTAACAAACAGCTGTTTCAAGTCGAAGGTAAACATAATGAGTATCAAAAGGGAAATGGGTGACAATTTTATTAAGGACTTGCCCACGACTTCATTCATATAAAATTATAAGTCACTATGTTCGGAGCCTTGTCTCAACTTTGTTAGGAGAAAATTATGATTTCATTCAATTGAAGTGAATTTTTCATCAGAATTAGAGTTAGCATCCAGTCTAAGTGAGCGTAGTTGATCATAGTGTTTATATATAAATGGAGCAACTTCATCAGACCTCTTCAATATACATACATCCCAGTTACGGCACGGATTGTCAGACTTCTTGTTTCTGACTACACTGCAGATACGGACTGTTAGGGATCTTCGAATGACTGGCCTTACCGACTGTATGGGGACAAGATTATTCTTCGTTTACTTCATATAACTCTATCATACTGTCTGTGTTTATTATAGTTATTGTTCCCATTGATCATACAACAAAATTTTAGACATTTAACAATTATTAACATTAACACTAATTATTGCATACTTCCTGTCAGCCAACACGACGCATCATTTATATTATGTTTAGTTATATACGCAATTCTTTATATGAATATGCATCTACTTGTATTACGTATGTATTTTCTCTGAATACAAGCTTATACTTAAACATATATGTAATGAAATTGTAAATAAGTAATTATGTAGAGGCAATCAATCGTAAATAAATCGTAATTATTAATTATCGTAATTATAATTTCATACAAACCTGACATTACCCACCCGGCTTGTGCAGGCGTGATAATCAATGCCCAGGCCTTCTTTTAAGAAACGACTTTAGCCCCTTCCTGAATAATACCAGAAAAAAAACATATAATTATGTAATTAAAATATACCTAATGCACAATTATTTTTAAGTATGTACGTCAGGATTTAATTTATTTCTTTTTACGATAATTATATTTGAATAAATTTTTTATTTCAGAAAAATGCCAAACTTTACCTCTTTTACTACCGTTATTGCATAATAACCTTTGCAGTCTACGTGTTAGCAGTGATAATGTGTCTGGCATTGCGATACGAGCACGGCCATTTCATTGGAGAGATCTACTTAACTTACCATTTCAATGATACTGAATTTCGTATTGAGAATTACGATGCTCAGGTATTTGCAGTTGCTGCAACCTGTGATATTTGTAAGTATCTTTTGTCCACTACACTCGTCGTCACACCAGGCAGCGTCACACACTACAACGTCACACCAGTGTGACGACGAATATTTTAGTCGTTACGCATTTTAAATACAACTTTTATATTTAAATGTTACACAAGCATAATCTTAAGAACCAAATTATTTATTAACCTCTTTACTAGTTTCATTTGAAAATAATTAGGTATGTGTTAAAACTGAGGAAGTCAAATTAAACCATTTTCTATTAAAAATAGAAACTATAAAATCCATACTAATATTATATATGGAAAAGTGTGTCTGTCTGTCTGTATGTTTGTCTTTCCTTCACGGCAAAACGGAGCGACGAATTGACGTGATTTTTTAAGTGAAGATAGTTGAAGGGATGGAGAGTAACATAAGCTACTTTTTGTCTCTTTCTAACGCGAGCGAAGCCGCGGGCAAAAGCTAGTAAGGTATAAAAAGAATATTTCATCGTTATTGACGTAATAGAAATATTTAAAATTCCACAAGTGAGATTCAATTTTGTAAAAGGTTTAGATAAAATGGTGTAACTAGCTCGTCACACTAGTGTGACAAGTTGGTGTGACGCAGTCACCACAACCGCCACTCTTGAGCGTGTAGTACTTAGTTCGATTTTCAAGTAAAGCTTTATTTGCTTTATTCGTATCGATATGTATCCCAATACATTTTTTTTTTCTTTTTACAGGCCTGGAAATGTTGCTAATTTATTTAGTTAAAAGGTTGTACCTTGCATACAGTAATGAAAAGAAAACAGGTGAAAACGTCTAACTAAAATTATTATAAAGAAGATCGCTACTGCCGCTGTAGAATTTGAACAAGCTTGTAAAACGCACAGGTTGCCAGAATGGTCCTTCCCAAAAACTATATTATCTACCTACTATATACCTATCTAACTTATTATAATCAACAAGATTGTAAGCTTATAAAGTGTAAATGAAATTTTAAGTTTTTAAATCAAAGGACGTCTTTAACTGTCGGAATTTTCATTCAATTAATATAAAATTCTTAAGATTTATGGTTTTCCTTTGATTTAATTAACCATGTTTGTTAAAGAGATTTTGTCCTTATGAATGGCCCTAACGTTTGACACCATAAAAGTAGAAAGTGTTACTTTTTAGATTTTAGTCGGTTCGAATCCCGGGAGTGGTAAGCGAATTATTAAAAATCTTTGAATACAATTTTGTTTCTTTTAAAAATAAAGGAATGTTTTATTTGAGTAAAATTTTCTATCTAAAGTATTAAAAGTACTTCCCCTTCAGGTGGCGTTACAAAAATCCACCCTGTATAGTAGAATTTTTAAAAATTGATAGCAATCTTAATTGGTACAACCAAATAGACTGTATTAAAGATAAGCTCTCGTCACTCACTGGTTCTCTCTACAGCATAAGCAATTGTATACCTAAAAATATTCGATTTACTATTTATAACTCTCTTGTTAAATCATATTTACTATACCTAATAGAAATTTGGGGCAACTTAGGTAAAACAAAATTGCAAGAAATACCAAGAGTACAAAACAAGATCATTAAAATATTATTTCGCTATCCATATTGGACACCTAATATAAAATTTTTAAAGAAACTAAATTGATGAATATTAAGCAACTTTATATGTATACCACTTGTTTTCTGATAAGAAAAATATTACACAAAAAAATTAAAACCAATTTATCATTTACCAAAATTTCGGAGGTATCTAAACGTAGCAGGCGTCGGCCTAGTTTACTTGTATTACCAAGACCTCGCACAAATTACTCCAAAAGAGCTTTTTCCAAAAAAAATAATAACCGACTTCAAAAACTAAAAGCGCAAAAATAACTATTTTGGAAGTAGGTGGCAACACATCAAAAAGACCGGCAGAAGAAAAGCCACCGACTTCCGAAATAGTTATTTTTGCGCTTTTAGTTTTTGAAGTCGGTTATTATTTTTTTGGAAAAAGCTCTTTATTTTTGACTTTTTAGTTAGTCTCAATGTCTGAATACGTTTTAGAGTAAATTTCAAAAAAAATGTTGATTTTCTATAAAAATTGAGGAGTTCCCTCGATTTCGGCATGATACTATCATCAGATCCTAGACCTGATGGCAATGGGACCATTTGGGAAGTCTACCCTTTCAAACAAAAAAAGAATTGTTTAAATCGGTTGCTAAACGACGGAGATATGCGCGAACAAACATAAAAAAAAAAAACAAAAAAAAATACAAACATCCGAATTGAGAACCTCCTCCATTTTTTAGAAGTCGGTTAAAAAGAAACATCACCTATGAAGGAGCAAATACAAGGCGGGAGCTCCGCTCCGCTTCTCTCCCGCCTTAGCTTTCGTGGTTATTTTTCCTAAACCACCCCGAAATACGACCTAGAGATCCTTTTAGTCTGCTTATTGTGTTTTCTACTTTATGAATAGGAAAAATAGGACGTACAATATTTTTATTAACTTGTGTGTAATCCCCACAAATTCTCACCCCATTTTGACCTTTTGGAACAACTACAATAGGAGATACAAACATATTTGGTTCTTCTACTGGAACAATGACACCTAAATCTTTTAATCTATTTAATTCCTCCTTAACTTTATCTAACAGAGGTAGAGCAACTACTTTAGGTGAGGACTGGACATATGGAACAGGATTAGAAATTAACTTAATGGAAAAAGTATCTTTAAACAGCCCCAAACTGTTGAAAATGTTGGGAAACTCTTTTTCTATATTTAATTCTTTTTCTACATTATCTTGAGATGTATTACATAACTTTAATATACTCATTTTTATAATAGCTGGTTTTCCTAAAATAGATGTCTGTAAATTTTTAATCACAAAAGCTTTACCCATATATACTTTTTCTTTATGACATAATTTTACCCAAATATAACCCACCACATCCAAAGGAACGCCTTCTGGTCCCCTAATGATTTCCGAACAAGGAAATATGTTTTGGTTATTATTTATCATCTTTTCTGGTATTGCCACTATGTCCGCACCTGTATCTATCAAAAATTTTACCTGCTTTTTTAATGTATATGCTTCCACCTCCACTTCCAGTTGAAAGACTTACTTGTTTCGATCAACATAGTTGATTCTCCTTTCTCTACAGCATCTTGCGAAATGTCCCCTTCTCTTGCTTTTGTGACAAGTTTCTTTTGATGCCGGACACTTCTCCTTGCTATGGACCTCCCACCTGCCACACCACCAGCACTTCCTTCCCTGTTCTTCCTTCTTTTTTCCTGCATTTGGCTCCCTTGCTATTTTGTTGACTGCTATTTCTTCCTCTTTGCTCCACATGGCTTTAGTTTCTTTCGCTTCTATTTCCTCTTGCTGTGCCATACTGACAGCTTCTTCTAATATTAATTTCGACTTTAACAGCATCTTATCACTGACCTTCTTATCTCTTAGTCCTACTATCAAATGATCTCTAAATAACTCCTCGCGCAGGCTATCAAATTCGCATGACTCCGCCTGGTCACGCCGTAATAATGGCGAGCGATGGGTAGCTCGCCGCCCGGCTAAGACCAGGACCGCATCGACGGCGCGTTAGTGTTCCACGCGCGCCTCAAAGAGAAGGAGTCAGCACAGGAAGGGGCCCAACAGGGCCAACGCCTGCCGGGGTTGCGGAATGAGTATAATAGTTACCGTGACCCTGGAACATTAAGGGCAATCGAAGGAACATGAGTGGGTTTTAGTCAGTAAGAGTCTGACACGCCCCCTCCCGCCGCACCCAGGACGGGAGCAGTCATTGAATGATTTCCACTCACCAAAAAAAAAAATGGCTCCGCCTGGCTCGTCAATGCTGCTAAAATATTTGTGACTGACATGTCTTCCTTTTGTTCTAACATATTGAATTTGATCGTTCGTAAAAAACATTTTTCTTAGGATCAAAATGGCCGTCTAAGGCCTCTAATACAGCGTCATAGGTTTTTTTTTTCAATTTTCAATATTTTTATAATCTCTTCCACTTTACCTCCCATGCTATACAAAAGCAAGTCAATTTTATCAGCATCCTGTTTGCTTTCCAATCCGCTTATCTTCAAAAATCGCTGAAACCTCGTTTTCCATGACGCCGGGTTATTAAAACCGTAAGAGTCCGGCGCCCTCACATTTTGTAGTGGTAGGAAATTGGCTTTTTCTTATGTCATCTTTTTAATTTACTCGCCGACCGCTGCCACCATGTTCAGGTAAGGGTTCTTTATAAATGATACTGTATGTGTGTTTCTAATTATCTTTTATTAAGTTAAGGTTAAGTTATGGAGTTATATTGTGGGGCAACAGCACAGATTCCAATACTATTTTTATCCAGCAAAAGAAACTTATCCGAATACTCACAAATATAGAACCAACAGACAGCTGCAAACCTTATTTTAAAAAACATAAAATCCTTACACTTACCTGCTTGTACATTTTGGAACTATGTAAATTTGTCAAAAACAACCCTACACTCTATACAAAATGCGAGGAAACTCGAACTAAATACACATTACGGAACATCAACAAAAATAAATTAAATAAACCACCATCTCGACTCAAAATCCACTCCACGAGCCCTTTAGTTATGTCTATAAAAATCTATAATAATTTACCTAACGACATTAGAGAACAAAGCAAAACTGCCACATTTACCCATAAATTAAAGGTATTTCTCGAAAGTAAAGCATACTACACCTTAACAGAATTTTTTGATGATAAATCAATAAGATAAATAAAATACCTAATTAAAAATTTATAGTACAAATACAAAACTTAATTTAATACCCACTTAAAGACTTATATAAAAAATAAAAATAAAGAAACTTTATATAATGTAGCCCTCTCTTCCTCTCTTCTAATTTTTGCTGTGCCCGACAGGGTCCATATTGTACTTTCCCTTTCTGTTACATAACACCTAATTGTAAACATATGGAATGCAATAAAATATATTGAATTGAATTGAATTGTATTACACGTTTCAACACAATACTTAACCGCGATCGTCACCATCTTATAATAAAAAAACACTAATCAAACAAGATTGATTAATTATAATGACATAAATGGGTTTTTGTTGTTTACTAACAAAATTATCCATGCACACACATTGAAAATATAAATTGTTATTATTATGTTGTACAGAATTATATAAATGAGACGGAGAGAATAGATTAATTAAACAGTTTGATAACTAGTGTCAGTAGAGCGAGACACGTATTCGTGTGACTATTTAGAGTTTTTTGTGCAAAATTACTTATTTTCGGTGAGTGAAAATTCATATCATTTTATTAAGCCTCTTCCATGCCTCGAAAGTACCTTGTAGTTACGGGCTCGTGGCCCACTTATGTTACATTTGCTGCATCGTCAATATTTTCATTAGCTTGAACAATATTATTTGTGTCAAAATAATACATTTCCAATGTTAATAGTGTCAGCAGTACCTAATTCCCTGTAAGCTGTAACAATAATGGAAATAAACAACAATAATTGCCGTTTAGCCCTCGACCTCTCCTAATTTTGTTGTGCCTAGCTTTATGCCATATATGTAATATATATATAACGCAATAAATATTTGAAATGTTTCTTTATAGATTTAAGCATCATAAAAACATCCAGTTGGTTTCCGCAGCGTAATCAAAGGCTGATATTTCACAATGCTTACTCCGAAGTTGAGGCCCCTTACCAGTGAAATTAAACAACCGTCTGAAGTGTCGCCATTTGACCAATTACTGAGGATCTTGTTAATAGTGTGGGCGTTTCTGAGATTGGTAAGTCGTACTTACAGTTATTAACTTTTTAAGGCCTATTTGTCTTAAATGTGAAACTTCTTTATTTGAATACGAGATTTTAGAATCCCTTTATAACTTGAAAAAATGGATTATGCATAATTTTTGTAACAAGCTTGTAAAGTATTTTTTTTAGAAATAACTATCAAAGATGTTATTCTTTTTTGGTTGAAAAAAAAAAACTTTACCATTAGAATAAAATTCTGGTGCTTTGCTGAAATTCCATTTACTGTTCTAATGATGTTTATTTCTTTTCATAGTGTGAGTAGGAACAACAATGCACTATGATCCATAAGAATATTGATAAAAAAAAATTATTTCCAAAGGTTGCAGTACAATAAAAACTACTAAAAAGCAATATAAAATGATTTCCATTTTTGTTATTTAGACAGTGGCAGTGCTACTGACTGGTGTAATATTAATAAAAACCATTGGAGAAATTAAGTACCGGCGTGATAATCCAGATTATCCCGCAACAGATGGTTTAGTGGAGTTTGGAATCGTCGCCATAGTTGCACAATTAGTGGAATTTGGAGTGCTCGTCACTTTTATCACAGCTGGGATAAAGGTAATTATTAAATCATAATCATAAATCTTTATTTATTTCAACATGATGGTTGTCTATTGTTTGCCCGAAGATTATATGCCATAATCATCATTTTCCCGAATTTCATTTACCCGAATTTCATTTGCCCGAATGTTTCATTTGCCCTAAAAGACATATGACATACTTTTAATTGCCCGAATTTTAGATACCATAAGATACGAATGCCATAAGTATTGTTTGCCATAATTTTATGTGCCATAATAATTATTAGACATAATATTTAAATGGCATAATATTTAAATGGCATAACAAGTATTAGACAAATATTTAAGCCCCGTAATGGTTTTTTTTTCTGTGCATGGTTGATGGTGGGCTAGGTCGACGGAGCCCCGCTTCGCGGGGCTCCTACTTCTGTGTGGTTTATAAAAAAATAACCACGAAGGGGATGGCGGGGTCGTGTGAGCGAGCGAAGCGAGCGAATAGGCTTCTAACCTAACCTGTCCGAGTCGGGGTGCCCTAAAGTCCCAATTGCATCCAATTTCTCTTGATATAAACAACCGTTATACACCCGATGTCGATGGCAAATTATGTTATGGCATATCATAATTATGGCATGTGATAATTAGGACATGTGATAATTATGGCTTACAATGATTATGGCAAATGATATTATGGTAAGTGACTTTATGGGAAACAATGATTCTGGCACGTGACTATTATGGCAAATGAGAGTAGGGCAAATGAGTATTATGTCGTATGATATTATGGCTGTTGACTATTATGGCAAATGAAATTAGGGCAAATAAAATTCGGGTAAACGGCGGTATACCCAACATGATGGGTACATTATTCACTCTGGGTAAAGTAGAATCTTAAATAGACTGCTAGAAATTGATATTAATAAATATAAATTATTAATAAAAATACGCAGTGCGTCCGCCTATATCAATTTGTTTTATTAGTCAAGTGACAAAGACATTGATACAAAATTCAAATAGAACAGAGTTGTTGTGCCAGTAGTATAAATTAACAAAAAAGTATGCAAGTCGAACACCTCCCCGTAATTTATACATTCTGTATCATTAGTGAGAAAATTACATTCGTATAGAAATTACATGTACCTATTAAAAAATACAGCCTGTATAAAAAGTTACATCTATTTACAACAGCCTGTATAAAAGTTATAGTTACAAATTGTCATTACAAAACAAAGCACAGATAGTTTTGACAAGATAACAAAAGTTTAAAACATTTCAAAAAAAGAATCTTATCAATTATAATTACAACAGATAATAATTCGACAAAGTTTTCAATAATATCAAGTTAGACCTAACAGTGACAACAACCTGTTGTGTTTTAATTTAGGTAAAGGTTTAGTCAAAATATCGGCTAACTGATTGTTTGTCGGAATGTACTTAACAACGATTTCTTTGCGTGTTAGGGCATCCCGAATGAAGTGATGACGAATGTCTATATGCTTTGTTCGTGCATGATAAGTGCTGTTTGATGTGAGTTTAAGTGAACTTTGGTTATCCGGAAAAATTTGTATGGGTTGGTCAATTCCGAAAATTTCTAATATGAGTGATTTAAGGTATATGGCTTCTTTGCTCGATTCTGAGAGAGCCATATATTCCGCCTCTGTTGTGGACAAGGCGACAGTTCGCTGTTTGCGAGCCTCCCATGAAACAGCTGCGCCACTCATCATAAATACATATCCCGTAAAAGATTTTCGGTCTATTACATTACTGCCATAGTCGGCGTCGGCATAACCTATCGGTATGACCTGTTCACTCGTTTTAGAATAAACCAATTTTTTGTCTTTTGTGGCTTTAAGGTATTGAAGAACTCGTTTTGCCGCTTTCCAATGTGCCTCCCCGTAATGGGTATTAAATTTGCTGAGGTAGGACACAGTATGGGCTATATCAGGTCGAGTACCAATGCAAATATACATTAGTGACCCAATAAGTTGTTGGTAGGGCAAGTCGGATCGTTCTTCGCCTGTTTGGGGAATCGACAGCTTAGTACCAGTTTCCATTGGTGTAGACACTGGAATAGCATCAGTCATATTAAACTGCGAGATAAGTTTCTCTATATAATTAGTTTGGTCAAGCGTAATACACTCGTCTGACTGAGTTACACGCATTCCCAAACAGTCTCTTAATGAGCCAAGATCTTTAATCTTAAAAAGTTCTTTTAAATCTTTTTTAAATTTTTCTTTCATTTTGTCGTTATTAGACAAAATATAGAAATCGTCGACAAAAACTGAGACGAATAAAACATTTTTGCCTTCCTTCTTATAATAAAGACAATGCTCTTTTGAGCACTGAGTCAAGGAGAGCTTATTCATGGCTTCACAAACTTTCTTATTCCACTGTCGTGGAGCCTGTTTGAGTCCATACAAGGATTTTCTTAAAAGACAAACTTTCGTCTTAGGTTCCGAGGAAAAACCTTCAGGTTGCTCCATATAAATAGTTTCTTCTAGATCACCATTAAGAAACGCTGTTTCCACGTCCAAATGATCTAGAGATAAACCTAATTTCGCTGCAAAAGCTATCAAAAGTCTCACAGTCGAAAGTCTTGTCACAGGAGAGAAAGTTTCTCCATAGTCTACTCCATAGACTTGTGTGAATCCTTTGGCTACAAGTCTAGCCTTGAATTTAACTGTTTTGCCACTGGTGTCTCTTTTCACCCTGTAGACCCATTTACTCTTAATAGTCTTTCTATCTGGAGGTCTATCCACTATAGTCCAAGTACCATGTGTCATTAGGGAGTCGTACTCCGCTTTCATGGCATCAAGCCATTCCTCCTTGAGGTCATCTTCAACAGCCTGTTTATATGTCAACGGTTCGCTGTCACTTGCAACCATGTTTGAGACATCTGGATATCTCACTGGTGCACGTCGCTCTCGTTGAGGATATCTGGGCTCTTGAGAGACGCTCTCGATACTACAGGGTGCTTCAATCGGCGACCCAGATTCAGCATCAAGGAAGTCATCGGATGGTTCTGGTTGAATAACTTCAGAAGGCAGGTATGCTGGCAAACTATTAGCGTTTGGACTTTCACACACAGGTCTCAAAGTTATAGGCGTATCCGCAGTTTCTGAGGAAGCATCACTTTGGACTGGCGTAGTGTGAAAAGATGGTGGCTGATCACAAACTTGTGTGTTTGTTGAATCTTGTATGAGGATGGTGTCACCATTAGAGAATTGCGGAGAAGGGTCAACATGCTTGCTTGAAGCAGGCATTTTATCCTCTATGAACACTACATCCCTTGCAATAATAACTGCCCGAGGGTTACTGGGAACAACAAGGCGATAACCTTTTGTTTCAGTAGAATACCCTACAAATATGCAGGTTTGAGTCTTTGACTCTAATTAAGTGCGCTTTTGCTTAGGGATAAGGACATGAGCTTCACAGCCGAAAACTCTTAAATGCGCTAAGTTGAGTTTCTTTCCGAACCAGAGTTCATCAGGAATATTGTTGTTTAAGGCTTGTGTAGGCGAAATATTTTTTAAATATATTGCCGTGTTGATTGCTTCAGCCCAATATGCCTTAGGTAAACTGGCATCCTGAAGCATTGCTCGTGCCTTCTCAACTATAGTCCGATTTACTCGTTCCGCGATACCGTTCTGTTGCGGTGTGTACGGAACAGACGTTTGATGAACTATTCCATTTTCTTTCATGAAGTTGGACATTTTTTGGTTCACAAATTCGCTACCATTGTCCGACCGAAACGTTTTAATCTTAAGACCAGTTTGATTTTCTACAAGATGTTTGAACTCAACAAACTTTGAAAATACTTCACTTTTGGTTTTTAAAAAGTAACCAAATTTTTACATGAAAAGTCGTCAGTAAAAGTAAGTAGGTATAAAGCACCGCTAAAAGATTGTGTGCTCATTGGTCCACATAGGTCGGAATGAATTAACTCCAATTTTCTATGCGACCTACTTTTAGACTTTTCAAACGGTCTCCTTGCTAATTTTCCTTGAAGACAAGGAACGCAAGTTTCAGTCAACTTGACGTTGTCAGAATAGTTGATCCCCGCGCTTTTCTTTTTCAAAACTTTTACGGCTTGAGAGTGCAAATGACCTAGGCGTCTGTGCCAGAGTAGTGCAGTCTCTTTGGTAGTGTTTACCAAATTAGCCTGCGGTTCTGGTAGGTTGAGCTTGTACATACCTTTGTAATTAGAGGCAGTAGCTACAACTGTTCCAGAAACTTTGCACCCTTCTCTTAGTAGGATATTGGCCCCTTTAGGAGAAAATATCACTACTAGGCCTTTTTGAACTAAACTACTTACTGACAATAAGTTAGCTGCTAATTTTGGGACAAACAAAACATTAGAAAGAGAGCTAAAGTTATCAGAAATATGCAAACTGACTGTACCTTTACCTTCGCTTGACATCTTATTATTATCTGCAACAGTGATAGGGTTAGAGTAAGGACTAATTTTACTAAATAAGTCTTTGCTGTTGCACATATGAGATGTACAGCCAGAGTCTAAAAGCCAAGTATGGGGAGTTGAATTTTCGGAATTAAAACATGAAAAAAGTGTAACGTCTGAAGTATAATTAGATACGTCTTTTTTATTTTGGTTCATGTTTCTTTTCTTTCTGCATTCACTCACGACGTGGCCAAACTTTTTGCAGTATTTACAACGAGGTGGTGGTTGAGGCTTGACGGCGAGCGCGGTGTTACTTGCACTTGATGAGGGGTTGCTGCGCTGGTCTTCCTTGAGAAGCATGGCGGCTACGGAATCCGATGTTATTTTGGTCCCTGAGTGCTCAAATGCCATGGTTGTACCGCTCCGGTAGGCCAGTCAGCATTATGACTCCGACAAATGTGTCATCGACGCTCTGGTCTATTTCCACCAGCTACTGTTGTGTGCTCCTTATGTCGTTAACATAGTCCTGCATAGTTTGTGACTCCAGCTTCGAATTAAAAAGTTTGCGAAGTAGGCTCAAACGACGAAGTAATCCGCTGTCAGCAAAGTTCTTCTTTAGGTTTTCCCAAGTTTCTGCGGCTGTTGTGGCGTTTCTAACTATAGGAAATACCTGGTTTTCAATGCAGAGGCAGATTTTGGCCTTTGCCTTGGCATCCAACTTTTTGAAAGCTTCTTCACCAAGTTCTGCCTTCTTGACAATCGGATTTTCTACACAATCCCAAAGGTCACTTACTACGAGAAGGTTCTTTATTGTAAAACTCCAAGACGCATAATTGATGGAACCTTGGAGTTTCTCCACTGCAGGTAAGATTTGAATTTGTTGCGTAGACTTGACACTCATTTTGCGAGTTGATTTTTTTAATAGCTCAACTTTAGATAAAGGCAGGGCGCGGGCCCATAACCTGCTAGAAATTGATATTAATAAATATAAATTATTAATAAAAATACGCAGTGCGTCCGCCTATATCAATTTGTTTTATTAGTCAAGTGACAAAGACATTGATACAAAATTCAAATAGAACAGAGTTGTTGTGTCAGTAGTATAAATTAACAAAAAAGTATGCAAGTCGAACATAGACAAAGGTGTCTGAGATAGTATAGCCCTGAGTTACAGATCACCTGGTTCTTATATAATAAAAGGAAGACAGTTTAAAATGTTTTTAAAAATCAAATAATGTCTTCTTTCAGTAAAATGTGCTATCTACAATATTTAAGGTACTTTCCCTCCATGTGGCATAGCCGTGGGACGCCCTGCTTTTGGAGCAACTTCTTATCAGACCTCTACGATATACATACAACTCAGTTACTGTCAGACTTCTTGTTTCTGACTACACTTCAGATAAGAACTGTTAGGGATTTTCGAATGACTGGCCTTACCGACTGTAAAGAGACAAGATTATTCTTCGTTTACTTCATATAACTCTATCATACTGTTTGTGTTTATTATAGTTATTGTTCCCATTGAACATACAACAAAATTTTAGACATTTAACAATTATTAACATTATCACTAATTATTGCATACTTCCTGTCAGCCAACACGACACATCATTTATATGTTTAGGTAGTTATATGTTTAGTTAGTGATATACGCAATTCTTTAAATGAATATGTATCTACTTGTATATACGTATGTATTTTTTCTCTGAATACAAGCTTATAACATACATAATTATAATGAAATTGTAAATAAGTAATTATGTAGACGCAATTATACGGTTTAAGGTTATCTTAAATCCCACGGATAACTAGTATGTCACTAGTTATAGGTGGGGTTTATAATTTAATACAAACCTGACATTACCCACCCGGCTTGTGCAGGCGTGATAATCAATTCCCAGGCCTTCTATTAAGAAACGGCTTTAGCCCCTTCCTGAATAATACCAGAAAAAAAACATATAAATATGTAATTAAAATATACCTAATACACAATTATTTTTAAGTATTACGTCAGGGTTTAATTTATTTCTTTTTACGATAATTCTATTTGAATTATTTTTTTATTTCAGAAAAATGCCAAACTTTACCTCTTTTACTACCGTTATTGCATAATAACCCTTGCAGTCTACGTGTTAGCAGTGATAATGTGTCTGGCATTGCGATACGAGCACGGCCATTTCATTGGAGAGATCTACTTAACTTATCATTTCAATGACACTGAATTTCGTATTGAGAATTACGATGCTCAGGTATTTGCAGTTGCTGCAACCTGTGATATTTGTAAGTATCTTTTGTCCACTACACTCGTCGTCACACCAGGCAACGTCACACCAACGTTACACCAGTGTGACGACGAATATTTTAGTCGTTACGCATTTTAAATACAACTTTTAAATTTAAATGTTACACAAGCATAATCTTAAGAACCAAATTATTTATTAACCTCTTTACTAGTTTCATTTGAAAATAATTAGGTATGTGTTAAAACTGAGCAAGTCAAATTAAACCATTTTCTATTAAAAATAGAAACTATAAAATCCATACTAATATTATATATGGAAAAGTGTGTCTGTCTGTCTGTATGTTTGTCTTTCCTTCACGGCAAAACGGAGCGACGAATTGACGTGATTTTTTAAGTGAAGATAGTTGAAGGGATGGAGAGTAACATAAGCTACTTTTTGTCTCTTTCTAACGCGAGCGAAGCCGCGGGCAAAAGCTAGTAAGGTATAAAAAGAATATTTCATGGTTATTGACGTATTAGAAATATTTAAAATTCCACAAGTGAGATTCAATTTTGTAAAAGGTTTAGATAAAATGGTGTAACAAACTCGTCACACTAGTGTGACAAGTTGGTGTGACGCAGTCACCACAACCGCCACTCTTGAGCGTGTAGTACTTAGTTCGATTTTCAAGTAAAGCTTTATTTGCTTTATTCGTATCGATATGTATCCCAATACATTTTTTTTTTCTTTTTACAGGCCTGGAAATGTTGCTAATTTATTTAGTTAAAAGGTTGTACCTTGCATACAGTAATGAAAAGAAAACAGGTGAAAACGTCTAGCTAAAATTATTATAAAGAAGATCGCTACTGCCGCTGTAGAATTTGAACAAGCTTGTAAAACGCACAAGTTGCCAGAATGGTCCTTCCCAAAAACTATATTATCTACCTACTATATACCTATCTAACTTATTATAATCAACAAGATTGTAAGCTTATAAAGTGTAAATGAAATTTTAAGTTTTTAAATCAAAGGACGTCTTTAACTGTCGGAATTTTCGTTCAATTAATATAAAATTCTTAAGATTTATGGTTTTCCTTTGATTTAATTAACCATGTTTGTTAAAGAGATTTTGTCCTTATGAATGGCGCTAACGTTTGACACCATAAAAGTAGAAAGTGTTACTTTTTAGATTTTAGTCGGTTCGAATCCCGGGAGTGGTAAGCGAATTATTAAAAATCTTTGAATACAATTTTGTTTCTTTTAAAAATAAAGGAATGTTTTATTTGAGTAAAATGACATGGCCGGATTCTGCCCTTAAAACTCAATCCAGATTTAATACTGTACACTAATAACTATTATATGAAAAAATCTTTTAAAATAAATAAAAAATAGTCGCAACAATGACGTTTCTCTAAAACAGGCGAGGAAAATCCCTAAAATAAATAAATGTTTTTTTGTGTGATATCCTGTTTAATTCATTGCTAGGAAGAGACAATTGCATCGACGTTTGGATACACGCATAAGACAATCAGTGTACCTGTGTAAACTATGCTTGATGGTCATATTAAAAAACAGGCTATAAAACGACCGTGACCTCCAGAATTGTATCTTAATGATTTATCATTAGGATATTTACCACTTTTCGAATGGCGCGCGTCTTGACGCGTCTCACGTACCACTTTATAAATCGATAATATATTTAAAAGTGCGTATCCAAATGTCCTAGAGTTATTTTGACGTTTCTGCGAAAGTTAAAATTAACAGTCAAAGCTGTCAAAACTGTGCAGTCTTGCGTTGATCTTATCACGTATTACTGTGTTCGTTGCTGTATTGGATTTTGGATATTTAAACTCGACCTCACGCTATCGTTCATCGGACTTATATCGTATTCTGTTGTGTATATTGGACTTGTTTGCTTGCGATTTGGATTCTGACGCTCACCATGTCTAGGTGCCTGAATTGTAGCGTGACCACTAATCGAATGCGAAGGTATAATGTAACAACTTTAACACCGCTGTTACAAAATACATTGGCTGAATGGTTATCTATACAAGAAGTATGTACCTACATAGTAAATCTTTACATATTTTACAAAAAAGTAGAGAAGGACAACATACTTAACTGTCACGTATTACTTTACTGAGTACAATGTTTTTCAGCTTCCTTCAGATAGGGTGATTTGCAATGCATGTTTTGTGTTGTTAAACCAACGCTTGGAAGAAGGCATACCAGGCAGAGTAATGGGCTACCCAATGGTCTGTATTGGTTGCGGATGCTCTGTTATGGGGAGGCGTTACTCAGTGCGACACCACACACTTGAAGAAAACAGCCCATTAATCGATATTTTTATTTCATGGAATACCGACAATCTGGTTAGTGTGTTTTTAAACATAATATAGTATCGGAGACTGCACTATAATAATTACCTATTACCTATATTTATATTTACCCAATTTACAACGTCATTTAAAACGGCTGAACATGTTACAGGACCTGAGAACAAATCTACAAGCCTGTCATTCCTGTTGGGTGCGAGCTAATCGTCACTTGTTAGTAAATACACATAGACAAAATGATGTACTACAGCAAAATGAACCTGGAGTGCCTGAACCACCTCCTATTCTACTTGCCAATCCACCACCACCACCTCCTCCACCAGCTAATAATCCTGCTGTAGCACGCATAGTGGAACATAATTTGAACTATCTGCCTAGTTACAAGCGTGCTCCGAATACTTCTAGCCATTGTATTTTCAGGGAGTGTAATAATCAATCAGGACATTTAATTCCAACATTTGTTAAAATATTGTTGCTAAAGGGTCACAGTTATTATATTCCCATGAGTTGCAGAATATGTGAGATGCACTTATTTGCAAATGAGTGGCATTTATTACCTGAACACTCAAATACAACATCGTATTTTACTATTCAGCAGACAGAAGATTTGATAGGACTTCTAAAAAGAGATCCAGTAACTTTTGATTTTAACAATGTGGAACATATGGCGCATCACATTTGTCACTATTGGACAGGTCTTACAGTGACAGAGTTCCTAGCATTGTTTAGTGAAATTCCTTTGGGGAATCTAGTAAGTGAACCAAAAACTGCATTGGCGATCTATTTGATTAAACTTCGGACTGGGGATAGTAATCGCAGACTGGCCTCACTATTTAACATGTGCCGATCAACATTGGAGTCACACATGAACAAAGTGAGATCATGTTTAAGTGAACATTTTGTCCAAGGCACATTGGCCTACAACACATAACAGCACAGCAAATAGCAGAAAGGAATCTAGCTATTCCTAATGCTTTATATGGCAATCAAGAACTTCCTTTAGAAGACAGGCCTGCCATTTCAATTTGTGATGGCACCTACATATATATTCAAAAAAGCACTAACTATCTATACCAGAAACAAACATACAGTCTTCACAAATATGAAAACTTGGTAAAACCATTCATGATTGTGTGCACAGACGGACATATTGTAGATGTTGTAGGGCCTTACGCTGCCACACAAAGTGATGCAGACATCATGAAGGATTTATTCCAAAATTCAGAAAGCCCCATGAGAACTTTCTACAGGGAAAATGATGTTTTTATTTTGGATAGAGGGTTCAGGGATGCAATACCTTTACTTGAATCGTGTAATTATAAAATATTTAAGCCTGAAACTCTTGACTTAGGTGTACAACAACTAACAACTTTGCAGGCTAACAAAAGCCGATGTGTAACATTGTGTAGATGGGTGGTAGAGGTGGTAAACGGTCGCTTTAAGCGTGATTACAAATTATTTAGACAAGATTTTTTTAATGTTGCATCTAAGCATCTGATGATTGATTTTAAAGTTGGTGCAGCTCTCATTAACAGATTCCATCCACTACTCATAGACAGATATGATGCCCCAAATATAATAAATAGAGTTAGACAGTATTTACACGCCCGCAATTATTTAGCTGAATATGTAGCTCAAGAAAATCTGAACAGAAGACGAGTAATGTTCTTAAGAATAGATGCAAATATACCTGACTTGACAAGTTTCCCTCAACTTACGTATGAGCAGTTAATGTTAGTGTCTCTTGGGCCTTACCAAGTGAAGCAAGCCCGGTCCTACTATGGAGAGCATGTTAGGAATAATGGAGTTTATGAAGTGGAAGTATGTCCAGAGTTGCAAAATGCTCAAAACATATTTGCACAAGTGCGTGGAAATAGCCCTTATCTATTGAGGGGGAGAATAAAGTCACGTCACATAAGTAGAAAACAATATTTTTCATATATTTTGTACGATAGGGAGCCGTTTAGCTACAACCCTTTGGATGCTATTTTAGGCTACTGTTGTAGTTGTTTAGTAGGAAATCGGACAGTTGGGTGTTGTTGCCATGTCATGACATTGTTATGGTATTTGGGCTGGGCCAGGCACCAAGAAATTATAACGCCACCAGCCTCTTTTCTTGACAATATTTTGTTGACCTTCGAAGATGATTAGAAAGATGACATCATCTTCCTATTCATCTTCAAAGGTGTTTACGCTGTATCTATCTATATATATAAAGTAGTAGGTAGGTAGTATGTAGGTAGTAGGTAGGTAGTAGGTAGGTAGTAGGTAGGTAGTAGGTAGGTAGTAGGTAGATAGTAGGTAGGTAGTAGGTAGATAGTAGGTAGGTAGTAGGTAGGTAGTAGGTAGGTAGTAGGTAGGTAGGTAGTAGGTAGGTAGTATGTAGGTAGTAGGTAGGTAGTACTAGTAGGTAGGTAGGTAGTAGGTAGTTAGTAGGTAGGTGGTAGGTAGGTGGTAGGTAGGTGGTAGGTAGGTGGTAGTTAGGTGGTAGGTAGGTGGTAGGTAGGTAGTACTAGTAGGTAGGTAGTAGGTAGGTGGTAGGTAGGTGGTATGTAGGTGGTAGGTAGGTGGTAGGTAGGTGGTATGTAGGTGGTAGGTAGGTGGTAGGTAGGTGGTAGGTAGGTGGTAGGTAGGTGGTAGGTAGGTGGTAGGTAGGTGGTAGGTAGGTGGTAGGTAGGTGGTAGGTAGGTGGTAGGTAGGTGGTAGGTAGGTGGTAGGTAGGTGGTAGGTAGGTGGTAGGTAGGTGGTAGGTAGGTGGTAGGTAGGTGGTAGGTAGGTGGTAGGTAGGTGGTAGGTAGGTGGTAGGTAGGTGGTAGGTAGGTGGTAGGTAGGTGGTAGGTAGGTGGTAGGTAGGTGGTAGGTAGGTGGTAGGTAGGTGGTAGGTAGGTGGTAGGTAGGTGGTAGGTAGGTGGTAGGTAGGTGGTAGGTAGGTGGTAGGTAGGTGGTAGTTAGGTGGTATGTAGGTGGTAGGTAGGTGGTAGGTAGGTGGTAGGTAGGTGGTAGGTAGGTGGTAGGTAGGTGGTAGGTAGGTGGTAGGTAGGTGGTAGGTAGGTGGTAGGTAGGTGGTAGGTAGGTGGTAGGTAGGTGGTAGGTAGGTGGTAGGTAGGTGGTAGGTAGGTGGTAGGTAGGTGGTAGGTAGGTGGTAGGTAGGTGGTAGGTAGGTGGTAGGTAGGTGGTAGGTAGGTGGTAGGTAGGTGGTAGGTAGGTGGTAGGTAGGTGGTAGGTAGGTGGTAGGTAGGTGGTAGGTAGGTGGTAGGTAGGTGGTAGGTAGGTGGTAGGTAGGTGGTAGGTAGGTGGTAGGTAGGTGGTAGGTAGGTGGTAGGTAGGTGGTAGGTAGGTGGTAGGTAGGTGGTAGGTAGGTGGTAGGTAGGTGGTAGGTACGTAGTAGGTAGGTAGTATGTCAAATCGAATTCAGTATTCATAGTTGACAGGACAACGTCTGTCGGGTCAGCTAGTTATTATAATAAAATATAGAACCATAATTAAGTTTTGTAAATAAAGTTTTCTTCATGTCTCGATAGATGGTGTTAGCTTATTTAAATTCGAGCTATGTTTACGTTAACCTGGCAATGTATAAGGGGCTATGATCTTATTTCAGTAAATGCCCTTCGAGCTCGTAGGACCTTATGATCATCGAAGACCATTTCCGCCCTGTTTGTCGACGAATCGGGAGTATTTTATAGCATTAAAACAACACCACGTACTCAAAACGAAGACATTTATTGAAATAAGATCGAGGCTACGATTATATATTACCAGTTAACGTAACCATAGCTCGAATTTAAATAGGCTAACATCTTCTATCGAGACATAAAGAAAACTCTATTTACAAAACTTAATAATTTTTCTTTATTTCATTATATTAAGTAACTAGCTGACCCGACAGACGTTGTCCTGTCAACTATGAATACTGAATTCGATTTGACATACTACCTACCTACTACGTACCTACTACGTACCTACCACCTACCTACCACCTACCTACCACCTACCTACCACCTACTTACCACCTACCTACCACCTACCTACCACCTACCTACCACCTACCTACCACCTACCTACCGCCTACCTACCGCCTACCTACCACCTACCTACCACCTACCTACCACCTACCTACCACCTACCTACCACCTACCTACCACCTACCTACCACCTACCTACCACCTACCTACCACCTACCTACCACCTACCTACCACCTACCTACCACCTACCTACCACCTACCTACCACCTACCTACCACCTACCTACCACCTACCTACCACCTACCTACCACCTACCTACCACCTACCTACCACCTACCTACCACCTACCTACCACCTACCTACCACCTACCTACCACCTACCTACCACCTACCTACCACCTACAGACCACCTACCTACCACCTACCTACCACCTACCTACCACCTACCTACCACCTACCTACCACCTACCTACCACCTACCTACCACCTACCTACCACCTACCTACCACCTACCTACCACCTACCTACCACCTACCTACCACCTACCTACCACCTACCTACCACCTACCTACCACCTACCTACCACCTACCTACCACCTACCTACCACCTACCTACCACCTACCTACCACCTACCTACCACCTACCTACCACCTACCTACCACCTACCTACCACCTACCTACCACCTACCTACCACCTACCTACCACCTACCTACCACCTACCTACCACCTACCTACCACCTACCTACCACCTACCTACCACCTACCTACCACCTACCTACCACCTACCTACCACCTACCTACCACCTACCTACCACCTACCTACCACCTACCTACCACCTACATACCACCTACCTACCACCTACCTACTAGTACTACCTACCTACCACCTACCTACCACCTAACTACCACCTACCTACTACCTACCTACTACCTACCTACCACCTACCTACCACCTAACTACCACCTACCTACCTACCACCTACCTACCACCTACCTACCACCTACCTACCACCTACCTACCACCTACCTACCACCTACCTACCACCTACCTACCACCCACCTACCACCAACCTACCACCTACCTACCACCTACCTACCACCTACCTACCACCTACCTACCTACCACCTACCTACCACCTACCTACCACCTACCTACCACCTACCTACCACCTACCTACCACCTACCTATCACCTACCTACCACCTACCTACCACCTACCCACCACCTACCTACCACCTACCTACCACCTACCTACCACCTACCTACCACCTACCTACTACCTACCTACTACCTACACTACCTACCTACTACCTATCCTATCTCTCAAGTTGGATCGAACTGCACATGGTGTGCGAATTTTATTATAATCGGTTAAGTGGTTTAGGAGTCCATTGAGGACAAACATTGTGACACGAGATTTATATATATTAAGATATATCGCAAACAAAAGGTAAGCCTTAAATGTGGATGAAAACATTGAATGTGCTTTGTCTGGGTAATAATTGTAATCATGGTATTTCTTAAAAGACCTATAAAACAAATAGAACTACACTAAATTACTTATTACATAAATAAAAATTCGAGTATTATTTAAGTGTTTTATTGTCAATCCAATTGCGTTCTTATTTTGTTACCAAAGTCGCTTTAAAGAAATCATAATATTCAGAAATATCTGTAGAAAACGAAGTTTTCTTCACTATCGTGGCCTGTTTTGACAACGCGCAACGTTTGAAAATTCTAACAACTATAATAACTGAGCTTAACCTCGCGAAGCTGACCATTATCTAGGAAGAAACAAATCTAATAAATGCCTAGTAAATAAATGGCCTTTATATCTATTGACAACATCATTTCTTGTATTGTTTTGCCTCCGACTCGTTGCTATTCAAAATGTTTAGGCACTTTTTTTAAAATCCTTTTCATTATATCTCTCGCTTCTTCTCTGTTCATCAAACTTGAACTATTATGAATACATACCTGTAAGCTTTATTATGAGGTACTGTATGTTAATGTAACGTGAATATTTTTTGTCAGGGCAATGCTCTATACAAATTCCGGCCATGTCCTTTTCTATCTAAAGTATTAAAAGTACTTCCCCTTCAGGTGGCGTTACAAAAATCCACCCTGTATAGTAGAATTTTTAAAAATTGATAGCAATCTTAATTGGTACAACCAAATAGACTGTATTAAAGATAAACTCTCGTCACTCACTGGTTCTCTCTACAGCTTATATGCAATTGTATATCTAAAAATATTCGTTTTACTATTTATAACTCTCTTGTTAAATTACATTTACTATACCTAATAGAAATTTGGGGTAACTCAGGTAAAACAAAATTGCAAGAAATACCAAGAGTACAAAACAAGATCATTAAAAATATTATTTCGCTATCCATATTGGACACCTTCTTATAAAATTTTTGAAGAAACTAAATTGATGAATTAGCAACTTTATATGTATACCACTTGTATTCTTTTTTTTTTTTTTTAATCTTTATTTATTTAAGGGACTTTTGTACACTTAGTGACGATGTCAGTCCCATCGTGCTACTACAAATAATGAACTTAGTCTAATTTCTTAACTACTATAAAGGAGTACAATATCTTTGCTGCTTTACAATAAGGTTTGGCTAAAATACCATGGAACATGCCAACATCCATCATAGATAGTTTTAAAAAGTTCAGCAGAGCGATTCTTTTGTTGTTGTATCGGACACATTCCACCAACACATGATGTACGTCCTCTTTTGTATTACAAATCTCACAGTTAGGGGAGTCCTTTTTCCGCATGAGGTAAGCAAATTGGTTTAGTGGAATATGTCCTGACCACTTGTATTCTGATAAGAAAAAATTTAGACAAAAAAATTAAAACCAATTTATCATTAACCAAAATTTCGGAGGTATCTAAACGTAGCAGGCGTCGCCCTAGTTTACTTGTATTACCAAGACCTCGTACAAATTACTCCAAAAGAAACATCACCTATAAAGGAGCAAATACAAGGCGGGAGCTCCACTCCGCTTCTCTCCCGCCTCAGCCTCAGCCTTCGTGGTTATTTTTTTAAACCACCCCGAAATAGGAGACTCGCGCAGTGGGGCTTCGTCGACCTTTTTTAGACTAGTTTAGCCTAGCCAAAACTAGTTTCTCCTGAAATCGGGTTTGGCCGGTAACATATATATACCCCGTGCGTAGCTAGGTTGCTAGTTACTGTTCAGGTAAGGGTTCTTTATAAATGATACTGTATGTGTGTTACTAATTATCTTTTATTACACGTTTCAACACAATACTTAACCGCAATCGTCACCATCTTATAACTGAGCCCCCAAACCACAGATAACATACATTATTAATAAAAGGTGGGCTGTCATCAGTGTTGCCACTGTCACAACATCCCCATCGTTAAGTACTTAAAATTAAACAAGTGTCAAAAAGAGATTATTACAAACACAATCCTCTAACTACCTAAGAAGACATTATTACAAACATAATCCTCTAACCACCTTGGCTTAGATCTTATTCTACTAGGTTGTCTACTAACATCTTCTTGTGATTGTAATTCTGAGTGTCATTGTATTTCAGGACCCTCACTTTCACAGGTTTCTGAATTATTATTACTATTGGGACTATTCTTGTTTACCTGGTCAACAGAATCTCCTGAAACACAATCATCTTGAAATACATACCCATCATCACTAAAGTCGAATTCTCTACTACTACTAGGTACTATGCCCTCTTGTATCTTTAAAAGGCGCTGGAGTCAAGTGCCATCTATTCCTCCTATACTGGACTCCTTCTACAGCAACAAAATAAGACCTTGGCTCCTTCGCCTTTCTTACAATAATTCCAACCCAAACATGATCACCCACTTTCATATCATCTAACTTACAAACTTTATGTCTTTTGTTTGTTATAGTTTTCTGCCATTTTTTCCCTATTACAGTTTCTCTTATCTCTAAACATCTTATTATCGTAAAATCTCTCTTAATTTCTTACTAAACATTAGTTCACTAGGACTATATCCTGTCTCATTTGGAGTATTTCTATACACCAACAAGGCTAAATATATGTCTGTATTTTTATTTAACAGGTTTTTTGCAATTTTGACGCCTGCTTCTGCACACCCATTACTCTGAGCAAAATATGGGCTGCTGGTTATGTGATTAAATTAAGATTGAGAAAATTGTTTGAATTTACCCTTAAACTGTGTCCCATTGTCCGTCCTAACTACTTCTGGAATTCCAAACCTAGAAAATGTTTCTTTGCAATGCTTAATTACACAACTCTCTGTAAGATCTTTTAATGCAAATAATTCCAAATATCTAGAAAAATTATCAATTATAACCATATACCACATATTATTATTTTTAAACAAATCAATGCCTATTTTCAGCCATGCCATACTGAGAGTTTCTTCTACAATCAATCATTCTTTAGTGTTAGTTTTCTCTTGTATACATTGTGGTAAATTTTCAACTATTACTTTAATTTGAGATGATAAACCCAACCACCAAACTGATTATCTAGCCCTCTCTCTGCATTTAGTAATTCCCAAGTGCCCTGCATGAATATCATCTAAAATGCCTTTTTGCAATGAATTTGGACTTACCAATCTATCATTAAATAACAAAAAATCATACTGCACAGAAAATTATACCTATATTGGTAATAATTATGTAACTCTATTTGTAATTTGTTTTTATGTGGCCAACCATTTATAGTAAATTCTCTTAATGTGTTACGTATTTGGCATTTACTTTGTTCTCTCTTTATTATGCTCAATTTACTGTCAAAAATATACATACTTAAAATGGAATTAATAAGGTGTTCAGGCTGTTCTACCTCTGCCTCTACCTCAGTAACATTCAATGGAGCCCTGGACAATGCATCAGCCACAACTAATTTCTTTCCTGGAACATAATTAACCTTGTATTTATATCTCATCAACTGCATTCTGAATCTCAACAGCCTAGGTGTAAGATCATCTATAGGTTTAGTTTGTACGATTTGGAGTAAAGGTTTGTGGTCTGTCTCTAATAAAATCTCAATTCCTACTATAAGTCTCTAAATCTATTAACAGCCCACGGCAAGGCTAGACACTCTTTCTCTATTTGGGCATAATTTTTCTCTGTTGAATTCAATGTCCTGTTTGCATATGATACTGCTCTCTTAATCCCTATTTTATCTTCCTGTAAAAGCGCACAGCTCCTAAGCCATAAGAACTACCATCAGCTGAAATTATAATTTTCTCTCTAGAATCAAAATGACACAGGGTAGGTGCTTTTAATATTAGTACTTTTACTTTTTCAAATGCTTGTTGTTGACACTTATCCCATCTGAAACTTTTATCCTGTTTTAATAATCCATACAAAGGTTCTAATAACGATGATTTATTAGGAATAAAGCGACCCACATAGTTTACTAATCCTAAAAATTGCATTAACTCCTTTTTATTAATAGGACTTCTAAATTTAATAATGCTTACTACTCTCTTAGGATCCAATGTAATGCCTTTACTGTTAATAACATGCCCTAAATATATAACTTCTTCAACCATAAATTCATTGTCATCATTCATTGTCTTTATTTATTGTCAGCCCTTCCCTATTCAATCTACTAAGAACCTCCCTTAACAACTTAATATGACTGACTCTATCCTTACTGTACAATAATATGTCATCAACATGTATTACTACTCCTTCTAAATCACTGAAAAGGTTGGAAAATTTCATGGAAAAGTATTCTGGGGCACAGTTTAATCCCATAGGTAATCGGTTGTACATGTACCTACCAAATGGTGTAAGTATTGTTGTAAATTTTAACATAACATAACTTAATTTGAAAAAATCCAGATGTTTCATCTATTTTAGAAAATATTCTTGATCCGTTTAGTCTGCTTAATGTGTTTTCTACTTTATGAATAGGAAAAATAGGACGTACAATATTTTTATTAACCTGTGTGTAATCCCCACAAATTCTCACCCCATTTTGACCTTTTTGAACAACAACAATAGGAGATACAAACCTAGTTGGTTCTTCTACTGGAACAATGACACCTAAATATTTTAATCTATTTAATTCCTCCTTAATATTATCTAACAGAGGTAGAGCAACTACTCTAGGAGAGGACTGGACATATGGAACAGGATTAGAAATTAACTTAATGGAAAAAGTATCTTTAAACAGCCCCAAACTTTTGAAAATGTTGGGAAACTCTTTTTCTATATTTAATTCTTTTTCTACATTATCTTGAGATGTATTACATAACTTTAATATACTCATTTTTATAATAGCTGGTTTTCCTAAAATAGGTCTGTAAATTTTTAATCACAAAAGCTTTACCCATATATACTCTTTCTTTATGACATAATTTTACCCAAATATAACCCACCACATCCAAAGGAACGCCTTCTGGTCCCCTAATGATTTCCGAACAAGGAAATATGTTTTGGTTATTATTTATCATCTTTTCTGGTATTGCCACTATGTCCGCACCTGTATCTATCAAAAATTTTACCTGCTTTTTTAATGTATATGCTTCCACCTCCACTTCCAGTTGAAAGACTTACTTGTTTCGATCAACATAGTTGATTCTCCTTTCTCTACAGCATCTTGCGAAATGTCCCCTTCTCTTGCATTTGTGACAAGTTTCTTTTGATGCCGGACACTTCTCCTTGCTATGGACCTCCCACCTGCCACACCACCAGCACTTCCTTCCCTGTTCTTCCTTCTTTTTTCCTGCATTTGACTCCCTTGCTATTTTGTTGACTGCTATTTCTTCCTCTTTGCTCCACATGGCTTTAGTTTCTTTCGCTTCTATTTCCTCTTGCTGTGCCATACTGACAGCTTCTTCTAATATTAATTTCGACTTTAACAGCATCTTATCTCTTAGTCCAACTATCAAACGATCTCTAAATAACTCCTCGCGCAGGCTATCAAATTCGCATGACTCCGCCTGGTCACGCCGTAATAGCGGCGGTAAGACCCCTCTTTGAGGAGTGGCTGGAGAGGCGTCATGGCACTCTCACGTTTCGCTTGACACAGGTCCTCACCGGACATGGTCAGTTCGGGAGGTTCCTGTGTCAGATTCGGGCGGAAGCGACCACCACTGCAGTAACGGTCGCCTGGAGGACACGGTCGAGCACACAGTGGAGGTGTGCCGCGCATGGGCGGAGCATCGAAGTGTCCTCGTAGAGGCGATCGGCGGTGGTGACCTCTCGCGCCCGGCGCTGGTTCAGGCCATGCTTCGGGGCGAGACGGAATGGGATGCCATCGCCTCCATCTGCGAAGCAGTTATGCTGTCGAAGGAAGCGGCGGCGCGCGAGAGGCAACGACGAGCCTCTCGCCCCGGACTAAGACCCAGGCGAAGACGTCGAGAGTCGCAAGACGACTATAACCGGCCACCGTAGGCGCGGTTCTGCGGATGGCGAGCGATGGGTAGCTCGCCGCCCGGCTAAGACCAGGACCGCGTCGACGGAGCGTTAGTGTTCCACGCGCGCCTCAAAGAGAAGGAGTCAGCACAGGAAGGGGCCCAACAGGGCCAACGCCTGCCGGGGTTGCGGAATGAGTATAATAGTTACCGTGACCCTGGAACATTAAGGGCAATCGAAGAAACATGAGTGGGTTTTAGTCAGTAAGAGTCTGACACGCCCTTCCGCCGCACCCAGGACGGGAGCAGTCATTGAATGATTTCCACTCACCAAAAAAAAAAAATGGCTCCGCCTGGCTCGTCAATGCTGCTAAAATATTTGTGACTGACATGTCTTCCTTTTGTTCTAACATATTGAATTTGAATCGTTCGTAAAAAACATTTTTCTTAGGATCAAAATGGCCGTCTAAGGCCTCTAATACAGAGTCATAGGTTTTTTTTTTTCAATTTTCAATATTTTTATAATCTCTTCCACTTTACCTCCCATGCTATACAAAAGCAAGTCAATTTTATCAGCATCCTGTTTGCTTTCCAATCCGCTTATCATCAAAAATCGCTGAAACCTCGTTTTCCATGACGCCGGGTTATTAAAACCGTAAGAGTCCGGCGCCCTCACATTTTGTAGAGGTAGGAAATTGGCTTTTTCTTATGTCATCTTTTTAATTTACTCGCCGACCGCTGCCACCATGTTCAGGTAAGGGTTCTTTATAAATGATACTGTATGTGTGTTACTAATTATCTTTTATTACACGTTTCAACACAATACTTAACCGCGTTCGTCACCATCTTATATTAAAAAACACTAATCAAACAAGATTGATTAATTATAATGACATAAATGGGTTTTTGTTGTTTACTAACAAAATTATCCATGCACACACATTGAAAATATAAATTGTTATTATTATGTTGTACAGAATTATATAAATGAAACGGAGAGAGTAGATTAATTAAACAGTTTGATAACTAGTGTCAGTAGAGCGAGACACATGTTCGTGTGGCTAGAGTTTTTTTGTGCAAAATTGTTTATTTGCGGTGAGTGAAAATTCATATCATTTTATTAAGCCTCTTCCATGCCTTGAAAGTACCTTGTAGTTACGGGCTCGTGGCCCCCTTATGTTACATTTGCTGCATCGTCAACATTTTCATTAGCTTGAACAATATTATTTGTGTCAAAATAATACGTTTCCAATGTTAATAGTGTCAGCAGTACCTAATTCCCTGTAAGCTGTAACAATAATGGAAATAAACAACAATCATTGCTGTTTAGCCCTCGACCTCTCTCCTAATTTTGTTGTGCCTAACTTTATGCCATATTTCAATAAATATTTGAAATGTTTCTTTATAGATTTTTTTAGGCATCATAAAAACATCCAGTCGGTTTCCGCAGCGTATTCAAAGGCTGATATTTCACAATGCTTACTCCGAAGTTGAGGCCCCTTACCAGTGAAATTAAACAACCGTATGAAGTGTCGCCATTTGACCAATTACTGAGGATCTTGTTAATAGTGTGGGCGTTTCTAAGATTGGTAAGTCGTACTTACAGTTATTAACTCTTTGGTTTCTACTCCGTGCCCGTGAGAAGTCGTATAATTTTTTTAAAGGCCTGTTTGTCTTAAATGTGAGTCTTCTTTACCTATTTTAATACAAGATTTTTAAATCCCTTATAACTTGAAAAAATGGATTACCTATGCATAACTGTTGTAACAAGCCTGTAAAGTGTTTTTTTTTTTAGAAATAACTATCAACGATGTTATTTTTTTTTGGTTGAAAAAAAAAAACTTTAGTATTAGAATAAAATTCTGGTGCTTTGCCGAAATGCCATTTACTGTTCTAATGATGTTTATTTCTTTTCATAGTGCGAGTAGGAACAACAATGCACTATGATCCATAAGAATATTGATAAAAAAATATTTTATTTCCAAAGGTTGCAGTACAATAAAAACTACTAAAAAGCAATATAAAATGATTTCCATTTTTGTTATTTAGACAGTGTCAGTGCTACTGACTGGTGTAATATTAATAAAAACCATTGGAGAAATTAAGTACCGGCATGATAATCCAGATTATCCCGCAACAGATGGTTTAGTGGAGTTTGGAATCGTCGCCATACTTGCACAATTAGTGGAATTTGGAGTGCTCGTCACTTTCATCACAGCTGGGATAAGGGTAATTATTAAATCATAATCATAAATCTTTATTTACCTTAACATCATGGGTACATTATTCACTCTGGGTAAAGTAGAATCTTAAATAGACAAAGGTGTCTGAGATAGTATAGCCCTGAGTTACAGATCACCTGGTTCTTATATAATAAAAGGAAGACAGTTTAAAATGTTTTTAAAATTCAAATAATGTCTTCTTTCAGTAAAATGTGCTATCTACAATATTTAAGGTACTTTCCCTCCATGTGGCATAGCCGTGGGACGCCCTGCTTTTGGAGCAACTTCTTATCAGACCTCTACGATATACATACAACTCAGTTACTGTCAGACTTCTTGTTTCTGACTACACTTCAGATAAGAACTGTTAGGGATTTTCGAATGACTGGCCTTACCGACTGTAAGGAGACAAGATTATTCTTCGTTTACTTCATATAACTCTATCATACTGTTTGTGTTTATTATAGTTATTGTTCCCATTGAACATACAACAAAATTTTAGACATTTAACAATTATTAACATTAACACTAATTATTGCATACTTCCTGTCAGCCAACACGACACATCATTTATATGTTTAGTTAGTTATATGTTTAGTTAGTGATATACGCAATTCTTTAAATGAATATGTATCTACTTGTATATACGTATGTATTTTCTCTGAATACAAGCTTATACTTAAACATATATGTAATGAAATTGTAAATAAGTAATTATGTAGAGGCAATTAATCGTAAATAAATCGTAATTATTAATTATCGTAATTAAAATTTAATACAAACCTGACATTACCCACCCGGCTTGTGCAGGCAATCAATTCCCAGGCCTTCTTTTAAGAAACGACTTTAGCCCCTTCCTGAATAATACCAGAAAAAAAACATATAATTATGTAATTAAAATATACCTAATGCACAATTATTTTTAAGTATGTACACAAAGCAACTTATTTAAGTTTACAGTCACTACATACATAATGTATGTGTGAGTAAAATCAACTCGTGTATTTACATTGCCTATTTGTTAGTGTTTGCTTGACAATAACCTGATGTCCACGCACACAAATACAATTATTAGCAAGACTTCGTCATATTTGGCTTTGTAAGAATGTATAGTCTACCCTCAAAAATTAAGAATTATGTATACGATTCTTAATTTTTGAGGGTAGAATATTATTTAATAGTTTAGTTTCATCGTTACATTGCTTTTGACTATCGAACTCACAGAACATCTATATCGGACTTACGTTACGTTTTAGACATTATAACCTGCTTGTTTGGAGAAGTGATGTTTTTTGTTGTGTTGATTTAGTTGTGAGTCAATATGAATCACTTTACTATACCTTTGAGAGCTGAAATTGATATTTAACATGAGCAAAACGTTTTAATATGTGAAATTGCAAAGAAGATTTCGGTGAGTAACAAAATATTTATTCAGTTTTTTTTTTCATTATTTATGATTCGAATGATGTTACATCTATACTAATATTATAAAGCTGAGGAGTTGGTTTGTTTGGCTGAGTTGTAGTTTGAATTGAATAATTATGTGTGCTAGATGGCCTATTAATCACGGAAGGTTTTGGGGAAGGAATTTTGGGGTGGTTTGGGTCTACCTCCTAGCGGTCCACCCCGGGCAACGGCACCACTTGTGGTGACGGCTGAACGACCCAACCAGCGGTGGTAGGTCTCGCAAGAGTCCGCCTGGTAGCTACCACCTTCCCGCCGGAGTCAGGTGTCAAGCAGCTTGCTGTGTTTCATCTGTGCGCGGGAACACCAGAGCCTTTGGGGGATGAATGGTTGTTAGTTGTGTTGCATATAGCCGATTCTGTGGGTCCCCGAGTGACACCGGACCGGGTAGCTCACTCTGGAGGGTAGCGGGATCCGTGGCACGGTCTTGCCGGTGACCGACCGCAGGTAGTTGGGGGCCCAAGTAGCGCGCTAGCCACGTGCCAAAGGCTGCCCCGCCACCTCGCGAAAAATCCTGGAATAGCTCCACCGTGCCAGCTGGCGACTGGATGGGAGGATCCGGTGGCTATTTCGGGGGGGCTCGGGCGTCCCCGCAGTCTCCAAGTGAGCTCCTCATTGTTCGGTTTTTACTCGTGCAATCCACTTGGCGAAAGCATCGCCTCGACATCCAATCGTCCCCCAACCCGCACTACTTAATATTATGAACAACAAAAATAAGAATAGGGTTAAACACCGGCGGCACTTCCTCCCGTTGAAAGTGCACCTAACCAACATACGTGGGTTGCACTCAAATCTCGACGCAGTCCACCACCACCTCGAGACTGAAAAGCCGCACCTGTTCTTCATGACGGAGACGCAAATTAAAACCCCAGCGGACGTGGCGTACCTCAACTACCCAGGCTACTCACTTGAACATAAGTTCAAAGAGAAAGCGGGGGTCTGTGTGTACGTCCGCCACGACATCTGCTGCAAGCGTCTTCGCTGCTTTGAAACTTCCGGGTTCTCTACTCTGTGGGTCATCGTAGACACAGGATCCCAGAAGACCTTATATGCCTGTGTTTACCGATCGCACGTCGGTGACCAGGAGACAACCAGGCTAATTGACCATCTTGCTGAGACTGCAGATAATGCCCAACAACGGTACCCTGCTGCGGAACTAGTATTTCTCGGGGACTTCAACGCCCACCACAAGGAGTGGCTGTTCCCGTTTGAGAAAACCTGCCACGCTGGCAAGGAAGCACGCAAATTTGCGCTGTCGCTAAACCTCACCCAGCTGGTAAACGTTGCGACGCGGGTACCTGATGTTGCTGACCACACACCCAATTGCTTGGACCTTCTACTGACAACGGATCCGGATCGGCACTCTGTCTCGGTCTCAGCTCCGCTGGGGTCGTCAGACCACTTTCTGGTGAAATCCGTATCGGTCTGCTCCCCTCCGGATCTCAGCCCAAAGGGCACGAGAAGAGTGTGGCGATACGAGTCAGCAGATTGGGATGAGATGCGGCATTTCTTTGCGTCTTTCCCTTGGCGGCCGGTCTGTTTTTCCTCTGGCGACCCCTCATGCTTTGCTGAGGCTGTCGTAGATGTGATTCGGCAGGGAATGGAATATTTTATTCCGTTCTCCGACCTCTCGCTTGATCACGGAACCCAAGCATGGTTCAATGTGGATTGTGCTCGGGCTGAGGCCCTTAAACAGTCTGCATACCTGGCTTGGGTGCAAGCCCGCGACACCAAAGCAAGGGCCCAGAGGGTTCGTAGGAAGAAGAAAGCCTATAATGCTGCCGCCAAGTCCTGCAAAAAGGTGATTCGGAAGGCTCGATTTGACCATATCAGTCGAGTAGGGGCCAGACTTGCGTCCTACCCTCCTGGTAGCAAGCAATTTTGGTCCCTATCCAAAGCGGTCGAATCTAACTTCTGCCGTCCCACACTTCCACCGTTGCACAAACCCGATGGTACGCTGGCCCACTCCGCGATAGAGAAAGCGAACCTGTTTGCTTCTCTATTTGCGAGCAACTCGCGTCTTGATGCAGGCCTCCATCAACCACCTACTATACCTCATTGCGATTCCTCAATGAAGGATATTGCTGTACACCAAAAAGAGGTACGGAGGGTTCTGCTGAATTTAGACGTGAATAAAGCCAGCGGACCAGATGGAATACCTGCGCGAGTACTTAAGCAGTGTGCGCCTGAGTTGTCGCCTGTATTGACACGTCTATACCGCCTCTCTCTCCAAACTAGAACGGTGCCAAAATCCTGGAAGCTTGCTAATGTGCAGCCAGTGCCCAAAAAGGGCAGCCGTGCCGACCCCTGTAACTATCGACCAATCGCCATCACCTCCATGCTCTGTAAAGTCATGGAAAGGGTTCTAAATAGCAAATTGTTGGCATACCTAGAAGACAACAATCTACTCAGTGACCAGCAATATGGCTTTCGCCGTGGTCGGTCTACTGGAGATCTTCTAGTGTATGTTACTCATTGCTGTGGCGAAGCCATTGAGAAAAACGGCGAAGCCCTTGCCGTTTCGCTCGACATCTCCAAGGCTTTTGACAGGGTTTGGCACGCTAGTCTCCTTAGCAAGCTTCCTGCTTATGGCATCCCTGCTGACTTTTGCTGCTGGGTATCAGACTTCTTAACGGGACGGTCGATTAGAGTGGTCGTCGACAGCTGCTCTTCTGACCTTATGGCCATTGATGCCGGTGTTCCTCAAGGGTCTGTCCTCTCTGCAACACTATTCCTGCTCCATATAAACGATATGCTAAATCCTAGCATAGTCGGTTACGCAGATGACAGTACCGTTGTAGAGAAATATCTGGCCAGCGCAAAAGACAGTAGGGACAATATACGTTCACAGAGAGAGGCCATGGTAGAGCGAGTGAACTTTGCCTTGAGCCGTGTGTCCCAATGGGGCGATCACAATCTAGTGCAGTTCAATGCCGCCAAAACGCAAGCGTGTCTGTTCTCCGCTAAACGGAGCCCATTCGACCTGGCTCCTACTTTCCGAGGTGCACCTGTAAATCTAACCGGCTCCCTAGAACTCCTTGGCATGGAGTTGAGTTCTGACCTCAACTTCGCCGCTTTCATCGAGTCCAAAGCACTGACTGCGGCGAAAAAGCTGGGCATCCTTAACAAGGTTAGGCGATATTTCACGCCGGGACAGCTTCTAACACTTTATAAAGCTCAAGTCCGATCGTGTATGGAGTATTGCAGTCACCTATGGGATGGCTCAGCCAAATACCAACTGGCCGCATTGGATTCGGTAGAACGCAGAGCCAGGAGGCTGATTGGCGACAAGAAGCTGGTGGCCCAACTGCAACCTCTAGCACATCGGCGTAAAGTTGCCTGTCTGGCAGTGTTTTACAGATTGCACTTCGGTGAGTGTGCTCATGAGCTACACGAGCTCATTCCCTCATCCCCATTTTACCACCGGACATCCAGACGTACGGCAGGATACCACCCTTTCTTGGTCGATATTCCTCGAATCCGCACGCAGCGTTTTTCGAAATCCTTTATCATGCGCACCGCAAAGGAATGGAATTCGCTGCCGGCGTCTGTGTTTCCAAAAGCATATAACCCGGATGTATTCAAGAGAAGAGTGCATAGTCATCTTTTGGGTGAGCTCGCTCCATCGTAGGCCCCGTCTATGCCCTTGGACTAGTCTGGGACCAAGAGCAAGCCCATAAGTTATAAAAAAAAAAAAAAGTCTTTATAGCTTCCTTATATACTTAATATATAATTATAATGTTTTTTATATATAGATATTTTTTAAATAATAGAATTATATATATAACATTATATATAGATTATTATACATATTATAATTATTTACATCTCGTTAATTATTCTTGTTTTTTTTATAACAATATTTCATTTTTGTTCACAGAGAAAAACTGTAGGTGCACCGCTATACAGACACAAGAAGCATTGATCGTTGTCGATCAAGACCGCAAGATTGGCATACACAAATGACAAGGCGCGACACCGTGATATGGTTGTTAACTTGTTACGCATAAAGCTGAGGCCTTCTTAACTTCGTCACGTTACAATGTTTACGGAACCAGCAGCTGGTTTAAAGCGTCATCGTAAGCTATTCCTTCCCATTGTTTACAGGCAAAACCGGAACCGGGTACGCGTCGCAAGAGACAATTTACAATAGATTTTATTTTTTACAATTATATAGTTATACGTAATAATGAACTTAATAAGTGTTTTAAATCGAACAAGGACAGTCGCAAAATAATTATTACGGCGTAAAAATAGTGAGCGAAATAGAAAAAAAAATGTGGATAATATTACTGTTCTGAACCCAATCGAACCTAAGGGCTCATTATCGTGCTAAAAGTTATAAACAGCGAAGGCGCATTAATCGGATAATTAGATATAATTATGTGGAGGTAATTTCATTTATGTGAGTGATGTTATTGTTTGTGAGGTTACAATTGGGATAACTGTATCTTAATATCTCATTAACATGTTTATTCATATCATATATCAATAAATTACCCACTTAAATACAAAAAGTGTCATTCATTCTTGTCCGATTTAAAATAATTGTCATGCATAAAACTTTGTTATTGAAATTATCATAAAAATCTACTGAACAATTAATATTGTTGATTTCTAATTACAAATTGTTTAATTTTTATTTCTCTATTATAAATTACAAAAATAAACAACAAAATAACAGAAATGTTATTAGAAATGAAAAAAATCAACACTGGTTGTGAGGTTCGATCCTAAGTCAAATTAAAAAAATGCAAAAAGAAAGTGCGGTTTGTGTGACTCGAACCTGCGACATACAGGTTATCAAGTCCTAGGCTTATACACCTAAGCCATCGAACAACTTGCGTGAGAGTCTGAATTTGTGCTTCTTATTTTTTGGTATAAATTTATTTTGTCAAGCAAACGCTCATAAATGAGCGAAGTAGCTATTGACTACCTACAACATTAAAGTTAAAGTAACAAGATATAGCAAATGTGTGCGTAAGAACGGGTCTATCTTACAAGTAGATTTTACGCACACCAACATTATGGTAGTATGCGTATGTAAACTTAAATAGTTTGCTTTGCGTACGTCAGGATTTAATTTATTTCTTTTTACGATAATTCTATTTGAATATTTTTTTTATTTCAGAAAAATGCCAAACTTTACCTCTTTTACTACCGTTATTGCATAATAACCTTTGCAGTCTACGTGTTAGCAGTGATAATGTGTCTGGCATTGCGATACGAGCACGGACATTTCATTGGAGAGATCTACTTAACTTACCATTTCAATGATACTGAATTTCGTATTGAGAATTACGATGCTCAGGTATTTGCAGTTGCTGCAACCTGTGATATTTGTAAGTATCTTTTGTCCACTACACTCGTCGTCACACCAGGCTGCGTCACACCAGTGTGACGACGAATATTTTAGTCGTTACGCATTTTAAATACAACTTTTATATTTAAATGTTACACAAGCATAATCTTAAGAACCAAATTATTTATTAACCTCTTTACTAGTTTCATTTGAAAATAATTAGGTATGTGTAAAACCTTTGAAGTAAAATTAAACCATTTCCCATTAAAAAAAGAAACTATAAAATAAGGTATAAAAAGAATATTTCATCGTTATTGACGTATTATAAATATTTACAATTCTACAAGTGAGATTCAATTTTGTAAAAGGTTTAGATAAAATGGTGTAACTAGCTCGTCACACTAGTGTGACAAGTTGGTGTGACGCAGTCACCACAACCGCCACTCTTGAGCGTGTAGTACTTAGTTCGATTTTCAAGTAAAGCTTTATTTGCTTTATTCGTATCGATATGTATCCCAATACATTTTTTTTTTCTTTTTACAGGCCTGGAAATGTTGCTAATTTATTTAGTTAAAAGGTTGTACCTTGCATACAGTAATGAAAAGAAAACAGGTGAAAACGTCTAACTAAAATTATTATAAAGAAGATCGCTACTGCCGCTGAAGAATTTGAACAAGCTTGTAAAACGCACAGGTTGCCAGAATGGTCCTTCCCAAAAACTATATTATCTACCTACTATATACCTATCTTACTTATTATAATCAACAAGATTTTAAGCTTATAAAGTGTAAATGAAATTTTAAGTTTTTATATCAAAGGACGTCTTTAACTGTCGGAATTTTCGTTCAATTAATATAAAATTCTTAAGATTTACGGTTTTCCTTTGATTTAATTAACCATGTTTGTTAAAGAGATTTTGTCCTTATGAATGGCCCTAACGTTTGACACCATAAAAGTAGAAAGTGTTACTTTTTAGATTTTAGTCGGTTCGAATCCCGGGAGTGGTAAGCGAATTATTAAAAATCTTTGAATACAATTTTGTTTCTTTTAAAAATAAAGGAATGTTTTATTTGAGTAAAATTTTCTATCTAAAGTATTAAAAGTACTTCCCCTTCAGGTGGCGTTACAAAAATCCACCCTGTATAGTAGAATTTTTAAAAATTGATAGCAATCTTAATTGGTACAACCAAATAGACTGTATTAAAGATAAACTCTCGTCACTCACTGGTTCTCTCTACAGCATAAGCAATTGTATACCTAAAAATATTCGTTTTACTATTTATAACTCTCTTGTTAAATCACATTTACTATACTTAATAGAAATTTGGGGTAACTCAGGTAAAACAAAATTGCAAGAAATACCAAGAGTACAAAACAAGATCATTAAAATATTATTTCGCTATCCATATTGGACACCTTCTTATAAAATTTTAGAAGAAACTAAATTGATGAATTAGCAACTTTATATGTATACCACTTGTATTCTTTTTTTTTTTTAATCTTTATTTATTTAAGGGACTTTTGTACACTTAGTGACGATGTCAGTCCCATCGTGCTACTACAAATAATGAACTTAGTCTAATTTCTTAACTACTATAAAGGAGTACAATATCTTTGCTGCTTTACAATAAGGTTTGGCTAAAATACCATGGAACATGCCAACATCCATCATAGATAGTTTTAAAAAGTTCAGCAGAGCGATTCTTTTATTGTTGTATCGGACACATTCCACGAACACATGATGTACGTCCTCTTTTGTATTACAAATCTCACAGTTAGGGGAGTCCTTTTTCCGCATGAGGTAAGCAAATTGGTTTAGTGGAATATGTCCTGACCACTTGTATTCTGATAAGAAAAATTTTAGAGAAAAAAATTAAAACCAATTTATCATTAACCAAAATTTCGGAGGTATCTAAACGTAGCAGGCGTCGCCCTAGTTTACTTGTATTACCAAGACCTCGTACAAATTACTCCAAAAGAAACATCACCTATAAAGGAGCAAATACAAGGCGGGAGCTCCACTCCGCTTCTCTCCCGCCTTAGCCTCAGCCTTCGTGGTTATTTTTTTAAACCACCCCGAAATAGGAGACTCGCGCAGTGGGGCTTCGTCGACCTTTTTTAGACTAGTTTAGCCTAGCCAAAACTAGTTTCTCCTGAAATCGGGTTTGGCCGGTAACATATATACCCCGTGCGTAGCTAGGTTGCTAGTTACTGTTCAGGTAAGGGTTCTTTATAAATGATACTGTATGTGTGTTACTAATTATCTTTTATTACACGTTTCAACACAATACTTAACCGCAATCGTCACCATCTTATAACTGAGCCCCTAAACCACAGATAACATACATTATTAATAAAAGGTGGGCTGTCATCAGTGTTGCCACTGTCACAACATCCCCATCGTTAAGTACTTAAAATTAAACAAGTGTCAAAAAGAGATTATTACAAACATAATCCTCTAACTACCTAAGAAGACATTATTACAAACATAATCCTCTAACCACCTTGGCTTAGATCTTATTCTACTAGGTTGTCTACTAACATCTTCTTGTGATTGTAATTCTGAGTGTCATTGTATTTCAGGACTCTCACTTTCACAGGTTTCTGAATTATTATTACTATTGGGACTATTCTTGTTTACCTGGTCAACAGAATCTCCTGAAACACAATCATCTTGAAATACATACCCATTATCACTAAAGTCGAATTCTCTACTACTACTAGGTACTATGCCCTCTTGTATCTTTAAAAGGCGCTGGAGTCAAGTGCCATCTATTCCTCCTATACTGGACTCCTTCTACAGCAACAAAATAAGACCTTGGCTCCTTCGCCTTTCTTACAATAATTCCAACCCAAACATGATCACCCACTTTCATATCATCTAACTTACAAACTTTATGTCTTTTGTTTGTTATAGTTTTCTGCCATTTTTCCCTATTACAGTTTCTCTTATCTCTAAACATCTTATTATCGTAAAATCTCTCTTAATTTCTTACTAAACATTAGTTCACTAGGACTATATCCTGTCTCATTTGGAGTATTTCTATACACCAACAAGGCTAAATATATGTCTGTATTTTTATTTAACAGGTTTTTTGCAATTTTGACGCCTGCTTCTGCACACCCATTACTCTGAGCAAAATATGGGCTGCTGGTTATGTGATTAAATTAAGATTGAGAAAATTGTTTGAATTTACCCTTAAACTGTGTCCCATTGTCCGTCCTAACTACTTCTGGAATTCCAAACCTAGAAAATGTTTCTTTGCAATGCTTAATTACACAACTCTCTGTAAGATCTTTTAATGCAAATAATTCCAAATATCTAGAAAAATTATCAATTATAACCATATACCACATATTATTATTTTTAAACAAATCAATACCTATTTTCAGCCATGCCATACTGGGAGTTTCTTCTACAATCAATAATTCTTTAGTGTTAGTTTTCTCTTGTATACATTGTGGTAAATTTTCAACTATTACTTTAATTTGAGATGATAAACCCAACCACCAAACTGATTGTCTAGCCCTCTCTCTGCATTTAGTAATTCCCAAGTGCCCTGCATGAATATCATCTAAAATGCCTTTTTGCAATGAATTTGGAATTATCAATCTATCATTTAATAACAAAAAATCATCCTGCACACAAAATTATACCTATATTGGTAATAATTATGTAACTCTATTTGTAATTTGTTTTTATGTGGCCAACCATTTATAGTAAATTCTCTTAATGTGTTACATATTTGGCATTTACTTTGTTCTCTCTTTATTATGCTCAATTTACTGTCAAAAATATACATACTTAAAATGGAATTAATAAGGTGTTCAGGCTGTTCTACCTCTGCCTCTACCTCAGTAACATTCAATGGAACCCTGGACAATGCATCAGCCACAACTAATTTCTTTCCTGGAACATAATTAACCTTGTATATTTATATCTCATCAACTGCATTCTGAATCTCAACAGCCTAGGTGTAAGATCATCTATAGGTTTAGTTTGTAGGATTTGGAGTAAAGGTTTGTGGTCAGTCTCTAATAAAATCTCAATTCCTACTATAAAGTCTCTAAATCTATTAACAGCCCACGTCAAGGCTAGACACTCTTTCTCTATTTGGGCATAATTTTTCTCTGTTAAATTCAATGTCCTGTTTGCATATGATACTGCTCTCTTAATCCCTATTTTATCTTCCTGTAAAAGCGCACAGCTCCTAAGCCATAAGAACTACTATCAGCTGAAATTATAATTTTCTCTCTAGAATCAAAATGACACAGGGTAGGTGCTTTAAATATTAGTACTTTTACTTTTTCAAATGCTTGTTGTTGACACTTATCCCATCTGAAACTTTTATCCTGATAATATTTAGTTTGCCAAAGAGACACGCTTTTTCAAACAAAGTTTAGCAAACGCTTCATTCCCTTCCTTGGACCTGCCATATACAACAAATTGAATAAAAAAATTAACATCTACCCTCTACCAAAAGTTCAATGTAAGAAAAAAGTTAGTGACTACCTACAGCAACTTACCTACGATGAGACTGAACTCATGATGACCTTATCATGATGACCTTAATGTTTTTGATATTGTGTTATGTTTTAATGCCAATTTATTCCAAATGATTTACACTATTAAAATAAACTTACAAATACTTACCTAGCTTTTAGTAAACCTTACTCAGACGCTAACATCAACACACAGTCATACACATACACACTCACATACACACATACACACTCACACACACACATACACTGGCTCATTTACATTTTTGTCACCAATTTAGCATAAAAATAGTTTATATATTTTTACTTTTATTATATAAAAATAGTACCATTAGACCTTTTGTCCATGTTAGCATATTTTTTTAAGATATTCGGGGAAATGGCACTGTTAACCGAAATACAGGCATTGCCTAGTTCGGTTACAGAAGCTACATCCATTTATTTGTATTTAACTATTGCTAAACCTTTTTGTAACATAGAACTAAGTTTTCTGGGAAATAAATTTATTATTATTCCGTTTATTCATTTATAAACATAAAAAATACATTTTTAAATATTAATTTATAAAAAAAAAACATTTAAAAATATAAAATTTAGTAGCCCACCGGTATCGGGAACAGGGTCCAAGCTACCGGTGGTCAGGGCTCCAGAGAAAGGAACCTCCTGACAATGCGTGCCGTGTCCAGTAATACTGCCTTCTGAATCAAGCGCTTGATCCAGCCACCTAACGAGAGCCTCTTTAGATGTTGATCGAGGCTCTTGGCTATTAAGCCATTGGCAGAAACAACTATCGGCACAATGATCGCTGAGTCCACATCCCACATGTCGACAACCTCGCGAGCCAAGTCGATATACTTAATTTGTTTATCTTTCTCGGCCTTCACGAGGTTTCCGTCATGCGGGACCGTAACGTCAACGAGCATTGCGCGCCGCTCCAATCGATCCACCACCACTATATCAGGCTTGTTTGCTACAACAGTCCTGTCAGTGATGATGGATCGATCCCAGTACAATGTGACATTGCCATCTTCGAGAACTGGGTCGGGCACATACCTATAGTACGGTACTTCAGATTCTACGAGGCCGTATCTCAGAGCAAGTTGCTGATGGATAATCCTGGCCACGAGGTTATGCCTATGCAAGTACTCTTCGTTAGCTAGACGAGAACAACCATAGATAATGTGTCGTATTGATTCTCCCGGCAGGTGACACGCCCGACATATGTCAACCGTACCATCCTTCACAATAAATCTCCGATAATTCTTCGTCATGATAACTTCGTCCATAATTGCACAGACAAAACCTTCGGTTTCCCCAAATAGGTCACCGAATCGCAGCCAGGATACGGACGCTAAAAAGTCTACATCAGGCCCATGTAGGGCCCGGAAAAACCGTCCGTGTAGCTCCTTACTCTGCCATACCTCCTCGCGATCCTTCGTCTCAAGTACTACAGGTTTGCGCCAGTTCTCTTTACCTAAGGAGAGCGGAGTGAGGTCCTTGTCCACAGTGACCACATCTCGGTGCATCCCCACGTCAGCTTTAAGGAAATAATCCCTGAGGCTGTATATCTCGCGGTTGTGGAGAGACTTAGCATTAAGAAAGCCTCGTCCTCCACATTTCCGTGGGATATACAGTCTCATCACTGATGATCGCGGGTGATGCATCCGATATGCCGTCAACAATGTACGGACCTTCCTATCCAGGGCGTCGAGTTCTGTTTGAGTCCATTTGAGTATGCCGAAAGAGTACATCAACACCGGCATGACCCAACCATTAAAGGCGCGCACCTTATTTCCGCCTGACAAAAGACTATTTAAAACTTTGTTCAGGCGGCCGAAGAAGCGCTCCTTCAATGATTGCTTCACGCCAGCGACATTAATGCCTAACGCTTCCGACATACCCAAATATTTGTATGTCTCAGTTGAAGAAAGGGATCTAAGGTTTATGGAATCTGAGAGTTGAACTCCCGCAGATTCCATAATCTTTCCCTCGCTTGACATGCATGACCGCACATTTGTCCACACCGAATTCCATCCTGATGGCACTACTAAAAGTTTCTGTTACCTTCAGTAGCTCCATCAGTTGCAAATCATTGGGGGCAAACAGTTTAAGGTCATCCATGTAAAGAAGGTGAGATATTACCTGACCTCCTCTCTTCAACCGATAGCCTAGACCTGAATCCTCCAGCAATGTGCTTAGCGGATTCAAGACTAGGCAGAACCAAAGCGGACTCAAGCTATCACCCTGGAATATGCCCCGCTCAATCCTTATCGGTTCGCTATTCCTCTGGAAGTGTCGACATCCTGGATAGCGAAGCACCGTCCTCCATTGCCCCATGCACGACTTCAAGAAGGTGCACAGAGTTGCATCAATCTTATACAACTCCAGCACCCTCGTGAGCCATGCATGTGGCACAGAGTCATTATTATTATTTTTATTTAACGTCTTACGTTTCTCGGGTCCCTGGGGTCCCGGACCTTTGGAAGGCGTACGAGGGGCCTAAGCCAACTCGTAGAGGCCCCTTGAGAATTTTATAAGAAATGAGACACTAACCGACGATTATCCCTATATGCACTATGCAGGTGCACCTAAGGACAACCCCCGGTTAGTGTGGGACTATTGCAGAACTTGGTAATAAACAAAAATTTTAATCTATGGGTTTGGGTTGTTGAGGTGGATTTGTTACCTAAGACTATTGAACGACTATGGCCCCTGGGACGATATGGATTTGCCATGTCTTTGACGTTAGCTGGGCTGTGGGGCTTACTTTTTGGTCGGTTTTGTAGCCCTAAAATTTAGACATGCCAACGTAGGGCTAGTATTAAGTGCATGATGGCACATTTAGTTTGTCAATTGATATCATATTGGAAAATATCATTGTCGTTTGGCATGCTCTAAGTTATCCTTCAAAGGACAGTTCATTTTTTTTTTCCGACCATAGGTAGGTGTTTGGATGTTGGATTATTGACTATCAAGGCAGGCGGGGAGCTCTTCAATAAATGAGTTTATTGTTATATTTTACAATCAGATATATTGTTAAAAGAAAGAAAAATTGTACAGTATGGTATGGTGCTCTTATAAGAATGTTCGAGAGTGCGCGCGCTCTCGTCCTTCCGTCACACGGGGGTCGCGCGGTGCGCGGGAGCAGTGGGGCGTCCTTCTCCTGCTCAGATACAATGTCGTAGTAGTTCGTCCCGCAGCTGCAAGGTGGCGTTGCTTGCCCAAACATGTGGATGTCTATAGTAGTTCGTCCCGGTGCCGCAAGATGGCGCTGCTTGCCCAAACATGCCGGCCGCCTTGGAAGCTCCGTCTTTCAACTAAAACAGGAACATTATTCTTCATTTGTGGAGACTGGCAGCGGGCAGATTTTTGAGGCAGGACGCCTTATTGTGCCTGCAGATGTCCGGACCTCCGCAACTCTGGAAACTCCATCCTTCCCTGTGAACAGATTAATAATTCTACCCATCCTCCACTTTAACGGGGGCAGATTATCTTCTTTGATGACGACGAGACTGTCTTTAACAATGTCATCCTTCTTGTGTGCCCACTTCGTTCTGCGTTGTAGCTCAGAGACATATTCTTTGGACCATCTTTCCCAAAAATGTTGCCGTAGCTGTTCCAATCGTCGGTAGCGACAGGCAGGCGTAGATGTCCTCGTGATGTCATCACCGGCAGGCGCAGTCAACGGCCGGCCGATTAGGAAGTGAGCGGGTGTGAGTGGAAGATAATCATTTGGATCTGCGGACATAGGTGACATAGGACGGGAGTTCAGGACGGCCTCAACTTGTGTCAATACCGTACTAAACTCCTCGTAAGTTAGCCTAGCATTACCAACGATACGTCTCAAGTGATACTTACACGACTTCACCCCCGCCTCCCATAAACCACCAAAATGGGGAGAGTAAGGCGGAATGAAACTAAATTTAATATTATGATTACTTGCAAAGTCAATAATTTCGTTGGGATTTTCAAATATTTTTGAAAGCTCTTTTTCAGCTCCCACAAAATTCTTACCGTTATCAGAATAAATTTGACACGGTTTGCCGCGTCGTGATATGAATCGTTTAAATGCTAATAAATAGTCCTGAGTAGACAATGAACTAACTAACTCTAAATGTACAGCTCTAGTAACGAAACAAACATATAAACAAATATATCCTTTAATTAACTGTGAACCTCTGCCTTTGCGATTCAATATGGATATTGGTCCAGCATAATCAACACCACACCGCATGAATGGAAATCCCGCCTCTAAGCGCTCGCCAGGGAGATCACCCATGTATGGGGTTAATGTATTTCCCTTCATGCGAGTGCAGGTCACACATGCACGCACAACTTGCCGTGCTAAACTACGTGCTCTCAGCACCCACCACCTATCACGCACGGCAGCTACGAGAAGCTGAGGCGCAGCATGAAGCAAACGTTTGTGTTCAAAGGAAAATAGTAACTTGGTAAAACGATGTTTATGGCACAATAACACCGGGTGTTTTTTATCAAAATCAAAATTTGAATTTTTTAGTCTACCACCAACACGAATTATATCATTTTTGTCTAAGAATATACTTAAACTTATTGTTTTATTGCTACACCCTTTATTAAATGGTAACCTTTTTATAAGACAGCTATATTCAGTATTGAATGATTGTAATTGAACTATACGTGTCAACACAATTATTGAGTTGTTAATCTCGCTCACGGTCAACGTTCCGGTCTCGCGACCTTGACCTACATGCGATGCACGTAAGTTAGAAATGAACCGCAAAACATACGCGACTGTTCTTTGTAAACGATTAAAACAAGAAAACCTTTCAAAATCAACAAAAATGTTATTACTTTCTACATTTGCTAAGTTTATAGTTTTAGAACATTTCAATTCCGGTAATTTATTTAAATCAATCTCATTATAATTTGCTGTCAACCAACGTGAAGTTGGTTCACGAAGAAATGTTGGACCACACCACCACAAACTAGTGTTGTCTCCCCTTAATGAATCAAAGAGAACGCCTCGTGATAGGATATCAGCAGGGTTCTCCTTACCTTTTACGTGTAACCAAGTAGTGTTGCTTGTTAATTCGTTGATTTGAACAACCCTATTCTGAACAAATGTTTTTAATAAATGCGGCGATGTCCGTAGCCAGCCCTGAACTATAGTGGAATCTGTCCAGAAATATACTTTATCGAATTGCAGTCTAAGGGAATTTATAATTTTATTATATAGTTTAGCTCCAACCAAAGCTCCACACAGTTCAAGCCGTGGGATACTTAACGACTTAATTGGCGCGACTTTACTCTTAGCGCATAATAATCGGCTAGTTACATGAGACTCGTCTATATTATTATGTGACCGTATATATGCGCACGCGCCGTATGCAGACTGAGAAGCATCAGTAAATATATGCAACTCTTTATTTACAGCATTAGTACATATGACACAGCGCGGCACTAATATTTCGGACAAATATTGTAACGAATTTATAAAACTATACCAAACACACGTAATGTCGCCTGGGACTTCATCATCCCAACTTATTTTTGCAAGCCATAATTTTTGTAATAAAACCTTAGCTGTTGTAATAGCTGGTGCTAATAATCCTAACGGGTCGTAAATTTGCGCAATGACTGACATAATTAAACGTTTGGTTATTTTTGTATTCATATTTTTATCTACACTAGTTGAAAAATTAAATAAATCATTCTTGTTAGACCAACCAACACCGAGAGTTTTAGACTGACAATATTCACCAATACACAAATCTTTATTACGTTCCGAGGTTACATCAAAATTAAAAGTCCATTTCCTTAAGGGAAAACAACCGGTTTGTAAAATGGCAGAAGTTTTATTACAAATGTCTAACAGCATTTTACGCTGATCGTGACCTGTCAAAAGGTCATCGACATAAAAATCGTCATTGATGACGCGAGCGATGACGTCATCCGTGCATTCCTTTGCCATCTGTTTCAAGCAACGGTTGCTAAGATACGGTGCCGATGCCGTTCCATATGTCACTGTGTTAAGTCGATAAACTTGTATTGGTAAGCTGTTATCAGTTCGCCATAGTATTAGTTGTAAATTGCGTTGTTCAGGATGAATTAAAGTTTGTCTAAAGAATTTTTCGATATCCGCGCAAGCAACATATTGATATTGCCGAAAACGAAGCAATATTGAGAAGATATCATTTTGTAACCTAGGGCCCACGTATTGAATCTCATTTAACGAATTATTATTAGAAGTTATTGCGCTTGCATCGAAAACTACACGTAATTTTGTTGTCAAACTACTTTCACGATATACCCCATGGTGTGGTATTATATAATATGGCTTGTCAAAATTATTAAAATCCTTAACATGTGTCATGTGACCCAATTGCTCGTACTCTTGCATAAACTCACAATACATTTGTTTATATACCGGCGACCGATTTAATTTCGTCTCTAATGACAAAAGGCGCCGCTTCGCAGAACTATACGAATCGCCTAAACAATTAGGTGATTGTTTAAATGGTATTGCTACAGAAAACCTACCATGCTGATCGCGTTTAGTAGTCTGCAGGAACAACTCTTCGCAAAAACGATCTTCCTCAGTGACAACGGGAGGAATAAGTACTTCTTCGATTTCCCAGAACTTGCGTAGTTGAGAATCGACTAAAGTCAAATTGCACTGAACATCTGTCGTGCTAGCCGCTAAAAAACTATTATTATTATTATAAACTGGACCGGATATAATCCAACCTACCATAGTATCTTGTAGATACGGACCGGTGTGAAGTTTAATTTTATTATTTTTTAGCAAATCCCAAAAGACATCGGCCCCTAATAATAAATCTATGTCACTAGGTACATAAAATGTAGGGTCGGCGAGTAAAATATCTTTCGGTATATCTATAGTATGCCGGCTAACGAGTGTCGAAGGTAACTTCGAAATGATACTCGGCAACACTAAACAATGTAAGGTTGTTTTAAAATCATACACTTTAGAACGCATATTAATATCGCACTTGTGACTGGACTGTGAAACGCTTTGTCCAACGCCACAAACACGTATAGTGGACTGTATAATAGGTACTTTCAAACGCTTACATAGGCTTTGAGTTATAAACGAGTTTTGACTGCCGCTGTCAAGCAGAATACGGACTGTATGATAACAGTTATTAATATCTGAAATCTCAACTAACGCCGTAGACAGCAAAACAGTCTGTAACGATTTAGCACTATCCGTGAATCCGTTCCGGCCGTTATCAATATTGTCAGCTGTTTTACTAACGCAGTGTAATACAGAAGACTGTGGCAACGTATTATCGATAACAGAACGTTGCGGTGACGTATTCGGAATAACGCTAGTATCAACATGAATTAACGCATTATGTTTTTGTTGACATAATTTACAAGGACCGAAATTACAATTTTCAATTGTGTGACTACATGTACGTAAACAGTTTTGACAAACACCTTTCGACTGAACTAAAGTTAACCTATCTTTTACTACCATATTTAAAAACTTAACACATGAATATAAGGCATGTTTACCACTACACAGCGGGCATGTCAAGTTATGTTTGTTTGGTTTAGACTTAGTACCCGATGAAACCTTATTATTACTCGTGCTCGCATAACTAAGTGTCGTTTGAGAATTAGTCTGCTTTTTATTATAATCAGCTGATTGTTTACTCTCATGTTTGCTTTGTGAGTGTGAGTGATTGTTTTTACTCTTACTCGAATTAATCATGTCTAACATGTCAGATCTATTATTTAAAAACGCTAATAAGTCGTCTGATTTTAAAGGTTTAGATGTTTTATTAGAATCAGAGACAAGTGAGCTTCTGTAGTTTTCCCATTCGCGTTCAGTAGCGGAATCAAGTTTGCTAACGACTAAATAAATGATAAGCATATCCTCAAGTGACGATTCCGGTTCTTTAAGGGAATTTAAAGCTCTCAAATTACGTAAAAAGCAATCTACTAAATTTCTTATCTGTGTCGGACATTCTTTAGCCAGTGAAGGTGCCGCAAACAAAGCTTTTATGTGGTTATGCACTAATAACCTATTATTTTGGTATCTAGCCTCTAGCAGGTCCCACGCGTTATTATAATTGGCTGCTGTGAATTCTAAAGCGCTGATAACGTGTAGCGCTGATCCGCTGAGCGAGGACTTTAGGTATTGAAACTTCTGAATTGGATCTAAGTCGTCGCGATCGTGTATCATAGATAAGTAAGTGTTCCTAAACTCTAACCATTTATCGAAGGAACCGTCAAAGGCAGGTAATTTTATTTGAGGTAATTTAATAGACACTGATTTACCGGTAAAATTACAGTTATTTTCGTTATTTTCGCCTACCATGTGCTTTGCTAAAGCTATAATGGAATAGTATTGGCACTCAAACGATTCTCTGTATTCTATTTGTGACTCTAATTCTTTTTCATCACTAAGCATTTCGATTTTACATTGCACGTTGTTAAACTCGCTAAAGAAAATGGCTGCCGACTGAATGCGTAATTGCACTTGCGTTTTTTCCACGGAATCTAAACATGATCTGTCTAATTTATTAATATAATTTGCAAACAAAGTTAATCTACACTTAATTACACCACGTTGTTTTTTGAGATCTAATATAGAATAATCTAAAACACGAGAAGTTTCATCCACCATTTTGGTAGCGTATAAAAGGCAGGTAAGTACTCACGATTTTTCGCGTGTTCAGTCGTGTTTTCTCACCTGAAGACGCCCCCAGGAATGCCAGCGGGTAGAGCTGATATCGATCAGTTCTGAAAACGTTTAAACAGTACGATATTAACACAAGGCGAAGACAGGGAAGGGAGGGAAAAGGGAACTGGATAACCTGACCGTTGCTGGCTGCTGCGATGCGTTGACGCTTCTGATCAGTAGACCACGTGGTTGGTTCCAAGAATCTCCTCAACGTACTTCTTCTTCGAAGTTCCACTCGCTTACTCTTCTTTCAGCCCGGCTCGTAACGTGTCTGGCTTCTTGAATTTGGCTCGGAAGGTCCAATGTTTGGATGTTGGATTATTGACTATCAAGGCAGGCGGGGAGCTCTTCAATAAATGAGTTTATTGTTATATTTTACAATCAGATATATTGTTAAAAGAAAGAAAAATTGTACAGTATGGTATGGTGCTCTTATAAGAATGTTCGAGAGTGCGCGCGCTCTCGTCCTTCCGTCACACGGGGGTCGCGCGGTGCGCGGGAGCAGTGGGGCGTCCTTCTCCTGCTCAGATACAATGTCGTAGTAGTTCGTCCCGCAGCTGCAAGGTGGCGTTGCTTGCCCAAACATGTGGATGTCTATAGTAGTTCGTCCCGGTGCCGCAAGATGGCGCTGCTTGCCCAAACAGTAGGGACAAATAGCTAGGATGTTTGTCTGAGTGTTAAGATGTTATGAATAAAGGTCTCGATGCTGCGCCCTTCATTCATTTGGGTGGGCGTAGCTCATGTGAAGTCTTTATGTAACTGTTTATAGATAACTGGCTAGAAAAATACCTTTGAGGTTTTATCTTAACACTCAGCATGAAATTGAAACATTCTAGAATGTTTCAATTTATTTTATTTTAAACTTTAAGTTTCTCGGGACCCTGGAGTCCCGGTCCTTTGAAAGGCGTACGAGGGGCCGAAGCCAACTCGCAGAGGCCCCTTAAATAAAGCTTTAGAATATGAAGTGAGGCACCAACCGGTGATTATCCCTATATGCACCACTCAAGTGCACCTAAGGTCAACCCCCGGATGGTGGTGGTCTATTGCAGGTCATGGAGTAAAAAAGGTATTGGACTATGGGTTTGGGTTGCTAAGATGGATTATTTATTCTAGACTATTGAATGGCTATGGCCCCTGCCTGGCCAATGCTTGTAAACATGGATTAAAAGGCAGGGGGTGACTTGCACACTCAGTAAATGGGCCCCCGAAAACGGCCGCTAGCACATAGTGACGTAGCGACAAGGGGGCAACATATATCGAGGTGCTAGAGGAGTGGAGAGGTATTCCACGGCTATCAGGACAATCCCGGAAGTACGGTCAAGATCCCTACCAGCATCTTACTGGAATACTTCCTTCCTCTTGCGATTCTCCACTCAAACCAGCCAATGAAGGCAAGAGTGAGGTGGGAGCCTTGTTCCTCGTCAGTGCTCACTCTGGCCGGCCAGTTAAGGCAAGCCAGAGATGAAGAACAAAGGGTCTCCCAGGAGGTCAGGTCCGCGGGGTCGCTACTGCCCGACAGCTCGCCACAAGCTGCCCTGCGGGTTTATTATTATTATTATTATCCTGTTTTAATAATCCATACAAAGGTTCTAATAACGATGAAGGAATAAAGCGACCCACATAGTTTACTAATCCTAAAAATTGCATTAACTCCTTTTTATTAATAGGACTTCTAAATTTAATAATGCTTACTACTCTCTTAGGATCCAATGTAATGCCTTTACTGTTAATAACATGCCCTAAATATATAACTTCTTCAACCATAAATTCATTGTCATCATTCATTGTCTTTATTTATTGTCAGCCCTTCCCTATTAAATCTACTAAGAACCTCCCTTAACAACTTAATATGACTGACTCTATCCTTACTGTACAATAATATGTCATCAACATGTATTACTACTCCTTCTAAATCACTGAAAAGGTTGGAAAATTTTATGGAAAAGTATTCTGGGGCACAGTTTAATCCCATAGGTAATCGGTTGTACATGTACCTACCAAATGGTGTAAGTATTGTTGTAAATTTTCACCACATAACATAACATCATTTCATCTATTTTAGAAAATATTCTTGGTCCGTTTAGTGTGTTATGTGTTTTCTACTTTATGAATAGGAAAAATAGGACGTACAATATTTTTATTAACCTGTGTGTAATCCCCACAAATTCTCACCCCATTTTGACCTTTTGGAACAATAACAATAGGAGATACAAACCTAGTTGGTTCTTCTACTGGAACAATGACACCTAAATATTTTAATCTATTTAATTCCTCCTTAATATTATCTAACAGAGGTAGAGCAACTACTCTAGGAGAGGACTGGACATATGGCACAGGATTAGAAATTAACTTAATGGAAAAAGTATCTTTAAACAGCCCCAAAGTTTTGAAAATGTTGGGAAACTCTTTTTCTATATTTAATTCTTTTTCTACATTATCTTGAGATGTATTACATAACTTTAATATACTCATTTTTATAATAGCTGGTTTTCCTAAAATAGGCTGTAAATTTTTAATCACAAAAGCTTTACCCATATATACTCTTTCTTTATGACATAATTTTACCCAAATATAACCCACCACATCCAAAGGAACGCCTTCTGGTCCCCTAATGATTTCCGAACAAGGAAATATGTTTTGGTTATTATTTATCATCTTTTCTGGTATTGCCACTATGTCCGCACTTGTATCTATCAAAAATTTTACCTGCTTTTTTAATGTATATGCTTCCACCTCCACTTCCAGTTGAAAGACTTACTTGTTTCGATCAACATAGTTGATTCTCCTTTCTCTACAGCATCTTGCGAAATGTCCCCTTCTCTTGCATTTGTGACAAGTTTCTTTTGATGCCGGACACTTCTCCTTGCTATGGACCTCCCACCTGCCACACCACCAGCACTTCCTTCCCTGTTCTTCCTTCTTTTTTCCTGCATTTGACTCCCTTGCTATTTTGTTGACTGCTATTTCTTCCTCTTTGCTCCACATGGCTTTAGTTTCTTTCGCTTCTATTTCCTCTTGCTGTGCCATACTGACAGCTTCTTCTAATATTAATTTCGACTTTAACAGCATCTTATCACTGACCTTCTTATCTCTTAGTCCTACTATCAAACGATCTCTAAATAACTCCTCGCGCAGGCTATCAAATTCGCATGACTCCGCCTGGTCACGCCGTAATAGCGGCGGTAAGACTCTTTGAGGAGTGGCTGGAGAGGCGTCATGGCACTCTCACGTTTCGCTTGACACAGGTCCTCACCGGACATGGTCAGTTCGGGAGGTTCCTGTGTCGGATATGGGCAGAAGCGACCACCACTGCAGTAACGGTCGCCTGGAGGACACGGTCGAGCACACAGTGGAGGTGTGCCGCGCATGGGCGGAGCATCGACGTGTCCACGTAGAGGCGATCGGCGGCGGTGACCTCTCGCGCCCGGCGCTGGTTCAGGTCATGCTTCGGGGCGAGACGGAATGGGATGCCGTCGTCTCCATCTGCGAAGCAGTTATGCTGGTGAAGGAAGCGGCGGCGCGCGAGAGGCAACGACGAGCCTCTCGGCCCGGACTAAGACCCAGGCGAAGACGTCGAGAGTCGCAAGACGACTATAACCGGCCACCGTAGGCGCGGTTCTGCGGATGGCGAGCGATGGGTAGCTCGCCGCCCGGCTAAGACCAGGACCGCGTCGACGGCGCGTTAGTGTTCCACGCGCGCCTCAAAGAGAAGGAGTCAGCACAGGAAGGGGCCCAACAGGGCCAACGCCTGCCGGGGTTGCGGAATGAGTATAATAGTTACCGTGACCCTGGAACATTAAGGGCAATCGAAGGAACATGAGTGGGTTTTAGTCAGTAAGAGTCTGACACGCCCTCCCGCCGCACCCAGGACGGGAGCAGTCATTGAATGATTTCCACTCACCAAAAAAAAAATGGCTCCGCCTGGCTCGTCAATGCTGCTAAAATATTTGTGACTGACATGTCTTCCTTTTGTTCTAACATATTGAATTTGAATCGTTCGTAAAAAACATTTTTCTTAGGATCAAAATGGCCGTCTAAGGCCTCTAATACAGCGTCATAGGTTTTTTTTTTTCAATTTTCAATATTTTTATAATCTCTTCCACTTTACCTCCCATGCTATACAAAAGCAAGTCAATTTTATCAGCATCCTGTTTGCTTTCCAATCCGCTTATCTTCAAAAATCGCTGAAACCTCGTTTTCCATGACGCCGGGTTATTAAAACCGTAAGAGTCCGGCGCCCTCACATTTTGTAGTGGTAGGAAATTGGCTTTTTCTTATGTCATCTTTTTAATTTACTCGCCGACCGCTGCCACCATGTTCAGGTAAGGGTTCTTTATAAATGATACTGTATGTGTGTTTCTAATTATCTTTTATTACACGTTTCAACACAATACTTAACCGCGATCGTCACCATCTTTAATAAAAAAACACTAATCAAACAAGATTGATTAATTTTAATGACATAAATGGGTTTTTGTTGTTTACTAACAAAATTATCCATGCACACACATTGAAAATATAAATTGTTATTATTATGTTGTGCAGAATTATATAAATGAGACGGAGAGAATAGATTAATTAAACAGTTTGATAACTAGTGTCAGTAGAGCGAGACACGTATTCGTGTGACTATTTAGAGTTTTTTGTGCAAAATTACTTATTTTCGGTGAGTGAAAATTCATATCATTTTATTAAGCCTCTTCCATGCCTCGAATGTACATTGTAGTTACGGGCTCGTGGCCCACTTATGTTACATTTGCTGCATCGTCAACATTTTCATTAGCTTGAACAATATTATTTGTGTCAAAATAATACATTTCCAATGTTAATAGTGTCAGCAGTACCTAATTCCCTGCAAGCTGTAACAATAATGGAAATAAACAACAATAATTGCCGTTTAGCCCTCGACCTCTCTCCTAATTTTGTTGTGCCTAACTTTATGCCATATAATATCAATAAATATTTGAAATGTTTCTTTATAGATTTAAGCATCATAAAAACATCCAGTTGGTTTCCGCAGCGTAATCAAAGGCTGATATTTCACAATGCTTACTCCGAAGTTGAGGCCTCTTACCAGTGAAATTAAACAACCGTCTGAAGTGTCGCCATTTGACCATTTACTGAGGATCTTGTTAATAGTGTGGGCGTTTCTAAGATTGGTAAGTCGTACTTACAGTTATTAACTCTTTGGTTTCTACTCCGTGCCCGTGAGAAGTCGTATAATTTTTTTAAAGGCCTGTTTGTCTTAAATGTGAGTCTTCTTTACCTATTTGAATACAAGATTTTAAAATCCCTTATAACTTGAAAAAATGGATTACCTATGCATAACTGTTGTAACAAGCCTGTAAAGTGTTTTTTTTTTAGAAATAACTATCAACGATGTTATTTTTTTTTGGTTAAAAAAAAAAACTTTAGTATTAGAATAAAATGCTGGTGCTTTGCCGAAATGCCATTTACTGTTCTAATGATGTTTATTTCTTTTCATAGTGCGAGTAGGTACAACAATGCACTATGATCTATAAGAATATTGGGCACGCCGTAATAGCGGCGGTAAGACCCCTCTTTGAGGAGTGGCTGAAGAGGCGCCACGGCGCTCTCACGTTTCGCTTGACACATGTCCTCACCGGACATGGTCAGTTCGGGAAGTTCCTGTGTCGGATTCGGGCGGAAGCGACGCCTGGGTGTCACCACTGCAGCAACGGTCGCCTGGAGGACACGGTCGAGCACACGGTGGAGGGGTGCCGCGCATGGGCGCACCATCATGGGCGGACCGCGTCGACGGCGCGTTAGTGTTCCACGCGCGCCTCAAAGAGAAGAAGTCATCACTGAAAGGGGCCCAACAGGGCCACGACTGCCGTGGTTGCGGAATGTTTATAATAGTTACCGTGACCCTGGAACATAAAGGGCAATCGAAGGAACATGAGTGGGTTTTAGTCAGTAAAAGTCTGACACGCCCTCCCACCGCACCCAGGACGGGAGCAGGCATTTAATGATTTCCCACTCACCAAAAAAATAATCCATAAGAATATTAATAAAAAAATAATATTTCCAAAGGTTGCAGTAACAATAAAAACTACTAAAAAGCAATATAACATGATTTCCATTTTTGTTATTTAGACAGTGTCAGTGCTATGGACTGGTGCAATAATAATAAAAACCATTGGAGAAATCAAGTACCGGCATGATAATCCAGATTATCCCGCAACAGATAGTTTAGTGGAATTTGGAATCGTCGCCATAGTTGCACAATTAGTGGAATTTGGAGTGCTCGTCACTTTCATCACAGCTGGGATAAGGGTAATTATTAAATCATAATCATAAATCTTTATTTACCTTAACATCATGGGTACATTATTCACTCTGGGTAAAGTAGAATCTTAAATAGACAAAGGTGTCTGAGATAGTATAGCCCTGAGTTACAGATCACCTGGTTCTTATATAATAAAAGGAAGACAGTTTAAAATGTTTTTAAAATTCAAATAATGTCTTCTTTTAGTAAAATGTGCTATCTACAATATTTAAGGTACTTTCCCTCCATGTGGCATAGCCGTGGGACGCCCTGCTTTTGGAGCAACTTCTTATCAGACCTCTACGATATACATACAACTCAGTTACTGTCAGACTTCTTGTTTCTGACTACACTTCAGATAAGAACTGTTAGGGATTTTCGAATGACTGGCCTTACCGACTGTAAGGAGACAAGATTATTCTTCGTTTACTTCATATAACTCTATCATACTGTTTGTGTTTATTATAGTTATTGTTCCCATTGAACATACAACAAAATTTTAGACATTTAACAATTATTAACATTAACACTAATTATTGCATACTTCCTGTCAGCCAACACGACGCATCATTTATATTATGTTTAGTTATATACGCAATTCTATAAATGAATATGCATCTACTTGTATTACTTATGTATTTTCTCTGAATACAAGCTTATATTTAAACATATATGTAATGAAATTGTAAATAAGTAATTATGTAGAGGCAATTAATCGTAAATAAATCGTAATTATTAATTATCGTAATTAAAATTTAATACAAACCTGACATTACCCACCCGGCTTGTGCAGGCGTGATAATCAATGCCCAGGCCTTCTTTAAAGAAACGACTTTAGCCCCTTCCTGAATTATTTACCAGAAAAAAAAACATATAATTATGTAATTAAAATATACCTAATACACAATTATTTTTAAGTATGTACGTCAGGATTTAATTTATTTCTTTTTACGATAATTCTATTTGATTAAATTTTTTATTTCAGAATAATGCCAAACTTTACCTCTTTTACTACCGTTATTGCATAATAACCTTTGCAGTCTACGTGTTAGCAGTGATAATGTGTCTGGCATTGCGATACGAGCACGGCCATTTCATTGGAGAGATCTACTTAACTTACCATTTCAATGATACTGAATTTCGTATTGAGAATTACGATGCTCAGGTATTTGCAGTTGCTGCAACCTGTGATATTTGTAAGTATCTTTTGTCCACTACACTCGTAGTCACACCAGGCTGCGTCACACCAACGTCACACCAGTGTGACGACGAATATTTTAGTCGTTACGCATTTTAAATACAACTTTTATATTTAAATGTTACACAAGCATAATCTTAAGAACCAAATTATTTATTAACCTCTTTACTAGTTTCATTTGAAAATAATTAGGTATGTGTAAAACCTTTGAAGTGAAATTAAACCATTAAAAAAAGAAACTATAAAATAAGGAATACAAAAATTATTTCATCATTATTGACGTATTAGAAATATTTACAATTCTACAAGTGAGATTCAATTTTGTAAAAGGTTTAGATAAAATGGTGTAACAAGCTCGTCACACTAGTGTGACAATTTGTTGTGACGACGACTCAGTCACCACAAGCGCCACTTTTGAGCGTGAAGTGCTTAGTTCGATTTTCAAGTAAAGCTTTATTTGCTTTATTCGTATCGATATTTGTCCCAATACATTTTTTTTTTCTTTTTACAGGCCTGGAAATGTTTCTAATTTATTTAGTTAAAAGGTTGTACCTTGCATACAGCAATGACAAGAAAACAGGTGAAAACGTCTAGCTAAAATTATTATAAAGAAGATCGCTACTGCCGCTGTAGAATTTGAACAAGCTTGAAAAACGCACAGGTTGTCAGAATGGTCCTTCCCAAAAATTATATTATCTACCTACTATATACCTATCTAACTTATTATAATCAACAAGATTGTAAGCTTATACAATGTAAGGTAAATAAATAAAAATATTACAAACGTTAACTATGTTTTATTAAATCTACAGTATGGTCCTCCATTGCCGCCTCAAAGGAGGTTCTATGAACACTTCAGCTATGTGGTTGGTGTAGCTAGACCTCCCCTCCTGGTAGCGGTCTTTGGTTAGCTCACTGCGAACCAGGAGCAGGAGATATATCTGTAACACTGAAAAATCAAATATGTTAGAGAAAATATATAAGGTAATTTTTATGAGTATTTCTTGTCTCACTTCTGGCTAAACGCTTCTTTCAATTCTTTACACCTTGAGACAGGTGTAACCAATGTTTGATGTTTTGCTATACAACGTTTATTTTTGGTCTTGAAAAACCCGCTAGGAGATGATCCTACCCAAACAAACCAACAACTTTTATTCTGGAACCAACTCTCGTAAAAATCTCGAATAAAATATCAGCTGTTTCTAATAAAAGTTGTATTGTAGCACTTATTTATTTTCAAGAAATTGTTTTACCATGTTTATCAGCTATTTAAATAGTAATAAGATCTTCTGAGTCATGAGAGGAGACAATGCTACCAGACAGTAGACGTTGTCAAAACTAAGGATTCCTTGTTAATTTTGAAATTATGAAATTGGGAGAATTTTTGACATGACTCTCCCAGGTAAAAACTTCTGCTTTAGTAACTTTTTAGCAGATCTTATCATGACTTTAAGAGTCACTCTAGGGTACATAAATATTATGTGTGGATGATATTATGCATAGATCGTTGAGTATTGTTCCCTGAGCATGTGATTAATGGGTAATCGTGACATACACTAATGTAGAAAGAGATGCACCTACTCCTTTGGAGGGAACTCTTGTTATGTTACGAAAGAGTAATAAGTATATATTACCTATTTTTTTAATGATTTTCTTTGAATACTATAGAATAAAGTACCCCAGCGCGTCTCTCTATGTCTGTTTGCGATAAACTGTAAAACTTCTAAACGGGCTTCAGAACTTTTTCATGCCGCGCCGTTTTCACCAACAGACACCATATTCAAGAGCTTTCTCTTAAATGTTTAATGCACACAAATTACAGACTTAAATCTTACTCTTGAATAAGAATAATCTACATACTATCTATGCACATATTAGCCGTGAAATACAATGTATACTAGGTGAATTTTTAGTCCCGTACCACCCGCTAGGAGTGAGAGTGAGAGAGTTTCATATATTACGGTCGGAGGGCATTGAACTTTTGTTAGGAACAGCTGATATTTTTTTCGCGATTTCAGAGATGGTTCCATAATAAAAGTTGTTTGTTTTCATGGGTAGAATCATCTCCTAGCGGGTGGTACGGGACTAAAAATTCACCTAGTATATAGGTGTATTTATACAAGGTGTATTTTTGGTCTTGCTCAACCCGCTAGGAGATGATTCTACTCATAAAAACAAACAACTTTCGTTATGGAACCAACTCTGAAATCGCGAAAAAAATATCAGCTGGTTCATACATTATAGTCCGAGGGCATTGAACTTTTCTTAGAAACAGCTGATATTTTTTTCGCGATTTCAGAGTTGGTTCCATAACAAAAGTTGTTTGTTTTCATGGGTAGAATCATCTCCTAACGGGTTGAGCAAGACCAAAAATACACCTTGTATATAATTATACACCCCGTGCGTAGCTAGGTTGCTAGTTACATAATAACTTGATATTTACCAAACCCAGTGAAGGCGAGAGTAAACTCAGTGAGCACGAAATTCCACCGCGGGAAGGTCTCCAGGTCGATGTAGGTGATCAGCACCACCACGAAGGTCGCCACCATAGTCGTCAGCTCATAGTAGTAGTATACTCGGAGCAGACGACGTCTTTTCTGAAACGTTTTAATGGATAATTAAGGCAAATTGTACGTGAGCGAGTTAGGTATACAAATATGCAGCATATGATATAGCTGTAGTTCACTTTACAAATTAGGTATTTTTAGTAATTATTTCAAAAATATAACCAAAAACTAAAATATCTTTTTATTACTCTTTGTAGCGTGTAATCTTCTTAATGACTGGACCTATTTTGAAGAAACATTCCAAGAAAGACGACGTGAGAAAAAATATTTTTGGTACCTACATGATTTTTAGAAAAGAATTCGGGTTCTAACTACTTTAAAATTAGGATTCTAATTAATAAACTAGCTGGGCAATATGCTGTTCAATAGTCTATGGCGACATCTATCCAGATCTAGATATATAAACACGAGCTACTGATGTATCCTACATCTTTTTATCAATGTGTTCAACCTCATGAATGAGAGGCGCTTTAACCATAAAATTATCACGACACAAAAATAAAACATTAAATTAATTATTTTCTAGTTTTTCTACCCTTTATAAATCGAACTTTCAAATAATACCCCGTAAAATAATTCAAATCAAATCAAATCAAATCAAGGCATTTATTTCACTTAGACCATTTATAGGCACTTATGAATAGTCAAAGAGTCGGTCGGTCAGTCAGAAAAAGTGACGCTAATTGCCTGTTCCAAAACGTAGATCTCTATGGAGAAGAACAGGCAAGAAACTCCACGGACACTCTTTTTAAAAAAAATCATGTTTTACAAAATTTTGGTTACATTAATTTTCGTGCTTCTATATGTGAAAACAATGCAAGTAAATAACAATATTAATAATTAAAAACTTACGAATTAATATTTTAAAATAAATGAAAAAGTAATAAAACAGTCATGGCAGTTAAGATATGACCGATCTCAACTGACAGCGCCCGTTCACGAGCATGACGCGTGACATCAGCACCATCTAGCTCAACCATTTTGAAGGGAACCAAATGATCCAACGCACTCGCCACCATCAGCGAGACTTACCCTTAATTTGGCAAGAGAAAAAAATGTGAAAATGTATGTTTCTTTTTACATTTTCGGCTTCACTAGGAGTTGTTAGGAGCCGAAAAAATAATTTGGAAAATCTGGTATTATCTAATTTTCAGAAAATGCATGTTCAGTATTCTGGACCTTGCCAGGTTTGCCATAAAGTTGTCAATAATTTTGATGTACTGTATATTGCACATTGCCGAATTATTACTTTCTAGGAGTTATTTTTATTTTGTGCAAATGATAAAATATAATAATAATAAAAGGCGAAAAATGATAAGTTTTTACAAAATCTTTATTTATGAATGTAATAAGAGGTAATAAGGAACATTTTTCTTATTCCAAGTGAGATCAACAATTAAAATCAGTCTAAAGATATACTACTATCATAGCGGACGTTGTCATCTGATCGACAGTTGTTATTTACAGGTTTATGAGATCTCCCTTTAATTTGTAACTCTCTTGCTAATTGAAAACGGCAAGACTTCAAAGGCTTCACTGTCCAAATACTACAATCTCTGCGATAAACTAACCAGGCGTTGTTCACACAAATGTCGAGCATTTGAACAAAGATTAGAGTAGGTATACCAACGTCGGCTCTTAAGCTTCCTCTTCACGTCTGACGCATCCGCAGGATGGATCCATGATGGAGCCATCTACACGTCTGTAGGTCCATCAGTCTATGTTCCTCCTCGACAGACGCGACTCTATGTTGCCGCAGCTATTTATTTATGTAGTACCTTTCACTACTGCGTTTCATGCTGAAATTGCTTTATAAGTAGTCCGGTACAACCCAACCAGCATATCTGCAAGATCGACACCTCCCATGTGATTATTATAATGCTTTATAAGTTCTCTAACGACGATGGTATAGATGGTGCTTCAGAAAACATCTCTTCACTGTCTTAGTGTCTTGGAGGTTTGTGTTTACAACAACCTTTTCATTCGAACTTGTTTGACTTTCTAAGTCTGATGAAGCGTTAAGGAGGACGCTTCACTGTAACCCACGAAATTTAAAATTTTGAACGTTTTTTGCAGCCAAAACAGACCTCAAAGAGTATGAAAAAGTTTTTATGAAAAAGGCTATCAATCGAGTTATATGCACTTTGAGGGCTGTTTTAGTGATTTAAATGATTATAATTCTGTAAATAATGACCTATTACAGTCGAAATTCATTCTATATCAACACACACCCAGGCACTGAGCTGCAAATTGCAAAAATACGTAAGAAAATTTGAATTTCGTGGGCTACCTTGAACATCCACAATAATTGGCGGCACTAGTGCCAATAACTTTCATGTAGGTACGTGATGTTTGTTTAAAGACCTGCAAATAATACAAATTTTAGAAGAAAAAAATACACACAGCATAATTAGTTTATAAAATTATATCAATAGTTACTTTTCTAACTAACTGGCAGTGTCCAATATACTACACATCCCAAAATCGCACTAAAACAGTACCTACTTGGCAATGGGAAATATACTGGACACGCTATTTTCATTGAATATTATGAAAAATCTAGAACTGCTATTATAATTTTAGTTTGTGTACACGTACTCACAGGTTTTATAAAATATATTATGGAAAGGTAAGTAATCATTGCAAAGTAAAATAACAGATAAATCGGGACTTACCGAGAGCGGTCGCAGCACGTGCTTCCTTCCAGACATTTCGGCAGCTACTAACCAGCTAAAAACAGGCGCAGCTTACGTGTTATTTTATATACACTATATTGGTTTCCAAATAAGCTATTGTAATTTAAATAAATAAAATATCGTTTTAAAAAAACATAGTATATTTTTTTTAAGTTGATGTTCAGTATATTGCCCATTATCGAATTAAGGGTTAAGCGAGCATGACAATTCTCCCAACCACCATGTCCATTTGTGTCCTTATAATATAATAATATAATTATGTATAAGAAATAACGGCATCGTACTCACATTTACAATATTCAAAAATGCTTCTAATTTACACAAACTAAAAATTTACAAAAACTAGGTGCACTTGAGTGGTGCATATAGGGATAATCGCCGGTTGGTGTCCCTCTTCATATTATAAAGCATTATTTTAAGGGGCTTCTACGAGTTGGCTTCGGCCCCTCGTACGCCTTCCAAAGGTCCGGGACCCCAGGATCCCGAGAAACGTTAAGTTAAAAATAAATAATAATAAAAAATAATAATGCTCACCAAATGAGCACCAACAATTAAAATAATATGGAAGAGAATGTCCAAGCCATAGAGTATGAAGATGACACATAGCTGGGCTTCCATGACGACCCCTCGGTACAAGGCTGCCGTGGTGGTGAAGGCACTCTCGATGTCTTGGAAGTACTTCCACAGCACCACTTGCAGGATCGCGAAGAAACATGTCACCAACTGGAAAAATGTGGTAGTTCTTACTAATCTTTACTTAGCAGAAATATAAAAAACTTCCCGCTTTTTTGTCTGTAGCTGGTACTTTTATTGAACTACGAAACGGGTTTAAAATGATTATCAAAAGATTAGGGGATCAAGAGGAAAATAAACATGCATGCAAGGATGCAAGGTTAAATATTATATTGATCTTTATCTAAGTATGTAATCTATACATATAATAAAATCGTAGGAAAGTCAAAACTGTACATTGAATATTTTTTTAAAAGAATACTTGAGGCGTGATCTACAATCGATACCGAAGCCAAAAATATAGTTTTTAGAATTTTTGTCTGTTTGTCTGTTTGTCTGTTTGTCTGTTTGTCTGTTTGTCTGTTTGTCTGTTTGTTTGTTTGTTTGTTTGTTTGTCTGTATGTATGTCCGGGATAAACTCAAAAAGTACTGCATGGATTTAGTTCAAATTTTGCAGGGATATTACTAAGAGGTCGGGTCAAAACATAGGCTACAAATTATCACGCTATCACCTACGGGGGAGGAGCTGGAGCCTTCACGCTGACGACGTCGCGGGCATCAGCTATCTTCGGAATTACTCAACGGATTTCAATGATTTTTTTTGTTGTATAGGTATTAAGTCTGGGCGTCATATAGGCTATAACTTATCCTGGAAACTTGAACTTCTGGTGCAGGACCGCAACAGACCAGCTAAACTATAAGAGATACAAAAATTTTATAGTAGCAAAAATTGCTTCACGTGATAAGCAGTTTCTGTTGAAAGAATAAATATGAAGATCTGGAACAACTGAGGTGGAACTCCATGAGCCCAGCTAAACTATAACATATATAAGTATGACGTCTTAGCAGAAGTTGTTCAGCTTGATAAGCACTTTCTGTTGACGTATACAAATTGAAGATCTGGAACACCTGTTGTGGACTTCCATGAGCCCAGCTACGTACACTATACCGAACATATATAAGAATGACGTCTTAGCAAGAGTTGTTCAGCCTGATGAGCACTCTCTGTTGATGCATAATATTGAAGACCTAGAACCAACACCTAATGTGGAACTCCAAGCACCCAACTACACCATAACACATTAAATAAGAATGACGTCTTAGCAAAGTTGTTCTGTCTGACAGGCATTTTCTGGTTTATAAGATCGAAGGTTAGAAAGATCTGATGTGGCAATCAAAGCTATCACTGATTACAATGCATAAAATAACTTAAGCTGGGAGCTTCATTTTCCACACATTTTCCGGGAGCAGCCTTTATCGAGTGGAGGTACCACTCGATGAAGGCGAAGAAACATGCATACAAACAGGTCGAACAGAGAACCTACTTTTTTTTAAATCGGTTAAATCCATTAGTGTTATATTCCCCAGAGTGTAACGAACACTTTACTAAAAATCGCATCAAAATCGGCTCAGCCAATCACACATACAAACAGGTCGAACAGAGAACCTACTTTTTTTAAAGTCGGTTCAATGATGATGATCATTTCTTCATCAATTTCATGTTTTTAGTACTGAATAAACATTGACTGTTAATACTTTTGTTCGGTATTTATCTGTGTGATTATTGCTTTGTAAGTAATATAAATGTTGGGGTTGCGGAATGTTTATAATAGTTACCGTGACCCTGGAACATAAAGGGCAATCGAAGAAACATGAGTGGGTTTTAGTCAGTAAAAGTCTGACACGTCCTCCCGCCGCACCCAGGACGGGAGCAGTCATTTTATGATTTCCGACTCACCAAAAAAAAAAAAGTAATATAAATGTTCATGTCGTTGTACACCTAATTATGATGATGATGATGATGATGATGACAGTCCCAGTCGCATGCGTCATCTGTTTGCCGTCATTTTGGTGTTTTGTGGAGTTGCGAACCCGGTAGCTTTGTGGGAGAAGTACCGCCATCTTCTGCTCGAGGACTTTTTACGAGCTTTGAGGCGTGCTTCTGAAGGTGAAATCGAAGCAACTGATAAACACATGCTGAACACCTGTCTCAGTTCACTTCAAGATGTGGTGATTTCAATCGGCGGTAAACCACTGGTAGAGTACGGGTTGCGAGCTCTCAGATCATTACCACATCAAGACCGTGGAAATCGGGAGTACACCGCCGAAACCAATTACGATTCGGGTTTAATGACCAAATATATGACACTGAAACAAATATATGACACTGTTCTGGAAAGCATTGGGCTCGACCAGGGTAAAATGTTTTTCCTGGATGCTCCTGATGGAACAGGGAAAACATTCATTATCACTGGTATCCTTGCAGAGGTCAGGACGCAAGGCAAAATTGCCATTGTTGTAGCATCGTCAGGAATCACTGCTACGCTGCTTTCTGGTGGCAAAACAGCGCATGCCATGTTCAAAATACCCATAGATTTAGAAAGCGCCGAAATGCCTGTTGTGGGGTATCCCGTAACAGTGACAGGGACATGTGCTCAGGGATTGCTCTCTGATCGTATGGGATGAGTGCACGATGGCTAATAGGAAAGCAGTGGAGGCCGTGAACAGAAAGAACTCTGCAGGACAACCGCAGGAATGAACACTTGATGGGTGGTGTTACAGTTCTGTTCAGTGGCGATTTCCGGCAAACACTCCCTGTGGTGACGCGGGGGTCTAGGGCTGACGAGGCGAATGCTTCGTTGAAACGATTTTCGTTGTGGTCACAAATTCATAGGCTGCGCTTGACCATCAATATGCGAGCTCAGCTCGGTGGCAATCCACGTGCTCAAAAATTCTCAAAGAGGTGAACGGTGGTGCTCCCAGAGTCCCTCGGTAGAGTGGTGGCCTCCTTAGAAGAACTCATTTGTTGTGTGCATGGGGACATCAGTCGAACACCAAACCAACAGAATTCTTGGGTGTGAGAGCGAGCCATTATAACACCCAAAAATGATCAAGCTGCAGCCATCAACGAACGCATTCTCTCGGAAATTGAGGGAAACGAAGTAGTTTATACGTCCATAAACACTTCACACATTATCCCGTAGAATTCCTAAACTCCCTTCCAATTCAAGCGCGTGCAGTTCCCTGTGAGTGAGTGAGTTCGCCATGACTATCAACAAGTCGCAGGGCCAGACGCTTCAGGCTGCGGGTGTCGACCTCAGGACGAGCTGCTTCTCACACGGGCAGCTGTACGTTGCTTACTCCCGCGTCACGAGTCCTGATTTTCTGTATATTTTGGCTGCTGAGAGCAAAACTACAAACGTAGTTTACAGAGAAGTTTTGTAACAATTCACAATCGTTAATATTTTTTTATATCGTGGAATGTAGAAAAAATTGGTCAAGCGCGTGTCAGGTCACGGATAGACTAGGATTACATAACGAAACACATCGCATTAACAATTTAACAACGATTTCATCTGAGCCGTTATACTTAGCTTTCTTTTAAGGTTCAATCCAAGGACTACCATCATGTTTTTTTTTTCGAACCAACTGTTTAAATTTGAGAGAGGAGGGAGACTATTTGACAAAAAAAACGCTTGAACGTTAAATATCTTTTGTTGTTTGTTTGTCTGTATGTATGTCCGGGCTAATCTCTAAAAGGACTGCATGGATTTACTTAAAATTTTGCATGAATATTACTAAGAGGTCAGGTCAACATAATTATAAACTACATATTATCACGCTATCACCTACGGCGGCGAAGCTGAAGCCTTCACGCAGACAACGTCGCGGGCAGCAGCTAGTTTTAAAATAAGAAGTAATTTTTGTATTGTTCAGTGTGAGTCATGGGACACAGATATTCTTAGGGCAAGAATTTTAACTTGAATATAATCAATACCTAATAAATTGAAAATAAACATAATCTACATCTCAAATATATGTAAGATCTTGTTTACAAGCTCGCGTAACGATAAATTATATGGAAATTGGATAATATTGATAACACTTATCTTAATGTGATTCAGAGAAGAATCTCGGACTGTTTGTAAACAAGTAGTTGGGTATTGTAGAGATAATTCTTATGACTTAGTAGTGTAAACCCGGACACTAAATTCTAAATTGGATTACCAATATTAAACATTACTAATAACTAGCTGTCCCCGCGGTTTCACAAGCGTTAAATCAGATTTTTGGTTACTTAAAAAAGAAGATAAAAAGTATTCAATGTCCGTCTCCTGGTCTAAGCTACCTCCCCACCAATTTTCAGCCAAATCGGTTCTGCCGTTCTTAAGTTATAAAATGTGTAACTAACTCGACTTTCTTTTATATATATAGATTTCAATGCAGGGGTTTTAATTTATACTTTTAGAATTGGAGTTGCCAATTTTTTATGTACAACTAGCTGCTCCGTAGTTTCACCCGAATCTTTGCTTGCCACTCCGCTCCTGTTGGACACTAGCGTGATGTTATGTAGCCTATGACCTTCCTTGATAAATGGTATATACACAAAGAGATTTTTTTAATACCGGGCCAGAAGCTTGAGATTTGCGTTCAATCAAATAAACTCTATATAACTGTATAATATTAGTATAGATACAAGGCAGGACATGTCTGCCGCATGACAAGCTGCAAGATCAAATAGCACACACTGGGTGCCCTGAGATGGGCAGATGGGATCGCGGTAGATCATGGAGGTGATAGCGGGAGGAACTGGACTAATTCCTACAGAATTGGATAGAAGTAACGAGGGGTTGCGATAGATGGAAGGAGTGGAGGGAGGCCTTTGAGGGAGGAGGTAGGTGTTCAGCTGAATTCAGTTAGATCGAAAGCTGACCCTAAAAAAATTGTGAGAAAGGCTAAAGAGATAATGAAAATACTATTTATATTGAAGTATCGGTTCTATAAAAAATCTCAGTGGAGGTCAGTCAGCTGCAGCAATACATTGAGTAGATGAGACAAACGAAGTTTAAGGTCGTTTGTCAACTGTGCATATTAATCCAGTAAGTGGAATGTCCTGTCGGTCTGTCTGTGCACTGGCTAGAGACGATAGCTCAGCCTGAATTGCACTGATAAGATGACATGATCCTATCAGTTAACAAACGTGCAATGTTAAAAATTAGTGGAGAAATTTGTAGCGATTTGTCAGCCTTTAGAATATCATTGAGCTTGCCTTATCTAATGACAGCACTCCGAATAATGGGATAGAGACTATTAACATTGACGAGTCATTCAGACGTGTTAAACAAAAAACGTTTAAACTTACAAAAGAGTTTTCTCATCTTCAAATTTACGTTCAAAACTGGCCGTTATAATGATAAATTAGGTGACGGCCTTTATTTGTTGAAAAAATAAGAAATAAAATAGAAACACAAATGGCAATAGTATAATAACAGGTTTTCCTGTAAGGAGTCTGCAGTCATAACTATGGTTATTACTTGATGTTGGCTTTTTTTTTGTCTGTACAAATTATGGCCGTCACCTGTTTTATTTTAGATTTTGCTGCACGTTCTTAACAAGTTTTGAGATATGAAATCTTAACTAATGCCCTTACTAATAATCACTGTGTAAAGTTATGCAATGAATAAAGCCTGTATAACCATAATTTTTTTTTGACGTATAAACCTGTCACATAACTTTATGCAGCGTTAATTAGTAAGGCGCTTAGTTTTTAAAAATGGTGAATTTGTTCATGTCGGCTGACATAATATCCTGCTAACTTGGTAATTAACCACTTTGGCCCCAATATTACTTAACACATCAGTTACTTGCCGGGGTGTTTATAATTATGTCGTTGAATTCGAATCATCTTTAAATACTTATTTGTTTTTTTTTTTCAAGAAATATATGTAACCGTGACTATATATACAGGTTGGAAAGTTTCAATGGGCCCTGGAAGGCCATAAATTGTTGAGATAGATTATTTAACTTGAAGATTTCAGGTAGTTTTCTTCCAGAGCCTATTGAAACTTTCTACCCTGTATATAGACCAAAACTTGGTAATTAACCACTTTGGCCCCAATATTACTTAACACATCAGTTACTTGCCGGGGTGTTTATAATTATGTCGTTGAATTCGAATCATCTTTAAATACTTATTTGTTTTTTTTTTTTCAAGAAATATATGTAACCGTGACTATATATACAGGTTGGAAAGTTTCAATGGGCCCTGGAAGGCCATAAATTGTTGAGATAGATTATTTAACTTGAAGATTTCAGGTAGTTTTCTTCCAGAGCCTATTGAAACTTTCTACCCTGTATATAGACCAACCAGCTTTTGACTGCGACTTGAATAAATACCTGGTTAATTTGTCCAAACATATAAGTTATTATAACAATATTTATTATAATGTAGAGATTAAAGAGAACAACTGGAAAAAAGAAGAAATAAGAAATGAGAGGGGAAGGGAAGGTTAACAGTACAAAACATTCCTCAGATAAGTGTAGTTTAGTCACAGTAATAATATAGATAAATTACACCCAGACACAGAACAAACAAGCATTCTTATCGCACAACAATTCTTCTGGGTTGATTTGACATTGTATACATTAAATCACAATTTGAACAATTTATAAACAGACTTTGAATAACATAGCGGCTAGCACGATGTTAGGGTCTATCAACAAAATTATAGAAGTTATTTTCATTAGCGTATATTGTGTCCTTCTGCTTGGAAATTTCCCTACCTATCAAAGACAATCAATATCAGTAATTTCGTAGATAAAGACTAATAGTAAAACGCAAACTATTATGAAATCTAACAAGATAATGGAGGACACTCGAAAGTTTAAGGAATATTTACTGAAAGCCTGATTAGCTGGTGAAGTCTTCAATCAGAAACCATTGCATTGTTAATATTCGCTCCGGATGTACTGACCCGACGTGGCCATCCTACACCCACTTGCTCCTTGGGTATTTTATCCTCAGTGCTGTGGGACGTGCCTCTTTGGCAGATTTTACATTTCGCATTTCGCCACGTCGCTCTATCGTCATCGACATGGTTGGCACACCAACATCAGAAGACAATTTATCATTGCATAGTGTAAAATAAAGTCGCTTTCCTCTATCCGTACCTATGTATGGCTTAGATCTTTAAAAGTACACAACGAACTTTGATGTAATTGAATTTTATTTAATAGTGATTCATGTGAAAGGTTTATGTATAAAATAGATACAAAATATAGAAGAAAAAAACCGGGATTCTCAAAGATTCTTAACACCTCGCGAAGCTAAGGCGCGTCGCTGTTAAAGATCAAAAGTTACACTAACCAAGCTCAGGTATCCAAACACAAGTATACCACGTCGCAGCGGCAAGCAGAAACAACACCGCTTCAACTCTGGTATTTCAATCAACATAATTACTTGTTAATCACAAACACAAAGAAATAAACATTGTATTTTTATTTTTGTAGTTACTGATAGTTCTAAATGCAACGTTTGGACGACAGTGCGGGGAATAGTGACTGAGTTAGTTGGACGTGGTGTAGGGTTGGCAGTTTCAGAATATTTGGAAATTGTGACTCTCGGTTAGTACTTATGAGAATGAGTTATCAAGTTTTAAGATTGTTGTAAGGGAACTGACCTTTGTCGTCTACTTCATTATTTATACTACTAGCTGTTTCTTTTCTTTTATACCTGTTCTTTGTCATACAAACTATCATCTTGTATTTTATCTCTATTAAGGAGGGTTTCGTAAAAAAATAACTTCGTTGAATCTCATGAAAATAAACTACATGCAAGTTTTATGTTTCAACCTATTGTGGGTTGGCACCACCAACAATCTTGTCTCTTTAATAATACAAAGAAAATGTAGAGGCAAGAAGTATTTTTTGAAACCCTTGGGCCTTGGGCTATTTCAAATGTAACAAAGAAAGAGAGCAGAGTATTACGAAAATAAAGTAGAAGAATCTGGAAACTAAAATCTCAATTCTATCTATAAATAAAACAATTTTTACCAAGTTGGCAAAACTATGACAACTTGGTAAAACATACAAATAAAACAATTTCGATGACCAACAAAAAAATCTGCTCAAGTTTTTATTTTGACCAGTGGGCAGCCCTGGGGCATAATTATCTTATTCACATCGTATTGGAGGACGCGCCGAGACACACTGCTCTGATCTTGATGATGTCTTCCTCTAAAGGAACTGGTGATTTTCTGTTGTAGATCATCCTAGGTTTGTTAGGTAAGGCGGAGAAAAAAAGTTTATATAAGCGATGATAGTAAGCTCCGAGATGCACTTTAAATGTAGTAGAATCCTCGCCGATAACAAAATTTTGTATTTCGTGTTTACGGATGAGTTTTGTTATAACAGAAAAAAATAGAATATATGTATTTTACAGTAACATAGTGTCTGTATTGTTTTGTTTATTACGAAAATTCACAAAGGGACGCAACTTTTTGCCCTGACTGCCATTTTCGATTGATACACCTCTGGTTAGTTAGTTAAACCATTTACACTTAATTTAAAATTGTCAAGAAATCTGTGTTTATCTTTTTTGTCGTTGGTTGGCCACAAAGGTCATTCTTCTCAAAAATACTACTGTATAGGATTTCTTTTTAGTGTTAAAATAAAGAACCGTATCTTTAAGATGCGTTGGTTCAAAAGCTTTTTATTTTCACACTTTAATTGTAGAACTTAAAAATGATAGCGAACCTAATCTGGTAGGTACGTACGGCTACACAACTAAGCCATCTCATTGATATGGAAATTCTATGCAATGCAAGATCAGCTTATACTGGAATCTTGACATATTGTAGCTGTGTGTATCTAAAGTGTCTCGTGCTCAATAAATGTCTTCTTCATCAATGAATCCACCGGAAGAAACCCAGTGCAGGATAAAGACCTTTGTCGACACTTTCATACAAACTAAAAATACTTCTTTAAGAACTCTTGTTCGCATGCAACAACCTAGATGGCGCTACTTGACACTTCGTTGAACAAACCACTAGGTTTTTTTTGCTTCTAAGATAATTAGTACAATTATTAATTAACTTTTGCCATTGTTTATTTATAGTTACTATAATCTTTTTATAAAATGAATTGATTAGTTATTATTACGAACAACTAGTCAAGTATTTAAAATACGTAGTTCAAATACTTACAATAAAACAAATAATATTGTTTATCCTATAAATGCAAACCAGTTCTTGTAACAATGGTCTCTGCAGGGCAATGCAATAATAATTTATAAATCAATGGAAACTGAGGAATTCATTCAAATCATTGCACCAAGTGACTAGCATAAACAAGTAAATTAGCGATGTAACACATTAGCACGACATCCATTGATGATAATAACAGGTGTTCGTAGATTATCGTTCCTTACAAAACAGCAATGGATGAACAATGATGTAAAATACATATAAGAATGAATGCGACTTTAAGTAGCGGAAGTATCTTATAAAAGACGGTCTAAGAGGATGCCATTTTGGATAAAGACGCTCAGGCACAGTCACTGAAGAGATTTGATGTGAAATGTATGTAAAGTGTAAGAAATATGAAGGATTTCTGTAAACTAAAATGTCCAAAGATACCTGTGGTTAGGAAGTGCTGTTTTTGTATACCTACTTATGTTGGCATCGCTGTGTTTGGATACGCTGATTTAGTAAGTATAACTGTTTTTATTTACTAGCTTACACTCACGGGCTTTGATTATATACATGACATAATCAAAGCTTACGGGATTGTCCGCAGGTAAGTCAGATATACTATAAATACATAGTCGAAGACTCTGAGAAATAACGTAGTTTTCTATTACTGATAGAATTTTCTGAATCGGACAGGTAGTTCTGAACATTAGATCGAACACACAAATATAATAAAGTCTTCGGCTTTATAATATCTGTTTCGTAATATCTTGGGATTTCAGGATCCCGTAAATCGTACGAAGAGGCAAGTCAACTCACACAGATCCTTTGGTTAACTTTTGACGATAATATGAAACACCAACCGGGCGTTGATCTTGTATACATTATCCAAATGCTCCGAACGACAAACTCTGGTTGCAGCAAGACATTAAAGCTACACACATCAAAAGTGTCTAGGGATATTTCAATTAAACCTAAACAACTAAAATTCTATTAACTTTTTGTTAAGACACCTACACATTAAAATAAACCTTGTTTAATAGCCTGTCTAATCTGATAATAAACATTCAGATAAAATTGAATTTAAAAAAAAAACTTAGAAGAAGAGGAAAAACTCAGACAAAATTTCAATATTAACTTGAACAGGACATTGACACCCTTGTTTTGAGTATACAGAACCGCTGCCGATGTGTCAGGCAGCTGAGAGTCTTAGGTCCACATCCACTGATTATTAATTTTAAGTTTTCAACATTTTTTATAAAAAATAGTTGTTTTGTTTAGGTTTTGATGTTTTAAAAATAAAGTTTAGATTGAAATTTTGTCTGAGTTTTTCCTCTTCATCTAAGTTTTTTTTTATTTAACTTTATCTTAAAGTTTATTATCCGACTAGATAGGCTATTAAACAAGGTTTATTTTAATGTGTAGGTGTCTTAACAAAAAGTTAATAGAATTTTAGTTGTTTAGGTTTAATTGAAATATCCCTAGACACTTTTGATGTGTGTATATTGGACTGTAGGTTTGAGATTGTTAGGGACACTTGGTTATCTGAGACTATGAAATGACTACGGCCGTGATGGCCCGATTAATTGTATACACGCTTATGCAAACATTAAATTTTTAATGTGCAAGAGATATTATTTTCCTCTTCAGTGTTTATTCTAGCAGACCAATAAAGATGAGAAACAAAAGATCTCCCTAGCGATCAAGTTTATGGGAACAACGGCTCGCTACATTGTTAATAATATTACTATTAGTTCTAAGTAATATCACTTTTTAAAAGGAAACATAACTAATTATTAAATATCAGAAAACAATATTATGACATTTGCATGCTGTCATATTATTTCGTCTGCAGCTACACCCGATTATGTTGGAAATTAAACCTAACATAGTTGAGAAAAGGATAGGAAAGATTACTTAAACGTGACCTAAGATAAGGTATACGGTAAATACACATAAGAGTCTCAAGAGTAAATCTAATGGCGAGATAAATGGACGTTACTACCACTTACGACTTTGGCTAGCCATGTTCCCGTCTCTATCGTGCACTTGAAGTTTGGCAGTAGTGTAACAGTGACAAGTGTAGTGCTTAGCTAAAGTCAGTACTTAGTAACGTCTATTTATCTCGCTATAAGAGTCAATGGTGCTGATTCTCTTGTTCACAAACTTAACAAAATTTGAGTTAAATGCATCTCTTTCCATTTCTTAAAGAAAAGGACAGAAGATACATTTTAGTTTAATCTTGTTAAATAAAACAGCGCCTGAAGAAAATTGGCGTATATTTAGTCACCATGTTTTTAATCGCGATTTATAGAGTGTCTAAATTTAACAAGACTTAATATTTTATCTTCTGTCCTTTTCTTAATGAATTGAAAAGAGAAAGATGCACTTAACTTAAATTGATGTGGAAATGTGGACTCAGCGAAAACTGTACCGATAGTCGTTACCCATGGCTTTATAGCCAAGAGCCTCGACCAACATCTAAATAGTACCTATAATCTAGTATTCTTAGCTGACTGCGGAATCCTTGTAATTTCACCATATCCGGATGGATATAACATAAATTAGAATGAGAACTAACAAGTAAAAGACATGAATAGAATCCGGTTAGCCTGGAAGCCAACCCCAACCAAATTGGGAAAGGGCTAGGAAGATGATGAAGTAGATGTTTTATACTAATCCCAAATAAAAAAATTATAACCTAAAAATTAACATTTACATGCTTGTCCAAAGACGAATTTATCTCAACAACTCCTTTATTATTTATAAGGACAAATGTTTAGATCTACCAATCTGTATTCCAGACATTGGCACTGGTCGCGTTCCCGATGCTGATGTACGAGATGGTGGATGAGCTGACGAGTGACAAGCCTCACGATCACATGGACTACAGTGACCCAGCAGTTCATCTCCCAGTCATAGTGGCTGCTGCGTTAGTAGATATTGTGCTGACTTTCGTTCTACTGATCGGCGCGCATAAGGTGAGTGAGAGACTCAAAGGCCTTTGTTAGATCATTGTGGACCTTGGGAGACCCCTGTTGCTGTTTTTCAATTGATATTTCAGTTTTTATTTCTACGCCTTTGATTTGAAAAGTATATTGGATTTTCCAACAAAGAGCAAACTATGGTCAAAGATATGAATTTATGTGTCTTTACACGGTTATGTGTAGTTTTCTATTATTTTTATGTCAGGCGAGATCAGTCAAACTCATGGTAACTTGAGTGTTTTATTGCAAAGTGTTCGAACACAAATGGTCAACATTTTTTAAACTTACCGATTTGTTGATAAATAGTATAAATACACTGTTAAATTATGTAGTTATTTCTTTAGTTTAACCTAAGTAATTAAATTACTGAAATATAATGGGTTGACTTGTTCTAACAGAAACCAGCTCATTGGTTTAATTCAGTTCCTTTATACTATATCAATACAGTACATCTATATTTCCAGAAAAACAAATTAATGCTGAAGATTTACTTCTACTTCGCGACGGTGTCACAGCTGATGACGCTGCTGGCAGACTTACCCTTCTTCGATTACACGGAGTACAAGAAAAACTTGATCTACATATTTTTTGTGGGTTAGTATTGTACTCGTATTATAGCATGACATGTAGTGTCTTTGTTTATAGCTTCTAATATTGCGTTAGTGTTGTGTTAGCATTATTTTTTTAATCTTTATCTATAGCTTCACTGGTTACAAACACTGAGTCGTTGTGTTATTGTGATACTCACTGGCGCTAATTCTCTTGTACACAAACTTCACTAAATTTAAGTTAGTTGCATCTCTCTCTTTCCATTTCTTAAGCATAACTCTCTTGTTGCTAAATAACTAAATATTGTTGCCGATTCTCTTGTGCACAAACTAACGTAAGTTTAAGTTAAGTGCATCTTTCTCTTTCATTTCTTAAAGAAAAGGACAGAAGATACATTTTAGTTTAATCCTGTCAAATTAGATAGCGCCTGAAGAAAATTGACATATATTTAGACGCCATGTTTTTAAATCGCGTCTAAATTATCTATGGAGTGTCTAAATTTGACAGGGCTTAACTAATATTTTATCTTCTGTCCTTTTCTTAATGAAATGGAAAGAGAGAGATGCACTTAACTTAAGTTAAGTGAAGTTTGTGTACAAGAGAATCGGCACCACTGTCTCACTGTTTGCTCGTAAGTGTTTGTTGCACTTAGCACAGAATCTGTGTAAACAACTGTTTGTATAATAAAAAAAATGTTTGTTTAAATGGTTCCACAAAGGTTTAATTAAATGTCACTTTGTCATCATATAAACTCTAAATATCTGACAGACATAACACACAAAAAAGTAAACAATGTTTCCACATTGCGCTGCCACGTAAATGTGCCTGGTAAATAATTATCACCAATATGTTAAATCTTTATATTGGCATACCTAACAACTTATTCTTTATTGCACACAAAATAAAAAAATATACATACAAATTGCAAAGAAATATATTCAATTGCAAGATGGCAACCCGGAATTGAGAGTGCTTACCTCAAACTTTATTTTTATAGTGAGATAGTTAACAACATAATATTATTTCGGAATCTTAATTACAAAATTGTCTCGACGTTACAAGGTCAGGAAAATTTAGTCTTAAACCTTAGAACACACGTGATACGAGACACTGTAGAAATACAATAGCAGAGCGACAGCCGACAGTCGCTTGGACGTTCAAAGGTTAAATACTACGAGGAATATGTCGATGGATAATGTAAGTTAGTTTACGTGTTTAAATTACTTTTCTGCAATAAAAATCGACGCTATACAGTTACAACAGTGCTGATTGGGCGCTTTCGTTTCATCGTGTTACAACACAATGATAGCACGCACATTGATTTTAAAACATAATTCGATTTAACATGTGTATTTGTGCAATGTAGAACTGATATTTAATGTGGAAACAATAATGTAGTCTATTATTGACACAGTGAAGTTTAATGGACTACTAGAAGTCTGTCTATTAAGAAACAATTACCAGAACACCAAAAGTTTGCAAATGTGTATAATATTGTCAAACTTTTTTTGATTATTACCTTTTAGGTAGTTGAAATGAAAAAGAATGAACTTACAAACTTGCAATACCATCTATAATAAGGGCCTATCTTAAGCTATGCTAACATTGCCATCAAGACTCAGCAGACTTCTCCACCCAGTCCATCTGTCTGAGTCCATCCTAATGCTTGTTCTGACTACCGGCTGTCAGGCCTCCGAAAAGTTTCCCGTCAATTGATATACTTACATTATATATAATCAATATTTTTTTAGAAAAACACCCAGACACGAAACAAGCAGTCAGCTCATCACTAAAGAATTTTACCGGCCACGACCTCCAGCTTACCTTAGTCAGGATCAGTAGAGACCAACAGGCCAGATATTAATCCAAATGCTTTCCATCCACAGCTCTGAACATCTACCTTCTCTTCCTGGTGCATAACGTGATCTACGTGAGAGAGGAAAGCAGAGAGATTCAATACATTGCGTATGAGCAGCATCGGACCAGTGTGTAACAGCGCTTCTGCCATCATGGGCCATGCTCCGAACAGCTGTTCTACCAACATGGGCCATGCACTTAATACGTGAGGATGTGTGCCTTGTAAATACTACAACAGTTATTAATAAATATTTTTATATTTAACTTAGCTTGTATGTTTTGATTGTAAATAATTAACATAAGTATATACAGTGAATAGATAGATACTAAACGAAGCCGACACTTGTATTTGTTCACATAACCATGACCACGAATGTCCGGAAACTTTAAGATGTTAATGGTTCTTAAAATTTATTCGTTTCTAGCATGATCACTGCAATTGTTTGGGTTTATAATTAATATATTATAAACATAAAGGATATTAAATATCAATGTTAATTCTTACTTTTTTAAATGGTATATGTATGTACTGTTAGGTGCACTCTTAATTAATTTCATAAAAATACATGTACAAAACAGTACTTTGTCATACCAGAATACGTTTCTCAGCAAAAATTGTTCAATATTACTTGGTTTTATGGCACTTGGACAGTTTGCCTATTAAACCGACTACATGGTTATACGATATGACTTTTAACTAGGTATTCTACAAACAGTAATTATTAGTTAAAACATTCAACAAGACACTTGTAGTCAAGAAAAATATAAACTAGAAAACTATTCAAGAATTAAACGATATAAAAAGAGGCATATTTTAGAATGCAACAATAGAGATTTTCCCACCATAAAAAAATATTTGGAATAAGTATTAAGTTTCATAATCCTGCTTTAAGAAAATACAGAAGACACGTATATAAAAAAATCTGTTTAAGTTAAACAATAAAATAATCCAAAACATAGAATTTTATATAAACACTTACAGAAGTTTCTGGATTGTTAAGGAATCAGAAATATTTAGTTGAAGTTAGTCGTTCTAAACAGTAAATTGCAATATTTCGGGAAGAACATCAAGAAACTCCACTCTCTTTTAAAATCAACTACTTGGTTGCACAAACGTAGGTAACATTATCCATACATGGGAAAGTGTGTCTGTCTGTCTGTTTGTCTTTCTTTCACGGCAAAACGGAGCGATGAATTAACGTGATTTTTTGAGTGGAGATAGTTGAAGGAATGGAGAGTAACATAGGCTACTTTTTGTCTCTTTCTAACGCGAGCGAAGCCGCGGGCAAAAGCTAGTAATTGTATAAATCTTACAGAAGTTCCTGGATTGTTAAGGAATCAGAAATATCTAGTTGAAGTTAGTCGTTCTAAACAGTAAATTGTAATATTTCGGGAAGAACATCAAGAAACTCTACTCTCTTTTAAAATCAACAACTTGGTTGCACAAACGTAGGTAACATTATTTAATTACTAGCTTTTGCCCGCGGCTTCACTCGCGTTAGAAAGAGACAAAAAGTAGCCTATGTTACTCTCCATCCCTTCAACTATCTCCACTTAAAAAATCACGTCAATACATCGCTCCGTTTTGCCGTGAAAGAAAGACAAACATACAGACAGACAGACAGACAGACACACTTTCCCATTTATAATATTAGTATGGATATTAGTATGGATATTTAATGGGCGCCTTCGGGTATGGGTTTCTTAGGACTAGATGATAGATTGTTGATTAATTGATGTAAATCAACTTTAGCTGCAAATGCTAAAACAGCCCTTTTAGCTATGGAACTATTCCAAGTAGTTTATATTAAATATAACATTGATTAAAGTGTGTTACATTTAGACTACACACATTTGTCCCTAATTAAAAAACTCAACCACTTTGTACACCACACATATTTTATTACGCCAGTTAAACCAGAATTTAACATAAAGGCAAAAATATAGAATCCTAGGGTCTGCAGATACTGAAAGCTACAAAGATAATAGAACCAAAGTAAAGGCGACTCTGTAATGATGATGATGATAATTATAGTCCACCTGATGAATTTTTGGGTGCACATTCAAATTGAGCAAGAAGTGTATGTGCGTTAGTACTCTAGTGCCTCTTCCCGTTGAATCAGATCTGTTAAACTAGGTTCGTTAGAATGGTAAAGAAGGTGTCAGACCAAATGTTTTTGTGGCGATAGCCCTTCGTAATGTCGTATCACAAACATCGGGCAAAGTTTCGGGCTGCTACTGAGGTATCCAAGATGAAAAACAACAAAAATGCTGATGAATTATTAATGGGGCTTGGGGTTTTTGAATCAAAGATTATAAATCTTTTTTCTCTAAGTATTTGGGCCCAGTAGGAAGCAGTTTTGAGTATGGTCTGTTATACGACGCTTAAGAGACGATTAAACATTCTTCTCCATAGACATTTTGTTAGGGTCAAGGTAAGATTACTGAATACTGTTTGTTGTGAAATGCACATAACAAAAGTCTCGCTAAAGACTGATTTATGTATAATATGATAGATTTAATATGATTAAAGAAGGGAGTTTGGACTACAATGGAATTTATTTCGAATCGATACGACGCGATGATGATGACGGAATTAACATTCACATAGCCATGACTATGAAATAATTATTTTCTAAATCAACTAATCATAATAGTCTGACCTGTAAAATTCAACACTAAAAAACCATAATATTTAAGATTTTGGAATAGTCACGGAAAAGATAGTAAAACACGACAAAGGTGGAAACGAAGATATGAACAATAATACATAGCACAATGATCTTATTTAGGATCTACGAACGAAGGAGTGTATAGAGTTGAAACTGCAGTGTGTCTGTCACTGTTTAGGTGTGACAATAAAATATCTCCTAGGTGCATATACAGAAACAACAATTAGAATAAAATATAAATTAAAACATAATTTTTCTAAGAAATCAAATTATACATAAAAACAGCAAATTTGAAAATTGCGTTTGTTTTTTGCTTTGACAAAAATAATTAACATAAAGCTAAAAATAAAAACAAACAAGTGGGTTTAAACACTCCATAAAAATACCAAGCGAGAATCGCGAAGCATCAAGCCTGGTCTACTCGTGCGCCGGTTAGTGTTGCACCAACCGTTACCGACCGCGCACGCGTCGCCGCCATGGCCACCACTATCGATACTAGTTTGAAGTAAGTGTTGTGAGCGAAAGTTTCCAATCTACGCAATTTTGGCTGTGTGTGTTTTGGTGACATCGTCTACCTTTTTTTTTTACTCCAATTCCAGCAAAAACGTAAAGTATTCTTGCGACGGAAACCTTTGGAAGTTATTCCAGTTTTCTTCTTACGGGTTTAGAAATTTTAGTTGCTTTAGTGCCAATCTGGTCTGTAGCTTTACTTTAAACACTGTGAGAATGTAGTAAAAATGTTTTATTGGTGCAACAATTCTCACGTTTTGTGGAAACTAAAACGATCTCCGTTTCACGTAAAACCTATAAAGTACGAACTTGCCATAAATTAACGTTAACTAATAGTAGTATTTTCTTCTGATAAGGAATTAACGGGTTCTTTTTAATTTCGTTTTCCCAAAGTACAGTTTCAAATTCCAATGTGGTATAAATTGGAGATTATCAGATATATTTTAAATCCTCAATGGTGTTTGTTTAATAATTATACTTTTCGACAAACTTATGGCATTAATGTATACTTTTGCCTTAAAAGCGTTTACGTTTTTAAGTTTTCTTTAAAAAAAAAATGCTCTACATCATCATCACCATAATATTCCTAATACTTTTCTTCAAATAGTTCTCCATTCATTTTATTATAATCAGCTAAATAATGTCCAAAAATTTGGACTTCAAATATTTTTTAAGATTTTGACAATAAAACATTTAAACACCTCTTTTGCGTAAATATTTCGTCATCATCAACCTATAGTGGTCTATTGCTGGACATACTACTCTCCAATAACACGACGTTTTTCTACATTTTGGGCAACTCTCAACACCGACGCGACGGCCTACCTATACTGACCCAAACCTACCTTCTGCCTTATGTTTGGGATTCTCAAAGGTCATCGGTTTGGGATGTTGCTTTATGTTGAGCTAAGTCGACTTGGCAAAAACTTATCACCTTTGAAAGTGACTGTGACTTTCAATTGTCAAATGTTGCCTTACAAAGTGATGAGACATTTGAGGTTTTTTTTGCCTTCTTTATAATACGGGTTTTATTAATTTTCTTTATAATACGGGTTTAATTATGTCTGTTGAATGTATCAAGTTCGTTACGATGAAGAGATATAATTAGTATGCTAGCTGCAATCACAAGTTAGCTTCCAGTTTTATTACCATTAGTACACCTTAAAGTCATTACAGAATCTTAGATCCATCGAGCGTTACCTACATAAAACTAGTTTGAGGCTATTTTATTGTTTGGAACCAGTTTCAAAATATTGTTGATTTAGATTCTGTACATGTCATATTGTTAGTGTACACAAGTCACAGTGTATGGGACTATGCACAAGGTCATTGTGTCAAAGTCAAGGTCAAAATTTATGAAATCAGACAATCCTGCCAAACAACGAAATTAAACAAAGCTTACAATCATTCTAAGCATCTACAGGTACTTATAAACTATGAAAGATTCGATCAGTTTCAAGAAGTTTGTTATTATTTTCCATTAAAATAATGACAAACTACGAACACCCTTTTAAATCCACATTGTTTCCCAGCAGTGATTTTCTATTTTAATCTGAGAATGAAACTAATTAGGTAAGTTTTTTTTACGTTAACTGTTGCTTGAGCCTCGTTTTAGATTTTCCTGTTCACTCATTCTTATTAATATCGTCGTTATTCGCTAAATTTCGATCTGGGAAGTTTGTTTCTTTCCTAAATTTATCCTTGTCAGGTGTGAGCGTGTCATTTGCCTTAGCAGATTATGATTCATTGAAAATATTTAATTAACCAAAATACAACAAGGAATAGAGTACAACATTTTATCTTATATAGAACTTGGATCTCTATTTGTTCAATTTTTAATTTTTTATTAACTGATGTACGGAAACTGCTCGGATATAATTCTGGGCCCGAGATAAATAAATGATTCTACGTAAGTGTTTCGGCTAAGCAATGTCATCGTCTATAGTCATAAACATCCATTAGAATATTATAAGTAATATGTCCATATCTAAACTCTGCCTTTCCTTCTTTCTGTCTGTCTGTACAATTATATATTTCTGTTACACCCTGTAAGCTTTAACCTTAAGTAAGTACACAGGCTGCTTTTTAATCACAGATGAGATCTCGATCAAAAGCTAGTTATGTTACCTTCCATAATTATAATCTTTCTTCACGGGCTAAATAAACAATATTAGTTGGAAGACTTCGTGGGAGTCCAATGATTCTTTCCATCAGGGAAACATTTAATCATTCAACAACTAATAGTTTCAGCGGTAAACTACGTAATCGTCAACTATTCGCCTACCTAATGCCCAGTAATCTTCTAAGAATCACATCACGCCAAGTAAACAAGATGTTTCTATAACATGTTTTTTGAAAAACATGATTATATTCTTAGAATTTGTGTTTAGTGCGTTGTTTTCGTGTTGATGTTCATTAACCGGTTGAAATTTACTTTTATTGCTATCGCGTATCGCAAAAAAATGGACCTTGAAAATAATTGAAGATGAAACTAAATATTTTAGTCTCATCGCCTATACAGACCAAGTCAGTTGGAAAAAGATTCGTGCCTTGCGAATTCTGTGCGCTTGCATGATAATTTCCTACTTCCAAGAATGCATTACTATTTAAATTTAGAACAAATTAAACATTATGTTGCGTCACACAATAGTTTCCTCTAATTGCACTCATGTGCCAGTGTTATACCAAACCTTAAAGCTATTATAATAAGACGTAAATTCATTGCTAATGAACCATACATACAAAAATTTTGAGAATGGTCTGTTGAATGTGTGCATTGGTTATCTAGGAGACTTTGCTCTGATAAACTGTGCTAACTTCTAAAGTTAATGAATTTTAAACAAAATATTTAACAATGGCATCTTAGCTTTGTTAGCTAAGCCGCGGACATTGGTGCCGATTCTCTTGTGCACAAACTATCGTAAATTTAAGTTAAGTGCATCTTTCTCTTTCCATTTCTTAAAGAAAAGGACAGAAGATACATTTTAGTTTAATCCTGTCAAATTAGACAGCGCCTGATGAAAATTGACGTATATTTAGACGCCATGTTTTTAAATTGCGTCTAAATGATCTATGGAGTGTCTAAATTTGACAGGACTTAACTAATATTTGATCTTCTGTCCTTTTCTTAATTAAAAGGAAAGAGAAAGATGCACTTAACTTAAATTTACGATAGTTTCTGCACAAGAGAATCGGCACCATTGTCTGGTAGCGTTGATTGTTGTCTAATCTCATACTATTAATATGAGACCAAATTTTTTTTTATGGTGTGTGGGAAATCATCAAATGACTTCTCCAGTCCTGGGCGGGGCGGGAGGGCGTGTCAGACTTTAACTGACTAAAACCCACTCATGTTCCTTCGGTTGTCCTTTATGTTTCGGGGTCACGGTAACTATTATGACTATTCTGCAACCCTGGTAACTATTCCGCAACCCCGGATAAAAGACCAATTAGAAATACTCCGGTTGTTATTTAAGCGATGATGAAGAATGCACAAAATATGCATACACTCGTAAAATGTGCACACGTGTCGAGTATAAGTATAGGGTTGCAAGTTGCTGTATATTACTGCTCTTCTGAATGCGCATATTTTGGCGGGAATTAGGACTGGTTGCATTACGATTTTGATTGTTATGGAATAAAATATTATGAACTTACTAGCTTCTGCCCACGGCTTCGCTCGCGTTAGAAAGAGATAAAAAGTGGCCTATGTTACTCTCCATCCCTTCAACTATCTCCACTTAAAAAATCACGTCAATTCGTCGCTCCGTTTTTTCTGAAAGAAAGACAAACATACAGACATACAGACAGACAGACAGACACACTTTCCCATTTATAATATTAGTATAGTATGGATTATTATAATTGCATAAATTATAATGGACATTGATGCAAACCCATGACTATTAATAGAGCACATATGCAAAGTAACCAACGATATTAGACATTTAACTCCTAAAAAAAATTGCGCCGCTTGATATAAAATTTTTCCCATCAGTTAGGCCAGACATATTTTTAACCCCGTAACTGCCTTTTCTTAGTAGGGACTTAATTTTATTGGAAATTGGTTTTGGGAATAATTTGAGGTTCGTAACATTTTTTTTTTGGGGCAACAATGTTTGATAGTTGTCTGATGTCTTTTAATAACTTACGAATGTTTTCTATCAATTCATTTCTATTAAACCTGTAATAGAGAAAAATAAACCATTGTTCAAAACACTGACATATATGTCTTAAAGTAAACGGCATATGTTTACGATTGTTTAAAGTAACCAACGCGCTATGAATGCCTAATGAGCAATCTGAAAGAATTAAATAAAATTGCACAAAGCTGCGGAAAAAACGCCATAAAAATCACTTTTGCATAAGTAGATGTCATTACGTCATGACTGTTTTATTTCATTCCTTTGTTTAACAGTTTTTATATGTCACTTTAGTTAATTTAGCGCCTGTTTCACATTCATAAGATACGTTCTGATTAAAATATCTGACAGATATTTTCACACATAATCCGTTTCTTTTTTAAATTTTCTCGTAAATAAGGGCTTTTTCAAGATTATGAAAGAGTTCCTTAGTTTTGTAAACTTATTTGAAGGTAAACACTGCCTTTCAACAGCAGTGACCTAGGGGTCACCCATTCGATGCTCAAGTTGGGTAAATCTGGCATTTGCTGGTTTATAACGCAACAGTGAAAGTTAGCATTAGTGGTTCTACTTCCTTACCCTTTGCTTAGGTATTAGCTCTTATAATTATAATCATAATCTCTTAAGGCTAATCTAAATGCTTTTTACCCAACTGCGCAATGCAGGAGGGTAATGTGTTTATCAATCAGCGTGTGTGAGTTTACTCCTTTGCAAAACACATGATATTGATCATTGAAAAGACAACAAAAATAATTATTTGTGTCATTAAAATTAAATTAAACACATCAAAGAAACCCCTCAAACGCCCTCAAACGGCTCCTGCCCAATCTCGGTGGCCCAAACGCCTCCTGCCGGAGGCTCTACGCGGGGATCGTGCGGTCCATGGCCCTCTACGGGGCTCCGGTGTGGGCGCCCAACCTAGCCACGGCTCCGGCCCGGCTTCTGAGGGCGTCCCAGAGGGTCATGGCGATTCGCATGGTGCGGGGATACCGCACGATCTCCTGCGAGGCAGCGTGCCTCCTTGCCGGCACCCCGTCGTGGGATCTGGAGGCAACAGTCCTTGCACACACGTACGAGTGGCGCGTGGAAGTGCAACGCCGGGGCGAAGTCCCGCTACCGCGGGTTATCGCGGCACGGCTCACGGAGCTCCGGCGGGATCTCATGGCGGAGTGGAGACAGCGACTGTCGCAACCTAGTGCTGGGCACGCCGTAATAGCGGCGGTAAGACCCCTCTTTGAGGAGTGGCTGGAGAGGCGCCACGGCGCTCTCACGTTTCGCCTGACACAGGTCCTCACCGGACACGGTCAGTTCGGGAGGTTCCTGTGTCGGATTCAGGCGGAAGCGACGCCTGGGTGTCACCACTGCAGCAACGGTCGCCTGGAGGACACGGTCGAGCACACGGTGGAGGTGTGCCGCGCATGGGCGGACCCCTCGTAGAGGCGATCGGCGGCGGTGACCTCTCGCGCCCAGCGCTGGTTCAGGCCATGCTGCGGGGCGGGACGGAATGGGATGCCGTCGCCTCGCCAAGCAGTTATGCTAGTGAAGGAAGCGGCGGCGCGCGAGAGGCAACGACGAGCCTCTCGCCCCGGACAAAGACCCAGGCGAAGACGTCGAGAGTCGCAAGACGACTACCGGCCACCGTAGGCGCGGTTCTGCGGATGGCGAGTGATGGGTAGCTCGCCGCCCGGCTAGAACCAGGACCGCGTCGACGGCGCGTTAGTGTTCCACGCGCGCCTCAAAGAGAAGGAGTCAGCACAGGAAGGGGCCTAACAGGGCCAACGCCTACCGGGGTTGAGGAATGTGTATAGTAGTCACCGTGACCCTGGAACATAAAGGGCAATCGAAGGAACATGAGTGGGTTTTAGTCAGTAAGAGTCTGACACGCCCTCCCGTCGCACCCAGGACGGGAGCAGTCATTGGATGATTTCCCACTCACCAAAAAAAAAAAAACATAGAAAAATATGAAAACAAACCATTTTCCCAAATAACTCTATAAAAGTTAACAAAAACAATTATTACTGTAATTATAATTAAATTAAACACATATGTAATAGAAAAATATGAAAACAAACCATTTCCCAAATAATTCTATTTTTGAACTAATTTAAATGTATGTAGCTGTGTGAGTCAATTTGTTAGGTAACCTCTATGGTACTAAATATACAAAAAATATATTCAATTACATTTAATTATATTTTACTTTCGAATGGCGACACTTTTTAATACATCATTATATTAGCTGTTATCAAAGGACGCAATAAACTGAAATTTCAGTAAGAGATAACAGGCTGTGAACATTTTCTTCGAAACGTTTGTAGTAGCGATTCATTAATGTAATGAATCATCATCATCATTTCAGCGTTCGTGGGTTATATTATAGCTTGATGTTTTTTTAATTGTATTGTAGCCTATTTATTATTCTGTGGTAAAAGTTATATTACTGTAAAGGAAATTGCCCACCGCAGTATAGGTCGCCGTTGCGCATAAAATATGGTATCTTAGTGTAAATCCATACTAATATTATAAATGGGAAAGTGTGTCTGTCTGTCTGTATGTTTGTCTTTCTTTCACGGCAAAACGGAGCGACGAATTGACGTGATTTTTTAAGTGGAGATAGTTGAAGAGATGGAGAGTAACATAGGCTACTTTTTGTCTCTTTTTAACGCGAGCGAAGCCGCGGGCAAAAGCTAGTTGGATATAAAAGAGGGGAGAGGTCGCACTTTCCAAAGAAATAAAAATCCAAAGTCCGTTTAGTGTGAAAGAGTAACAAAATTCTATCCATCTTCACAAAAAAGCATCTATTCTAATATCATAAAGCTAAAGAGTTTGTTTGGTTGAATATTGAACAAAATATGTGTGTATTATGTTGTATGTTGATAAAAGGGGCTACTGTTATTGAAGAAAAGGCTATAACATCACGCCATGACGGACAAGAGAGAGAGCAGTAACCAAAATTAACTCGGACAGCTGAATATAATATCAGCAGGATCCAAAGAGATGCTAGCAAATTTTAAGTTACTTCATTGTAGCTGTTTACTTCAGAACTCAACTGAAAAACTGTCTAGACTAAACACTGAACAGCATCCATAGACAAAACACAAAGAGTACATAGAGTACAAATGTTCGATGTGACAACATTATGGTCAGTGGGTTAAAGTAGCCGTTATGACGTCATAAGTGGCAAATGACGTAATGTGTGCAGTTATAATAAGCTAATAAGCATATGTTAGCCAGTTAAGTAAACATGACATTATTTATTACGTGTTTTGTTAGATAATGCAAGTGTTAAAGGTTTTATAAGCTGATTATAAGTCTAATAAATGATCTATTTATTAATGAATGGAAGACATATTTTATTGGTAAGTCAGTACTTAAACTTATGTTAAAAGTAATGTAAGAGGTGTTATTTTTGACAGTGAAAGTGCTTGAAAGTCAGCCTTTAAAGGTTTTTGGTATTTCTTTTCCTTTTTTATGTTTGATTATTAACTATCTGACCCTGATAGGGCTTGTCCTGTCTTATAAATATGACTAGCTGTCCCCTGCGGTTTCACCCGCATTTTTCGTTACTGCTCCGCTCCCGTGGGTCGTAGCGTGATGGTATATAACCTATAGCATTCCTCGATAAATGAGCTATCTAACACCGAAAGAATTTTTCAAATTGGACCAGTAGTTCCTGAGATTACCCCCTACATACAAACTTACAAACCTACAAACTTACAAACTTACAAATTTTACCTCTTTATAATATTATATAGTAATATAGTAATAATAGTATTATAGTATAGATTAACCTTTCGACGACCAAGCGGCAGTCGACTGTCGGGCTGCTATTGTCTTTCTATTGTGTCTTTAATCACGTGTGTCGAACACACGTTATTAAAATACATCCAAATGCCCCCGAATTCACTGATGAAGATTTATAGAATAGACCGGGACCTAATTCTCGGTTTATGTGATATAATATCGAATTTGATAAGATATCGAGAGTCTTATATCAATCAAAAATATCACAAAATTCAATGACAAATGAATGAAATGGTTGCATAATTATCTCACTCGATAAATTGAGAATACCGATTTATCCAAATAACTCGATATCCGCCATTTTAATTTGATAAATATCGATTTTGATATTTATCTAACGCACGAGAATTGGGGTCCAGCATCTATTGTCTCTCAAGCTCATTTAACCTGGTGTCAACGCGTCGCGGTTCGTAAACAAAAGAATGACAGATTTTATCAGTTTTCATAGTGATTACGTTACTTCCATTTTCAGGCACGGGGTCAGATGTGTGACACGATAAACTGAACAAGTCACTGTTCTAATTTCGAAACTTAGTTTTATGTAAAAGACCTGTTTTGGCCGTGGCTGAATATCCGTTTAGGAAAAAAAATGGTGGCAGGATAACCACGGGAACGCAGTACTGGATTTGTAATTTTTTAATTAACTAGCTGTCCACTGCGGTTTAACCCGCATTTTTCGTTACTGCTCCGCTCCCGTGGGTCGTAGCGTGATGGTATATAGCCTATAGCATTCCTCGATAAATGGGCTATCGAACACTGAAAGAATTTTTCAAATCGGACTAATAGTTCCAGAGATTCCCCCCTGCATACGAACTTACAAACCTACAAACTTACAAATTTTACCTCTTTATAATATTAGCACAATATTAGTATAGATATGACTTCTACATATGGGTAGCAAGCAAAAACGAAGAATTACTATTCTTCGTTTTTTGATTACCGATTCTCGATGTTTACCACGAGTTTAAGTGTTTTCCTTTAAGTCCTAAAGTAAAGACACAATTTAATATTATCTAGAAAGAAAGAAAGAAAAAGAATTTATTTGGTACAGCACTGGCACAAGCACAGTACACACAAAACAAAAATAATAAAAAAATAACAAAAAACTAAAAAAAGTATATTGTGCCCCATCTGATGTACTTTTATAATTTAATAATAATTGCTAAATAAATTGCTAGGCGAAAAACTTGATTATGATATAGTTTCTTGGTTTTTATGGAGAAAAAGAAATTTAAAATCGTCTTAATGAATAATTTATTAAGATTTGAAAAAAAAACTGTGTTTTCCTATATATTTTTTTTTGAGTTTAATAAAAGAGTTTAAGATTTTAAAAAAATATGCTTATTTAGACGAGTCTCGTTGGAATGGAACTAGGTACCAAATAAAACTGATTCAAAAGGTATTTTTCCTATAAATAAAATAATCCCAAGCACGGAGATCGGTGAATTTCTTAATCATCAGTTTTAATGATCCATTGTCGTTAGTATCAATTATAGTCTTAAAAAAACTATTACGTTTTTATTATTATTAATTAAATGAATTGAATTGAATTAATTCATTTGCTCCTTAGTGACGCTAATCGGTTACATTCGCCTAAAAAGTCACTGAAGTGATTGCACACAATTTGTCAACCACTTTTTTCATGCAAGGCTCAAGGCTGAAGTTTAGAGTCTACAGTGACCTATAAATTGTAACTAATGACCCACCCGACCGAGTGTTGCAAATCTTTAAAAATCTCGAGTTTTCCCTACTACAATGCATATCTTTATATATATACACACATCAAAAGTGTCTAGGGATATTTCAATTAAACCTAAATTACTAAAATTCTATTAACTTTTTGTTAAAACATGTACACATTAAAATAAACCTTGTTTAATAGACTATTTAATCTGATAATCAACTTTTAGATAAAGTTAAATTTAAAAAAAACTTAGAAGAAGAGGAAAAACTCAAACAAAATTTCAATCTTAACTTTATTTTTGAAACATCAAAACTTAAACAAAACAACAATTTTTTTCATAAAAATTCTTGAAAACTTAAAATTAATATTCCGTGGATCCACCTAAGACTCTCCTGACACATCTGCAGCGGTTCTGCATACTCAAAACAAGGGTGTCAATATCCTGTTGTGGAATACTGTCCCATAATTGCCGTTTCTGAAGCCTTGAAGACCAGTCAGAGCGTTATATCCAGGCTTTGGTCATGTTATCGTGTCACGGAGGAAGTGGTGGAACGGCACCGAGGACCTCAACGCATTGCAACACATGTACAGGACCGATTCATAGTAAATGCTGCACGAAGTCAACTAAATGCAGCGGCGATGCAATTGGTTCAAAGGCTACAGAGAGAGTATGGTTTGCTGGTAAACGGTCAAACTTTGAGAAGGCGACTGCATGAAGTCAATCTACGTGCTCGTAGGCCATTTTGGGTATCAGCACTAAGGAGAGGTAATCGAGAAAGAAGATTACAATGGGCACACGAAAACTGGAACCATTCTCAATGGTCACTTGTGCTTTTCACTGATGAGTCTAGGTTTGGATTTCATCCTGATTCGCGAAGAGTACGCGTTTGGAGAAAACCTGAACGTTGGATTCGACTGCAGCACCCACAACAAGTTCATGCATATTAAGGTGGCACGATTATGGTTTGGGCAGGAATTCGTCTTGGCGGTAGAACGGACCTCGTTTGGATACAAGGCAATATGACTGCTCGAAAATACCGAGATGAGGTGCTAGAGCTTGTAATCTTGCCCCACAAACAGCAAATGGGACAAAATTTCCAGCTAATGCACGACAATGCCCGTCCACATACGGCGCGTATCGTTACAAGTTGGTTACAACAGCATGTTATCCAAGCTTTAGACCGGCCTGCACAATCCCCTGACTTAAATCCTATTGAGCATGCCTGGAATATGCTTCAGAGAAGAGCTCGTAGGAATTTCCCTGTTGATATTGTGCATCAAAACCAGCTTTTCGTGCATCTTAGCAGGATTTGGGACAGTACTCCACAACAGGATATTGACACCCTTGTTTTGAGTATGCAGAACCGCTCCAGATGTGTCAGGAGAGCCTTAGGTGGATCCACGAATTATTAATTTTAAGTTTTCAACAATTTTTATTAAAAAAAATTGTTTTGTTGTTTAGGTTTTGAAATTTCAAAAATAAAGTTAAATTGAAATTTTGTTGAGTTTTTCCTCTTGTTCTAAGTTTTTTTTTAATTTAACTTTATCTAAAAGTTTATTATCAGATTAGATAGGCAATTAAACAAGGTTTATTTTAAAGTGTAGGTGTCTTAACAAAAAGTTAATAGAATTTTAGTTATTTAGGTTTAATTAAAATATCCCTAGACACTTTTGATGTGTGTAATTCTTCTGTGAGTGTGTATGTCACTGAACTTCTCTCAAACAGCTGGACCGATTTTGATGAAATTTTTTGTGTGTGTTCAAGGGGATCTGGGAATGGTTTAGATTCAGTAATCAGCCCGGCAGATGGCGCTGATTGCTTGAAAAAGCATGTGATCTCGGAAACGGCCCTAACGATTTCGCTGAAATTTGATATGTGGGGGTTTTCGGGGACGAGAAATCGATCTAGCTCAGTCTTATGTCTGGGGAAGCGCATGTTTTTGAGTTTTCTCTTTCGCAATATTTCACGCATAATATGGGCGCTAATTAGGCTATATTTATTGTAATCTTATATCTACCCGTGCGAAGCTGGGACGGGCCGCTAGTTATACATAAAATCAATAAAAATATTGAGTATTGAAAATGTTCATTCTCTCTTCAATCAGTATTTGTTGAGGCAATTTTAAAATCTGTTCCGTAGTTCAAAAGATCTACGGTTACATACGGATGGTCAAAAACTGTGCACTAAAATACACCGATCCAAATGACTTATCAAACAGAGTTTTTAAATCTCACCGGTACAGTGTCCAATGAGCCTACCTTGTACGTTAGAGTCCATTAAAAACATCATTAGTGCCGCTATAAATTATCACAACGAGATAATCACGTTTCTTATATGGGATAACCTTAAAATACATTTTACTTTTGTTATTTGTTGTTATCGTGACAAACAACATGAATACACATTTAAAAAAATATCTTTGAATATTTTAACTCTACCTATTGTAAGATATAGCCACCTGTCAGAGAGACGCACGAACAGCACGGCTTAAGCGTGGCTATAGGCCGGTTGCCTCTGTCGACAGCTGAAGTTGGTTCTGTCGGCAGTAATGTGCTGTCTGCTCGTCTGTACGAGGCCTTAGTGACAGGCCAATGCACCCATGGATACTGAACCCTAAAAACGATAACCCAACAATTTGAAAAAAAGGAGCCCCATTCATGTTGGTTAATGTATGTACTTAACGAGTATATTTTTCAACATCTTCCGAAATGGTTTGTTCCAACAACAATGTTTGTTCAACTGTTCATTGTTCATTTTGTTGTAATAGACATGTCTTTGTATACCAGTAGGCCGTATTACTAACAATGGTTATTTACTGGATAAGTAAAACTTTTGACAATTCCTCGAATATTAATTCCCATTATATTTTAAGTCCTAGCATAATATTTAGAAACTTTTTAAAGCCGATTCGACTCTTTCCTCATAGGCAGGTGTAACCCTGACGAAACGTCAAGCATAAAACAAATAAAAAGGTACGTGCGCGTTAAATCCCGTAAATCAGTAAAGTATTAATATGCAACGCGAAAGTTTAAAGTAGAATATCTTTCCTCATAGATTGAATAGGCCTCTGCATATTTATAATTTTCCAAACAGCAGTAAAAATAGCCTGTACTATTTCCATTTGCATGAATCTACCATATAGATTATTTTTATATTACTGAAAGAATTTTACCAATTTAACCGAAAAAAAATCAAAATAATGTTTAGCTTTATTATTTTACGAAAGGGGCAGCTGCTATCTCCCTCTATGACCTAAAACTTGTAGAGCTTTACTTATCGTACTTTGTATAGTTTTATTTACAATCGCGGTAAGGGTAGAAGAAGACTCACATTTAGCAGTGTGTCAGAGTTAAACTTTGGTTAGACTACCTATCTTAATACTATCTTCTATTATATGAAATGATAAACTGATTGATTTTTTTTATAAACTTAACTGATTAATTATTATCAACGTACAGCCCAAACCGTAGGTCCTAGAGAAATGATACTTGGAGGGTAGATATGTTATTTGTGAAAAGCAGATAGTGCAAAGCAAATAAGAATAAATAAAAGTAAATAAGATTTACCAAGAACTGTGGTACTTACCTACATTCATTAGCGGCCAGAAAAACGTGGCTTCATTACCGCTTTTTATGAAGTTAGTTTTAAGTAATTAAATGTCATGTTTTTCATCATTGATTTTGTTTTTATTGATAAACCTGACATTTTGTCTGGTTTATGCAAAAACTAATATTGATTATGATAGTTTTTTTTTCTTTTTCTACATGAAATATATTATAATTCTTACATAATATAAATCAAAGTTCTTTACCGCGACTAAGTGTTCGCAATAAACTCAAAACTAATTAATTAATTGTAATTTTTACTAATACATGGACTTATTTATGATGTGGAAAGTTAATGTGTATATTACAGGCTTATTACACGTAGAGGAATGCCTTGATTTTCAAAAATTTGTAAGTCCCGCGAAGTCGCGTCCCTATTTTGCCCCATGAAGGCTTAAATTTCCAAATAGCGCTTCTCAATATCCACCATACAACCACTATACAACTTTTTCGCTTCAACCATCAGTAATTTTAGCGGTGCGTTATTCACCACCAAAAAACAGTCTCTTTATGTTTAAAGAAGATTCTATATACTTCTTAATACTTTACAAAAACATAAAAATAAAACAGCGAGTATTGTTCAAATGAAGGAAAAACCTTGCCAATATCAAGATTGATATCTTAAAAACCTGTTATTACGCCTCTGACTACCTATTTAATGAATCTTTATTACATAATGATGTATACGTGTAATTAATCTGTATGCATTCTGTTATCGTCAGGATTCGAGGAAAACAGTAACTGGCTCGTTCTAGAACCATAGCTGATTTGCATTTTAATTTACAGGGTTTTTTTTAATCTATTCTACATTTATTTATTTATAAATGTGCGTCCGCGTTGTATGGTTCACTTGAAGACTCTAACTTTATTAACATGTATTTTATAGCCTTAAGCACTCAAAGATTGTCGATTTCTTTAAGTGTATATTTTATAATCAAACCAATAGTCCAGAGATAACCTACTACAAACAAAAAAACCAACATTGTACTGAATTAGTCAAGAATTGTCCTGATTTACGTAACTAGTAAGAAATCTTAGTCTCGAAACCCCGTGTAATCCATCCATCCATACTTCCATACTATTTTTTTAATGTTATAATTGCGTCACTCTGTCTGCCTGTCTGTTACGCTTTCCCGCCTAAACCACTGAACCGATTTGAATGAAATTTGGTACAGACATAGTTTGGGACCCGGGAAAGGACATAGGATAGCTTTCATCCCAAAAATCCTCCGGGAACGGGAACTATCTGCTACTAGCTAGTTACAAATAAAAACCAAAAAAATCATAATTCGGTATCATTTTCCAGTTTTTGCTATAAAGCTACATAACTGTCCAACATCCAACTTACTAAAAAAGAGAAGTAGCCCGCACTATCCGTAAACTTAAAAATCTTCTCAGAAACACACTTATCATCATAAAATTCCGTTATTGTAAATCTTGTTAACAAGATGTAACAAAAACTCCGTTCTATTGAATTGAGTGAGCAAAGAGGGCACAGCCTTAGAGGAATTACCTCCGCAGTTGTGCACACACCATGGAAATGACGTTTTAATACTATACCATTAAGAAAATATATATTATTAGGACTGTAGATATATAGGTTCTTACGTACAAGTCTTAGGAAACTGGTAATGTACTATATGAGTAGTTAAACTAGTTTATTTACATCATACATCATGTTCTTTTTGTCATTAGATGTCAAGCAAGCTGAAAATTATGGTAATGAGTGGTCCGCGTAAAGACTTCTGCAAAACAAAGCAGAAGCATTATTTTTAGTGTTCATGCTTTTTAAATTGTGTTGTGCTATGTCAGTGATCCTTTAGATCCTCTATAATGTATACGGTTTCTAACCGTGAAAATCTGTAATTGGCTTTATGTTACATAATCAGCTGTTTTCATTATTTTAAGTATAGCTGTTGGTTTTCCAACTGAACAAATAAATGAATAAATAAAACTGAAAGACTTGAAGACGAATTGCACTGCTATTTATATTTGCATATTTTAATCCGAAATAGTAACCAGAATTCCTTCACAAAGAGCTACATCTGTCATAATTATTGAAGCTTTAGGAATCTACTAACTGTCAATCGTAATTAATTTGTTAGGCAAGCAAACAAAACACGGGTTGAATTTGAAAAAAAAAATGACGGAAAGAGATTTATTATACCTTCGAACAAACGTTTTTCGAGACACAATAGAAAGACCAGAGCAGCGCGACAGCCGGTTGTCGCTTGGTTGTTGAAAGGTTAAATTACTGGTTGTCCCTCGTGGGTAAACCCGCGACTTGTTAGGTTTTTGGTTACTGCTCCGCCCCCGTGGTTGGCATTATGTTATGTAGTCCATGTTTTATTCTGATGTAGAGCTTTATTACTCAAAATATTCATAAAAATCTGTTCAGGAGTAACAAACATCCATCATTCTCACTTTAGATCACAATCCTATAAGCTGGATTATCAAACTTGAGAACTGAGCTAAAGTAACAAACAGATTCTACATAAAATGTAACAAAACAACATATAAAAATTCCTGACTTCTAATCTCGCATTACACATTTTTGATACTCAAATCCGCTTCCCCTTGTTAAAAACACATGATGAATAAAATCCTAAATTATGTGCGCAAAGAAAATCCCCGAATTCAACGAATAAATGGTTGCGAGGAGGAAATATTATGAGAAGGAAAACACAGCTATCTATTAAATCAAATATTTAAATCGCCATTTAAGTTTTTCTATATGATTATTAAGGCAGCGGTCACACTGTGACTGTAACACCAGGAAGAATGTTAGTAAACTACATTTAGAAGTAGTCTGAAAAATCTCGTCCAGGGTATTAACTTATTTTTGCCGCTAACCAACATTGCTATCTGGTTGGTTTATTACCACATAAGACAGTATCAACTTCGTCTCCGAAACGGCAACGCATATTATATGGCCACTGGTATTGCAGATGTCTAGAGGCAGTGATCACTTACCATCTGGTGGGCGTTTGTCGTCATTCTTATACTAGGTATATTTTTGGTCCTGCACAACCCGCTAGGAGATGATTCTACCCATGAAAACAAACAACTTTTATTAGGGAACCAACTCCAAAACCGCGAAAAAAATGTCAGCTGTTTCTAACAAAAGTTGAATGCCTTCCAACTATAATGTATGAAACAGCTGATATTTTTTTCGAGATTTCAGAGTTGGTTCCATAATAAAAGTTGTTTGTTTTCATGGGTAGAATCATCTCCTGGCGGGTTGTGCAGGACCAAAAATACATCTAGTATTTAAAGTTTAAAATATACCTTTTATAAATAAACCAGCTGTCCCCCGCGTTTTCACCTCATCTTTGGTTACTACTCCCGTAGATCGTAGCGTGCCTTCCTCGAGAAATGGGTTGTCCAACACAAAATAATTTTTCAATTCGATCCATCACTTCCTGAGATCTGCGCGAACAAACAAACTCATCAGCTTTATTATATATACTATAGCTATATAATTTATAATATATATAGATATCTGTGGATATTTGTTTGTTGGATGATCCAACTAAAAAGAAAGAAAGATAGTTCATAATTTTACATTGTATAAGTGTGTCAGCTACTTACAATGTGCCTATTTTTGTGTTCAATTATCTATATAAGAGTCATGTAGTGTGTAACGATCTAACTACTACACACTCAATTTGACTGCGCCCTAACACTTCTTTACGTCATTCTAAAAACCAGCAAAAAGTTTGTTATTTTATCTAAATCACAGTTGAGCGGTTGTTTATATAAAAGAAAACAAAAGAAGCAAGTTCTTTCGAACCAATGACGTATATCTTAAGGCCTAGGTAACCGGGTCTCCGTGAATTATTCAACAGTGAAAGTTTTTATCTCTAGTGAGTCACTCGATGCTTGAGTTCCGAGTGTATGTACAATCAGCAAAGGAGACAGATAAACTAGACCCTAATAAAATAAATACTCGTATAAAAATATGGGTGCGTATCAAAATCCCGAAAGTTCATAATACCTATGATTGAAATACCGACGTCCAAAACACCGAAATTCAAAATACCGAAAGTTTTAAATGCCGATAGTCGTTATATCGAAACACAAAATACCGATGTTCAAATGCCCGAAAGGACGAAATCCCGTTTGGACGAAATCCCGAATGGACGAAATGCCGATGGATGAAATCTCAAATTCTGTCCCAATCAAATAATATTGTTAGTTAAAAAAATAATATGCTGTGCAACAAAAGTTAGTGACAGAACCGAATTGCTGCAAAACCGACTCCACTAGTCTTATTTGTCCTACCCCTAGAGCGTTATTTAAAATCGTGCAGGCGCGAGGCGCGTAGGGGTGAGGCGGCCCGCGGGCTGAGGAGCAGGCGGTTGCGAGCGAGCCGCCGTGGCTGAGGCTGGCCGCCGAAGCCGGCCAACAAGCCGAAGCTGCGGTGGTGAGCGAAAGCCGTCTGCGACGATTAGCACGCGTGGGGCCGCCGGAGGCCCGCAGTGCCGGAGCCGTCACAGAAACCCTGCCTGCTGCATGTTGCATGCTTGCTTGAATGAGAGACCGACAGATAATATCATCTTATATATAAAATTCTCGTGTCACAATGTTAGTTACCTTACTCCTCCCAAACGGCTGTACCGATTTTTACCAAATTTTGTATGCATATTCAGTAGGTCGGCTACTATGTATTTTTTTTTCACCAATTCAATTTCGGAATTTTGTACATTGGGATTTTAAACTTCGGGATTTTAAACATTCGGGCAAATGAACTTTCGGGATTTAAAACTTTCGACCAAACAACCATTCGGCGTTTTAATTTCGGGATTTCGTCCATCGGTATTTTAAAATTCGGTCTTTTAAAATTCGGGATTTTGATACATACCCAAAAATATTATGGGTTAATATATATATAAATTATAATTAATTCTTTTTTGTGGATGGAAAATTATCAAATAATTTCTCCTGCCCTGGGCGGGGCGGAAGGGCTTGTCAGACTTTTACTGACTAAAACCCACCCATGTTCCTTCGGTTGCCCTTTATGTTCCGGGCCAGGGTAACTATTAGAACTATTCCGCAACCGCGGTAGGCTATAAAATACCGATAGACATATTCGAATTAAATTAAAATTAAATAAAATACAAACATAATTAGAAACATATTTGTTATATCAGACGGCATATATTGTACACTTATATTCTTTGCTGGCTGTACATAAAAATTTCAGTACATAGAGAACCATAGATAAGTGCCAGTTATTTTTGGTCTAAGTAAAATAAATGAAATTGAGAAACAAAAACTTCAGAAACATTAAAATTTCACTTGACTCATGGTATATAATAATATGTAGTGTATTGTTATAATACGTTCACAGATAAATCAAACAAGTCAAAAGGCTCAGTTTTGCAATCAAAATATTGACCATGGGTATCAAAACGATTGGAGGTGGTCATAACAATAATTGGGCAACAATATTGATGTTTATCGCAATTTAATCTGACATTGAATACGAGTATAATTGAATTAAATCTGTAACTCTCTTACTTCCATTAATTTTGTGTTTGATTTTTCTTGGTAGTAATAGGGATGACGACAACATAGAAAAAATGGCATTCTGTTTAGTCCGTCTTGTAGATCGGCCAAAAATACGGGACACGTATTTTTTGCTTCATCAAAATAATAAAAAAATACAAAGATAAAGAGCAACAAAGTTCTGGAGTGGGGGCATAGTGGGGGCATAGTGGGGGCTTTTGACGCTACCGTGATGCAAAAATTGTATCTGATCGTGACGTCACGCACAACTTCAACGCACTGTATCGTCGTCATTTTTCGTATACGAGAAAAAAGAAAAAATACGTGTCGAAATTTTTTAATAATCTTACTGAGACGGACTTATTACTTTTTTTTCGTCGTCTCGCCTACTAACTCTCTTACTTCCATTAATTTTGTTCTTGATTTTTCTTAGTAGTAATCTTCTTAGTGATTTGTAAAATGAGTGAGCGCTCGAAATCTAGTCACCACTAAGATAAGGTAGTTACGGGGTTAAATTCACCGTAAGAATTTAAGGTACGGGTGGCCTAACTGTTGGAAATAATTTCAGGTCTAGTCGCAATTTTTTTTTTGTTCCTAAATGCCGTTTAAGTTAGCACGACTTTGAGTCAGTCTCCGTCTTTATCACTCCATCATAATCCATATAAACTACCTTTTGGAATGGGCGACTAGAGTCAATTTTTTTTTCTCGTTGTAATTGACGTTCCAAAGTGCCTCCATGGTCTAATGGAAATAAACATTTGGAGGTATGAGAGACAGGGTGTAAAGTCCCTTATCCTCCGATGAAAAGGGAGGATCCTCCGACCAGACGGGTGTTGTGTCTGGTGGGCTACTGCCCGACGGTTCTTGTCGGGTTTGTTGTATACGTTCTAATGTCGCCGATAACTTAGATATCGCGATGCAGGATTGTTAGCTGTAGTTCGCATATTCGGCGATAGATGTCGCCACAAACATTTTGACTTTTGACATATTTTGACAGTTCTATGACAATGACAGATAACGCTTAGCAAAAACACAAACTAAATTACATAATATTTTTCTTAGTGTTACGCTTTTGAAGGTTAAAAAAACACGTCACGATAATCATGGTCTCCTACTGCGCTCATCTAAATTCTAATAACACGAATAAAGAATATGTTTAGACAAATATCACACACGAAGAGACACTAACATGAAGCTCTCGTATTAACGTCTATTAATATCTCCAATGTCACACAATAAACTGTTACTTAAGCATGTAATGTAATAACGTTGCTACTAGATGATACTAACGATATAACTGTATAGGAGTATATAGGTAATATGTATCAAAATACATTCAAACAATACTACAGTTAACAGTTAAAATACAATAGTTCTTTTGCGCAGAAGTACATAATTATGTACAAGTAACATATGTTAAGTTTAAAATTAAGATTCAAATACTAAGCTCCTTTAACTAGGCTCTACTCAGCAAAGACTCATGTCTATACAAAAAGAAATATAGTTACAGATGTTAAACTTAAAATAACCCTTTAAATACTACACTTATTTAACTAAGCTTAACACTCAGCAAAAACTCTTGTCTGCTCAAAAACATTAAACAAAAAATACGGTGACAGACAGACTAAAAGTGAATAAAGAGGTTGCGTTTAATTCTTTCGTCATTACCATTTTTTACTGTATATTATAAAACAATCACTCATCTGTCTCTGTTTGAACGCGATAACCTCAATAACTACTGAACTGGTTTTCGTATGGTTTCCAACAATTAACAGAGTGATTCGTAAAGAAGGTTTATATGTTTTTTATTAATTAATAAATGTGTAATTTTTTGAAAATTCGTGTAAAAATGCACGGTGATAGTTATAGATGTCGGAAGAAACTTAAACAAGGCTGTAGTTTTATTGGCGTGTGCCTCATAAACCAATACGATTATATAAAAACAATGAAAAGGAACGGAAAGGAGGGAAAATGCGACTAGGACTACGACTACGAAAGGACTACGACTACGACTAGGAAATAATTTCGCCTCTAGGCGAAATTATTTAACTTTTATTTCGTGAACAGCTTGACCAGTTTGGCCTTTTTTCGTCTGTTTAATGTAGCCTAAGAAGGCCATTATAAAAATAAATGCTTTTATTAAGTGATCAGAAAATATTTTTTGGAAAAAACTGACGTCCTTTTCTTTGTGATTGTCGTATAAGCTACATGGACAGGACTAAGTTGAGGACCAGGTTTAAAATAAAAAAAAACCGTCCCGAAACTTGTTTAAGATGATTATAAAAAAAAAACTAACAATACAATATAATTATTTTGCATCCATTTCCAGTATAAGCTGATCAGCCCCCCTAGACAAGTGGCATTATACTTAGAATAGATAGCGAAACGAAAACGATTGTCAAATGTATGGAGATGTCAAATTGTTTAGCGAAAGCTTATGTCAATTCCATACATTTGACAATCTATTCGTTTTCGTTTTCTATTCTACAATGCCACTTGGCTAAGCCCGCAGATCAGCTCATCTATAGAATTTCCATAGAAGTGAACAAGCTGATTTGTCTATTTGTATTAGGTCGTTTTAAGTTGTCAAGCACATTATTGCTTAATTTGTCTATTTGTATTAGGTCGTTTTAAGTTATCAAGCACATATTATTGCATAATTTGTATATTTGTATTTGGTCGTTTTAAGTTATCAAGCACATATTATTGCATAATTTGTCTATTTGTATTAGGTCGTTTTAAGTTATCAAGCACATATTATTGCATAATTTGTATATTTGTATTTGGTCGTTTTAAGTTATCAAGCACATATTATTGCATAATTTGTATATTTGTATTAGGTCGTTTTAAGTTATCAAGCACATATTATTGCATAATTTGTATATTTGTATTTGGTCGTTTTAAGTTATCAAGCACATTATTGCATAATTTGTATATTTGTATTAGGTCGTTTTAAGTTATCAAGCACATTATTGCTTAATTTGTCTATTTGTATTAGGTCGTTTTAAGTTATCAAGCACATTGTTGCTTAATTTGTATGTTTATATTAGGTTGCTTTAAGTTATCGAGCACATTATTGCTTAATTTCTCTATTTGTATTAGGTCGTTTTAAGTTATCAAGCACATTGTTGCTTAATTTGTCTGTTTATATTAGGTTGCTTTAAGTTATCAAGCACATAACTGATTAATTTCTCTATTTGTATTAGGTCGTTTTAAGTTATCAAGCACATTGATGCTTAATTTGTCTATTTGTATTAGGTCGTTTTAAGTTATCAAGCACATTGATGCTTAATTTGTCTGATTATATTAGGTTGCTTTAAGTTATCAAGCACATTAAGTTATCAAGCACATTATTTCTTAATTTGTCTATTTGTATTAGGTCGTTTTAAGTTATCAAGCACATAATTGCTTAATTTCTCTATTTGCATTATGTCGTTTTAAGTTATCAAGCATATTAAAATCGTTTAGCTAAAGCATTAAAGCTGTTGAGTTACCGTGAACTTTGCTGTGCATACAACCTGATGACCAAGCGCGACCGTTTGAAGGTTTGACCCCCAATTTATTGGCAAGGTTACAATTTTATTATTACTTCTCTCCACTTCGTCTGCTTGGAAATTAAAGATCTTAATTCGGCTCTATCTTAAAACCGGTTTTTAATGACGTCATCGATGTCATCGATGATGAATTTACTGACCTGTGATAGTAGTACTTCCCCGGACCAGTATCATTTAACCCATACAATTACGTCATTTAGATTATCAAAAAAATTACGACCCGTATTTTTTTCATAAACGAAAAATGACGTCGATACTAGGTCTCGCGTGACGTCACGCTTAGTCACTATCCCAATTTGACCAAGTGATAAATATGTGTCCAGTTATAATTTTCGACGGTCCATCGGACGGACTAAACGGAATGTCATTTTTTTTAATGTACCTAGTCCGCATCCCTGTCTATCTATGTGAGATTATTTCAGCTGTTTCTTTTCAGAGCAGTCAGCTAGGTAACATCGGCCTACTGGCGTGTAAAAGTGTTATATTTAACCAATTTCCAAAAAAAAAATCATTTTTTTCATCTTCTTCTTATCAGGTATCTTTGTTCTCACAAGATTTTACAACATAATCGATTTCCATTCGATACAATCGACTTTTTTCAATCATTTTTAAACTGACATTTATGTGTGTGAGCGAAGGAATACGTATTAAATTAGCGTGGGCAAATCGATGTTGCAAACCTTAGCGCATCGACATTCCTGGCCGAGCTTAGGCAATATATGTATGTAGTAGATATATTTACTTGTTGGGTTAAATAGCACTGCTGTTCTACTACCCACCACAAAATAGGGGAATTTTGTCTATTATTTATGATTATTTTAATGATATTAATAGCTGGTAACATTAAATCTGCTATGGGCCGACCGTGCACTTAATATATATGTCATAGAAGATAAAGAAGGGTGACGTTGCATCGTAAAGCCGACTATGGTTTCTCTACTCGTTTCTTCTGTAAGGAAAAAGTAGAAATGCAGCACGTTTTACATTTCAATTAATTTCACGCACTTAATGAATTTATTGTGATAATCAGGAATCTGGAATCTCCCATAATTCTCTTATCCCTATTGGGAAAATTTTAGGGGAGGGAAGAGTTTGAAGAGTTTGAACTAGCAGCCTTCTCTTGTCTACGGCCTTGTTGTAAGTAGGCTTGTATCGAGAGAACCTGTGGACAAAAGTTCTCCACTCATTCTTTAATCCTTCGAACACACGTGATTTGAGACACATCAAAAAGACAATAGCAGCCCGACAACCGGCTGTCGGTTGGTCGTTGAAAGGTTAAATTACTTTCTGCATTTTTGTTTGCAAATTGTTTTGTATTGTAAAGTTATGAGAAGTTCCGATACTTATATTCAAATAAAGACTGTATTGTTACGGTGTTTTATAAATTGTACAGAAATTATTATAATGGAATCATCTGAGTATATAGTATGGCCATCATTTTTCTGTAATAATATAGGTAAGAATACCGTTTTCAGGAATATATCTTTTCACAAATACTGACAAAACATCTAAAAGGCCTCCATTGTTAATGATTTCAACAATGGTATTTATTATTTACCTGAAGGACAAATTCTTTACATTTTTAGTAAATTGAATATTATACGAGTCGATATTCTAACAGGACATTAGCCAGAAGGTCGGGTAAATAAAGTAGACACAGCAATGACTAAAGTTACTAGTAATTAGTAACCGATGTATAACTATATTGTGAGATACTTAGTAATGAATCGCTTTCGTATAACTATGTTATAAAATATAATTATCGTAAAGATATATCTATGTTACAGAATATAATTGGGTAGTTTACACCATTAACCAATAAATGTTAGACACAATTTCTATAAAACCTATAAATTCGGTTCATTTTCAATTTGCTATAAAATTTAATTTTAAGTTGCTTTGAAATCAATAAATAGATAGTCAACTGAGTTGTTATTTTAGTGACGTCAGAAGTTGCCATTGCCATACAAAATCTATTGGAGAATTGCGTTTTGACAGTTCACAAAAAGTACGTCAATTGATAATGGTGGAAACTACCGTATTATCATAAAGATATAACTATACTAACACTCGTCCGCGACTTTGCCCGCGTGGATGTCGAAGCTTCCATCCCTTATTCCTTTAAGGTTGGAAGGTTGGAATTCCCAAAATTCCTTTCTTAGTGGATACTTACTCTTCACAAAGAAATACCCTCAAAGTTTCATGTCTGCAGGACTAGCGGTTTGGGCAGTGTGCTGATATAACAAGTCATTCAACTAGTCAGTCAGATTACTTTTTTTTATATATTTATATAAATTACGGCTTTATCTATCTTAGTGCGACACATAAGAATCTAATGAAAAGAAAAGATTTTCCCCGATTTTCCCTCATCTGGGGGTTGGATTTTTAATAATCTTAGAAAGATCGACGGAATTCGCTGAAAGCGAATGCTATATGACCGATTCCTTTAAAAACTTAAAGGTTAAGGTTTTAAAGTATGCCTAGCGTTGGGGTTTTTTCTGATTTACATTCATTGTTTATATAAATATGCATTTGCATTATTTTATGGAGATTTCATTTACAGTTCTCGGTACGTGTTACATCATTCATTAAGTAAATGTGCGTGTGTGGTGTGTTCATACTTGTATGTAATATTATATTATATGTAATATTTAGAAATAATGACGTAATTTAACGACTGTTTAATTAGTTAATCACTAGATTTATTGTCAATGAACAGACCTTAGAAGTTAAGCTAAAACAAAAGAGTATATGACCTTAGTTTCTTCCTTACATTTCTCAGAGACAAGGATGCACATTGTTTAAAACTGGTTGTGTACGGGGAGTTTCTGGTTTTGCAAACATTTACCTATCGTTCCTATCGACCTTGACGGTTGCGGAAACTTGGTTCGCCAAATCTTTTGATTAGGCGGTAAAGTATGCGGGTGTGTGGCTTAACAACCGTACTTCTTGTTGGATATATTAATTAGCCTAGCAACACCAACAACAAATGTATAAATATTATTTTCGTATTGTGACGTCCGCCAAATATACACACTAAAATTGTGCTCCGCCATTTCATAGATCCTGAATTACCAGCACCTATCAACTCAAACTATTCAACATCTACACAGTTTCGTACACTTATAAACATTATGTATATGTATATGTCACCGGAAAATAACAAGATCCGTAAGTTTATCAATTTACTAGGAAGTTTATAAACTTTCGTAGGATTCTAAACGGGAGATAAATTGTAATATTTTACGTCCACATTTTCGTAAATTGATAAACTTACTGAACTCACTCGTAAAATAATAAGTAAGCAGTAACCAAACGCTACGCGCGATATGATTGGTTGACTGTCACGTGTCACTTCTCCTTCCTCGCGGCCGCCAATGTTCGCCACGGAACATAAATAAGCCAGTTTGCTTGTGCGTATTTATTAATTTTAAATGTTGAACTGTGTTGCAACTCAAAGAAAACTTAACTCACTACATCCATGCCAGAGAGGAACCAGGCATTGTTGCTTCCAATTTATAGTTTGTCAAGTCTGATTATAAGTACATACCAGAGTCTTTGGACACAAGCATTGCCACTATGAACATTGACCAATCAGAGAGCAGTGTGTTATTTTACGTATTTCAAAGATGCGTATATTTAAGAGAGTTTCTGTGATTGGTCGAACCATTTAAAATCATACAGATAGATATCCGTTAGTTTATAAATTTACCGTATGACGTCGGAAATTGATAAATTTACGAAAATGTGGACGTAAAATATTACAATTTATCTCCCGTTTAGAATCCTACGAAAGTTTATAAGCTTCCTAGTAGATTGATAAACTTACGGATCTTGTTATTTTCCGGTGACATATATATAGGCATTGTGTGATGGACAATCCATCCGCACACTCAGTCCAGCCATTAAATTGTTCTTAAATTGTGTAACATAGTAAGTACACCACATAGACAAACAACAAGATTTTCAATCAAATGATTTCTTTTGTCATTATCTCATCTCATCTCCCTAGCCTTTTCCCAACTATGGGGTCGGCTTCCAGCCTAACCGGATTCGGCTTGATACCAGTCTTTTACGTGAAGCGACTGCCTGTCAAACCTCCACAACCCAGTAACTGGGCGACACGATACCCCTTGGTTCGACTGGTCAGACTTTCTGCATTTATCTGACTACCCATAACGGTTGTCAAAGTTCTACGAATGATCTTTTGTAAATATGAATTTTAATAAATTATGAAATTCCACCTTGATTTTATCACATTCTGCAATTAAATGGAATCTAGAAAATCAAGTGATAATAAAACCGGCCAATTGTGATTCAGACTAGTACAAAAGTGTTCCGTACCACTGAACAATATTAAGACTGCGCTAAAAATCGCTAAGCTTTGCATGATGATTCTCTTTTAATTTTTGACTTTATTTTGTTAATCCGCACAGATTTTTTCTGTCTTAAGGGGTGTCCGTTTTTTCCTTATTTTTTGTGTGTTATGTATCTCCTTAACCTTTTCCCTACTATGTTGAGGTCGGCTTCCATCCTAACCGGATTCAGCGAAACACCATGTTTTATGTGCGATTGCGCTTATATACCTACTAGCTTCTGCCCGCGGCTTCGCTCGCGTTAGAAAGAGACAAAAAGTAGCCTATGTTACTCTCCATCCCTTCAACTATCTCCACTTAAAAAATCACGTCAAACCGTCGCTCCGTTTTGCCGTGAAAGAAAGACAAACAGACAGACAGAGACACACTTTCCCATTTATAATATTAGTATATTAGTATGGATTTATGTATTTAAAAAAAAAACAGCAACATAGTAATGTAATCTCTTACATTGTTTCTTATTGTAGAATCATCTACTGTTAATTACGTTTTCCACAGATTACTCAACAAACGTGCATTGTATTGATGAGAAAATGAAGATTCATAAAACTTTTTTTTCTGGAAATTCTCGATGTTTTTAAGACGAATGAGCGAAAAAACAAAAAACCGAACTATAAATCTTTATAAATTACCTTCGAACACACGTGATTCGAGACAAAAGAAAGACAATAGCAGCGCGACAGCCGACTGTCGCTTGGTTGCCGAAAGGAATTAAATAGATAACAATTATGAAGAGAATGTGTAGTTTTGTATAGCAGCCCTATCTATACTAATATTATAAATGGGAAAGTGTGTCTGTCTGTCTGTATGTTTGTCTTTCTTTCACGGCAAAACGGAGCGACGAATTGACGTGATTTTTCAAGTGGAGATAGGCTACTTTTTGTCTCTATCTAACGCGAGCGAAGCCGCGAGCAAAAGCTAGTTAATTTTACAAGTCTCTACATATTACGGTTTAATCGACGAGCTTTTCTCAGACATAAAAACAATATATTAATGTACGCCATAGACTATCCTTTACCCATTTTTATATAATTTGATTCCATCCAAAGGTTGCCTGGAAGAAATTGCTTTTTAGCGATAAGGCCGCCTATTGTACTCTTGCATATTTGTTTGTGTTGTCCTTTACTGTTTTTGTCCTATTGGTGTACAATAAAGAATATTCTATTCTATTCTATTCTATAGAAACAGATATCGAAGACTCAGGGCGTATATAAAGTCCCGGCATCCATCTTAGCACGGAACCCTAAAAACAAATGACATTAAAAATACACCATTTCAGAAAACAATCGACCATTTTCTGACAGCTAGATAAACGTTAGTGTGTCAAGAATTTCGGAGTACGAATGTGTACCAAAAGCTTTTATTATAGCATTGTTCTAATTATAATACATGCCAAGGTAATTCTGTCACTGCATAATACATTGTGTACTAACAACTATTTATAAAGGAATTCTCATATTTAAATGTACCTTATCAGCTGGGTAAAATATTTTTAATTAGGTTTTTTTTACAGTAGTAGTAGTTTAAACAAATTATATAGGTACTCTTAAAATCAAAGTAATTTTTTTATAATGAAACAATATTTTTTAACAAAAACGTACCAAACAAATTAATATCGACCGTAATCATTTAAATTATGAATTCTTACCACTCAAGATTTATGGAATAGCAATCAAGATATTGAGTAATGAGAATAAATAAACCTATTTGTTCGATAACATTTCCTTTGAATGAGAAGTAGGAATAGATTTATGTCACTTCTAACTGCTTACGTTATCATACTTTATCGGTTTAGAAAATTAAATAAACGTAAACAGCCTTGCCATGTCTTTTTACCTAAAAAATATTTCGTATTCGGGTTCGGCTTTATTAACCGATATCAGGTAAGAAACCAAATGAAAACAGTGTAGTGTAGGTATGTTTTTTCACGCAAATTATTGATAACTAGCAGTCCCTTGCGGTTACACACGCATTTTTCGTTACTGCTCCGCTCCCGTGGATCGTAACGTGATGCTATGCGGATGAATGCTATATAGCCTATAGCATTCCTCGATAAATGGGCTATCTAACACTGAAAGAATTTTTCAAATGGGAACAGTAGTTCCAGAGATTACCCCCTACATACAAACTTACAAACCTACAAACTTACAAATTTTACCTCTTTATAATATTATTATATTATATTATATAGTATAGTATAGAAAAGATGCCAAATACATTTAGTTAACTACCTAAACAAATGGAATAAAGGTATCTACTTTAATATTGAATGCGGACAATGACACGGGAATCCATTGAAACCATTGAACAAACATCAGGTATTCAACAAGGATACTTCATAAAGTATCGGAATGTAACATTGTTATTCAAATTCAGGGTCAATTTGCAACAATTAATGTAAACAAATCGATTATTTTGTATATAAAACTAAAGATCGAAGTCGTTTCGTATTTGTAGATTCATCAAATTCAGACAATAACGTGGTCTAGGATGTTTTTGAAGTATCTAAATCTAGCTCTAAACGTGTGATGTTAACTTTAAAAACTTCTTTTATTAACAGAGATTAGCGTGTTCAAAAATAAACTCTTTAGCTCTATATAAATGTAATAAATAAATTCAAATATGTATAAAGTATCTTACTGTTTTACGGGATTTAACGCGCACGTACCTCTTTTATTTGTTTTTCGCTTGACGTTTTCAACAGTAAAATATTAATATGCAACTCGAAAGTTTTAAAGTATAATGTATAAAGTATTCTATAAGTATACTAATATATTTTTTGGGTTCAATAAATAGTCTTTCGATACCTCGCTGCCTGAATTTTAAACTAGATCTACGAATATTGTTTTTATAGGTGGCGACCATTATTTGAATCAACGCATGTCTGATAGAAGATAGGTACGTTACGCTTGAACAATCAGATCCATGTTTCCATACTAATGTTATAAAGGTGACAGTGATTTTATCTTGCTCTCTAGCTGTCAGTCTGTTGCGTTTCCACGGCTAGCATTGAACCGAGATCTAAAATTTAAAAGAGTTACCTTAAACTGCTAGAAAATGCATGGGCTACTTTTTATCTAATTTCAATTTCTTCAGCAAAAACTAGTACATTTATTTAACCTTTTGACGACTAAGCGACAGCCAGCTGTCGCGCTGCTATTGTCTTTTCATTGTGTCTTATTTGTGTAAAATATCAACATATAAATTAAAAGAGTCACATTAGTTCTTGCCCTGTTTCGATTCTTTAATCTCATGCATAAGAAGCAGGCTCCCAAATCACAGTGTTTTCATCTTTATTACCATTAAAAAACATACAATAAAATACAGCAGGTCACTACTTGAACACGAGAAAGACATACAAAACACCAGACATAAGGCTGGCAAGAATTCAAGACAAGGACTTTCGTTCCGTCGTCTGTTTGCCACATGGTTTCACCACAAACTTGCTAACTGCACGACTGAAGTTGTTTCATTCACATACGATACACAAATATTTACATAGCCATGTATTTGAATGTGAAATCTAAACGATTTACATGCACGAACGTGTCTAAATCATTTATACCGTGATATTTGTACCTTTCCTTACATGGTTTGTCTGGGAAATCGAGGAATTGATGAGGTGCTTCAACTGAATTTACAATGCTAATATCAAGGAAAACAGTTATTTTTGATGTAGCTATATACTAAAACTACAAATTATTAAGAGCACATTTTACAATGTTGGCCCCAATGTAAATGTACCTAGCCTACTGACATAAACAAACACTCAATCATGTGTTCACCACACGACACAATATTAATGTACGGAACAGCTGATTTTAACTACCGACAAAAATAATATTTTACCATAATCTAGCTACATTAAGAGCTTGATGCAGAAATCAATGATAGGTAGGTACGGTTCGTATTGTTTGCCCCAGGTTGCATTGGTCTAAAAACGATAGACTCCAAAGATAACTGACACTTAACAATCAGCTGTTCAACCGCAAACGTAACAAAAACTCGACAACATCTATTACAACATTATTAATACGACGAAAACAATAATATTTTACCATAATCTAGCTACATCAAGAGTTTGATGCAGAAATCAATGATAGGTAGGTACGGTTCGTATTGTTTGCCCCAGGTAGCATCGGCCTAAAAACGATAGACTCCAAAGATAACTGACACTTAACAATCCTGTTCAACCGCAAACGTAACAAAATCTCAACAACATCTATATCAACATTTTGATCTGTCATCCAATCCATGACCTTTCTTCATCCATTTTGCATACAAACGAATTTGATCAAACACTATTTTCTCTTATTCCAACAATGGCCGACAGTGGCCCACTTAATGGACCAATGAAATAAGGGTCAGTAGAAAGTCGTCGATAAACGACGCAGTGAATATTTTAATTGTCTATCGTTAGTCAACCGTTAAGTATTGCTACTGGAGTGATCCTTATCTTTATCATCTTTGTTGATTTGCGGTTTCTTTCTTCTGATACAGTAAAATCTAGTATCGTCAAGGTAAGGAATAAAAGGAAGTAAACTATTTATATTACTGCTATTCCCATTTTATACATCACAATTTTTTTTAACAAATTTTTAAGGTTTTAACTAATCTTTTAATTCTTCCTTCTGAATATTCTCTATATTTTTATTATCATCGTCAACTCTCTTGACGTCCAGTTCTTTTACGCATTCATTCTGTACCTATTTTTTCTTCAAATCATCATCAATTTACAAAAATATTTTGGTAGACGTTTCCTAACCGTGAGAGTCCCAAAATTGTCTGTGATTTATTTAGGTCTGTCTAAAGTCGGTCTTAACCAAAACAGTTTATCAACGTATAGAGATTTCGAAATCAAAATTGCTTGCATTATGAAACCGTTATTGTCAAGCAAGGAAATCCTAGTCCAATTGAATATGTTTATACTTCACTACATAACGGGATTTAAACGCGCACATACCTTTTATTTGTTTATTGCTTGACGTTTCGGCAAGGTTACACCTGCCATGGTCACAAGCAGACTCTGACAGTCTGCTTGTGAACGCGAAAGTTTAAAGTACAATTGAATATGGATTTCAATGAGTATGAAACATCTACTTAATATTCTTTCCGTTGGGAATTGTAGCGTGTAAACTTTCTGTCATCGCATGTTGTAACATTTAATTGTGGGAATATAATTCTTTGTAGCATACGTAAACCATGGCAAACCTCATCATCATTATGGTTGCGTACATTCTAAATGAAATGACCGTGGAATCAAAAATGAATAAAATCTAATCCAAACGATTCGAGGACTCGTCGGCATCGAATCATGTTGTGTGTGGTTTGGCCTTTGAACTACATAATTTTAACTACTTTGTACAGTTTGACAGCCCTCGATCCACAAAAACATAAATAATATCATTTCAAACTAAATATCACAAAATTACCGATTAATTACACTTAATCTCATCTCAAGCATTTGCTAGGCTTTCAAACTGTGATACTGGCATGATAGTAAAGTTTTTTTCACAATGAATAACTATAAAACATAAAACTGTATGTAAATAAGAGTTAAAGTTCAAGTTTATTTATTGATTTTTTCTATTTTCTTTCTTCCTTCTATAGACTTACTGACATCCGTAATGAGTAAAGGGTCATTATTTTATCTTATGTTTATAAATAAATGTGGTATTAATATCAGGATAACTAAAATTTGCCATATTATATTAACATACGGTACCAACACTAGCATGTTCGCTCTACCCACAATATTATGATTTAATATTTATAATTAAGTAATCATAACAGTTTTTCCTTGGTTTCATAACTTCTTATTAAATATTATTGTAGAAAAATGTTAAATATAAATGCGAGTTAGTTGTTTGATATTTTTCTACCCTTGGTATGAGCGTGGATGACATAACCAAGTCAAGGACATTAAAAGTATTCAATCTATCTTAAAAAGTAAGTAAAAGTAAGTAAGTATCTTAAGTATTAAGTTTTCGTTTTTAAAAATATATGTATTAGTTTATTTGTTTAAGATTATTGTATGTATTTTATACTATGGGCCTCCGATGCCTGAAATAAAATGATTATTATTATTTTAAATTCGTTTGAATTACTCGGGACCCTGGGGTCCCGGACCTTTGGAAGGCGTGCGAGGGGCCAAAGCCAACTCGCAGAGGCCCCTTGGTCAAGACTTTATATTATTTTGTAATGGGACACCAACCGACGATTATCTCCATATGCACTATGTAAGTGCACCTAAAGACAATCCCCGGTTGATGAAGGACTATTGATGGTCATGAAAATTAAAAAATATTGGGCTATGGGTTTGGGTTGTTAAAGTAGATTTGTTACCTAAAACTATTGAATGACTATGGCCCCTGCCTGATCAATGTTTGTATACACGGATAGAATGGCAGGGGGTGACTTGCACACTCAGTAAATGGGCCCTCGAAAACGGCCGCTAGCACATAGTGACGTAGCGACAAGGGGGCAACATATATCGAGGTGCTGGAGGAGTGGAGAGGTATTTCACGGCTATCAGGACAATCCCGGAAGTGCGGTCAAGATCCCTACCAGCATCTTACTGGAATACTTCCTTCCCCCGAGCAAGTTTGCTCTTGCGAATCTCCACTCAAACCAGCCAATTAAGGCAAGAGTGAGGTGGGAGTCTTGTTCCTCGTCAGTGCTCACTCTGGCCGGCCAATGAAGGCAAGCCAGAGATGAAGAACCAAGGGTCTCCCAGGAGGTCAGGTCCACGGGGTCGCTACTGCCCGACAGCTCTTATTATTATTAAAATGTTACGCTTGAAAAAGATTGTTACAACTCAACCTTTTATGAAGTTAAGCCTAATGGATCAGGTGCCAGACGTCTAGTTTCTAAGTAATAGTTTTTCACACGGAGATCATCGGCACTGCTATTCTGAAATAATGTCCTACTGAGAGTTTGTTTGTCAGTCAGTATTTGTATAAGTAATTATTTATGAGGAAATAAAGTTCTTAAACCAAATCATTCGATTGACTTTAGTTGTCAATTCCTAGGAAAAGTATAACGTCATTTCACCTTTAACTCACTACATTTAATGACGGTGAAGATTTACAGAACCACGAGACTTTGTTTATCAGTATGATTTAAAAAAATAGATATGAGCTTCCTGGCTTTGCTTTCCTTTGAGGATGGAAAATCATCAAAAACCCACCCTTGTTCCTCGTTTGCCCTTTATGTTCAGGGGCCGCGGTAACTATTTGAACTATTCCGCAACCCCGGCTTCCTGCCCCTTGATGAGGCGCGTACTTCTGTTTCACATAATTTTACTTCCACCGATTTCAGAAGAAATTGGCTCTCCTATAGTTTCACAATAATTGAGCCTTGCATACATATCTTTTCTCTATTCCTCCGGTTAATTGTCTACCAACATTATATCGTCTGGTTCTCAAATATCATCGTCTATAATATTCACCTGACTCCACATTTTCGTTCAGTACCTAGACAATGGCAGACCTCATTTTGTCCACGTGCATCCTGTGTACTATGTAAATATGACAATTTGACAACAATGGCTTCAGTCAGACCGCAAACTGTCGGAAATTATCGTCAGTTGAATTACAGCTAATCGTCCAACCTTCGTACATTAATGAACTGTCATCATTGAGTACTCGGCAGGTCACGTTTTTGCATTTATGGGTAAGCCGACAATCCAACATACATCGCTCCGTCACGGTTCTGAGCACTCAAAGACTTGTGAGACAGTAAAAAAGGCAATATAAAACTATAAAATCCCGACTGTTGTACAAAAATGGTACAATATGTACAGAAAAGAATTTGGGTGTCAGTGAGCACATAAGGATGAAAATACATACAAATTAATACTTATAGTTTTAAAATCAAAATAAAATAATGTACCAAAACTCCTTCACTGCAGATTCACGGAAGTGGCATTGAAGTGCATCAAAAAATTGTAAAATATTTTATTTTATCGCCTAAGCGCCTTACTAATAAACGCTGCATAAAGTTATGACAGGTTTATACGTCAAAAAATGTATGGTTACACAGGCTTTATTTATTACATAACTTTACACAGTAATTATTAGTAAAGGCATAAGTATTTAATTATTTACTTTGTGGTTATAGTATCTCATTAGCATATAATTATTTACTGTAAAGTTCACTTGTTTTTTATACGATATCATTAATGAATAAATTGATTTTACTTCGAAATTAATAATGACTTCTAAGTACGTCTAAGTTACAAATGTTAAAACGACTGAACTAAAAATGAAACAATTAGCTTTCAATGCAAAACTGTAATTTCCTGAAATTACACCAAAATTCGATTGCCGTTAAAGTAATTTCGCAAAGCCCAAAACCAGTGCGAAAATTACAGAAATGATTCGCTAAACCAACCGCGCTTCCTTTAATTTTAAACATTATTACGTTCAAAATAGAGACGTTAATAATAGTAATAGTTTATGGGTACACTGCACGTAACCAGGTACCATGAAATGTGACGTAGTCATTACGTAAGCACCTAATGAGGATTGTGGGATAACCTCAGCTCTAGCTGTCGAGAAAAATGATGTAGTAATATTGTGGTACAAGTTATACACTTGTACCACAGTCAGGGACCAGTCTCTCACAAAAGTGGATTTTTTAAGCCCACTTATTGTGAAGAGAGAATAACTGATTGATTTATTTATTTGTGGTATTCTTGTTTATGTCGCGGACATCTAAAAATTGATCATTCAATGATATATTGGGCCATTGTTTAACCATGATTGTAGATCTTTTACAGTCGTTCCTGATGGTCAGAAACCAGAAAATCTGCCTATCAAGTCTTACCAAGGAGGCTCGTTAGCACTAACTGAATTATGGAAATCTGATGTGTAGTCGCTTCATGCAAAACGCTGGCTGGACATAATTTGGCTGGAAGCAGTTCTCGTTTGAATCACCTTCGGATTCCATCATTACACAAAAGCATACAGTTCAAAATTGCTTTATTACACCGGATGAATAAATTAATTTGTTGTTTAATCTTCCTTTTGATCTGCGAATTCTGTTTAAAACGAGTTCTCTAAAGGGCAGTGGCAGCAATAAATTTGGCTGAGTTAGTTGTTTTTTAATTGAGGCTGGTCTGTAGAGGATCTTATCGCTAGCTGCTTTTCTTTGCTGCTGTTTAGTTGTCGGAAAATGAAGATCAAGAGGGCCGTTATTTTAAGATTGCATTATATTTTTAGGCCGAGATAAATATGTATGTATTGCTTAGCAAATTTTTTGGCTTTGCAATATTATGGTGCGACTGCACTCGGTGTTGTTGACAAACTATTTGCAACGTAACAACGTAATATGAACCCTATTCTAGACGACTAGAGTATAGTTTAGATTTTGCCAAGTGAAGTCGTGCCATTACTGTCATCATCACACAGCTTGTCCAACTGTGTTGGCAGGATAGAGCCGGAGAATATAGCAAATAATATAGCTAATCCAAAATACCTACATGCTACAAAGCGTTTATTTCTTTCGGTCTTAGTACAATATACATTCGTTACTTAGCGCCTACTTTGGCTTAGATATTTTCCGTCTTTTATATTACCTACATCTAGCCGAAATAACTCGAATCCACGCGCATTATTTTGCAAAATCACAATAACTATAGCTATTGAAGTAACGACTAGACGTAGATCTTCAAATAAACACTTATACTGCAAAAGTACCAATAATGTATTAAATATTTTATGACTACGATCTTTATATACGTAATAAAAAAACCAAGACTGCATCCAATCCATGTCCCTAAAACTTTTTCTCTTTAAAAATATAAGCGAAGTTTACGATGACAGTGAATTTTGTAATACGTACTAAAGACAGTGATACCAAGACTTATTTTAAAATACTTGGCAGAGAGTCAAATATATTGTCTTTGGGTTTCCCTGGGATGCAGTTGTCGCGTGTCGTTCGGTGACAAATCTTAAGGTGGGTACTGACCGGCGTTACGGGGCGTAATGTAACGTGTTACACCACGAGCATTCGTGCAGTCAGTACGTCGTGTTACGGGTAAACCAACGAGCAACGAGCCGCTCGTTGCTCGCTTTGAGTGCTCCACCCGGCTGTCGGTTTTTTGGCGAATCCTTTGAGTGTTACACGGTTCGGTCAGTACGCTGTTGCAAGTCGTCCCGAGCGCACACGCGTCGCGAGTAATCACACGTCGTCGTTCCTCTCGTATTCGTTTCTTAAAACATGAGTGGCACAAAGAAAAGACTGTATTTTATAGAAAAATACAGAGAAGAGGAAGTGTTGTGAAACCCAGCGCATCCAGAGCATTATAACAAACTCAAGAAAAAACGCTTGGAATAGATTGGCTTCGTTTGTCCAGTACCGTTTTTTCTTCTTCCTAATTTGGATGAAACAATTAAGTAGAATCAAAGACGCCACATCTTGAGTGAATTAACGGCGAAAGCGGAGCACAGAGTTTTGACGAGCATGATACGCCGATTTAAAAACACAGCGTAACATGCTCGATGCGTACACGCTCGATGCGAATGTTACATTACACCTCGTAACGTTGGTCAGTACCCACCTTAAAGGTGGGTACTGACTTAAAGGTCGTTCAACTGTTGAACTATATTTTTATTTAAAACGAGCTAACGTGCGGTAGCCACAAAAATTGTTTAGGTTTTTATTAGTGTTACAGTTTCTATGTATACAGATCTTCTCTTCTACTTTTGAGTTATTCTACTTTTGTCTTATTTTAATTTACACACACTATTTGAGCATTTATCATTATTTAGAGTACTTTGAGGACTCATCCCATCGTACTTTCGGTCACTGCAGTCAAATCCTTTGTCAATTCGTTCTACATTCTCACGGCATTATTGCCAAACTCATACAAAATTACAAACGTTTATATTATCATGTCCCTTTTAACAAAATTCCAAGTTTGTGAATACGCCATTCACTTACGAATTGAATAATGTCGGAATACTAATTGTTTTAAGACTTACGTGCTGTCACAGCGATTACGTAGTGTCGCTTGCTCTGCGATTCCAGTGCATGCGAACCTTAGCTATACTTTGCTAAAGTGTCTTTAGGGTAAATAGTTTGAGGAAATCTACTTTAGGTAGATACCCTAAAACTATTTAAATCTTTTTCAAATGCATGCATAATGTAGACTACTTATGCATGCATTTGAACAAGATTTCTTCCTTCTTACATTCAACGCTTGCTGTCCACTAAATGAAATGAATGAATGGTTTTTGGTTACTGCTTCGCTCCCGTGGGACATAGCGTGATATTATATACTCAGCCTATGTTACTCAAGGATAATGTAGCTGTCTAATGAAAAAATATTTTTTGACATCGTTCCAGTAATTTTTGAGTTTATTCGTTACATAAAAAAATACAAATCTTTCCTCTTTATAATATTAGTATAGATGCCACAACTTCTATCAGCTGCTTTATACACAAAAGCCAGGTTTACCATAAAACATATAATAATGTTTGAAATATTTTATGTAACAACACAACACTTTAAAAGGGGGACAAAATTTCTTGTTGATGTAAACGTATCGCTTCGCTTCCAGTAGATGAATGCCTATGTAATGTGACAGGCCACAGTCGCCTGCGATCATTATCTAGTATTGTCAGCTAATTGTCCGGAATATGGGACGACGACTTTGTACAATTATTTTGCTGCACTCGTAAGTTCGCTTCGGTGCATACGCAGGGCCGGTAGTAGCATTTAAGTGGTAGACTATATAACTAAGTAATTTACTTTTGCCCTTACTAATAATCACTGTGTAAAGTTATGCAATGAATAAAGCCTGTGTAACCATACATTTTTTGACGTACAAACCTGTCATAACTTTATGCAGCGATTATTAGTAAGGCGCTTTGTGTGGAACTTCTTAAGTCAACAGGGATAGAGGGAACGTAGAACGAAGTTTTAATTTATCAATGGGCAACACTATACTGCTTTAGTAGTTTTTTTTTAAATAACCCTCAAACTAAGTTTTACTAAGTTGTATAAATTCTATAGTATCTAACGTCCTTATAGCTAATTAATAATTTAATCGGCTGTGACTGTTTTTACAATACTAGTTCAACTAAAATATATACCTATTTAAGGTTTAAAATAAATCAACAAATCTTGACATCCGTTGACTCACTTTGACTGCAACACCATTTTGTTACACTATCCAGTTCATTATAACAAAAAAAAACAGTATTGTCACAGCTCGCCGCTTGTCATTAAGATAATTGTCTTGAACTTGTAAAATAACGGTTAATGAACTTCAGAAACTCCAGAAAACAGTTATACCTATATTTTCATATTTATTTATAAAAGTAGGTTGATATGGATCGTTAAATTCTTTGAGGAAAACACGCATGATTGCCCGTCACATTATTCGAACCTTGCTTTAATAACCTTAGAATGCGAAATTATAGATTCTTACAAAACAGGTATATGCTGTCGTCACCACAACACACATTTGCTTGAATAATATTTTTATATGTTTTTATAAGACGTTGCACAGTTTCTCCAATTCTATAAAACTCGTCATCGCCCTAGAATATAACAACTACCATACTAATCGATTAATTTAATCGCGATTAATTTAATCACGATTAAGTTAATCGCGATTGATTTAATCACGATTAAGTAATCGATTAAAAAATTATCGATTAATGCCAACACTGCCTGTCGCTCGCGGTTTCTCCCGCATATTTAGTCAATACAACCCAAAATTTGGTAGATGTTAAACAAGTTAAAAGATGTCTTAATTATAGAGTGATATTAATAAAGACCTCTTGACTCCCTACACTGTTGTAGTAACTAAATTGGCTTCAATTATTTTAATTTGCCAAAATATTTACGTTACTTGGGTAATAAAAACTATACTCTAGACTTATTACAATAAGCTTCTTATTACGTTGCACCTAAACCCAAATATTTGCAGTCGCACAATTACTGAATGTAGTTGACCAGTGATAAATTATCCTCCAGGAATTGATATTAATATGTACAATTATCTCTCTATATGCATAAAATGCAAGTATCGAACGTCCGGTGATAAGAGGATGATAGTATAGCTATCAGAACTCGGACGAACCTTAGTACTGTCCTTTATCAATGTGTCGACAGCCAGAGAGCTTTTTAGTTAGAGATTCTTGCATGGAATATTTTGTTATACAGAGTCCTGCCACAATTCATAATTATAATATTTGGTGCTGATCCTCTTGTTCACAAACTAAACGAAATTTATGCTCAGTGCATCTTTCTCTTTCCATTTTATTAAGAAAAGGACAGAAGATACATTTTAGTTTTGTCTTGTCAAATTAGACAGTGCCCGAAGTAAATCCACGAACTTTTAGAGGCCATGTTTTAATTGCGTCAAAATTATATATGGAACATTTTACTTTGACAAGACTAAACTTATATTTCATCTTCTGTCTTTTTCTTAATAATATGAAAAGAAATAGATGCATTAATAATAGTAATAATAATCATTTTTTTCAGGCATCGGAGGCCCATAGAGTAAAATACATAGAATAATCTTAAACAGTAATGAACTAATACATATTTTAAAAACAAAAACTTAATACTAATGTACACGAAGTGTTGGCGTCGTGCATTGTCAGTGCTTAGGAATCGGCACCATAATCTTCTATTGCATAGTCTTCTGATCTATATAGCAAGTAACAACATTTATTAATAAAGTTTATATCGTGGTGAAAGTAGAGTTGCTAAATGTAATTACTATTTCCTGTACTGGCAGGAAAACATTTAATAAAGCCAACAATTAATATAAATCTGAAAAGGCTAATCCGCCTTGAGCAAGCGTAGTGATCAATGTAAAGCAAAACAAAATAGGTATCTCTTAGCTGTAGTGAGTTTAAGTTAAATGACAGACATTTTATAGAGAAAAAAGCAATTGTTCACAATTTCGTAACCTGAAAGTGATTTAAAGACTTGTAAAACTGTCGTAAAGTGACAGAGCAAACTTTGATTTCTTTTAAATAATTGTTTTTATCTGGTATGTTTTCAGAAACAAGATTAAGGATGCTGTGGAGATCCCCTTGCTGACAAGATGTTGTTTCTGCTTCCCGCTACGGAAAGGCCTCATAGCCTTCGCCTATATAAATTTGGTAAATACTCTACTTTTTAAGACAATAGAAAATTCATCATCATCAGTCATTTTCAAGTTTAAACGTGTTAAATAAACATTTCTTTCCATGCAAATATTATAACAGTGTTTTTGCTTTAAGACACGCCTTGTAAACACTTCTTGTGAGTGAGGTTGTTAACGCACAGAAAGTGGTTCTTTGCCTGGCTTTTCTGGATATAGTTACTCTTAAACTTTTTATTCTTCTATCTATTTTCAAAATCGCCAAACTACAAACACGTTGATCTGGCAACTGAGCATCCTTAGTCCATTATAATTCATCATCACCCTCCTAGCCCTTTCCCAACTATGTTGGGATCGACTTCCTGTCTCGATCCGCCTGAATACCAGTGTTTTACATGAAGCTACTGCCTATCAGGACTTCACAACTTAGTCCAAGAAAATCAATTCTCCTCGATCAGTAGAAACAATATATAGTTTTGTGTTAGTCTATACTGCCCCACTCCTGGACAAAGTCCTTTCTGCACTTCTTTTATCATCCGCGAAATCTCGCATTCTTTTTCTAGTTCTGTCACTTTTTACACACCTTCTCGGAGCGATATTTTACTTACTTCTTCTCACTTCCAGATGCTAACAGTAGTGGTAACATGTTTTCTGTCACTGTACATATCGTACATCCGCAACTCTTCGGAGACGGATCAGGCTGCCTTCGCTTCGGAGCTGGCGAGGCTGATCACGGATGTCATCGCGCTGCTGATTGAAGTTATCATGACGGTCACATTCATTGTGGCTTTGCATAGGGTGAGTAACAGTATGATTTTAAAAACACTTGTTGTTCTAAAAGTGGTGTAGGGTAGAAACGTTCAATGGAGCATAAGGAAAGAAAAATTCTTATTTTTAATGGAATATTGATGTTAAGATTTTGTAAAAAAGAATGAATTAATAAGAATAAATAAATGATCGTTTTACGCAATCTTGTCCTGATCAACGTTATAATCGCAAAAAACTTCTATGGCTCCATTACGTTTAAAAATTGGCTATGGAGCACTAAACTAAACTCATCTGAAAACACAATAATCTTCTTTCGTACATCTTCTGAACAGTTCAACTTACCATCAAAGGTAAGAATATTCCATTTACGCAATTAGATATCTCAAAAAACATATCCCAATAGATTGGTAATGTGCACCTGTATTTTTCGTTAGAGACATTCATGATAGTAGTTTTTTTATAAATACTTAAATGTTTTGAGATTATCTTACCAGTTTAGATTGAACTGGATCTTAAACACGATCTGCCTTACGTAATAATCGATGTTATTGGTCTGATTTAACTCTTTAATCAAATCATAAACATACCTGGGACAACTCTGTTACCTGATAAGTTAAATATTGTACATTTCGTTCAAAATATTAGATACCAATCTCAAAGAGAGACAAAATATCTCGTAGTGTTCCCAATCTTTGACGTCCTAGGAGGAGTTAAATCACACCTCCCGAACCTGAAGTGGCGCAGAATCAGGGCAGCACTCCTCGGCTTCGGCTGTTAGCTGGGAGAAGGAATACCTGTGTGGTTTTTATTCAGTAAAAGACTTATATAACTTTTTTGGCTTCTAGCCACTACCAGATGCAACTAAATATGCATACATACATCTCCTTAAAAATTCATTCTGAGCGACTAGCTACCTGATGACGGGTACACTATAATATCTTCTGGTATGAATTTGTTGTCCGACTATCGGGCTTCTGTTTACCCAGAACGTCTATGAATTATGGGAATAATAATGTAGACTAATGGTCCTCCGTGTAAATTAGTTGTTCTCGAATGTCTGTGGAATGTTCCAGAAACACGTGATCCTCATGAAGGTGTACCTGTACTTCGAGATCATCTACTCCGTGTTCGGCTTTGTGTACAGCCTCGCCTTCCTCACAAGAGAGACGGCCAGCGAGCTGTTCCTGGTGCTGTTCCAGCTCAGTAAGTTTACAAATATGTCTAATTTATAGATTTTGCTAAATGTGTACTCGTAACAAAAAAAGAATACTATTTAGCTATTTTTTGTTTAACTGCTTGTGTTTTTTAATAAAGTGTGAAGTTTTCGGGACAAAATAGTACATTTTGATACAAGTGGACAAAGATTGTCATTGCACGCGAGGCGGAATTCGCCCGAGCCGCAGGCGCGGGTGTTATGGAGTCGAGCGCTGCAGTGTATACGTGTGTAATACTATTTTGCATGTTTTCGTTTGTTTGTTTGATCTGCTTTACAAAACTCTGAAATGTCTTAAAGAATTTTGATACGAAGTCACTGTAAGATAATCTATATTATAAAACAAAGTCGGGTTTGTTACAACACTTATAACTCGAGATCGGCTAGACCAATTTTCATGGTTTTTGGTTCGTTGGATTTGTCCCCGCCCCGAATAGCAGAATACATCTTAAAAATAATGAAAAATCGACGAGAACATAATTATAAAAGATGAATCATTTTCCCCTATAGTTAATTCTAAATTCAATTAAAGATTGAAAACTTAAGAGAACAATAGTACTAGGAGCGCAGTGATGTGAAGTGATAATGTGAGAAAATTTAAAATACTGAAATACTTAGTACTTAAATCAATCAAAAGTACTAGGCGCGCAGTAGTGTGAAGTGGTTAATAGAAAATGTGAGCGCAATTTTAAGAAAATATATGTTTATGAACTTAAATAATATCCATCCATACTAATATTATAAATGGGAAAGTGTGTCTGTCTTTTTGTCTTTCTTTCACGGCAAAACGGAGCGACGAATTGACGTGATTTTTTAAGTGGAAATAGTTGAAGGGATGGAGAGTAACATAGGCTACTTTTTGTCTCTTTTTAACGCGAGCGAAGCCGCGGGCAAAAGCTAGTTTAAGATATTTTTTTAAGATCCGTACTTCCGTACTTTCCCTACTATTTCGTTTTATATCCGTACTCCGTACTAATATTATAAATGCGAAAGTAACTCTGTCTGTCTCTTCTTCACGCCTAAACTACTGAACCGAATTGAATGAAATTTGGTACAGATATAGTCTGGAACCCGAATAATGACATAGGATAGTTTTCATCCCGGAAATCCCCCGGGAACGGGAACTAAAATTCCACGCGCACGAAGTCGCGGGAAAAAGCTAGTTATTTATATTAGGCAATTAAAATTTGTGCTCCTCCTTTGTCACCCTTTTTGCTACTGCTGATAATACAGACCTCCTAAAGTCCTTTTACCAGGCAGACAAAAATCATGAAAAACACTCATAATATAAATGGGTACATTAACACTATTTGTTTTCATTCCAGTGCTTCAAATGTACCTGGTGATCCTCATCTGGAGTTCGATAGTGAAGATGGAGAGAGACGGTTCCGTCAAGTATTCAAGAGAAACGAACGTCGTCTAAATTAGCATTCATTAGACCTTTAGTTAATTAGCAAGTAAATATAAAATGGGAGAGTTCACAACAATAATGAAAAGCTTAAAAAAAGTGTAAATAATAGTCGTGTTTTCAATGCGTCAAAACTTGCTCATGAGTCGACGTGACCGATTTAAAATAGCGTTTGTTCATTTGCAGTTTAAAGTAGACTGTTCTTTGAGTGAAAACTGGTTAATGAACCATTAGCACCACAGTAGGTATTTGTATTTCTGTGCCTGAAACCACAAGAGTTTGGATGCGGTATCTTACAGGAAAACCACAGATTTATGATTCATAGACCACTATTGCACAGTCTTCTGCATATTTTTTTCTACACTTTGAGTTAAACATCTTTCTTTTCTGTTAACCGAAATCCTGAAAAGGGATCATATTAGTTTCTCAATATTATATAAAACATATTTTCCAATATCGAGGATAAAATTTGACTGATCCAACAAATTTAACCGAATTCAGGGTTCGAGAAAGTTACATCTAAGAGACTGCAAAAGAAGTCGAGGAGAAGAGTGCACAAGCCGAGAAGACAATCAAAATTGAGTACAGGATCAAAGTGAAGAGGGGTTGCTCAAGACAGAGATGCCCTGAACTAAACTTAATTTAGCATTAGCATAGCAGCATTAAAAAAGGCATTTATTGTTGATCACATAGAAAACACCCCTTTTCAGGATACTTATAAAAAATTAACATAATAATTTTAAAAAAAATTTTGATCATGACGCAAAAAAATGCACTTTACTCAATATCAACCACAATGTCAATATGGACTACCCGGTTTTTACATTATCCATATATTTTCTTGAAGCTTACGAATCAGATAATTTTATAAAAGTAAAAAGTGATAATAAATAAAATATATAGTTTTGGTGTAAGTTGAGTTACCTTTAAGTACTTAGTTATAGTTTTTAAGCGCTAGATTAGTATTTTTATATTGTTGTATTTTCAAACGTGATGTTTTATTATTTGTCTGGTATATTAAAATACGTACTGGTTTTGCCTCATCGTTTATAATATGTCATTTGTCATTTTCTTAAAAAAAATACTTACATTATGTAGTAATATGTTTGAAATTCCAAATTATTTTATGTACAAATATATTATTATGTCACATGCTACATACGATAACTAATAATAATTTTATTTATAAAAAGGTCAATAATAAGTACTTATTAATGGTCATGACCCACAATTTTGTAAAAAGCCTTGGTTTTTGAATATTCAAAGACAAATGTTGGACAATATTTTGTAGAGGTACCTATAATCGGATAATAAATACCTTTTTTGTATAAATGTATGTGTTAGATATATGAAAATATAAAACTATTTTTACACAACGTAACATTTAAAAAGGAATTGTAAATATACGTAGATTTTTATCGAATAAAGATTCTAAGAAATGTTATGCCAAATAAAAATGAATAATTAAAATTATTGAATGTTTTATTTGAAAAACTTAAACACTACTAATATTTTATTACAACGATGAAATATATTTACAAAATGACAATGAAAACATACAAATGCATCACGATTTCGATTCAAACAATTTTATTTTAAAACCCTGTAAAGTTACGTTTTCCCTAGAGACGTATTTAACCATGCAAGGGATGTGTGAAACTAACCAATAAGATGACATATCTCATTAACCAAAAAATTTAGACCACAATAATTGCTTTCATAACTCTCAAAAATAACCCATCCATCTCCCCTAAACTAGTTTAGTTTTAAATTAACTGTAAAAATGCTTTTTAGTTGATTTGAAATAAATAAATAGATACTATCGGTTTTTTTATTAACAAATGAGTACTGAGTATATCTCTCGCACATTTCCGAAGACTTTGATTATTAACAGAATGAGTTGGGTCATTAGTCGGGGCAGGGCCAACGCCTTAAGGCTTATTGTAACACATTATGCTGATTACGTGGACTAATAGAAACGCAGTCAAAACTTTCGGTACTCGTTTGTTAAAAGAAGACTATATTCAAATATCAAATATGTGATGACGCAAGTTGATACTTCAATCCCTTAAATCTATGAAAGGGAATCGTGTTTTGCCACGAATGGACTAAAATACCTAATTACTAACTTAATATAAGTTATGAAAATAAAACGATGCTTTTAGTCGTTTTCACATCCATCTCTCGCTGCACCTTCCTGCTCATGGCCTGTGAAAACGTACCCTTACAGTTCTATCTAATCCGGTGTTCATCAGATGATGGCCAATACGTGCTTATAATATACAAGCCAATCACTAGTGTGATACCAACAAAAATAATAGCGTTCCAGAGTGTTGTGCGATTTATAATTACACACACATGTGTGACCCACTATTTTTAGCTGCTAAAAGTAGGGCAGCCAGCATTTAGTTATTCAGTAATTCAGCAGAGTTATGCTTAAATAACTAAATAAAAAATGGTGTTGCCACTCTTTAAAAGCACTCCCTTACCGGGCATGTAATGTAACAATTCAAGATTCCTTTTTAAGCAACTCACTGAGGCACATGTACTGTGACATTACTGGTAAATGCTCTCGGTGGGAGCGTGCCTTTAATTTCTACAATCGACTAATTTACTTCTATCCCTTTTCTGTTACGTCAGTTGTCCTCGTTCAGAATATTGGTCCATCGCTTTAAAGCGCTATATAGCATCATTGAGGCAATGTTACGCGTTGCTATGCCACGTATCGGTGCTAAGCAACGTGCGCAGGCGTTCCACTCTCTCTTCAACCAGCTCTAGGTAGTGGCTTGACACCAGCATCAGCATGTAGATTCGGAAAACTGTAAAAAAACATTGACTTGTTAATATTGTGCTATTTAGAAATTAAATTGTCTTATGGATAAGAGATAAACATTGGAACTAAGTTGAAACAATAGCTACAATTTGTTGTCAGATCCTTTTTAGTGTATTCAGCTTTGTTGAAAACACCGCAACTTTTTAGAGAGCGGCCCCGTAGTACTAAAAATATGCTGAAATTATTTTTGAGTTTCGCATTGCCAGTATTTTTATTATCCACCTTATGCTGTCCTCCTCTTGCCTCAAAGGCCTCAACCACTCCTTCCAAACTCCCTTTTCCTTCGCATCCTCAAACCAGCCCTCGTGGTGTGCGTCAAGCTCATCACGCCAACTTTTCCTGGGTAGGCCTCGGAGACGACGTCCATCCTCCGCCAACAAAAATAGCCAATTTTATTTAGGAGACCTATTTTATTACATTGAAAGCATTTATATACATGGTTAGTTTTTGTTTATGCGAAACCTTAATATAGTTTGCTCTAAATAAGGAAGCGAATCGATTCCAATTATTTTTAAGCCATGTTATATTTTTCCCGAAATTTAGAAAAAATATAAAGATGGACACAAAGCTACTCAGTGCCGTTAAAATTGTCCTTACAGGCTAACCTAATTCGACAATCAAACAACACAAAATTCACACTTCTTCTTCTCTTGACAAATATGAAAGTGTCTTCCTTTCGAATTCCGCCAATGTACAACTAAAAACATCTAATTCTTGCGAGACCACAATAATCAATTTGATTGCCTTAACCACCGGTGCATGTTTCAATATGTCAGTACGGGCTACTGGAACTTCAAACAGCCTATTTCTAGGAGCCTGTCGTAGCCTGATATTGGGGATGAGCAATCACAAAAAAAAGTTATCATACGTCCAACACTGGTCAATGTCAATTGCGTGTGCGCACAGCGGGTTGGTGGTAACAACCCCTCCGAGACTCGGCAATGGTGTTTTCGGACGGACAACCAGGCGTCATTACAAGCTTATAACTTAGTGATTATTCATGATACAGCATTGAAATTTTTTAAAGGTTTCTTTACGAAAAAATATTTATTTATTTATTTAAACTTAATGCACATGTGTACAAGGGCGGAGTGAATGCCTTAGGCATTCTCTACCAGTCAACCCAGAGTAATATTCAACACGTGTCTCGGGTTTTGCATAGACTAAGAATAAGATTGTATACTTACTCAACGCAAAGAAAGCTAGCATATAGTAGACCATCCACGAGGCTTCCAGTCTGTTGAACACCATCATAAGGACAGTGCAGAAGATGATCAGCAGCAGATTGCCCATCACTATACAAGATGTCCACACTATCCATGGCTTCATTAAATGCGCTCTTTCCTGGAATTGTAAAATGTTTTGTAAATTAGTTATGAGTACAATCAGTTTTGTAATCATGGGTAACAGAAGCCTAGCTTAAGCCCCATGACAAAAAAATGCACAAACGTTACGTTTAAAAAAGATTCACCGCATTTGACTTGATGAAGAACAAAACAGCAAATAGGTTTTCGTTTTTATAATAGGGATGACGACAGCATTAAAAAAATGGCATTCTGTAGTCCGTCTGATAGATCTGCCGAAAACGGGACACGTATTTTTGGCTTGATCAAATTAATAAAAAAATACAAAGATAAAGAGCAACAAAGTTCCGAAGTTGGGGCTTTTGACGTCACCGTCCTGCAAAAATTGTATCAGGTCGGGACGTCATGCGCAACTTCAACGCTCTGTATCGTCGTCATTCTTCGTTTACGAGAAAAGAGAAAAAATACGTATTTTTAATAATCTATCTGACGGACTAATTACTTTTTGATGCCATTTAATGGTAAAAAAATCATGGTCCAACTAATCCATTCTATTATTATAAATAGTAAAGTGTGTGCCTTTGATTCTCTGTCTTTCACGGCAAAACGAAGCGAGTTCAAGGAATGGAGAGTGACGTGGGCAACATTTTGTCTCTTTCTAAAGCGAGCGAAATTGCGGGCAAAGTTAGTGTTAAATAATAGTAAATAGTATATCAGAGACCTCGGTGAAGCTTCATCATCATAGAGACAAAGATAACATTATTCAATTACACTAAAAACTACACCAACACTCATATTCTTGCAACCGGAACATAGCAACGCTCCTTTCCGGCAGAAATAGATATGGTAAGTATAATAGATATGGTAGTACTTCCCCGGTCCAGCTCCTTCAATGAGCTCTACTATTAATTACAATATATTGTATTGCTTATCACCAGTCATGCTCCACTTGAATCATTTAATCTAAGAAGTAACCGTAAATACTTGAAGGGCTTATACATTTTAGCAGAGATGTCCAAGAAGAAAAATATCCAAAGAAGTTTCCCTTATGAAGAGAAAAATTGAAAAGATCTGACTGTTAATATTTAAAAAAAGAATTATGTCCCCTTTTCAATGGGATCTTTGTGTGACAGGAAGACATCATTTATTGAACAATACTAAATCTGTCCGGGTCGGGTAATCTATGTATACATATCCATGTATACATATATAAAAGAAATTCGTGTTAGTTACACATTTTATAACTCAAGAACGGCAGAATCGATTTAGCTGAAAATTGGTGGGGAGGTAGCTTAGGACCAGGGGACGGACATAGAATACTTTTTATCTGCTTTTTTTAGTAACAAAAAATCTGATATAACGCGGGTGAAACCGCGGGGGACAGCTAGTAATATATAATTATATAGTATAAACCAAAGTCGCTTTCCGCTGTCTGTACTTATGTATGCTTAGATCTTTAAAACTACGCAATATATTTAGAAGCTGTTGTTTTTTCGGATAAAGTAATTATTTTATCTCTATCTATCTACACAACCCTTTATCTTGAATTCTTGAATTCAAGAGAAATTGTTATGTGTAATGAAAATCCGATATTGCCAAAAATTTGTATCACCCAAGCGAAGTTGGGGCGGGTCACTAGTAATATAGTAGTAGTATATAAAATAGCAAACTAACTGACTGTTAGTATGAGAATATGTTCATTTAAAAGAGTAGGTTTCTAAGTAGAAAGGACTTTTTTAAATTCCAACCCTAAAAGAGTAAAATAGGGGATGGAAGTTCCAAAATTCTTCTTCAAAGTATGAATAAAAAAATAGTCCGTACCCTCAACACCCCAACCAGCATAATAGTGGTGAGGACCAGGGTGATGCAGTGGCAGATGATGACGGCGACCTCGAAGCAGGTGACGAAGATGTTCCCCCAGTGGTTCGTGTCCACGGGGCCTGGGATCTGCTTGTCCAGGGTCGCCAGGCATTGTGCGAGCGCTAGCACTGTGTATAACTGAAAGTAAGAATTAGGTAGAGTTAAAATTCTTACGGTAATTTTAAATACGTGATATACACACATCAAAAGTGTCTAGGGATATTTTAATTAAACCTAAATAACTAAAATTCTATTAACTTTTTGTTAAGACACGTACACTTTAAAATAAACCTTGTTTAATTGCCTATCTAATCTGATAATAAACTTTTAGATAAAGTTAAATTTAAAAAAAAACTTAGAAGAAGAGGAAAAACTCAACAAAATTTCAATTTAACTTTATTTTTGAAATTTCAAAACCTAAACAACAAAACAATTTTTTTTATATAAAAATTGTTGAAAACTTAAAATTAATGGATCCACCTAAGACTCTCCTGACAAATCTGGAGCGGTTCTGCATACTCAAAACAAGGGTGTCAATATCCTGTTGTGGAGTACTGTCCCAAATCCTGCTAAGATGCAAGAAAAGCTGGTTTTGATGCACAATATCAACAGGGAAATTCCTACGAGCTCTTCTCTGAAGCATATTCCAGGCATGCTCAATAGGATTTAAGTCAGGGGATTGTGCAGGCCGGTCTAAAGCTTGGATAACATGCTGTTGGAACCAACTTGTAACGATACGCGCCGTATGTGGACGGGCACTGTCGTGCATTAGCTGGAAATTTTGTCCCATTTGCTATTTGTGGGGCAAGATTACAGGCTCTAGCACCTCATCTCGGTAGTTTCGAGCAGTCATATTGCCTTGTATCCAAACGAGGTCCGTTCTACCGCCGAGACGAATTCCTGCCCAAACCATAATCGTGCCACCTTAATATGCATGAACTTGTTGTGGGTGCTGCAGTCGATTCCAACGTCCAGGTTTTCTCCAAACGCGTACTCTTCGCGAATCAGGATGAAATCCAAACCTAGATTCATCAGTGAAAAGCACAAGTGACCATTGAGAATGGTTCCAGTTTTCGTGTGCAATAGCCCATTGTAATCTTCTTCCTCGATTACCTCTCCTTAGTGCTGATACCCAAAATGGCCTACGAGCACGTAGATTGACTTCATGCAGTCGCCTTCTCAAAGTTTGACCGCTTACCAGCAAACCATACTCTCTCTGTAGCCTTTGAACCAATTGCATCGCCACTGCATTTAGTTGACTTCGTGCAGCATTTACTATGAATCGGTCCTGTACATGTGTTGTAATGCGTTGAGGTCCTCGGTGCCGTTCCACCACTTCCTCCGTGACACGATAACATGACCAAAGCCTGGATATAACGCTCTGACTGGTCTTCATGGCTTCAGAAACGGCAATTATGGGACAGTATTCCACAACAGGATATTGACACCCTTGTTTTGAGTATGCAGAACCGCTGCAGATGTGTCAGGAGAGTCTTAGGTGGATCCACGGAATATTAATTTTAAGTTTTCAAGAATTTTTATAAAAAAAATTGTTGTTTTGTTTAAGTATTGATGTTTCAAAAATAAAGTTAAGATTGAAATTTTGTTTGATTTTTTCCTCTTCTTCTAAGTTTTTTTTAAATTTAACTTTATCTAAAAGTTTATTATCAGATTAAATAGTCTATTAAACAAGGTTTATTTTAATGTGTACATGTTTTAACAAAAAGTTAATAGAATTTTAGTAATTTAGGTTTAATTGAAATATCCCTAGACACTTTTGATGTGTGTATATGCGAGTGAAGACCAACTGGATCCGAGGGTCGTGCAATGAGACCAACACAAATGTAAAGTCGTTTGTAGTTCAAGTTCCGCATCTAGTATTGCATTGCTTAACCTTTCAACGACAAAGCGTCTTTCTATTGTGTCTAGAACAGAACCACGTGTGTTTGAAGGTTTAAAAAAATAAAAATTATTAAAAAACAAAAAACCCGACTGCGTGAAAACTAATTTTAAAAAATGAGTGAAAAATAAACTTAAATAAAAACTGAAAAGAAAGAAACAAGCCCAGTAGTTTAGAATAAAACAGAACGACTCACAGTCGGGGCCCCCGTGGAAAGATTTGATCGGTAAAATTTGAATGGGCCCCGACTGTGAGTCGTTCTGTTCTATTCTAAACTACTGGGCTTGTTTCTTTCTTTTCAGTTTTTATTTAAGTTTATTTTTCACTCATTTTTTAAAATTAGTTTTCACGCAGTCGGGTTTTTTGTTTTTTAATAATTTTTATTTTATTTTATACTTTTTAGTTACGGTTCATTGACTTCGTTATATATATCCTAAACTATCGTTTAAAATGAAAAATGATAAAAGGAACCTAAAGATGATTTTAAAATACCTATTCAACGACACCCCACTCGACATAGTTCATCGACATTTATTTTTTTCATTTTGACAATATGGCGTCTGGTTGTCGCTGTGGTGAATTTTGATTACTGTCATGTCTTTAGTGACACTCGCAAGGCTAAGACGAATCGATTGACGTAAGAATTATCAAAATCGGCCTACGCATTCGGTCTCTAGAACGCCACATAGAATCAAACATACATACATAGACTGATAAACACATTACCCTCCTTTGCGTCGCGCAGTCGGGTAAAAAGGGTTTTGTACGAAAGGAGTCCCGTTTCGACCCAGCAACACGACGCCGTCTTCTTGTGCTAAATAGTTCTATTTAGTTAATGTTTTTCATATGTTCTCTTTCTATATGTATAGGCCCCAGTCAAAACCATTGTTAAAATAAATTAATTAAATGGCTTCATAAATTGAAAAAGATTTGTTAGGCCAACGGACATTACTGTTAAGTTTCACCAAAGGAACGTCGGACTTATAATTAACTAGCTGTTCACCGCGGCCATACCCGCGTTACTGTTACTGCCCCGGTTCCGTTGGTCGTAGCATGAAGTTACATAGTCCATAGTGAAGACTATCCAACACAGAATGACAGAAACAGTTTTTTTTTTTCAATACAAACCAATCGTTCCTGAGATAAGCGTGTTCGACCAAACTAACTTTTTTTTTTAGTTTCATTATAATTATTATCATACGTACTATTATAAGTAATCCTGAGAACAGACATCCGAATCTAAGTGAGAGGCAGCCGAACGACTTCTGTCTCGGGAGGTTTTCTATCAGCAACGGGATCTCTGAAAAAAAAATGCTTTTGATAGGAAATTTTAATAGGCAGGGAAATGAGATATAAGTTATGTATTTTTTCTCTGATAGTTTTTTAATATAAATTTTAAAGGATTATTTTCAGTTTTAAGTATTAAAGGACAAAACCAAACTCCTAAAGTAACCATGAGCTTGATAACTTGAAATGTCATAATATCAAAAGGCAAGGACTTTAGCGCTATCAGCTGATATTGAATTTCATAATATAATAAATAATACAGAAACCTACCTCGGTATAAAGTGAATGGAATTTTAAATGTGCTGATATTTTTCTTCATTCCAGTATTAGTAAAATAAATACATATAACAGATCCTTTTGTATAAATATTTTAAAGATCTTTGAAATTGATAAGAGTTATCAGTCTGTCCTCAGGTGCTGGAAAGCATTATCAACTTATCGTATATCCAAAGTCAGGACATCGACACTATCAGCTGATATTGATTTGATTAATTTTCGTCAAAGCGTGTCTTCAAACAACAATATCTAAAAATATGATTTTAACATTTGTGTACTTGAAAACATCTGCATTATGACAATACTAGGAATACAAAGTCCATAATAGGAAATTCCATCAACATATCCTGGTAAGGTACTTATAGAAAGATAACAAGTATACTGTTGTTACTTATATTATACATGTGTTAAATATTATTGTAAAATATTATGAAAGTTTTGATGAAACTGCAAAATGCACAATTGAATAATTTTCTGCGAATATACTAGCTTTCGCCTGCGGCTTCACCCGCGTTGATGTCGTAATTCCAACCACAATTTTGCCCCTTTTGGGAGTCGAACTTCATGTCTTTAGGACCTGCGGTTTCGGCTACCCGTTGATATATCAACAGTCAGTCAATTTACCATTTTTGATATGTATTATATAGAGTAAAAACTGCAACCAAGTGTTGTTTGCGGACAGACCAACAATGTATTAGAACTGATATACAAAGAAAAGAAGAAAGTTCTTAGCTATGTAGCCTAGTATGGTAGTCATTACATAAATCATAAACTTAACAGGAGTGCATCGTATTTCATGTATATTTAGACGATAAATCAAAGTAGCGATACATATTTGCTGTTCAGGAGCTTTCTTTTTGTTTACAAATACAAACAAACGCCATAAAACATGACTGCCTTTATCACCAGCCTGCTTTAATCTAGACAGCGCTTAGCATCTAGCAGTCAAATTAGCCAGCGCCTGAAGAAAATCCACCAAACTAAACCATGTTTTTAATCGCGTCTAAATTATCTATAGAGTATATTAATTTGACAGGACTAAACTAAAATTATATCTCCTCTCCTTTTCATAATGAAATGGCAATAAAAAAATGCATTTAAAAATTTTTGTTTACTTTGTGAAGCGGGAAAGTGGTGCCGATTCTCTTATTCACAAACTAACGTAAATTTAAGTTAAGTGCATCTTTCTCTTTCCATTTAAGTAAGAAAAGGACAGAAGATAAAATATTAGTTAAGTCCTGCCAAATTTAGACACTTCATAGATAAGTTAGACGCGTTTTAAAAACGTGGCGTCTAAATATACGTCAATTTTTCTTCCGGCGTTGTCTAATTTGACAGGATTAAACTAAATTGTATCTTCTGTCCTTTTCTTTAAGAAATGGAAAGAGAAAGATGCATTTAACTTAAAATTAGTCTAGTTTGTGACCAAGTGAATCGGCACCATAGGCTCCATTGTACAATCGAATTTAGAAAATATAATCAAGCAGTAAGTTGCTCAAATACAATGTGAAGTTGTTTTTTCACTAGGCGCTAACAAGTTACCATTCGAAGTTTTACTTCGTTTTCGGCAATATTTAGGATAATGAATAAATATGGAATACTGTTTATTAAACACGAAATATATATTTATTATAGGCTATATAAATAGGTAAAGAAGCTGTCTACTTATTCCTAGAAATCATTCTATTGTCAGCGATTTTTTGCTTTGAATGATTCATTAATATGTATAAGTTTTTTCTTTCTTCTATTTTTTTAAATAGTTTAATCATAAACATCCACATATTAAAAAGTTCTTTAAAGTAAAAAAACTGCTAACTGAGTAAAAACACAGCATTCTTAAAAAAAATGTCTACTCACGGTCAATTAATGACTTTTGCCAAACAAAACAAAACATTAAAAAAAAACACTTACTAGAATACATTATCCTCATAATTGCTTATCACAGTCACAAAAAACAAAGTCACTATCACTTCACACACCAAAAGAGATTTTTTGTACAAATAACACAATATTTTATCACGAGAGATGTCCAATGCGTCCGCCAAAATAGTAAGGACTGATACTATGTGTTATCAGTGCGTGATAACAGCCGCCTTATCAGTGGAATATCGGTATTAGAAACGGCACTAATGATAATGACAGATAATCTCTTTATTTATCCATAACTTGCACTTATAAATGAAAAACAAAATAATTATTAGTTGTAAAGTAATCCATACTAATATTATAAATGGGAAAGTGTGTCTGTCTGTCTGTCTGTATGTTTGTCTTTCTTTCACGGCTAAACGGAGCGACGGATTGACGTGATTTTTTATGTGGAGATAGTTGAAGGGATGGAGAGTAACATAGGCTACTTTTTGTCTCATTCTAACGCGAGCGAAGCCGCAGGCAGAAGCTAGTTATTTCATAAAACCTTCGAACAAACGTGAGTCTAGACACAATAGAAAGACGTCGAAAGAACGTTTTGGTTTCTGTGTTGATCAGTTACAATCAATGTTTTTAATAATGGAATTTTTGTTGCCTTTTTCAATTATCGTCTGCCACTCATGCATGAGATTACGGCTTCGATATCTAGTATTAGTTACTCGATCAATTAATATTTACAATCTGTTAAATTTCTTTTATAGGTTTTCAACGTTTATGGCTTGATTACACCTACCGAGTAGAGTGGCGAGACAGTAAAATGTAACTCGGACGAGACAGTGCCGTAGCCGAGTAAGTGTTCACACGTATTTTCGATATTGTGGCGAGACAGTTTAGTTATTAGAAGAAGTGCAAGGACAACTGAGGCTAACATGGATCGGAAATCGTTTATTCCGAGTGGAGAGTGGTGGCCGAGTACTGTTTAGATTCACCGAGTGACCGAGCGAGACAGTGCGGGGAAGCAGGGAGATGGGTACTCGCCCTAGTAAATAGAAGTGGGTCCGAGTGACTGTCTCGGCCAGTTGCTAGGCCGAACGCTCGGCCGAGTACTCGGCAATGTGTTTACAAATACCGAGTACTCGGCCGAAGGCACTGTCTCGCCACTCTACTCGGCAGGTGTAATCGACCTATTAGGATTAGGTTCAAGGTTGATTGGGAAAATTTGAATGAACTGCCGACTTTGGTGAAGGGTAACATCGTGAAGATACGTAGATAAAAAAAGGCCGAAATCACTTCAAATCATCAGCTACATGATGATCACAGCATCGGTAAGACCCCTGCTAGATGATCTATCCATAGACGATCTCGTCAAAATCGCCGGCTCCCAATGAATGCGGGTGGCGCAGGACCGATACATTTGACAATCTTTTGGCGTTTGTCCAGCAGTGGACGTCTTTCGGCTCGTGATGATGGAGATCATACCGACGTTTTTGTATGACAAGAGGCAGTGGTGCCAGTAGTGACAGCAGTGGGATACTAAGGCCCGTATTAATAGCCGTCACTCAATTCTGAGACGCTCTCAAGTGTCTTGCTGTCCTTGTCATACTAAAGGGAAAAAATAAGGACAGCAATAGATTTGAGAGCGTCTCAGAATTAAGTGACGTCTATTAATACGGTCCTAAGACTTAGACGGTATTTCGTCTGACTTATAATATTACAGCCTTAACTTTTAAAAGTTTTAATACTTTCTTGAATAGAACCTCATTGGATTTTCTTACACGATGTGATTAATTGTAACCCATAATGTCTTTTAGGCCCGTATTAATAGACATCTCTCAACTCTGAGACGCTCTCAAGTCTCTTGCTGTTCTTGTCATTCTAAAGGGAAAAAATAAGGACAGCAATAAACTTGAGAGCGTCTCAGAATTGAGCGACGTCTATTAATACGGACCTTAGTGTACTCAATTGTTGGTAAGCCTAATAAATAAATAAATACATTTTCAGTGATTCATATTATTTGTCGTCGAAAAAATTAGAATAGCCATTTGTATATCTTATTTTTCTCAACAAATAATGGCTGTCACCTTTTTTTTAAACTTAACGGCCAGTTTTGAACTTTAGTTTGAAAATGTGAAAACGCTATCGTGAATTGCTGTACTTTCGTTTAAATTAGAAGAATCTATTATTTTGATTATTATTCTACTAATATTATAAATGTCAAAGTTTGTGAAGACGTTTGTTACTCTACAACGCGAAAACTATTGAAGATGTCTTGTTGAAACTTTGCAGTAAATAATGAAGTACCATGTACCCCAGGACACATGGTAGCGGAGCAGTAGCCGATAATCTGAAACCGCGAGGGTCAGCTAGTGTCTAATGAAATCAAAGATGATGTTAGTAAAAGAAGAACTTAGATGAAATATTCATTTATTCACTTCAAACAATCTTAACAATAATAATTAAAGCTTTTATTTACTATTATATAATATTCTATGACTATGTACATCAGTCAATATTAAATGAGCATGCAGTTCACAGAGTAGATACAATATACATAATTATTATCTGGCTTAAATCTATACAGGTGGTCAAATTCTTATATTACAACATGAGGGAGAAACAGATACATGCCAATAACCTACCTAATTAGCTACATGCCTAATTCATAAGAATTGGGTAAATAGGACAAAAAACTTGAAATATCTGCTAACCAGCTAACGGAATATGTTCAATTAACATCATGCTGTAAATTACTGAAACTAGGTAGAAACTACGTCATTTTCGTCTATGTAGAACAAAAAAACCTTTAAAACAACAATGACTAAGAGATTTTTCTTACAGCTAAACTAATGCAAATTAAAATTCTATACAAACATAAAACATTTGGTAAACTACAATAAATAGTAATTTATTGACTTACTTTGAAGAATCAGTAGTGATGGCCATGACCATGGGACGCCACAATAGAACCACCGCCGCCATAACCATGACCAATCACTGGTGAAGAAATAACTGAGGCATGGCCAATACCAACTCCACCAAGACCTCCGATCCCAGATACCGCTGCAATACCACCTATACCAATCCCTCCAACACCCCCAATGCCACCAATTCCCCCTATTCCACCGCCGCCAACAGACACGGGTACGGCCACAGGCTGGGGAACACCCACGGGAACGGGAGCAGGGACGCCCACAGCATACGGCTGCGGGAAAGGAATCCCCACTGCCTGCGTCACGCTAACAGGCACTGGTTGCGCGTAGGGATACGGGAACGGTCGGTCTATGGGGACAGCTACAGGTCGAGAGATAACGTGAGCCACCGGTTGGGGTACTGGGACGGGGACCGGGCGGGGTTGGTCGACGGGAACCCCGACGTGAACGGGATAGGGGACCGCGCGTGGAACGCTGTAGGGAACAGGTTGCGGTACTGGGACAGCGACTCGGTTGTGGTATTCGGCGTATGTGTGGCGAACTGGAAAGTTTCCACCAGCTCCAATGCCGGCACTGCTGCCTATGGTGCCTATTCCAGCGCCTCCACCAATCACGCCACCAACAGCGCCACCGCTTATGATGGCGCTACTGCCTCCGATCCCAATCCCACCTTCTCCTATTGATCGTTTATCTTGGTCAGCACTATCAGCGTAGTGCATGCAGAGAAACAGCAATATCTGAAAAGGAAATAACTTTTTCCTTTATTTGTATTCAAGTATATGAGAAAAAGATTTGGTATGTAAAAAAGCTGGGATAGTGAAATAGATGATCGTTTGGATGTTGTTGCTGCTTATCGTGGGTTCTCTTCCCGCGTGGAACAAATATTTAGAAAAATAAGGAGTGATTGCGGTTTGGTTGTTTGTAAAATGTGAGTAGTGTTAACCATTATTAAGGGTTATTAATAATAATTAATCTTCAAGCTTCTATCAGAAGAAATTCCTAGTATGTGGCTGCGTTTATTTATCTTTTGATCGCATCGATTTAAGCGTAGGGTACAGAGCTCGCGAGTATATTCGGGCGGTCAAAGAGGTAAAAAACATAAACGTAATTTTTTAACGTTGCCTGAGCAACAAACATTGCTATATCGCTATTTAAAATCGATATGATAATCTTATCTGAAACCTAACCGAATGTACCAATTTGTAATTACAATCTATGTACCTATGTATTGATTAGATACAGGTGCACTAAAGTCCGAATTCTAGAATGATCCCAGACTCGCATCAAACTGAGATTAGTATAATCTTAATTTTATTACTGATTAGTTAACACCGCGATTTTATACGCATTAAGTTTTACAAATTAATATTCTGATTCTATGAGTGCTTCACCCCCGTGAGTCCCAGCGCGGTGTTACACAGCCTATAACTTTCGGCAATAAACGAGATTAAAGCAAAATATTGTTTTTAATGAACTAGTACAGCGTTTCCTATCAGGTGGGTACCGACTCGGCATCGGGTCGCAAAAAAAAATACCGGGTCGCAGCATTATGGAGGCAATGCTGCGACTTTAAATAAGTACTAGGAGATGGTCGATTTTATTTCTTGACACCTCAAAAATAAATATAGAAACCGATTTGAAGTCCAACCAGACCTCAGGATAAAACTGTTTCGTTTTCGGCGGACTTGGATGCCTTGCTTAAAAATAAACAGCTTCATACTTCTCACTGATTATTGTAATGCATACATATTAGCAATATTTGTGTTTTATTTTACGTCGAAATCTTAAGTGGGTCACGAAGGAGGAGTATGAAATTTACCGGGTCACAGTAGAACAAAGTTTGAGAAACGCTGAACTAATAGTTTCTGGGATTAACGCATTCAAACAGATATAATTTCAACTTCATGATATTACGAGCTGTGCTCCACTCATCTAATGTACATAACACAAGTATTTTATTAGTTGATAGGTTTTTCAATTTCTGCCTATTTTGCTTGAAGTAAATATATAAATTGTATACTCAAAACGAACGATGCGGAAATAACTTTAAAATGTCTTTGCCTCCTAGGGTAATATAAATAATAAAAACAATTAAAAGCAGGTCACATGGATGTTATGAAAATAATAATTAAAAGGTCAGTAAACGAGGTTTCCTACTCTTTGTGTCTCAAGCTTAGATAAACTTTCATCCCAGAACGTCACACTGACCTACATTTTTTAGAATAAAAATATTCAAATTAAACTTAAATTATGTGGTAGAGATGTACCGAGATGATATTTTGTTATGGATTAGAAATCAGCCAAGTATTAATGTAACTTTTTCATTGTTATCCCTGACATCCCTCACATCGGATAAGGAAAACATCAAGAGCAAATCTGGGCCCTAGTCTGCTATTACAATCGTGTCTCAATGACCAGTCATCGGCCGGATATTTGACAACTTTGACAGTTTTTGTATGGGAAATGTATCAAAAGTTTGACGTTACACGTCAAAAACCGATCATTGAGACACGGTTGTAGCAGAGTAGGTCCCCTGGGGTCAGTCAGTTGTTGTAAGGCTGAAATACGGTATTTGACACTATTAACCGATAAATCTAAGACATAATTTTTATAAAACCTATCTTTTTTTAGTCCTAAGCATCGGATTTGTTTTTAATTTACTGTAAAAATGGATTTTTAATTGCTGTGTAATCAATAAATAGTTAGTCAATAGGGTTGCTAGCCTGCGACGTCACAAGGTGATATTGCCATTCAAAATCTATAGGAGAATCACATTTTGACAGTTCATAAAAAGTACGTCAATTGATGATGGTGTCAAATACCATATTGCCTGTCTACCCCAAATACGCGTGGTGATCAATGCTCGTGCATTCTCTGTTCAAGTGGTCTTCGCCATGCAGAGGGACGATTAAATAATTATTATTTTTAAAAGTCAAAAACTCACTCGCAGTAACTAAAACGCAGGATGAAATACGCAGGACAGTAATAATATAATTATCTGACCTTCGATAATAATAGTAACTAGACATCAATGAAATAACAACCAGTAAACAATGAACGAACTGCGTAAATAAAAACATCATTCATTAACTTCTATTGAGAGATAAGAGCAGTTGTCGTACATTCACACTAATGATATTCTTAATTATATAGGGTGAATGGTAATTAGTGTACGATACTTAAACACGTGAATATGCTCATAATAACAAAAAAAATATTATGTGAGAAAAGTGGATGATAACTACATTAAAAAATTACATTATGTGTAGTCCGTTAGACCATCCAAAAATACTGGACGCATTATACTCTTTGCTTGATCTAAAATAACCGATTGAACCAACAACCAATTTAGAATCGGTTTATTTTATTCGAAAGGTTATATAGCTATGGTTCTTAGACATGTCTCAATTAAATCGATCGGCCTTTTAAAAGTCATCCTTGTCACTCTTGTTAACTAGTCACGGTCTTTTTTTTTTTGAGGATGGGAAATCATCATTCTCTGACCCTGGGCGGGGTTGGAAAGGAGTGTGAGGCTGACTGTACTGACTAAAACCCACCCTTGTTCCTGCGATTGCCCTTTATGTTCCGGGGCCGCGGTATCTATTATAACCAATCCGCAACCCCGGCAGTCATTGGCCCTGGAGGGCCTCGTAATCAGAAGCGAGAGGTGGGTTTTGACCTTTTAAATTTACACTTGTTTTTATACTAATATATTGACCCTAGATATAAATACCCTTTAACCAAAAACACCAAAACTAAAATCCACTTACATAATACACTCGAAACATTTTCTCCAAGTATTCGGTCCCGAGAGAGGAATGAAAGTGATTCAGTGCAGGAAAGTAATCGTATATATAACACCATGTGTTTAGCGGAAACACCGTTTAAACAGCCTGTATAGGAAAGCTGCTCAGGATTTATATGGGGCTGATAATTCGATATCCACCTGTTGTAAGCTAGCTTGGTACGGAATGCGATCTTCTTGATGAGTTATGTAGATTAGATGGCTATACCTTAGTTAAGTCTAGTGAGGAATATTTGAACCTTCGAGCATACGTGATTTGAGACACAATAGAAAGACAATAGCAGCCCGACAGCCGGCTGTCGCTTAGTCGTCGAAAGGGGTTACGGTCTCGTGTCTCCCCTGACGGCTCCCCTCGGGGAGACGACATCAGGATTTTTTAAATCCTATTGTCTCCCCTGGGCGGGGGAGACATCAGAATCTCACTTGGGTAGCTTCGTTTGAGGAGACAAAAGCAAAGACTAAGTGAATAGGTAGACATAGTAGTAGTTACGTCATGCTTGACGGGTTATTTCTTTTATGGTTATTATGTAATGTTTGACAGGGGATATACGAATACTCAAAATATAATTTATTAGCAAGTTCTGATGTCTCCCCCGCCTAGGGGAGACAATAGGATTTAAAAAGTTCTGATGTCTCCCCGAGGGGAGCCGTCAGGGGAGACACGAGACCGTAACCTCGAAAGGTAATAACAAGGATTTGGCGAGTGAATTGATGTATTTTTTGTGAACTGTCAAAATGTGGTTACTGTATAATTTTTTTGTAGTATGACATCGATTTTTGACTCAATTGAGTACCTTTTTATTCATTTCACAATTATGCAATTAATAAATTCTGATCCAAACAGATATATACTTATAACTTTCATAACATGAAACGAGTGATTACTAATATTTTTTTCAATATTGTTATACATTTTTTGTTGAAAATTCTTTATTAAATTTGGGTGAAGTATAAGTAGATGGTTTTACTGCTGAAGAAGAAGTATGATTACATGTTAATTAAGCATGATATTGTGATATTGGTGCCGATTCTCTTGTGCACAAAGTAACTTAAATTTAATTTAAGTGCATCTTTCTCTTTCCGTTTAATTAAGAAAAGGACAGAAGATCAAATATTAGTTTAGTCCTGTCAAATTTAGTTACTCCACAGATAATTTAGACGCAATTTAAAAACATGTCGTCTAAATATACGTCAATTTTCATCAGGCGCTGTCTAATTTGACAGGATTAAACTAAAATGTATCTTCTGTCCTTTTCTTTAAGAAATGGAAAGAGAAAGATACACTTAACTTAAATTTACGTTAGTTTGTGCATAAGAGAATTGGCACCATTGTGTTGAGAAGCTATTCTGTAAATTAATTAAATACAACACACATCACACTTTGGTATCGTTTTTTTGCTTATTTTAAGCGAACGTTGCAAAGCGAGTGTTTCTTAGCTGACTACTATGAGAAGAACCATCCAAAGGTCAGTCTTTTTTTAAAGTCCATACAATTGTATTAGTCAAATCATGCGAGGATCATCTGCAGCTATACTATAGCAATTTTTGGCTTTTTAAGTTTATTAATATACAATCTATATGAGAGTATAATGTATATAATTTTATCATTGATAAATTTTATTGTCGATTTGCTTACTTTGTTAGGTGTTATACTTTGTGATTTCTTATATTGTACTCAATTATTGGTGTTAATATGAAACGTAAAATAAAAAATAAAAGGTAATACTTAATACCTATATGCAGCCAAGAATGATCAAACTAAAAAAAATTCAAACGGACTGAGAGTTCCAAAAATGACCTAATCTAAACAAAAATGTTTCTTTTTCCGATTCATAATAAATTCATCATTATAGATAATTGTTATCAGTTATTTTCCTAAACAAATAAACATTCCCACTCTATACAGTTCCACATACGGGACACATGCGAGTCACCTATCACTCTAGATCTAGTTCGCCAGACTAGTCCCCTAGACTAGTACTAGTCAGGCATAGCCCAGTACACCGGTCAGGACACGTAATACCCTATCTGACCGCTATCTCCTATTATATACTATAACATATCAACTATAATCGGGGATTTGTTTACGATTCAAACGGTGTAGTTACAGGCATCACACATATAATTTTTACGCAAGAGAACATGATTTAAGTTGTGTTGTTTTTTTTTACACTACATGACGTTTACACCACCATGTTTATCTCGCCTGCTCGACGTCCGTATGTCACTTACAGGATCCAGCGGAAAATCAGCGTCAGGTCATCAGGTGTATCTGCCTGCTCCACGCTGTTGCTAAGCGACTCCCATTTGGTGCAACCATGATACGCACACCGCACTTCCTTTTTTGTAATCTTCTTGTTTAACATGTCATTTTGTGCCTCTATTTCTTCTTTATTTTTATTTTTTGTTATTATTTCACTATGTCATTTGGGTTTTTGTACGTAGTTTGTTTTTTATTAATTGTTTCTTTTTTTAGTATTGTGTGTGTCTTGTGAGAATGTACCAAATAAATGTATCTATCTATCATAGGTAATTTTTTAGTGGAGCTTAACGATCACTGACAAATGCTTGCACTGTGCAAGCATTTGTCAGTGGACAACTAGACTGGACAATATACTAAAATAAGTGTGCTTCTTTCATCAAGCGACCACCTTAGTCATTAACCTAAATGGTCCTCACATGAACTGACCAATACAATTGTATAGACTTTCTCCTATGAGTTTGTTTTGTACACATACAGAGAACTCTCTGTTTGTACTGCAGAACAAAGGCCCCTTCTCAAACAGAGAAGGAACAAGCATTGATCGCCAAGCTTGCTTATTAAGGGGTTGCAATTTCTAAAAATAGGGATGGAGGTTTCGACCAGCACGCGGGCAAAACCACGCGCGAAAGCTAATTGTAAGTACATACAAACCTTTCTCTGAATCACTTTAAGTACCTATTGATGTAAACGGCATATCCGTTTCGTAGTGCAAAAGACCTAACCGTACATTCAGACAGGTACGCAACAAGCCTTTTACATTTTATATCAATCTATAAAAAACATAATTTCCTTTAGATTAATCAATAAAATCTCTAACTTATTCCTCCTCTGATTGCACTAACCCTTAACATGCCTACAAATCGCATTACTAAAGAAATGCATTAACACAACTATGTACACAAATCAAACGGGTGTAATGTCTAGTATATTATGTACACAGGATATTTGTACACAGGGCGTCCATTCAAAACGCATAGCTCGTAAAAACACAGGATTCCTTATTATCACAGGCGGTAAAGTTAGGGTCTGGTCAAAGTGTGACGCAGAGAGGATACTGTAATATTTTTAATAACGCTCTTTAGCTCTTTTAGGATCCTTTTAAAACTACGTAAGTCTACGTTCATTTCTATAGTTTTACAGGTGAGTGTATTTTGTAAGATCTTGCTTTATGAATTTAGAAGATTTAGCGCTTGAAGCCAATTCTAAGGCTAAGTTAAATAAGTTTAACAAATGCGTACTTCAGCTGTCTTATTCTATCAATAGATTTTACAAAGATCTATCGAGTTTAATTAATGGCTTACCAAAATACACCTACACTAATTTGGAATTACACGCATCATGCATCGGTACAGTGTCCTCTGACAAATATTTTTTTTTCTCTTTCTCGCCAACAACATTACCTGCAAATAAACCTCCAAGACCTTATACAACGTTTTCTGGGCACTCAATTTTTTTCAGTTGCACTTTTCCCCCCTATGAGGGTTTTTAGGGGAGAAGTTTAATAATCGGGATAAACGAACGCAAATATTTTGCACAGGCCCTTAGTCTCGCGCCTGCTTTTCTTCCCACAAACACCTTACCCTTACGAAGAGTTACGTAGCCGACAACTGAATGTGTGTGCACCATATAAGCAGTAGAATGCGGTTCTGGCACTACACGTATACGGCTCAGACATTTCCTATATTTTTTTCACAGACTGACAGACAGATTACTGTCTACCTTTCAGTGAAAGCTGTACTTCTACTTGCATTTAATTTAATCTAGCCTACTACGGTTTATTTACAACGAATTGTAGTACTAAATAAATAAAAATAATGACGACTAGAAATATATACCCTCGTCTATTATTTAATATTGAATGTTCATTTTATTTCAGTAATTTTAAGAAAACTTACAGATAATGTGGTCGTGTGAAAAAGACGTAATAATTTGTAGAAAGTATTTTTTATATTTATCTTTATATTAATTAACATTTGTCGTCCGATCAAATCCTAATATTAATTATCTACCACGAGGAATGAGGATTCTCTCGACCGAATTTCAGTACACAAATATATCAACAAAGTAAGAATCTTTAAAACAAATAAACACATGTCTCTGACATCAGTCGTCAGAGTACTCAACTAATTTATCTGTTCTTGGCAAGTAAGGTAGTCAATGGTTCAGTTTCCATCTACACACAGACAGATCTAGATATCTGTTACATTACATTTTCCTGCATAATTAACATGGCGTATAGCCAGCTTTTTGTTGTACACGACAAGATAGGAGATCGCAAGCCAACCAGAATGCATTAGTTAGTGTCTTGATACATCTACTTCTAAGGATAGAGCGGCGAGGAACTGATAGGACCGTCGCTTTTTATGTAATATGTTGGAATTCTTCTGGCTAATGATTCATTAGACGGAAAGTTGTAAAAGTAAAGGAAGTCTCTGAGACCTAAAATGTTTAATGCCTTTAATTATTGCTAATATGAGTAATCCGGCCACAAGAATGATGACGTGCTGGGCCCGATTATCAGGTTAGGTAAATATAGTTTCTTTCTTAGCAATAGCCCAAAATTTGGCAGCATTTTTAAAAAAAATGTTGATCCTGCGATTAATTTATTTTTTGTACCCTCACCTGGTCCTGATAAGGTGGTCTTGACAGACCGGCAGGTGGACCTGGCAGGTGCAGGATCCTGGTGGTCATTTGTAGAACTTTGGCAGTCGTTACAGGTAGGCAGGCGCCAGAAAGTCTACCCGCTTAACCATGGAGTACCGTGTCGCCCATTTACTGGGTTGTGGAGGTCTGGTAGGCTGGCGCTTTACGTAAAACTCTGGTATCCAGCTGAATCCGGTTAGGCTGGAAGCCGACCCCAAAGTAATTGGGAAAAGGCTAGAGAGATGATGATGTACTGCTAGTGCATCTTATCAAGTGTTAGTAATGAAATAGTCCTAAATAATGTGTCTTATATATTTTACTACAAATCAGTAATTAACTATACAAATGACTAAAAGATATGCACACACGTGCGTCCCTCCGTGCATCTAATTCATTTCAAATTCTTGCGAAAATGTAACAATTGTCGGGGTTAGCTGTGACTAAAATTAATTAACACCTTACACCTTCCGCGTTGAGACAGTAGCCTGGATGCCTCTGATGTGGATTAATCAGCTCATTTACATGCTAGCTCTATTCATGGTATCTGAATACATGTCAAAAAATCTAGCCTAGCCTACCTAGTGTTACAAACACGAAAACCTGTGAAGCAATTGTCTTATAACAAAAGTAAAGGAAAAAATGTATAAAATTGTTTTGTATTTTTTTCACTAAGAAATTAATAAACGTTTGTAACGGTGGGCGAGGTCGACACGCATTTGGTTGTTTTATGTCATCTTGCAAGTTAGCAAAAAAACATAAATGTCTTGTCATGTATTGAAAAACCCTTAGTTAATGATAGAAATGGTATTGCAGACATTCTTTGAGATGAGGGAATAGAGATCTGCTTGCTTATCGCCAAAAAAATCCAATCAAGGCACTAATCTTCTTTTGATTAAAAATGTCCTATTGCTGCTCCATATAAAACTTTTCTTTAAATAATTATATTAATATCGATCAACTAAAACTTTGGTTAAATTAGCATTTAATTTGAGTTTAACTAACTACTACCACTAATTAAAAAGCTAGTGGTAACAACAATAACCAACCTTCCGCGTACCGACATCGGCGCGAACAGCGGTGGCCCAGTTGCCCCAATTGATGCATCACCACAACGCGCATACGCTTATAATTTAGTATTTATTGTAGCAACTTTGGTGTTATATTAGCAAAATCGTCTATTTCAAACTACTACGTGGTAATGGAAAAAGATATGACAACATTAATCGTCTTTGAACCTTCCGCGTACCGACACAGTGCGGGTGCAGCGATGGCCCAGTTGCCCCATTGATGCATCACCACAGCGCGCAGACGCATGACAATCAACTATTTACCATAGCAGACGGTAAGGTCGTTTGTGGGTATACGTGGTCTGCGTGTTGTGGTGATGCATCAATTGGGGCATTTAGTTAATAAGAGATTAACAACAAGTAACTTAGTTACAAGAGATTAAATTATTAGTGCGAGGAACTCTTTTTTAGTCTTGTTATCAATCTCGTGATCGCCCAATGGTATGGCGTCCGCCTCTCATGAGGTTGCAGTGTCCTCATCTATGTTACGAATGTGGTTTGTTTGAAATTCCAACACCATACGTCATTGCAAATTTAATTTCGATTTTCGAACTCTGTGAAATGTAAAGCCAGAATTTCCTTATGTAAAATGACAAAATTCATTTTTTTATTTTATTTATATTTTTTTTTTTAAAGAAATTGATTAATTAAAACTCTTTTACACGACAGTATTGTAATTTTCTTACTTTAAGCAAACAATGGTGCCAGTGTTTCCTAACTGACTACTTTGTGAAGAAACATCGAAAAAAAACTCGAAGGTCAATGTCTCTTTAATAATAACATTATGTACCATTATAAAAAATGAGGAAGGAAATTCCTCCAAGTAAGGGCATCAAAAATCTCGTCCGCATCGCTGTCATTATTTCTAATTAAATTTAATAATTTCCTTCGATTTTGCTATGTACGCGAAATTTTGATAGAAGATTGCATTATTATGTATACCTTAATTAACTAAAAGCCTGTTAGAGAATGCCTAAGGAATTAAATCCGCCGTTGTGCAATGTTGTTGTCCATTAAGTTTAAATAAATAAATAAAAAACCATATACTGTAGGTATATTTTTTTATTATTCCTCAACGCTAGCTACCTGAGGAGAGCTGAATAATTCTCGTCACTTCAACAAAAACATCAATCAACACCGCTTCAATAAAGTGATCGTAACAAAAACCAGTAATGCATACAAAACCCAGTAAAATGTAGGACATAATACAGAAAATTCTGTGCACATGACATTAACGTAACAATTGCACTACAAACATTGTTGGTGATCTCAACACCCTGGGTTTTGACCACTGTAGTTACGTAACCATGGTTACGGAGGTAAACAACTCATTCTTGTAATACTTATCAATGATAGAGCTTTTGGAATGGACCTTGAATGTACGAGACATGCATTATTTGGTTTTGAAGACTCGATAGATTGGCGACTTCTTTTATGTAGCTGGATGGCACGCAGTTGACCAAGTGATAAATAAATTTGTAAATCAATATCCTGGGAAAATAATTATATCGGTTCAAACAAACAAGCACTATATTTATGGATTAACTTAAATGTGACTAGATAACTTTTGCATGCAAGTTGCCGCTGCAGTGTGTTCCTAGGCCCATTAATATGCAATGGTAATATGGCGAGTAGCGAGTGCCGTTGTAAATAAATATTTACTGACCCCGTATTCCAATAAAATTTACTATTAATATCTTAAAGAGTTAGGAATTCAGAAAGTTCTAAACGTAGTTATCCAAACTGTACAATACATTTTCTATTACGTAAAAGGTCTCTTTCATAACTTCTGGATAGACTGAGTTTTAATCCGTACTTCCGTACTAATATTATAAATGCGAAAGTAAAAAGTTATCTAGTCACATTTAAGTCCATATTAATACTATAATGCTAAATCGTTTGTTTGTTTAAACCGCCACGCACGCCGCACGGTGGGCTGAAAATCGGCTTTCATAGACTTAGGGATTTCAATTTGCAAGTGCTTGTTTTTATGCCGGATATCGCTTCTATTAGTCATTACTATGTACAAAAATGACACCCGAGTTAATTCTACCCAAAAACGAAGGAAATATAATTTTTTTACGAAAAATTTGTATGAAGCTAGTATGAAAAATCGAATTATCTCCTAAACGGCATGTTTAACCGTAATATCCTTGGAGGTGGTCATAGTGCTAATTATTTATGATTTTTTGGTTGGCGATAGGACGAAAAATTTAATGCCGTTTTTTTTTAAAAAACCGTAAAAAAAAATATTTTTATTTATTTTTACATGTAAAACGATCCCTTTTAGTGTCTAAGTTAAAAAGTTCGATATGTTATTAACCCAAATATTAAGAACACACGAAACAAGAAAAATAAAATAAAAAAATTGCTGTTTTTGACACATTTATATTAATTTAAATAAAAAAAGATTTATATTGAAGTAACATTATGAAGTTATATTTTATACAAAATAAGTTAATTTAAGGAATTAATACTAAGCATTCGTAAAATAAAGTAAAATAAATAAAAAAAAATAAAACATATCATTAAATATTACAAAAAAACCCAAACACACTCAAATACAAATTTACAAATATGTACATATATCTCTTTTTTACAAATTTTCCTTATCACTCTCGTTGTCAGACTCCAATTCTGAGTCAGCATCCAGATTGGATATATCCAAAAATTCGAACTCAGTTTCCTGAAATTGAATTAAGTCGAGAGTTTCAGCAAAAAAGCTCTGCTTTTTCTTGGCATCTAACTTAGGCCTTTGTGCACTTAGCAAAGGGTCCGAAGAAACAACAAGCATATTTAAAATGTCTTGATTGGAATCCTGCCTGCTTCTTTTCCGCGAATGATGTTCTCGAAACCTCCTAAAATCTTTGTTTCGAGACTCTGAGGCTTCTTCCGAGAGAGTCCCAATCGGCACAATATTATTTTTCTCGATTATGTCAGCCCCATGGATTAGTAACTTATGAACGGTTGACGACATGTAGAACCAGTCGTATAGTAATACGTACTTTTCTGCTGTTTTGCGAGCATAATCTCTAAATTTTATTATATCGATCTGCTCTCCAGATGTAATTGCTTGTAAAATTACAGCAAATCTTTTGATGAGGTCTTCATCCAAACCGGTTATAGCTGCGGTTTTATTAGAAAACTCAAAGAATTTTCTTGCAGTATTCCCGTCATTGGTGGTTCCCGAGCCTTGTTTTACTATATCAATCAACAGATTGAGCTCATCTTTGAATTTATTTTGAATTATTTTCTTTCTTGTCTGTAGCATTTCTTTGTGCTCATCACTTCTCGCTGCCCACCGTTTGAAGTCCAGTTTGTATGCAATGTGTAACAGACATTCCATACAATTTATACGGGCGTGTAGGGATGACAAGCCAAACTCATACAGGTCCGAACACACAATTTTTGATGTTACAGCATCTAAGCGGTTCATTTCTGTAGGCTTTGCTAAGCACAGGTAGCACGATGCATTTGATCTAGCTTCAGAAAGGTAAGTACAGACTTTAGCGTCGATCATCGTCATCATTAGTTGATGAGTCACCCTATTATTATTATTGCACTCTGTGGGGATAAGGGCCTCAATTTCTTCATCCATTTGTTTTTTCAGCCCAAGGACAACTGCTTCACTCTCCTTTACAAAAGTAAACTGAACTGGACGACAATACAAAACTGAGCATGGTTTTGGGTTCGTCCATAAAATGTTGTCTCCATCTGTCAGTTTTAGTGGCACCAAGGAGGTCATGAAAATGCTTGAATCATCTTCCTCACCCTCAATTTTCTGCTTGTATCGGCTCTGGTTAGAAGCACCGTCAAATCCCCACTTGGATATCAGCTTCAACTGCTTGTTATGCTCTTCGTTAGAAAGGCTTTGAAGGATTCTTGTAACCGTGATATCAAGTAAAGCTTGAAGTGTAATCCTAGCCGATGAATCAGTAACTGTCACTGATTGCTTCGGAGGGTAGCAATCAAGCTTAGTTTGTTGCACTTTATAGTAAGATGGATAAATATCTTTAGCACCTTCTCGAATGGCAGCCTCACGCAACGTAATATATTGCCACTTTGAGAGTTTTAGCGAAAGAAGCAATCCAAGCGCCTTTTCTGGCGTAAATATGATTGTTTTCGCTGGTTTCTTAAGCGTTTCATTTAATTTAGCGGCTGCTTCAGGATTTTTCATCATGTATTCGATGACAGAGGCGATATCTCCATGCCCTTCTTCTTTTAAACGTGCTGCAGCTGCATATGCCAATTCACTGGAACCTTCGCCTGTGTGTTCATCAGATCTTCTCTTTTTTTGTTTACTTCCCAGGTCTTCGAATGGTTTACGGGATCTTTTCGTCATTGTTCCAATGGACGTTGATGTCGACGGTTCTGGAGAGACTGAGGGCGCTCTTGGTATCTCATCAACACTTGGTTCTTGATTAACTAAAGTTTGCACAAAACTCGGCCAATCAATATTTGCTCCCAACCAATTCTCGTACTTTCTCCTGAAATTATCAAGGAATCGGTTGGATTTCCCCCACCTTTGTAAAGCGGCTCGCGTAAATCTCCGACAAAATTCTTTGAGAACAACATAATCTTCGTCAGACAGGCAATCGCCTATGCGGGATACAACTGCACTAAACAATACTTCATGATCAAATGAAGTACTCTCACTTCGTAGAAGAACAAACAAGTCTAAATTGGTGATTAAACTTTCCATTTTAAGATTTTATAGTCGCAGATTTAGTGTTAGCAGTTACACAGTTGTGAACAAATTAAATTATAAAACAAAACTTTAGCCCTTTTATTGCAAAACGACAATAATTAGGTAACTACCCTCATTAGTTATCTCCTCATTAGCTAATGAAAATCTATAATTGTCACTAACTATTCTTAGAACTCATAGCACTGCTAATTAACAAATTAGCTTACTTATCAGGAAATGTTAAATATAATCCATTGTCGTGAGATATTGAAAATCATTAAATCACCTATTAAGACTCATTAGAAGACCTAATCAGTGTAGTTACTTAATCACTTCTTTTTGGACTCATTAGAAGACAATTGGTAATTTGGTTGTATGAAAAGTTTTAAAACTCATTTTGTGCTGATAAATATCTAGCTCAAACATAGTTGGCTACGTGTGGGTGTACTATAAACCTCTGCCAACTCCTTCGGAAATATAGGAGTGATGCTATTTTATGTTATGTGTAGTTAAAAGTCCGTGTTCTTCAACATAAACACCAAAAGGAATCGTTTCATACGTAAAAACAAATAAAAATATTTTGACGATTTTAAAAAAAAAACGGCATTAAATTTTTCGTCCAATTGCCAACCAAAAAATCATAAATAATTAGCACTATGACCATCTCCAAGGATATTACGGTTAAACATGCCGTTTAGGAGATAATTCGATTTTTCATACTAGCTTCATACAAATTTTTCGTAAAAAAATTATATTTCCTTCGTTTTTGGGTAGAATTAACTCGGGTGTCATTTTTGTACATAGTAATGACTAATAGAAGCGATATCCGGCATAAAAACAAGCACTTGCAAATTGAAATCCCTAAGTCTATGAAAGCCGATTTTCAGCCCACCGTGCGCCGTCCGCACGCAGCGCTTCTCAAAATCGTTCATAATGCGCACCGCAACGGAATGGAACTCCCTGCGACTGTGTTTCCAAATTCATATAACCTGGAAGTATTTAAAAAACGAGTGCATAGGCATCTACTGGGTAAGCTCGCTCCATCGTAGGCTCCGTCTAAGCTCTCGGGCTAGTCTGGGACCAAGAGCAAGTCCATAATAAAGAAAAAAAAAAAAAGACGGGTTGCACTCCGGGAGTGCCGGCAGAAGTGAAAACTTGATTATTAACAGCGTGCCACGCGCATCCATGGATGGTGACAGCTGTCTACTATCCATCCGTCCTACGCTTTTTCGATCAGGTCACGTATCCTGACGCGAGTTTAAGATTTTATACCCATTACAGAAAAAGTGCTCAACGCCGCTAAAGAAGTTTTCACTTCAAAAACGATATAATTATTTTAGTGTTGGATAACTCATTAACGAAGAAAGCTATAGGCTTCCTAGACTATAGCAGCGGAGCGGAGCTACATTCTACGAGAGCACGGCAAACACTAAGCGCCTTACTAATAAACGCTGCATAAAGTTATGACAGGTTTATACGTCAAAAAATGTATGGTTACACAGGCTTTATTCATTGCATAACTTTACACAGTGATTATTAGTAAAGGCATTAAAATAAACAAACAATGGAATAAAACAGCTTAAAAGCAAATAAAATAAAAGTTTTCGATCAAAATATGACCACGACGATGTCGAAATTGGTTTTTCTTAATTCATTTTATTCTCAGTCACAACTATTTTGTTTAATTTAACAGTACAATAATTATTTTAAAACAAAAGAAAATATTTGACCACGTTATTATACTATTGCAAAAGTTCACATACACAAGGTCTGTCTAACCAAATTCTAGACCATAAAATGACACCAAACAATGAATATCGTTTGACCCTGGTTTTTTTTTTCTATTCATAAAATTCCGCCCATTGTTGGTTAAAATTTCTATTGCATGTCTCACGATAACTGTTTTAACTATAATAATTAACTAATTAGTAATGTCATCAAATGTTAACAAAATCTTTATAGTAGCCAATTACCGTAAGACCTAGTAACTTTGAGTATTGAACCATGTTAGAATTTAACCAACTTTAATAAATGTAAGACCCTGAAAATGTTAAAACCTTTATAAAGATTAGATAAGTTGCAATTTAATTTAGGTATTGACAATGAAATATTTATGAACAACATATTCAGGATTTGGCAAGACATAGATAGATACACAAAAAAAAACCGTACAAGTTATACAAAGTGCAGCAAACATTTTTTCGATTCGACAAAGTATGATCGGCCCTAAATAACGTTAAAATTTTTTCTTGCAAAGAGACAACATTTTATTACACGGGTGACCCGTGAAATAATTTTTTTTTGAAGTTTTAGAGACTACGATTTTGGTCACACTTGTAAAGTTCTACTTCCATAAGCCGCAATCAGAGTTGTAAGAATGAGAAAAGTCATGAAACTTAATGGACTACACATTTTTTTTCAGCTCTATTCAGCTTATACCCAGAGAAAACCACGATTTTGTATGACCATGACGCGTTGATACACAAAAAAGTACATACTTATTAAGCATTAATATGAATACCATTATGTTAAGGATTATACTTAGTAGATTTACTTTATGAGGCTTCAACTTCGAACAAATTGATGTGCAGTACTTCGATCTGTCCTATATTATAGACCTCCTAAGTCAAAACAACGCGCGCGCAGCTAGGTGTTGACACCGCGCGCTAATCTCAGCGCGTGCGACGCATACCGGCCGACGCGTACGCATACGCATCTAATCGTCACAGACTCATCGGTGCTAGCGTGTTGCGGTTTGTTACTTGGGTTTTTTATTATTTTATACGTCATCAGACTTATTTTAAACTCTTTTTATGAATTGGGGTGAGAAGGGCTAGTGAGGATTGGGGGCAATATCATAGAGATCGGAAAGGGTTATAGTTCCTCTTATTTATATGACCTTAGGTTGCACAAAGGCACATCTGTATATTATAATATAAGCCGACTTTGTATGCAAGAGATCAAGTATGACTTACAATGTATTCAATCAATCAAGTATGAGTTACAATGTTTTTTAAAAAATACTTCAGATGCTTGGAATTTCTCCTGTACGTATGCGTAAGTAAACGTAAAAACTCGCATGTACAGACCTACGCTGAATTGGCATCAAACTTAAAATGCTGCACTGCACCATACCGATAAAGATTACTTTGTCCATGTGTCCAAATTGGAATCGCAAACATTATTATTCAAATCAACCCTGAAAATCATTTACCTTTCGACAACCAACCGACAGCCGGCTGTCGCGCTACTATTATCTTTCTATTGTGTCTCGAGTCACATGTGTTCGAATGTTTTAATTAGGTACATCTAAAACTTCATCATGCTATTAGAGTTTTTCACGACAGCGACATAATATTATACCAAATTTCACCACCGACCGTCCGCCAGTAGCCCACTGCAGCCCACTAGACATGAAACCCTTCTAGTCGGAGGAAAAAAGCTATTACACAATAAGCATAAACATAGTCATTTACGGCATTGTTAATTACGTATATCAAGACAATAGTTAGTGTATGGTACAATTAACAATGGCAATACATAAAAACCCATAATATGTCAGCCACGATACTCGTATGTATGTATTTTCGCACGTAAGTGGTTTCCGACATCTATTGTATACGACTTTGTACTACTATTATTTTCATGAACTGTGGAAGGTTTTTGCAGATATTCTAAATCTGTTTAACACATAATGCACCTATTCGTTACATTTTTATAGACATGTGTAAATGGCTTTAAAGTTAAAGTACTCTTTTTCGGGAATAGAATTGACTCACGTATCTCTTAGATTGACAATTTGCATAATTATGAATAAATTAAATTCCTACGAGTAGGATAAAAACAAATATTATACGACATCTTATAATTTGGGTTTCCTTTTCTAAATCCTCTTAGAAATAGTCTGTAGAGTGGAGACTGTGGCGAAAACTCTGTCAGTACAGTTAATTTTTGCATATTAAAACCCTATCAAATGGATTATGTTTTGATATAGCAAGATGACATTTTAATTTTTGGAATCAAGTTTTGACAGCAAGGAGGCAGCCCAGCAATTGAACTTTAATTTAAAAAAAGAAGTGGTCGAATAAGCTTGTCATTTAAAACAAATTCAGGATTGCGCATTGAGTATCGTCTTCCCAAAACCGTCAATATCAATATAAAATCCTCATAACTACATATTTGGAATAATTCTTCTTCTTCTTTTAGAACTTTATGGCACATGTTATTACTGGGACTTAGTTCCAGTAATACACAACACGTGTCACAGCTTAGTGTCGTAATAACAGGACTGCCGTAACATGACATCATGCAGTAGAAATGATTTCATTTTTTATAGAGCTGGCTGACTGACGGCCGCCTTATACGAAGTGGCGTGAAGATTATGTCATTGACGAGTGAAAATGCAATAAAATCGATACGATCTTGCAAGGCCCGCCTTCCTTTTAAGAGTTGAGAGGGATGGGTGCGGTGGAATAACTTACTTATAACTTGTTACTGCTTTTTATTAGGCCTCCCACAACATTGATATGTAGATGATCTCGTAAATGTTCCTGGGTCCTGTTATACAGAATTGGTAGTGGAAATCTTTAGGGTAGGCCTTTGTTTTGTCAGGGATTCGTCAAGTGTATACCGTGCTCCCGACTTGCGGTAGAGGTAAGAACCGTAGGGTTTCAATCGGTAAGAGTTGGACATAACCCTCCATCTTCACCTGACGCAGAGCATCCATGACGATTTCCCCACGAAAAAAATATAAAAAAAGCTAGGCCCTTGTCCAGCAGTGCATGTTTTTGCCTGATAATTATAACGATGATGAAAAACTTGTCAAAACTAATATAAGTAAGATCTAGATGGGTTCCTCTAAAACTGAAAAGAAGAAATGGGAAACCATCTAAAGACAGTTTGGCAGAAAGGAGATAAATAAGCAAGTAGGTCAATGAGATGAACACCATAGCCCACAAACCCCCACAACTCCAAGGGCATAGGTTCTTTCCTTGTAGACCCATCACAGGCCCATCGTTGCTGTATTGGCACCTTGCAAAGTTCCAAGCATCATTCGGACGTCTCGTCTATTGAAAACTCTCCAATAATGTCGTATAATGATGCAATCAGCATTTTAAAATATTTCAACATTACACATTGGATTAAGTTGTTAGATATTTGTGGGAGACGTAATAGACATCGGTATTGCTCGTTAGCTAAATCGGTTATTTAATTCTGCTCAAGGTTGTAGTATATTTGAAGATAAAGAGAACAAAAAAGGTAGAAAAACGTTAAACGTTGTCCCACTCTAAGAATGTTTCCTGGTCGTAGAGTATTTTCAAACGTATAAACTATAATAGCAACACTCATCAAATATTATGTGCATTTAAATATAGACCTTACGTTTTTATATTTGACACGTACGGGAAGCTAACCCTCAACGTGCAGCGTAATGGTGCGATTTGTGTTTTTTTGCTAAATATTTGCGTGTTTCAACGTAATATCCACCTTATTCTAATAAGTTTAGAGTATAGATCGTATAACCCAAGTAAACTTTGTCCAAAACGCCAAGTAAAGTTGCACTATAGCAGTCAATTCTTCAACGAAGACGCTAACTGCATGAAGGTATAGTCCTTACAACCAATAGCAGTGTAACGCCAAACATCGTACTTTTAAAGCATTACAGCATAACAATGATACAATACCGTATTTCCCTCAGTTACGAGTAAATGACGACACAGAATGACAAGTTGACAATACCCTCGATGAATGCTAAATTACCTTATTAGTGACAATTAAGGTGAGAAAGGAATTATTTAAAACCGATTTGATAAGAGAGGTTTATTTATGATGTTATGGCTTGCGCAGGATTGGCTGTTGCGCTGTATATCGCAGGATCGATTTCCGGACGGGACAATTGCAAAAAGAAAGTCAAACCTCCAAATATTTTTTTGAATTGTCAATGCTTATATGGCCTACCGGTATTTCAACTATAACACCTATTTTTTTAAAACAAAAGAAAAAAAACCTAATACCAACAGGGTAAACCTATGCATCGACAGACAATTTGTAACATAAAGTTTTCTTCCTTAAAACAGGACAATCATAAAAGTTATTTCAATAGTTATTCTGTCGTACAGAAGTACTAGGAAAACATAAACAAACACTAACTAAACCGATAAAATCCTTGAGACACACTATGGAAAGTAGAGCATCGATGCATTCTTCGCGTGTCAATAGATACCATCTATTTAAACCTGAAGTCAACTTTCCACGTTAGATACAAAGTCCAAATTCCACTACAGTTTTGACTTCACATAAGTCGTTTTTAATAGGATTTAGAACCTAGATCTATATTGTAAGAAGGAGCTGTGGGAACTGCATCTGCGTCTCTTTCGAATGCAGTTGTTATTTATAGTATTAGTTCAGTGTTGGTGGCAGTATGCTAAACCAGAGGATGTAGAAATTGTTGGAATGTCGCACTATGTAGGAGGGAGTTGAGAGATCCGAGAAGCCTGATATTGTCATGATTAATCGTCGTGAAGGTGACATGCATTTAACAAGTGATTGCTAATCGATCTTGGCTTATATATCCCGGATTAGTGATAGAGATTATGATAGATATTATATAGATTTGTGATAGGGATTGTCCGGGTGAAAAGTATCATTAATCCTTCAAACACACGTGATTGTGACAATAGAAAGACAATAGCAGGTCGTTGAAAGGTTAAACCTATATCTGAGATTGCAGATTATAAGTAATAGTGTATTTTAAAAATAAACGATATCGGTGTGCTACTACTCTCGCGGTCTCCGTGCTTTCACAATCATTTTTTTTTTGCACTGCTCAGCTCCCGTAGTTCGGAGCGTTATGTTACATAGCCTATATAAGCCTTCTCGATAAATGGGCTATCAACACAAAAATATTTTTTTAATTAAGACCGGTGGTTCCTGATTTGAGCCGTCAACCAAGCATACTAACAATCTTTTAGTTTTATAATATTAGTATTGATAGGTATATATATTCAGCATATACTCATTAATCAAGCAATAATTATAAACAAAAAATAAGGGCAATCCGAGTTGTAATTCCAGCGATTGGACACTCTTCTAAGTGAATATTTACTAGCTGTTAGCTGTACATACACATTTGGTACAGCGATTCTCATTTTTTCGTTTCTAATTTAATGGTCACTTTAATGCTCCCAAAATACGGGTTCGTTTCAGTCTAAATCTCTTTTTTCAACTCATATTTACCACTGTTTGGTAACACGGTACAGTTACAAAGGGTCAAATCTGGAGAATATGCTGGTCGTAGTGGCAATGCATATCCCAATTTATGTCTGAAATATCGTGATTCATTAAGACTTACTGCCCATAAATAACCGCCAACTTCCTACAAGTTTCAAACCATTTCATTTCTTAAAGCATTGTTTGACCCACAAACAAAACTACCTTATTGTTACATAAACACTGGCCTCCAAAGCTAGGTCCTTTGGGCCTATTACAAATGTTACAAAATCCGGGACACTTGGCAACCTACCAACCTAGCATCTAGCATTGTACTATATTTATGAATGCTAATTAATCGTGCTGAGTTGCTTAGTAATTAGTGGTTTGTTTGATTGGGTTTATTGAAATCGGTATTATTGTGGCTTGTAATTTTTTTAAATTAAATCGTGCGACTACAAAATTTCAAGTTGTTTGTGGTGAGGGTCGAGAATTAATCTGAGCTGCAATCAATATTTTTATTGTAAATGCGAAAGGAACTCGGCATGTCTATATGTTACCCCTTCACGGTTAAACATGGTCAAGAATAGATTTTGATAAGATTTACGTAGCAGTTTCTTGAGGTTTATCTCAAGAAAGAACATCGGCAATTTTTTAATCCGTGCCTTCGTCTTTCCGTTAAACGACATTAACACGAAGGGAGTCGCGGGCAAAAGGTATTTATTTAAGGTTGGATCAGAAGTCAGAAAGTCTAAGAAGCCCTACTGTAGTGGAAAACATAAATATTTCTTACTCCTCCGCTGTTCTTTACTGATTAGTTTCCTTGCGGAATCCAAGACAGTTGAATCGTTTCTCCGGGACTCGACGAGTTTCATTGCTCTGCGCTTAGTGTGGCGGGATTGTTGTAATTAAAAATAAATAGCCCTACTCTCCTAAAATCTCCGACGTAAAAAATTAAGGACATTAACAAAAACTACGCAAAAACAGTACCGTTTTCAAATAATGTTTTCCTATTGTATAACGAACAAACGTAGGGGTCTATTAGAGTGGCAGTCGCGTATCTAAGCGATGCTATCTGCGTGAGATCTGCGCGGACGATGTTTACTGATGCAATCATCGTACCATGCTAAATGTTGACTGTTTAGTAGTTTATTTGTTTTTAACAACGAGTAAACTGACTTTAAATATTGAACTGGGAAAAATAACGATTATTACGGAAGGTCCAACTTCGAAAATGAATATTGTTCTTGTTATGTCTTCGAAGGCAATAAAATAACATCATTTCATTATTCATCATTTCTATTTGTGAAAAACTTGTGTTTCTGCTTTTTAGTGCCGATTATCCAACTTACAATAGCTTTTCCCAGCATTCTTTATTATACATTATACATATCTTTTTACATATTTTTAAAAAAAGTAATTTCATAATAATAACATTTTTATAAAAATATGTATAAAAATAGTGCTCCACCGTCGCTAGGTATTGAGACCCAAGCTAACGATGGTTAGGGATCCAGAGTGAGGAACCTCCTCACAATGCGTGCCGTGTCCATGACAACTGCCTTTTGTATCTGATTCCTGAGCCAGCTGTTGAGCGATAGCTTTTGAATATGTTGGTCAAAACTTTTCGCTATGAGACCATTGACTGACACAACTATCGGTACAATAATTGTCGTGTCCATACTCCACATGCTGGTAACCTCATAAGCGAGGTCAAGATATTTCATCATTTTCTCTTTCTCAGCTTTAATGAGGTTCTCATCATGGGGAATAGTGACATCAACAATTATTGCACGACGCATCGATCGATCAATTATCACTATATCAGGTTTATTAGCAGGAATAAACCTATCAGTGATAATTGATCTATCCCAGTAGAGCGTGATCTGACCATTGTCGAGAACTGGCTCCGGTTGGTACTGATAATACGGTACCTCGGTTTCAACAAGGGCATATTTAAGGGCAAGTTGTTGGTGGATGATCCTGTCTACGAGGTTATGTCTATGCAAGTACTCGCCGTTAGCAAGACGAGAACAACCAGAGACAATATGTCTTATTGACTCACCGGGAAGGTGACAAGCACGGCAAATGTCCACGGTACCGTCTTTGATTATATGCCTCTGGTAGTTTCTCGTCTTGATAACTTCGTCCATAATTGCAAAGACAAAACCTTCGGTTTCACCAAACAGGTTACCGAAACGTAGCCAGGCCACGGAGGCAATCGGGTCTATATCAGGCCCCGTAAGAGCCCGAAAAAACCTTCCATGTAACTCCTTACCCTTCCATACGTCCCTGCGGTCCGAAGTACTCAAAACCAAGGGTTTTTTCCAGTTCCCGTTTGCCAAGGATAGCGGTGTGAAACCCTTGTCAACCGTCACTACATCTCGATGCATACCCACGCTTGAATGGAGAAAGTACTCTCTGAGATTGTACACCTCTCGATTATGCAGATTCTTGGCATTGAGGAATCCCCGCCCTCCGCATCTTCGAGGGATGTATAATCTCATCACAGAAGACCGTGGGTGGTGCATCCGATGTGCAGTTAACAAAGATCTCACTTTCCTGTCCAATGCATCTAATTCAGTTTGAGTCCATCTAAGAATGCCAAAAGAATAGGTCAACAATGGCATAACCCAGCCATTGAAGGCGCGGACCTTGTTGCCGCCGGATAAAAGACTGTTAAGTACTTTTAAAAGGCGTGCCAAGAACCGCTCCTTCAGTGACTGTTTTACTACCTTGTCGTCGATACCTAGGGCTTGTGGCATTCCTAGATATTTGTAGGTTTCGAGTTCAGAGAGGGATCTGAGAGTAATATCCTCGGAAAGTAATAAATTGTCTGAATTTACTACATTTCCAGACTGTACATGAACGACCGCACACTTGTCCACACCAAACTCCATCCCTATGGACCTGCTAAACGATTCAGTAATCTTCAGCAGGTCCACAAGCTGTGAAGTTTTTGGTGCGTACAATTTGAGGTCATCCATGTACAGGAGATGAGATATAGGCTCAGCCCCTCTGTGAAGACGAAAGCCTAGCTTTGAATCCCTTAGTAAAGTACTTAAAGGATTCAACGCAAGGCAAAACCACAAAGGGCTCAAACTGTCGCCTTGGAAGATACCGCGATTTATCCTGATCACGTTCGACGAGATACCAGAACCTCCAGTTCCTGGTTGACGAAGAACTGTGGTCCAGCGCCCCATACAAGAACCAAGAAGGGCGCGAACATCTGCATGTACTTTATAAAGTTCTAGTACCCTTCTTAGCCAAGCATGTGGCACCGAATCATAAGCCTTCTTATAGTCAATCCAGGCCATGGAGATGCTCTTTTTATTTCGTCGAACCTGATGGCAAATGGCCATATCAATGAGGAGAAGTTCTTTGGTACCACGGGCTCGCGCCTTACATCCATTCTGAGATGGAGCCATAATGTTATTTCTCTCGATATGAGTATTAATTTTGAACTTCAGAATGGATGTAAGTAACTTATAGATTGTCGGGAGACAAGTAATAGGTCTATAATTTCGCGGATCCGTGGTACTGCCAGACTTATGAAGAAGATGAGTGACACCAGTAGTCATGAATTCTGGGAGCTCCCCCAACTCGAGGGCTTCTTGAAACTGCGCTGCCAAAAGCCCGTGCGAACAGTGAAACCACTTCAACCAAAAATTGTGCAATCCATCTGGCCCCGGACTTTTCCAGTTTGGGGCCAGACTAATTGCACTAGAAACATCATTTTGATCAATTTTGATCGAAGGCATTGGCTCCACTACTTCGCAAGCGCGTTCGACAACACGCATCCAATCACCCTCATAATGGTAGCCAGGCATCGACCATATATTGTGCCAGAACGAGGTCATTGCGTCTGCACTGGGCGGATGCATGTCACCCAATTGTTGCGGTTGTTCCCAGTTTCTATACACCTTCTTTTCATCACTTTGAAAGACACGATTGATATGAAATCTATTAAACCTCTCCCTGTAGCGACGTATTCTGTTTGCCCAAGCGTAAACTTTTTGTTTCCAAAAATCTATGCGCTCCGTAACCCAGTTGATATAATTATCAGGTCTGATATTCATTCCTTCAAATGCCTGGTTTACGAAGCGCATAACTCTCGGACGAGTGTTTCCACTCTTAAAGGCAATAAGTTTGGCTATGAGGGTCCTCGCACGATTTATACGTTTCTCAATTCTGTACTGCCACAATGGCGCACCAACAGGAGGGCGAGAGGTCTGTTCCTTTGGAAAACGTATTCCAGACACCGTGCAGGCGGCCACAGCTCCACAGTACAGAATTGAGTGTGTAAAACTAAGTGTGTTACTATTTGATAAATATGTCGATAATAAAGGGTTAAGGGCCCCCATAAGCGCAAGATTACGTTTGTTGATGGGCAAACGAGGTAGTCGCGGTCGAGACAAAGGTGGGCATTCATGATACATAGCAATCGCACCCTGCAAAGCGCTCCTCAATTGCTCATTATCCTGGCTAGAGACACTAACCTGAACATATTCATTCTCTTCACACTGGTTTTCACGCGGAGATAAAACGGAATCCTGCAACTCCGTAGGATTAGTTGGAGAAGAGTCAATATGAACACGTTGAGTCTCTAGGCGCAGTCGCTCAAGTACATCATCATCCAGCAGTTTACGCCGCTGGATTAGTCGCACTCGGTCCGACAGTCGTTGTGCAGTAATGGTAACAGCCGGTTCAAGAGCCTGAAACATAGACAGCATCCTGGGACGATACGCAGCGAGGTTAGTTCCCCCTTCTGTCGCCCCATAGTAGGCCCGCATGACACATGTATTTAACTCGGTCGTCCATCTCATGCGGCGCACTACACCACCGGTAGCGGGGACTGACGGCGGAGCACAAGGTTCCGCTTGATGTCCCAAGCTGGCCGGCAGCGGCTGTCGCCCTCTCAGGGCAGGTCTTCTTCTCGGGGAGGGCGCTGACGGCCCGGCAGCGTCTTCATCACTGGACCCGCCGGTAGCGGGCGGGGTGAAAAATTCATCCTCCGACGAGGGTGACGAGCCGGGCGGAGATGTTGGGCGTGCGCTATGATCTTCTGTGTGTGTACCCCGCTGCCGACGCAAGCGGCAAGGGTATCGCTGCATACCTTTTGGTCATGATTTTGGTGGTGGATTTTTTATTGTATTCTTTTATTATATTGTAAATTGTAAAATTATATATTATTTTAAAATAATTTGAAATTTGTCAGTGTGACAGCAGCGGGCGAGACCACAGATAATACAATAACTTATTACTAATTAACCAATAGCTTATTATTAATTTATTCAATTTTTAGGTGTTAACACAAAACAAATGGGATCACTTCAAATTTAATTGAATCATGCAGATCGATGCACAATTGGCGATGAAATCTCGCGAGAAACATTTTAAAAAACATACAAACTAAGAGATGCCCTCGCAGGGTAATCTAGTAGTAATTAATTTTGAAATTAAAAGATCTAAATATCACTTGTTCTTAGTTTTAATACTCCAGGAACCTTTTCTTTGTAACAAATGTCATAGTAATTAAGTATGCAATTCTCTACTTTTAACAGAACAACACTATAAAAACGAACGATGCCATAAATAAACGCAGTACAAATGCTTTAGCTTACCAATATTTTTGTCTCCGTCGCACAACAGACAAAGTACGATGGTTAGATAGAGATAAAGAATGGCTTAAGTACGTGCTAAGTAACGTTTATTTATCTGTAAGTAATGTTACGTAAAACGACCGACGCTATGAAAATTCAAAACGCGAAAGTTTAAAAGTTGCTATGAAAATTATCAGATTCAATAGTTATGTTTGTTGTAACGATATAATATAAATATATTCATACGGAATATAGAGTTGCGATATTTCTACTAATAAGGAATTCATTTAATTTTTCATTAAAACCATTACAACTTTATTTGAAAGCTTACTCTACCAATGTAGAATAAAATATTTAGGACCATAGTTGAATTTAAAAACAATCTGTTCATGGTTTTAATTTCAATATTTAGATTCTGAAATAAAAAGACAGACAGTTCTTTCATTTCAACGTTCAGACCCCTCAAAATCTGAATTAATTTTCCTTATCGATAAATAAATTTAAAACCATTTAACAAAAACATGCACGCATTTTCCGCGAACATTCATTACAAAGGTCCATTCTGCCCGAGCGCACGTCTGGTTGCACAAACTAATCGGATTGTCTCCGTCTGCACAGAATTGGGCAACTAGAGCAATGTGCCTGTGTTGTAGAGATAACAAGGGCCAATGGTCTGACGTGGGGAATGGTAACATCGTGTTATATTAAAATTGAGTAAAAAATGTACTATTCTTTATTATTTTGTATTTTTAATTATGACGACTAAATTCTGATAAAATATCTAGTATTCGCCTATTATGGTTCGAAAGGTATGGATCTAATAAACAGGAGGATAGACTGATGATAAACAGGAGTAACTGTAGGTATTAGTAATAGAGTTCCACTTAGATTACTTCTAGTACATTTTGGGAACCATAAAAAGTACAGCAGGATTGCCAACTTAGCTTTGGAAAATCACAGAAAAATCAAATTCAAAGACATTTATTTCACTTAGACCATTTACAGGTACTTATAATTAGTCACAGAGTCGGTCAGTTAGTCAGAAAGGTGACGCTGGTTGCCTGTTCTAAAACGTAGGTAGATCTCTATGGAGAAGAACAAAACTAAATAAAGTTCAAAATAAAATAACTGGCTCAAAAACTCAACCTAAGTTAGAAAGATAATTAAAGTTACTTACTCGTACATACATATATCTTTTTCCAGACACATTTATGTAAAAGTAAAGACTTCAACGATATGGATAGCTTCCTTTGGCCCAAATCTTGTTATTACTAAACGACATCCTTGAAGTAATAGACCGGGCAGAATTTAATACAGCTCCTAAATAATAGGCAGATAAATTGGAACCAGTTCGAGTCGAGTCCGGGGTTGCATCATGCCTTCCTGCACTTAGTTCGACACTTAGATCAGAGAATAAACAAAGACTGGACAAATGAATTAGGAGTAATTTTGAAATAGCCCTAAATTCCCTTCTTGTTATTTTTCTAAGCATTGTTCTATTTTTTTTTTATTGAAACCCGTCCTTGTTTCATAACAAAGAGGAGAGAAAGAAAGTCCGTACTAGTATTATAAATGCGAAAGTAACTCTGTCTGTCTGTCTCTTCTTCACGCTTAAAACACTGAACCGATTTGAATGAAATTTAGTACATACATAGTCTGGGACCCGAAAAAAGACATAGGATAGTTTTCATCCCGAAAATTCCCCGGAAACGGCAACTATTATTCTACGCGGACGAAAGTCGCAGGCAAAAGCTAGTTGTCTATAAAGATATTTTAAATTACATAAAGGTTTAGGTTCACCAAAAAGCATGTATTTCGTCTGTGCCTTGATTACCAAAGCAACGCACAGCCAAAACCACTGAACATGAACATTTTTTATCAGTTTATTTTTATGACGTACACTTGATTTAATTAGATCAAGTCGGGCTTTTCGTCTTATTGGAAGAGCAAGCCATTGACTCAAAACTGTAACATACAGAGGCTTCTACTCATCATAATTCTCTACTATGAGCACAGTACCGACATTGATTGGAAGTATGGAGTAGGTATCTCTCTATTTTTATTTTTATTTTTTTTTTTTTTTTTTTTTTAGTCGTTCAATTACTACCGTAATTGAACGACTGTCTACCTAGAAAAAATATACAATGGTATTTTAATTCATCCAAATATATACAGGTACTAGTACTTTATTACATAATGAGGAAGTGTACCAATTACTTGTAATCTTTTACGGGTCTTTAATACGCAAGAGTGCTATTACCTTCTTTTGACGATTGGCAGTTTCAGATGCTGGGTTGTCCTTATTCACTCTCTATACTTGTCTACTCTACCAATCGATACCTTCCTTCGTCCTATTGGACAATTTATACATCATTGTGCAATCGTACTAATGCCTTTTTGATATACATCCTGAAGTTTAGTCATTTCGCTGCGTTACAAAATTGTAATTAACTTCGATTGCTCCAGAAAACACTTAAAGGTTGTCGGTACTAATAATAAATATACGTAGGTACCAACAGTTGTCCTTACAAGCATTCGCTTGATTAGAAAAGGTAATACCATGGTATACCTTCTTGAAATCAAAGAAGTAATTACTAGCATTATCTTCAGCCTTCGTGTGGAAGCATTCTTCAATTTATTTGAAGAATTTTAATAGTAATGAAGCTATTTTAAGTAGGAGGTGCGTTTGCACTAGGGGACAATTGTTTTTAAGGTACGCAAGGCTTGCATTCTATACGAATATCTCTAGAAAACATCTAAATGATGTCTTGGCGTTCTCTATCAGCTGTTAAGATTTTGTTGTACAAATTACTTGACATAAAAACGTTTTTGAGTTAATGTTGTTTGTTAACTTAAGGCTTATATCACAGGCTTATAAAGTCGAAAAAAATATCAGCTGTTTCATATATTACGGTCGGAGGGCATTGAACTTTTGTTAGGAACAGCTGATATTTTTTTTGCGATTTCAGAGTTGGTTCCATAATAAAAGTTGTTTGTTTTGATGGGTAGAATCATCTCCTAGCGGGTGGTACAGGACTAAAAATTCACCTAGTATACATTGGTTTTAATCCTCTGGATACTAGATTCTGAGATTGATTGAAACATGTTAACATTGATGCAGTGCTGATCCAGCGCCAAAATCCAGTGATGCTGGCGCCTGCTATTGTATCAATATAAATGAGCCTTAAGTCATCTATTGTTGTGTCAACAACATTGTTTATATAAATCGTGCGTATGTTAGAAAAATAATACGAAACTATCTATTTTTCTACTCAATTTAAAAATAAAGAAATTTATCTTTGAATACCTTTTTTTTTTTGTTAGTGGGAAATCATCCAATGACTGCTCCCATCCTGGGTGCGGCGGGAGGGCGTGTCAGACACTTACTGACTAAAACCCACTCATGTTCCTTCGATTGCCTTTTATGTTCAAGGGTCACGGTGACTACTATACACATTCCGCAACCCCGGCAGGCGTTGGCCCTAACGGGCCCCTTCCTGTGCTGACTCCTTCTCTTTGAGGCGCGCGTGGAACACTAACGCGCCGTCGACGCGGTCCTGGTCCTAGCCGGGCGGCGAGCTACCCATCGCTCGCCTTCCGCAGAACCGCGCCTACGGTGGCCGGTAGTCGTCTTGCGATCTTTGAATACCTGAAAGCTAGACCTAGTCATATAAGAAACAACTGGTGAAAGGTTAGTGGGTTGTAGGTTGAGTGCTAGTATCGTAAGCATTAAGCTACAATGTCGCCCCGAGACATTTCATCGGTCAAAGGCGAAGGACTTTTATGTAAGAAGTTTTTTTTATGGAAAATGACTGTGTAGGTAACGTGTTTTAATCTTTACATAATTACTCGTCCTGTATCTTTAATTGTAGAATGTCCCCCCCGCCTAGCCTTTGGAGGAACCTATCAGAAATAATTTGGGTATTTCTTTTTTCTGGAACTTGTAGCAGGCGTCCGTCACTCGCTCAAGGCCACGCGTTTTATGCCTACCGCTTCGCGTATCGTCGACGATACAACGAACACCGGGCTGTCGCGCGCCCTGATGAGTGCTCGCGCGTCACGGGTACAGCGCTGACAATCAAAATGCCGAAACCACGTAATTATTGCGTGATTATTGTGCAATTCCCCTGTTTCCCAATTCTCCTGTTTCCCTTTTGATTATTTATTAAAATTATTCACGCGGTTTTGGATATTTTCGACACTAAAATATATTAGTCGGTTATTCAAGGAACGAAAAATATGCATCAGTCATTTATCAAACTAAAAAATATTTGATCAACAATAAAAAAATAATTGTTTTTCTAAAACATTCGTTTTATTACCATTATCATCATACGTATAACCCTAGCAGATTTGCTGGACGACACGCACACACGTTAGTCGCGCGGCGGGCAAAAGAATCTCAACTCTCTTTGTGCGACCTTATGGTACATTTCTCCTTGCTGCAAACAACTGGTATTATTATTATGATTTTGTAGGCTATTATAGTGTAGGTATTTTGGTTTTTGTATTGGAGTGAAGTATCTGTTACGTAGTAACTATTTATTAATCTGTGCTTGTAGTTCATCAACATATTTTATATGTGTATATAGATGAACTAGAAATTCACATAAAAACATTATAAACTGACTGAATGAATGTTGATATATCAACTTATAACCAAAATTGCTGGTCCTAGAGACATGAAACTTGTGAAGCAAGTATCTCTTAAGGGGTAGAATTGTGGATGAAAGTTCCACACGCACATGGCTGTAGCCGCGAGCGAAAGTTAAATGATAAAATGAAGAGATGATATATTTATTTTGTAAAATCGATGAATATCACTTTTTTAAATATAAATTATTTCCTTATTTTGAGCGGGCGACCTTGTTTTAAACACTGAAAGAAGGATTTCTCTATTGTACATCCACTCTAATAAAGGCAATACAGGGTTATTGGTAAAACACCGACATCCTCTCAGGACTATGTTACTAACATCATAATCAACAACTTTGTTCTACGACATTTTAAAAATTATCATATTTTAGTTCATTACATTTTCATACAAAATTAAAAATATTTAATTTGAACACTCTAAATGTGACGAAGTCTGCGTAGCATACGAGGACAGTGCGCGGCAAGTGTGGGTATGTGGTTACGGCACAATACAGAGTTGAAATGTGTTAGATAGGACAACGAAATCTTGAAGATTTGTTTTTGGTAAATGTATAACATTTTGTAAAAAATCATAGAACAAAAGTTGTTGTTTATGATGATAGTAACATAGTCCTGAGAGGATGTCGGTGTTTTACTAATAACCCTGTATAATACCAGCAAGTTTTAATTACGGTACACACCACCTGCATATCCAGGACAATTGGACGACATCCAATGTCGAATGCCCCCGACACAATAAACTCGTTTTGTCCTACGCTTACTTCGACCCACTATGACTAATTTAGTATCGTGGGAAACACTGTTAATTATGCCTTGTGCTATAAATCAATTTGAATGGACGTGTATTGTTTCGGTATATCTGCTGGAACATGAAAATCCCACTAAAAACATTTCATATAAATGTAGCCAAGACAACCACATAAGGTATACCTGTGAAAAATATATCAGATCTCATGTAGAGCCAAGCTTCTGAATCTACACGGCCTAACTCTACAGACCCTAACTTCACAAACTCTACATATCAGTAAAAATGTATGGCTTCGCCGTTTCGCTACCGTCGTGGAGGTGATGCGAAAATTAAGTTTTTGAAGTAAGTACCGAAACAGCCAAGCCATACATTTTTACTGATATGTAGAGTTTGTGAAGTTAGGGTCTGTAGAGTTAGGCCGTGTAGATTTAGAAGCTTGGCTCTACATAAGATCTGATATATTTTTCACAGGTATACCTTATGTGGTTGTCTTGGCTACATTTATATGAAATGTTTTTAGTGGGATTTCAGTTCTTTTTGTAAGTTGCTTGGCAGTATTTTCAGTGTTTTTTTTTTTTCTTTTTGTTCACAGATTTTTTTGACTAAACTGACCTGAAAGTCCCACACTTTTTATTCTTAAAATACTTGACCGTACAACGGTGATCTTTCGATCTAGGAGAAATTATTAAAGGCTGTTTTGCGCTCCCGAATAACTGTAGTATAAGACTCCACAATATAAACGAGTTTTCGTACAAACGTGCAAACAATATTATTCTCAGCTCAGATACATAAAAATTCAAATAGTACTTATACTTTCCGATGTAACGAAACCATAGCGCGATCTATTTCGATCCCAACGCCATCTAGGGAAGTAAGACTTAAACTTTTTGTCATCGAGGATCGCGCTACGATTCTGTTCAACACCGTAACAATTTAGGTATGTATGTATATTAACCAATTACCAATACATAAAATTATGGCCACTGAAATAAGCCGCAAAACTTATTTATACGAATACGAAAAATATTGCAATCGCAACACGACCGTCAACGACACAAGTTTATAATTTTCTTAGGTGGTTGATACCAAACTTACCAAATTTCTTATACCAAATGTCAGCTTTCTAGCACTACAGGAAGTAGCCACATCAGTAGTGTCGGCTTTCATAGCCCATAGCCCAATAGCCCAATCTTTCTCTTTGCATTTTTACTTGATTTGTTCAAACAAACTTCCACACCCCCATTTTAGGGGATGGAGGTCGAAATCTATAAGTTTATGAATTTTTCTGTTGGTTGTATACTAAACTTAGGCTACATACCAAATTTCAGCATTCTAGCACTTCAGGAAGTAGCCAAACATTTTGATGATCATCAGTGTGTCAGTGTGTCAGTGTGTCAGTGAATCAGTGACGAAATCGGTGTATTTTAGATATCAATAAAATCTAAAGTATAAAAGCTATTCAATTGAAACTTTGTATGTTTATTGAGTCTGTTATTGACATTATTTCTTGTGAATATGAAGTGTCTGGTACATCGGATACCAACTCTATGAGGGTTCGAAAAAACGACGAAACACTTCGAGAAAAGGTAGGTAGTGCCCCTGCGCTTCGCTTGCTTGTCTTGGCCGGGGGCACGACCGTGCCCCCCGATTTTAATTATAGTTAAAATCTTCATCAAAAGTGGTCTTTACCAACCCTATGGTTTTCGTTTTTTTTTTTTGTTTAGTTAATCTTTAAAAATTACTGGTAGGATTCGCATGATCCTAGTCATTTCCTTATAATTTAATTTAGACTATTAAAAGTTTATAAAGTTATTGTTTGGCATTTTAATTAGGCATTGTATTTTTTAGTTCAATTTGTACTACTTAACTGGCAAAACGCATTCGTAGTACGCATTTTCGATGTCAATCTAGAAATTGATTGTGGTTGGGAACACCGAATTTAATAAAAACACTCGTCGTCAAAAAATCACACCATCGTAAGGGATGCCTTGGATAGAATCCGATGGAAGCAGAACAACAGCTCCAGAACGAACCGTGATTTGTCTTATAAGAACATATTCTCAAAAAGCCAAAGTAAACTAGTAAGCAGTTTTTTGCGTTTTTATCGTATCAATAACAATGATTGGTAATTTAGGCATTTACTGCCATTTACCTCGCATGCCTGGCTAGATCAATATCTTTATACTTAACTGCTACGCATCACACGGAATCGTATTAGCGTAGCCTACTTCTGGGCTCCCTTCTCCTTCAACAAAAATGGACCCAACCGTAACTTAACCAAGCACTCACCTAAAACATCGTAGTACAGGATATGGCAAAACCTAAACTCAGTTTCACAACCAAATAACAGTTGCCGTTTACAAATTAGATACCAATCATTATACTATGTATCAGTTATTTAAGGTACCATTACAATTATGTACACTTTACACTGGGAGGGCTGGCAACATTAACTACACATTTGTGTAATTTTTGTTTGTGTTTTTGTAGTTAGTTAGGTAATTTATTTGACGAAATTTTCTCCACTACTTGCCGTTCAGCGCTATTCTTATGCGTCACATTGGCAGATCGTCTTTCATTTGTTTATTTGTGATCGATGGTCTTCGTGTAAGTTCTTGGGGCTTTGAGGATAATTCAATGTTATCAAATTACTTTTTTACTCTCACGGTTCCTGTATCATAATTAGTATTTCCCTGGAGTCATTTTCGATCTATATGGCTATTCTACGTATGTATCTTTTAACTACTAAATATACAGAAAGTTTTGAGAAACTAAAAACTATCTTCTATAGATTAAATATTTTTATTGAATCTTTTCAAAAAACTCTTCAGCAGCCTCTATACAAAGCTTCATGCGTCTAAACCAATTTTCAACACATTTTTTCCAGTTCGACGCAGACACCTCTTTCACGGCCTTCTCGAAGGCTGCTAGCACGTCTTCCGGCGAGGGAAACTATATCCCTTTTTAGCAGAATTTTTATTTTAGGGAATAAAAAGAAGTCACTCGGTGCTTGTCAATGTTGTGTGGGTGTAAGGGTTGTAAAGAGGGTGCTCCAAGACTCCAACCTCTGCGGTGTCCAGGAAGTACATCGTTTCGAGCGTCGAGTGCGCGGGCTCGTTTTTATGGTGAATCAGAATCCCGCGGAGCCCGGTGTTCGGTCGCTTGTTGCTCATTGCAGACAAAACTTCTGGCAAGCATTTTGTGGTATACCATTCGTCTTTGATGCTGCTTTGGCCTTGTAATGAAATTACATTCGATACCCCGTGAAAGTAAAGAAACTACCGATCAAAAGTTTGCCTGTGCTTCTCGATCGCTTCACTTTCGTAGGCGTTGGTTCGTTTTGAAACAGCCTTACTGTCGACTGACACTTTGTTTCTGGATCATATTGATAAATTCAGAATTTGTCACCTGTCACAATGTCGTTAACGCGCCAAGACGAACCTGCTTCAAATATTTTAATCATATCACGGCACCAACCCACACTGGCCTGCTTATGAGCTTTGGTGAGGATTTGCGGCACCCAGTGGCACACTATCCTCCCCATCAAAAGATGCTTGTGTAGAATCTAGTAAAAGCTTCCCGATCGAATCTGCAGGGTATGCTGAATCTCTTCGTATGCAAATCGCTTATTTTCTTAAATATTTTTTTTAATGCCAGTTCATTTTCTTCCGTGACTGCCGTGTTAGGACCGCCGTGCCGGAGTAGGACTGCCGTGTTCTTTGTTTATCCCCCAAAGTAAAGTGACCGCACTTAAACTTGCTATTCTAGTGGTACACGGTAGCTTTTGAAAGTCCTCCATCCATAAAAGCAATTTGAAGTCGATCAAATGACTCATCAGATTTTAAGCCACATTTGAAGTCTTAGAAATTCATCGCACGAAAATGTTTGCGGTGCAGATCCATTTTTAAAAGAGACACGTTCATTTGATTTGATTTCTCTCAAAAAAATGTGGAGGAAAATTCAAAATTCAAACATTGGTATTTTTACTTTTGAATAACCATATTATTCAAAATAATTACAAATGGCCAGTGTCTTATACATAAAAACGTTTTTTCTCAAAACTTTCTGAGTGACCTGGTATAAATCACGTTTACAGTCAAAAACGTCTTACATGGAACTTCATGGCATCACCTATCTTTGTTTTACAAAAAGTGATTTATTTATTTTAAAGTTACTGACATAGTTTATAAGATCATTTTTGTATACTAACAATATGGGCCTATGAAGTCTGATAATAAAATATTTTAATTTATTTAAAACAAACTCACGTTTAAGGTCATTATTCGAATGATGTTGACGAACTACAATTCGACTAATTTATACGTGAATTTTTGCTGGCACTATAAGTTATAGTGCCAGCAAAAATTCTTATGGCTTATAGTCTATAAGCCTACCACAAGGACATAGATTTCTCGTGTTTTAATCAATTTTAATCGAAAATATTAAATGTTCTACTTTTGGAAAAAATTGTACAATAATCAGGAATAATCATATGAACTATATATAACCTAGGCCAAGATAGCCTTGTTCGGGAAAAGCCTATGCCTAGTGTCTCTAAGAGATCGTATCAGGTGATTTGACACAAAACTAAAGTAGACAACAATAGCCGACATAGCTAACCGAATGAGTAAGCTGAAGTCGAAACAGAACAGTCATGATAGTCATAAATCCGATAACTGGTTTTTTTTTGTCAGACTCTTACTGACTAAAACCCACTCATGTTCCTTCGATTGCCCTTTATGTTCCAGGGTCAAGGTAACTATTACCCGGGGTTGCGGAATGTTTATCCGGGGTTGCGGAATGTTTATAGTGGTTACCGTGACCCTGGAACGTAAAGGGCAATAGAAGGAACATGAGTGGGTTTTAGTCAGTAAGAGTCTGACACGCCCTCCCGTCGCACCCAGGACGGGAGCAGTCATTGGATGATTTCCAACTCACCATAAAAAAAGGGTAACTATTATAAACATTCCGCAACCCCGGCAGGATCCGATAACTGGTTAAGGTAGGCATGATCTTGAGTGGAAACCAGTAATCAGCAAACGTAAGGTAGGATGCCCTCAGACTAAGTTAAGCTACATTTGATGCAGGAATGGTGTTTTTTAAAATCAAGAAAAATGGCGTACAATCAGATAAACCTATGTTTAACAATAGACAGATGATTTATTTATTTGTATATTAAACATACAATTTCCTTACAGGCTTAACCCTAGCAACACACTTAACATTGATAATTATATTTCATAGTAATTGCTGATAATAATAAATAATAATAATAAATTTATTTATTTTCAATAAAATTACACACAATTTTATTACAATACTAGCTTTTGCCCGCGACTTCGTCCGCGTGGTATAACAGTTCCCGTTCCCGGGGGATTTCCGGGATGAAAACTATACTATGTCCTTTCTCGGGTCCCAGACTATATCTGTACCAAATTTCATTCAAATCGGTTTAGTGGTTTAGGCGTGAAGAAGAGACAGACAGACAGACATACAAACAGACAGAAAGACAGACAGACAGACAGAGTTACTTTCGCATTTATAATATTAGTACGGATTAATTACAATACAATAATTGCTGATAATGAAATGATAATGTTGATGGTGATGATGATCGATATAGATAAAGGCTTCAAGCTTATAGTTCTAAGCAATAGTAATAGTTCTAAGCTAAAATAGTAAAAATTATAGGCTTATTCCACCTTTCCTCCCAGAGATCTCCTTAATCCTTCGAACTCACGTGATTCGGGACACAATTGAAAGACAGCAACAGCCCGAAAGCCGGCTGTCGCTTGGTCGTTGAAAGGTTATATAAATATGATAGTATAGTTTTCTCGCCTGAAATGTGTTCAGGGGGAGGAGTTCTTTAATAATTTCTAGTTTATTAATTTATCATGTATTATATATTTATAGTATTTTTAAGTTTTATGTTAATATAATATTGTATATGTTTATATGGGCCTTGATGCCTGAAATAAATGGATAATGAAATGAATGAAATAAAAAAAGATTTACAGAAATTCAATTATTGAGACACGTTTTATTCGCTCGCTTATACTAGACCATCCAGTCCTCGTTAACGAAAATGAAAATGACAAACAAAATCCGATCGTATCTCCCATTCAAAATGTTAGTTTCACAGACAAGTTGCTCGAAATATAGAGACGACCAGCCAAGATGACCTCCCGTGGTATATAGGGTAAAGGAAAAGGAGCTGGTTGAAAATTTAAATTGCGTGGACGAACCGTGGTCAGGGCTCTTCGTTGCCTGGACGGGGAAGCTGTTAAAATGTGTCGCAGTAAAAGTTAGGATAGGAGCGTTTTTTGAAAAGACAAATTTTCTTTTAATATTTCATTAAGAAAAACTACTTAAGTGTACTGCTCAGAAAATTATGATCATCGATTGTCTAAATCCCTACAATATTTTACCATTTGTTAACAATGATATAAGTAGATGTGAACAAATAATATTGTAGCAAAAAAAACTACTACCTATCATTTTTTTCTTTATAGCTACTGAGTCAGGTTAACATATTAAGAAACACTAACCTAGTCTAGCCTCCCCGAGGTATCTTACCTAGCCCCTAATATTTTAAAGTCTTCAGTGTCACTATTACAACCCTCTTTTTAGATGGGGTATGGGACATCCCGCCCACGAAAAAACTCGCCCTCGGGCGAGATGTCTACTTTTTAAAATGTGCATGAGTGTAATCGCCCGAAAAAAACTTTTTAATAAGAGATATCCCAGTATCATTTATTTTACAGAGGACATTATTTTTCGGGCGAATATACCCACGCACTTTTTAGAAAGTAGACATCTCGCCCGGGGGCGAGTTTTTTCATGGGCGGGATGTCCCATATAACCTTTTTCATCATCTCCCTAGCCTTTTCCCAATCGTGTTGGGGTCGGCTGCCAGCCTAACCGGATTCAGCTGGATACCGGTGTTTTACGTGGAGCGACTGCCTACCTGACCTCCACAACTCAGTAACTGGGCGACACGATATCTCTTGGTTAGACTGGTCATAGTTTCTGGCTAACCAGTAACGACTGTCAAAGTTCTACGAATGACAACCGGGACCAACGGCTTTACGTGCTTTGCGAGGCACGGGATGTCAGTGGTGTCTAAGATAAACTTTAGAAAGTACATATGAATTGAAAAAGACACGTTGGTACTTGCCCGGATTCGAACCCACAACCTCTTACACGAGAGGCGGGCGGGCGCCTTATCCACTGGGCCATCACGACCCCATATAACCTTTTTAGATATTGAAAAAACCTGCTGACTCATATTTGTGGGATGAAAGTATACACCGCATATAATTAAAAAAAAACGAGTAAGAATTTATCCTTGAAGGTCCATCTCAATATTCATCCCTCAAAATGACATCCTCAAATTCACAACCGGTAACAACCAAATCGACCTACAAACGCGAAATTCATTACAAAAACAATGCCTAAGTAATCTCAGCTAATTTGAATAACGTCCAAATTGTCCGCATACCTGCAACATGAGCGCAAAGTGTCGCAAATAGTGGCGTTTGGAGTTAAAACCAATGGGTTTGATAGTGGGGTGGTGTACTCGCAGCCTTATATAAGTGGTTTGTGGGACTTAGAGCACATATGCACAGTGTAGCTTGGGCCTTAAAGTGTTTAACCGTTTTAGTGCAGTGTATTGTTTCAATATGAAGGCTTATGTAAGTGAACTAATTGGGATAACTTGAAACTAAATAGATAGAGAACTAGATTATTTGATTACTAAAATGTTGTAGTAAGTCTTAGTGTGGGATATCAGTTGAAAATTGTAATTAGTATTTTTGAGTAAACAAAAATATATTCAAAAAAAGACGCCATCTTGTATTTTTAATTACTTTCAAAATTCGTACAGTAACACAGTAAAGACCAAACGTCTCATTAATTCAATTCAAATATTTTATTTTAGAGTTACATCTATCCATTACATTATCCATTAATTGTTAAAATATTTATAAAAAAGTAATGTAGCAAGTATACAACTCTTAAAAAATAATTAATTATACGTTTTTCGCGCGCTTTTCTCACGGACTAATTAGCAACGAATGCAATCTAAACGATCGCGGTATATAACCGAAATGTATGTTGTTGCTATCGGTAAACTAACCGCTTACTTCCTTTAATTGATTTATTCAGTTGTAGTTAATTACTTAATTGAACTGTCTTTTACTTTGTAATTATAATATTAACATATATTAAACAATAACACCTAAATTATAATTAGTCCTAAATATACCCGAGTTTTATGAAATAAAACTCTTATTACCAAAATTGCTAAATTTTTAACATATCAACAAAGATTTAAATAAGCTGAAACTCTGTAATGTTCTGTTCTGAAAAGCTTTTTTTTCAGGCTTTATAATTTTTATAATTTTATTTAAAAGGACATGGCAATAATAAAATGAAAGGTATTTAATAAATAAAATTATTTTCAATTTCAACTTTCAAGAGTATTCTTTTAAGAAGATCCACTTATAGATCACAGTGCGCAATAGTCTTGAAAGTAAAACTATATCAATTTAAACTTTCAAAGACCAAGCGACAGCCGGGTGTCGCGCTGCTATTGTCTTTCTATTGTGTCTCAAATCACGTGTGTTCGAAGGTTTAATTTTCAATTTAAACTTTCAAAGATCAAGCGACAGCCGGCTGTCGCGCTGCTATTGTCTTTCTATTGTGTCTCAAATCACGTGTGTTCGAAGGATAAATATCTGGACTCACTATGAATGTCCTGATGGCACAGTGGTTAAGGCGTCCGCTTTCTAAACTGGACTGAAAAATCACATACCTTCCTTATGTGATTTTTCTATTCATATTTCTAAATATAAAGGACAGCCTCGAAAAGCACCAAAAGCCAATGGCTCTAGTGGCCTTTGGTGGGTCTTTGACAATCATTATCATTGTGAGTAAGATCAAGATCTTGGAAGTAGCCACAAACTCTGAAAATCAGTCTAACCAAGGGATATCATGTTGTGGCGTAAATTATTTTTCTTATAAACATAACACAATAATCGTTTTTCGAATTGTCCAAATATTTTAAATGCGGTGACATCTGTCGCAACACAAGTGAATTTATTACAACTGACAAATCTTATATCGCGCAATCAATTTGATACGACATTAGCATTGATAAAAACCGTTTTTTTACCGATGAACCGTGCCGTGATTTTTGTACTGATTTTTAAACACATTTACTCATTTATTGTAATCAAAACTTGTAATTGGCCATTATTTTATTGTGAAATCTGTAGTATTATCTGTAAGTTTACCTAACCAAATAAAATAATTCCATCTGCCTTGCCATTTCCCAATTCTGTTGGGGTCGGCTTTTTAGTCTAACCGGATTCAACTGACTACCTATCCGTCGAAACTACTGTCAAAGTTCTACTAATCACAACTGGGACCAACGGCTTTACGTGCTATAATAAATAAATAATAATACCAGCCTATTACTGTCCCACTGCAAGACAAAGGCCTCTTCTCATACAGAGAAGGCACGAGCATTGATCACCACGCTTGCTCAATGCGGATTGGCGATTTCGGACTTATATTAACTACAAGTCCAGGTTTCCTCACGATGTTTTCCTTTACCGACGTCTGTGATGTCTAAGATAACCTTTTAGAAAGTACATATGAATTGAAAAAGTCACATTGGTACTTGCCCGGATTCGAACCCACAACCTCTTGCATGAGAGGCGGGCGTCTTAAACACTAGGCCATGACGATACTAATAAAAATCCAGATACCATCCGTCAAGCTTAACCCACCAGACACAACACCCAATACACCCATCTTGTAGACGGTCCCTCCCTTTCCAATGTAGGTTGAGAAACTTTACTCCCTGTTCCTCAAACTTTTAAAAAGGGTCAGTGCGACCACTTTTTTAAAATCTTGCTTACCTACAGTGTTCTAAACTATTAAATCTAAATACGGATATTACGGCTAAAAGTTTACAGAATGTGGGTAGTTAGATAACACACAGGTTATTTTTCTCTGTATGTCGCTTTACTCAGTTAATTCTAGTAATATCCGCAAAGTACTGATCTTGTTATTATATCTACTTTTCATTAAGGTTATGGCAAGCTTCTATGGGCCACGCCTGAAATAGGTTATTTTAACCACTCGACGTTGATTTTGTTGTGTTCGGCATCTAAATAGATGCAAACTTGTATTTTTTTTTATCTGAGTTCTGGAAATCAGTTAGTCAGTATTTAGTGGCTAATCAAAATAATTAGGACATGATTATAAAAGATCACATCTAGGAAAATAACAAGCCAGAGGGTAACTGCGAAATATTTAGTTTAAAATAATAATGCACCTACCATGTTATAAAAGATCAGATCTAGGAAAATAACAAGCCAGAGGGTAACTGCGAAATATTTAGTTTAAAATAATAATGCACCTACCATGTTATTTCTGCACCACCCTGGGATGCTGGGAGAAAATGCCTAAGGCCTTTAGTCCGCTTATGTACTGGTTTTGCGTGAAGTTTAAATAAACAAATTAAAATATAAGTGTGTTCGAAGGGATGTGGGTATAATTAAAACTTATCAGGTTGGACTCCTCATTTGCTACGTTACTTAATATCAGTTGGGCCGTTAGTTTACGACGTTTAAATAAGAAACATTGTAATATATAAATAATATTGCTGGTATAAAAGAACTCCAGTTTAAAAGCTAAGGAAAGGAGTGAGTAAGAGCACGGCGGTTGACAGTAGTTACTATTATTTATTTAAGGAAAGAAACGTGTTGTGCCGAACTCAAGTAAAATAGAAAAAGGAAGGAAAAGTACTAAATTATGACGACAAAAATATATTCAGAATACATTATAATCTAATTATTAAAAGTCACTTGTTCGTTCCACATGAAACTGTTCTCACGCGTAACAAATAAAACATTGAAATATCAGCCAATCGTTGATAATTCCCACGGACCTAATACCTTCGCTTTTGTCTAAGGTCTAAGGCCAGTCTAAGGTCTAAATCCTGTCACTGTCGCAACACGGTTATTGGCGCAGTTGTTGTGTGGTCGTCTATTCCGATGCGTATCGCGGGTTCAATTTCTGCACGGAAAATATTTGTATGGCGAAAACTTCGTTGTTCAGTATCTCTAAACTGGGTCTTCCTTTATAACATTACTTGATGACAGTAATGTAAATAAATAAATATCCTGGGACAACTCACACACGGTTATCTGATCCCAAACTAAGCAGAGCTTGTACTATGGTAACCAGACAACTGATAAACATACTTCTATAATTTATAAATACATACATATTATAGATAAATAGCACCCGGACACAGAACAAACAATCATGCTTATCACACAAAGTTTGTCCTGGGTGGGAATCGAACCCACGACCTCCGGATTAGTAGTCAGGGTCACTCACCACTAGACCAACAGGCCCGTCATGTAATAAAGGAAGTCTCAGTTTAGAGCTACGTTTTTTTTTATACTTTACTGAATTTGAAACAGTACTTCATTTTCATAATTTCTACTGAAGCAATTAGCTCGCTGCGCTGCAGTAGTAAGCTCAAAAAATACTGTTCGATAACAAAGCAGAATAAACGGTTAGCGCCAATAAGAACGAATCAAGAACAATGTAAATCATTAAAAAAACATCGAAGAAAAACCCCGTTCTCGGAGACTTTTCGTGTTGTCAATGAGTAAAAAACTATTTATATTATTTTCTTCAAACCTTAAAACTCATAATCTAACGAACGAACATTGAACTGTCAGAAAAACACACGAAATATCCTATTAAATTGTAATTAGCTATTTGTTTATATTATATCCTTTATATAATTGACTGTTAGCCTGTAAGCCTTCTTTAAAATAAATAAATTACTAACACAAATACATGAATGAAAAATTATTGTTGTATATTCAATCATATTTAACTTCGCATTATCGCAATCGTTCCAAACCCACCACTTATTCAGCTATCGATCGCACACGTAACCAACACGCTTAAATCATGTTCGTAAAACCATAACATAGAATCCCTTCATTGAAATTCTGAGTGCGATACAAATTTCGATTCAGAATGTATCACGCATTACAAATGCTATGGTGGAGTCATATCACGCAACAAGTAAAAGTAATATCGGATGCATTGTCCTGCTCAATTTATGCGCGAATGCATCCGAACGGTCGATTTTGGCGATCGATGCTTTGTTTACACTTTCTTCATTTGCATAGCTTTTAAATGTGTTTTTTTTTGGTTTTTACAAACGTAACACTCACAATTAAAATGATTCTGTGGCAAAAAGGTTTTATTATGGGCTTATTCCCAAAATCCACCAAAATGGGAATGGAAAAATAAAATCTCACAAACCCCCCTGAATTAAGGGGGATAATGGGAATTGCAAAAAAATAAGTCACGAATCCCCCCTGTAAATCTACCCTAAGAATCCACCCAAGGGGGGTTTATGGCAATCGATAAAAAAATAAACTCTCCTAAAAATCAACCCTAGTAGGCTCCTTAACGTATCGTACATATCGGGCAAACACACGTGCCCCATTCCCGAATGGGGCAAACACGTGTTTGTCCTATGGGTACAGGAACGGCATTGTTGCACGTGTCATTTGTTTTATCGATCTATTCGAGTACCTATAGTATAAAATCTTCTTTATAGTCAGAGTTATAGGTATGCTATTTTTTTTTTGTTTTTGTAGAAATATCTCTCAATGTACAGATCGGATTACAAACAATATTTTACAGATAGAATGCTGCTATTACATTGCCGAGAGATATGGACCATATTATGGCATAGTTTATACGCAAACATCGCAAGCAAAGGCTAATGAAATATACTCTCAGCCCGGGCTTGCAATACTCTATAAACAATAAACAAATTTTCTTCTTCATGTTAATATGTGAAAACCTTTAAGAAACCGTTTCTTTTTTCAGATCGCAGTACTTTTCTTGGCAGCCTCAGTTCTGGCAGATCCGGAACCGAGCAAAGTTGTCCAGAAGCGAAGTGGCCTCGTGGGTCATTATGGTGCACCACTGTTAGGTCATGGCCTGGGTGTGGGTCATGCACATCTTGCGGCCGGGCCATACCTCGGCCACCTGGGCGGGGGACCCATCGCGTCGGGCTATGCTGCGGGACCTATAGCCGCGGGGTACGCGGGGGCTATTGTTGGAGCTGATGTGCATACTACGGTCACTAAGCACGTTGGTGTACCTGTGCCTGCGCCTTACCCTGTGCCTGTGGACAGGCCTTACCCAGTCGCTGTCAAGGTGGGTTTCAGTTGCTTTATTAAACAAATAAAATATTAAGAAGAAGCTACATCCACTTTGTACATAACTACTGCTAAACTGTTTTTTTGGGATTGTAAATTATTTATTTGTTTATTCATAAATAGGCTTAAGGAGAATAATTAAGTAGTAGTAAATCTATATATCTAAAGAAAAATAATTCAATATAGTTTAAAAGAGTTTAGTAATTTTACACATAAAAAATTGATAACATCCGAAGTCTTGTAATCAGTTGTAATAAAGTAACCATCGCACAAAGTAGAGATAATCTAGATTACAACTGATATCGTTCAAATGACAATTTTTGTTTTTAGGTTTTGCATTAAAAAAATGTAGAACACGAAAAAAAACAAAGAACTTAAAAGTAGCTTCAACCGCAAAGGAATAAAACAAGTATTTTCTCTATTTCAGGTGGCAGTACCATACCCCGTAGACCGTCCGTACGCCGTGCCCGTCCCCAAGCCGTACCCCGTGGCCGTTGAGAAGCACGTTGCTGTTCCCGTTGACCGTCCCGTTCCCGTGCCCGTGCCGCATGCCGTGCCTTACCCCGTCATTAAACAAGTAAGTAATCTATAGATACTTGTTTTGGTCCAGAAGCGTGAAGTGAAGTGTTCCCGACTTGGCATAGTACGAATATTGAATGTTATGCCTTTGATCATTCGCCTTTGTCAAGAGTGGTGTTCAATGCCCTGCTTTCAGATATAGGTTTGCATTATAAATTATATTGCAGCGTTTGATATAAGCTAAAGTGGTGGAGCTAAAAAATAAGCGAATAAGCGCTAGCATGGACTACTGGAGATGCCAAAGGAGTAAGCTACCAGTCTTTTCTTGACGAAAAATATTTATGAGAAATTTTAAGGCGGTCAACCACTTCCAATTTATAGTTAAACTAGCTACTGCCCGCGGCTTCGCTCGCGTTAGAAAGAGACAAAAAGTAGCATATGTTACTCTCCATCCCTTCAACTATCTCCACTTAAAAAATCACGTCAATCCGTCGCTCCGTTTTGCCGTGAAAGAAAGACAAACAGACAGACAGACAGACAGACACACTTTCCCATTTAAAATATTAGTATGGATTCTAAGACCATTTCAAATCTTACACATCATAAAGCTTTGCTCACGATACTACAAAGTAAGTATAAATTAGAACAGTAGCTCTACCATGAGTTTACATCAATAAATTCGCTAGCGTCTCCGTAAATAAATTGTATGAAATGTTGCAAAGCGCCCCTAGCGGTCACAGATAGAATTGACAGTGACATATTGGGAATCATAATTAAAAAACCACTAAATCCCTAAAGTAGTTCACTAACAGCCAACCTTACTATTTAGTCGGATTATTGACTGTCACTTCATTTTTACGCCTACGGTAGCGAGTAAGTTTACGATAACAACTCATGGTAGAGGTACTGTTCTATGTGAACTACTTACGTTTAGTTAAGATTCTGTCAGAGTGTTGGAAGAAGTATTACTGCTCTACGTGTTGCTGCTAGTAGGTTAATGAAGTGATTAGGATTACTCGATGGTGTGGATTGTATAACGTTTACTTTCCTGATGACGTGCTATAGTGTGGCCTTGGCACCATCTTGCTTTGTCGTTGGTGATTTAATTAACACGAAAATGGACAAGCAATTACAATAATGGTAAAAAAGTCGCAATTCTTTACCGGTATCTGAAGACTGACATTGAGGAAGATGGCAAATACATTTTTAATCATGGAAAATAATTTTAATGTAGGGAAGCTTTTTAATAGCATATACGTTTTTGTACACTTTAGAAATTCCTTTATCAAGCTAAAGACCTGGACACACTCTCTCTCAATATAGGAAAGACAATACACGCAACTTTTCTTGTAAAAGACTCCAACGCATAATTATCAATTAACGCATATCAAAGTCAATAACATTATTACGGGAATAGAAACAAACAAAGCCTACTTAAAACCACAACCATCTAATAAATCAATAGGCTGCTTAGCGCGTAAATCAGATAATGATCGACATTAGCAACGCTTCCGTCAAGTAAGCGCCGCTCGCTCCGCTCAATTGAACTAATTAATACTAGACCGGTCTAGAAACAACATACTTACTTAGTTGGTTACTGTAAACAGTACTCCGCGGTTTACTGTGGAAGTAAACACTATTGGATTTACTATGTACTTAATTATATAAATAAACTAGAATTAATAGGCGCTGGAATAGATGATGACGATTTGAGATATTAAGTGATCATGTAGATTGAGGGCAAGAGTCAAATTTCAATTTGACTTAAAAAAAAAATGCGAATTGGAATTAATAAAATCCACTTTTTCTTCAAGTCTCTTCTGAAAACCTCAATTTTTCTACGAGGACAATATTTATTCACATACAATTTATGCCAAAAGGTATAGAAGTACCAGCCAGTACTGACTCTAAAAGTCAACAAATAAATATATTGTTTTCTTTCCAGGTCGGTGTCCCAGTACCCCAACCCTACCCAGTGGCCGTGCCGAAACCAGTAGCGGTACCAGTACACACCCCAGTCGCCGTACCAGTCGTCAAGTCCTACGCCAGTGCACCTCTCATCCACGACTTCCATGGTCATGGCTTTTCTCATGGACTAGCCCATGGATTGCACTCCAAATTCGGATGGTAAAATGTACAGTGACGTCACTTGTTCGATGACAGATTTAAATTTCGAATTCAGAATTTAGAACGTTTGTTTTAACGGTTTGTTTGCAAGTAGGGTAGTTTAAAACTGAGGGAGTTGACGCCATGTTCTTAAATGATTGTGAGTCGTTTAGCCCGAAGTAAAAGAAATCAATGTTTATTGAAGTTAATCTGTCATTGAATGGGTGATGATATCCAACAAATGAAATTTTCATATAGGATTCTTGTGCGTAGTCAGAACGATATTATGTGATGTAGTTAAGCATAGATTTAGGTGTTAGTGTATGATACTGTGAACTTATATCTGTCGAGTGAAAAAACTAAGAGACGAGAGCTCTTGAAAAAGATTTCATCATTTCAAAGATTAAGGGTAGCTTTAGCTTTTTTGCTAGAATGGCAGCTGCCATAAGAAATTACGTGTCAGTTCATACGGATATAAGTTCAGGTCTTGTGAGAGAAGTTAGGGATATAGTGCAATCATAACGAAGCCTGTCGCCATTAAAAAATAAAGTATATATTCGGAATAGGTTATCCGTGATACTGCCATAGATAATGCAAAAAGTTATTTCTTTTTTTTTACTGTTTGGCGTAATTGACGTACTTAATAGTGTAGCCTTTTTCAAACTTACTTTTTAACGTTGAACAATAATAAACTCAGTAATTGTCATAATTATTATGTATTTATGTATATGTAAAATGAAGTGGCATCGACAATCACATGTAGACATAAAAATAATTATCAAAAACGTTTACGTATATAAGTATTTAAGTAAAATGTGTATGTAAATATTGTCTGATATTTATTTGTAGTTTCTTTTTGTAATATTTTTGCCACCTTTGGTAACCAATGTTGGTTCATGTTTTCACATGATCTCAGGTTTATGATTGGTTGAAAGGCTTCAGAAGCAAGTACCTGGTTTAGCACTGTTGTACATAGATGTCTATTTTTCTATTTTTTAGCTTTAATGATGAAGTATGAGTTTATTTCGACCGCAGTCGACTAAAAACTATTTAATGTATGGCCTTTTTGTAATAAAATGTATATCAAGAATTTTTTTGTCTTTTTTTTTGTTATTTTTCCTAATCAACAGAGTGAAAGTGAAATTCTATCTGAAACAAAAAATAACCAACATCTTTTAATTTCAAACACAGCATATATTTTGTATCTAAAGCTTACACACCTTATTCCGAGTGAATAAGAAAAATACATTTTCTAATATCATGCCATATAGTGCCATTTACCATGTAAAAGCAAATTTAATTGAAGAGAGCCCAGTCTAAAAAACCTTTTCTTTAACTCAAAGTGGATTCGTTTCCAGAACTAAACTAATAATGAAGTAACAATACTTTATAAAAAGGTTTTTTGTAGAACATTATTATCTGCTACTGTATTAAACATCATACACCTCATTAATAAGTAACCAGGGTGAAGATAATTACGAAATAAGGTGATGTTTTAGATAATTAATTTAATGAATGAAGGCCATTGTTATTACTTCTCTATTGTGATCCAGACACATTTTGAAATGAGTCACCAGCTTAAACTTTTTAACTAAGTAACCAAGTTCTAGGCAATACAAAAGCGACTGAAGATATATATATATATTATTTTTTTTTTGCAAAAAAGGCACCTTCAAATATTTGAAAGTAATTTTCAACGCCCGTAATATTTTGCATACCACCTGTCAAGTATACTCAAAACAAAAACAAAAGATCTAAATCGGTCCTTGCGTTTAGGAGTAATCCAATAACTTACTATACTTTTACCATTTAATAAATTCAAGACTGTAGACCCCATGTTTAATTGATTCAACGATTAAAGACAGTAATCCACACATTATTTATTTATCCACTTTAATAAATTGCGAGGATTCGAGGATTGGAATTTCTTGCCCATTCTTCTCCATACGAATCAACTTTTTGGAATGGGCAACTACATAGATTCATTTTTCTTTGTTGTTTAAATTCTAAAGTGCCTTTTAAATGGTCTATTAGAAATAAATCATTAGAGTTTGAGTTTGACACTTTAGTTAACCGTACATATAATAAAACACAACATACACATGTTGTTACGTCACAGCTACCATTGGTGGCACGACCACTTTCTATAGGAAAAAGGACGTGGTCGGAATACCTGAACCATGGCTGGGCGTGGTGATGTCATCGGTGGAAATGGAGCGGATTATGGCGGCTTATGTAATTAAGCATGGTTGGACATCGAAGCTATAAAACCATGTTGGGGTAAGCAGAAGGGTTAGTCTTGTAAATAAAATTCTCATTAAGTCATGCTACAGTAATAGTAGGTAGTATAGAGGACCTGACCATAATGGAATTCAATTAGATAAGATTCTAGTTATAACTATACAAAAATTAAAATAAAAAAAATGTGGTTTCCTGTGGCTTAGCCCGCAGATTTTGGGTTACGGGACATCTGGCCGACGAAGAAACCGGACCCAGGGCGAGATGTCCACTTTTTAAAATGTGCATGGGTATATTGTTTCAAAAATCGCCTGTATAAATAAGAAACTACTGCAGTTTCGGCTGTGTGTTGATTACTACCAAAAAGCATCCTTATACACAAACATTAGGTTTTGTCAATGATGTATTGACAAAACTTAATGCTAACTTAACATTTTTGTCTATATTTACAGTGAACCTTCTGTTTTCTCTACTTTAGAACGTTTACCCATGTGAAGATGCGTCTAGCAGACTGCATGGCGACCATATGGCGACTGAGACTGTAATGATGCGCAAAGGCACAATTGCATGCCGTATTAAAGCGCTCTTACTTATAGCAACAAGTACGGCTTGTTCCCAGGAAATTTACGATATAGTTCTACGGTAGGGATTTATTTCACAATCATTAACATACTTTATGTTACACCTCATATCGTACAACTGTTAAGTAGAATTAACCTTTCAACGACCAAGCGACAACCGGCTGTCGCGCTACTATTGTCTCGAATCTCGTGTATTCAAAGGATTAATGAGCACAAACCACAAGTACTTATAATCTAATCAAAGTTTTACATAAACTAAGAATGAAATGAGTATCCTTGGAGATTTTTTACTCTTTCTTCTTCAATGATTTGTCACATTTTGTAATGACAGTTAGCAACCGTGTAATTTTTTAGCCGATAAGGATTATTCATGGGGTGCAAGTGGCCCTACCATCACCTCCAGGGTCAAAGCCAACCTCACCTGCACGTGGTACACCCTGCTGATTCACTGACGAGGCTCTGACGGACCAGGTCTCTTCACAAGGAGGAGACCATCGCAGTCATATTGCATATATTTTTGTTATAAATCTTTCTTCGTTTGAGATATTGTAAAATAAACATGGTCGTGGCAGAATTGTGGTGTGTTTTCCACAAATGCCATTAATAAAGAGTTGAAGTTGAAGTTGAGTTGATTATTCATAGATGTTTGAATACTTCCAAAGGAAAAAGAATCTCCTGATTAAGAAATCACATTATACAAGCTTAAAATAAAAACTTAAGCAATCAAACAATGACTAACTTAAACTATTCACGATCGAAAAAGTGAATACAACGACAAAGGACAACTTACACAATATGCCGTGACCAGCATCGAAAGCGGAACACCCCGCTGTACTGACGCAATTGGGGAAAGAGGTCGGTTGTCTATGGGCTGATCAATAGGAACAGTGGGCTAAACATAGTGATCCAATTTGACAATATAGTTAGCGATTGTGGAATAGTGTAACTAGAATCGTTTAGCTGTGTTCACAATCATGGCATGATTTTGTTATATGCATTACTATCTTTCGCCCACGGCTTCGCTCGCGTAGTTAAAACTTCTGTCTCCTTTTTTACTTCTTTACTAAAGATCATTTCTTAGTGGGTACTTAGTCCTCATAAGAAACACAGCCTCTAAGTTTCATATCTCTAGGAGCAGTGGTTTGGGCTGTGAAAGAGAGTTCAACACAAAAGCTGTATCAAATAAAAAAAAAATTTTGAAATACCTCAAAAACTAGATAGAGCTCATTTTTTTTAACCGACTTCAAAAAAAAGTAGTTAACCGACTTCAATTAACCGACTTCAAAAAAAAGTAGTTAACCGACTTCAAAAAAAAGTAGGTTCTCTGTTCGACCTGTATGTATGTATGTATGTATGTTTGTCCGCGATTATCTCGCGTTTGGCTGAACCGATTTTGATGCGGTTTTCAGCAAAGTGTTTGTTACATTCTAGGGAAGGTTTTAGTATATAACACTAATAGATATCCCGTGACGTTGCCCGCATAGATCGCGTTTTGCTTTCTTGGATTGTAGATTTTCAAAGACGATTGTATGTTTAACCGCGATTATCTCGCGTTTAGCTATACCGATTTCGATGCGGTTTTCAGAAAAGTCTTTGTAACATTCTGTGGAAGGTTTTAGTATATAACACTAATGGATATCCTGACACGTTGCGCGCATAGTGCCGTTTTCATTTTATAAGTTTATAAGTTTATTTTAAGAGCTACCCTAAAACGTAGTCAGACACTGAGACTCTAGACTCTAACTAAAAAGTAAAAAATAAAAAGCTTTTTTTAAAAAAAGATAACCGACTTCAAAAACTTAAAGCTCAAAAATAACTATTTCGGAAGACGGTGGCTTCTCTTCTGCCGGTCGATTTGTGTTGCCACCGACTTCCGAAATAGTTATTTTTGAGCTTTTCGTTTTTGAAGTCGGTTATCTTTTTTTTTTTTTAAGCTTTTTTTACATATAACTTTGAAACTAACTAATTAAAAAAGTCTTTCTATTATTTAATACACATGAAATTCTATTGTTACGTACATACGTACGTGTTCGTGGAGCGATCTGACCTTAACAACCCAATTACTGAGCAACACAGTCCCCTTTGGTAAGACTGAATCTTACCAAGAAGTACGGCTTCTCAGATTGCTGACTACTCCTAACAACTGTCAAAGATTTACGCGTGACAACCGAGACCGACAGCATTACGTCCTTTCAGAGTTACAGGAGTGCCATACCACCCATTTACACACCGGGCAGCTATAGCTGGACAAATTATTTATATAAAATTTTTAATTTTAATTTATTTTGACGGGCCTGTTGGTCTAGTGTTCAGTGACCCTGACTACTAAGCCAGGGGTCGTGTGTTCGATTCCCACCCAGGACAAACTTTGTGTGATGAGCATAATAGTTTGTTCTGTGTCTGGGTGTTATTTATCTATAATATGTATGTATTTAAAAATTATATAAGTATGTATATCAGTTGTCTGATTACCATAACACAAGCTCTGCTTAGCTTGGGATCAGATGGCCGTGTGTAAGATGTCCCAAGATATTTATTATTATTATTATTAATTTATTATAAGAAAAATCCAATAACAATTTTACCCGAAACCCGTGAACTAAACTCAGGACCCTAAGTTCTTTAGTCGCATTGACCACGGAACAAACGGCACAGTCTTTTCTTACTTAAATAAAAAAAAAAAAAACGAGAAATGTATTTTTTATTAATTAAAAAAAACATAGGTAAACATAAATAATACTGTTATTAGTATATACTTACAGGAAAGTATACATCGAGATTATTAAAAGCTTTGATTAAAAGCTTGGTAGGTATACGAAACTTTTTGAAACACTAACACCTTTAGACTATCGTAAAATGTCCATCTATATAACACATTTGGTACTACAGCAAGGTGTGTTACATATTTTAGTACCTAAATGTTCAGAGAAACTACAGCCATGTATCACGAAGTTTGTGGCTGGTGGTTAGTAGAGTAATGTTTCAAACGAAGCACAGATGTCGCTACCGTTCAACTTAAGCTTGATAAATAATTGCTTCGAATTTAGTTTGTTACTTTATAAGTATTGTTTTAGCAGACTTATTTACTTTGAATTTAGTTTTTTATTTTAATAAAACTAATAGCTGTCCCCCGGAGTTTCATTCGCGTTACTACTCTACTCCTGTAAGTCGTAGAGTGGTGTTATGGTTTTAGTCTACGTCGATACAAACAAAAAAAGTACTTAAAAACAAACCTTACCTATTTATAGGTAATATAATATTAGTGAAGATGAGCATAGTAGGTAGATGATAGATTTTAATTTTACTTTCTCCACTACATTCAATCTCAATGAGGTATGCAAAAGTCATGTAATATTATAATTAACCGACTTCTAAAAAAAGGAGAAGGTTCTCAATTCGGATGTTTGTATTTTTTTTTTAATGTTTATTCGCGCATATCTCCGTCGTTTACCAACCGATTTGAATAATTCTTTTTTTGTTTGAAAGGGTAGACTTCCCAAATGGCCCCATTGTCATCAGGTCCAGGATCTGATGATGGTATCATGCCGAAATCGAAGGGAGTCAGTTTTTTTTTTTGCCAAAAATCATCTTGTTTATTAAAATTACGAAATACATAAAAAATAATAATGTTTAGATAGAAATTGCACTATTATAAACGTCAACGTAGAGGCAGCGGCTTTTCCCACCAAATTTTAATACAAACTTTATTTTTTACACCATCTTAAAAATAATGTACTGTGCAAATACCATGATGAGAGCTTTAATAGTTTCGGATATACGTTAAGTAAATATCGCCTAAAAGCCCGTAATTTTATGTTTATTTTTATGTTGTTACAGATAATCTTTTGTTCGCAGTAGATATGTCACCGGCCAAACCCGATTTTAGGACAAACTAGTTTTGCCAAGGCTAAACTAGTCTAAGATAGGTCGACGGAGCCTCGTTGCGCGAGGTTTCTATTTCTGGGTAAATTAAAAAAAAGTTCTACTTTGTCCTGCAATCGGGTTTGGCCGGTAACAGATATATCACGTATACATTGCCAATACTATTTGGCAATAGCGTAGCTTACTACCAGCAAAACAATATTTACATTTGAACAAGTACTTTACAAAATAACCCTTAACTCTTTTATAATATTAGTTTGAAGTATTATTCGACGAAGTTATCAGCATAATTTCTTGCTTAGAAACTCCATACAAACAAAACCAATCTAAGAATTTATTTCTACTATGTAAATGAAAAATGTAGGACACCGGTCACCCACTTAAATTCTATAAAGCCTATGAAACTTATCACGAAACAAGACTTACAATGAGTCTTTAAAGCAGTATAAATCAAAGCCAAAGTTCTGATTGATTGTTCTTAATTGATATTATGTCACTTTGAATGCGACATTTTGTCTATAGCAGAGGTCGACAACATGCGGTTTGCGACTGTTTTCTTTCTTATGTTTTGTTTTACCCTCATTTCTTTTTCTTTGCTTCTTTGGTGTTGGTAAACCTATACAAAAATACATACATTGATAGTTAAGTAATATACCTATTCGCGAATTATTACACAAGTGCGTCTCGCCTATATCATATTTTCCAACTATGGAACCTGTGCCCGCTAAAAGGTTGCCGACCGCAGATCTATAGCATTGTATAGTAGCTGGACAGGACAAGAAAGATCGTACAGTCACGAGCAAAAATATGCCATAATATAATTAAACCATATTTTATAATATACTGTATCTTTGTCTTCTACAACTGACTGTACATAGATGGCTGCGTGTTGACAAGGCGTAGTGGATTAACCTTTCAACGACCAAGCGACAGCCGGCTGTCGGGCTGCTATTGTCTTTCTATTGTGTCTCGACTCACGTGTGTTTGTTTATTTACTTAAATCTTTATGCACAAACTTTATGCTCAAAAAAACATTGCACAACAACGGTGTGTTCGAAGGTTTAGGCATAAGGTAGTTCGATTACGGCACCAATGTGACTTGTTTAGGTTTATCTTGGACATCAGCACAATTGTAAAAGTTCGCTAAAAGTAACTTAATTTTCCAACATATAGAAAAGTGATTGACGTTGATCGTCGGTATATGGTAACTCCTTGCGAATTAGGCATTACGGAGTCACTGTGTCGAGAAAATCGGCTAGCGCTGAAAACCAGCGTCGTGGACTCATGCCTATGTATGGGTCACGGCATTATGCTGAGCGCTAGCCGTTTCGCGCAGTTGTGACGCTACTTAGCTGTTTTTAGTTTTAAGGTCTGTAGTATATAAGTTTTTTTCTTTCTTTCTTTTCTTTCAAAATCTTCACGCACAAATGTAGACATGGACATTTCTGTCTAACCTGCCATAGAATATTAAAGTAAAGTAATATTACATGGGTATTATTATTATTAGTCATCTTTTTACTAAAAGCTTTCAGGCTGAAACATCGTAGACAACGGGTGGGACGATACATCAAACTTGTAAATAACTAATGATGTACAGACGTCTAGTTCTGAACTGAATCTAGGTTAATTATGGATTTGGAAATTACGTGGTAGGTATGTTTTGTTTGAATTTCAAACTTTTCCATTGTGGGACAACATACATGCTACGAACTCAAACTTACCTATTATATTTTAAAACAATCAATTTTAATATAAGTTCGTTAGACAAGTATAAAACATACTCGTTCATTTGTAAGGGTTTATATATTATGTATAATTCAGGTCCTAGTAATACATACGTCCAGACACTTCATTTTAATTTTAAGTTGCCCTCACTAGAAATTTCTCCTGCGGTTACAAACATACAAACTCAAAGCCAAGCAATCAGAACAAATACCTATTGACCATGCAAATATTTGAATGAACCAGCGACACGCAGGACAGCTACCGATCGAACATCTAGTGCACCCTCTCCCTAGCCTTTTCCCAACTGTGTTGGGGTCGGCTTCCAGCCTAACCGGTTTCAGCTGGATACCAGTGTTTTACGTGGAGCGACTGCCTGTCAGACCTCCACAACCCAGTAACTGGGCGACACGATACCTCATGGTTAGACTGATCAGAGTTTCTGGCTAACCAGTGACGACTGTCAAAGTTCTACGAATGACAACCGGGACCAACGGGAAACCAGACCAATTCACACCTACATCACGACGTGAGATGAATGTTTTTAGTCCATCGTAATGTTATTTCATTAAGATATTGGCGTCGATTCTCTTATTTACAAACTAACGTAAATTTAAGATAAGTGCATCTTTATCTTACCATTTCACTAAGAAAAGGACAGAAGATAAAGTGTTAGTTAAGTCCTGTCAAATTTAGACACTCCTTAAATAATTTAAACGCGATTAAAAACATGGCGACTAAATATACGCCAATTTTCTTCAGGCGCAGTCTTATTTGACAGGATTAAACTAAAATGTATTTTCTGTCCTTATCTTTAAGAAATGAAAGGGAAAGATGCATTTAACTTAAATTTAGTTAAGTTTGTGAACAAGAGAATCAGCACCATTGAAGAACGATAATTGTCTCCAAAACCTCAATCGGGAAATTTAATTTAGTAGAAAACGCCGAGGTTCCCAGCCTTATAGTACTGATTAACATCTAGGTAACGAATAAAATACCTAAGAGGTAGATTACCAAAAAAGGCAATACTGTCAGTAACTATTGCGAATCGCTCTCTTCTATCTTACGGTTTGACAAGATATCACGACAACGCCTCCAAAATGCGTTTAGTTTGTATGTTTCTGAAATGACTTTTTTGGGACTCAAAATCTAACTAGGTATAAATGCTATGTTGAATATGTTGTATATCATACATATCAGTCCAGTTTGTGGAGTCCTATCAAAATTGCACAAAAATAAAAAAAAAACATCTAAAAACCTCTGAAAGATTCAGAGGTAAAGAGTGAAAATTAAAAATTGATGTTTGAGTTTAATAAGTTGTATTATTTTTTCATGACAAGCTAGCCGATGGCTCGCCTGATCCATCTCCAATAGAAATCTGTAATACCAAAATCCTCTTTAAAGCACAATCATACCAGATACAAAGTTGTTGAGTTGTAATGTCTTATATGCCCATTATTGTACCGATCCCCCTCAAACTGCTTTGCGCCAAACAGACGCTTAGCAGAAGTACTTCCTACGACCTCTAAAAACTATACTATAAAATTATCCTATAAAAACCTTATGTTAATAATCACATAACCTCGTTGACACCGGTATGAGATCGCGTGTCTACGAACTATCGCCCACCATCGATGTCTGATCGATCGCATGCATCATTTATGGCTATCGACCACTCGTGACCCATATACTTTAATGCGGTGCAGGTTAATATCGTCATGTTTAATGTAGACGATAATTGCTCATCATTTAATGTAGGGTGGTAGCTTTTATGAGTGACGGTATTTAATATCAGTAGGATATGGATGTATTTGGCTGAACTTGACCAGTGATATGCCTAGAAGTTAAAGTGAAGGCAAACCCAAAGGCTGAGACTACACTAGGCTGCGACGCGAACTGCGACGCACGAGCGATTGAAACAAATACATCGATTCTCACATCACATCAAATATTACTAGCGATCTTTGATTATTTCTGCGACAGGAACTAAATTACTGTAATCGCGGCACCGGCTACATCGACGTATCAGCGAAATTGAATCGAATATACGCCAGATTTTCGGTTATAATGTAGCCATTCCATGTTTATCTCATTTCGCTCTTCCAGTCGCATCGCAAATCGCTGCCTACTGTAGCCCCAGCCAAAATGCCTTTAGCTTTTTTTTTTACTTTAAAAAATGGTTTTAAGATACGAAATGTCGTCTCAAATAATGCATAGTTCAAATTATTCACAGGCAAACCAGTTTATAAATATTATATTATACGTTTTAACAAACGCGTATCGTTTCATTCGAAAATAGAAATATATTTTACAACCAAATAAACATCATCTAGGTATTCGTTAAGAACTTAAACGTCATGTTGCAGCTACAGCTGTGAATGGGCAAATAGATTCATTTAATTTCTTTTTACTTATGAATGACGTTTCAAATAGCCTTGTTGGTGGTCTAATGAAAATAAACCATCTATCAAGTATTCCTCTTATAGCATTATTAATTGGTTTGATTGTAGCTTGAGGGCGTCATTGGTATCTAATCCGACTAACCGGCAAATCTAGTTTACCTATAAAAACTCATATATTTTACATAAAAACTCCGCATATTTAAGCACACGCCCATTAGGCTAAATTAGGAATCGAAAACACTCGGCTCACGATTATTCAAAATTGACCAAATACGTACACCGTGCCTTCCAAGTTTGCCCATATGGAGCGGTATACACATATGTATTAATGAGGGTAATTCATTATGCGTTCCACACCAAACTTATTGGGCGGGGTGGTCGTGGGTATTTCATACCTACATGTTGAACTTAAGGTTACGAAGTTTAAAAAATCGAAAAAAGGATTTTGATGCCTAAGATTTTGATCAAAACCTTTTCTAACTTATTTTTTACCTGGAAAAGAATCATCAACCTGTCTAATTTTCAAAAATCTACATCGATGCGTAGTAGTAGGATTCAGTGAACTTTATATACCTAAGTTAAATGATGTGCTATAGATTTTTCATATTTTTTGGGTCAAGCCGGGCGATGTGGTAGGTGTATGTGTTACGGGTAATGCTAGAAGACGGATCAAACCTAGGTTTACCCGGGTGGACTTAGTATTTGTTGTCGGGTTGGGGGTTCACTACCGGGGACGCGCTAATTCAATGTGACTTTATATAGGTCTCGGTCATCGTAAGAAATTCCTGAATTTACAATAAAATTCCCTTGCTACAATGAAAGAGGCCAATTGTAATTAAAGTAAAAAATTTAGAGGACAGACACTGCCACTAAAAACGTACCTAAGATACTCTACATTTAGGTAAAACATTTAAAATTCAAATATCCCTGCAAAAGGCGTACCTAATTGAATCTATGTCGGTGCGAGATGCAGTCGGAAATGTGATCGGTGGCCTTATTCGGAGCACCGACAATATCTGTCGGTTGGATAAATAACGCACTCCAGGAATGTGTTGTAATTCGTATAAAATTAAATGTGTGAGCCTAATGTGGCAATCAGGCATAACTACATAATAAAATTAGAGACATAATATGGCATTTTTTTTCCAAATGCGGACGAAGTATTTTGTGTTGTTACGATGAAGTGTAGCGAGACTTTTCTCCCTATTTTTTATTGGATCGAGAAAATAGAAGTGTTGTTATGGAATTTATAGTATTATCTTGTACCGTGTACCGAGGTCTTGTTTGAGGAGGCGCGGGAAAATAGTGCCTTGAAGGACTTGAGGAAAGGAGCAACGACAGCATATAAAATACTAACTGACCCCCGAGGATTCACCCGCTTTATATCAGACTTTCGGTTAATGCTCCTCTCCCATGCGCTATAGTGCTATGTAGCCTTATTCTGATGAAGATGGAGATATTTTACTATAAAGTTAAAAAAAAACCCTTTCTTTTGAGTGAAACCTTTTTTTTTGAGTGAAAGAACACAATACACACGTCTTTTATAATACGAGTAGGATAATAATCAAATAGGTTTTACCAATATAATAAAACTCACGAAAAAGTTTTCTCATCTTCTAACTTACTTTTAAAACTGGCCGTGATATCCAAAAAAACAGGTCACGGCCATTATTTGTTGAGAAAAAGAAAGTAAAAAAAAACACAAATGACGATTTAAATTTTTTTGATGAAAGAAGGCCAGCAACTATTTGCAAATAATAGATCAAAGAAGATCCAATGAGGTTCTACTCAAAATAGTATTGGAACTTTGACAAAATATCGCCGTAGTATTTAAGGTTGTCCTATAAGGATTCATTAACCTGTAAGAAACCTGTAAGAAGTCATAAAAATTAATAAGAGGTACAAGAAAGAAAAACAACATTAAATTTATAAAGACCGATATTTTATATATGACATTAATAATATTGCTTCAAAAGACACAAACAACAACTGCTTTGGGCCAGTTTCCCTCTCGTAAGTAATTCAATTTATTTGTCATTTCATAGCACAAATGAAGCAATATTACAGATCGTGCGACTGATAAACGCAGTTCAAACATTTTCACATCATCAACTATCGATTGACACAAATAGCTTCCACAATATGAACTACAATTTCTATAAACCAGACGTACAATTACTAAATCTTAAGAAGTACAAATTACGGGTTTTTATTGAACTATTACTAAACTGTATCTGATAAATGGCAAAAAGTTAGAGAAAAAGCAAAAATTCCCGCATTCATTGATACTTCGTCGAATCGAACTATTTGAAACGTCTTTAATATTTCTCTCAATAAAAAATACTGAACAACTTAGTACATAGTTTGTAAGTCCTGACTGGAATAACTACCGTCAACTCTTGCGCAGAGGACTTCAAAACTTGGACCAATTACTGTTGATAGGTGGAAATATAGCGCTGTGAGTTTGTAGATGAGAACGAGGAAAGCTGTGGAGAATTAATAGTGCGAATAAAGTATTAATGGGGGTAAATTGATGTTTAACTTTAGTGCAGATTATTTTGCCTATCAGGATATCATTGAAGAGAAAAAGTAATAGGGATGACGACAGCATAAAAACAATGGCATTCTGTTTAGTCAGTCTTGTAAATCGGCCAAAAATACGGGACACGTATTTTTAAAAAAAAATCAAAAATAAAGAGCAACAAAGTTCCGGAGTAGCGGCTTTTCACGACACCGTGCTGCAAAAATTGTATCTGATCGTGAAGTCACGAGCCACTTCAACGCAGAGTGCGTTGAAGTGGCTCGTGACGTCACGATCATCAATCGCCGTCATTTTTCATTTACGAGATTTTTTTTTAACCCGGCAGCACTCGCTACTGGGTAAAAAATACCACAGAGTACCAAAATCACGTAATATTTTTAATACTAAGCATTGTGACAACTTGCGGCTTTAAGTACCTTCTGGGCAATAGTTAATACGCGCGTGCGTCACCTGGCGGCCAAATCGCGCGCGGCGCTTGGCGACAATAGACGTGCAAAGTGCGTATGGGTGAAAAATACCCGGTAGCGACGGTTCTTGCCACAATTTTTTTTTTTAATGTAATTGGTTATTTTATTTATGTTATTAGTGTTTTAGAGCTGGTTCATGATGAGTTCCCTACTGACAGATCGAATTATAGAAGAATGTCTAGAACAAGAAGATAATGAAGAAGAAAATGTGTCAGAAATAGAAGATTTCGAGGAACATAGTGATCATGAAAGCCAGGAGCGATTTTTGAAGGCAGATCTTGTTCGTCTATGTTAGAAGCCTGGAATCTTATTTTTCCGGAAACTATTGTTTTTCCGGAAGAATATGCCGTGAGCATAGCATAGCACATAAAAATCGCCACAAATTGGGGTGGTATGACCCCAATTTGTGGCGATTGTTATGTCAAAGTAAAATAGTTGATTAGGTACAAGTGTTTTGAAACATAATGTTTGACAATTATTTTCTCGATGTTCATTTTAAGTAAACAGTATTTTATTTTTTGTTTTTTTGGTAGAGCATAAAGTCGATTTATAATTTTAGATCTTAATTTTACGTGATTCCTAAGAAAAAAAATTTGAAAAGACTATGAAGAATTTTTGTTAAATTTTTTGTTTTTTTTTAAGATAACCTATAATTTGGAATAAATAATAATTCAAACTTTAAATTTTATTTTATTTATTAGATATTAGTATCAATGAACTAAATACACTATTAAAATCTGTAATGTAAACTAATTTTCCAAGATAATGACATTTAAATTATGTGGTATTTTTTACCCGGTAGCGAGTATTCGTGCATGTAAACACCTAGCGAGTACCGCCGGGTTAAAATTATCTAACTGACGGACTAATTACTTTTTTTTCGTCGTCTCGCCTATTGTGATAGATTGACAGCAACACAGCAACACTTTATTCAATCCATCAATCATTTATGTAATTGCAAGCACTGGTCAATTGTACTTACGTACATAGGTGTTGTAACTGGGTCTTCAGTAGCTTGCCATGATCTTCCGACAAAAGGGCATGCAGTTTATTGGTGTTAAGATAAACAAAAAAGTAAAATGTTATGTAAATATTTCAAGTCGAAACTAATAACACTCCTCTAATGCCGGACATAGGCAGTCAATTGTTTTCTTGAAAAAGTTTCCAATTTAGACTCCATTTTCGCCTTTCTAAAACTTTGCCAAACATTCGACTCTACACATTTGACATTCTCTTTTCCGCCCATTGCTTCCCACAAGATCGATAGGCCAACGATGTCCTAACTGTGGTACCTCACTGAGGTCTTGATAAAGCCGGAAACATGCTCCACATACAAGCTAATCCATCAAGGGATAGAAACGTCAGGATCCAGTGCAATACTAATTTAATATGTCACCATTTCGCCATCGTTTTAGCTATTTCTAACTAATTGGGTCTCGTAGATTTAAATCTAGTCTAACGCTACGCCTATATCAGATCTTTAAACCTTTAATATTTTACTAAGCTTCCATTTATTGCGTTTACAATATTCACTGGTGTATCCCTATTCATGCTATTGTAATGTATCATTTTAAAAATTATCATATTAACTAAGGCTCTGATCAGCTCAAGGTTCTTTTTTGCCATTTGTGTCGCTGCTACAGGTACAGTTACAGCGTAATTACAGGCATATAAGACACTAGCTTCCGTCCGCGGCTTCACTCGCGTGAATGTCAAAACTTCCATTTCTCAATTTTGCTCCTTTATGGTTTTAGTTTCCAAAAGTCCTTTCTTAGAGTAAACCTACTCCTCACAAGAAGCACACCCTTTTTTTTTTTTTTTTTTTGGTGAGTGGGAAATCATCCAATGACTGCTCCCGTCCTGGGTGCGGCGGGAGGGTGTGTCAGACTCTTACTGACTAAAACCCACTCATGTTCCTTCGATTGCCTTTTATGTTCCAGGGTCACGGTAACAGTTATAAACATAACATTCCGCAACCCCGGCAGGCGTTGGCCCTGTTGGGCCCCTTCCTGTGCTGACTCCTTCTCTTTGAGGCGCGCGTGGAACAAAACGCGCCGTCTACGCGGTCCTGGTCCTAGCCGGGCGGCGAGCTACCCATCGCTCGCCATCCGCAGAACCGCGCCTACGGTGGCCGGTAGTCGTCTTGCGACTCTCGACGTCTTCGCCTGGGTCTTAGTCCGGGGCGAGAGGCTCGTCGTTGCCTCTCGCGCGCCGCCGCTTCCTTCACTAGCATAACTGCTTCGCAGAAGGAGGCGACGGCATCCCATTCCGTCTCGCCCCGCAGCATGGCCTGAACCAGCGCTGGGCGCGAGAGGTCACCGCCGCCGATCGCCTCTACGAGGACACGTCTATGGTCCGCCCATGCGCGGCACACCTCCACCGTGTGCTCGACCGTGTCCTCCAGGCGACCGTTGCTGCAGTGGTGACACCCAGGCGTCGCTTCCGCCTGAATCCGACACAGGAACCTCCCGAACTGACCATGTCCGGTGAGGACCTGTGTCAGGCGAAACGTGAGAGCGCCGTGGCGCCTCTCCAGCCACTCCTCAAAGAGGGGTCTTACCGCCGCTATCACGGCGTGCCCAGCACTAGGTTGCGACAGTCGCTGTCTCCACTCCTCCCTGAGATCTCGCCGGAGCTCCGTGAGCCGTGCCGCGATAACCCGCGGCAGCAGGACTTCGCCCCGGCGTTGCACTTCCACGCGCCACTCGTACGTGTGTGCAAGGACTGTTGCCTCCAGATCCCACGGCGGAGTGCCGGCAAGGAGGCATGCCGCCTCGCAGGAGATCGTGCGGTATCCCCGCACCATGCGAATCGCCATGACCCTCTGGGACGCCCTCAGAAGCCGGGCCGGAGCCTTGGCTAGGTTGGGCGCCCACACCGGAGCCCCGTAGAGGGCCATGGACCAAGAAGCACACCCTGCAGGTTTCATGGATCTCTGAGAGCAGCGGTTTGGATTGTGCGTTTATATATTAACAGTCAGTCAATCAGTTTACGATTTTATAAATATAGATTTAATCTTTCTCTATGATGACAACGCAGTTGCAAGGGCTCAGTAGTATTACTATTTTCAATCATCATTATTTGACGTACTTTTTATGAGCTGTCAAAACGAGATTCTCCCATACATTTTGTATGGCAATGTCACCTTATGACGTCGCTAAGTATGCGACTCAATTGCCTAACTATTTCTTGATTACAAAGCATGTAAAAATATTATTTAACAGTAATATGAAAATGAACCACATTTTAATGGCTTAAATTAGGAGAGATTTTATAAAAATTATTACTTACATTTATTGGTCGATGATGTAAAATAACCCATTGCACAAATGTCTAATGGCAGCACCAGCGGAAAGCACTTAAAATCAAAAAATCTACTCAATATCCACTCTATGCTTTTATTCCATTACCTGTCCAGTATTTAGCACTTACGCATAAGATCGATAGCTGTGTCCATAGTTAGGAGATCGCCTCTCTACGAATGCACTAACAAGTACGACGGAAGATCGTTCTATAAGGAGGTAATCCATAATGAGTCTGTCTACATAACCAATTAATGAAGGATGAGTCACTCGGTTCATCTTCGTCTAGTAAAGGTTCTACGTCAATATTACTTGAACTTGAGATGGTTCGATTAGCCTTATTTGTTTAGTGGTTGCAAGCCTGTTGACGAGCAAGGTTGGGAATGGGTTCAATGTTACTAGAATTTTAGATACGGTTTTTTTTGTACTGGCTTGTGGAAAAGTCAATTTTGGTTTGGTAGTTGATTAGGTTGATTGATTGATATTTATCTTTACATCCCTACGCTCTACATATTAAGTAACATATTTTCCAACTTTAAAGTAAAAAAAATCTTTTTAAAATGTAGCTTTGCTAAGTAGAGTCGTGATCGCCCTTGGTTAAAACCCCCGTCTCTCAAGTAAGTGGTTGTGAATCCTGGCAAGTACCAATGTGACTTTTTCGATTCATAATGTGCTTCCTAAAGTTTGTCTTGGACATCTCAGACATTAGTGTAAGAAAAACATCGTGATGAAACCTAGGCTTATCATCAATTATAACTCTAAAACCGCCAATCCGCTTTGAGCAAGTGTTGTGATCAATGCTTAAGCCTCTTCTGAATGACAAAAAGCCATGTCCTGCAATGGGGCAATAATAGGTAATTTATAATTGTTTAAATCATCACGATTATTATCGGCGTACTTTTGCCAAAGGGCATGCAATCCTGTGTTTTACCTGATGCAAACATCCCTTTTCTTTTGAGGTAATCTTTTAGTACCTAATATTCATCAATATTTATGAACAAACTAAGCAAGTATGAGACGACCTCATTGATAATATTGATCGAAGTATTGTCCACAATGTACTTTATTCCGCGGTTACTGAACTGTTAGAATGTAGGTTTGCTAGACAGACTGCCGTCAGCTTGTAGACATAGCGACGTTTGTTATCAATAATCTATAAGTCTTTACTTCCATATTAAAAGTCAGTTGATTTAAAACTAGGTCTAGAGCCGAGTCTTACTTTGTATAGCAACACGAATAATATATTAGAATCACAAAATTGATAAAAAAAAAGTTTTGGGACAACTTTCTGACTAACCGTCCAACTTTTTCCAATTCTAAATTCTTGTGCTTTTGAATTTGAATACAGATTTTAGAACTTTTATGGTTCATTGGTTTTCAGCAGAACATCAACGTTCTATTGACTAAGATTTTCTCAACCTGGGTGTGCAATGCATCCAATATTGCTTATTTATTTATTAGTTGCATGTGTTATTTTAATACACCAACCAACATTTAGACATAATTTAAGCTAGGCGTCTGAGGGTGTAATGACTAATACGGTAAAGATCGCCAAAAGCTTATTTGAGTAAATACCTACTCCATAATCAGCCTAGCAGTCTTTTTTAAACGTATAAATTCTAACTAGGCCAGGCAATACCTTATAATCACTTTCAATCATACATTATGAATTATTTGAATTCCTATTTGTGATAATTTATTAATCTATACAAACTTACAAATTTTATATATATATATATATAATTATAATTATAATTATAAAGAGGTAAAATTATAATCACCTCTTTATAATTATAATTATAATTACAAATTTTACCTCTTTATAATTATAATTATAATTAAAGAGGTAAAATTATAATCACCTCTTTATAATTATAATTATAATTATAATTACAAATTTTACCTCTTTATAATTATAATTATAATTATAATTATAATTTTACCTCTTTATAATTATAATTATAAAGAGGTAAAATTTGTAATTATAATTATAATTATAATTATAAAGAGGTAAAATTTGTAATTATAATTATAATATTATAATATTATAATATTATTATAAAGAGGTAAAAGGAGGCGAGCGAATCTGGGCCTTTTATATTACACTAATGAAAACTTTATCAATATTTTTTTCAAGATTTATTATTTTTTACCATGAAATATTAAGATATTTAGTCATGGGATACTAAATTAATTATTTATTCAAAACATTACTGACTGTCTGCACTTCCGGTTTTTAACAATGTTGCCAAATGAAATATGTTAATCGATCAGTTAAAATAAGATTATAATGGAAATGTAAAACAAAATAAAGAAAAAATTATCTGCAGAAGAAACACTAAATCATGATTTCATCTGTTGACATGTTTTATAATTTATTATAAATAATTGTTTTTATTTTTAAATATCGCACAAAATAATGTTTAATCAATGAAGTTGCAATAAATTATATATTTTTTTATTATACAGGCCACACAGTAAAAACTCATGTCAATGTCACATCTAAAGTCAAACAAATCATTCACTTCGTTGGTTTTAAACTTGCAATAGTGGATATTATGTTTTGTTGTGTTTCCGTGCGGTTTAATTATTTGATTGGTATTATTTTACGACTTTGGCTACGTATAAAGGATTCTGACGGTTATTATTTTGACGAACGACCTACGCATTTCTTACATCGGACTGATAAGTTATCTTGGATTACGAAGTAAAATACAATCAGTGATCAACATCTTCATTATATTAACCTGTATAGGTATGCGCTAAATAGAAGGGGAATTAATTCTTTCAGTTAGACAGCAATGTGTGGCACGCAGTCGTAAGTAATTTATTTCAAAATAAGTTCACATGGTCATAAACTGTTACTGGTACTAAAATACTTCTGATTTGTGTTTACTCAAACCAAGGCTGATCATAATGAAAACATCCAGTCAATAATTCATAATTATCAATTCAAGGCGTTTATTTCATGACAAACAAAGCTAATTTTGTACGGACTAATAACATCCTATATTTTTTTTTCCCCATGTAGAAATTGTAAATATTGGTATTCTTTTTTAATAATAGTAATATCAAAAATTAATAATGCAAGAATCATTGCCGTATAGTCAAACCCAATAATGTATGGACCTTCGCCCGTCTTCTTTGTAAGTTTGTAAGTTTGTAAGTTTGTAAGTTTGTATGTTTGGGGTAATCTCTGGAACTAATGAACCAATTCCAAAATTTTTTTTACTGGCAGAAAGCTACATTATTCCTGAGTGCTATAGGCTATAATTTATTTTTATAACATGTATATTAACCGAGCTATCGCAACTTTTGTCTAGCAAGTCGGAAAAAATTACCTCATAAAACAGAATTATTTGCGTGCGCAGCCTAAATAGTTGCTTAAAATTAAAAACAATGTATGGCAACTTGGTTTGTCTTAATTATTTCTACAAAAAAGTCCGGGATACCATATCTCTATCTTTTATATTTTATCTTTTATACTTCTTTTATTGCATTAAAAAAATGATTTTTCGGCATACTTACGTTTGGTTGATTATTTGAGCAACAAAATAATAATTCTTATGACAATGAATTATTTCAGTATCACAAGGATATCATACAGATAAGATTTGCCGCCCAACCCGGCCTTGACTCCGGCCCGGCTACTGAGGGCGTCCTAGAAGGTTATGGCCATTCGGATGGTGCATGGATACCGCAAGATCTCCTGCCTGCCTGATTCTTGCCGGCATACTGGTGTGGGTACCACGCACAGTGGCGCGTGGAAGTGCAACGCTGGGGCGAAACTCACAGTACACACTCGGCACACAGAGCTCCGGCGGGATCTCATGGAGACTGCGACTGTCGCAACTCAGTGCTGGTCATCCCTCTTTGAGGAGTGGCTTGAATGACGCCTTGACACTCTCACGTATCGCCCGACACAGGTCCTCACCGCACACGGACATTTCGGGAGGTTCCTATGTCGGATTCGGGCGGAAGTGACGCCTGCGTGACACGGTGTAGCATACGATGGAGGTAGGCCCCGCTTGGGCGAACCACCACCGTATCGTTGCAGAGGCGATCGGCGCTGGTTCAGGCCATGCTTTGGGGCGAGACTGAATAGGAAGCCGTCGCCTCCTGCGAAGCAGACACGCTGGAGACGAAAGCGGCGGGGCGCGTGGGGCAGCGTCAAACTTCACGCCCCGGACAGAGACCCAGGCTTAGTTGTCGAAAGCCGCAAGATGATGGCCACTGGAGGCGTGGGCCTGCGGAAGGCGAGCGGTAGGTAGCTCGCCGCCCGACTAGGACCAGCCCCGTGTCGACGGCGTGTCGATGCTTCTAATAGTTACCGCGGCCCCGGAATATATAAGGGTAACCGAAGGGACATTATTGGATTTTAGTCAGTAAAAGTCTGACCCTCCTTCCCTCTTCAGGGGCGGGAGAAGTCATTTGATGATTTCCTATCCATCAAAAATAAAAACGCAATTGGATATGTTTTGGATGCTTTTACCATGGTCAATGTAGCTCTTTCACGCTTATACAACCCCAATAATCTTTTTGTGTACGCTCAAGATAGTTCCACAGTTAATCCGTACTAATATTATAAATACGAAAGTAACTCTGCCAGACTGGCAGAGTTACTTTTCAGGCAGTCTGTCTGTCTGTCTCTTCTTCACACCTAAACTACTAAACCAATTTTGAATGAAATTTGGTAGAGACATAGTCTGGGACCCGAGAAAGGACATAGGATAGTTTTCATCCCGGAAATCCCTCGGAAACGGGAACTATTATTCCACGCGGACGAAGTCGCGGGCAAAAGCTAGTCACGTATAAAATTATTTACCATTTATCACTTTGTATGGTCACAGTAAATATGTTATGGCTTTATTAATATTCAATGATAATAACTCCATAATGTATGAAACAGAATTACTTGTACAAATAACTTAGGTCGTTAGGATATCGTCTGGATTTCAAATTATGTTGTTATATTAATTTATGATTACAGACCGAGTTTCGTTAAGTCTAGTGTGTAGAAGGTGGTATAGTCAACAGATAATAATATATTTAGGAATAGTACAGCTTGTATAAGAGCACCAAATCGCTATTACTTCAGCGTAGCTCTGTTTCCGCCAAAATGATTACAGGTAAATGAGACATCCTATTTGTTGACAAATCGAAACAAACGCATCTTTTTTTTGGGACAATTCCACCACACTATTGCCAACCACTGCATCTCCTGAAAGCCAGAATCAAAAGTGGAGTCCGTCAGAAAAGCGCCGAGCACTGAAGCTCGACGAGTCCCGAAAAAACGATTCAACTGTCTTGGATCCCGCAACGACATTAATCAGAAAAGGACAACGGAGGAGTAAGAAAAATATATTTTCCACTTCCCATCAAACAAACGCGTCTGCCACGCACTAGTATTGGAGATTATGTCTATAGCTGCCGGCGATCATTTAACATCACAGGACTTGGAACAGGAACAGAAACGTTAAACATTGGCCCAATGACTCTTTTTCGAGAGAACTGATGCAAACAGTAGTGTCCGACCGAATGTTCGGTTTCGGTTTCGTTTTCGGTTGAGTTTCGGTGAAAACACGAGTTTCGGTTTAGTTTCGTTTTCGGCGGCAAACTTGCCGAAACTAAGACCGAAACCGAATGTGCATTCGGGAGTTTCCGCGCTGTTATCAGTCATGTTCGGCGCGTTGAATGAGTGAATGAATCCGATCAGTAGCCCGATTCACGTAAATTCAAACAAGCCAAATATCGTTAAAGTTTTATAGTCGTCCAATCGAAGTCCTATCGAAAATCGGTATTCACGTGTTCTTTAAACGGGATTCGATAGAACGACAATTCGATCGTAATTCAACGATCTATCAACCACATATTGTCAATTACATTATTATGTACTAGCTTTTGCCCGCGGCTTCGCTCGCGTTAAAAATAGACGATAAGTAGCCTATGTTACTCTCCATCCCTTCAACTACCCACTTAAAAAATCACGTCAATTCGTCGCTCCGTTTTGCCGTGAAAGAAAGACATACAGACAGACAGACAGACAGACACACTTTCCCATTTATAATATTAATAAGTATGGATTCTACCAGGATATACAAATTTTCCTTTTAGAATATCGGGTTTACACCATATTGAATAAGTAAATAATATCAAAATCCATATTAACCTCTTTGTGACCGGCGGCACGAATATGGCCGCAATATATATGGCACGAATATAAACATTTAATGAAAATCATTACTTAAAATATAAATTTCATCAAAAAAAATATCAAAATAACAAATTTTTGTTAAACGACGTTTGAACCGCCAGATTTGAAGTTTAGTCGTTGACATCCGACTCAAAATTTAAAACTATTTTAATGTAATAATAATACATAATTTGATACCTTTTAGAGTAAAAAGGAGCTTTATAAGTTTAATTTAATGCATTATGTAATAGTTAGTGATTTAAAGAGAAATCAATGTGATTAAGAGAAATCTATGTGATTTAAAGAGAATAAAGACTGACTGATTATACTAACATTTTCTCTATTTTTCCCTCAAAATATGAGCGTTGTAAGGAAGTTTCGGTTTCGGTTTCGGTTTCGGCCGAAATAGACACCGTTGCCGAAATTCGTTTTTGGTTTCGGTTTCGGTCGTAAAACTAGTTTCGGTCGGACACTAGCAAACAGTTAAACCAAGATAAACGTAGGAAGCATATGAGTTGAAAAAACCACATGCCACTGGGTCATTATAACACTCACTAAGTTATTACTTAATAAGTAGTTCAAACTATTCCATTTATCTTTTAAATACGCCAAACAGTCAAAGAATGCACACTTCACTCCAAGTTATAATAAAAATTAGGCCAAATTATGGTGGTTATCAATCCATACCAATATTACAAATGCGGAAGAGTGTGTCTGTCTATCTATTTGTCCGTCTTTTACGGCAAAATGGAGCAAGGAATCGACGTGATTTTAAAAACTTTTATTTAACTTGCAATGTATGTTTGTCCCGGTGGAATCTTACAACTCAATTTTAAGTCACTTTCCCTCAACCGATTGAGCTGAAATTCGGTATCGTATGCACGTTCAGTTCGGATGACAATGCACTATTAAAAAAATACATTTTTTTTTAGTATAAAATAAAATTAAGGTAAAAAAACCTTTTTAAAAACAAGCTTTTATTTAAATGCGCTAAAAAGAAAAAAATAAACTTTTACAATAAAACTTTTACTGTTAACTTATAACAAATTTAACACATTTGACATAATTTATACGTTTTAAAAGCTTGTCGCGAGATTTATAAATACGAGTACTTAAATCATATACAATCAATAAAAAAAATTTCGTCTCTTTCTAACGCGTGCGAAGCCGCGGGCAAAAGCCAGTAATGAATAAGCTAGGTCTAGTCTAGTCACGTATGTAAGCCCTAGTTCGGAATGAGCTGAAAATTCCGTGTGAGTATATAAGGTTTGCAAACGCACATAATTACACACTCAACATTCTTGGTTCAGTTGTAACAGTCTACCATGCGGGCCCTTGTAAGTTTACAATATTTATTTTATCGTTTTTTTAGACTAGCTGTCCCCTTTTTTTTTAAGGAGTGGGAAATCATCTAATAACAGCTCCCGTCTTTGTGTCAGACTTTTACTGAAAACCCACTCATGTTCCTTCGGTCGCCCTTTCTGTTCCGGGGTCACGGTAACTATTATAAACATTCCGCAAACACTAGCTGTCCCCTGCGGTGTTGTCGTCTTTGGAAGTTAAAATGATGGTTAAGTTTTTTCAGAAATTTTCCAATTTCCTTAATTTTTCTCCTACGCAGTATTAGGAAACATACAAATTAATAAAATCGTCACCAGTTGCGGTGTGGCCATGGGAATAGGGATTAATTTTATATGTATACCATTGACCCCCCGGCTACACCCGCGTTTTCTCCTACTGCCTAGAATCTTCTTCGATAAATAAGTTATCTATCAATATCAAATTAGTTATCAAAAACAATTTTTCAATTTGGACTGGGACTTTCAGAAATTACCTACATGAAATAAAAACACACAGAAGCAAACTTTACCGCTTTATAATACTAAAGATAAACAAGTTTTGACTTACCCAATGGACTTGCGTCCAAAGCGTGAGGTTGTGGCTTCGATTCCCGGGTTGCGCATAGAGTTATAGGGTTTTTCTATTAGGATTTTTATCAGTTGCTGCCCGAAATTTGAAAGTTAGTGGTTTTACATCCCGGTTTCTCGAAAAACACGTAAAGCCATTGCAGCGGGCATAGAACTATAATATTCATAGATATTTGGCAGTCCGAACTAAAAAAAACTCTAAGTATTACCAGCTCTTACAACAGTCATTCCGTATCAAATTAGCGTATGTGGAAAATATATAGATATTAATTAATATTAATATTTGATCCGTAAAAAAAGATGATTAATCTTCTTCCTATTTCCGTATGAATGTCCATTATAAAAAAAACCTATTATTAAAAGTCATTAAACTTTATTGGTGACATTAATGAATAGACAAAGGAATATTTGTGTAAGAAGTAGATTGAAGACATCATCTTTTATTCATGATTGTTTCCGTCTTTACAGAAAGCTATTTTCATATTTATAGGAAAAATCGATTGTTCTACAATATGAAGTACATAAATATTGTCACGGTGTATATTTGGGTGAATATCCCGGAGGTGAATTTTGCGTGTCCACGTTGAGAATCAAGGTGTTAAATTGTAGGATTTTTCTTATGTTTTTTTATAGTGAACTACGGAACTTGGTTCAATTAGGGCTAAGTATATTTTTGTATATATGTCTATATATAGGCAGAGAAAAAACAATATCCTCTAAAATTCAAGTTTGGTGGCCTGTCCCACTTCCATTTTTTTATACAATTGCATTCATCTAGGTAACAATTTAAGCAAAGATCAAAAATAATAGATTTCGTTAGTATGTGCATTAGATAAATATTTAAAAAACATATAATCCATGTTAAAAAAAAAATTTAAAAGCCCAGGACATTCGATTAAAGTTTGTCCAAGCAAATATGTAAATTTTTGTGGCATTTGTTCAACTTACAAAATCATGAAGTTTCGTGCTTAAGCGATCAATTTAATTTAATTATTTCACTTACTCTCTATCGTGTGCCGGCGCTTGCGATGAACAGTGATTGATTAGTGCTGAGATCTCCCGACAAGAACGTAATCATCATGTTGGGTAGCACGGGGGACAAGAATTGTTCAATTTTGGTGGATCGATTTACTACTGATTTTTAAATGTTTTAGATATTAAGCTGCATGTTATATGTAGTGATTTGGGTTACGCATTAGTTAATAATATCATTTGAATTGTAACTCTAAACCCCTATTTTTAAAGATTTTATTTATGCCTGGTTTCAATTTTGGTGGTTCAATTTTGGTGTTTTTGGTGGCATTTTTACGTCACCAAAATTGAAAACGACCCACCAAGTTTGAAATAGATATTTTTTGTACGTGGTTTGTACCTTTTGAGCCAGTTTTAACGTTGCAAGATAGTCTGATTAATAAACTGATAAATGTTATGTAATTAGCAGTTCTTCTTCTTAATCGTGCAGTCTTGACAGAGTGGTCGTGATCATGGAAAGTCCTTAGTAGCTGCCCTTGTGATTTCTCTCCACTTTTTTCTATTAGTGGCGTTCCTCGCGCACTCCACGATTGAGCTGGATGTTACTGCTTTTATAGCATCCGCCCATCTGGTTGGTGACCGACCACGAAGACGCTGCCCCTCTATTCTTCCTTGCACCACTAATCGCTCCATTGAGTCTTCGTTGTGGATAATGTGGCCAAATATTGTGAGTGTTCTTATTTGCACAATCGAAGAAAGTCTTTGTTTGATGGATACATTGGTGTGGTGCACAGTCCAGCTTACTCTCAGTAGTCTCCTCCAACACCACATTTCCAACGCGTCTATTCTGTTGCGATCTCTTTGATGAATCGTCCACATTTCCGCTCCATAGAGAAAGATAGGAAAAACTGTGCACCGCATCAGCCGAACCTATGTGCTAGCTGTATTTTTGGTTATGCGCCTGTCTTTCCAAATCTTTTTGAGCTTTTAAACACTCACAACACAACTCCCAGTGTTGGTAATGGTAGAACCTAAGTATATGTAGCTCTGGACAACTTCACAGTTAGGTACCTATGCTGTTGATCTCAGGTCTGTTACCGGTGTTGTGATCCACAATCATCAGTTTTGTTTTCTCACGGTTTATAGCGAGTACAAATTCGAGATTGGTATTTTCTAAAAGTTGTAGATTGTGTTCTATGTCAGGCAGGGTGGAAGCCAGAAGAGTGGTGTCGTCAGCGTACCTGAGATTTGAAATCATGAGACCACCCACCGATATCCCTTTATCCCATTGATTCAGTACCTTGCGCATGATGTACTCTGTGTATATGTATGTTGAACAATAACGGGGACAGAAAGCCTTGCCGGACACCCACCTGCGTCTTGAAATTCGCTGAGTCAATTAGCAGTTAGTAAGACCTATTTTAAAGGTATATTATATATTAAAGAGGAGTCTTACCGCCGCTATTACGGCGTGCCCAGCCCTGGGTTGCGACAGTTGCTGTCTTCATTCCGCCATGAGATCTCGCCTGAGCTCTGTGCGCCGCGCCACGATTAGTTGCGGCAGCGGGTCGACTATGTCCCGACGTTGCACTTGCACGCGCCACTGGTACGTGTGTGCAAGAATTGTCGCCACCAGATCCCACTGCGGGATCCCACGGGCAAAGAGGCTCGCGCCTCGCAAGAAATCGTGCGGTGTCCCCGCACCATCTGAATCGCCATGGGACTTGTCTGGGACGCCGTCAGAAGCCGAGCCGGAGCCAAGGCTAGATTGGGCGCCCACACCGGAGCCCCGAAAAGGGCCATGGAACGCACGACCCCCGCGTAGAGCCTATGGCAGGAGGCGTTTAGACTACTCAGGTTGGGCACGAGCCGCTTAAGGGCAGCCCCAGTCCTCGCCAGTTTAGGGACCAAACGTCCAGAATGCTCCGTGTAGTTCCATTGGTTGTCGAGGACAAGTCCCAGGCACTTCATCGTCGACTCGACACCGATGTGAACCCCTCCCACCGTTATCTGAGAGCCTCGGACTTGGGCAGGACCACCTCGAGTCCCAGATGATGATCCTGTCCACGACTGTTGCAACTCCTACTGACATGAAGTCGGCCGCCGCCTGGAACGGCCTTTCCTGCGCTAGAACAAGCGTGTCGTCAGCGGAACACACTACGCTGACACCATTGGCCCATTATTGGATCTCCAAAATTGCTCTGAGCAAATGAACCTTAATGTGACTACATTAAGGCTCATTTGCTCAGAGCAATTCAATTTTGGTGTACTGATTTTAAATTTTGGTGGGCACTTCTAATTTTGGTGGGCGGTTTTCAATTTTGGTGGCGACACTAAACTTTAAACTAAGATATCTCGAAAACTTATCGAGTTATCTTAGTCCCTCTTGAAGATCCTTTTAGCTTTGACTTACTACTTTTATACTAGGAACTTATTTTTCACGAAAACTGAAGAAAATTCTTCGCCACCAAAATTGACAGAAAATGCACTTTGTTGATATTGACCCATTTAGGACAATCCAATTTATTATAGATCGACTACCAAATATTTGTATATATTTTTATTGAAAAACTTGCGAGTAGGATTGAGAACCTTTTCTTTTAGGGTTCAACAAAGGGACAAGAAGAACCAGCCAGAACTAATCAGTTCATTTTGTCCGTCAATCCAGTTTATCTTTTCATCAGAGCTTTAACCCTTAATGCCAGAGTCCATGTTCTTCAATTAATTATTTAATTGGAGCATTTAACCGGTATATAAACATAAATCTCCCATTTGGCCAGTTTTTAATGTGATATTTTAAGTATTTACAGTCAGCAAAGTAGATAAGTATCCAAGAATTAAAGGTTGTTATTGCTAGACACCAAAAGAGATAATAGATAAATAATTCCATCAGATAGTTTTAGATAAACTAAGTCCATCTATCATAACTTCACGCTGTTGTTTACAGATCATCTTCGCGATCCTGTCGGTGGCCGCGGCCAAGCCGAAACCGGGCTTCATTGACGACTGGCACGCACCCGTAAGTATACAATGTTATAGAACTTTCTGTATTAGAAATAACTTTATGAATGGATATTTGTAAATGAGGAAGTAAAATTAAGAATAGGGAAAATGAAACGATAGAAAAGGTGAAATGTGGGAATCTTGACATAGATGATAATGCACTTAAGTTATTTAATCTTTTGACGTGATATCACATACACAGATATTTAATCATTCTGAATGTTCTAATAGTCTTACTTTTTTGACAAAAAGGGGAACCAAAACTTAAACGATCATTTGTTCTACAATTCTTGCAAAAGTAATTTTAATTTCATTTCAATCACAACGCTGTTGTGATTACGGTTTTTTATGGTCTAGTATATTTACTTTTATTTAACCTCTTTTATTTTTCGTCCTATAAAACACATTTGTAAATAATGGAATAGCTACTTGAGTGCGATATCATAGCCATAACATCGGATTTTGTTTCTTCGAAAACTCAACAGTTAGGTACCTTAACTTGAAGCTGAAAATGAACACACCAAAAATCTTTTTTATTTCTTTCAGCAAATATCATCAGTGAGCTACGTTCAACAACCAGTGGCAGTAGCTCATCAAGTTGCAGTAGCACAGCCCGTAGTTCACGCTGCTCCTGTAGCAGTAGCCAAGCCTGCCACTAGCTATGCCTCCTTCCAGCAGGTATAGTATAGATTTTTTTTTTTGTTTTAGTTTCGCTGGGCTTGTCCACACTTAGCCTCATAATTGGGCCATTGTGCGTGAGTGACTTCTCGCCTATTCCAACCATCCCACACTTTCCCAGAATCGTAGCAGGCTTTTCAGTCTGCCAAAGATTTCTGAAAGTGACCCAGGGTGTTGGAGTAGTTCTGCCCGTTGTTTGGCCACACTGTTACACTCCTTGAGGACGTGTTGTGGCGTTTCTTCTGCCTCTAAGCAGCCTCTGCATAGAGGGCTGTCTGTTACTCCTATTGTGAATAGGTGCTTGTTTAAGGAACAGTGACCTGTTATGGTTTCTATAACTGTTTTGATTTTGTCCCTATTCAGTTTGATAAGTTTTCGGGCAAACTTCTTGGTCTATACTATAGATATATACTATATAATTATACTATAGATAACTTAGGACGTAAGTTGCAGTAGCCCAGCTCATTGTGCCCTCCTGTGGCAGTCACCAAGCCTCTCGCCACTTGTTTTGTGTCCTTACAGCAGGTCAATCAATAAAAAAAAAACAATAATGAAGGACGTAAGTTGCAGTAGCCCAACTTCTCCTGCGTCACTGTACCAGTGGCCAAGCCTGCCACTAGCAATGCGTCCTCCAGCTGGCAATAACGTCAAATAAATGTAGCACGACCACGCGAAGCCTCCTTTACATAGATTTGTTTTTTTTTTTGCAATGATAATGTTCTTTTTCACATAGTGCATATTGGTTTAGCTGTTAAGCTTTTATTCCTATTTACTACTTAACACGATTGTCGTTTAAAAAGCAACATGCAAACCCTTCAGCAATATTTACTATTACTACGCGTCTCGTAGTAGTTGCAATACGCGTCTGGGCGACGCGAGGCGTAGCAGTTTTTCTACGCATATCGTAGTCGTAGATCTTCGCGCCTCGTAGCAGATGTCTCATCCAAACTTCTATTTTGTTTCGCTCGTAGTAGTATCTCAACCAGAATAATGCAACCTATACACTTAAAGTGTCAAGATGCCTATCTATTTATGACTAATGGGGCTCATATTCTGTGCTACGATTTTCGTAGCATGCTACGAAACCCGAAAAGTTAAATGCATTATAAATGCAAATGAAACATCCCCTTGCCAGCACAGTTTAATCATTTGTGCGGTTGAATCAGTTGCCGCTAATCAACCTAATTGCAGGCTTCCGTGTGAACCGCTAAACTACTTTGTTTACCTTTGTTTTTGACTTAGGATGGATGTAATGCTAAAAAAAGTATGTTTTCAACAATATTGCAGTTTTTAAGGCTACGTACAAAAAGCGCATTAGCAGATCATTACATTTTATTGCATCTGACGTTACTCCGTTTGGAGTAGGCCACATAATAACCAGTCATATAATGTAAGCAGGAAAAAGCAGAAAGCAACAAGCAGAAATATTTAAGTGAACTTTAAAATTTGGGTCCAAGCCTCGTGATATGGCACAGAATTGGGATAAAATATCAATGTTTTAACTCTGTGGCGAAAGAAAAAATATGTAATTAATAAAACTTAATCTTCTCTCATCTCTTTATTATTCCCAGATCGTGCACCCAGTACAAGTAGCACAACCAGTGGTCCATGCCGCCCCAGTAATTTCTCAACCAGTGGTACATGCCGCCCCAGTCATCTCCCAACCCGTGGTACATGCCGCCCCGGTATTTTCTCAACAAGTGGTACATGCTGCCCCTGTGGTACAATCCTACGCCCAGCCTGTGGTACAGAAATACGTGTCAGTCGGAGCATCGTATGGGGGATATGGCCACGGCTGGTAATCTCTAACGGATAACGTTCGGTGTGTAAATATGTATCTTTAAGCGTTGAGATCGTGTCCGTATTGTTTGGTACAAAATAAAGTTTTTTAATCAGTACTGAATTTGTTGTTTTATTTTTTAATGGGAAAGAAAACGGGTTCAGTGTTGAGTCAAGTAATCTATATTTTTTTATTTCTAGAAACATATTTTTGGATTGTATAGGATATATGTTCTTAACTGATTGCATACAAATTATATTTTTATATTTCTAATTCTTTGTAGTAGGTTTTTATTGGTTCTTATAAAATGTTGAATTAAGAACTTAAACTTAACGACTTTTCAAACTTTCAAAAATGTTAAAATGCAGGCAAAGTCGCAATAAAAAGTCAAACCATAAATACACTGCCCCATATTTTTTAAAAGTGATTTCTGGAAAAAAACCGTTGCTTTCACACTAATTGCATATTTATGACCCAGATAAGCCTATAATGTCGTACCAACTACAAAACTTCTTGTTATCCATAGTCCATCGTTGCCTCGTCATATTAAAGTAATTGACAGCTGGTGGATGGGCAGACATTAATCAAGCTACACTAAACCAACATAGCGTGGCCATGTGCTAGCCTGGAGGGCCTAGTACGGATGCACGGAAATAATGTAATGTGATATTTTTTGGCTTTAATCTTGAGGCCTAGAATGTTCCAAGGAAAAAATTAAAATCTTAAGTTATGTAGATCAGCTTTATTATAAGGCTTCTTCTCGTAGTCAGTAGCATGTTCCAAATATACTTAGAAGGTACACAAGTGTTAAAAATAAATCACTTTAGTACTTGTCTTGTATTGAATCTGCAACCAAACATGCAAGAAACAAACGCTTTAAGCACTGGGTCATCATGACCATACAATCTTAAACGACATCTTACTAAATCTTAAAATACGAACCAGTAAATAAGACTTATATTTATCGAGGCGAATATGGTTTGCCGCGCTTAAGGCAGGCCTATAGGTCATACAAAAGTCGTTAGGGCACTACTGGACAAAAATAACGTAAATATGTAATGGATTTTATATGGTTCTGCGACGTAGGTATCTTATAGTTAGCATAACGCCTTGACGCTAATGTTACAAACTTCTACTGATTACTATACTTGTAATGAGGATAATTTAGTAATATCGTATGAAAAATCTTTTTGTGTCGTATGTAATTTGCTACATAGATTGGAACAAGTAGTATATTTACATAAAGTTTCAGTTGGATGTAAAGACCAAAAAATAGCAACAAATCTATAGGTAGAGTACAACAACAACAATAACGGAACATACTATGCCGGCTGGTTTGAGAGGAGTCTTGTAAGTGCATAGATGCTCGAGGAAAATATACCAGTAAGGTGCTGATAAGCTTGATCATATATCCGGGATTGATATTTTTATAAGCGTTTATTGTACCTGGTTACACAATAAACGCACACCACCAGACACCCCAATTAGAATATTATGTTATAATCATAATACATACACTGGATTTTGTATTATTATGTTTAATACTGACGGGCCTGTTGGTATAGTGGTTAGTGACCCTGACTGCTAAGCCGGAGATCGTGGGTTCGATTCCCACCCAGGACAAACTTTATGTGATGAGCATGATAGTTTGTTCTGTGTCTGGGTGTAAATTATCTATAATATGTATGTATTTACAAAGTATATAAGTATGTATATCAGTTGTCTGGTTACCATAACACAAGCTCTGCTTAGCTTGGGATCAGATGACCGTGTGTGAGTTGTCCTAAGATATTTATTTATTTATTTATATTTATTTATACACTGTTTTTTATAAATTAGTTGTACAGATTGTACGAGAAAATTATAGTCACATTACAAATCTACGCATGCACACAGTCGCACTTGCGTAAGGGTCTAGCGTAGTAGGTATTTCATCCATTTTAGTTTGTTTTGACTGTACAGCGGAAGTGTGACAGCAGTTTACGTAGTTTTAATTATTTTTGGCTAAAATATTACCTATACAAGGTGTATTTTTGGTCTTGCTCAACCGGTTAGGAGATGATTCTACCCATGAAAACAAACAACTTTTGTTATGGAACCAACTCTGAAATCCCGAAAAAAATATCAGCTGTTTCTAAGAAAAGTTCAATGCCCTCGGACAATAAATAAAATATAATGTATGAACCAGCTGATATTTTTTTCGCGATTTCAGAGTTGGTTCCATAATGAAAGTTGTTTGTTTTTATGAGTATAATCATCTCCTAGCGGGTTGAGCAAGACCAAAAATATACCTTATATATTAAAAATTACATAAATCGATTCAGTAAACGATTCTGAACAAACTATTTTCTCAAAGTGCATTAATTCAGTTACACATTGTATATTTTGTTACAATACTGTCGGTAAACTGATTGTTAATATACCAAAGCACAGCCCAAACCGCTAGGTCTGGAACTTGGAGAATTATTCCCTTTATTCTTTGTGAAGAGCAAGAATCCACTAAGAAAGGGTTTTGGATATTTAACCCCTGAGGGGTAAAACAGTAGGTGGAAGGTCAACATCTAAGCGGGCGTTGCGGAATGTTTATAATAGTTACCGTGACCCTGGAACATAAAGGGCAATCGAAGGAACATGAGTGGGTTTTAGTCAGTAAGAGTCTGACACGCCCTCCCGTCGCACCCAGGACGGGAGCAGTCATTGGATGATTTCCCAATCACCAAAAAAAAAAAAACATCTAAGTGGGCGATGTCGCGGGTAAAAGCTTGTAAGATGTGAATAATGGCTCTGATTCACCTGCACATAATCATAATCGGTTATTCCGATCTGTCACCCCGTTTTGTCCCCATGGGTTGGTAAAATACTAAGATACTTAGTATTTAAATCAATCAAAAGTACTAGGCGCGCAGTAGCGTGAAGAGGTTAATAGAAAATGTGTTCCACACATTGCTAACTGGGGGACAAATCCAACTTTTTTTTCCTATCTGTCACCCGTAGGGACAAAACGGGGTGACCGATCGGAATAATCCTACATAATTATTGTCGAATGAATTACATATCGATTATATCCCCAATTAGTTCAGATATCGACGGTCTTCAGTAATTACTCTCTAAGCTTCAAATAAGAATGTTGGTAGGCCTCATTTCTGTGTCATCTAATTTATTCTGGCCTACTTAGGTTAAGGTTGAGTTAAAGACCCTAATCAGTAAATAATAATACAGTATTCATGTGAGAATATCGACCGACATAGTGATGGGTTATGTATTCTAGGACACCTACTAATCCATACTAATATTATAAATGGGAAAGTGTGTCTGTCTGTCTGTCTGTCTGTTTGTCTTTCTTTCACGGCTAAACGGAGCGACGAATTGACGTGATTTTTTAAGTGGAGATAGTTGAAGGGATGGAGAGTAACATAGGTTACTTTTTGTCTCTTTCTAACGCAAGCGAAGCCGCGGGCAAAAGCTAGTAGTTTATAATATAGCCTAAGATACTGTACAGGCAGACCTACAGAGTTAAGAAAAATAAAAATATTATGATAGATTAACCTATACATCCACTTAATTTAAGTAGTGTAGTATGATAGATTAACCTATATATCCACTTAATTTAAGTAGTGTAGTTTATTTTCAATTTATTGATACACATACAAATAACCGATTTGTCTCAAAAGTCTATTTTATTCAACTAGTAAAAATTGTCAGTGATTATTCAACTAAAACTCAATTGCTTAGTCTTTTACAGCTCATATTTATTTACAACTAGCTTTGACCCGTGGCTTCGTCCATGTAAAATATTAAATATTATAAACCTATCGTTCGAGTTGCTTTAGCATTGTATAATATTAGTAAAGAAGAATAAAGCCGCGGTCACACATAAGCCCAATCGCCCGTAGTGATCGAAGAGTTCACCATGTATCAATAATAAAATTTAGCCACCGTCTAGCTAACTAATCATGTCAGCTGACTGTCAGCGAGTGTTACGTTTGGTGTATGAATCTACTAGAAATAAGCTTATCAAGCAACCTAAAAGCTAGACCCTATAGAAACAAATTCGAAAAAGCCACCCTAAAAAGCAATCGAATTCCTCAAATAGAATAAAACTCACTGTGACCTACAAAAGTCATTCCGATTTACGATCGTTTTAAAAATCGTAAACCGCGCACTCGAGCCGACCTTGATAGCAAGAAAGCATAAAAATAAATAATAAAATAGAGGCACGCTGTGACTGTGAGTAAACAGGAGTACAACACAATCTGTCGTGAATCGAATGGTGGTTACGAGTTCTGATGTCGTTGAATCGATACCGGTATGGCACATCACTAGCGATCGCGTGCTGCTTAGCACATCACCACTGTCCTGTGAACTGGGTAAACAAGGGACCATGGCTTTTGAGAAAGTTAGGATAAGTATTTTGTTTTCTGTTTTATAGTACCTGTCTAAGTATGTCGTTTTTTTGTTATAGAATAACGAAAGCGAAGAGTCCACCTTGGTACTTTAATCTTCTCTAAGCGTTTCTTTCCCTCTCCCAAGGAGTGTCAGCCATCCCGGTCCTGGGCTAACCTTATCCATCCAGTCCCACTTCCTTTTCTAAATCCTCGAAAGTAATAGCATTATCATTAAAAAAAAACATACTTGATATCTAAATTAGGACCTCTGTACTAAATCGAGTATCATCAATCAATCTATGAAAAAGTTGCAATTATTCATAATCCGTATGTGAAGAGGTATTTTGAAATAAATACTGGCCTCCTCTATAATATCTCCATGAAGATGTATATAACTTTATAAATGGACAATAATTCGGAATAATAGTAAAACAAAAATCATCAGGGCATCGTCTTCACTTAACACAACACATTCAAGTTAGAAGTCAACTAATAATTATATAGAAATTGTACTAAACTCAGCATTTACAACATAGTCACCCTAATCGCTTACTTGTTTACTACTAAACACTTAACAAAACAAATACTAATCATTAATTCCTCAATATCGAAATCGTGGTCACCTTACTGAAACTACAGACAACTTTCAGTAGCACAGCGAGCTTTCAGTAAGCTAACCGCCACCACAAGGCTATGTAGCTGAACTTATTCAACTATTACGAATGACGATCGGTATACGTAACTGTTGTACATTGACGGGAATATTCAAATGTAGTGGGACAGTGACTCTTTAATTACGCAATGAATGTTAAAAGAAGAGTTTGAGCTAAATTAACGTGGATGTTTATTTAGAGCCGATTAAATGAAACTATTTTGGTGAGACATTTAAAGTAATTAAATAAAAACTCGAAATTTTAAAAGAAATTTTGCAGTGCCTTTTAATATGTCTTAAAAAAGTATCGTGTAAGTTCAAGACACAAAAAAAACTTTAAAAGTTGACAATGAAATTCAAAAGTTTGTGGTGTCGAATTAATGAATAAGTTTTCAAAATGAACGCGTGGTCAGGCGAAGAACGCGGCGATGTTATGGGGCCTACGGTTACCCGTAAGTATGACTCCCATGCCTTTTATTTGGGGTAATCCCAACCACTGCAACTCCTGAAAGACAGGACCAGCAGTGGAGTTCACCAGAAAAGCGCCGAAGCAATAATGCTCGATGAATCCCGCAGAAACGATTCAACTGTCTTTGATGCTCAACACCCATGATTGCCATTAGAAGACCAGGACCGAGAGTTATATAGGCCCAGAGGCGAGTTGTCATCTAATCCGTAAACGCACTTGAATGTGTATCTGTTGGTTCTGAACCTGATCTCTTCCCAATACATAGCGTTGGATTGCCGTCCCATCGCACTATAACCGTAAGTGATACTTGCACACGCTTGTGCAAATATCCCTTTTGTATGGACTTTAAAAAGCCTTTGACCTCTGAGTTTGTTTCAGTTGTTTCTTCGCCTCTATCTTTCGTTTAAAATAAGAAAAACAATAATGACGGGTAGGTCTTATTTTTAACCAATTTACAAAATAAATAGCAAAATAAATTCTTGGCGTTAGAATGTTCATGGATACATACTGGAGAAAATGGAGAGTTATGTTGGGGTCTTATCAATTAAAACCATGGATACATGACGTAAAATCTGGGGCACCAACTATTAAGTTATTTAATTATACCAACATCTCTAACCAAAATATGCAAACGCTTCATAGAATTCTGGCAGCCCGAGCCATTCTTGTTTCAAAAAACCTTCGTTTTAGCTATCGTAAAGCATTTAAATTCCCAAGTAGGTAGAAAGATCTAGTTCCTACGTCCAACGTACCTGGCCAGCGAAATAACTTAGAATATAAATTTATAGCGAGTTTTTCAAGGTACTACATAGGTGCAATTTGTACAACCAGTCATAAAAATAATAAATTGTTGCTATTTTATATGTATTTTGGTGATAGATAAGTATGTTCGTGAACGTCAAAATGTTTTAAAACTGAGTACTCAGTTTAGTTTATTTAAATAAAATACTAAAATATATCATAGTGTAACTACATATAATAATGTACTATATATAATAATGATATGATTCAGCTAAGTCCATTTGTTGCGAGTCTTACGTTCAAGCACATAGACAATTATAAAATTTCACAAAAGCGAGTTCTAGGTCCTAAAGGCGGTGGTAAATGCTTTAAGTGACCTTAGGAACCAGGTGGATGGGTTGCGGAATAGTTGTAATAGTTACCGTGGGCCCGGAACATAAATGACAACCGAAGAAACAAGAGTGGGTCTTAGCACAGATTAATAAATAGTTACTACGTAACAGATACTTCACTCCAATACAAAAACCAAAATACCTACGCTATAATAGCCTACAAAATCATAATAATAATACCAGTTGTTTGCAGCAAGGAGAAATGTACCATAAGTACGCACAAAGAGAGTTGAGATTCTTTTGCCCGCCGCGCGACTAACGTGTGTGCGTGTCGTCCAGCAAATCTGCTAGGGTTATACGTATGATGACAATAGTAATAAAACGAATGTTTTAGAAAAATAAATAATATTTTATTTGTTGATCAAATCTTTTTTAGTTTGATAAATTGACTGATGCATATTTTTCGTGCCTTGAATTCCCGACTAATATATTTTAGTGTCGAAAATATCCAAAACCGCGTGAATAATTTTAATAAATAATCAAAAGGGAAACAAGAGAATTGGGAAACAGGGGAATTGTACAATAATCAGGCAATAATTACGTGGTTTCGGCATTTTGATAGTCAGCGCTGTACCCGTGACGCGCGAGGACTCAGCCGGGCGCGCGACAGCCCGGTGTTCGTTGTATCGTCGACGATACGCGAAGCGGTAGGCATAAAACGCGTGGCCTTGAGCGAGTGACGGACGCCTGGTCTTAGTAAGTAAAAGTCTGATAGTCCCTCCCACCCCTCAGTCAGTCCACAGTCTCAACAGTCATTTGATGATTTCCTATCTTCAAATAAAAATTGGACAAGGTGGATATCGAGTGGACACGTAGGGCGATGGCAGTTCGAAAACATATTGTACAGAGCCAGCTAAGAAAACGCATCGCAAAGTTTATTATCAGATGTTCTACTCATGCAGCCAGGACCAGTTATACTCAGCAGACTATCAGTGCCCTGCGGTTCCCATACAGTAATGGTTTTAGAATATTTATGGTGCTGCTCCGTTCCTGCAGTGCATCTGGTATGTTCAGCCATGCGTTCGTTGATGGTGTCTATGCCAGCATCAAAAATAATCCGCCTCGTTGCTCTGCAGAGTGCAGGCCAGCTTCAATTCCGTCCTGAAGAATATAGCAAGGAGATACAACTCTCTTCTCATATTGTGCTCATAGACACATCTCGAACAATGTATAACATTTAAAAGATCTCACATATATGATTATAAATAATCATAGATGTGAGATTATTCACTTACTACAACGAAAATAACTCTGTCGAAATAAAGATTATTTCATTAATTTAAAGTACATTACTATAATTTTATTAATCAACAGTGTCATGTGAGTTTAAGCAAAACTATAACAGTTAACAATGAACCATAAAAGTTTTCAGATCAGCCGTGCTGGTGATTCTGTAAGCTTTTGGTGCCGATTGGATCTACAAATTCCCCTGCATCACCGGCACTCAGGGTTGTAGATACCCCTAGCCTGCCGGGGTTGCGGAATAGTTCTAATAGTTACCGCGGCCCCGGAACATAAAGAGCAACCGAAGGAACATGGGTGGGTTTTAGTCAGTAACAGTCTGACACTACCTCCCGCCCCGCCCAGGGCGGGAGAAGTCATTTGACAATTTCCCAACCACAAAAAAAAAGGGACACGCCAAATACAATTCCCAATACAAAAAAATAATTATCACTCTTTGCCTGCGCACAAAATAATTAACTGGAAATAAAACTATAAATAAACCGTGACGCTTTAAATAAATTATTATCACAGATTACAATCATTAATAAAACGCTGGCAACTTCGTTCGAAGAAAATTGTTGTAAGGTCATTACGTAAATAAAAAGAAATAATGACCCTTTTTTTCTTTTACAGAGTTTCACATTGTTAATATATGCAACCAGTATTTTTGTAAATTAATTTGATTAAAGGTCAATTGATCAAGAATATTTTAAGGGAAGCTAATTTTCATTTGACAAGGTCCTTGAATGCATGTAAATTAATAATAACTTTTTACCTACCATTCGCGGGAAAACTTTTAATTTAGAATTAATTGTCTATGGAATATTTTCTTAATGTGTCGTTTTTTCATTTTAATTACACATTGATTGTGTGTTTATATGCACTTTATTTTGAGAACTTCCACGAGATTATTTTATAAATAATACTTCGTGCAATAAGCATGATATAACAAGCTGACTGCTGCTGAGCTGTCTGAGCTATCTGCTATTTTAACTAGGTATTGTAACAACTGGTTTAGCAAACCCAGTATTGTATTAAATCGTACTAAAGTCAGCCGTATCCGATAGACTCGGGAACAGTACACTCATTTTATGTAAAAAAAATCATATAATTTAAGTAGAGCAATTTAATTTATTCTAATATGATAACAGTTTGGGATCACCAATCAGATCAAATATTCGTATGGACCACCGATATTGTGTGTAGGTACAGTTTATTTTTATTAATTCTTAAATAAGTATATACTTACTTTAAACTAAAAACTTGATTTCATAATTTTTTTTCCTCTATTCCTTATTACAGTTATTTTTTTCTATAAACTATGAAGACTTTCTCATGCATGCACTACTCCATTTTTGGGCAAAACTATTCTCAGTCCTTTTAGCTTCTTTTTCCCATATAGCAAAATGTTATCATAAATACATATATATATATATTATAAATCGACTACTTAAAGGAATGTAATAAACTAAGCGCCTTACTAATAATCGCTGCATAAAGTTATGACAGGTATATACGTCAAAAAATGTATGGTTACGCAGGCTTTATTCATTGCATAACTTTACACAGTGATATTAGTAAGGGCATAAAGTAATATACTGTACTGATTTTAAGATAAAGTTGCATTTATAGGTTAACCTCCAAATACTCGAACGTCACTTAATTTTAAGACGCTTTCAAATCTGTTGCTGTCCCTACATTATCCCTTAAGAGTGACAAAGACAGCAACAGATTTAAGAAGGTCTTAAAATTGAGTGACGTTTGAGGTTCGGGGCTAGTGTGGTCATGTTTATATTTAAGTCTGTAGTACATTTTTCTGGGTGGGTCCGTTCATATGCTGCATTACCTACATTGTTTTACCCGCAGGCGCCGCCAGCAGTGCAAAACCCAACACCCCTCCACTGAAGAACGGCAATGACTTGAGAGAATCCGGATATCTTATAGCTGTTGGGTCCAGAACATCCAGGTTAGTTACAGCACTAGTGTTTAATATTAGGTAGGCCGTAGTTTGCTTTCCATCCAATATAATAGATCAAAGAGATCAAAGAGATTCTACATATATTCCGCAGTTATATACCAAAAGCTCTGTTGTCACCAACCCAGGTACAAAACTAACTATACCACTGACATTGACAAATCTCAATATAAATAATACTAGCCTTTTACTGTCCCACTGCAGGGCAAAGGTCTCTTCTCATACAGAGAAGGCACGAGCATTGATCACCACGCTTGCTCAAGGCGGATTGGTGATTTCGGACTTAAATTCACTATAAGTCCAGGTTTCCTCACGATGTTTTCCTTCACCGGTGTCTGTGATATCTAAGATAATCTTTAAAAACTAATCTCCAATACAGTCATAAATCTCTACTAAATCCATTCATAAACACCGACAATCAAGTTTAAAAACCCTTCCCCCGTTCTGCTCACTTATTCAAGTCTATATTGTTTCTGTTTTTCAGGTTCAGAAGAAAATATAAGAAGAGACTACCTTTCATAGTCATTATTATAATATTTATTCTGTTACTGATAGCTTTTATAATAATAACTATTTTATGTAAGTATCTGCGTGATTCTCTATACCATATTATTATGTAGGTATGTTATGTGTAAAATTCATGATTGTCATAATCGTGAATTTTACACATAACATATAACTTATAAAGAGATCAAGACCAACTGCACTATTTAAAAAAGAAACAACTGTTCTCTGTACAATACCACTAACATAAAGAAATAGATAATTTTTTTATTTGAAAATTGGTTCCATAATAAAAGTTGTGTTACCTCCTGAAAGTTCAGTAATAAATTGTCGTGAACTTAGTCGAGTCGTGTTGTATTTCAAGAGGTCACTAACCCGAGGGCCACAAACCACAACGCTTATAGCGTTTTCTCTCTGTTGTTTAAACGCTAGTAGCAAGCGGCAAAAACAAAATCAACTTAATCAATGAGAAGCTAAAGTTGATATTTGTAAAACTGGGAATAACTGTTTTTGACGTGTGTGGTGTTAAACGCTCTAAGCGATATTTTCGTGGCGTAGGCATAGTACTAGAGGATTAAATAACTAATATAGTGTCTTCGTGCATCATTCAACTATAAAACGGATGAATTCATTTAGCAGATGAAACTCGATCCTAGGCCGTTAATATATTCTATATGCTTGCTATATAACGGAGATAGAGACAAGGTTACTTTGTTAGGTTTTTTTAAATTTACTGTTTATAAGAGCTATCCCCCGCTGTTTTACCCGCAAGGTTCACGTTCCAGTGGGATGTTAGGAATAAAAACTATCCTATGTTTTTTTTTAGGCTATGGACTATCTCTGAACCAACTTTTATTTAAATCAGTTTATTTGCTTATGCGTAAAACAGAATAGTATGAATAAGTCGCGTGTGATATGCTACTTCATACTAATACTATAAATGAGAAAGTTTGTGAGTTTGAATGGATGATTCAGCAAAACCTACTAAACGGATTTGGCTGAAACTTTACAGTTATAAAGCTTATACATGAGAAGAATAACATAATAGGCTATATTAATAAATTATAATATTATTGAGCTACATAAATCACGCGATGACTTACAGGAAAATAAACTATAACGCGGGTGACAGCGACTAGTTCATAATTTAAAAAAAAAGGTATTATATTACAGAAGTCTAGTCTTATATAACAAGCTAACATTTGTGCAATTTGTAAATTATTCAAATTGCCTTTATACTGTGCACAAAAACTGCAGGCATACAGTTGATAATGCCTTTAAACGGCAACGTACTAGAATTTCTACTCTAGATATAAGGTAAAATTCGTGTCTAGTAAGAAATAATCTTTTTAGTATATTAAATTCGTACTATATTGTAATGTGTACATAGGCGTGCTGCTTATGTACTAAACGCACTTCATTTTTAACCTTTTTTAGGGTTCCGTAGTCAACTAGGAACCCTTATAGTTTTGCCATGTCTGTCCGTCCGTCCTCGCTTAATCTCTGTAACCGTTAGCACTAGAAAGCTGAAATTTGGTACCAATATGTATATCAATCACGCCGACAAAGTGCGAAAAAAAAAATTGGAAAAAAACGTTTTATTAGGGTAGCCCCCCTATATGTAAATAGGGAAGTGGTTTTCTTTTTGATTACAACCCTGACGTGTGATATATTGTTGGATAGGTATTTCAAAATGAATAGGGGTTTACTAAAATCATTTTTTGATAATGTCAATAATTTCGCAAATAATCGCTCCAAAAGGAAAAATCAAAGCGTCCCCCCCCCTCTAACTTTTGACCCGTAGGTTTAAAAAATATGAAAAAAATCTGGAAAGTTGAACTTTATAAGGACTTTCTAGGAAAATTATTTTGAACTTGATAGAAAGAACAGTTTTTGTACAAAAAAGACAAAAAGGTTATACAAAATAATTTTTGCGTACTTAGTATGTCAACGTAACAAATAGCTTTTTTTTTAACTTATAAGTAGGTACACTTATTGTGACGGACGGGAAACTACGGAACCCTACATTGAGCGTGGCCCGACACGCTCTTAGCCGGTTTTTTTTATTACATATGGGTTTGCTCTTGGTCCCAGACTAGCCCGAGGGCATAGACGGGGCCTACGATGGAGCGAGCTCAGCCAAAGGATGCCTATGCACTCTTCTCTTGAATACATCCGGGTTATATGCATTTGGGAACACAGACGCCGGCAGGGAATTCCATTCTTTTGCGAAATGCATAAAGGAATTTGAGAAACGCTGCGTGCGGATACGAGGAATATCGACCAAGAAAGGGTGGTATCCCGCCGTACGTCTAGATGTCCGGTGGAAAAACGGAGACGGGGGAATGAGCTCGTGTTCTCGTAGCTCATGAGCACACTCACCGAAGTGCAATCTGTAAAACACCGCCAGACAGGCAACTTTACGCCGATGTGCTAGAGGTTGTAGTAAATAGACCTAGAAAATATAAGGAGGTTCCCAAGTCTGTTTATTTTTGTGAACCGTCTAGCTGCCCCCTGCGGTTGCACCCGCATTATGTTATGATTTTCATTACTGTTCCGCTCCCGAAGGTCATAGTGTGATGTAATGTAGCCTTTATGTTATTCTGATGTATAAGTTTCGTCAAAATCGGTTCAGTAGTTATTTGCGTAAAAGAGTAACATACACACTCTCTGCCGTACACACAAATATCAAATAGTAATTATAGTTCTTTAGTTGGTGTGACCCTATTGTGCGACATTTATTTAATGCCTTGTGTACAAAGTATGTTTTCCATTGTAAAGATAAACAATTTGTTATTATTATTTATGTACTTTGTAGGATTTTGAGGTTTTCACTTAGAGACTACATGTTTTCAAATTTTTCACCTTTCTTTCTCCCCTCCATCTTTTTACATGTTTTTCAAAAGTTAAAATACCAAGTCAAGCTACTAAACTTTGATAGTACCGTGTTATTTAACCTCATCATCGATTGTTTTAGACGCATTAGCAATACATAGGAAACCAGTAAAGATATGTAGGAGCACAGAATGCTTGCGATCAGCCGCCAATCTTGCGCTCTCCATGGATACAAGCGCGAATCCTTGCGAAAACTTTTATCAGGTAACTCGTTTTTGAACATTATATTATTAGAAGTTCGTTACAATCGAATTGCCACATGTTTTTACAGATTTAGGTATTGATGAAGTTAATAATAAATGTGTATTTAAAATGTTGCTCGTTATAATTTGGGTGGAAAAAATTCACTATATCTCCCTAACCCAGGTCATTATTATTATCATGTGATCAATTCACATAGATAATAATAATGGCCTGGGGAGACGATTGAATTCTATTTTTTTGAATTAACAAAGTAAAATATACAATACTAGCTGACCCGACAGACGTTGTCCTGTCAACTATGAATATTGAATTCGAATTGACATACTACCTACCACCTACCTACTGCCTACCTACTACCTACTGCCTACCTACTGCCTACCTACTGCCTACCTACTGCCTACCTACTGCCTACCTACTGCCTACCTACTGCCTACCTACTGCCTACCTACTGCCTACCTACTGCCTACCTACTGCCTACCTACTGCCTACCTACTGCCTACCTACTGCCTACCTACTGCCTACCTACTGCCTACCTACTGCCTACCTACTAAAACAAAGTCGGGTTTGTTACAACACTTATAACTCGAGATCGGCTAGACCAATTTTCATGGTTTTTGGTTCGTTGGATTTGTGCTAGTTTCAAATAAGATTAAGTTTAATAAAATGCCTCGAGGCTCTAGGCATTAAGTCAGTCTTCAAAATAATTAATCGATTCGTCGATCGATCGTTTTCTATTTACCACTTCACGTTACTGCGCGCCTAGTACTTTGGATTGATTAAGGTGATCTGCCGAGAAAATTAAGAATACAGTGAATTTTAAATTTTCGTACATGACTACTTCACGTTACTGCGCGCCTAGTACTTTGGATTGATTAAGGTGATCTTGTGAGAAAATTAAGAATACAGTGAATTTTAAATTTTCGTACATGACTACTTCACGTTACTGCGCGCCTAGTACTTTGGATTGATTAAGGTGATCTTGTGAGAAAATTAAGAATACAGTGAATTTTAAATTTTCGTACATGACTACTTCACGTTACTGCGCGCCTAGTACTTTTGTTATCTTAAGTTTTCATTCATTAATACCCATTTTTTTTTAAAATGGTTCATCTTTTATAATTATGTTCTCGTCGATTTTTCATTATTTTTAAGATGTATTCTGCTATTCGGGGCGGGGACAAATCCAACGAACCAAAAACCATGAAAATTGGTCTAGCCGATCTCGAGTTATAAGTGTTGATACAAACCCGACTTTGTTTTATATATATAGATTTAGAACATTAGTATCGGCTTTTGCGTTTTAACTAAAAATGGTCTTCTTGCTTTAGTACGTCTGCGGCAACTGGGGTTCAGACCACCCCCGACCAGACGCCTACCGTTCATACGACTGGTTCAGAGACAAGCAGACCAAGGTGTACACCATAGTGAGGGACTTTCTCAACAAGAACACCAGTCATCAACCACAAGCGGTTCAGAAGGCTAAAGATATGTATAATGGATGTATGAAGACGGGTAAGTAGTATATTTAAAGTAGTTCAATAGTACTCATTTATTTAAGTACTAGCTGACCCGACAGACGTTGTCCTGTCAACTATGAATATTGAATTCGAATTGACATACTACCTACCTACTGCCTACCTACTGCCTACCTACTGCCTACCTACTGCCTACCTACTGCCTACCTACTGCCTACCTACTGCCTACCTACTGCCTACCTACTGCCTACCTACTGCCTACCTACTGCCTACCTACTGCCTACCTACTGCCTACCTACTGCCTACCTACTGCCTACCTACTGCCTACCTACTGCCTACCTACTGCCTACCTACTGCCTACCTACTGCCTACCTACTGCCTACCTACTGCCTACCTACTGCCTACCTACTGCCTACCTACTGCCTACCTACTGCCTACCTACTGCCTACCTACTGCCTACCTACTGCCTACCTACTGCCTACCTACTGCCTACCTACTGCCTACCTACTGCCTACCTACTGCCTACCTACTGCCTACCTACTGCCTACCTACTGCCTACCTACTGCCTACCTACTGCCTACCTACTGCCTACCTACTGCCTACCTACTGCCTACCTACTGCCTACCTACTGCCTACCTACTGCCTACCTACTGCCTACCTACTGCCTACCTACTGCCTACCTACTGCCTACCTACTGCCTACCTACTGCCTACCTACTGCCTACCTACTGCCTACCTACTGCCTACCTACTGCCTACCTACTGCCTACCTACTGCCTACCTACTGCCTACCTACTGCCTACCTACTGCCTACCTACTGCCTACCTACTGCCTACCTACTGCCTACCTACTGCCTACCTACTACCTACCTACTACCTACCTACTACCTACCTACTACCTACCTACTACCTACCTATCTATATATATATAAAACAAAGTCGGGTTTGTTACAACACTTATAACTCGAGATCGGCTAGACCAATTTTCATGGTTTTTGGTTCGTTGGATGTGTGCTAGTTTCAAATAAGATTAAGTTTAATAAAATGCCTCTAGGCTCTAGGCATTAAGTCAGTCTTCAAAATAATTAATCGATTCGTCGATCGATCGTTTTCTATTTACCACTTCACGTTACTGCGCGCCTAGTACTTTGGATTGATTAAGGTGATCTTGTGAGAAAATTAAGAATACAGTGAATTTTAAATTTTCGTACATGACTACTTCACGTTACTGCGCGCCTAGTACTTTGGATTGATTAAGGTGATCTGCCGAGAAAATTAAGAATACAGTGAATTTTAAATTTTCGTACATGACTACTTCACGTTACTGCGCGCCTAGTACTTTGGATTGATTAAGGTGATCTTGTGAGAAAATTAAGAATACAGTGAATTTTAAATTTTCGTACATGACTACTTCACGTTATAGCGCGCCTAGTACTTTTGTTATCTTAAGTTTTCATTCATTAATACCCGTTTTTTTTAAAAATGATTCATCTTTTATAATTATGTTCTCGACGATTTTTCATTATTTTTAAGATGTATTCTGCTATTCGGGGCGGGGACAAATCCAACAAACCAAAAACCATGAAAATTGGTCTAGCCGATCTCGAGTTATAAGTGTTGATACAAACCCGACTTTGTTTTATATATATAGATTTATGTATTAATAACAAACATAATTATGTAAAATTGGCTTACAGTAATGTTATATTTACATAAAAATAACGTTCGTAAATAGATACGTAGGACCGAAACTAGTAACAAATAGAGAAATTAAAACTGCAGTAAGAATGAACATAAAATGTCAATGCAAATAAAAAAAATATAAATATGGGTATGGAATGGACGAATCATTTACTATGTTTGCTATTACTTGTTATGACTGTCTTATAATGAATACTTGACTTTGAATATCAAACAAGAACAAAAGAGTAACCTAATTTTACTTCAATGGTATGAAACGAAAAATTTCAATCAAAAGCTATTCAAATAATTTATTGTAACCATAAGAAAAATCATAATTAGTGCCCTATGTGTTTAATTAAAATGCCCTTGCCCTCGCCTCGGACCTTTGACCTTTACCATTTGAAACACGTCATTCTTATAAAATTCATCACCAATTTTAAACGTTTAGTAAACGAAAATTCGGGTATGACGTCGTACAATCAATTATTCACTTTTAGACGTAAGACTTACTAATGGATATTTGTCATCAATTTTTCAGAGACTCTTGACAAACGAGGATTAAAACCAGTCATAGCTGTTCTTGAGGCTCTAGGCCTCCCCCCATACCCGACATATATCAATGCCACAGAAGATTTTGACTACTCTACTTATAATTTTGATTGGCTGGACACAGTCATCAAAGCGAAGACACAGTTGGGTATGGATGTCCTTATAGGCTTTGATATCTTCACGGATCCTAAGAATTCTTCAGTTTATAGACTTGTTATGGGATCACCTGAGACAACTAATCCTTTCCCAAGGTAAGTACATCTAGAAAACCTAAACACGTCAATATTTCTCCTATTTTAAAAGATTTTAAAAAGTACAACGAGATTGGCAACCGTCTTTAAAAAATTAAATTTTCTTCAATGATGTCTTCGGCTTTTGTTCTGTTTGTTTTGCATTATTAAAACTTATTTCTGAAATTAAAGTAATTTTTCAGTACACTTAAAATGTTTTTAGTTATTAAGCAACTGAATAATGTGCAAATTAAACATTATAATAAACAGAACTCAATTATACATCGAACACTTAATTACTACTAACTTACACAATAAAATTATCGTTATTACAGCACACATACGGAAAGGAAACGCCACAACGGTAGAAAAACTTTGAGCACTCTAATAAATTTTACTAGAAAAACGACAGATTACCTATACAAAATCAATCGTCGCAGTGACAAAGCCGATACTGATGATGACGATGAAGAAAAAATAGCACACATACACAAGCTATTCTACGCAGAACTCATGAAACTATTCATTTTAGAAGCAGACGGTGTAAAAACTTCAAAGTTAACTGAAACTGAGCTAGATCAGAATGTAATTCTGACTGCGAACGAATTTTATGAAATAAGCAGTGATATTTACGAGGTAAATGCTCTTGTTTTATGCTTTCTCAAGTTTGTAACTAATGGCATTATGTTGGATTTTTTGCCTCTTCAATGCGATTGAGTTTATTAGTGTTGGTTCATACTCGTGAACGAGCTCTGTCAGTTGTAACTATAGTGGGCCAGTTCCTTATAGTTTTCATGTATGGCAATAATACAAATAAAATTATTAAAAACTTCACTTGAAAGAGTGCTCATTGCGTTTTGGGCTTTTGTTCTCGACAGAGTTTTACCAACGTTTTTAGTTAAAATTTTCTAAATAACTGATTACTTCAGTGAGTTTTAGTTGTAATAAATGTAAATTTGGAGGCTGGTTACCAGTCGGGGAACTTGACCTAGTATTTGAACTTCAACAGCATTTATGAATCTAACATGTGTGCATATTATGTATACTGCTGCTACAAAGAGTTACATTAACTAACATTGTTGTATTCCTAGTAAATTAATTTCTGATGTAGTTCCAACTTATCGATATTGGAACCTATGATAAATAACATACTATATCTACAATAATGGTCATAAATTGAATAGCTAATGACGTAGTCTAGAATAGTACTCTGTAATTATGGAGCTAGGACCTAAAATATTCAATAATCGCGTGTAACATGTGAAGCCTGTTAAAGAAAAATCTATGATAAAAATGGTTCTATGTGATATTGTATTTATTGACACTAGACGTATCATTTCATAACTATCAACTAAAATATCTAGCTTCTAGTTATGTCAACAAATGGAAACGGTTGTGTTACCTTGCATGGTACTTGGATCACTAATTATAAATAAATATTTAATTTCGGATCACAAAATTTCTCTTTTTTGCGAGAGGAGACTTATGCCCTGCAGAGTGCCATAAAATTAATATTCCATTTATTCATTTATAAAACATAAAAAATACATTTTTAAATATTAATTTATAAAAAAAACATTTAAAAATATAAAATTTAGTAGCCCACCGGTATCGGGAACAGGGTCCAAGCTACCGGTGGTCAGGGCTCCAGAGAAAGGAACCTCCTGACAATGCGTGCCGTGTCCAGTAATACTGCCTTCTGAATCAAGCGCCTGATCCAGCCACCTAACGAGAGCCTCTTTAGATGTTGATCGAGGCTCTTGGCCATTAAGCCATTGGCAGAAACAACTATCGGCACAATGATCGCTGAGTCCACATCCCACATGACGACAACCTCGCGAGCCAAGTCGATATACTTAATTTGTTTATCTTTCTCGGCCTTCACGAGGTTCCCGTCATGCGGGACCGTAACGTCAACGAGCATTGCGCGCCGCTTCAATCGATCCACCACCACTATATCAGGTTTGTTTGCTACAACAGTCCTGTCAGTGATGATGGATGGATCCCAGTACAATGTGACATTGTCATCTTCGAGAACTGGGTCGGGCACATACCTGTAGTACGGTACTTCAGATTTTACGAGGCCGTATCTTAGAGCAAGTTGCTGATGGATAATCCTGGCCACGAGGTTATGCCTATGCAAATACTCTTCGTTAGCTAGACGAGAACAACCAGAGATAATGTGTCGAAAAATTAAATTAATATTACTATTATTTTACTTTGTATATCAACTTTCAGCTAGAATCAGACAACTCAACAGATATAGACGAAGATGAATATTTAAATATACCAGAATATACAGTAGATGAAATACAAACGCACACGGACGCTGTTGTCGAAAGTAACAATGGAACAGCGACACCGATATGGAAGAAATATTTAGAAGGATTGTTTAGCGTCAGCAGTACTGTACTGGACTTTGAACAAGACAAGATACTTATTTCAGATCCAGATTTGAAGTACATGTCGTTGATGGCTGCTTATGTCGCGAAGACCCCGCCTGTGATACTAGAGCTTTATATTTGGGTTAAGGTTTGTGTCTCTTATCTTTAATTTTAAGAAACATCATTAAATTGGATCCAAATATTATTAAAATTCTCTAGGTAGCAGAAGTTATGTCAATTCACACTACGTCAGAGCTTCGTGACTTATTCCAACGCGCATACGAACAGACTCACGCGCATGAAACCATCCCGCCACGTAGTTTGCAGTGCGCCAACGCAGTCAACGACATGCTCGGCATGGCTGTATCCTACGGTATCGCTGACCCACACTTCTTCAACGTTACCAAACCTAAGGTAAGTAACAGAGCATGAGGACCAAAAAGTCAAAATTGTAGTCATACCCTGAACAATCACGTGAAAAAGTTACAACCTTAATCATAAATAATATTACTCAGGTTTAAGAACATAACTGTAAATAAAACAAATCAAAATAATTTAAAGCGCCTTCAAGATTATTATGTAAGATTTAATAAAACTACGTAAATCTTTTATCCAAAAACAAAATTTTAGATCATAACGATGATCAACGAGCTGAAGAACTCCTTAGCCCACCTTGTTGGTCAAGCAAGATGGATGGACGACAACACGAAAGTAGCAACATACCAAAAAATCATCGAGATGAAGACTCTTATAGGATTCCCAGACTGGCTACTGGAAGAAGGGAAACTAGAAGAATACTATGAAGGCATAGAAATTGATCCCGAAAAACATTTAGAAAATATGATAAATATTAACCAAGTAAAAACTAAAAAAGTTCTGAATAAATTTAGAGAAGCAAATAACTTTACATGGGCAACCGATCCTACTGAAGTTAACGCATATCATACTTTTCAAGAAAATACTATAAGTGAGTATAAATTATTCCATGAGTAGGTCTAAAAAAGGCTTGGGTTTATTTTAAACGAAACCAGTAGAAGTAGGTAAGGTTTGTACTGAATGCAATAAAGTAGACTGTTGATTTTCTTATTACTTTTTTTGTAGTAATTTGACATGATCTAATATTTTACTATAGCAGTCAGTTGTCGTTAGCTTCTTAGCACTTTATTTTAATTCTTGAATGTTTCCTATAGCTGTCCCTATGGTGATGTTACAACATCCCTTCTTTGATTTAGGACTTGAGTAAGTATGTTCTTTACTATTATATTTAGGTTTATCGGTTATCTTTTTTTTAACGTTTCCCTTTTGTCCAGCTCTCTTGACTACGGTTCTCTGGGAACGGTTCTTGGGCATGAAATAACACATGGCTTCGATAACTTTGGTAAATTGTTTTTCTTACTTTTTGCTATACTTTTTCTTATTGGCATGTATTTTCATATACTTGAATGTTATTGTTAATGTTATTTAGCGTTCATTTAAATTTAATTAAAGCATAAGATTCAGAATTTAATTTTATTGTGATTGATTTAATCAATAAAAAATAATCATAGTTGTTTGCATAAAATACCTATTTAGTACTTATCTATCTACTATTTTCTTAACTGGCTTCTCAAATTGGTAAACAGTCAAATAATGAGTAATCTTCAATATTATTCTTTAGCCAGAAAGTTACACCCGTGTCATCCCTATCATTAACATTTCGGTACCTTTTTCACATTTTAGGTCGTCAGTTCGACAAGAACGGCAACATGCTGCCGTGGTGGTCCAACGATACGATCAACTCGTTCGTTAACATGACTCAATGCTTCATCAACCAGTACTCCGAGTACTATCTACCTGAGTTAGATGATCATGTGAGTTTCATGCGTTATGTTGTTAAATTTGTCACAATCATTACCACTACATTTGCCTTTAACATCATTTCGGTTTTGTAAATGATTTATTAGAGTTCCACAAGGCAGCATTCTGGGTCCACTGTTTTTTTTTCTGTGCGAACGTGAAGAATCATCGAACTAAAAATCTTAATTTGATCGTTTTGACAACCTCATGATTGCCCTTATTTAGGTATTATCCCGTCAAAATGTCTTTGTAGCAATTCACCTAATATCGTCAAATATTTTATAAGTGAAAGAACAATTGTTAGCATTATGATTGTCCTTATTTATCCTTAATATTCTCAAATTATTGTGCTCTCAAATGCATTGAAATATAGGTAGATGGCAAAAAAACTCTCGGAGAGAATATAGCAGACAATGGAGGTTTAAGAGAAGCCCTGGCGGCCTTGAAGCATCACTTGAGGAGACATGGACCAGAACCGAAGCTGCCAGGATTCGAGCACATGACGCCTGAACAACTGTTCTTCTTGTCTTATGGCAATGTGAGTAGCTAGTTTTACTTTTAATATAGACCCGCTACCAGTACAAACTACAATTTTCGACTGTAAGGGTTTAATAAACATTTTTAATGAAAGTAACTAATCAGATTTTAGTACATTCAGCTTTCACATTGTACGTTTTTGTTGATGAATTAGAAATTCTTTTGTATGAATGGAAGAATGTGCTATTGAAATAAAATTTTATAATAATGCCATGTTCTAATGCTGTTGTTTTTGGCTTTATCTTTAAGGCCAAATCATTGTCATGCGGGTGCGTGTGCGGGCGGCCACGTTTAGCCCGCCTACGGGCGGTTCTGCCTGCGGCCTCGCCCGCATCCACACCCGCAACCGCATGACAATGAAAAATCCCTTATTATTACATACTACTTACTCTACATTAATCTCTTATTTTACCCTTCTATGAGTTTAATTTCACCTTAAGCCCCAACAGTTTGTGCTGTGCGTTAACATCTCACTGGAGTATCCCTCAATATCCAAATTGTACACTCTAAAAAACCTTGTATTTCTATACGAAGATCATTAACTCCATATAACGATTCTTACTTCATCTCAGCTCTGGTGTGGAGTATCAACGAAGGACTCTTTGAAGTCTGACCTGGAGGATGAGCACTCTCCACAGGTGTTCAGGGCTCGAGGAGCTCTACAGAACAGTGAGGAGTTCGCGAGGGCGTGGCACTGCCCTCCCGGCTCTGCCATGAATCCTCGCAAGAGATGTGTCATATTTTGAAGGTAAATTGGAGAATTTTAGTTATTTGGTTCATTTTAGTGATCACTGAAATAACTGATGTCACATATATTGATTTTTGGGTTCCTTGTTTCGGTTCCTGGGTTGGATAAGTGTTATTAGGGTTTCGGATAAGAATTTTTCAGTAACAGTGATGAGTTTGAATGTCGGTGTTGTGACACCCCCGTGCCTGGGAAAGCATGTAAAGCTCTATTATTTATTTATTCTTTATGCACATGTAAATGTACAACGCCGGACTGAATTCCTAAGACTTTCCCTTCCAGTCAACCAAGTGTTAGTGCCAACTGTCGCCGTAGATAGTTGGATTATTGTATACCTAATTAGGTAGGATTTGGCCCGAAAATCTAATTATTTCATTATAAATACAATTATCTGATTCAAAATCAGTAATTACACACAGTTTTAAATGTAATCTATAGTAAATTTATGAAATGTTTATTTGTTTGGTTGAACCCGCTAATCCCTGTAATCCCCACAAAAAATATTTTTGTGTTGGACAACTATGTCACATCGCGTTATGACCACGGTTACGACATATGGAATCTTAGCAGTAACCAAAAACTTTTTTTAAAATAATATGTGTTTGCTTGTAACATTTTAAATAGAATTTAACTAATGTCGATGATTGATTTAGTTTACATTCAGTTCACATTTTAACTTTTTTCTAGATCTACTTTAAGGAGCATATCACACCACAACGATGAAGAAGATGAAGTGTACAAAACTTTGAAGCAGTATTACTTAAAAATAAGTGTATTTTAGATTGTTAAGTATATGTAAATGTGTGTGCCTTAGATTTTAATGATAGTCCTACAAAGTAGTCCTTTTATACGACTAATTTCAGCGTAGGTGGCAGCAATTTTTTCGAGCACTTTTCATTGATTTATAATTAACCTAAATGTTAAAGAAATACGGTTAAAAATTGGTTAATTGCGTGTGACTCATTTTGATGAACAGTAGTATCATATTTATAACATGTTAAAACTATTTGTAGTAAACAAATAACTCGTGAATCTCTAGGCCTAATTGAATAAATTAAATAATTATTATAATGATTTAATAGGAATAATATTATTGATAGACCTCGAGTCAATGCTAGCCAATTAATAAAAACTGCTCGAGCAAATTGCTGCCTTTTTGGCCTGATCACTAAATTATTTTTTGAGTGTAAAAAATATTTTATTTCATTAACTTTTATTCAAAATATCGCACAAAATATTGACTGAACTGCATTTATCAGCCCTCATCATTTTATTTATCTTTTAATATTTCGTGTGTGTTTTCTTATCTTTTATATTTCCCAGCATTCCTTAAACCGATTTTGTGGATGTACATTAAATGTCTGAAAACTGATCTCGGCTTTTTATTTTTAAAACCTATAGCTATTTTAATCAACATACAATACCGAAAAAATGGGTTTCTAAAGAAAAAGATTGGAAAAGTAATTTATGAATTCATTCATGTTGCTGTGGTTATCAAGTAAAATAAATAGGGACTAACACAAACACACAACACAGGTAAAATAACTTTAATTACAAAGATATAATGCAACTCGATACAACTGATTAAACATATTAACGGTGGCCAATAGAGTTGTACGAAATGGTCTTCGAGAAACCTCCTCCATAGGCTCCTGACGAGACACCATAGCCAGTGGAAATCGGAATACCAGTCGAAATGCCAATACCGCTCGATATGCCTCCAAATCCTCCCGAAATGCCCCCAATGCCGCCTCCAATGCCGCCGCTGATGCCTCCAAAACCTCCAGAAACTACTGTTCCTCCGCCAACGGCAACTGGAACCGCAGAAACAGCCTGCACTGCTGCTACTGCAGGTACGGGCACTCTCCTCTCAACCACAACAGGCTGTGGGACAGGAACAGGCCTATCAACGACGACGGGCTGTGGAACGGGCACGGGTCTGTCCACTTGAACAGGTACCTGAACAGGGACGGGACGGTCCACGTACACAGGCTGAGGCACCGGCACCTGACGGTCCACATACACGGGCCTGTCGACAGGCACATGCCTCTCAACTGTCACAGGGTACGGTACAGGCACGTTCACAGGTACCCTCACGGGATATGGCACTTTCCTCTCATAGTACACAGGCACTTGCCTTGTGACTTCCACGGGCACTTTTTGCACGACTGGGTAAGGTACAGGTCTATCTACCTGTACTGGAACCGGCACTCTTACTGGTACTGGTACTTGACGGTCGACGGGAAAAGGGACGGGAACTTGTACTGGTACTTGCACATCTCGTGTGATAGTTCTTGTTATGTACCGAGGTACTTCTTGACGTAATATCACTGGGTTGGGTTCTACGTTAACGGATGTTTGTACTGCTGGAGCGACTGCCACCGGGGCAGCTGCCACCGCTCCCACTGCAACAGGACCTCCAGTGGCGATGGCAGGAGCAGCAACTGAGACTGCTGGCCCTGCCGCAATTCCTCCTCCAAAACCGATACCGCCTCCACCTATTGCGATACCAGATCCACCTACTCCAATAGCGCCCGACGATATTCCATAACCTCCCGAAGATATTCCAATACCGGGTCCGGAGAGACCTACTGAGTGCCCCAGTCCGATAGTCGGTGTGGAGAAACCGATAGAGTGATCACCATAGCCGAAAGCAGGGATGTGTCTCTTCACTCCTTTGTCTGAAACCGCTTCATTTTTGATTCCCTCAGTTGCCAGCAGTTTAGATATTTTAGATTTATCAGCTATTTCTTTTGACGTTGATAGACTGCTTGCTGAAAGCAGCACCTGGAATCAAAGAGATGAGAAATATTAAGACTCGGAAACTTAGTTTAGACAGATTTTTATGAAAGAATAGATAGTCAGGGAACCTGGATTATTAATTTACAGTTACCAAACAGTTTTAAGAAAACCAGGTGATCAATTCTCGTACTGGTCGTTATATGAGAAGAAATATTTTCCCTGCATGGATAATTTATAGGTCAATATGCATTTCAAGTAAATGGAAGGAACTTAATGTTAAGTTCAATAAGAAATGCTTCGTAGAAAAATTATAACATTGTTGATAAAATAATTTTGAGAGTACAATGACTAACACATCGTTTTCATTGTTTTTATTTCACAGAAAGGACATTTGGCATAAGTATTTGCGCAAAAAAAAATGCGCGGCCTGACCTAAAATTATACAGGCCTCACGTACCTTAAAATACTTCTAGCCTTTTCTTAATGGTGACTAAATTGAGAGAGCAGTATTTAAAATACATGCGTACATGTAATGTTATTACTACTACTAATAATAAACAATTAAAGCGTAGATCCCGTAGTGTTTACCGTATGTGTGACCTAGCAATTGGGAATAATAATTGTAGATATGGCCGCGCAAGCTTTTGTTTGTGAACCAACAATGTTTGAAAATTTCCCTGATGTCGATAGCACTAGGAATTGAATGCCAAAGTAAGAAAATCAATAATTTCAATTGCATGATTCGTTCACGTTAAAACAACTTAATAGAAATAATATGTCAGTTTTGTCCCAGTTCGGCTGCGCTTGCGATATGAACGGGGGCGAGGCGAGCCGGCTCACGGAACTATGCACCGGAGTCGATTGCTCTGACCCCTTGGTACCTTGCTGATATATCTAGATCGTTTTGTTTATTTGTTTTGTGTTTGATGTTTCATCGGCCATGTTTAAGGATCTAAAGTGATAGTGGCAAAACTTTTTGATAGGCAAATCTAAATACAAAATTAAAATTCAACAATTATAATTATAATTTAATAAGAAAAAGAAAACAATTGTTCCAAATATTTTCACTCACAATAATATTATATCATCTCCCTAGCCTTTTCCCAACTACTTTGGGATCGCCAGCCTAACCGGACTCAGCTAGATACCAGTGTTTTACGTGAAGCGACTGCCTATCAGACCCTCACAACCCAGTAACTGGGTGACATGATACCCTTTGGTTAGACTGGTCAGACTTTCTGACTTCTAAATACCCGAGCCGTAACAACTGTCAAAGTTCTACGAATGATAACCGGGACCAACGGCTTAACGTGCTTTCCGAGGCACGGGATGTCAGTGATGTACAGGATAAACTTTAGAAAGTACATATGAATTGAAAAAGTCACATTGGTACTTGCCCGGATTCGAACCCGCAACCTCTTACACGAGAGGCGGGCGCCATATCCACTGGGCCATCACGACTTTTAAGAATAAGTAATATATGTATGTACAAGTTACTACAAAAATATGTGGAACAATTGTTTTCTTTTTCATATTCAGAGTAAGTCTTTTCGTTAAAGTTGTTTATTTTCATGAACTCCTTTTTATTGATTATTTTTACTTTTTATGAATTAATTTAGTTCTTCTTTATTTTAGAATGATGCACAGTGAATTCGTGTTGTCTAAAGATCCACGATTAACTAAAAGTCATTCTATATACAGGTTCCGCCAACATAATTTTCAAATTGTAACACCTACATTTAGATATAATTTCAGAAATTTGCATATTATTTTAATGGGTAAGCAGCTTCTTCTAGATTACCAATCTACGGACACCTTATTTAAATTTTGCTAAAATTCATTATGAAAAGCCTGCCAAGTTTATTTATTAAATTGTAACCTCAGTGTCATTCTGTAAAAACCTTTTAAATATACCAAAATTTATTACAGTTTTGGTTGATTGTCTGTGATAAAGTTTTGAAAGCACTCTGTTACAAAAACCTTTGGATTTAAACATTTTTGAGCAATATAGACCCAGGCCCGTTTATTCCCTAGAGTGTTCAGTCAATATAGAGTTACTAAACCTCTTACAAAAAACAATCAATTTTGTTTATTTATAGATAATATAAGAAGAGAATTCTATATGCCGATGGATTATAAACGAATAGTTAAGTAACAGCCAAAAAATATGAAAAAAAAAAGTTCGCTGTAACCAACGATAAAGACTGCAGTGGCATACATCAGTGTCCAGTGTTCAGTCTGTGAGGTCAAGGTAAACGCAAGGTCGGAGATAACACGTGCAGCAGTAAGTATGGGGTAGGATTTATTGCCAATATTACTGGGTGAGTCAGGTGTTTGGACTAGACTGGACACCCAGTAAATGAATTCTGCCTTTCTGAAGTCTAAACTACCATTATAATCTTTTTTTTTATATTTTTGACAAAAAGATTACTATATTATTACTTTTGAAATGATATCTATTACATTAAACTTAAATAGAATATTTACTAAACATATCAACTTTCTTTCGTTTAAAACAGCTAATGGCATTCGTGCAATAAAGACGAATCTAATAAAGTGTATACTACAGCACCCTAAAAACAGGAATATTTATATTACCTAATAGACTCTAGATAACCAGGCCATTAGCCATGTCTAATATTATTTAAGCAGGCTATAGTTACCAGATAAACACCAATCTAAAATGAAACGATATGAACTGACGGCCAGTCCTGACTGACAAGCGGGTTTATTTAGATTGCATAGCCCTAATAAATAGCTGTAGTGCCAATGAACTGACATAAGTACATTATGATAAGCTGTCAAATTGTGTTTCCCTTTACATTTTGTAGGGGAATAAGATGCTGTGACAGCACTTATTTGCCGACTCAATAAAATCAAATAAACGTAAGTTTTGGTTAAAAAGATTTGATACCATTTTTTTTTAATTCACTGTTGACAATTGTTGAAAAAATATCGAGTTTTCAGAGCTCAAATGACGTGTTTTCTGGGACTTGTAGTCTTAAAATTACTGGGTAGTGGTGTTTACACCCATATTGCCATTTCTATTACGAATGCGCAAGTATATAGTGTAATTTATAGGTGTGAGCCTGGAGATCCGTCATACAGGTCCTGAACCCAGTACAGACTCCAGCTCTCACTAAGGTTTAATTTTCTTGTAAACCATTTATTATATAAGTACCTAATTGTACCTTTTTGAGAGAAATAAAAACTGAAGACAGAATCTTAATAATAATTCTTCTTACCAAAATTGACATTGATTTCCAAGGAAGAGTGTTTTCTAAAGGTGTGAACTGATTACTATTTTCCTTTTTTTATTTTATATTTCGATATCGAGATGGTCCAGTGATTCAAGTACGTACCAATACCTGAGAGACATTTCTAATTCATGTGAACTTTTTAAGTTTATCCATACTAATATTATAAATGGGAAAGTGTGTCTGTCTGTCTGTCTGTTTGTCTTTCTTTCACGGCAAAACGGAGCGACGGATTGACGTGATTTTTTAAGTGGAGATAGTTGAAGGGATGGAGAGTAACATAGGCTACTTTTTGTCTCTTTCTAACGCGAGCGAAGCCGCGGGCAGAAGCTTGTATTTCATATATCAGACTGATATACCTGGCCCTATGTTACCTACCTTACATAAATAAAATTCTTTCCAACTACTATAGACCCATTAAAACACACAACACGTGCCGAATAGTGTCATATAGTTGGACACAATTTGATATCAATTACACGCTCAACACCGTATAAGCTCATTTAGCCCCATGTCGAAATACCTATAGATAGTTTAGCATTCTGGCCTTACTTGATCTAGAATTAGTTAGTATATGTTTTAATACCTATTTTCCGGTGACTAGGAACCTACTTGATTTGCATTTTGCATCGTTTAATACAGGATTGAACGATTTAATTTTGATATGTTTAGGTGCTATAGGTATTTCATTTGGGTATGTTGATTTTGTAATGGTTAGTAATTACTCTGATTCTATCAGTTTTACTCTAGTTTAGTTGGAGATTTCTTGATATTTTATGACTTAGTTATTCAGTGTACCTATCTGGATTTTCAATGTTAATATAAGTTCATCTTGATCTTTTAGCTAACAACTCTAGTTATATTTTTTGAGTATTTTAACTACGAAGGAAAATTTGGACACATTTTAATAACATTTTATGTCCGTGTGACACTAACGATTTTTTACCCGACAGCGATAGTCAAAGAAGGGTCATGTTTTCGTGCGTATCTTGCACGTATCTTTTTTTTTTTTGGTGAGTGGGAAATCATCCAATGACTGCTCCCGTCCTGGGTGCGGCGGGAGGGCGTGTCAGACTCTTACTGACTAAAACCCACTCATGTTCCTTCGATTGCCTTTTATGTTCCAGGGTCACGGTAACTGTCATAAACATTCCGCAACCCCGGCAGGCGTGGCCCTGTTGGGCCCCTTCTTGTGCTGACTCCTTCTCTTTGAGGCGCGCGTGAAATCTTGCACGTATCTTCACGAATTAATAATATTTTAAGTGACGTAAGAAACGAATTATAAAATCTGCTCAACGGCTCATATCCCACAACAATTGCTTACAATGTACCTATGCACAAGCACATAACACCACTAAGAGTTACGTACAAAAATATGACGAATATGATTAATAGTCCTTACTTAACGCAAGCAACTGAAGAGTATTACGTGAAATTTTTGATACAAAAAGTGTAAGAAGACGCTGCTTATGAACCATGAAGCTAGCATTAACTCGTAACCAATGAGGTGCTTCATAAATCAAGCTATTAGTAATACTATGTAACTTACGTATCGGTAATAAATCTTAATCGCTTCCTAGGGTTGTAAGGCGTGACAACAACACAACTATAACAACTAGTTAAATCAGTGATCATGACGACAACTTTATTGAAAACGCAATAGGCATTTGTCAAGTCAAAGTTCAAGTGAAGTCTGAAATTGTTGACTATGATGCAAAAATTGACAACAAATTGTCCACCACCACAGTCACCGTCACCGTTGAGACAACAAATTGTCCACCACCGCAGTCACCGTCACCGTTATTCGACTGTGACAGGAACATAGTTTTTCCGGAGCATGTGTGAGCAGTCAAACTTAAAGTAAAAGCATAAATATACTATGTATACATCGATCCCTGGCCAAACTTGACCGGTATATTGATTAAAAGTAGAATTCTTGAGCTTGAACACTATGCAAAAAACATTAACTTATACCAGGTACGTACGTACAAATTTGAGTATTACTTATACAATTACAAAATATTTACAACTGGAGAAAAGTTAAAGTGATGGAAGAAAATGTGAGAAAAGTTAAACCATTGAATCAGATGCAACACCCACAAGATATGAAAGGAATATATTATATAGGGATATGGAGGGATGAAGGAGGAAGCAGAAGTGGTTAACGCAGCTGACTATACACAAACCGTTTCTAAATTCCCTAATTCACAAGAGTTATGATAACCTTAGTATTCATTAATTAACTGACTTTTAAATTAATTTCTATTTCAATTAAAGATTTCTTAAAAGTACTGTTTTTAAAAGCGAAGAATCACTAACTGAATAAACACGAAATCTCGAAAACTAACTATGAAGAATATGATTATGAAATCTTGACAAAGTCACAGGCAAACAATTGAGTATGTGCGTGACATCATCAATTTATGAGTAGTCAAAACGCGATTCCTCCAAAGATTTGGCTGTTGATCTCTAATGGACTAACTATTTACTGATTTCGAAAAAAAGCTAAATTTTTTTTTTCAATAGCAATTGTTGTTGTTATGAAAAAAAAAGAAATTATTTATTATCTAATAAGTGTGGCTTATTCAGCTTGTGTGTGCTTGATACTATTATCAAATATCCAAAAGCAACTTTCTTAAAGCTTAATTATCTACCCGTAGTATCATACTTCAAACCACTACTCCCTTCTAAACTTCTAAATCTAATGCAACACCGCTAATATATGACAGGATACCTTACTATCCTGACATTATATGACAGAATATTATTAGTATCCTGACATTATATGACAGGATACCTTAGTATCCTGACATTATATACCAGGATATCATTGGTACCCTATCATCACTGAATTCTAAACCACCTGAGATGCTGACGAAAACGCCTGCTTTAATTAATGCCATATGACCATGTTTATAAAGGCGATCATCTCCTTATGTCGGGATGTTAAGTAATGGACCCATATGGACACGAGGTAACTTACACTCATTAATATGTTAACTAATTTATGCGTGCACCGTATAAGTAGATTTAAGTGTTCGGGTGTTACGTTTAATTTTATGTTAAAGTGACATAACTTAAATACTTTGATTGACAAATTATTGGTACTTAATTCGTAAAAATCCTGTAAGGGGGATGAATTAGCGAAAAATATGGGTGAAAATAGTGCTTTTTTGGTTTCAATGACCAAGCGGCTGTCGAGATGCTATTATGTATAAGCCATTTCCTAACGCTCAAATCATAAAAAAATGTTTTGCTAAATAAATGAATAAATCTTCTGAAAACCAATCCAAACCTTCGAACACGCGAGATTCGAGACACAATAGAAAGACAATAGCAGCCCGACAGCCATGACTTGAATTTAATTTGAGTTGCGTCAGCCAGGCTAATCTTATAATTAAGTTAAAAACGTTGCTGATAACGATCCTATTCTACATCAGAAACAGGTGGTTTTTTTTTAAGTTAAGCTTTACGTGAAAGTGGACCTAAGTAAACAGTAATCAAGAAGACCTTTCCTAAACAGTATTACAGAAAAAGTATGAATTATTTGTAGTTTTGACATGCCTAAAATACATACGTATAAGTAAGTTTGTGTTACTTTCTTTAATTCATTATTTTTTTAGTATTAATTGTGAGCCTCTAGACTGTTTTATGGCCTTCTATTTTTGTCCCTACTTTATGTAAACTAATCATAATGTAACATACGACATTTTTCAGAGATTCCTCATACCAAAGCATCCTTAATTAAAAAAAACATAAAATCACATCTTACCATCAAAGCAAAGACCAGCTTCATGTCAAATAATTGATATAGATATACGTAAGTATATTAAAATAAAAAAATAAAAATCCGAGATCACTGTATCACATTACTTTCAGCAAGTATTCGAGTGTGCTAACGTTTGTGCGCATGCGCCGGCCGCCTCACGCTTATATAGACGCATGCGCAACTCCTGATGCCAAGACAGCTCTATTACTAGTATGAACTATATTTCCTAGGCTTAGAAGTGCCGGCTAAATATGTTTAACTTGTAAAATATTGGCTTGGTTGTGGTAAAGCAATAGCTAATATTTTTGAAGTTCTGACAGTTCTGTTTATGTCTAGAACTGAGTACATTATGCTATACATTATGCTAGCAAGCATTAAGCCTTCGAACACACGCGATTCGAGACACAATAGAAAAACAATGGCTGCGGCAGCGCGACCGCCGGCTGTCGCTTGGTCTTTGAAAGGTTAATAAAATACAAGCTTTTGCCCGCGGCTTCGCTCGCGTTACAAAGAGACAAAAAGTAGCCTATGTCACTCTCCATCTTTTCAACTATGTCCGCGTAAAAAAATCACATCAATTCGTCGCTTCGTTTTGCCGTGAAAGACGGCAAACAAACAGACACACTTTCCCATTTATAATGTTAGTATGAATTTCATAGAAAACGTCTAAAGTGGAATCACAATCTTACCTCAGCTACAGCCAATATAGAAAAGTCAATTTTTTGGTCTGTTTGATAATAATCATGGTGTCAACAGGTGTAACAGTGAGGTGGTTTTGTGATGTGATGGTGTGGTGATATGATTATGTGGTGGTATACACATAGTAGTGTTGTGGTGTGATAAATGGTGTCGTATGGTGGAATGGGTGTAAATAATTTGGTGTTTTCGGCAGGTTGAGACCAACATTAGAATGTAAACTTTTCTTAGCAAAACAATGCAATATTGCTACGATGTAATAATAGCAATGATAGTTTATGGCAATCGGAAATATTGGATGACTAATGGACTACCTTAAGCGGAGTGTTGAGGTGTTAACAAGGTTAATGTTGCAGAACTTTAATGTTAAATGAAAAGTTAAGACCACTGAACATTTTATAATCAATCGTATTATGCGAATGCTAATAATCAGTATTCAATCGATAGCTTTGTTTTTCGTGTGCTATCGATTCTATAGCGAAATAGAAACATAGGGTAGAGCGTGTGATTAAAATAGATGTAGTTGAAGACAGCAGTCATTCATAACTTAATTTAAAAATTATATGCTATTCTGCTACTGCATAGTCTTAACAATTTTGGCAATTTAAGTATTTTTCCGTTTAAACTATTATTATTATTATAAGGTAAGTTTTGAGTCCCTTGCCCATAAATCTCTTTCGAAAGTGCCTTTTGGTACAGGCAACTAAAACAAATGATTATTTCATTGACATGTCATTCATTCTCGTACCTGCCTACTTTGGCCAGAAGCTCATATTCCAGACGTTTCCAAAGTATTGTCGTGACTCCCTCTTACGCCGTAGAGAAGAGATACAGGGTAACGCTCTGTTATACTCTTATTTTAATCTTCTAGTCAATATAAATATTCAAATGTTCTAGTAAACCTCATGGCCTATCATAATAGTAATACCAGTCTGTTACTGTCCCACTGCAGGGCAATGGCGGATGGCCTCTTCTTATACAGAGAAGGCACGTATATTGATCAAATGATCACCACAGTTTGCTCAAAGCCGAGTACCTAGCAGTTTCCGACTAAATCTCATTATAATTTTTGGTTTCATCACTAAGTTTTCCTTCAACAATGTCTGTGATATCTAAGATAAACTTTAATGAGTACATCGTCATAAAGCGTCTAATGAAAAAAAGAATAAAAAGTTCTAATGATGTTACCCTTTTTTACTTCTTACCATGGGAGTCGGAAGCCATAAGTACACCATAGTAAATTTTAAACTTTAGATTAAGGATATATTATCTTGCTAGGTGGAATAAGGTGTGACGCACGAATGCCCCGCAAGCCAAAAGAGAAGATGAGAGGGATGAGACGCATATAGTTGAACAATTATTTATTTATTTATTTATTCATTTGGGAGAACAAACAGTTACACACTACGAATGATCTTAATATAGGCATGCACAACAATATGAGTGAGTGTGTAACTTACTACGTTATCCACAAACTAAATTATGAGTATAAATGTAGAGAGCTGAAAGGGAAGAGGATAACCGAATAAAAAAGTTGGTATGAAAGAAAAAACATGTTGCACCGACTCCAAGCAAAATAGGATAAGGGCAGGCAGAAAAAAAAGATATTGGGGACATTAAAATTAGTATGGTACAATTTTAGGTAAGCATAAAACACTGTAATAAATAACATTATGATAATACTAGCAAAGACGTGCATTGCGACAATGTCCTAAACCTTCAAATGCGTCGCAAACAGAATCAGTTTGGGAACCTCTGCCTTAGACACATGTTCTAGGTGACCTGATGTAGGCGTGTCGAGCAGCCGGTGGTCTCCCGGCATCCGCTGCGGTATTGCACACGGTATTAAAGAAAATTAATCTATTCGCGATTGGATTCCAATTGACATGTAGTCAAGTAAAAAATGCTACACAAAGCTATGTATGTATATAAGAAATAGCTTTGTATCTTACATCTCGTTTCTCAGCATCCGAATGTCACCTGGTTCCAGCAAAATACCAGCGTGAGGCATATTTTCCTGGCATAGGCTGAGCTTGACATCCATTTAGTGGATTAATAACGCACTTAAAAGACGCACTATTATTTTTGTGTTTTATGTTTTACACTAATAAATACATTACTTATTTAATTGTATCTTTTGTGTTTACATAAATCGTCACTGTAACTTTGAAACTATCTAGAATCTAGTAATTTCGGTCATTCATTAATCTATTTCTTTCTATGTACAAGAAACGCGCTGTCTATCTATGTATTATTTTCCTAATAACATATGTTTAATTTATTAGGGTCGGCTTCCTGACTTACGCGGAGAGACTGCCTATCACATTTCTACAACCCATCTACGGGTAAGTAATAGATGATATAACAGCCTTAGCCTTCTAACCAAACCTGTCCGAGTCGGGGTGCTCTGAGTCGGGGTGCCCTGACGCGGACCGGGAAAGAACTTTTGTCCTGAAATCGGGTTTGGTGGGTAACATATTGTTACGTAGGTAGGTATAGGTGACGTAAGTGTCGATTGTTCCGGGCACATTTACTAGAAAATTCGGGAAAGTTCCACGACGTTCTAGAACGTTCGATGGAGTTCCGAGGGGTCATTCGAGAAACTTCCAGATCATCATCGATCATTCGCGATGTTACTGGAATGTTCTCGAATGCACCGGGGTACCTCGGGTTGTCGAACTTTCTAGAAAATGTGACCGGAGATATAAATAGCGGACGTGTCGGCACGGGACTCAGTTCAGTTTTGGGAAAGAAACAGTGAACATCGCCGCGAAGCGGAACTACTGCGATACGAAGTGTGTGTTTTGTGTTGTGTTGTGTTAGTGAAGTGTTTTTGTGTTTGTGAATTCTTAATAAAGTTAATCGTGTTTTTTCGAGTAAAACTGTTATTTTAATTTATCCCGAACCCCAGCTCGTAACAATATATTTATATTAAACGTTAGACCAAAATATGATTGTCGGTTATATAAACGTTATATCAAACAACGTTATACTAATTAAGTTTAAGAATAAATAAATGTTATATGTAAAGAAATTATATCAACAGTTGGTATAATATCTCACGTTGATTATCATTAGACCAAACGAGTTTATACGTTATGAGACGCACCCCCCATCTACTGGGTAACACGACATGACGACACCCCTTTGTCAAGTAAGACTTGCGGACTTCTGACTATTTTTTTGTGGATGGGAAATGTGCGGGAGCGAATGTCAGACTGACAGACGAATAACAGCTGAGTCCCATTTTTCCAGAAGCAAAGGTACCACCAGCTTCAAAATTCAGCTAGATTGCTTCTAAGAAATTACTTACTTATGGAAAAGTTAAGTAACATTTAGGCCCTGCGCAAACCGACAGACTATCCGTGACGCACTTTTTAGTCTGTGAAAATAGAACCTATGCAATTATATGCAGTAACGCACACGACGCGCAAAAAGTCTTAGTTCTCTTAGTTCAAACTTTTTTGCGCCGCAGACTCGATCGCACAAAAAGTGTGCCGTCTGCGCAGGGCCTTAGCTGGGTGGGAACTGGATCAAACACTCCGAAGTTGTGCTTGCGAACAGGAACCCCAAAGAACCCCAAAGACTTGATGTTATCCAACTTAATCAAACATCTCGGAGTTAAAGCCCTAATATGAAGAGAAAAAAACTAGTCTAGCCACGTTTGAAGAATGTTCCAAACGGATAATTTTCTCGTTTTCAAGACGGGCGTGGGCTCTCCTTTTTAAGTAATAAGATCAATTTGAATTTGTAATACATTGGCCATAAGTGAATCAGTTCACCTAGGCGTTTATTGCTTAACATATGTTCAAAATTAGTAAATAATTCATTAATAATTAAAAGATATTAGTATGTGAAGGATATGTTTATAGTTTTTTGTAAGTACTCGTACTAAAAGGCTCGCCAGGTCGAATTAAAAGGAAATGTTTCGTTTGTAAACTAAAGTAATTATTTAGATACAGATTCAATTTCACTTAGATCATTTAGGTACTACTACTTACTAATGAATGAACTATTAGAGTCGGGTGGTTGGTCGAAAAGGTGACGCTCTACGCAGAAAGGCAAGCAAGAACCAAACTTTACAAAATTTCGGTAACACGATTTTTGTTGCTTCTTAGTAAAATATACCTACCTACATAGTTAAATTAAATACAAAGCAAAATCTTATATATTTTAACATTATTTACATCTCTTACAATGAAAACACGAGGTGTGTAATTTAGTAAAATCTTTTCCAAATTCACCGAACAATCATCAGTTCACTTACAGTAAACTATCCCTTGTTTTATTATTATTTAATGCGGGGCGAGTAGCTCACGTCGTTGGTGTAGGAAAAGCTTAAAATCAATCTGTTCTGTATATTAGATATCTCTTTAATGGCAAAGTAAACTGTTTGTGATCCGTACTAATATTATAAATGCGAAAGTAACTCTGTCTGTCTGTCTGCCTTTCTGTCTGTCTGTCTGTCTGTCTCTTCTTCACGCCTAAACCACTAAACCGATTTGAATGAAACTTGGTACAGATATAGTCTGGGACCCGAGAAAGGACATAGGATAGTTTTCATCCCGGAAATCCCCCGGGAACGGGAACTATTATTCCACGCGGACGAAGTCGCGGGCAAAAGCTAGTAAATAAATAAATTAATTAATTAATGGCGGAATGTTGCAATGGGCATGTTTGTTTCCCAGTGATTATAGGACATAATTTTCACTTTGCAATAATCATATTACTAACAGAATGTTGCAATGGGCAACTGTCTTTTCCAGTTATTAACTGTCCTCAAATTAACTAAATATTGTTATAGAGTGTAGTTACAGTGGAATAAAAGATTAAAATATCTTCAGCATATAGGAAACGTTTATTCCTCACACGGCAAACATTTGTAGTGACTAGCCCCTCATCTGGCCATTTGGTATGGTTTGTCGACCAGGCCAGTTGAATGAACCACAACCATACCACAGATAAAACAACAAAATGACAGTGATCATAAGGGTGAATTTTGCGTGGCAGTAATATGACACCCGACAATAATGACAGTTAACAGATTGACATTTCGCCAGACCACCGGCTAGTGTCAGTATAGAAATAACAACGACCGATATTCCTCCTTCTAATGTAAAAGTATAATAAAATTATATACTTAAATTAAGTATCGTGGAGATCAAAATTTCTTAAATATTCAGCCTGGTTTTATTTAGGTAAATCTATTGCGACTATAAACTTAAACTGTATCTGACGGCCCTGGATACATAGGTAACTGCTTTGCCCACCGTACGAAGAAACAAGTTTATATGATCGATCACATCTCGTTTATCGAATTTAACATTTATAGACTAAAGGAACCATTCAATATTCGATTCTCATTTAAAATATATAAAGAAAACAATACCTTAATGTTTTACCACATGCCTCAAAATAAATAAATTGTTGACACGCGCACCAGATACCTATCGGAAATAAGAACCGATCATGCATTACCCTTCACTCTTTTATCATAGGAGACCCGATGCAACTGCGAGCGCTAGGGTGTCTTTATTTCGGGGTTGTGGAATAGTTATAAAAGTTACCGTGGCCCCGGAACATAAAGGGCAACCGAAGGAACATGAGTGGGTTTTAGCAGGCGTCCGTCACTCGCTCAAGGCCACGCGTTTTATGCCTACCGCTTCGCGTATCGTCGACGGTACAACGAACACCGGGCTGTCGCGCGCCCGCCTGAGTGCTCGCGCGTCACGGGTACAGCGCTGACTATCAAAACGCCGAAACCACGTAATTATTGTGTGATTATTGTGCAATTCCCCTGTTTCCCAATTCTCCTTTCCCTTTTGATTATTTATTCAAATTATTCACACGGTTTTGGATATTTTCGACACTAAAATATAATAATCGGGAATTCAAGGAACGAAAAATATGCATCAGTCATTTTATTAAACTAAGAAATATTTGATTAACAAATAAAAAAATTATTGTTTCTCTAAAACATTCGTTTCATTACCATTATCATCATACGTATAACCCTAGCACATTTACTGGATGGCACGCACACACGTAAGTCGCGCGGCGGGCAAAAGAATCTCAACTCTCTTCGTGCGTACTTATGGTACATTTCTCCTCGCTGCAAACAGCTGGTATTATTATTATGATTTTGTAGGCTATTATAGCGTAGGTATTTTAGTTTTTGTATTGGAGTGAAGTATCTGTTACTTAGTAACTATTTATTAATCTGTGGTTTTAGTCAGCAAAAGTCTGACACGCCCTCCCGCCGCGCCCAGGACGGGAGAAGTCATTTGATAATTACCCACTCACCAAAAAAAAAGGATGTCTTTATTTAAGACTTTGAGAGCCTTATTGCGATAATTCAACTACGGTTTTCTATACGGTTTTTTGACGGTTTTATATTATTTTATTATTATTTACATTATAGTGAAGTTATATGTGAACATTTATATTATCGCGTCCATAAATATGTTCCTTGAATTACCTAACACGGTGTATATGTATTTTTAACTGCCATTTAAGTAACTCTGTTTTAAATAAAGCATGAGGGTTTCGTGGGAAATATTTGAAATTGAATTGATTAAATGTTTCTCTCAAGTACTAGTAGATGCAATTAATGATTCTGCAGACTAAAAATTAAATGAAATCGTTGATTTGCAATGAATTTTGGTACGATAATATGTTGTAAGTAATTACACTAATACATTGGACCGTGACAATTGCTAAATCATTTAATTTATTAGACCAAAGAAAAAATCTTTTACAAATGTCCTAATATTTCGTATGAATCTCTATTGGTGAAAGTCGGTTAAGTTAAAGTGCGATTAGCGACTGGATCAGCCAGTAAGAAATAAGTTGTGTGTAAAGTGTAGAACACAAGTAAACCAAAAAGCAAGTGGGAAATAAATTGTTTAACCGACTAATCGGAACGTCGGACTAAAACTAGGTATTTTAGTGTTAGTTGGTTTGGCTCGCTAAAAGTGTTCTTCGTTCGTAGGTACTAACTTAGGTTCTTTATTTATGGTGCATAAAGAAAAAAAAACAAGTCACAGTACAGTCAAGTCTTTAATCGTTTTAATTTCAATAAATAACTTAATTCTAAATAGTCAAAAAGGTAGCAATCATACGTTAATTTTACAATAATAAATAACCTGTCAAACTCCACAAACACACCATTTTAAATTACTGCGTGGATTTCAGAAAAATACCTAAGATTACGAATTATACGTTCGTATTTAGAAAATAGTAGAGTAAAACAGCCTATTCGATCATGTAATAATATCTGAAATACTGTGGATCTTTTGATCCCCTAATTATGGAGACCAAAAGTCACTTCATATTTTTACAGCTAATCATCATTATTTCTCTGTCAATTTCAGGAAAAAAAATATCTGTTTTGAGTTTGTGTAAAACAGTTTTTAACGAGTAACTTTTTGTGTAAGCGTGTCTAAAAATATATACTAAGGAAATTCAGTTAGACAGACTTCAGTAGTTAGCAATAAAAGTATATAAGTCCAGGAACTAGTTTCCGCAAACTAATAATCAAGTTATTACGAATTACATAGTGTGTACAATTATTTTCCAAACACGAACATACTCCTAATTATTATCTATGACCTGAACCTAACAATCTTCACAAACATAACCTTTACATCATCATACAATACACTCATATATCTTTTACACAATCCGTACCGTACTAATATTATTATGCGAAAGTAACTCTGTCTGTCTGTCTGTCTTTCTGTCTGTCTGTCTGTCTCTTCTTCACGCCTAAACCACTGAACCGATTTGAATCTAATTTGGTACAGATATAGTCCGGGACCCGAGAAAGGACATAGGATAGTTTTCATCCCGGAAATCCCCCGAGAACGGGAACAATTAATCACGTGGATGAAGTCGCGGGCAAAAGCTAGTACAGTCATATTTTATTAGAATTATTACTCTCGTTATACCCTGCCTTCTTTGTTTCGGGGATCACCTATTCACATTCATAATGAGTACAAGATGGTTTTTTTTAAAAACCTTAATACACACGCTCCTTTCAATAAATACAAAATTCTTCCAAACAATGCCAATAAATACAAAAATTCAGCAATTTGTTCCTAACTTATTCTATAGCCTATGACTGCTAACAACCTACATCACTCAGTCTCATTGTCCCCGTTATTGGGCTCTGTAGTTCCCTTCTCTGAGTTCTCCGATGACGTCACAGCTTCGGAACTCGACTCTTCGGTGGTCGTGGAGTTGGCTGACGTCACGATTTCAGGCAGGTTTTCACAACGCCTGCCCGTAACACCAGGCTGACAGTAACATTTGAAGTTACCGTCAATAGATTCTAGGGACACACATTTTCCGCCGTTCTGGCAAGTGTCCGGATTCTTCTCGCAGTAATTCAGTTCTGTGGATAGGAAATTACGCTTTTATTGAGAAATTCTATTACAGTTTTATCTTCCGGTGAAGACTGTTTTCGATTCATCGATGTTAGTGAAAAGTTTCCTAAAGGTGTTGTTCGGAAAATCAAGGTAAGATGACTAGAATAATTTTACAAAAAAGAAAGCCGGGAGGTCTCAAGTGGTCTAATATATATATTTATCTCGAGAAGCAGACACCTCGAGAAGCAGACACAGCTGCACTCCGTTAGTTGCAATCGCCGACCACCAAAGCGAATTGCTCCACACTAGCAGCTCGACGAGTCGAGTCGTAAAAACACGTTCCCTCTTAGATCTCACAAGGAAATGCAGAAACGAACAGCCTATCAAGACAAAAACTCCAAAACATCCAGTTTTTATAGGTTTACCTTCATCGCACAGCATGCCTCCCCAGCCGGGCTCGCACTTGCACTCCCAGGGCTTGTTGCAGGTGCCGTGCACGCAGCCGGGGTAGCGGTGGCACTCGCCGCAGAAGGCGCCCGTCCAGCCCACCTTGCAGCGACACTCGCCGGGCCGCCGGCAGTAACCGCGCTCGGTGTGGCAACCAGATGCGCAGATTGCTGGAATGAGTTGTTGAGTGTTTATAAATCTTGGTAGTCAAGTCTGATCTGAGAGTAAAGGAGGATTTATTGACTATAAGTTTTAAATATAATGGATAGATTTTGATAGGAATAGGTCTTCGAACACGTAGAAGACCGGAATCGAAAGACCATCCAATAAAACGTGGAGACAACGAAAGTCTATGAGTCCTGGTACCACGATTTAACGTTAGAGCTGTAGGATTTTTTTTTTATGTCATTCGATGACAAACAAGCTGGCGGTCACACTTTTGTTAAGTGGCTATCGTTGCCAGAATTCTAGTGACCTTGCAAATGTCGCCGTCCAAGAGACATAGATGTCTTTATTTACTGGCACATATAACTTTGAAGGAACTACGCACATTTATTCAGCTGCATTCAGCTGAAACATAAGCCGAATAGAGCTGAATAAGTGGGATTAGTCCCTCAGCTGGAACACAGCAGGTCTATTTTGTGGCGGAAATGTGATATCACTATTCTGAACGAGCTCATTTACAAAGAGCTCCTACTATTAAGTCAAAAGAAAACAGTGATAATGGTACACAACTCGATGTTGGGGGGATGAAAAACCTCCTTGATTCATCCCTCGACTAAGACAAAAAAGCTATAACTGTGTAGATAATACTCACGAGTCTGACACAGCAGTCCAGTGTATCCAGGCAGGCACTTGCATTCCAGCGGTTTGTCGCAGTAGCCATGTTGGCAGCCAGGTAGCTGCTGGCAGGAGCGGCAGGTGGGGCCTGCCCAGCCCAGCTTGCAGCGGCATTCTCCGGGCGACTCGCAGAAGCCCCGGGTTGCGTGGCAGTCGGAACGGCAGATAGCTAAGGTGATAAATATAGTTACTTAGAGGTGGTTTTATTTTCTTTAGAAAAAGACAAACGATTCGGTAAAACCTTTTGTAGGTATTTTTATGACCTTGATAAACTTCTTCACAGTTGGTAGTCTGTGTAACAGAAAACCGTCGGTCGGATCCCGTCAGATGTCTAAGCCACAGTGACAGTGTCATTGCTTGGTCAAAGTGTTAAGGTTTAAATATCTCAGCCTCGCTCTTGTAATAAAGCGCTACTCACGCTCAGAACAGAATAGGCCGTCCCAGCCGTCCCTGCAGATGCACTCGAAGGACTCGTTGCAGTAGCCGTGCTGGCAGCCCGGCAGTGGGATGCACTTGTTGCAGCGATCGCCGTAGAAACCTAGCTTGCAGCGACACTCTCCAGGCCGCTTGCAGTACCCTAGAATATGACAACATTATTTTCTTGCGAAAAAGCGAGGAGTTATTGAGAAGATTCATTTATTAAACACTAGCTGTTCCTCGCGGTTTACCCACGTTACATTAGGTTTCTGGTTACTGCTTCGCTCCCGTGTGACATAGCGTGATGTTATATAGCCTATGTTACTCGTGGTCAATGTAGCTTCCAAACGGTTATTGAATTTTTAAAATCGGTCCAGAAACAAAGTTTTCCTCTTTTTAATATTAGTATAGACTAACCTTAAGGCCAAAGAAAGTTTACTGGAAAATAAAATTAATACAATCTGATATTCATACAGCAGATTCATATTAAAGGTAGATCAGATCAAAAAACAATGAGTTAAGAAGATGCACTAACTAAAAGTGTTAGTAAAGCTAGCTAAGTCAAATAGATCAAAAAAACAAAGCTATATAATAAAGACAGTTAAAAACTTTCCCAGTACCTACAGTCATCAGTCGGAGCGGATCGCTAATGAGCTAAATAAAACGGAACGAGCCGTTAACTCTCTGTTAGCACAAAGTAATCAGTGTTAAACCACAATGTACTGGTTTCAATAAAAGCTTTTGTCATAAATGTCAATTGAATTTGTTACAGTTGCGGTACTTTTTTTGTATGTAGAACTGTACTTTGGGATGTTTGCTTTCTCGACTGAGTGCATAAAGCCGGTTGTACGAAGTAAGCAAAATCGTCGTGAACAAATAATCGTGACGTTTCTTCGCACGATATCTATATTCTGCCTCAGACAGGGCGGTGTCTTTTCGATTTCGTGCCTTCTTGGTTTGGAAAAAGGATTGTCGTGTACATGCTTTCTGTCTATAGACTGTAGGCAAGACCAACAAAGTAATGTATTAATGATACATACACTGAGGTCAGCACTAAACAGAACCGTGCTTAAGGATTGAGGCGAGAGCAACGTCTTATTCAAGAAGTTTTAGAACTAACTGGCTAACTTGCTGGCATGTCTTGGACATCACTGACTTCAGTGAAGTAAACGTTGTAAAATTCGTGGTAATGAAATATTGACGTTAGATACTTAATTAATGTAAATCTGATAACGCCAATCTGCTTTGAGCAAGCTTTGGTACCTTCTATCTATGCTATAGAGCCTATTGTAGTTAATGTAGTATTGTAGGCATTACATTAGGCTATAGGTATATGGTTTTTGTAATTGTTTGGGGTTTGTGATGCTACGAAATACTCATTTTTCCTGGGACTAATAACAAGAAACTCGGTTTAAACACCACGTTTAAAAACACGAAACCAATTTCTACTGTACTTTATTTACTTATCGTCGAGGTACCTAAGTTATTCAAATTAAAATCGTGACTAATAATCAGCACTCAAAGTTTTCTAAAGCAACTAAACTTTCTCTGTGAAAGTTTTAGGTTGCAAGCACGAAGCTCCCTCACAGTGTAGCTTTTTATAGCCAAGTCGAAAAACAGATGTTTTTCATAAATAGGATTAACAGTTTTTGATAACTGCACGTTTGTTCGAACAAAGTAATAAATAACTCTTTAGCGTTGTAATATTAGTTCAGATTATAAACCCAACTACCTATGTCGGTTATTGAAATACGCTTCCATGCATCCTTTGAGTTACGAAAGTGGAACGATGCTGTGTAAAGTACCATAGGTATGGCATATGGGCCATTCGTTATAAAAAAAATCGTGTCGCAGATTACTGCTGAATAAAAGTCTACGTAAGTCCTCATAGGGGAATTTAATTACTGACACCAGAGTGTGTACTGATTTTTACCGAGCCTAAGCCTGCCGAGATTGCGGGTTGTTCGAAAAAATCGACCCATCTTCCTTCATAGCCCTTGTGTCCGGGGTCGCGGCTAGGAAAGAAGATGGGTGGATTATAGTCAGTAGAAGTACGACACTTCCTTTCGCTCCGATCAAAGCCGGAGGAGTCGGAGTTGGAGATGATATTCACACACCAAACCAAAAAACCGTCAATCCCATACATATTTCCAGCACTAGCGGTGTTGTCTTTCAGTTTGCAAGTCAGTTTGAAAATCAGTCAGCGTGCGTTCCTATATAAATAAACTTTGTCACTAAAATGGCAAACGATGTCCTGACATAGGTATTTTATAACGTCAGGGTAGAGATTAAGCTTAAATGCTGACATGAAAGAACAACAAATAAATTGACAGGTCACTTTAAACTCACTACTCATACTTACACCAAAAAATTCTTACAGTAAACTCACCTTGCAAGGGATCACACCCCTTCTTGCAGATGGGCACATCACACAGGTCCCCCTGCCAGCCTGGCAAGCACTTGGGCTCCCCCTTATCATCACAGATGTAGTGGCTATGCTCGCTCTGCACTGCCGGCAGCTCACACGCCTGCCGGGTACGTATCGTCTTACAAGATGGCAGACGAGAAGTGTTAGTCACAGTGTAAGAGAATTGAAATATGCGTGCAGAATAGGTTATCACATTGAAACATTTATTGTAGGTATAGGTTTTCAAGTTACTCCAAAAGAAAAGAGACAAGGGTAAAGTTTTTGCTAGTTAAGGACAGTTGAGCTCTGATTTTGGTTATGCTGGATTATCTAGGCTGAATGGTTTATTAAATACCGAAATCGGTCAAGTGATGGTTGGTAAGTAAACCTAAAGATGTTGGTTTTGAAGAATCTTAATTGAGGCTTGTATACTCAAAGGTAACCTTGTGTTTAAAGCAAGGCTTTAAAATATTTTTTAATATTAAAATTAGGCTATTACACAAAGATTACTTTTGGGTAGGTACACAAAACATTGACTAGGATTCTAAGTATTATTATTTTCTCAGTTCGGATGATCGATTGCCATTACAACAGGAGTATGATTGTATTGTTTAACCAGGTAGTCAGCTGTTTCTTTCCTAATGATACAAGCAAGTCCATGATTTAAATTTAACAAAAAAAATAAAGAAATTGAAGGAAGCTTAAACTTGACCGAGAGAGTCCGGTCGGAATCTAATCACGCGCAGCCTTCGCGGCTCATATTAGTTTACATTTCAAGTTCACTGATAAGTGAACTGGTAAATAACATGTATAGAAAGCGATGGGCTTTCCTTCCATCCTAAATGCAGGATCGCACGCATCTCGCTGACTCACCGAAGGAACTTTCTAATATGAGCCGCGAGAAAGCCAACGAGAAAGTAGGCCGCGGGAAAAACGCCGGTGAAAACATTTATGCTCATATCTTGCTTATCTTTTAATAAATTTTACTAATTGGCACTGACAAAAATTATTGAATATTAAAAATATTCTTGAATTTTTCTTTTTGTTTACGTCAGTAATTGAGATGATTTATAATCATCAATATTCAATCCTAATAGCTTAACCCCGCAATATTTAGACAGATCTACAAGCCACAAAAACACATAAAAATAATAACAAAACCAACCTGTTTCTTCCATTTAGGCAGATGTTTAGCCGGCAGCACGGTTGTGACACAACAAACGACAACTAATAGCTCACTCCACATCCTGGCTCCATGTACTTCAGAGATGCACCTTGCGCAAGAGTCGCCGCGGTACTGTTACACCGTGCTATTGAACTTGGCGAGAGAGGCTACTTTCGCCGCGATCGCTTTTATGAGGCCATTAAAAGTGAGGTTTAAGAAAGTGGTTTTACTAGTGGTCGTGTAGTTGACTTGTTTGTTTGTTTACGTATGTGCTCTAGAGCTAATGGATAAGTTTACAAAACTACAAGTCATTGTTTCTTTGGTAGGTATTATTTTACCGCTGCAATTATTTTAATATTGGGTGGTCCTCACATAGTCGTGGTTGGGCTACAGCAGTCGTAGCGTACCTACTCGTACTTAGGTTTCCGTTATTCAATTATTTAAATCCGGATGCATTTCGAAAAGATTATCACGGCCTTTATTACTAAAAATAACTAGGTATAGATGGAAGTGAGTTAGGCCGACAGGCCGAGTAAAACTAACGCTTTTGCTATGCTTTTTAGGGCCCGTTCATTTTCACTCGAGTGCGGATGCGGGTATGTTTGTTGCCAACAGAACGCAGTATCTTATTTTCGAGCGGCACGCATGCGGGCGCAACAAACATGGCCGCCTGGTCCGCACCCACACTTGCACCCTTTCAAATCATATTGCACTGCCTTAACACTGAAAGGGCTCTTTATTCCTGTTTCTATAGTACAATTGTCAAAAAACAAATGCAAGATAGAGTCCGGAACATAGCTAAGCCAAAATACGTGCTAAACAGCGTATTAAAACTGAGCCAGAAAAATAATTATTTTAGATTTATTTTCAACTTTATTACTCATTATTTAGGTTCAAGGTTGATTGATATAATTGTCCAGTTTGGGAGCTAGATCAGCTGGTATAATTTATTTCTCCGTAGCCGCTACTCTCGTGGCCTTACCAGTCAATATTTCTCCGTAATTGCGTTATGGATACCGGTGCACGAGATACATTATTTACCCTTTCGTACGGTATCTACAAGGAAAATGAATTAAAAGTAGCGGGATTCAAAAAAGGGGAAGTGGTAATACATGCACACGATTCGAAGAAATGGTGAAGGAAAACGATGAATCTTCGCAATGTTTGCTCATGCGGAGAAACTTGCTGCGATAAATAGACGTTGGTTAGCAAGTGCTTCGGCTGAACGGTATTGCTGTCACTGTTTCACAATTGCCAAACTACGAAGGTTACGTAGGGACGACGAATAGCTAAGGCAAAGTACGTGCTAAGTTACGTCTATTTATTTCGGCCTCAGTAATATGTAGTTCTATAGTTTGATTGAATAGTTTGTTTACATTACTTACATTACATGAAAATGGTTTACTATTCTCTTGCACAATCTATTATATGCTACTGCATCACCTCTTGGGGTGGAGCTTCAAAAACCACCCTTATAGAAATTGAAAGAGCACAAAGGAGCATACTTAAAGTATCGCATTTTCGACCTTATCGCTATCCCACGGAACAGTTATACAAAGATATCCAAGTCCTGACAGTACGACAAATGTTTATACTGCACACTTTGTTAAAAAAGCACACTTCGTTGAAGTATAATCCAGCGCTGTTTAGGGAGAAAAGGCGATATGACCCAGTGGAGCGCCATCAACTACGTTATAAAACTGCTTTTGCGAAACGTTTTTTCTGCTATCTAGGTGGATACTTATACAATAAAACTAATAAGGTGGTACATATCTTTAATCTCACAAAGAATGAATGCAAGAGGAGGCTAACAAATTGGCTACTAAATCTAAACTATACTGACACTGAAAGCTTAATAAAATCCTAATTACATAATCACATACACGCATGCTCACATACTTAATTCACACACATACTCACACACCCATACACCCATGCATATTCCACCCTTACTAAACTTACCTACTAACACTTGTTTCATAGTCTTGAAAAACAAAAATATAATTATGTAAACATAACTTTAAATTGCCACGTATCGCACTACTCTCTCACCTTCAGGACTAAAATGTTGAATTTGCAAAATGTTGAATTCGCAAAATGTTGAATTCTCAAAATGTTGAATCCCAATATGTTGAATTCGTAAAAAGTTGAATTTTCCGGACCCATAATGTTGAATTTGCAAAATGTTGAATACCAAAATGTTGAGTCCTGGCACAAGACCGGTCACGGTGGAGGTATTTAATTTAATTAGGGAGTACACTTCCTACTACACGGGAAAATATCTGGCACCCACACAGACCATCAAACTGAACAACTTTTTCCGGTTTGTTCCCCTTGAGTTACCCATCGGGAAAAAACCCGTTTCCCATTTGATTTACACTGCAAAATAGTTATGGTTTACATATCGGGTTTTTTTTAATTTTCGCACAAAATCGCATAAATCAATCCAAAGTACTAGGCGCGCAGTAACGTGAAGTGGTAAATAGAAAACGTGATCCACCGTTTATACCTAAAAGGATCATCATAAATTGGGATGCATCGAAAATAAATCATTTAACTAATAAAATAAATACCAGAGTTCTTCCTTTTTTTTTCATCGACGTTTCTGATATAGGAAATTAAGAATTAAACTGTTTTCTTTTGTAGTCCTAACATACGTTGAGTCCGGAGTATGTACATAGCGATTCCGATGTTGGTCCACAGAAAAAAGTTGTTCAGTTTGATGGTCCGTACCATACCCTAAAGTTGGCGACACCCTATGTCAGAACTCAGTCAACTCAGACACCCTGTAGGTTTATGTAGGTACTAGCTTTACCATATGGTAGGTTTATGCACTAATTTTATCTGGCAGTCTATGTGGGTGCCTGATATTTTCCGGTGTAGTAGGAAGTGTGCTCATTATAAGATTTGCCAAAAGACGTCCACTGCTAAAAATTGACCTCCCCCAAATACCTCCACCGCGACCGGTCTTGTGCCTCTCGCATCCACAGGACTCAACATTTTGGTATTCAACATTTTGCAAATTCAACATTGTGGTCCGGGTGGGAAATTCAACTTTTTACAAATTCAACATTTTGGGATTCAACATTTTGCGAATTCAACATTTTACGAATTCAACATTTTGCAAATTCAACATTGTAGTCCTGAACGCTCTCTCAGCGCGCTTAGCACATAATTTTAATTTTTAAAATAAAATGTAAAGGGGTGGGATCCTGGTGTCCTGAAACACAGGCCTCGAGCCTAGCTTAGGCACCAGTCTCCTACAATATATACTTAATTACCCAAAATGTGTCATTTTAAAAAAATAATGTAATGTATATTGTGGTGAGAAATAAAGTTATTATTATTATTATTTTCCTATACGTTTCCGTATCTCGGGACCCAGAGGTCCCGGACCTTTGGAAGGCGTACGAGGGGCCGAAGCCAACTCGCAGAGGCCCCTTGAGGAAAACTTTATGTGGAATGGGACACCAACCGGCGATTATTATTATTATTCCATTTATTAAAATATTACACATATAAATTACATTTTTAAATATTAATACAAAATATAAACATTAAAAAATATAAAAAATAGTAGCCCACCGGCATCGGGAACAGGATCCAAGCTACCGGTGGTCAGGGCTCCAGAGAGAGGAACCTCCGGACAATACGCGCCGTGTCCAGGAGTACCGCCTTCTGTATCAGGCCCTTGACCCAACTGCCTAGCGAGAGCCTCCTCAGATGTTGGTCGAGGCTCTTCGCTATTACGCCATTAGCCGTCACGACTATCGGCACAATGACTGCTGAATTCACATCCCACATGTCGACAACCTCGCGAGCCAAGTGAAGATACTTTGATTGCTTATCTTTTTCAGCTTTCACGAGGTTCTCGTCATGCGGGACAGCAATATCAACAATCATTGCGCGACGCTCTAATCGATCTATCACCACTATATCAGGCTTATTGGCAACAATAGTCCTGTCGGTGATGTTAGATCGATCCCAGTACAGTGTGATATCGCCATTATCAAGAACTGGGTCGGGCACATACCTGTAGTATGGCACCTCCGATTCCACAAGACTGTATTTCAAAGCAAGTTGCTGATGAATAATCCTGGCTACGAGATTGTGTCTGTGCAAATAGTCTCCGTTAGCCAGACTAGAACACCCAGAAATAATGTGACGTATCGATTCTCCGGGACAGTGGCATGCCCGACAGATGTCAACCGTGCCGTCCTTCACAATATATTTCCGGTAGTTTTTAGTCATCATAACTTCGTCCATTATTGCACAGACAAAACCTTCGGTTTCTCCAAAAAGGTCACCAAAACGCAGCCAGGATACGGACGCCAGGAAATCTACATCGGGCCCATGTAGGACCCGATAAAAGCGCCCGTGAAGCTCCTTGCCCTGCCATACAGTCCTGCGGTCGTTAGTGTCCAGTACTACAGGTTTGCGCCAGTTCTCGCTCGCTAAGGAGAGCGGGGTGAGGCCCTTGTCCACCGAAACTACATCCCGATGCATCCCCACTGTAATAGATTTATATTATTGTAATGACAACACTATACCATAGACTCTCTCTCTATGGCACCCTACAAAGATGGAGACTACAGACAATTACCTTGTGTATAATTAATACTAAATAAATGAAAGTACAATGCAATTCAAGTGTCTTTATTGAAAACATTACACCCACGGCGGCCGATAGGAAATACTCCCTGAGACTGCATATCTCACGGTTGTGAAGGGTCTTGGCGTTTAAAAAACCTCGACCACCGCACTGCCGCGGGATATACAGTCTCATTACCGACGACCGCGGGTGATGCATCCGGTTTGCAGTCAGCAGACTGCGGACCCTCCTATCCAAGGCGTCTAGTTCAGTCTGAGTCCATTTGAGTATGCCGAAAGAGTACATCAAAACCGGCATGACCCAACCGTTGAAGGCGCGCACCTTGTTACCGCCTGATAAGAGACTATTTAAAACTTTAGTCAGGCGGCCAAAGAAGCGCTCCTTCAACGTTTGCTTCATGTCGGCAGCGTTGATGCCTAACGCTTCCGACATACCCAAATATTTGTAGGTTTCAGTTGAAGAGAGGGACCTAAGGTGTATGGAATCCGAGAGTTGAACCCCCACGGATTCCACAATCTCCCCTCGCTTTACATGCATGACTGCACATTTGTCAACACCAAATTCCATTCTGATGGCGCTACTGAAAGTTTCTGTTACCTTCAGTAGCTTCATCAGTTGCAAATCGGTGGAGGCAAAGAGTTTCAGATCATCCATGTAGAGGAGATGAGATATGACCTGACCACCTCTGCGCAACCGATAGCCTAGTCCTGAACCCTCCAGCAATGTGCTTAGAGGGTTCAGGGCTAAACAGAACCACAATGGACTCAGACTATCACCCTGGAATATACCTCGCTCGATCCTTATTGGTTCGTTGCCCTCTCGAATTTGCCGACATCCCGGATAGTGAAGGACCGTCCTCCATTGCCCCATACACGACATCAGGAAGGTGCGTAGAGTTGCATCTACTTTGTACAACTCCAGCACCCTCATGGGCCATGTATGTGGCACCGAGTCATAGGCCTTCTTATAGTCTATCCAACATGTCGACAAATTCTTTCGAGAACGACGAACTTGCTGACTAATGGCCATATCAATGAGGAGAAGCTCCTTAGTACCACGAGACCCTGTCCTACATCCATTTTGAGAGGCAGACATGATAGAATTATGCTCAATATGGTTGTTAATTTTACCTCTCAAAATGGATGTAAGAACCTTATAGACTGTCGGTAAACACGTGATCGGTCTATAGTTTTTGGGTTCCGCGGTACTACCTGATTTATGGAGCAGGTGGGTTATTCCAGTGGTCAGAAACTGGGGCAACGATGCAGACTCTAAGGCTGACTGGAACTGAGACGCTAAGCAAGCGTGCGAACTGTGAAGCCATTTAATCCAGTAGTTGTGCAGCCCATCCGGTCCTGGAGATTTCCAATTAGGTAAGGAACGGACTGCACAAGCTACGTCTTGGGGGCCGATAGTAATTGCCCCCATTTCCGGTATTGGCTCGCACGCTCGCTCAACATCCCGAATCCAGTCGCCCTCAGCATGACCGACGGGCACCGACCAGATGCTGCGCCAGAACGATGACATGGCGTCATCATCTGGCAGGCGCACATCGGCCACACCTTGGTCCGGTCGCTCCCAAGCCCTGTAAACCCACCTTTCGTTGCTCTGGAATGTGCGATTCTGAGTGTACCGCTCCACTCTCCGCCTGTACCGACGAATACGGTTTGCCCATGCACAGATCTTCTGCTTCAGGAAGTCGATACGCTCTGTGACGCCAGCCAAATCATCTTGGGGACTAATGTTAGTCCCCGAGAAAGCCCGCCTCACAAAGCGCATCACTCTAGGGCGTGTATTGCCCTCCCTGAAGCAGATAAGCTTGCCGATGAGTGCTCTAGCCTCACCAATACGACGCTCAATTCTGCATTGCCACGCTGGTACAGCTGATTTTGGCCGTGTGGCTGCGTCATTATTGGGAAATTTGACGTTAGCCACACGACACGCTGCTACAGCTGCGCAATACAGAATCGAGTGGGTATCAGCGAGGTCTTCGCTGCCGTCAAAATAACTTGACAGCAGCGAATCCAGAGCACACACCAGCGCCATGTTTTTCTTGTGCATGGGCAAACGAGGTAATCGCGGTCTAAGTTCGGGCGGTGTAGAGCGATACTCCCGGCACGCACACTCCAAAGCACTCCTCAATTTATCACTATACTGGGTACTCACGGATATAGGCCTATCATCATCCATCCCACCAGCGCAGGGCGGTCGCGGCAAACCACTACCTAAATTTTGCGGCTGCACGGCGACCGCACCCACTGGCGAAGCAGGCGCGACAGGACTACTCCGTGACTCGAGACGTAGTCGATCAAGCACCGTGTCATCCAACATAGGTATGATTACGCTGGATGACACGCACCTGATCCGATAGTCGTTGAGCCGTAGCATTGACAGCCGGTTCAAGCACCTGAAACAGAGCGAGCATCCGACCACGGTACGCAGTCAGGTTACTTCCCCCCTCTGTAGCCCCAAAATATGCGCCCATAACGTTTTCGTTAATGGAGTGGGTCCATTTCATGCGCGCACTTCCACCGGGAGCGGGGACCCTATCAGAGGCCGATGGGCCTCGAAGTCCCAAGCCCCCTGGCGGCCGGCGACCTCCCCGCCGACGAACAGGTGGTGGCGACGTCGGCGGAGAGAAGTACTCGTCGCTCGAGCTCGACGCAACTGCCACGGCCGGTGTCACAGCGCTCACGGTGGGGCTGGATTCCGGCGGCGGCGAGGCGGAGCTGAGCGACGGGTCCGGAGGTGTTGGGCGTGCTTGACGAGCTGCGGCTCTTGTCATCATCTCGTAGTTTCGTTTTATTCCATTATATTTTATATTTGTTGTCTTGAATTAGGTGACATGACATGACACATTGTGTCACCGATTCCAGTTTTTGTATTTTTTGGTACACACATTTTGTGGTTTGGTAGAACTATTAAGGTTTTATATTATTATGTATTTATTGCTTCTGGATTTTTGTTATATGGTTATTTAATTTGTGAATATTTTCTATAAATTTTTGTAATGAATAAATTTGGGAATACAAAAAAAACCTGACAGATGACGTTCGGTGTTGCCGCTATTGTTATTATTATTATTTATTCTTGGGACAGATATTATGTATGCAAGTTTATGTGTGTAAGCACATTTGTCAAATTCCTAATGCGGACCTCAAACGATTTTTTAAATTAAAAAAAAACATTCTTTTGTTTTGTTTTAGTATTAAAATTGTAGATCGAATAGGCAACTATAAGTTAGAGTTCATTATTTATGAGTATAAGCACATAGTAAAAACAGATGGCAATGGATGCTATCTAAAATGGAACAGGATAAAAAAAATGAAATAAAAATCAGAATACCTTCACATGTTACCATTTATTTATATTATTTTTCCTTTCTATATACACTATAATATTATAAAGCTATATACACACATTTTAGGTCCATGTTACTTTATAATACATCTTACAGAAGCTCCGACGATACAAAGTTAAAAAATACACCAGATATCACTTTTCTAGTAAAATCTATTAATAACTATGGAAAAATAAATAATATGGAATAACATGAAAATACGTTAACGTGCTTTTATGTAATCTTCTGCTACTTATAGAAAAAATGGGAATATTGAAACTTGGAAGTATACCCTGTGATCATGCATCTAACTGTTAAGATATTTTCAGCTTGATTAAAAAAAAACAGAAACGTTAAATCTACCGAAACATAAATTCAAATAAAATTGCAATAAGTATTCGAGAATAGTTTTCTTTTAAATATTTTTTTTTGTTTAGCATAATTACTTTATATTTTTTTTATATTTGCAACATTTGTTTTTCTATATTTTATATGACCGATTATTAACAGATATAAGGCATGTATGTATAAATAGCACTCGGATTACACATTTTGTGTGATTACGTCACATACCTAGATACGACATTACATAGACGGCTACATACTATGTAGATAATAATAATAACAAACAAAAGTACATTCATAAATAAAAAAAAACAAATTAAATTACATGAGCAAATCTTTTTATAATAATATATTAATCAATTGAATTTAAAAATATCATGGCCAAATAAAAATAAAAGAGAACATTTTTTTTATATAATTAACTAAATATTGTATAATTCGCCTAATCAAGTCAGGTCATGGGGTTTTATCATGGGCCATGTTTTTTATTTTATTTTATTCAGATCTTTACCAGAATGTATCACCGATTTACAAAAGTTCTTTTTTAGTTTTCACCTATTATAAAAATTAATAATTTTGAGACTTAAGTTTTTACAAATAAGATTGTTAATAAATATGTGAGAAAATCATTGAGACTCACTTCATGTTTTATCACTGAAATTATAAAATAAAGACACATAAGTTTATTCAGACTGCTGTGGGAAAAAAAAGATAAAATCAAATTAAACAATTAATACCAACGTAAATTAGCTACGTACTTTACACTTGAGCCCAAATGTTGGTGCAAAACTGCAAACATTTGTAAACAATATTTGGATTAACAGAAAGTTTTAAAACTAACCGAGCCATTAAAGCTTACTTATTGGTTTCTTTAACAAGAACTTAACGACGAATTGTCAACCGTATATTGTATAATGTTTTAATTGTGTGTATAGTGTTTTTCCTGAAACCCCGGTTTTTCTTCAATTAATTCTTTTAATATTTGTATGTGAGTTTCATTTGAACCTGAAGTCATCGTGAGATATTACCATACAAATCACGTTTTGTCTCATAAAAAGAACATCAATTGATTAGTGAATTGACTGAATTATTCACAATCACAGCTTGACCATTTGTCTCTTTTTTCTTTGAAGAAACCTAAAGCAAAACTCAACTCGTGTAAAACCCATTTGAGCTTTTGAGTACATACATTAACAAAAACCACAGCAGTGCCAATAGAAACACACAATTAAAGTAAACGGACATAAACACATTATAACTTACAGACACATATAGGCCGCGACAGAAACGTGAATTTCATCATTTAATTAGATAAAATATTCTTAGTTCTAGTACCTATGTTTTTTGTTACAGTACCACCAATTTTCTTGATGTATTAGAACGTCGCACATTGGAAGAATTTGTAAGAAAAACACGTAAAATTATAGTCCATTCGAGTCAAGATATTATTTTCTACTTTAATCAGTCAATAAGTATACGAATCACCTTGTAGTTGCACTGATGACTCACTATTTTCTTAACACAAATGGACGATATCTTGTGGTAGCCTAAAAGTACGCGTTGGCGTCAACGATTTCCATTCTAGGAAACCTAACTTTACGTTTCACAAAATAAAGCTCAAATTTCAATGCTCTACGTTAGATGCAAAAGACTCCAGTTTCACATGAACGAATGTTCTTCCATTGCATGAGTTTCAATGTATCAAAACAATTGGTGACTGCAGTTTAGGTCAAAAATAGAATGTAAGTAGGTTTCATTAAAGAAATCGAATGTTTGAATAACACAAGTCTTGGAGTACTCAATACTTGCTTCTCGCTCACATTTCCCTAAGAGAGTGAGACAGAACTGGCATTTCAGCTCTCTTTTTAGTAAAAGGAAGTATATAAATCGTTACAGCATACACGTAGAGATTAAGCAGGAATTACATATTTTAAAATGTTTTGATATTGTTTGTTACTTTAGATACAAACAGAGATTTATACCCGTTACTTCGGGAGCCCACGTTCGCGATCGCTTCGATAAATTAATTTTATACGAGAAACACAAAAATATCAGACTTTGATACGAATATGCTTTATAACTAAATAAAATTAATAATATACGCGAAACGAGTATTTTAATTTTAATAATAGATCGAATTTGTGATACATTTATTTCGCGAAGTCTTGCTAGGCATTTGTTTCTCTCCAGCTAAGACTAGTCCATTTTAGGACCTCATTAAACTATGCATTTTGCATAAAGTCAACAATGTACATTTTTAGTTAATGCCCCATTTATCACGTCCACAGTTAGAATTGGAACTATCAATAAATTTTAGGGAACACGCTTATATCAAGTAACAATTACTTAAGCCCAGAAATACAATTGTACTTCTTTTCTCCGCCCTAATTCTACGTGTACTCTTTACCTCTTATAAAATAAACGCAATAAAATTTTCGGAACTTTTCGGATTTTCGGATTAAAAATTTCGGAAGTCTGTGGCGACACAAATTAATTGGCAGAAGAGAAGCCACCGACTTCCGAAATTTTTGTTATTTTTGGGTTTTTAGTTTTTGAAGGCGGTTATTATTTTTTTGAAAAAAGTTTTTATTTATTACTTCTTAGTGTCGACTCTGACGTGTTCTACAACCGATGCCGAAGCACACATCGTCTATGAATATTTCGTCATTTTTTTTTTGTTCTTGGTGAATTTTTCGAGAAGCACTAAACCGATCGCCACAAAATTTATATGGGACCACCCCTGAATCATGCCTTATCAAACAAAAAAAGAACCATCAAAATCCGTTTACAATTGACGGAGATATCGCGTAACAAACATACAAAAAAAAAAAAAACATACAGACGAATTGAGAACCTCCTCCTTTTTGAAGTCGGTTAATAAAACTTAGATGAACTTAACTTCGCGTTTAAAGAGAGAATTCCGTTTTGAGGTGTATTGCTTTGAATTAATTAACTAAAATATCCTTAAATAATAATTCATAATATTCTTAAAATAACAAAAAAGAATCTTTTCTTCTGCCAAATCTAAAATAAAAAAAAATTACATGGAAAATACACCCCAGAAACGGCATAATTTATGTTTAGCTCATTAAATATTAAGAAGCAAGTTTAATTGGAATGTATTTACTGAAAAGTTAATTAAAAGATAAATTGTTATTTATTTGCAATGGTCCTAGCGCTCACTTGCAAACATTTTGTAGTTCATAGAGATAGTGTCAGTGCTGCAAAGTGCTAATTCATAAACTATCATAATAAAACCAATGATATTACAAATATTATTTCTTGTAATATCAATTAGCCGATCATTTTCTCTTTCTTTGTCAGGCTGGAAAACCCGGGCAAACCCCCATTTTTCCACTCTGACGAATTATTATTAAAATAAAATAAAATGCACGGTTTTTCACAGACATGTAAATAATATTTCTAAATGCAAAATTTGTAGGCGCTTTAAAACGATTGTTGAGAACAAACTTAGGTCTTAGGTACTAGTTTTTTATAACGTAACAGTATTGCAAACGCTAGATCAAGTAAAAATCATATATGGCTTTAGTTTTTTCTTCAGCCAGCCCAGGATCTCACAATAATTCAACTCTCTTAAAACTGTTTTGTTGTTACATATCAATAACAGTTTGATTGATTTCCAAAACCACTTTTCTTTCAACTGTTATTGGTTGAAATTAATCAGCGGCATATCAAAATATATTAAAAAAAAATGACTTCAAAAATGGTAAATTGTTTGTGAGTTTGTTTCGTTACGGCAAAACTACACCCAGATCTGTTTTATCCTTTGAAAGTTTATGCCTAATAACTAAGATATTTATTTAATTTTAACACAACAGTGTAATCAAACCAACACTCAATCAGGTGAATCTATATCACGCATGTCAAAAACATATTATTTGTATGAGACATCCCACTAGTCTTCATTCACAAAAACTTCATAAAAGAACGGGTTTTTCATTAAATTATATAATTAGACGCCAGCGCCAAAGTATAGAAAATATTGTAATTTCAAAATGATTTAATACTTTCATTAGTGTCAACCCGATTTCAGTCTGATCAGTAAACAGTACAATTCCGACACTGTTTTGCCATTCTAATTTGGACTTTAAGGCCGATTGTCCACCCCCGTCACCGTCACGTCAACGAGATTGTGATGACGGCGCCTAATGAGGGTTTTTGGCAGCACGTAGGCGTCAGGTTCAACTGCAGCATGATTGTTGAATTTTAACATATCCGTCGATAAAACAGCATGACATTGACCTTCTCCTACGCAAAAACCCTCATTGGCGGCACATACATTTACTATAGCCGGGTGTCCACCGCACGTCACGTCCATTTCTATTATCGTATTATCCATTTTGGCTGTTAGGCGTTACGATCACTTTTTGTGCTGACAAACAGACAAGCAAATAAGATAATTATTATTAGTTGTTAGTAATAAGTAGGTACATTTATACTGGAATTTTGAGTTTGTATTAAGAGCTATAAGGTTAGATTTCTGTAAGGCAACGCGCGAAAGTATAAGTTGACCTAAAAGATTTGCGACAGAGACGAATATTTACATCATATTGAATTCCGCGCGCCAACTTAGCAGCAAATGTTAGTTTTTTTTTTAAGTTTTCCTTTGATCTTTCTAGATGTCATTCCGTTTATTCATAATTTTCTAGCCTTTTCACAGCAACCGGATTCAACGTCCATACACATTCCCACTAGTTACCCGGACATCACCGAATACTTGACCGGTACTTATAAAAAGCGATTGTCTACCGCCGCCGTCACCGTCACGTCAGCGAGATCGAAGATCGATCGAAGTGGCGACACATATATTTCCTATGCATCCATACTAATATTATAAAGTAACTTTGTCTGTCTCTTCTTCGCTCCTAAACCACTATACCGATTTGAATGAAATTTGGTACATATATAGTCTGGGACCCGAGAAAGGACATAGGATAGTTTTCATCCCGGAAATCCTTCGGGAACGGGAACTATTAACCACGCGGACGAAGTCGCGGGCAAAAGCTAGTTTACTATATCCGCGTGTCCACCGCACGTCACATCACCTTATACTAAACTCGGCTCGCCGTCACCTCGTTCTCGTTGACGTGACGGTAACGGCGGCGATGGACAAACGACATTACTGTCGACCTAACCAGTTTTGAAAACTTCAAGTACGCAATAAGAACATTTAGCAAACGTGAACATGCTACAAACTATAACCAACTTCATGACAAACTCAACAGAAACCGAAGAGAAATGTTCCACGCTCACAGTAATGATAGTCAACAATTAACAAGCCCGTAAAAGACGCTTACGAAAACTTTAACGATCGTACACGACATTAATATTTATTACTATGCGCGAAAGAGATAGGTGTACGGGGTAGAATGAGATAGTCTGTGCTTAAACTTCTGCTTCTGCAATCTAAACAATAATGGGAATGGGATGTAGACATACTAAACATTTGGGTTTTTGTTTATAAGTCGACTATGGTAGATTTTCGCCAATAGCATTGTGACATATTTCGTCACAATGCCATAGGCGAAAACCTCATAGCATGCATTATGGACGCTATTACGCAATATTCAACTCTATTTCTTTTATATCAAAGTCCATTATGAATTAACCAAAATTTCACTACGCCGCACACCTATCTCTTTCGCCGCCACACTTCCACCGAAGAAACATCCAGTAGAACAAACTCCTTGTTTAAAAAACCAACGTTTTAACGCTTGCGCGTTGAGTCCATTGACGTAAACTAGAGGACTATCCTTATAAGTCCTTCTGTCGTGTGTCAGAGTACATGGGAACCTGTTTGTACTCCGGGAATGGGTATAGGACCAGGTGGTCCACAGTCTTGTACCAGGGTATTAGCCCGTTCTGGAACAAAATGGCGACGGTTTAGTAGTCTGAAGTGTTGTTAACCTTTAACGACCAAGCGACAGCCGGCTTTCGCGCTGCTATTGTCTTTTTAGTGTCTCGAATCAAGTGTGTTTGTTTAAGATTGACATGTAGAAATTATATAAAAATACATATAAATACATTATTAATCGAAACGATTCAGCAATGATAGACAAATTAATCAACGTAAAATATCCAAAAGCAATCGCAACATGTTAGAATTTTTAACGACAGTTAATACGTTTTCACAGTTCAAAAAACAAAATATTATTATTAATATCATTATATTTCACATTTTAATTGCTCTACCCATAATTACGAAATTTAGCATTTACGGTTTAAAGGCGCAGGTAAAAGGATAGCATGTCTTTTATCCAGAAAAAATATACGGCCCAAGGGATAGATAAAATCTACTTTAACGCAGACAAATTCTCCGGAAGAAGCAAGTAAATAATAATAATAATAAACTCACCACGTTAGTTCTCTTATTGGTTCCCCGACCGTAGCCGTTCCAGTGGTTGCCCGCGATACCGATTAAATCGCCCACCTACAAAAATAAACAAATTTTATTGTTATCTAGATAAAGTTATTGTATTTTTTTCTTCTTTTACATCATGCTCGTCAGCTAGTCTTTGTTGTTATAACCGACTTCAAAAAAGGAGGAGGTATACGTCTATATATTTTTTTAAGTATGTTCACCGATATTTCCGCCAATTATGAACGGATTTTTCAACAACAATTGAGCTAAGAAAGGTCTTGAATAAAAAAGGAATATTGATTGGCAGTCGCTACATCTAAAATATCTTAGTCTAACAGAGACTGGAAGCTAACCCTAACATAGTTGGGAAAAGGCTTAGTAAATAGGACAACTCAAACATGCCGTTTTATCTCAAATCATATAACAATATTTAAAATTTCCTACAAACTACACTTAGGCCCGTATTAATAGACGTCACTCAATACTGAGAAGCTCTCAAGTTTATTGCTGTCCTTATTTTTTCCCTTTAGAATGACAAGGACAGCAAGAGACTTGAGAGCGTCTCGGAGTTGAGTGACGTCTATTAATACGGGCCTCAGATACAACCAACAAACAATCATGCTCATCACAGAAGGATTCGTGTTTTTTTCGACCATCAAGGTCACATAACCACTACACCAACGGGTCAGTCAAAGTTTCAGGTGTTTTGGAACTACTAATTAATTCTGCAAAATTATCAATTTGTTACCTGGAATGCTATGTCCTGATAGATTCCGTCATTAGGCATAACAGCGACGCGGTCGTGTGAGTTCTGTCCGCCGAAGTAGTAGATGTCGTCTAGCGAGAAGAAGCTGTTCGACGCGTCCACGCGGTTCGTCTGCATCATCTCGTACGCCACGCGACCCACCTGGGTACGGAGAAGGAAGTTTAATGTTAGAAGAGGTAAATCAATAAGAAGGGGTTTAGAGGTTTCCTATAATGTGACTTTTTAAATTTGTTAAGTACAGTAAGCAAAGTATATGAGGATACAGGTTGTTGTAAAATTTTTTTCAAGAACGGGTGGAATGTTATGATATTTTTTTTATTAATTGAAACAATTCGTTCTCTAATTAATTTAACCCTCTAATTACAGACACAATTAGAAAAGCATTGTTTCTCGCGTGGATCCACGTCTAGACACACAAAAGGTTAAAAGTTAAATTTAATACCTCCATTGGTTTCAAAGAAATTTTATTAATCTGAAGGCTCTACACATTATATTCTTTGCTGACTATACTTCATCACAGACAACAGCGAACTAAAACATCGAAGGTAACTCGACGGCAAATTAATATAAATCCGAGACCGTTAATTCAATGCCCACGCTGTATAGATGCCTTTGCCCTGCAGTGGGTCAGTAAAAGGCCGCGGTCTTCGCTATCGACGGCTTACGGAGGTTATTATTACTATAGCGCCGGTGCGTGGCCGCGGTCTTATATTACTATACAAGCTATGAGTTCTCTCTGCGCACCTGACTGCTGAAGGTGCACACGAGGTAGTCGCACATGGCCAGCATGTGAAGGTCCACCAGCAGCCCCGTGAGCGACAGCGGCGTGTAGCGCCGGTGCGCCGCGGTCTTATATTACTATACAAGCTATGAGTTCTCTCTGCGCACCTGACTGCTGAAGGTGCACACGAGGTAGTCGCACATGGCCAGCATGTGAAGGTCCACCAGCAGCCCCGTGAGCGACAGCGGCGTGTAGCGCCGGTGCGTGGCCGCGGTCTTATATTACTATACAAGCTATGAGTTCTCTCTGCGCACCTGACTGCTGAAGGTGCACACGAGGTAGTCGCACATGGCCAGCATGTGAAGGTCCACCAGCAGCCCCGTGAGCGACAGCGGCGTGTAGCGCCGGTGCGTGGCCGCGGTCTTATATTACTATACAAGCTATGAGTTCTCTCTGCGCACCTGACTGCTGAAGGTGCACACGAGGTAGTCGCACATGGCCAGCATGTGAAGGTCCACCAGCAGCCCCGTGAGCGACAGCGGCGTGTAGCGCCGGTGCGTGGCCGCGGTCTTATATTACTATACAAGCTATGAGTTCTCTCTGCGCACCTGACTGCTGAAGGTGCACACGAGGTAGTCGCACATGGCCAGCATGTGAAGGTCCACCAGCAGCCCCGTGAGCGACAGCGGCGTGTAGCGCCGGTGCGCCGCGGTCTTATATTACTATACAAGCTATGAGTTCTCTCTGCGCACCTGACTGCTGAAGGTGCACACGAGGTAGTCGCACATGGCCAGCATGTGAAGGTCCACCAGCAGCCCCGTGAGCGACAGCGGCGTGTAGCGCCGGTGCGTGGCCGCGGTCTTATATTACTATACAAGCTATGAGTTCTCTCTGCGCACCTGACTGCTGAAGGTGCACACGAGGTAGTCGCACATGGCCAGCATGTGAAGGTCCACCAGCAGCCCCGTGAGCGACAGCGGCGTGTAGCGCCGGTGCGTGGCCGCGGTCTTATATTACTATACAAGCTATGAGTTCTCTCTGCGCACCTGACTGCTGAAGGTGCACACGAGGTAGTCGCACATGGCCAGCATGTGAAGGTCCACCAGCAGCCCCGTGAGCGACAGCGGCGTGTAGCGCCGGTGCGTGGCCGCGGTCTTATATTACTATACAAGCTATGAGTTCTCTCTGCGCACCTGACTGCTGAAGGTGCACACGAGGTAGTCGCACATGGCCAGCATGTGAAGGTCCACCAGCAGCCCCGTGAGCGACAGCGGCGTGTAGCGCCGGTGCGTGGCCGCGGTCTTATATTACTATACAAGCTATGAGTTCTCTCTGCGCACCTGACTGCTGAAGGTGCACACGAGGTAGTCGCACATGGCCAGCATGTGAAGGTCCACCAGCAGCCCCGTGAGCGACAGCGGCGTGTAGCGCCGGTGCGTGGCCGCGGTCTTATATTACTATACAAGCTATGAGTTCTCTCTGCGCACCTGACTGCTGAAGGTGCACACGAGGTAGTCGCACATGGCCAGCATGTGAAGGTCCACCAGCAGCCCCGTGAGCGACAGCGGCGTGTAGCGCCGGTGCGTGGCCGCGGTCTTATATTACTATACAAGCTATGAGTTCTCTCTGCGCACCTGACTGCTGAAGGTGCACACGAGGTAGTCGCACATGGCCAGCATGTGAAGGTCCACCAGCAGCCCCGTGAGCGACAGCGGCGTGTAGCGCCGGTGCGTGGCCGCGGTCTTATATTACTATACAAGCTATGAGTTCTCTCTGCGCACCTGACTGCTGAAGGTGCACACGAGGTAGTCGCACATGGCCAGCATGTGAAGGTCCACCAGCAGCCCCGTGAGCGACAGCGGCGTGTAGCGCCGGTGCGTGGCCGCGGTCTTATATTACTATACAAGCTATGAGTTCTCTCTGCGCACCTGACTGCTGAAGGTGCACACGAGGTAGTCGCACATGGCCAGCATGTGAAGGTCCACCAGCAGCCCCGTGAGCGACAGCGGCGTGTAGCGCCGGTGCGTGGCCGCGGTCTTATATTACTATACAAGCTATGAGTTCTCTCTGCGCACCTGACTGCTGAAGGTGCACACGAGGTAGTCGCACATGGCCAGCATGTGAAGGTCCACCAGCAGCCCCGTGAGCGACAGCGGCGTGTAGCGCCGGTGCGTGGCCGCGGTCTTATATTACTATACAAGCTATGAGTTCTCTCTGCGCACCTGACTGCTGAAGGTGCACACGAGGTAGTCGCACATGGCCAGCATGTGAAGGTCCACCAGCAGCCCCGTGAGCGACAGCGGCGTGTAGCGCCGGTGCGTGGCCGCGGTCTTATATTACTATACAAGCTATGAGTTCTCTCTGCGCACCTGACTGCTGAAGGTGCACACGAGGTAGTCGCACATGGCCAGCATGTGAAGGTCCACCAGCAGCCCCGTGAGCGACAGCGGCGTGTAGCGCCGGTGCGTGGCCGCGGTCTTATATTACTATACAAGCTATGAGTTCTCTCTGCGCACCTGACTGCTGAAGGTGCACACGAGGTAGTCGCACATGGCCAGCATGTGAAGGTCCACCAGCAGCCCCGTGAGCGACAGCGGCGTGTAGCGCCGGTGCGTGGCCGCGGTCTTATATTACTATACAAGCTATGAGTTCTCTCTGCGCACCTGACTGCTGAAGGTGCACACGAGGTAGTCGCACATGGCCAGCATGTGAAGGTCCACCAGCAGCCCCGTGAGCGACAGCGGCGTGTAGCGCCGGTGCGTGGCCGCGGTCTTATATTACTATACAAGCTATGAGTTCTCTCTGCGCACCTGACTGCTGAAGGTGCACACGAGGTAGTCGCACATGGCCAGCATGTGAAGGTCCACCAGCAGCCCCGTGAGCGACAGCGGCGTGTAGCGCCGGTGCGTGGCCGCGGTCTTATATTACTATACAAGCTATGAGTTCTCTCTGCGCACCTGACTGCTGAAGGTGCACACGAGGTAGTCGCACATGGCCAGCATGTGAAGGTCCACCAGCAGCCCCGTGAGCGACAGCGGCGTGTAGCGCCGGTGCGTGGCCGCGGTCTTATATTACTATACAAGCTATGAGTTCTCTCTGCGCACCTGACTGCTGAAGGTGCACACGAGGTAGTCGCACATGGCCAGCATGTGAAGGTCCACCAGCAGCCCCGTGAGCGACAGCGGCGTGTAGCGCCGGTGCGTGGCCGCGGTCTTATATTACTATACAAGCTATGAGTTCTCTCTGCGCACCTGACTGCTGAAGGTGCACACGAGGTAGTCGCACATGGCCAGCATGTGAAGGTCCACCAGCAGCCCCGTGAGCGACAGCGGCGTGTAGCGCCGGTGCGTGGCCGCGGTCTTATATTACTATACAAGCTATGAGTTCTCTCTGCGCACCTGACTGCTGAAGGTGCACACGAGGTAGTCGCACATGGCCAGCATGTGAAGGTCCACCAGCAGCCCCGTGAGCGACAGCGGCGTGTAGCGCCGGTGCGTGGCCGCGGTCTTATATTACTATACAAGCTATGAGTTCTCTCTGCGCACCTGACTGCTGAAGGTGCACACGAGGTAGTCGCACATGGCCAGCATGTGAAGGTCCACCAGCAGCCCCGTGAGCGACAGCGGCGTGTAGCGCCGGTGCGTGGCCGCGGTCTTATATTACTATACAAGCTATGAGTTCTCTCTGCGCACCTGACTGCTGAAGGTGCACACGAGGTAGTCGCACATGGCCAGCATGTGAAGGTCCACCAGCAGCCCCGTGAGCGACAGCGGCGTGTAGCGCCGGTGCGTGGCCGCGGTCTTATATTACTATACAAGCTATGAGTTCTCTCTGCGCACCTGACTGCTGAAGGTGCACACGAGGTAGTCGCACATGGCCAGCATGTGAAGGTCCACCAGCAGCCCCGTGAGCGACAGCGGCGTGTAGCGCCGGTGCGTGGCCGCGGTCTTATATTACTATACAAGCTATGAGTTCTCTCTGCGCACCTGACTGCTGAAGGTGCACACGAGGTAGTCGCACATGGCCAGCATGTGAAGGTCCACCAGCAGCCCCGTGAGCGACAGCGGCGTGTAGCGCCGGTGCGTGGCCGCGGTCTTATATTACTATACAAGCTATGAGTTCTCTCTGCGCACCTGACTGCTGAAGGTGCACACGAGGTAGTCGCACATGGCCAGCATGTGAAGGTCCACCAGCAGCCCCGTGAGCGACAGCGGCGTGTAGCGCCGGTGCGTGGCCGCGGTCTTATATTACTATACAAGCTATGAGTTCTCTCTGCGCACCTGACTGCTGAAGGTGCACACGAGGTAGTCGCACATGGCCAGCATGTGAAGGTCCACCAGCAGCCCCGTGAGCGACAGCGGCGTGTAGCGCCGGTGCGTGGCCGCGGTCTTATATTACTATACAAGCTATGAGTTCTCTCTGCGCACCTGACTGCTGAAGGTGCACACGAGGTAGTCGCACATGGCCAGCATGTGAAGGTCCACCAGCAGCCCCGTGAGCGACAGCGGCGTGTAGCGCCGGTGCGTGGCCGCGGTCTTATATTACTATACAAGCTATGAGTTCTCTCTGCGCACCTGACTGCTGAAGGTGCACACGAGGTAGTCGCACATGGCCAGCATGTGAAGGTCCACCAGCAGCCCCGTGAGCGACAGCGGCGTGTAGCGCCGGTGCGTGGCCGCGGTCTTCGCGATAGACGGGTCGCCTAGGAACGTGTACTCTGGGTATTTCTTGCGAGCGTCTTCTAGCACCTGTAAAGATATAATAAAAATGAATAAACATCATGTAAATCAAGTGTTCGTAGGTACCGGAAAGTTCGCATTAGAACATATCAAGTACCAGCAAATCAGGTAAGGCCAGAATGCTAAGTAACCTGTACTGAGCGTGTGATAGATGTCCAAATATAGGACAAGATTGGGCACGTTTTGTGTGAGTCTGAAGAAAGTGAAAACAATTATAAATAAATATGATGTGATGTGTTGAATTGCTGATGTGTTGAAAGCAAAAATATGGAACATGTGAGATTGAACAGGGTGTGACTTTGCGGGTTGTGAGTATGTATGGGATGTGAGCTTGTGGGGTGTGAGTATGTAAGAAATGTGAATTTATATGAGTGTGAGTTTATGTGGTATGTAAGATTGTGTTGAGGCGAGTATGTGTAGGGTGTGTGGGGTGTACTCACGTTAGCATCGTCCGTAGCCAGATACACCCTCCGTACATTCACAGTGCGAGTCAGCTCCAACGGGTCGTAGTAATCCTTTACATGCGCTATGTATTCGAGTATATGTAGTGACTTTGTGTGGGTGAGTGTGTGTCAGTGTGGAAGTGTGTGTGCGGTGTACTCACATTAGCATCGTCCGTAGCCAGATACACCCTCCGTACATACATAGTGCGAGTCAGCTCCAACTGGTCGTAGTAATCCTTTACATGCGCTATGTATTCGAGTATATGTAGTGACTTTGTGTAGGTGAGTGTGTGTCAGTGTGGTAGTGTGTGTGGGGTGTACTCACGTTAGCGTCGTCCGTTGCCAGATAAACCCTCCTTAGATCCACAGTGCGAGTCAACTCCAACTGGTCGTAGTAATCCTTCACATGCGCTATGTATTCGAGTATATGTAGTGACTTTGTGTAGGTGAGTGTGTGTCAGTGTGGTAGTGTGTGTGGGGTGTACTCACGTTAGCGTCGTCCGTTGCCAGATACACCCTCCTTACATCCACAGTGCGAGTCAACTCCAACTGGTCGTAGTAATCCTTTACATGCGCTATGTATTCGTGTATGGAGTGAAACGCGGCCTCCGTGCCCACTTTATCTGTTCTTCGTATGTGGACACTGAAAAAAGAACCACAAATATAAAAATAAGTGAGAAAGATTAATCTACCTGGGAGTTACAAGACTGTAAGTCGATAATTAATTAATAAATCGGAACTTGAATCTTTTCTTTACTTTGCATGAAAATAAACAAAGAAACACAAAAAAAGAAGCAATAAAAACCATCAAAGTTACCCATTAAAGAAAAAAGAATAGAAGATAGATAGGCTCTTAGAAAAATAAGTACCACAGCGATGGAGATCAAATCTGTTATTGCAATAGTGGTCCAATGATCGACTTTTGACGCATTTCCCATACAAAAACTGTCAAATATTCGGTTGATGACGGGTCATTGAGACACGATTGCAATAGCAGACTTGAGCACCTGGTGTTCTGATAGGACCCGTTGCGGTGCCACGGACACACGGACATCTATTATTTCCAATATGGGATGCAACTACCGTTGCAAAAATAATTAAGCACCCAAAATTTTGACCACGTACTTACTAAGCTATATTACTTATATATTCACATTTTAAATATTAAAACAACGCAACGGCAGAATAATATTGAAAACACGCAATAAATTACAAAACGGAAACCATTATCACGTTTACAACTGTACATTATTCGGTAAATAAACTTTGAACAATATGAACGATGCTCGTAAAACTAGTAATGTATTATATGGAAACGATGCAAAAATAATTAATTTTTGAGCAAACTGTATCGTAAATTGAGTCTTATTGCAGGGGTTAAAGGTTTATTATGCTATGTGTTGAAGGCGTGTGCTGTTTATCACGTATTAAAGGGCTAGAGTTATAGCTTAGAATTATAACTATAACTATGCTCTATGACCCTAACGGTTCACCTATAAATTACGTCACACAAACAAGATTATTTGTAACATCCCATTACATTATTTATGGCGCTCCCTAGAGTAACTCAAATTGCAAATTACAAATTTTGCGCAATTTTACTCTCAGAACTAAAACAATATTTCTCATAATGTCTGTATGGTTGTGTCCGTTTTTGTTAATCATGCACCTCCCATGGTATTTTTCCTCTAGAGAATACCTATAAAGCATTAAATCCGCCCATGTACATTTGTGCATAAAGTTTAAATAAATAAATAAAATAAATAGTTCTAAGTTAACCTATTTTTGTTTGGTGCTTAACTTTTGCGACTAAATACTTTACATTTTTTTATGACGTCACAAAGCTTGTTAGCCCTTAACGTGTGGCGTAATTTATGGATAGCTCTTTACTTGAAATTCAGTTACGACATAATTATGTATTAAAATAATCTGAAGTATTTAACAGTCTTGTGTAGTGGTGGTAAACACAACCACCTAAGTGACACCCGGGGTTCGGCCCCCAAGTTGAGCAGAAGGATATTGGATATTTCTATTAGTTTTTAAGTACCGACTCCCGCAACTCGCGCGTATGTGAAAGTATTTGCGAACGCGTTGCAGTTAAACGTGTATCGTCATCAATCGTGATCATGACAGTTTGATCTCTTCTCGGACCTCCGTGGTGAGAAGAATTTACTAAGGGTCAGAAAAGGCTTTTGTATGCACACTTGTCCATTGAAATGGCCACCGAAATTCTATCAGGTATGTTAATTTCATTCCAGGTAAATAAGGCAAAAAAAACGCCGCTTTGGCAAAAACAATGATGAAGAATGAAAGAACTAGTCAAGGTCAAAGGAAAAATATATCGGTTTTTTAAAAAACGAAGTGTTAGTTTTGAAGTATTACTTCGTATATACCTTTAACAAGTTCATTTTGAAATGGCCAAGTTTACTTAAAACCAACAAAAAATTTACGCTTGGATTTTTTAACCCAAAAAAACACTTATTTTTCTAAACTCAAACTCAAATTATTTCTTACTAGCTTCAGCCCGCGGCTTCGCTCGCGTTAGAAAGAGACAAAAAGTAGCCTATGTTACTCTCCATCCCTTCAACTATCTCCACTTAAAAAATCACGTCAATCCGTCGCTCCGTTTTGCCGTGAAAGAAAGACAAACAGACAGACAGACAGACACACTTTCCCATTTATAATATTAGTATAGATAGGCACTTTAGAACATCAAAAAACAAAGAAAAATGAATCCAGTTAATTCTATAATGTTAAGTATATCTTACCCAACAATAGGCGTCTTGAAGTTCATCTTGGCGATGGTGTCGTTGATAGCCTTCTGCATGGCGTGCCGCGGCTTCAGCACATACTTGAGCATCTGACCGATCCACCATGACGACGGGTCGCCATTGAACCGTGCTATCCTGGAAATTTATCATAGGGTTAGGCCGGTTTGACTTACTGACGGCACAAAACTTTGTAAATATTTATTTTATTTGACCTTTCTAAAGGAAAAAGTGAGAACATTTAAAAAGTACGATTTGAATATATTTTTTCTTATATCCGGCAAAGTTCCGAAGAATCAAAGAGGAAAACTTTTAGGTCCAACCAAAAAAGTTTTCATGAGTCTAGAAGCAAATAAATATTAACATTCTTTTTTTTTTTGAAATAAATCAATTCATATACAATAACTAAAGACGTAACAATAACAATACTTTTAAATCAGCATTTTTTAAATAAAAAAAATCTTGTTTTATTGGCCAAAATTGTAGATAACATTAAAACGGATTCGTAGTATTCTAGTGAAGGCATCACTGGAATACCATGAATTATAATAACTATAACTTACCTATGAGCCAAGTCTTTGGGTATTGCGAGTGGTAAAAACTTGGGTTTTTGAGATATCGAGTCTATGAACGTTAGAGATATCACCTTGGCGTCGTACGACACTGAAACAAATTAAATAATTAATACATAACATAATGCAATTACCACTTTTACCCACATACATTTTCACAAATATTAGAGAACGAGAGATATGAGCACATTCTAAAAACCTGTGTTATATGTCTCCTGCTAAATAAACGGTAGTACACAGCAAGAAACTTGTTTTAATTAGATGTACAGTTAAGTAATTAAAATGTATACCACATTACTCGTACTCGTAATTAAAATGTATCACTAGCAAAATCACAGCACATAAAATATTATTATAGTGACTATATAAAATACCGATACCTAAACACATTTCTCTACCAAACGTTATAACAAACTAATTTCACAAAAGAAGAATTAATAACATAGCCTTGGGTCTTATTTACTAACAAACGTTGTTATAAGTATATGATACTGTGTAAAGTAACATCTATGGGCCATTAGATGCCTGATAAAAAGGTATTTGAATTCCTTTTCGTTTTATGACCCATAGTGACCTTGTACATACTTATTACTACATTATGATGATGAGAGAGACAAATATTACACATAGTTCGTTGATATTGACATAAGTACAAAACTTAGCGTGAACATATGAATATTTATGCTACGGTAGTTACACTTACGTGTTGCTTGTTAGTAACTATTTCCTATTTTTGATTCTGTATCGGAATTGGTTAATTTATTACCAGTGATCTTAATTTGGGTGCTATTACTAACACAAATATGGATACCTATGACCTAAAATTTCCGACCTAAAACTTTAATCAAAATTTTCCCTGGATTAGAATACATGACACCAGTCAGCGAAACACGACGCCGTCACTTCGTGTGCACTAGTTTTAGTTATTATGTAATATAATATTTACAGTATTTTTTAAGTATTATATTAATATGATATTGTATATGTTTATATGGGCCTTGATGCCTAAAATAAATGGATAAATACATAAATAAAAAAATTAGAATTCTGGATGATTCAAGGGGATTTTTTTTTTATGTAAGCGATATTTCACGCAAAATAAAATATAAGTACTGTAATGTAAACTAACAGGATTTTAAAAATCATGAAACATTATTAAATTACTCAGACATTATTAGATCACTGTTTAGGTATTACTGCGTCGAGAATATACAATTTTAATTTGTTCGTGTTAAGACTAAAAAAAACTTATATCACACAAACTCCTTCAAATTAAAACACCAATTGTTTTACAAATAGAAATGTTATCATTAACAATATACGGGTAATTTTGTGCATCAGAAACCTGAAATGGGGTCATTGTACCGATCATTACCATTTTAATAGCTTATTGTGTTCACTCTTTTCTGGGATGTTTTAATAGTAAAAGTTGATTATAATGATCAGCACAATTAACGCTCCCACAATTAACGCTACAACGTAGGATGAGTCTGTTATAAGTAGGATATAAATATGGAGGGATGGAGGGAGAGAGGAACACTGAAGAAAAGATAGACGCATGGATATGTAATACCAAGGAGAAACAAGTTATTGACGTTTAATAATACGAAAATAAAATAGGACAACGCTGCGCGCCGACTCTCAAGAACGAGCATTTACATTCTTAATTTTAACATAAAACAGTTTCGTTATATTGCAACAAGTTACATTGAGACGTAAGTGACTGAATATCAACAGAAAGCACGAAAAAGTACGATTGAAAACTCACTGAAACCGTTTAATAATTACTGAAGAATAAAAACATAAAACTCCATTCTCAATATGCCAACGGTATTGTAAACATCTGGATGTTAATCTTTTACATAAACGTGTTTGACTTTTGCTTTGCAAGTTTAAAATTTCTTCTATTTTTAATTTTAATTGTGTCTCAGATTCTTTTAATTATCGCAAGGCAAAGAAATGCAGCATTATTGCTGCATTTTTTTATTGTGTCACTAAAACACATAATTTCCTAAGAGCATTCCGCATTTCCATACCAATACCCAGTGGCATTATGAGAACAGAACCTACTTTAAGGCCAAAAATTGTAACCCACTATATAAAAAGTTTACTTGTCACGTTAACGGTCGGCGGAGGTTGTAGGAACTCTTCAGGGCATTCCTCCCACACCGTTACATCCTCCTTAACACACAGTAAGTACTGCAGCCTTTCTAGTTTATACCGAAAAATAAATAACAAATGAGTTTGGTTTTACTATATTACTGTAAAGTTCCAACTAAATTCGTTCTGTAGTTTTTTGCCTGAAGAGTAAGTAAATGGACGATTGTTACTCTTCATCGAAGAACTATCACCTAACACCATAATAAGGAACTATAATAAATTTCTTTATTGCCATAAAACATCATCACTCTTTCCTTAAAAGCGTTAACATTTTTCCAGTTACTAGGATATTATATCGAAAATAGGAAAATATTCAACGTATGTTGGGTCGTTTTGGCAAATGTAAACCCAAATACTTTCTACTACTTGCGAAGAAAATTGACAATAAACCTGAATTATGATATGTCATCAAAACAATAACATCATTACTATGTTCTGTATTCCTCAAATGAATATTTGAGACGTAGCATTCGGTATACATTGTAAGAATAAGAAAAAATTGTGAATGTATGGCGAAAGGAAATCTCAGCATTTAGAATTATAAAACAAAATGGAAAAAATGCATGTAGGACGCGTGACGTCGATATTTATTCCGAGTGTAGTTGTTTGTAAACACCAGAATTCCGCCAAAATTAATAAATCAACAATAAAACACAATTAACGCGCTCAAAACTACAGTAAATAAAATTAATTCGCGTGTAAAAAAAACACGCGTGTCGTTGGCAAATAAATGACAAAAATTTTATTTTTAAACGCAAAAAACAAAAATAAAATGAGTTTTTTTAAAATAAATCAATATCTTGGGACAACTCCCACACGTTTATCTAATGCCAAATTAAGTAGAGTCTATGGTAACCAACCAGACAGATTTGTCGTGGGTGAAACCAAACCCACCACAAACCACTAGACCAAAAGCCTTCAAAGAGAGTCTGGTCACAGGTAAAGCAAGCAAAACATTATTATTATTACCTGGCCACTGCACCACCTTGTCATCATACGCGCTGGTACAGGTATCAGATATGGGCATGAACACGTAGTCCCAGCCTTTGTTATTGTACCGCCAGCCCTTAGAGTTGAGTATGAGCGTTCGCTCGGTAGCATAGGCGAATATCAGGCAGTATACTATATGATGTAACTGACAGCCGAACCCGCAACCCTAGGAACAAAAAAGAAAAATAAATGAACACTTACACTGCGTAAGCAGTTTTGTGGGAATTATGTAAGTAGTTTTTAAGAACTTTCTTCATTCATTCATACAAAATAAACACATTTTTTTATTATTATTGGATTAAATGGGACCTTTTTGGATTTGATTGGACTAAAGATGTATAAATTTTTAACTTTTTAAATGATTATAACGTTGAAATAATATACAACATGAGACTGTTTCTAATTATACCTTAGGCTGATATTTTTTTTGTAAATATAATCGTTAGTGTTAATGAGACATTGAAACTTCCTCTTGTAGTTACTTGTCAAAAAAGGACTAATAATCATTGTCTCATTTATTATTTACGATAATATGCTTGTTAGTGGTAATGCCCTTGTTGTTTTTATAATACTTAGCTTTAGCATTATAAATTATGTACAAGTTATTAACACCGACTATCATTAAGGGTGATGCTCATCAAGAAGCCTCACCACCCCAAAAGTCATATTATTTTCTATAGCCTCACCACTGTCATAAGTCATTATTTTCTATCAAATCCATAATATAATACCTACAACGACCTTTAGGAGTTTCTTCACCTCCGTTAATACAGATACTCCAACATGTCATCATTTAGCATTAAGCCGTCAAACAAGACAACCACATCTAACTGAACAGTTATAACAAAATAGTGTTAATTTCAGTCTGTCTGTTGTCATTCAGATGCATTTAGCATAACAGACTTGCATAATATAATAGTCCTGTATTATTATAAGGCATTTTCTCATGAGAAAGCACAAGTATTAATTACCACACTTCCTCGTGATTTCGATTTATAGATTAGGGTTAATTTAGGTCCTGCAGTTTCAGAAGTTAAGTTCTTTGTTACTGAGCCGCTTCCGTAGGTCTTACCATAATGTTATGTGGCCTATAACTTTCCCCTATAAACGAACAATAGGTCGTGAAAGCTTTATATTTTAATCGAATAAGTAGTTCCTGAGGTTATTGGACTCAAACAAAATGTTCAATAATTTCAGGTATCCATACTATAATGAGACTTTTGTATTCATTTGAGCTTTGTTAATATACTGACGTGACAGACATCAGTAAAGTAAAACATCTTCTATTATAATTTCTGAATCTATACTAATATTATAAAGAGGTAACATTTGTAAGTTTGTAGGTTTGTAAGTTTGTATGTAGGGGGTAATCTCTGGAACTACTGGTCCGATTTGAAAAATTCTTTCAGTGTTAGATAACCCATTTATCGAGGAATGCTATAGGCTATATACCATCACGCTACGACCCACGAGAGCGGAGCAGTAGCGAAATATGCGGGTGAAACCGAAGGGGACAGCTAGTTTAAATATGAATGTTCAAAACTTGTCCGGAAGACCTTTCTATAAGCGATAAGTTTTATCATAATGTTACGTTACGGTCGATTTCTTATTTCGGTATGCTCGGTCATAAGTTACAGATCGCATGTATAATTGGTTTTCATGAAAGAAGTTATCCAATTTGGTTACAAACGTTTTCGAATGGTAATGTTTATGATTTAGTTTATTTTTAAGTAAAGTGGGGTGCTTGTATTCGGTACTTTGATAAAGAATTAGTCGATAGTAGTGCTGATTCTCTTGTTTACAAACTTAACTAAATTTAAGTTAAATGCATCTTTCTCTTTCCATTTCTTAAAGAAAAGGACAGAAGACACATTTTAGTTTAATCCTGTCAAATTAGACAGCGCCTAAAGAAAATTTCATCTAGACGCCATGTTTTTAAATCACGTCTAAATTATCTATGGAGTGTCTAAATTTGACAGGACTTAACTAATAATTTATCTTCTGTCCTTTTCTTTATTAAATGAAAAGAGAAAGATGCACTTATCTAAAATTTACGTTAGTTTGTGAATAAGAGAATCGGCACCAATATTCTACTACCACTTAATCTTAATTAACTTCAATAGGTATATGAAATCAGGATTTTAAAGCTTGCGAACGTTGCCGACTGTTGCCATTTTTTTTTTTTCGGAAACATTTTCGAAACTGGCGGCACATAACATAAATAAATATGAGTTTTGTTTTTATTCACCTTTACATCAGGCATACAAAGCTTTCATTATTTGCATTGTTTGCATGCCATGCGAACTTCCTGCATTAACCTTTTGACAGTCACGAGTTGAAAGCGACTCTCGAAATCTCATTATTTCTAACAATTAAAATCGTGTTACCTGCATGATTATTTTATGGAAACAAAACTAAGCTATGCATTAATGCGTGTATAGAGAATTTCGTTCACTTTTTAAATTTAACCTTTAACGACAAAGCGACAGCCGGCTGTCGCGCTGACAATGTCTTTCTATTGTGTCTCAAATCACGTGTCTTCGAAGGTTTAAAGGCCAAATGGTAGAGACTAAGATTTGTCACAATAAAAGTTTCTATAAAGAAAGAATGCAGAAAGCTAATTAACATAAAAATGCGTTGAGAATTTCAGTATTTTTTTAAATCTTAGAACCAATGAAATCGATGATCCAACCATTGATGGGCCACTAGCACTATTTAAAATGTATTTGTTAAATCAAAACGGCAACTAATGTTCACATAACATAAGGTAAGTAAAATTAGGTAGTTTCACACAAACCTTTCGTTTCACGGCAAAATATCGAATTTATTCGTGCTTTATCGCCATTAAATTACAAGTGCCGTAAAATAGCGACAATATCATCAATCATTCACGCTTAGCTGTTTATTACAATGTTAGTGATAAGTGATAACTCAATTCTACGCCTCCTACCGTGTCGGTACATGAGGTCAATCGAATTAGGTAATTGAACTGCCGACCTTGCTTTACGATAACGGACTTTAAGAGTATTTACTTAGTTTCCAGATTGTCGTAAAGGCTGTTACCTTTTTATTGTATAAATCCTTTTTTTTTAGTTTTGGCGTTTATTTTGAGTAGAAGAATATCTGGGTATTTCTAGAGCTACAAAACAAACGTGATTTTTTCACTGTAGTTCCTTTTACGATAAAGACGACCTAAACTAACCTAACTGTGTAAAATAAGAAAATAAATTTAATATAAAAGTCCGTAATTTTTAAAATACACACGTTAAAAAATAAACAAGCGGGCAAACACTAGTAAAAATACTTTTTTTTTGTGAGTGAGAAATTATCAAATGACTGCTCCCGTCCTGGGTGCGGCGGGAGCACGGAGCAAATACAAAGGGCGGGAGAGTGCGGGGAGTGTCAGACTTTTACTGACTAAAACTCACTCATGTTCCTTCGATTGCCCTTTATGTTCCAGGGTCACGGTAACTATTATAAACATTCCGCAACTCCGGCACACTAGTAAAAATACTTAAGACTACCGGTCACTATCACTGTTATTAATTTTAATTAAAAACTTTATTTGTTATCTAACCAAATTTCCCTAACAATACATAAACGGCAATCCACACTAATATTATAAATGGGAACGTGTGTCTGTCTGTCTGTCAGTTTGTCTTTCTTTCACGGCAAAACGGAGCGACGGATTGACGTGATTTTATAAGTGGAGATAGTTGAAGGGATGGAGAGTAACATAGGCTACTTTTTGTCTCTTTCTAACGCGAGCGAAGCCGCGGGCAAAAGCTAGTATTACATATTTTATCGGCTTTTCTCTCCTCCAGTAATGACCTAATGAGTATCGTTGCACCTACTTGACGCCTACTAAAGGATTATTGCTCCTTGTAAACAATGGTTCGGTTGGCAAAACAGCCTGTTGTAATATGATAAGGGTATTTACGACACCCAAGGGAACCATGTATCGACCTAAACTCGCAGTTGAATATTCTCATGAATCTGTAATTTTATATAGGTAGTAGATTTTGACTAGTTTCGTCATATTTAATGTAATATTTATTAATCTCGGCATTAGTTTAAAAGTTAAACCCTTCAAAAAGTTTTTCCTTCCATCATTCCACATACAGATAAAAAAAATATGCACACAGCATTAAGGCCCGTATTAATAGACGCTCTCAAGTCTCTTGCTGTCCTTGTCATTCTAAAGGGAAAAAATAAGGACAGCAATAGATTTGAGAGCGTCTCAGAATTGAGTGACGTCTATTGATACGTGCCTAAAATTGCCCCGATTGCACTCACAGAAAAAAAACGCAATTTCCTATGGCATTTCTCTGTGTAAACACTACGAAGGGTCAATGACCTAATGACGGATTCGTTCCTATCACCGCCAAGTGACGGATTGTGACCGGTGCGTTTGTTTGTGGCTAATTATAGAAGAGGGATTGTAGGGCTCCCAGATCTATGGGAACAGGTGGGGAACAACGTACTGGCTTTGTGTTTAGTGAGTTATTTATATGTTTAGTAGGGATGGGCCGAAGTTCGTTTCACATTCGGTTTAACCGAATTTCGGTGGCTTGAACCGAACTTCGACATTCGGCCGACTTTCGGTTCAAATGCCGAACATTCGGTCTAAGATAAAATTTTATTAAGTCATCTATTTTTACAAATAAAAAAAAACAGAAAACCAGAAAAAATAATAATCAAATTCGTTATTTATTAACCTTTGTAATTAGTTACCACTCCACAATCTTTTTTAGAAAATGAGCAGTATTAACGAAAATATAATAATAATTTATTAACAAAATGGAACTCTTGACATGAACATTGAAATAATTAAGGTATACTAACTAACAATATTTTTAAAAGTAACTGTAGTAAGTACCTAATAGTAAGTATTACTTTATGATATACTAGCTATTGCCCGCGACTTCGTCCGCGTGGAATAGTTCCCGTTCCCGAGGGATTTCCATTTTCCAGGATAAAAACTATCCTATGTCCTTTCTCGGGTCCCAGACTATATCTGTAAGTAGGTACCAAATTTTATTCAAATCGGTTCAGTGGTTTAGGTGTGAAGAAGAGACAGACAGACAGACAGTTACTTTCGCATTTATAATATTAGTACGGATAGTTCGGATTGTCTATGATAGCCCGCGAAAATCGTAAGTTTTTTGCAATTTGCAGCTCAGTATCGGAGTTCGCTTGTAAGTAGATGTTTAATATATAATTATTATTAATTCACTTAGTCCACTAAAAATTACGCAAGATAATTTTATAATATATGGAAACAATAACGCATTTGTCGCGAAGATGACGTATTCGGTATTAGTAGCCGGCTGGGGTTGCGGGAGGTGTGGGTGGGGTGAATGCGTGTAAGCGAGAGCCCGACAGCCGGCTGTCGGTCGGTCGTTGAAAGGCTAGAAAGCTCGACAAAAATAACCGAAGTTCGGCCGAATTTCGGCCGAATTTTTAAATTTTACCGAATGTTCGGCCGAAGTTCGTATTCGGTAAAAACCACATTCGGCCCATCACTAATGTTTAGTTTAAATTGTTTGCACAACTTTGTATACGTAAATGTATCAGTCGCAGATAGGTCGTTTAATAAGCTGATTGACGTAGCCGCTAGCTTTTAGCGGTTTTACTATAGAGTTTTTAGATGACCTTTCGACGACCAAGCGACAGCCGGCTGTCGCGCTGCTATTGTATTTCTATTGTGTCTCGAATTACGTGTGTTCAAAGGTTTAAACCACTTTAGTTGACAGTTGCGTCCAATGATATTTAAACTAAAAAAGTGTAGATAGGTTATACGCAGTCAAAAAGTGGCACATTAAAAGTTTGCCAATTGTCAAACATGATACTGAGTATTGCGTTGACATTTGACGTTTATCTCTTTTTCACTCGCACTACTTCAATCATGTCATCCTACTTTGACGTGTAATGTATGTGTGCGTTAGTGTGCCGTTTTCAAAGACAGAATTTCGTTTGGGTAACCTATCTACGCCTCTTTTACTTAAAATATCATTGGTTGCGTCGACTAAAGTTACTTTGCCTGTGGAAGGCTTAAGGAACTGTTCTTAGAAGGAACGTGACGTTACAATTTTGATTCACGAGCATACGTTATTTTAGCGTATCATAGAAAAGGCGAAAAATCATTTAGAAGAAACAAGTGAATAATAATACAGTTCTATTGGAATATAAGGATAGCGACTTAATTACTTTTTATGATGGTCACACTATTGTTTTTATGATAACAACAGGAATTCATGAGGATTGCAACAATAACTAGGAAAATCGATTTCCTTACAACTTTTTCAATGTTATTTTGTTCTAATTAATAAGGCTATGATATTGATAGGAAGAACTGTTTTCCTAAAATGCTATGAGTACAACGTATCATTTTTACTCAACGGAGGACATCCATAAGAATTTCCACTGACAAAAAGCGTACCTTGGACTGTACTAAGATGAAAAGCTCCTACCTTATTCAGGTTACAAATAAGTTTCCTAGCATCTTTGCAGTCGGGCGGGTTCTGCAGGAAGTGCAGCCGTCTCTGCACCAGGTCGCTGACGTTAGCCGCCTCAGCCTGCCGCCAGTCGTGGTAGCCGTCCAGCTCCTCGAACAACTCCTGGTCGGAGAGAAGCGATCTGAAATGAAGGACAGGTTTTTATTGTTGTTTTATGAGACTGGAGTGGGTTGATATCGGAAGGTTATTATTTTGGGTAATTAGTGTAAAAAAATTGATAAGTGACCTATTATCCCGGCTCGTTACTTTTTATAGAAAATTTCTCAAATTAAGATTCAAACCTTTCTAAATTTTGGCTTGTGAAGGAAAACATCGTGAGGAAACCTGGACTTGTAGTGAATATAAGTCCGAATTCGCCAATCCGCCTTGAGCAAGCGTGGTGATTAATGCTCGTACCTTCTCTGTATGAGAAGAGCCTTTTGCCCTGCAGTGGGACAGTTAAAGGCTGATATTATTATATTTACGATAAAATAAAGGGCTTAAAAACTATTCATCGGTTTCTGAGAACATTTCTAGTATATCTGAAGGACAGAGTTATTAACTATTCTGTTGACTGTGACATCATTGCATTTATCACTACTAATAGATAGTGGAAACCAACTAACTAAAAAACTAGCAAAATGCAAAAAATATCCTTCTAATTAATTTATGTTTATCCTAATACCAGCCCTGTGCTCAGATGTACGTAAGTTGCATTATTATGTGTATGAGAGACTTTGACCTCTGGGTTTGTTTCGGATGTTTGTTCTCAGAGCAGTCCAGCTAGAAAACACCGGCCCCATCGTTCGCTTAAAATAACAAAACCAAAATATGGACGTGTAAAAGTGTTATGCATATAACCTATTTACAAAATAAATATGATTTTATGATTTTTTTTATGATTTTATGAAGTTGCGTCGATATAGTATTTTGATATTAAATTTCTTTCTTATTAATAGTTTTAATACTAAGGAAATAAAAAATAACATTTTTAGAACCACTGGGGTCATGGCTCGATAACCTTACTTAACAGTTACCATATGACCTTATCGACAACTGTTAATTGGGGCTTAATTAAAGAGTAGGACAGGAAATCTCAAACACTATTCTTTTAGCCCATTATTTTCACACACTATTTATATGGAGCTCCATTTTATGGTAGTTTGATAAAAAAAGGCAGTTTGCCATTGGTCTATCCAACTTGTAGTATAACCGATTTCTGCTGAATATAATATGTATGTTGTTGTTGTATGTTTTACATTAAGCAGCTACCTATCAGACTCCTTAATTAGACTGATTGTCACACTTCCTGGGTTTTTTTTTGGGGAGTGGGAAATCATCAAATGACTTCTCCCGTCCTGGGCGCGGCGGGAGGGCGTGTCAGACTTTTACTGACTAAAACCCACTCATGTTCCTTCGGTTGCCCTTTATGTTCCGGGGTCACGGTAACTATTATAAACATTCCGCAACACACTTTCTGGCTTCCGACTCGTATTCAAATATCTACGAATGACAACTGGACCAACGGATTTACGAGTTTGGAGCATGATTGTTTGTTCTGCGTCAGGGTGTAACTGATTGATTTATTACATGTATTTACAAATTATTTAGTTATGTGGTTGCTATAGTAGGTACAAGTTTTGAGATCAGATGACCGTGTGTGGGTTATCCTAAGATAATTATTTATGTAAGAAACTTGCATAGTCATCGAAATTAACTACCTATCATACAAAATTCAAATTGCAAGATTTGCAAATTGAATAAAATTTGGTAAAACCGTAGTTTTTATCACAAGCTTTTTAGCTGTAGCGAAGTAACATCACCTGTGAAAGAGAAAGTGAAGGTCGCGATGTTCGCGGAAGTCCCAAGCATTAGAATACAATAGAGGGAAGTTGAAAGTATTGCACTGGCTGTTACCGACCGGAGTGGTAACTAGAGGGGCTTGTTGAGGACCGTTAGCATCCGTCACAACAAGTACAATTTAAACCTTTGAACACACGTGATTCGAGACACAATAGAAGACAATAGCGGCCCGACAGCCGGCTGTCGTCGAAAGTTAAACTGCTGTTACTTCACTAACAGCCCAAGGAAGCCGATGATAGATGGTAATGATTTCCAATCACTTTTATAAATCGCCGCCGCGTCTGTATGTTTAAATGCGATAAATTCAAAAACTACCGATTTTCGAATACAACCGAAGTTTTTGAATGTATTGCATTCAGGAAGGAAAAACAATATGATAATACGGTTTTTCAAATAGATGTAAGCGTGTGTTTTTTAGTGGATAAACATCAAAACCTTCTTTATAATATTAGTAGAGTATTCGTTAGAAATGTCGAAAAATATCATGCTGAAAGCAAACTTTACTGGCGTAGCTCCGTAAGTCAAAGGAATTCTAGGAAATCGATGGATTATGGTAATGTTCCTCTTGAAATATCGATTTAACTGCGGCAACGCGATAATGTGAAAGGTTAAATGTGTTTAAGTTTGTTGCTCAATCACATTTCGACGACTAAACATAATTAGCAAGAAGCTAGCTAGCTTTACACATAATCCGGTATTTGACACCATCATCAATTGACGTACTTTTTATGAACTGTCAAAACGTGATTCTCCTATAGATTTTGAATGGCAATATCACCTTGTGACGTCACAAGCTAGCAAACCCTATTGACTAACTTTTTCTTGATTTCAAAGCAATTAAAAATCCAATTTTACAGTAAAATAAAAACAAATCCGATGCTTAGGACTAATTAAAAGATAGGTTTTATAAAAATTATGTCTTAGATTTATCGGTTAATTCCGTATTATGTTTTATCATACTTTACATTTTTTTATATGTATAAAACATTTTGTTTTAACACCGGAATCTAGCGTTTTACCCTTTCTACGACCAAGCGACAGCCGGCTGTTGGGCTGCTGTTGTTATTGTATTGTGTCGAATCAGGTGAGCTCGAAGGTTTAAGGAATAACTTCGAACAGTTATTAATTAAGTTATTTAATTTCTTAATTTTTCTATTCGGCTTACTCTGACTCAAATGAAGCGAGAGGAAAAGACAGTAAGTAGCAAAGTAAATGTATGAGCCGACATTATAAATGCAAAATTAACCAGTCATAATTCAATCATGACAACACAAACAAAACGTTTGTTCATTAAAATAACCTTGAGTTTGACTGTACTCTGTTATAAACTTCATTCAATCAAAACGACTTTTTGTAAAAATCTCTTCTTAAAATTGTGTACATCGTTCAAAGAGAATAATAGATATATTTCATAATAGCGAGGAGTAAAAAAAATAAAGGGAGGCCTTTTCCAGCAGTGGAACAACACAGGCTTAAAAAAGATGAAAATAAATTGTACATCGGCATCGTTCCAACTAACTGATCTCTTGGTCTAGGGGTTAGTGCTCCTGGCTGCTAAGCCTAAGGTCGTGGATTCGATTCCCACCCCGACCTAATCTTTGCGTGATAAGCATAATTGTTGGTTTTGTTTTTGGGTGTTATATATCTTTATGTATTTTTTTTTTTTTTTGGGACAATCCCACCACACTATTCCCAACCACTGCAACTCCTGAAAGCCAGAATCAACAGTGGAGTATATCTTTATGTATGTATTGATAATTGTATAAGTAAGTATATCAGTTTACCATAGTACAGACTATGTATAGTTTGGGATCACAGCCGCGTGTGAGTTATCCCACGATATTATTATTTATTAAACGGTTAATCGTTACCACGTTTCCCATGAATGTTCCGAATAATATTTCTAACAAACGAGCGACTTTTCCAGTCATAACTGTCCGGAATGTGTTTCCTTAACCTTTCAACGACCAAGCGACAGCCGGCTGTCGCGCTGCTATTGTGTCTCGAATCACATGTTCGAATGTTTAACTGTTGATTCATGTGTGTATTTTGGAACCCACGTCAAACTGTGCAAAATACTACCAAATAGAGCTTATTGTAATAGGACTATGGGATATTAGTTTCGAAAGACTGGTTTAAGTTATCAGACAGATTGTGAATTTAATCTTTAAAAAAAATTTAATACATATTAAACGTTTCATTTTACACTCAGCGATAGAACAGCTTTTTATCAGTGCATAAAATATCGCAATCGGAACAGTTCAGATTACTTTTACATATAATTTTAACTCTTTATAATGCTTGTTTATATCACATGGTTGAACCACATGTACTATATGTATATGTATAATATAACTTTCTCTTTACATAAACGCCAAAATGCCACTTTATTTATTAACTGTAAGCCATACCCGCATGCCCAATTAAATCAATCTGCTATTCAAAATTAAACCCACACGAAATTCACTCACAATGCCGTTATAGATAGCTTTTGCCTGGAACTTCATTCGCGAATTTACAAATACAAAATCATTAGAATGGTAAAATAAATAAATGAGCATGGCCGTTATGCCTCCTCCAACGTCCAATTCATCTCAATAGATACCAAAATCCATAGAAATTGGTGCAGCCTTTTAGTCGAGATAACAAACAGACTTTCTCATTTACAGCCTTGCAAACGTCTTCACCACACGTCAGTTGTCGTAGATATAAATAATGAAAGTCACAGATTAAAAAGTAGCTCAGATTTGGCACGGCATGCTTGATCCCGAAAGACGGATCTTTAGGGTTCCAGACAGGCATAATTAATATAAGTAAAGAAGTGGGTATAAGTATGAATTGATATATCCGCAAAAAATTCAAGAGTTTACACAGGCCACAAACTTTTTGTACCATCTCATCTTCGACGACCAAACGACCTTTAGCTTAACGCAATGACAGACATAATACGTTAGTACGTAGTATGTCCTTTAATTTCCAAGTAGTTTTTTAACTTTAAAAAAGATAAACAGTCACAAAAAAGCAGACATCACAAGAGGGATGACGACTCATCATCTCCCTAGCCTTTTTCCCAACTATGTTGGGATCGGCTTCCAGCCTAACCGGATTCAGCTGGGTACCAGTGTTTTACGTGAAGCGACTGCCTATCAGGGGGCGTACCACAAGCCCTTATAAGCAGTATTACTTTGATATTACTTTCAGCGGGAAAGAGACGTGTCTAACGCTGTCACTTGCACACTCCTGAACAGGAATAAAACGTCATGGTAAGGGGGCAGACCTCCATAACCCTGTAACTGGGCGACACGATACCCTTTGGTTAGACTGGTCAGACTTTCTGGCTTCTGACTACCCGTAACGACTGTCAAAGTTCTACGAATGACAACTGGGACCAACGGCTTTACGTGCTTTCCGAGGCACGGGATGTCAGTGATGTCCAAGATAAACTTTAGAAAGTACATATGAAGAAGCTGGGGAGGTTCGCTAGTTTTAAAAAAAACTGATTTCGGTAGTCAAGGAGTCGGTCAGTCAAGAAGTTTGAAGCTACTTGTATGAAAACTACACGTTTTTATGAATAAAAATATGCAAGAAAATCCGTGGACAAATATATTCATATATATATATTAATTAATAAATAAATAAATATACCATTTTGTAATTTATTTCAAAAGGTCTATGATAAAAAAAGGAAATAAAGCAACTGACAGCACCATTTCACAACCATGACGCATGAACTAAACATATTTTGAAAAAAAAATTCTCGTAACACCAACAAAACATACCAACATTACGATTCACACTAGTCATATCCTGGAGAATTTAAAGGAAAAGAAACAAGCAAAAACCAACCTTCTCTTGTCATTAATTTGGTCCAAAATCGTCTGCACATGTAACTTCTCCGCTTTACTGTCTAACCTAGAAAAGTTTAAAGTAAAATAAGACAAGCAAAAACCAACCTTTTCCTTTCCCGAATTTGGTCCAATATCGTCTGTACTTTCTCCGCCTTATTATCTTCTTGAATCACCTTGGTCAGTTCGTGGTGAACGTAGTACCACAGCTCCTTAGTGTTGGAGTATATTCTTCTTCTGAGATTCTCGTAGTCTTCTGTCGGCCCCTGTCCCCCGTCCAGGAACAGGGACCCAGTGTCTATGTCCTTCAGGTTACCATTGAGGCTGAAACATTATGAAGAATTAGTACTGAAGAAGTTATAGAAAGAGAAGTCAAATCTTTTTTGTGAGACGTTTAGCTTCGGTTTTAAAGATTTTTATTTATTTATTTATTTATTTTAGGTTAACCAACAACTGTTTACACATCCCAATAACAGTTAACACGTTACAATAAAAAAATTACATGTGCAACAGTTAATTACAGGTTAACACCGCAAGTACAATCACGTTGGTAAAACATTATTAAGTAAAATCACAAAAATTAAATAAATTATGCAACAGTTATAAACATAGTATGAATAACAATAATAACACATTTGATACATCAATAAATTAATTGTAGTATAATAATAATAATTTAATTTTGAATAATTTCATTAAAAATGTAAGATTATAAAATTTAAAAATAATAAACTAATTAACATCTTAATATAATCCAATCCAATCCAAAATAATTCGACAACATAACAATAATAATCACTGAATGATAACCGTGAACAACAAGTATAACAAAAACACATAATTATATATAGATATGTATATTTTTATTTAATTACATGTTACAAGAAAGAGACTTAAGAGACACTACTTGAATTGTTCAGGACAACTTTACGTATTGTGTTAATACTGTCATGATGTAAATCTATTAGATCGCTGCAGCTATTGAGAACTCTGCACATTCTAGAAATTGGTGAGTTTGCACCAAGTATAGACCTTCGAAAAGGCGGACAAAGTGGCGTTATGCTACTCCTAGGCAATCTACAAGGCGCTCAGAATCTCAGGGCTTGAAAACGTTACCAATTCACATTAAAAATAACGTTAAGTAACGTTATTTCCATAGAGATACTTGCATATCGGTATGATTTGGTAGCGTTATTTAGTAACATAACATTAAAAGAACGTTAAAAATAGCGTTAAAAATTACCGGTTAACGTTATATTTTTAACAAGTTAACGGTATATTTTGGTTATTTTATGCGACGTTGCCCTTCTTTCCAAGGCCGCGCGGGCGCGGCACGGCGGGTAGTGGCGGCGCCGCGCCGCGCCGGTAACAAAACTGACTCATAACGATAAAATTAACGTTATCGTACATTATAACGTTACGTATGTTTAACGGTAAAATGTGCCAGATATAACGTTAAATTTGGTAACGTTATTTAATAGATAACAATATTTGCATCAAAGGGCTGTAACGATACCATATTTTTAACGGTATTTCAAGCCCTGCGGAATCTAACAAGGTTTAATAAACTGGGACAATCAATTTTGTTTCGCAACAGTTTACAAAAAAAAATAGATGGTGACTGGTTAATCACCGAATCATAATTATTGATATCATTATAATCATGAAAACAATGCTTTTTTTTTCTTCAGCTCTGAGCAAATTGAGGGTAACGCTACTTTCAAAGTAATGTAGAAACGGGTGGAATCTTATCAAAAGCGGTTGATACAAAGACGACCGCATGCGCGTTCGGAAGGTTGGTTAAAATAAGACGTACGTTATAATTTAAGAAAAAATACTTTAGGAAAACTGATTCTTACTTTGAGTACAAATATGTGTTTATGTATCGGTCACTAACTTTCCAGTCCCCTATTTTTTTAACTCAATCTTGTTGAGTAATATAGTGCCAACAATAAACAAGTTGTTAACATTGGTGTTAATGAACTCTGTGTGCTTTGTTATAACCAAATAATGAACGAATTTTCAACTTTATTATGCAGGATGACGATTTATTCAATCTGCAGTCAATGTGCAGATTCTATTCTGAACTTTTTTTTTTTTTTTTGGTGAGTGGGAAATCATCCAATGACTGCTCCCGTCCTGGGTGCGGCGGGAGGGCGTGTCAGACTCTTACTGACTAAAACCCACTCATGCTCCTTCGATTGCCCTTTATGTTCCAGGGTCACGGTAACTGTTATAAGCATAACATTCCGCAACAACATAACATTCTGCAACCTATTCTGAACTTAGTAAAGTGGTTTTATCCCACAAGGTAAAGCTTTAAAAGGAAAAGTATTATAGACCAAGTAGTACCCCTAACGCTATTGACTTATCTAATCCTTAATACTAGCGAAATACTGACAGAGTAAACAACACTTCGTAATTACTACCTGTAGTAAATATAGATAACCTTCACAGTAATACAAGTTCCAAAAGTATTGATAGAACTTCTAAGTATAGGTACTACTACTATCTTCCAGGAAAACTAAAAATAGAACGGAAATCAACCAGATATACTAACTGAAACATATGGCTGAGGTTACACTAGGCAGCGACGCGAGCTGCGACACATGAGCGATTGAAACAAATATATGGATGCTCACGTATATGCCTACACCGTTCATCAAATATTACAAGCGATCTTTGTTTTCTTCCTGCGACAGGAACTACATTACTGTAATCGCGGCACCGGCTACATCAACGTATCAGCGAAGTTGAATCGAATATACGCCAGATTTTCGCTTATAATGTAGCCATTCCATGTTTATCTCGTTTCGCTCTTCCAGTCGCGTCGCAAATCGCTACCTACTGTAGCCTCAGCCTTAGAGTTGGTGAAATAGACAGAAAATCGAATTTACAAATTAGTTACATTTACAGTAAAATGTCATAAAGTAACCTTTTAGCTGTTGTAGTACTTCCTAGCCATGCAGATGACTCACTACAAATTAAAGAATTTATATATTAGCCGATAGATGAATACTATTCACTCGATAAAGAATGAGCCTATATTGCAACACCAAAAGTCGAGTATAAATAGTGAAACTATCTCTAAATCTAGCACTCATCAGCCCCCTTACCATGACGTTTAAAGTAAGATTGTTTTAGTCCTGTTGCAGGACTGTGCAAGTGACAGCGCTAGACACGTTGTCTAGCGCCGTCTCTTTCCCACTGAAAGTAATATCAAAGTAATACTGCTATAAGGGCTTGTGGTACGCCCCCAGTGGTGTGATGAGTCTAGATCACTTTTTCTCCATTTTTATCTAAGTACCTATTGCATTTTACGAATTTTGTCTTTGTATAGGGCCCTTTCTCATACTGAAAAGACACAAGCATAGATCTTCAAGCTTGGTGTAAATGGCAATTTTATTGACAATTTCGGAAACAAAATTAATAAACGTCCTGGAGCTAAGTTACCTGACAACACTTTCCTTCACTGACGTCAATATATCCATGCTAAACTTAGAAAGAATGTATGTATTAATAACTAGCTTCTGTCCGCGGCTTCGCTCGCGTTAAAAATAGACAAAAAGTAGCCTATGTTACTCTCCATCCCTTCAACAATCTCCATTTAAAAAATCACATCAATTCGTCGCTCCGTTTTGCCGTGAAAGAAAGACAAACAGACAGACAGACAGATAGACAGACACACTTTCCCATTTATAATATTATAGTATGGATATAAATTGAAACCATCTCATTGGTACTTGTTCGGTTTAGAACCAACAACCACAATTCACTCATTGATTACAATCATGATATTGGCACAGATCTAAGTGAACTAAAATAGTCTAATGAGTGTTTTTATGAATGACACCTACTAACTACTACTACTCTCACGCACTCTCGTATAGAACAAAGAATGTCTGTACTGTTAGGTATGTTAATCCATTGTATTTCTAAGCTAGATTATCTGACGTAGAGGCTCTTTCATTAATTCTTTATTGTTCTAAGTCTCCCGTCAGTTTTTGTTGTCCATTATTAAAATTAAGATTTGGTCTAGAATCTCAAAATATTGGTAAGATAGAGCATATTGTTTACATATTGAAAGATATTAGAATGCTACTATTCTACTACTAACTTAGTTTTCGAGTTCAGCAGTTCTTAAAGTGGAGGAGGAACCTAAGGTTACGTGTAACGCTTTGCTGATTGCCAAGGTTCCGCGCCAGTATATTTTACACTGAACCGTTCAATTATTAACAATTATCAATCAAACAGCGATGTCAGATACAAGCTAAAGGGGGAAATCTACAAGTCAGTGATAAGATTCGTCGTGCGGATTGATATTGGATATGGAATATTATGGATGTTGGCATTCTTTCCAAGAACACGGATAAAAGGATTAGACAGAAGAATCCGATATAGAGAAAATCTAAAAGAAAAATAGTGGCAAGGAGGGAGAGAGAAAGTCCAAAGAAAAGATACACACATCAAAAGTGTCTAGGGATATTTCAATTAAATCTAAAAAACTAAAATTCTATTAACTTTTTGTTAAGACACCTACACATTGAAATAAACCTTGTTTAATAGCCTATCTAATCTGATAATAAACTTTTAGATAAAGTTAAATTAAAAAAACTTAGAAGAAGAGGAAAAACTCAGACAAAATTTCAATTTAAACTTTATTTTTGAAACATCAAAACCTTTTTTTTTTATAAAAATTGTTGAAAGCTTACAATTAATAATTCGTGGATCCACCTAAGACTCTCCTGACACATCTGCAGCGGTTCTGTATACTCAAAACAAGGGTGTCAATATCCTGTTGTGGAATACTGTCCCAAATTGCGGTTTCTGAAGCCATGAGGACCAGTCAGAGCGTTATATCCAGGCTTGGGTCACGTTATCGTGTCACGGGGGAAGTGGTGGAACGGCACCGAGGACCTTAACGCATTAAAACACATGTACAGGACCGATTCATAGTAAATGCTGCACGAAGTCAACCAAATGTAACGGCAATGCAATTGGTTCAAAGGCTACAGAGAGTATGGTTTGCTGGTAAGCGGTCAAACTTTGAGAAGACGACTGCATGAAGTCAACCTACGTACTAGTAGGCTACTTCGGGTACCAGCGCTAAAGAGAGGCAATCGATGAAGAAGATTACAATGGGCTATTGCACACGAAAACTGGAACCATTCTCAATGGTCACTTGTGCTTTTCACTGATGAATCCAGGTTTGAATTTAATCCTGATTTGCGAAGAGTACGCGATTGAAGAGAACCTGGACGTTGGAATCGACTGCAGCACCTACTAGAATTTCATGCATATCAAGGTGGCACGATTATGGTTTGGCCAGGAATTCGTCTCGGCGGTAGAACGGACCTCGTTTGGATACAAGGCAATATGACTGCTCTAAAATACCGAGATGAGGTGCTAGAGCCTGTAATCTTGCCCCTCAGACAACAAAAGGGACAAAATTTCCAGCTAATGCACGACAAAGCCCGTCCACATACGGCGTGTATCGTCACATTATCGTGTATCGGTTATAACAGCATGATATCCAAGCTTTAGACTGGCCTGCACAATCTTCTGACTTAAATCCTATTGAGCATGCCTAGGATATGCTTCTGAGAAGAGCTCTTAGGAATTTCCCTGAAGATATTGAGGATGAACACCAGCTTTTCTTGCATCTAAAAGGACTTGGGACAGTATTCCACAACAGGATATTGACACCTTGTTTTGAGTATAGAACCGCTGCAGTGTGTCAGGAGAGTCTTAGGTGGATCCACGGATCATTAATTGTATGTTTTTAATAATTTTTGTAAAGAAAAATAGTGATTTTGTTTAGCTTTTGGTGTTTTAAAAATAAAGTTAAGATTGAAATTTTGTCTGAGTTTTTCCTCTTCTTCTAAGTTTTTTTTTTAATTTAACTTTATCGAAATGTTTATTATCGAATTAGATAGGCTATTAAACAAGGTTTATTTTAATGTGTAGGTGTCTTAACAAAAAGTTATTAGAATTTTTGTTGTTTAGGTTTAATTGAAATATCCCTAGACACTTTTGATGTGTGTAGATAGATGTGAAAAAGTATGTGAGAGAAAAGAGAGTCAGTGAAAATACGATGATTGACAGGATATGATGGGAGAAGACAAAGTGTTTCACCGACCTCAAGTAATGTGGGCGAAAGAATAGCAAAATGGTGATTAATGAAACAGTTTCATTCTTCACAAAAGTCCAGAGCGTAAAGACAAAAAAAGGTTTAGTTTTCATTTGGAAACAAGATCTCTGTTGTGTGTTCCGTTACCTTAAAAGTTTAAGAATCGCTGATCGTCATGTCATTCAATTTACCAGTGTAAGCCTCTATATCTCTATCGAGGAGTTTTATTTGATATTATTAAAGCAAAAGCAACCTTTTCACTACGTGATACAGTTTTTATTTGAAGACAAACTTTTAACTTTACCGCTACATCTACATAATGGGCCACGCTTTCTTTAGGCAATGCGCTTTAATTACTGTTTAACTAGATGTCAACGAAGTGTAATTGATGTTTTTAACATCAATAAAGTCAAGGCAAAGCTTAGTATGTATCCAAATACAAATGTTCATCTAATTTGTTTTGTGCAGAGTGGGTGATCACATATTAAGATCGTCTGCCCAATCATCTGCGGGTATCTCATATTTCCCTTGCTAATGTGATCCATCAAAAGATTCATCCTACAACTATTGGTTATTCAAAACACAACGTACTCTTTCTAAATGTATCACAAAATAGCCCATAATCCATGGCCCATTATGTAGGTCACTCATTCATCACCAAAACTCTACAACCACTTACCTAGAAGACTTTTTTATCTGTGATATAAGATTACTATGCTGCTGCCTCAAGGTTTCCAACTGCGACGACACTTTTTTTAGTTTGTCCTGGAATTCTATAATCTCATCTTGACTTCCATTGCATCTGAAAATCAAATTAATGTTAAAAATACCGTAGACAAAAACTTTAACACAAAAAATTTAATGATGGTATATTTAGTGCCTATGCTAATTGACACTAATGGTACTATTTTGACTCTTAAAGAGAGTTAGATGATAGGCTCATCATAATTTATGACACAACATATAGCCATAGTGTAGGTGCAGAGTCTTCTATTAAGATGAGTCTAAGTGTAAGTGTTGCGAACTCTAGACAGACATGATAAAAAACCTTCGCAAAAAAAACGGCTCGATTACTTTTCTCGTTTTTACAAGTCCTTTTTATTGCAGATTTATGATTGCTAAATGCAGTCATTAGCCATACGTAATGCAAAGATATGGCATGAAATGACTCACAAAAGGACACCACAATAAAAACTAAGCAATAAAATTACGACTAATAAGAACAAAACCAGCTACAGTCACAAGTTTTATTGGAGTTACTTTACCCGTCCTTGGCGCTGTAATGCAAAAAAAAAACGACTTGAGAACATTGTAGGGAAGAAAATGTTGGCATCACTAAATAGTCACCCGTCTTATTAAGGCCATAATTCTTTATTGCCCGCTTACCCTAAGAACCCAATAAAAATCCCATTCATCTAACTATCTCATCTCATCTAAGTATCTCATATAGGAAACTGGCAATAAACCCTGCACTGCACTCAAATTTGAACTCGGACAATAGGCGAAAAGAGTTCAAAGCAGCCCAGATCTTTAACCTAAACCTTAACCCTAACACTGCTCAGTTAATCCTGTAGTACCTGAGAGGTGAAATAACAAGGTAGGTGACGACAATCCATATGAACAGCAACACAACAGCGGCGCGCTTCCATCTCGCTAGGTACATCATAAAGTAGTCATTGACTGTCACCGGACCACTGGAGTAGTGTTTCATTGTCGCAACGGCATCCTTACGGCAGGCCTTCAATGCTGCTGCTTTGTTACCATCTGGAACAAGGAGAAAAGCATACAGTTGGAGCATGGGAGAGAGGATACTGCCAGGTTCAGTCTCGTAGCAGATATTGATGATAAACCCAAATACTTTTTAACCGAATCGAGTTTTAAATCTAGGTCAGTTGGCGCAATTACTACCAACTGCTAGTTCAGGAACCAAACATACAGGTAGTTGATATTTTTGCTGATGATCAAACGTAGAGACGCTCTTTAATATCATGGCCAAAACAAATTGTGCGTCATTGTGCCAACATGGTAAGGTTAGTCTGACGATGATGGACATGATAGTATTTTAGGAAAAACACAAGAAGTTAGCGAACCGTGGCGATTGTTCTGCTCTGTCGACTTGGCACCTCGCGCTGATGTCGACACCTACTGTCGGAATTGAACGATAAGCCAGATACGGAGCGTAGGAAGACAGATGGCTAGGGTCGATGGCAGAGTAATTATATCGTAATAGACTCAAAATTGGCATTAAACTGCAGATATATCTAGTCTTAAAAAACAGAGTTTTTGTCTACTTTTACAATGAATTAACAATATCTCTAATAAATATAAATTACTAGCTTTTGCCCGCGACTTCGTCCGCGTGGAATGATAGTCCCCGTTCCCGAGGGATTTCCGGGATGAAAACTATCCTATGTCCTTTCTCGGGTCCCAGACTGGTATACCGCCGTTTACCCGAATTTTATTTGCCCTAATATCATTTGCCATAATAGTCAACAGCCATAATATCATACGACATAATACTTATTTGCCCTACTCTCATTTGCCATATTAGTCACGTGCCAGAATCATTGTTTCCCATAAAGTCACTTGCCATAACATCATTTGCCATAATCATTGTAAGCCCTAATCATCACATGTCCTAATTATCAGATGCCATAATTATGATATGCCATAACATAATTTGCCATCGACATCGGGTGTGTAACGGTTGTTTATGTCAAGAGGAATTGGATGCAATTGGGACTTTAGGGCACCCCGACTCGGACAGGTTAGGTTAGAAGGGGATGGCGGGGCCGTGTGAGCGAGCGAAGCGAGCGAATAGACCCCGCCATCCCCTTCGTGGTTATTTTTTTATAAACCACACAAAAGTAGGAGCCCCGCGAAGCGGGGCTCCGTCGACCTAGCCCACCATCAACCATGCACAGAAAAAAAACCATTACGGAGCTTAAATATTTGTCTAATACTTGTTATGCCATTTAAGTATTATGCCATTTAAATATTATGTCTAACAATTATTATGGCACATAAAAATATGGCAAACAATACTTATGGCATTCGTATCTTATGGTATCTAAAATTCGGGCAATTGAAAGTATGTCATATGTCTTTTAGGGCAAATGAAACATTCGGGCAAATGAAATTCGGGTAAATGAAATTCGGGAAAATGATGATTATGGCATATAATCTTCGGGCAAACAATAGACAACCTCCCAGACTATATCTGTACCAAATTTCATTCAAATTGGTTCAGTGGTTTAGGCGTGAAGAAGAGACAGACAGACAGAGTTACTTTCGCATTTATAATATTAGTACGGAAAAGTACGGATAGTACGGAAGTACGGATAATAATCATTAGTATTTGCTAAAGTTATTTTTTTTTTGCATCGTTTCGCCAAAAACAGCTTAAATAAGCAATATTTTTCCTGAGTTTATGTCGAATGACCGAGGCAGATTAATTGATTGTCCAATAAATTCACGTGTTGTGCAAATACTTATTCGGTAGGTAATTGTTTCATTTGGTCACACAAGGATTACATGATTTTTATTTCTTCAAAAAACTTTTTTCCGTTTTTTGTTGCACTGCTATCTAAGTATTGCACTGCCGTCGTATTCCTGTAACGTACACTGTGATCGCATTCATCTGAGCGTGGTTATTTTAAGTCCTACGGTATAAAACTATTCCCCTGTCTATAGTCTATATACTCTACAAATTACAACTTTTTCTGAATCTAAAAATTAGTTCTTAAGCCTTCGGACACACGTGATTTGAGACACAATAGAAAGACAACAGCAGTCCGACAGCCGGCTGTAATTTGGTCGTCGAAAGGTTAAATTAAGCAAGTGAAGCGAACTCTAAAACTTTGGCCATCTGGAAACGGACGTTCGAAGGGCCATTTCTATTAATACATCTATTGATTCTTCGCCATTTCAATTATTCATCGACATGAAAATTGGGCAAGAATCAATTGCCCAATTAAGATTTAGGTTAAACATACTTTCGGTATTCCGATAGAGTGCCCAATAAAACACGTATCGACGCCATAAAAAGCATATTACAAACATTTACGTCCACTTCGCTAGCTCGAAGCTACCTATAAAAATATTTCTGGATGTATTACTGAATTGAACGTTATTCAGACACGTATTAACTTCGGTTTTAACATAATGTATACAGGAGGCAGAGTTACATCTTATCTTCATGGCAAAAAATAAAATTTCCTTTCTGTATGTACGCTTAGATCTTATTAACCGCGGCCGAGGATTTGAATACGGTTTTCGTCAATAGATAAAATTATTTAATAAAGGGTTTTAATATGAATAATACACGCATATAACAGTATTTAAAGTGACAAGATTATAAAAGATTTCTTAACACCCGTGCGAAGCTAGGGCGGGTCGCTTGTTTCATAAACTTTTCCTCATGTTTATTTATGTGTGTGAAATAAAGATTATAATCGCTACAAATGTGGTGTCTCGATACTTTTGCACCAACGACGTTCCATATGGTAAGATCAAAATATTAAACAATACATAAACAAAACCCACGTTTTTTGCGCATGCAGTATTCACAAGAATTGCCACATATATAGGTACTTACCGCAGACATTCGTTTGATCGTCGAAAGATTATTTAAACGAAATTAGCTTTACCGAGAACAGACCTATTACATACACCAAGTTTCATAGTTTCAAGTGTATAGTTCCTTCGAAATTCTATACCTATATTTCCTTGTGAACTACTTGAATTTGTGACTGTAAGGGCCATGTGCATTTTTTATTCGGATAGAATTATAACCATCATAATGGTTGAAATAGATTTTAACCTTTCGACGACCAAGCGACAGCCGGCTGTCGGGCTGCTATTGTCTTTCTGTTGTGTCTCGAATCATGTGTGTTCGAAGGTTTAATTTGAATATTTTTTTTCTAGTTTAAATCTGCAACATCCCTATATGCGGTGCCACACAATCAACCACTTTATTGAATGCACTTTGGTACTATTAGATAAGGTAACTAGAAATAGATTCCAGTTAGCTCTGTCTTTTGTTCATTTTCCAATTTAGATGCAACTGAATTGGAGATTAAAAACTAAGGGACTGTGAACAACCCATATGTTCACAGTTGTACTTTAGAATTCTTCCAGCATTAATATTCTATGTTACTGTGATTTGCTGAATCCCAGAGTTGGATGCTGTGGTCCACATGGGATAACCCTCTAGATATATATTTTTACTAATTCTGGATAAATACAACAAGACTTTGACTTTGAAGACAAAATCCGAAACATTTTCGCACTTAAGTAATTTTCTTCCAGCCCATGCTCTTTTTTCATTGCCTCCCTATAGTTATTGTAAAATCTAGATCTAACAGTCAAGAAAAAACGAATAAAGATCAAATTAGCGTGCTAGAAAATTCCTTGCGGCTTTATTCTTCCACGCAATTTGCAGTCCTATTCCGTTAAGTTTAAAATGAAAACTGTTCAAAGATATATCTGCACAATTTACGCTGACTGCTGACCCTCAGTGAATATTCAGCTTAAAGGCAGATTCCCCGTCTCCTCTAACCGTCTCAACGTGCGAGCTAACTGCACGTCTGGCTACTGAATGACATTCGCAATTTATACAGGCATGCCTATTGAAGCCAGATCTTCCAATTGAAGACTTGGATAATAGAAATGTCTTCGTCTACACTGGCGCCGATTGTCTTATTCAGAAACTAACCTAAATTAAAGTTAAGAGCATATTTCTCTTTCCATTTCATTAGGAAAGGGACAGACGATAACATATTAGTTAAGTTCTGTCAAATTGAGGCACTCCGCAGATAATTAAAACGCGATTAAAAACATGGCGACTAAAAATACGCCAGTTTTTTTCAGGCGCTGTCTGTAGTCAATAGTCAAATTTTTTTCAGGCCTGTCTCATTTGACAGGACAAATCAAATATGCATCTTCTGTCCTTTCCTTAATGAAACGAAAAGAGAAAGATGCACTTAACTTACATTTGGGTTAGTTTGTGAACAAGAGAATCAGCACCACTGACAGGGTTAAAGTTCTCAGACATTTGAATATAACTAACATTATGTTAAACAGTTAAACACAACTGTACGAATTGAATACCAAGGTTCACGATACAATTGGAGTTTGCCCCAGAACTTGCTGTTAAAAGTTACTCTAATTAAATTCAATAAAAAAAATTGTTTCCTACAAAATGAAGCTCATTTCGTGCAGTTCTAATGAGTCCGTTTACTCGTTTAATTTTGTTCTTATTGTTGTTTTATATTTTTAGAAAAGTTTGGATTTCACGGCTTTACTTTGGTTACCACGCTTACTCAAAGAAACTTGCTAATTTAAGAATTATATTTGCGATTTCCTCACGATGTTTTCCTTCACCAATATCAGTGACGTCCAAGAAAAACTTGTCACAATTGGTACTTGCGCGATTTCGAACCCCTAATAAATGTTAATAATTAAAAAAACGAGCTTATGAAAACTTAGCTAAATAAATAATTCTGGTATTACACACTTCGAATCCAGTCCTAATTTCCACAAGCTATCTACTTAAGTACGTAGAATATATGAAAATTTTTTGGTAGAATATATGAAACTACACCAATTATAACATCTTATTGCACTATGTTCTTACAAATAAAATATTCTTTCTTTCTTTCTTCTTTCTTTCTTTAGCTCGTATGCTAGATGACGAAAACACACAAAAATCTCAAACAGAGGCAGACTGCTAAAACATTGCTTCCAAGCATTTCATTCTCATAACACTCCCGCGAAATGACATGCATTGAATACACCGGTTTGTGGAGGGACTTTCAACCCCAGACGGGTATAAAAAGACAGACACTATCTCCGAATATAAATGTTCTCTTTTACCGGCAAGTAAACAAGTCTATGCAAATATATTATACCTAATCTATTAGTAAAAACTTCATAGCATCCTTGAATACTGAGAGGAAACAATTACTCCTATGATAAACCCGAGCCATTTTACATTATCATACGCATTACTGACTGCACAAACATCTCATTTACGACAGGTCAATCAAAATTTAACTTTATTACCGCCCAATAAAGACTTCATGGGACGTTTCAGCAAGTTGGTCAAAAATGTGATTATGCCCATCAGTCATGAGAGTGGAACATGTCATGCTTGGTGACACATTTACAAACATGTTGAAAGTAAATAATGATTTGGTGGCCTTATCTGGCTCATTATCAGAAATAGGAAAGTAAGGGCATAAAGTACACTATTAAGGGCTATTACTCTTCCAAGAGCCTTGATATTAGGGCTATAAAATACCACACAAACCGTAGGTGAAGCACCTACTATTAATTAAAAACAAAGCTGTGAGGAACAATAGGGACCAGCCCCTTTTAGCGCCATTTTCGTCTGGCACTCTGACTACCGTTGCTATGGGGAGGTTTATTAAGGCTCCTTTCAGTGCAATACGACATAATAATATGCATAACAAGATGGTGATGTCTACCAAGACCCACCCACACTAATTAAATAAATGCAAACGTAACTCCATCTGTCTAGACGCTTTATTGGAACCTCATCACGGCAAAACCAGTGACCGATGATGACTCATAAAATGTAGACTATGCTACTTTTAAATTTGCAACATTATGACTCTGACATGATTCTGAAATAACCGACATTAAAACCAAAATCGCGAATAAAAGCTGAGTCCTTCATAATCCCTTTAGTCAGTTTTATGCGACATACAAGGAAGGACCGAAAATCCCATTGATAACCAAGACCACACAACAATAAATCGTGTAACAAACCTTTACGTGTTCGGGTAAGAAATAAACATTCCGAGATACATGTTCAGTTTTCCCGTCTACACTTGTTTTATGCTCCTTATCCAAACGTGTATAGAATTTCCTTCACCTAATTCCGCCATGATGGAGTAATATGAGACTACAGTCCTGAGAATCGCGTATAACCACGGAGTTAAGCGATTATCTCGTAATACATGTCACCTTGAATTATAGCGTTTTCATGAAAACGATTTAAAGCTAGAATTGTACAGACTATGATTTATTTCCCGGGAAACTACTCTCAATCATAGCAATCTACCAAAAACTATTTACATTGAATTCAAAGGCACAGTTCGCTAAAATCTGTAATAATGCGAAAACCTGCATAACGTCCAAAACCAATGGCGAATTTTATGAGGATTTGCCAGCAGCTTCCGGCCGTTAAACAGCTTCCGGTGAAACACCCGCTGTGTTGATATATGCGAGCTATTTCGCGCCTAAACAGCCGTTGCAGACTAATGGGAACACGGCCTAATTATCACGCAGGGCATAAACTTGTAGTTTAGTCAGTGCAGGTGCAGAAATCGGATGCGTCGCGTGTCTCGTCACGCTATTACTGCTAGTACGGCTTTCAGTCGGACTGCGACTGGCATTCGATTTATTTCAGCTGTTGGATTGTTTATTTTGTTTGGAACTAGACTTGGAGATTCTAGATATTCGGAGGCCAGGACATATTTGAAAATGCGACTAATGATGTAATTCCTTCGACGTTTTTTATCATTCCTCCTTTAATACACACCTACAGGTGACCTATTATGTCTTCCTAATTATGCCAGTGCCTTTAGGTGTTCCATTTGGCCATTTCGGTATTTAATTTCTGCCAAAAGGTTGCCGCCAGCTACTCAATCGTTAGTAGAAATGACGACAGTTATTGGAATAACCGCATCCTTTCATTATCATGAAATACCGATCTCGTTACATTCCACAGGACCATTAACCTATAATAACAATAGCTACAAAATAAAAATAAGATATTTGTACATGTCAGTTAGGATCTAGAATAGCGAACATAGAGCCGTGGGTGCATTCACATATCATAGTGAATCCAGTTAACCGCTGATTGGACGATTGACGCCTACATAATAGAGTAAACGAAGTTGTTTGTGATTGGGTTAATATTAGAATTGCCGCTATTTTGTTAGCATCCTCACTGCATACATCATAAATCATCTGGATAGCTTTGATATGAATATGTACAACTAAAGGGTGTCCAGCGGGAATTTTTCAACTTTGAAATTTCACATAAAAAAAACTACATGGATTTTATTTATTTTTATTAAAACTAAATGTACTACATTAATGCGGATTTCATTTTTTAAACACTATATCATCTAAATGATGACCGTTTTTTTGTACGCACTCCTGTAGTCGAACCCTTAAATTTGCAATTACGCGACGGCAAAGCTCTGGAGTAATGCTTTGAATTTCACGGCGAATATCGACCTGCAGGGCTTGAATTGTCCGGGGATTGTTCTCATAAACTTTCAATTTAAGGTAACCCCATAGAAAAAAGTCGCAGGGCGTGAGGTCGGGCGACCTGGGTGGCCATGAGATGTCTCCGTACATGCTGATCAGTTTATTTGGAAAAATTGTTCTTAACTTTTCCATCGACACTCTAGCTGTATGCGGAGTGGCACCGTCTTGCTGAAATTGTGTCCTATTGTTGTAACCTGAATACTGCTGCAATTGCGGTAGCAGAAATTCGTCTATCATACGACAATACACCGGAGCAGTGACTGTTTCTCCTTGGTTAAAAAAATAGGGCCCAATTACACCGCTAGCCGAAATGGCACACCAAACTGTGGTTTTCAAGCAATGTAAACGTTTCTGGTGGCGTTCTCTTGGGTTGTTTGGGCACCAGTATCTCATATTCTGTTTATTTACATATCCATCAATGTGAAAATCTGCTTCATCACTAAACAAATGTTTCCCAACGTGGTAGGTGTTTGAAAGCGTTCCAGCATTGTTCTTGCGAAGGTTTCTCGCAATGGATAGTCGCTTTCATTAGACCCTGAACAATTTGCATTTTGTATGGATGGAGCCTTAATTTCTTCTGCAAAATAACATGCACTGTTGACTTTTTGATTCCTGTGGAGGCTGCAATTTTCCTAATCGACTTGCGTGGATTCCTAATGATTTCATTTCGAACTTCAGACACACGTTCGGGCGTTGCTGCTGATGTTGATGGCCCTGGAAGAGTTCTGTTGAGCGTTGTCCCTTCTTGCCTAAACCTTTGTACCCACGACCAAATAAGTTGCGTGCTTGGCCCATCACTTAAACGCCGAATATTAAAATGAGTACAAAACGTTCGACGCGCGCGAACCAACGATTTACCATTCTTTAGATATTGCTTAACCGCGAACGAGTGGTGCGCTCCTGTCCAGTGACTCATGGTTTCTAACAAATCCGCAAGTACCGCGCTTTCATTGACACCCCTCCCGCTCACCTCACCCCGCTATTATTTCGATAATTGCAGTTTAAAGTTGAAAAATTCCCGCTGGACACCCTTTATTATTGGAACTGCAGAACTCGGCAGTGGCAAATTGCGAGAGGATTAGGAAAACCGGGCCAAATTAAATAGATACAGTGCGCTGTTGTGCAGTAAGGTTCTCTCGAATGGCGGCCCCATATTGGCAAGCGCAGCTTGGAACGGTCTCCTGCCCGATGAACGGATGACCTTGTTAAGGTCACAGGGAACCGCATGCGATGGAAAAAGTTGGGTGTGGCCTATGTCCAGCAGATAATAATGATGATGTGTAGTGGTGTAAGAAAGTGGTCTTATGATTTACACGGGTTTTACGGCAGGAGTTCTTCGACAATGGGGATTAACGTCGCCTTGTGATCTTGTTGATAATATTTATATTGTCCTCGTAACAGTTTTAGAGTGCTTAGGTGATCCTTACAAATAATTTAAATGCGTCATTAGACTTGTAAAATTTCCACGTTTCATTTTGTTTGATGTGGAAAACGTATTATTTTTTTTTCAATTTGTGGAAAATGTTAGATACATTTCACAACATTTTCCACATTTTATTTAAAAATGAATGCAATGACCCATTTATTTTTAAAATGTGGAAAATATTGTAGCTTTTATTTTGTTTTACGTAATATACCTACTGATAAGTGATAATTGTATTGTGTAATATCGTTATAACTTTCTAAAATTTATATAATTATATATTGGACCTTGGAGAAGGATATGTGGACAATTTTCTAACCGGTACTCCGTCGACGTGATAAATGAAGTCGGGTCAAAAGCTACTATGTCGCTTGTGTCGAAACTAACGTCTGCCGTACGGCAAACGTACCGCCGGCGTTGCAGCCGTACGACACGAAACGCCTAAATTGAAAGAGCCCTAAAACAGGATACAGTCAAGAGGTCGATGACTGGTTCCAAAAAGGAGTCGAAAAAATACCCAATTTCCGTCATGGGCGGATATTTTATTTTCGCTTTAGACTTCCAATAATCTCTACAAAATATCACACTACGGTCATTCCACGGTCAAAAAATGTAAGTACAGCATGTTACAACGAGAACGTGCAGACAGCATAGGTAATTATGTGTCATTACAGCGAGCAGAAATTCAAGTAATACAAGATTTAAAGACATGTTTTTGCTTATGTGAGAGTGGGTCAGATGACGCCGAGTACCGTTATCTCAGACACACACCCTAGTGTGTCTGAGGTAACGTAAGCACGAAAATTTCACTCAACCCTCATGCCCAAAGGGGGCACGAGGGTTAAGTGAAATTTTTGCTTCTACCTACCCTTACTCTATTTTACTTGTTGTTGACATGTTAATCTCTTCAATGTCTACCTAGCAGAGTCATGCTATCACTCCTTTCTCCTTCATATCATTCTTAACACAGTCTAAACGATTGCTATCTCCTCATGTCCTCCCCAATAAATCTTTATGCCTCGGTCATAAACAAAGGCGCTTTTTCGGTACACTCGTCAAAACAGATCACCATCACCTCCCTAGGCTCGGCTCATAGTCTAACAGGTTTTCTGAATACCAGTATTTTACATAAAATGGCTGCCTTTCAGAACTCCACGATCCTGTAACTATAACTATGTAACACTATTGGACAGATTAGACTGATTGTCCAGACATTCTCGCTTCTGACTACCCGTAACGACTGTCAAAGATCTAATAATGTCGACCAGGACCAATGGTTTTACGTGCCTTCCGAAGCATCTCAGTCAAAGACCGATATTTCCACGTATACAAATATCAACACTACAAACGCGTAAATTAAGTTGATTTTGTCAAAAGTCAAAAAGTCAAAATGTTTATTTCCATTAGACCATGGGGGCACTTTGGAACGTCAGTTACATAAAAAAAAGTTGATTCTAGTCGCCCATTTCAAAAGGTAGTTTTAGATGGAGAAGAATGGGCAAGAAATTCCATTATGAGTCTTATACGCTTACTGCAAATTTTTGTAGCACACAGCGAAAACGCTATGAGCGATGCGCCTCGTGGCCCTGCAGTTATTCTTGTTTACGATTTTCATGTTCGATCCGACATTTTTCGATTGGTTTTTTAGATTCGGAGGAATACTTTATTGCGTTTTCAATTACGATCCCGTGTCACGGCACGTTATCAAAGCCACACGAACAGGTACTCAATGAAAAAACTTTCTATAATCCCTACTACATATTATAAGTGCGAAAGTAACTCTGTTTGTCTATCACACTTATGTATACGAGTAAGAAAACAGGCAGCCTTCAAATCTGCGATTACGTGTATACATCCGTGATAAGCTCAAGCTTAAGGTCTGGACTCCACCAAAGCAAAGACGGGAAGATGTGTCGTACAACCAATCAGCTCTCGTCATTTCGACAGAGCTTAGCTTCAGCACATCCTATATCCTATCTGTTAATTACGAGAAATATTCCCTCCGTTGTGGATACCGGGGGTAACGGTTGGATCCTAAATATTTTTAAACAAGTACCTAACTTCCAAGTTACGATTACGGAACCAGAAGTGAAAAGTTTCAATGGGAATACTCTCTGCAGGGATCTCTATTCTATTTTTAAGGGATTCATGAAGAAGAAGACACATACATTAAAACGAGCGAAGTCGCGGGCAAGAGCTAGTTCCTTACAAACAAGCTATCATAATTTCTACCTACTAATACCTACTATTACATTAATAGCTACGAACCACTACAAACTGATATAAAATATTCATCTTAATTGAGTACTAATGACAAAACAGTACCAGTACATTTTCCAGATATTATAAAACTTTTGATTGGAACTGGTTGGTTGCATGCACAGTTAAATAATTGCTGATATATCATAATATGTATAATTTATTAGTGAACCAATGCCATGCAGTATTATTGTTTGATTTGCTGATAACTAATAACATTGAATCAGTGTAATAATGTTGAGTGCTATTTAAATATAGGCCTTGAATAAATTACATTTATTTAGATATCAAACTATCATTATAGCTTCTTACTTTATAATTATGAAGTACCTTTTGTCTGTGACTATGTCATGTGAATGTCAGTTAAGTGGGTAAACCACTGAACCGCTTTTGATAAAATTCAGTATGGGGACTAAGTTTAAACTCTGAACAAGGACATAGGCTGCATTTAGTCAGCAACTTCATTTGCTAGTAGAATAGAAGAGCTTATTGTAAGTTTTTTATGAGATTCCGAACTTTTTTTAATTGTTTAAATAGTTTTACGTTTTATAAAGTACTCAATAAGATAATATTTATGAACAAACTTACAAACCCAATAGAAAGACAATAGCAGCTGTTGCTTGGTTGTTGAAAGGTTAACATCAATACCTTTTTCTATGCATATATTTAATATTATATTTATTCTTGGATACTTGAATTATTAAGTAGGTATGTTGTCTTTACTTAAGGTGAACATTAAATATCTACCATTACAAGCATACTTACTGGTACGGACAAGCCCTTTAGAAAAGCTGAAAAGCTGTATAGACATCACAATTATTATTTATTTACTTAAACTTCATGCACAAGCGTACAAGAGCGGACTTAATGCCTTAGGCATTCTCTACCAGTCAACCCAGAGTAGAGGAGGTAAAACATGATATCATATTATCATAGACTATAAAAAAAAATATCCATACTAATATCATAAATGCGAAAGTAACTCTATTTGTCTGAACACTAAAAACGATTTGAATGAAATTTTGTACAGATAATAGTCTGGGAGTTCTGGGACCCGAGAAAGGACACAGGATAGTTTTCATTTTGATAATCCCCCGGGAACGGGAACTATTAATCCACGCGGAAGAAGTCGCGGGCAAAAGCTAGTATGATATAAATTAATCGCAATTGGCGAATTGTCTGATCAACTGAGACTCAATCTATTCAAGTAATTATACATCAATATAATGATCTATATTCTATTCGAATAAATTAAATAAAAACACTCTAAAGTTATAATTATACACATATTGTATTATTACACTACAATACAGTAATAATAATCTTGTTTATTTTTTTAAGAATGTTGAAATAAATAGAAACATGTGTTGTTTTAATTTCTGTGATATACCTACAGTATGCTTATTAACCTTTTGACAACTAAGCGAACAGCTGGATGTCAGGCTGTTTGTCTTTGTATTGTGTCTCGATTCACTTGTGTTCAAAGGGTCATTGAAGGTATTCTTTTTAACCTTTCTTCGACTAAGCAACAGCTGACTGTCAGGTGCTATTATTATCAAGCTATGATAATAAAAGCAGCTACAATAATAATTTTACAATAAAGTATGAAGCACCTTTTATTTTCTCATGGTGATGAAAAGTAGAATGTATCACTGGGGCGCAAAATATATTTTTGGCTCGGGCGACGTACTTTGAATCCCTCGCTACGTTCAGGATTCTACTCTAGAATCCCTCACTTCGCTCTGGATTCAAAAAACACCCTTGCCGTAAAAATATTACTTTGCGCCCTTGTAATACAATCTACTATTTAACCTTTCGACAACCAAGCGTCAGCCGGCTGTCGCAACATGTGAACTACAAACTGACATCCTACATTGCGCAATAGAGTTAGAGCAATGTGCATTATGAGAGTATAAATGTATAATGATATTTTAAAATTATCTGATTTTTCTATTTTCATAATTATTTTAATAAACACTATACATAGCTGTACCCACTGTACCTGCACACAATATATTTACAAAGTTCTAAATAAATAAATTGTTAAATTATATATTAAAAAAGTTTGTTGAAAATGTAAAGTAGGTACCCATTATATTCTTTGCGCTGTAGCAAGGTGCGGGTGACACTTTCAGTAACATTTCATTTCACTTTAGAAAGTTGCAGTGTTTTATAAATTATGACTTTAGTAGTTCAGCTGTACCACATTCCTAATTTACTAAATCATTAATAACTGTAGTAAATTAATTTCAACCCAACCAGAATGTGCTAGTCCACAATTAAAATTAATTTGGAATAAAAATTAAGCAAAGTGTTATTCGTATAACGTAACGCCTTCGACGTAATTAGTGATGGGATGTACTGTTACTATGGAATGTCGATATTTTATAGAATACTAGACTAGCCGACCCGTGCCCACTTCGTTGGGCGGTAAACATTTTTACTTGTGATGAAGAGTGTGGTTCAGCTAGTACTGAGTGCTATGAAATCTCTTGACTACCAAAAGGAGGGTTTTGTTTTTATTGCATATCAGAAAGATGCTGCGCACGTTCAGCGCTAAATTCCTGAGCACGGGCCTGCGATGTTCTCACAGTTTGGCTAGCGAGCCGCTGAGAGCGCTCAGCTATAGACTCCCTATCCCTTGTTGCAGAGACATGCTGTCTTAAAAATAGAACAAAAATGTTGTCACGAAAAAAAACATAAACCCGATAGTCCCATATAAATTTTATGGCGATCGGTTCAGTGGTTCTCGAAAAATTAATCAAAAACAAAAAAAAACGACAAAATATACATTGACGATATATGCGTTACTTCAAGTTTCTATTTTCGTTTAATATGTATTACTTTTAGAGATACTGTAAAACACAGTCAGACATTGGGTCTCGACACTAAAAGTTTTAAAAAAATATCTTTTTCCAAAAAAACACTTACCGCCTTCAAAAACTAAAAATACAAAAATAACTAAAATTTCGGAAGTCTGTGGCAACACAAATAAATTGGCAGAAGGGAAGCCACCGACTTCCGAAATTTTAGTATTTTTTTTATTAAAGATTTTTTATTAGTACAAAGATAGTTATGTACAGCCATAAAACATTTAAATTTACAACTTTGTACACGTAGTAGCACAAAATTGAATAAAACAATAATTTTCGTAGTATCGATAGCGATAAAGTGAATTGCATATCATCCCTAGTCTTGTGGTACTGACTGATGTCAACGTCATTCAGGCAGGTGTCACCCGCACCTTGCTACAGCGCGCAACATATAAGTTTTTATACTGCAGCCCTAAGAACCTATTTCCTTAATCAAAACAAAATTATTAAAGTTATTTTTACTTTATTTAAAATGCTCTTCTCCACCATTCTTAGGTATGTCTTAAGTACTTATTATGGCAGAGGAATATTTATGGGTAAGGGTATGTATGTTGAGGTTTCTATTAAAACAATAATAAAGACTAGGTACCTATTTTGTATTATAATATGTGACTTTAATTATCATTCTCTAGTAAGAATTATGTCCTCTGATCCATCAAAAGCAAAAATAAATAAAAACAAGTTTGGTTTCAAAACAGGTTTGTAAATACTACTCTGTAAGCACATGTGTAAATACTTCGGTAATTTTAAAAATATAATAAATTGACGAGTTTCTAAAGATAAGTGATAATATACAGCTGTTGTTTACATAGATGAAGCCTCAGCCTCTTCAAACGTTTCAGATTTATTAAATCACGCTTGACATGTAGTATTCACAAATATTGATATAGCGGCTAATAGCTCCGTCAACGACACGCCACCTCGATATTTTATTACCTACTCTATCACAAGTGGTTTCGGAGCGCGCACCAGCTTCCTAGCTCGGCGGATATTAACGATTTAACAAATGATCAAATCTATCCATAGCGCTAACAGAGATATAGAGCAAGTAACTTTTTCTGCACAAAAACAAGAGCAAATTAACTCATGAGAAACATTTCAATCACCAAATTATGATTTTATAAACATACCTGTTTATGACCGCGTAATATTTTTCTATAAACACACAATTATAGCAACACAAGAGTTTATTAAACACTTGTTTTTGAGAATTATATTTGATCGATAACGAAATAAATTAATTTTAAAATTCAATTCACTCCTACACCCTACACCCAAGCACCAAAAAAATCGCACTGACAACTAATGTTGCCATTGCCATTGTCAGCTAAAGAATTAATTTGCCAGAATAGCAGAATTTTGACCGCAAAAAAAATATTGTGTGGCTACATCTATCCATATCTTAAATATTGAAAAAGTGTAAAATTAAAAGAAGTGTAAAATTAATAAAAAGTGTAAAACACTATAAAATGTTACCACTTTTACTCTTTTTTGGGATTGAAGGGCCAAGTTTGAAAATCAAATAAGTAGTTCATTTTATATCTGCTTTATACGATGACTATAAGTTTTGCATTTCTGAAGATTCTAAAAGATTTTACTGTCGTTTAATTTGGGTTCCCTGAAATCCTGACGCATCGAATGACGTCTGCGTCTGTACTCTGTAGAAGCACCAATAAACTAGCAACACCAGTCTACTCAACCGTCAAACTTTTACAAATTATGAATGACAGCAAGCAATATAGAACCTGCTTAGAAAATAAAGGGCTGCAAAGTTAGTTTTTGTGGAGCCACAAAGTCACAAACACTAACTTTTTGTGGTTTGCCTGCCAGTTGCCTGCCAGAAAAAGATTGTTTCAGTTGGTCTCCAAATAAAAGTAAAAGTACTCTGTGGTCTCCAATCTATCTATCTATCTGTGGTATCTTTGTCTATAGTAGGTACCTCTGACCCAGGAATTCTATGGACGCGGCATACCTACAAAAAAAAACGTGTATACCTACACTTTACTGAGAGGATAAAATGGCGGCTAATAGAGTAGCCCCTCGATCGATAGTTCTGTAAAATAACATCGACAAAAGATTGTGAGAATGTTTTCTTAGTTTCACGTACTGGCGAAAAATACCTCAAGTTTTGTAACTTCAGTCTTTCATAAATAAGTTGTTTGTTCGTCCTTCTTTCACGGCTAAACCGTGGACCCCTTTATATAATAAGTCTATACCTCTTTCTATTAGATTCTATGCTGCTTGTAGGCCTACATTTTGAAAAGTATAAGATTTTACTTATTGACACCCTGTTCATTTAATTTGATAAGGTTTCACGGCCAATTGTACAGCGGTTTAAATTGATCTTCCATTGTATAATACAATCAGGGAAAAGCCAAGGGTACACAAAAAAAAAATTGGTTGCCTGTAAAGTCGGTATACGGGCGAAAGTTTTACGTGACAACGACTTTGAGTGGTAAAATAATTTTAATGTGAATATTCATTCGTATAGTAGGAAGAAGGATGAAATAATAGTAACACTTTTTATGTCTGTCTCTCTCGCTCTTAGGCGGGCTAACCATGCCCGAGTGGAAGGGACGCGTGCCTCTCACTCGCTCTCATTGTGAGCGCATAACGTGAGTGGAGCGTAACGCAGTTTCTTGAAGTGTCACCCGACAAACCAATTTATAAGACGTTGTCACGTCAAAAAAAAAGGGGTCCATAAAGATGTTTCTAATCTAAAGATGTAAATTAATTAAAATATAATATTTTTTACTAATAAAGAAACATTTCCTTTATTGATATGGTGTAAATCGAAAATCTGTGTTTTTTTTTGGCAAGCAGGAAATTGAACGGTGTTAACTAAATTAATAATAACCGGCCAAGAGCGTGTCGGATCACGCTCAATGTAGGGATCCGTCGTTTCCTTTCCGTCACATTAAATATTCCCACGTATGAGTTCAAAAAAAGGCTATTTGTTAAGTTGACATACAAAGTACGCATAAATTATGTTTACGATTTTTGGTTTTTTTTTGTACAAAAACTGTTCTTTTCATCAAGTTCAAAATAATTTTCCTAGAAAGTCTTTATAAAGTTCTACTTTTCAGAGTTTTTAAACTTAAGGTTCAAAAATTGGGGGTGGACACATTTATTTTTTACTTTTGAAGCGATTATTTCCGAAATGATTGACATTATCATCATCATTATTTTAGTAAACATATTCATTTCTAAATACCTATCAAACATTATATCACACGTTAGGGACGGTTGAAATAAAAAAAAAAGACTTCCCACTTTACATGTACCCTAATAAAACATTTTTTCCAATTTTTAACAAATTTCAGCTTTCTAGTGCTAACGGTCACAGAGACTAAGCGAGGACGGACAGACAGACCGATAGACAGACGGAAAAAGGGTTGGGGTCTGGTGTTTAACAAATAAAACAAAAAATGTTGGAAAAACAAAAAAATATTTAATCAATATTTAGTATTGCCTTCCCTAGCTTTATTTACAGCCTGCAGCCTGTTTTTCATCGACCTTATTAATTTTTTGACGGTCTCTTGAGGAATGCCGTGCCAATCCTTTAAATCTTTGACAATGTTAGTAATGTTACTAAATTGAGCCTATTTTTTTGTCTGTCTTTGAACTTTCTCATTAAGTCTCTTTATCTTCTTAGACTGTTTTTGACATATGTACTTTAATTTCTTTGTCATTTTAGATGTGTTTATCTGAAATCAAATAATTAAGTTTTAATAGATATTGAAGACAAGTGAGAGATATCTCTCACGCAGTCAATTTAGTTGATGAGGAGACTTTTATCACTGAGATAAATTCAAAAATAATGATGACAAGAAAAACTGAAGCTCCGCTACGGCAGATTTATCGGTATGATTATACCGATAAATCTGACGTAGCGGAGGTGGTAGCCGAGGTATTAGCAGCAAAATCTGGCGCACCTGAGGTGCTAGCGCCTAAATCTGGCACATCGGAGGCGCTAGTGGCCAAATATGGCGCAGTGGAAGTGCTGGTGACTATATCTAGCATAGGGGTTGTGCTAGAGGCTAAATCTATGCCACTCCTCTTTAGAATTTCTCCAGGCTGTCGGTGTGCCTATGATAGGCACACCAACAGCTTTAACCTGAAAACCTCTCTTTATTAGTAAAATAAATAATAATCCAAATAGAAAAAAAATACAAAAAAATTATAACTTCAAAAACAGTATTTTGATCTTTATTACAAAAATGTTTTTATTACAAAAAAAAAATACCTTATTAGGAGCACCACATCCAGATAACGATTGTGAGTTTGTTACATTTGTATCATTTTCAAGTAGAATTCCAAACATGTTTGATTCAATGGCAGGCTGTAAACAAGAATTAAAACAATAAGTATATTGATGTTTCTTGATTTTGTTAAAAGGATTTTAATTAATCTAAAGATCACACTCAAACACATTCTTTACATCACTCTGTGTGTACATTAGAGAAGTGTTGTAATAATGATGACATCATCATATGTATAACAACCACTACACAATCATGTTGGACAAATTTATAACACACAATGTTACTTACCAATAAGGTTCGTGTAGGTGAAGCATCGTCATGCAATGTTACTTTATTCAGTGTCCGGTTGAAACATGATTCTTTAAAGTGAAGAGAACAAATATGAATTGTTTTTGTTGGCATCTTTAAATTTTCAATACCAATTGTTTCCAGCCAATTTTTCTTTTTTTCATTATTAGCCGGCAGCATTAAAAGTAAAATAAAACAAATAAAAAACCATAATATAGCATTTAAAAAACCATAATACAGCATTATCGATAAATATAAAAATGTGTAATGCACTACTCTATCCCTTCAATAGCAAGAAAATGATTTCATGAAATACATGTTGAAAATGAAAGCAAAAGGGAAATTATGAAGGCTTTACTGTTCAAACTATTCAACAAATGCAGAACCTTTTGTTTAATAACGAAATCTAAAGATATTTCAAACAAAATTAAGTACGTACTGGTGCAAAGTTATTTTTGGGCGATTTCTGCTTCTTTTGATGCCACATCCGATTATATTGCAATTGGGCATCTTGCTATATACAATTTCTATTATAGAACCGAGTTCGAACACAATAACACAGCAAATTACTTAAAAAATCACAATTTTTATCCAGAGCTCAAGAGCATTTGACAGTTGACGTACCAAACTTGTTTACTAAACAGCGAGAGGATAAAATGGCGACTGGCCGCAAATACGTATTTTAATGACGTTAGGAACTAAGAGTTGCCATCATAGTAACTTTCAAAATCATTGTTGTCCTTTTTCACTTATGCAAAATTAAGAGAGTTAAAAAGAGATGGCAGTATTTTTATGATGTTGGCGTCAATAAGCCACTATATTTGTATAACTACTGTTTCTATAGTCAAACATTTCAGGTCCATAGAATTCCTGGGTCAGAGGTACTACTTATTGTTGTTGGTTGACATTGACAGTTTGATTTTGTTTGACACTTTGACACAGACGTGAGACGTCACAAAAAAAACCGGCGATTGCGCGTGCGATAGTTCGCTAATTCGTTATATTTTTGTCATTATAGCCTTTTGTAATATTGTAGTTTTATCGAGTTGCAACAATCAACAGTTGTGCGTAATTTGATGCTATTTTCTATGCTAAAATTTCAAATATTGCACTTTCTTTGACTTTTACGAAGTTTTTATTGCACAAACAGTACTATTCAAAATGCCCAAGAAGGCGCCGAAAAATGCATTTTACTACTTCATGCTTGATTTTAAAGATGAACAGCAGAAAAAGGGCATCAATTATGGAACATTGGCTGATGTTTCTAAAGCAGCCGATCCTGAATGGAGGGTAAGAATGTCTTTTTATCTTCGTTCTAGACTAAACTAACGTTATGAAACCCGCAGTTGGAAATTCAACTCTCTGTTCAACGCCGACAGTTGAAAATTTAATACTGCAACAATATTTGGGCAATGCATAGTGTCCCCTTACAATTGGAATTTGCTTAAGTACCTACTTTTTAATGGGCTTCTCATCTCATAACTCAGTTGAATCTGTACACACATATTATTATAAACATGACACTACGTAAGGTTAGATGGATGTATGAATACCTAAGACAACCCACTGACTGAATTTTTGTTAACTTTAACTGTAAAAATTGTCAGACAGAATTTCATAACCATAATGTATGTATTGTATCATTTTGAATGCAGAATACAACACCTCAAGTAAAGGCCCATTATGAAGCGAGAGCCAAAAATGAGAGAGAAAAGCGTAACATTCCTGTAGCAAAGTTCACGTCAACTGGCATCCCGTTGTCTACAATAGAGATGCAGCAGAAAGACTTGCAGGAAGCCATTGAATATGAAGTGCAAGACATTAAGAATATGGTGAAGACGAAGGCTTTTAATAAAAGTAAGTTTGTTTTTATATGTGGGCACTTTAGTAAAAGAAAAATAGAGGGTTTTAGGTGAATTTATCTAACAGGTGACATGTTTACTGCAAAGAGTCATGTAGTTACGTAATCTGTGAAAGCACTGTGTTGCCACCTGGACTTGGAATTTAGAATGCAGGTCACATTATGCTAAAAGTAACTATGTATTATATTAATTACAAATGACATTAAGGCAAATTCTATTTGCATTTAAGTAATTTGTATTTGGGGAAGAGAAGCCAACTTCAACTTTTAAAATTATGGCAATCCACCGAATTTTCGGTGATTTCTGCCAATGTCCAGTTTGAAAATAATATTACAAAATAAAAATAGTGACAATTGTACAGTAATTAATTAAATTATAGTGTGGAGATCATACACGTGTTCTTATAACCAAGAACACGAGATGACTCAAGAGAAGCCAAATGGGAAATAAATAATCTATTACTAAATTATATCAGAGACAAAAAATAAGCTAAGAGTTCCAGTTCTGTAATACTGGTTATTTTAATTCCAGGGTGTGACACAGTTTAAAAACATTTGAATGCAGTTTTATTTCTTTTTAAAAATAAAGGAATGTGTTAAGCAAAACATTCTATCTTAACAATTTAAAGTAGTTTTCAGCCAGGGCCCATTAAAACTTTCTACCCTGCATATAATTAAGAGAATTCATCACAATTTCTTTTGAGTTTTGAGACTAGGGCTAAAAATCCTACTTGTCCTTTTGTTCTAATATATCAGTTTATATTACACAGGTATTTTGGATGAGGACATCTATCTTATGGACGTCAACTTTTACTGCAAGGCGTCTAGTAGCTATGTGATTGGTGAGAGCACTGTGTTGCGGTTTAACTTGAAGACTGGCTTCCAAGATTTTTACCATGAAATGGTGAACCCAGGTAAATGGAGATCAATTTTCGGATACTGATCTTTATTATTAAGGTTTCAATTCTGTTGTTTTTAAGCCATTTAAGAAAATAGACAAAACAGACGAAAACTTGTCATAGCACAAATCTCTAATCTTTTTGCAGCCTAAATTTCTAATAAAAAACATACCCAAAATAATTCTTAACTTATTACAGGAATAGTTTTAAATAAATCTTTAAATTTTATACATGCATACTAGTAGAGAGAGTACTTAATTTGTTAGGCTAATCCTAATTTTGATCCTTAGGCAAGGCCCTCTACCGATTCTTACTTCTGCAGTTCCAAAATAAGTTCTGCATACATTTGCATGTGTGCGCAGTACCAGAATGCACAGATACCATAACCGCAGCATTTACTTAATGTATTTGCTTCCGACAGGTCAGATTCCTGTTGGCTATGCATCAGACGTAAAAATAGGCAGCATCGAACTTGGACTAGACATGCCAGATGAGACGGGCAACAAAAGCAACTACATGCAGATCCTGGCCAACATCATCGACTATTTGAAGCAGAAGGACCCCAGTGTGAAGACCTTACCTCCTCTTTACACTATGCCGGATAAAGTCGTTCCTGTGCAAGACTTTATATCACAAATGTGTGCTAAAAGCGGTAAGGTTTTGTTTCTGTTACTTTAAGAATGATTGAAGTGAAGACCAATTTCAGCAACAAAAAGGGTTCAAAATCGATTAGTTTTTTTTTCAATGGTTTCAAGTTTTTATGCATTTCAAAACTGAGATGTGTACTGTAACTGGAGAGATTCCTTATTAATTTTTATACATACAAACAGAGATCATGCGCTGTCCCACGTGATTTCACCCGAATCTTTCGTTACTACACCGGTTGTAGCGTTGTATTATATTTTTTCCTGGATAAATAGGCTATCCAACATAAAAATCATGTTTCAAATTGGTTGGACAACCAAGTTTTTCAGCTTTATAATATTAGTATAGGTTAAAAACCACGCGAAATACTACTGTTATTCTGTTTATTTTCAGGCGAGGACGAGTTTCTATTTAGAATTTACAAGTTAGACACGTTGTTCTTCTATCTAATCAATAGCATTAAGAACCGCTCCAACGAAGGTTTCCCCAAAGAGTCGCTAGCACTGGTGCAGTTGAAGAAAGACCCATTTAAATACAACCCAGGGCTGGGATGTGAGGTAAGTAATTATGTGGTCTTAGACCCTTCTCCCATATATGGGTAACTTGGTATTTTAATCAGACATTAGGGTATTTCATACATGAAAGTGTCTGGTAAGTGTAAATAACTACATATAAGTACTTAAAATGCTAAGTAACTGGGACAGTGGTTCCAAAACTTTGTTTTTATATAATTTAATAGTATATAAATAAAAGACCCTGTTTTTCAACAGCACCACGAAGCGAACGACAAGTCGGTAGAATGTACCACTTCTCGGACTAAACGCTGGGCATTCACGATTCTGGACAGCTGCTGCCCAGTCGTGGGCATCGACATCGTTCCTGGACAACATGTGCCCATCGAATATGATGTAGAGGTAAGTGTAAATGATAGTTTACAAACACTTTTTGCTGTCGAAAATTGATATCATCTGCCCTATAATTCCCTTATCCCATTTTACTTGGAATTGGCGGATCAAGTTTTAATCATCGTCGTCAAACGTCTCACTATCACTCACACCTTTTCCACACACGCATTTATTTCATCCAAGCTTTTTTCAGTCTTCCTCCCCCCTGCATTCATTTTTATAACTCTCTAAGGCCTGCCATACGCAGACTGTTTGAGCAGTTACCTAGTGATCAACATACACGGACCGCTCTTGCAGTCAAGAGTCAACAGCTTGAGGGTGCCTACTCTGCGTCAACTGACCGAGCAGTTAGTTTAACTTCTCGAGCAGTTGGCAATTTTAAATCAGCAGCATCATGGATTTTGAGGAGGGAATGAAGAGCGCGGGCGGAGGTTACTGCGATCAATCAACAGATCGGGTAGTCAACGTATGCTTCGCGATTGCTTGACAGCATGATGAAATTTCAGCCTGCTGTCAACCGCCCGAAGCATTCGCAACTGCTTGAAGCAGTCTGTTTTGACTGCTTCAAGCTGCCCGTGTATGACTGGCCTAAGAGTCATTTTAATTTGAACACCTCAGTGGCGCAAACAAAATATGTACAATTTGGAGGGTATTTCACACTTGGTGGCACAACCAAGTTACTGGCGGCGACCAAATCACCTGCTGCCAACCATTAATATGGTCGAAAAATGAATGTGGAGTTCATTAGGACACCACGGTGACGCGATAGATCTTGTTGTCGAAATTACCCAACTTGTTATTGTCGTTGTAGTACTATCGACCAAATTAAATCATGACCCATTTTGACGACAAATCTTTTGAAGCTGTCAAAATAATAAGACTAGACGTGAGATATTTTTAATTCATGTGTACGCGATTGTCGACCTAATTGTATTTGAATGTCTGTAGGAAAATAAGCTTATGGTGGGTCATGATTTCATTTTATCGATTGTACGTTTAAAGTTATTCTTAATTAATGATATTTATACTTGTTTTTCCAGGGTATTGTGAAGTTCAAAGACGCCAAAAGGGGCTGGGGTGGGCCAACTGTGGCTGGTTTTGGGGTAAATATTACATAAATTCTTGAATAAACTATTACCTAAAGCACGTGCGGTCGTTGCGTTATGTATCAGCTGTAATGGTGCGACGTCACTGTTTGTGTAATATGAACCTTATTCTAATAAGCCTAGGGTATAGTTTGTATTCCCCAGGTATTTTTACAGAATTTTTATACCGACTATCTGCTCCCCGCGGTTCTACCCGGGTTATGTAAGGCTTTTTGTTACTTTTCCACTACCGTGGGCCAAAGCGTGATGCTAGCTTTCTATTGGTAAAAGACTTTTCAAAATCGGCTCAGTAGGTCCTAAGATTACCCACTCAAACTTTACATCTTTATATTATTAGCCTAGATATTGCCACCGGCTGCTACAAAGACCATTCAAGTGATTAATTTGTTCTTCGTTCTTATTATAAATAGCTGTCCCCTGCGGTTTCACCCGCATTTTTCGTTACTGCTCCGCTCCCGTGCGTCGTAGCGTGGTGTTATATAGCCTATAGCATTCCTCGATAAATGGGCTATCTAACACTGAAAGAATTTTTCAAATCGGACCAGTAGATCCAGAGATTACCGCCTACATACAAACTTACAAACCTACAAACTTACATATTTTACCTCTTTATAATATTAGTATAGACAAATATTGTGATTGCAGGGACCTCCGTCTTTGTGCAGCATGTCGGGCAATGAATCATTCCATGAGATGAATATGAACTCTACTGCGTCTAGTTTAGCTGAATGTAAGTTCACACTGTAATCAATACTTTACGTATTGTATAAGATCGGATTGGAAAGGATATAAACCCTTTCGTGGTTTTTTGCACGTATTGTAGAGCATTTATGTTGGCAGCCAGTAACTGCATTTTTTAATCTGTGGTAAAAGTATGTAATTTTTTTTTATGAAAGAAGCTCTATTATTAAAAAGATATAAAACATTTATCATCGGTCATTGTGACTAAACCTTTATGTATTGGATGTAAGTTACATATTTGCTAATTTCCAACTTAAAAATAGATCTTCACTGATTGAATATTTTTTCCAGCTATTCGAAAAGAAAAACGGACTCATGCGCCGCTTCGTATGCCTCAAGCTGATTGTAAGTACATTTTTTTTTTTCATTTATTAACACACATTGTTTTGTTTAAAAAAAAAACATTTATCTTAAAAACAAAAGTTTTTGAACACAAATTGGTACTGTAAATGTAATTACGAAAGAAAATATAGGATATTCCTTTTAATGTCGCTATTTAAAACATCTCTTTAAATATGACACCAGTATAGTCTATAGTATAGTCTATATAGTCTATAACTATAGAACCTGAGATTAAAAATTTCACGTTGTATAATTGATATCGTCTTCAAAAAAAAAGTTGTTAAAATTTTATTGTTAAAAAGTTAGTTATTTATTTATTTACAGACATTTTGTTTATTAAATACATTTTGTTTATTAATTTTGACCTTTGAATAGATTCTAAGAACATTCGTCCAGCTCCTGAGTTGACTGATGAAGACTTCCCCGCGCTGTCCATAGGGGCGGGCCGAGGTATGAACATAACTTCGTTTATTTTATAGCTAAAGTCGTTTTAGTATTAGACCAATAAATTTGGTGTGGGTTCGGCCTCACTGGTTCGCATACTTAAGCAATGTAAAGCCGCTTCCGCCTAATTTTTATTGTTTCTTTTTTTAAGAATTTATTAAACTTTAAATAATATAATACAGAGGTGTAACCTAATTCTAAATTCGTCAAACTTTTACGTTTGATAACGAGTGTTCTGTGGTTAGCACCCCCCTCTCCCCACCAATTCGAAGATTTAGTTGGCTGATGGCGAGATAAATTGACGTTACTTAGCACTGACTTTAGCTTAGCCATGTGCCCGTCAGTACTGTGATGTATGAAAAGACCTCCGATGTGATGTATGAAACGTCAAGTACCGTGCACTTGACGTTTGACAGTTGTGTAACAGTGACAGGTATAGCGCTAAGCCAAAGGCAGTGCTAGTAACGGTTATTTATCTCGCCATCAGTGTTCGCGCTGGCTGTCCAAGATTAAGAAGCCTGTTCTACTGACCATAAAGCAAAACGTTTTGGCGTAAACAATCGTGCTGTTTTCGAATATTTTGTCGAGTGTATAATATATGCTATTTTTTACCAATTCCAGGCCGCGGCTTAGCTGGTAGCTTCGGCAAGATGAACATCAGAAAGTAGGAACATTTATTGCCAAAACATATTTTTTTACTATTAAGAAATCTGACATTATTAGTATAGGCAGACGGGCTGCGTTTCGATTGTTAGACGTTTCATTGTTATTTTAAATACTAGATTAGATTTAATGTTGCACTAATATTGATCTGTAATGTTCTACCTGCGTTCAATCATTTCATGAAATAGTTCTGTTATTTTCATGCATTTAATGGTAAGGTTAAAACATAAATCATTTCATGAAAAGATCTTTTCCAAGATCTAACCATAACCGATTGATACCGCCAATAAAAACTTATTTATGTTTCTATTTTTGTTTTAAATAAAGTGCATTGGCTACCGAATGTCGCTGTTAGACCGCTTAACATAAATCATCTTCTAAATATTTATATCTAATTTAGTATTAATTGCACTGAATTGCAGCCCCCCTGTTTACAATAAACCTTTGTTATTATTATTTTATGTTCTATCCTTAGGAAACGAAGTAAAAAAATGTTTCCTCTTTAATTTTCTCATGTACAAGTTACATGCTAAAATATGTCTTAAACACAATGATGTTATAAGTAAAAAAGTATAGATAGGTTACCCAAACGAAAATCTATCTTCAAAAACGGCACACTAACGCACACATACATTACACGTCAAAGTAGGATGACATGATTGAAGTAGTGCGAGTGAAAAAGAGATAAACGTCAAATGTCAACGCGATACTCAGTATCATGTTGGTCAATTGGCAAACTTTTAATGTGCCACTTTTTGACTGCATATAACCTATCTACACTTTTTTACTTATAACCATTCATGCTAGATAGTATTTCGTACATTGTCCAAATTGTTTAAGTAATGATTTTGATACAGGGTCTGGCTTATAAGACTAGTGTTAAGAATAATTTTATTAAAACTCTTTGACTTATATGTGTGACTTATTTCAAAGCAGTTTGTGTACAGGTGTTATTCAAACATCTTGAATATGATCAATGTGGTGACGTTATACATTCAACGTCAAAACATCAGGACGAACAGATAGTTCAAAATGTAACTTTGAAAACTGAACTTCAAGGCATGTTTCAGATTGAATACAGCTAAAATGAGAATGAGACAACTGCTATTCTGATAAAAACTTTGTTACGTCGACATAAAGTTGTTTTACTAGTTTCGATATTTTGAACAGTTTATTTGCTCCGACATTTTTGACACTGATTGTACGTACTATCCGTGCGAGCTAACATGGCACCTGGCTCGAACGAATGACATTTAAAGTAATAAGTGCAAAAAAGGAGTTGTTAGATTTTGTGCTAACACTATGACAGATGACAGATTACGCTAACACCAATTAAAAAATAATAAAAAATAGGAGACTCATAAAAATACTAACAAATTAATTAAAAGTAAAGAACTGCGGCTTCAAAATATATTTTTTGGATAATTTGTACAAAATACTACGTTTACGTTACGTTACGTTTTCATTTTTGTTTTTAACAAAATACTTAGAAACAATGTTGTAAAAAAAAAATTACGTGCACGCCTGAAAATCTGTTTCTGCACATTTGCCATTTTAGTTAAACTTGTGCCGTATGTATACAGTGATGCTAACGCTACTGCTAAGACGAGAGCGGGACGCCGCGCGGGGTCGCGGGGAAACGTTTGTTTTCGACCCAGGTGCCATGTTATCTCGCACGAGTAGTAGTTACCACCACCTGGTAAAGTTTTGCTGTGGCACTCAAGGGGCGCTTACAACTTATCTACATGGTACCGTTGATACAGTATGAGTATTACACAATATTCCATCTCATATAAAAGACCGGAACGCGAGTCATATCAAATAATAGTAGTTGATATTAAAATATTGTAGGCGGGCAGACCTATTGCGTGATTATGTACCGCGCGCCTGTACCTAATTATTTCATCAACAGGTCGATCTATATCTGTGAACAGGGGGCCTACCATGACATCTTAAGGCTAGTTTAGGCTAGAGTAGTTCCGCTGAGGGAAAGAGACAGAGCTATACAACTTCGCGAGGAGCACTTCGAGTCCTTTGACTCGGGCGCAAAAACCGACAACGACTGGAAGTAGACCCGATGCGAGCCGAGGTTGCACGATCGAAGCGAAGTGCCCTTCTACACTATCGTATTCGCTCAACTTCGACCAACTTCGCGAGTAGTGTAGAGCAGGCTTTAGATATCATCGTCGTGAATTCGTTTTTCCTAAGATAAAATATGTTTTCTGATGTAATACTCAACAACCACTCTTTATAGAACATATCTAGGCACTAGTAGCGAACAATCAAGTTTTGTAAGGCCTAAAACATACACAAGCGACGTAAGGCAGCAGGTGTGGAACAGGCGTGGCGCAGGCGTGCGCCGCTTCAAAACAATTTCATACAAAATGTATGCAGGCGACGTTTTTGAATTATACTGAAGCGACGAACGGCAACGAAACGGCGTGTCTGCGCCGCGTCGCAGACACGCCTGCCTTACGCCGCTTGTGTATGTTTTAAGCCTCAGAGGCAAAAATTCTACTTAGGGCTTCACCAAATTATTACACCCAGTGTTAGTTGTTATCCATTGAATAGAATTATTGTCATCGTGACAGTTTTTGTATCGATAAACCGTCAAAAATTAATATTATAATCTAAGGTTTAATAATGAGGAATTATTTTTACTAGGTATAAAAGATTGGTTAATTGTCCCTAAATCGAACACTGTAGTTTATACTTTATGGCATGACAATATTATTTGGCACTGGTTATTTTCCTCTGAACAAACAGTATTAAGTCTTAAGGACCTTGGCTTAAAGTTCAAATTGGAATGAAATATCTGAACAGCTATTCAAATGTTCGCTTTTGTGATTAGTTGACCAAGATATTGTTGACTACTGTTATGCTGGCACTAAATAAACTTTATAAATCCAGAGTTATGTTATATTTTGGAACGACAAAGGATAAAAAAAGATGTAAAGAGTAAAAAGCAACATTATTATAGGAACATTACTCGGTGTGTGAGAAGGCAAATAAATAAACGAGTTTGTTTAATTTTGTCCAAGAATGAGTTATCAAGTCACTCACAAAACTTTTCTTTATACTTTTCTGTTGATTTTGTTAGCATTCTTGGCTAAAAGAACGTATTTTATATGTGGTGGACAGATCTTAAACTTGATTATTTTATAAAATGTTCAACCAGTGTTTGACCATTTCATATAATAGTTGCGTCAATGTCATCATTTACCTAGCCTTTTTTCCCAACTTTGTTGGGGTCGGCTTTCAGCCTAATCCGATCCAGCTGGATACCTGTCTTTTACCTGAAGCGACTTCCCATCAGACCTTCACAACCCAGTAACTGGGCGACGCGATACCCCTTGGTTAGACTGGTCAGTTGTGTTCATGTAATAATCAATTTTAAGATCTAGCCACGACAATACATAATAGTTTATAAGTACATGAGTCTATTTTCAGTGTCATTAAAATTTATATAACTAAGTAGTTATTGATCTGACTGCAGATTTTGAACCTGCGCCATGTGATATAAGACTAAGAAATCACTTTAATTTGTAATTCATTTTGACAATTATAATTATAATTGTAGTTGATTTTGACTTTCATTTTTAACTGACCTTATTTGAGATATAAACCCTACGGCCTTACTAATAAACGCTGCATAAAGTTATGACAGGTTTATACGTCAAAAAATGTATGGTTACACAGGCTTTATTCATTGCATAACTTTACACAGTGATTATTAGTAAGGGCACTAATGTCTAAAACTAATCAAGACGCAATTCGTTGTTATATCTGTCACGCTTTTAAAATTTCAACTCTACTTGTTATGGTTTATGAGATAAAGCCCGCTGATAGACAGGCGGATGAAGAACGGGGCCTGAGGCGTCGTCCTAATTGGCATCGATCGTACGATGGCGCGATGCGTTAATTTTTCATCTCACGACGACGATCAAACGCATCGTACGATCGTTATTAAGCATTTCATGTGTTCACACGATTATTTGCGAGGTTCAAATAGGAAACTCTGATGAAATCTGTATGTTTAAACTTATCGCACGACGAGAACGCATCGCGCCATCGTGCGATCGCTCCCAATTAGGACAAGGCCTTAGACTTTTTAGTTCCAGATATCCTTTGACAATACTTTTGTTTCTAAGCCATTTTTTGGCTGTTGTTTTTGAAGATTTTAAAATTCCTAGCGAAGTAACCTTACAAGTTAACGATAATGGTACGTTTTCTTTGAACACCTACTTTTTATATTACATAAGTCATGGCCTAAACTCGCTCTTGAAACAAATCTTAGGAATAAAACAACAAAAAACTACCACCAACAAATCGAAATAAATATTTAATACACATCATTACGCCTTCATTTTAACAGTCTTAAACGTTTCCTCTCTGGGGTGTTCGTCGACAGTTTCGAGCTTAGTCTCCGGCTTATTTTCGACATCGACTTTGACTTCGACTTCGTGTGTCTCCGAAGCTTCCACGTCGACTTCAACTTCTCCGTGTGTCTCCGGAGCTTCCACGTCGGCTTTCTCTTTCTCGACTCTCTCTTTTTCTTCTTGAACGAGAGTACTCATGACCAATGTTGGTAACTCCTGCTTCTTTTGCGCAAGTCTCATTTCTACTAAGATACTTCTTATCAGTATGATTATGTATCCCTGGAACGCTGTAATGAAAATAATTGTATTATTAGAACCTAGTCTCAAGGAATAATATTATTCCTTGAGACTAGGTTCTATGGCTCAGTAACTTGGCCTTTCCCATTTGGGATAAATTAAGAAACAGAACAATATTAGGTATTATATACATAGTCATATGACATTGACATTATACAACGCATTCTCGTAAAACGGGCTATACGAGTATGGTATACAATGATTTTTTAGCCAACCAACCCAGTTATTTTGCAACTGGAATATTTTGAGATTAAACGCGAAAACATAAGCACTTTCCCGTCACTATTATATCAGACGGGACGGCACACCTACATGACCTGTGAGAACTCAAGGCGGTACTGCACCACTAACTTCCAAATTCTGGGTTCTCACTGAGAAAGTCGAATGGAACACCAGTAGCACTTAAGGCCACGAGAGCAACGGGGCAGTCTACATTGTCTCTGGGGTAAGCTGAAGGGCAGATGATTAAATATTATTTAAGTCTTGTCAAATTAAATCCATAGCAATACTGATATTATAAATGCGAATGTAATTCTGTCTGTCTGTCTCTTCTTCACGCCTAACCATTGAACCGAATTGAGTGAAATTTGGTACAGATATATAGTTTGGGACAGGAGAAAGGCGTTCGATAGTTTTCATCTCGGAAATTCCCCGGGAGCGGGAAATGTTATTCCACGCGGACGAAGTCGCGGGCGAAAGCTAGTATCCTATATACAATTTAGACGGATTAAAAACATGGCCACTAAAAATGTGTCGATTTACATTTGGATTTAATTTGACAGGACTAAACGTATCTTTGTCCTTTTCTTAATGCGACTGACGAGAAAGATGGATGGAAATTAACAATTTGATATTTTTGACTTTCACATGAACTCACCCAGGTTGAGAATCATAGCGATGGTGACGATGATGCCGATAGCAGCCACCACCATAGAGTAGAACATAATAGACGCTATGAGTGCAGCGAAGCAGTACATCATGTATACTCGCAGGAGCGCCATGTCTCTCTGTCAGCACATGTTAATTCATTAAAAACGTGGACGGATGGAGGGGAGGATTTTCAAAGAAACAACAATGGTAACATCTAACCCACTCTAACACTATAGATGCAAGACGGACAAATTGCCACAAGACAGAAGCGGCCGTCAGGAAACGAGTTGAGGAAAGCTACAATTGTTTCGGATACCGAGGCGTAGTCTTTGAGAGTCGCAAGACGACTACCGGCCACCGTTGTTGGCGCGGGCCTGCGGACGGCGAGCGATGGGTAGCTCGCCGCCCTACGGCCCGACTAGAACCAGGCCCGTGTTGACGGCGCGTTTTGTTCCACGCGCGCCTCTAAGAGCAGTCGGCACGTAACGGGGCTCAATGCCAATGCAATGGGTTGCGAAATAGTTCTTTCTAATAGTTACCGCGGCCCCGGAACATAAAGGGCATCCGAAGCAACTAGGGTGGGTTTTAGTTAGTAAAAGTCTGACACTCCCTCTCGCCCCGCCCGTCGGGAAAAGTCATTTGATGATATACCATCCTCAAAAAAAATGGTTTCAAATCCATGTAGCTTTAGGTACTGGTAGTTGGGTGTCATACCTAGTTTTTTGCGTATTTTGAACTCATTTTTGCAAAAACTAGCTAATTTTTTGACTGAATTTAAGTGCCTGTATACCTACGAGGTAATTTGAAATGAATGGCTTAATATACTTACCCGATATAAACCACATAATAGAGCAACGTTAAATGCCAGTTCGATGGAGTACGCCATAATGGGGAGCGGTTTCTTGGCATTATCTTCTAATATTACGTTTTGAACTTGTACCAGAATGGGCCAGAAGCTGTCATCAGCTGTACCTAATAAAGATATTACCTGAAATTAAGAAAACTGTGGTAATTTTGTGATTTTGGAAAAGTATCTTATCTTTTAATTCACTTTTCACGTTGGGTAACGTTCATTTCAGTTTCTGCTGCAACAAGTATATTTGTCCATTAATTTATCGTAAAATTCTGACTGACATAAAATATAATATCTTTACTTTTCATTGTGTATATATGTTACAAATTTCGATGTTTAAATACTCTATTAGTATATTATGCACATTTGTTGTATGAATACCTAACTTTTACCATCGACACCGCTAGCGGATAAGTCGAAGACCAAATTGCCAAATTGTATTTAAAAATTCAAATAACTCAGTGTTAAGGTTCTAAATCATTTTTTTAGATGAGGACATGTCAAGATTGATTGTCTTTAGTTAAATACCGAAACTAATGGGGTATAGCTATTATCTCCTAGGTCTCCTACCTACAAACGTGTCTCCACCTTGACCTACACTCGAGGTTTAGGGCCGGACACCACTAACGCGGAGAGATGTGTCGTGTCGTGCAGCTTTCATTATTTTTACACCTCACTCACCACTTAGCTTTAGCGAATACAGTATCCTATTAGTTATTTACGAGACATTTCCGCATATCTCCACTTTGGTAGAGGTCCGGGCGGGGCCTTAGTGTCCGACTGTCGCCATGTGGTCGCCAAGTAAATGAGTGACTTCACTTATATCATTTCAAGGATGGATGCACGCTTCTGACGGTGCTAAACTATTGGCTAACTACTGGACCTCCATGCAGGTCAGTCAATTAGCAAGCAACTGATTTTTTGACACAATTACATCAAAATACAAGAAATGTCGTTATGGCCCAGTGGTAAAGAGCCCGCTTCTCATGTAATGAGTTGTGGGTACGAATCCATTGTACTTTCTAAAGTTTATCTTGGACATCACTGACATCCTGAGCCTTCGGAAAGCATGTAAAGCCATTCGTCCCAGTTGTCATTCGTAGAACCTTGACAGTCGTTAAGGATAGTCAGCCAGAAAATCTGACGAGTCTAATCTAGGGGTATCTTGTGGACCGGCAACTGGATTGGTGGAGTTCTGATAGGCATTTGCTTCACGTAAAACACCGGTCTCCAGCTAGACTAGAATATAATAGGCTGGTTTCAAGTAGGTATTAGAAGTTTGGGCTCCTTCTTTATCTATACCTTCATGGTGGAGAAAAGGCTATGGAGTTGATGACATTAAAAACAAAAAAGCACTTACCGCTAGAATTATATTAAAATATCCAATAATCATCAAGCCAATTCGAACAGGAATGAACCAGCAACACCAATCCAACTTAAAATAGACCACTGCATTCTTGACAAAGTTGAATTTACCCATTTTGCACGTTTACACAGACGGACATCCAACTGAATTGTACCAAAAATGCCACCGCATTACAATTTATTTGTTTTAATTAGGATGTCGGTTAATTAGAAGGTCGGTAGAAATTATTATGTGCTAGTAATTGCGCTAATTCTATGCGGTAACTGTCGGACGTTGTGGTGGTCAGTTTATGGAGCTGTATGCCTATGAATAGGGATAGGGCCTTGTATTAATAGTGAATACGATGTAGATAATGTGGAATAACGATGTACTATCCAGAGCTTTTAGTTGTAGCTACACTTCAAAAATACCTTGATAAAGAACTTTAAAAAAAAATTTGAACAATCTATTTAAAAAAAAATCTTACATTACAATTTTCTTTATAAATTGAACGTGAATTGAGGTATGTACCTACTTGGTTACTGGTACAGACAGTAACAAAAGTAAATAAACGCAGGTAATAGATATTTTTACATTATTATCCTTTTTTTTTTTTTGGTGAGTGGGAAATCATCCAATGACTGCACCCGTCCTGGGTGCGACGGGAGGGCGTGTCAGACTCTTACTGACTAAAACCCACTCATGTTCCTTCGATTGCCCTTTATGTTCCAGGGTCACGGTAACCACTATAAACATTCCGCAACCCCACATTATTATCCTTGAAAATTGACGCATAATTTTACAACGGATAATATAACATACACCTTTCGATATTTTAATTTATTCCATAACATTTTAATAAACTTAAGTTTTCGTACCTAATCCATCCACTGTTCGCACTGATCGTACACAATCACACTGATTGGTAAAAGGCAAATTATTTTTAATTTACAATAAATAATAACGTATTCATCAGGGATATTGTGACAAATAAAAAGAAAATATTAGTTTAGTAGTGATAATATTTTTATTAAATCTTTATTATTAATTTATAACAAAATTTTTACTCGACTCTCAAGGCCTTCATAGTTCTTTCAACTTTTCAGACACACGTCCACAACACAGTTCAGCAAAAAAAAGGATTTTTCGAAATGTATCCAGTAGGTACTTTAATCACTATTGGTTGGTATTATAGGTACTTTATTATTACATTTTATTATTATTAGGTGAATTTACGAAGCACCATGTTTTATATACCTACCTATTTTTTCAAGATACATGACTCAAAAAATCGTAGCTACAGTCGTGAAAATATACTTTTTTCTTGGAAAACATAAATATTAAGGCAGTGTTCAAACATCATCCAAAACTCCAAACTAATATTATAAATGCGAAAGTAACTCTGTCTGTCTGTCTGTTACGCTTTCCCACTTAAACTACTGAACCGATTTGAATGAAATTGGGTACAGATATAGTCTGGGACCCGAGGAAGGACATAGGATAGTTTTCATCCCGGAAATCCCGCGGGAACGGAGAGTATTCCACGCGGACAAAGTCGCGGGCAGAAGCTAGTATGAAATAATTTTTGATAAAATTATGCAGAGTATATAATTTGATTTGAAGGGATTATGTTATTTTTTTTATTGATGTATTAAAAAATAGGATTACTTATTTCGTTGAATGATTTCATAGCTCGCTCATCAATATTGCTTTAGTTTTGCTTTAGTATATTATTATCGGGTCAAATTTGACCAAAAATGGAAATACCGCCTATCAAATACAGTACTTACATGCTAAATAATCATCACTTTATTTATTGTTTTTAATCTTCATACTATTCTCTTATGAATTTATTCCTGTTAAAAAGCGACGGTGATAGTTTATTAAAAAAAAGAGTTATTAGTTAAGTTTCGTCTTTACATTTAAAGCTGGTATATTGCTGAGAGAGCAATAAAAATGCTCGAATTCCATATCTACGTCGCTTTGTAGATTTTGGTTACAGTTTTAACAAAATTAAAAAAAATACCGTCTTTTATTTACTACACTGACTAGTACGATTTTAGTGTCGTAACAGTAGATATCTAAAGCAAAAAAAAAGTTTGAGGAATTACGTGGAAAATTATATTATAGATTATGTACTGCCTTTATCTCAGCTGCGTGTCAGTTATTTTAATTTTTTCTTTAATCGGCACCAAATAGCATTTGATTAATTATTATTGAATTTTGTTTTTCTTAAGTTTTTTTTTTTCACTTTTTTATCAACCAAGTTTTTTTCCCTTGTTACAAAAATCATTAATCATAATTATTACAATAATAATATGACTTGGTACATAAAGCTATCTAAAGAATATCGGAATAAACATTAAAAGATGCATGCTGCTAGCTATTTTCTCATAATAATGGCATTAAAGTTATAAATAATTTATTTTATGCGTTATATAACATTTATTTGTATAAACTTAATAATAACGTGAGAAAACATGACTTAAAATATTTAACAATAACTACATTATTTAATTTAAAAAATCTAACATTACCTCCATATTATTTAAAAATAAATTTAAGCCAGCAATACTTGGCAACCCTGTAATATAAACCCGAATAAAAACAAAAACATAAGAAAATAAACATTTATTTGTGAACATTACACCACATTGGTTGAACGTAGGTTCATTACATTATATACCATATGAATATGTACTACATACTTCATTTGAAACTTAAGTGTGCTGTTGGATATTTTAATATTTCTATATAATATAATACTAGCTGCCCGCAGCGGTTTTACCCGCGTCTGTTTCACGTCGAAATTAATAAGAAAAAAATACAGCAACTCTTTTAGATACTTTACAATTTTGAAAACTCAATTGACTGCTTACTTGTTTCGACACAACCAGAAATCGTATTTTTATAGATTGAAGATCTTATTTAGAAGATCCGATTATCTTCGCATAGTCATCAAGTTACGTCACAAGGTGTTATTTGCATAAAAAAATGTGTATAAAAAGTATATCGAGTAAGGAATTGAGTATGAAGTTATATTAACTGTGTTATACACCAACAGCACACCTCAATTAACACAACTTTACTTCATAAGAGCATGTACCACAGCATTAGCGTTTAACGCCTTCAAATCAGTATAAGTCTGTCCGGTGCCTACAAACACTATAGGTTGGCCAGTGATGTACGTCATCGATATCGCAGCGCCGACTTTATCATCGATAGTATCGAACTTGGTCAGCACTATTCCATCGATAACATGCGGGTTTGTGGACGAACTGTGGTCAGCTAAGGCCTGGTTGAACTTAACCAATTGGTCGACTGCCTCGTTGCCTACTAAAGCCTCGCCTACAAAAAGCACCATGTCTGGTTCGTTGACTTTGATGAGTTTGGCGAGAGCTCTCATGAGAGGCTCGTTGTCCTGCATGCGGCCGGCGGTGTCGATCAGAACGACGTCGATCTTCGAGTCGTTTGCGTAGCGGATCGCTTCCATTGCTATGCCGGCGGCGTCTTTGCCTGTGGTGAGAAAATAAGTAAGTAAACAGACAAGACAACATTATTTACATTAACGGGATGGTCCCAACTTGTCAAAAGGACAAGATTTATGGAATTGGCAGTGTAACAGAAGCAGTTGTTCATCATATTTAGATTTTACTAGCTTCTGCCCGCGGCTTCGCTCGCGTTAGAAAGAGACAAAACGTAGCCTATGTTACTCTCCATCCCTTCAACTATCTACACTTAAAAAATCACGTCAATCCGTCGCTCCGTTTTGCCGTGAAAGAAAGACAAACAGACAGACAGACAGGCACATTTTCCCATATATAATATTTTTTTTGGTGAGTGGGAAATCATCCAATGACTTCTCCCGTCCTGGGTGCGACGGGAGGGCGTGTCAGACTCTTACTGACTAAAACCCACTCATGTTCCTTCGATTGCCCTTTATGTTCCAGGGTCACGGTAACTATTATAAACATTCCGCAACCCCGGCAGGCGTTGGCCCTGTTGGGCCCCTCCCTGTGCTGACTCCTTCTCTTTGAGGCGCGCGTGGAACAAAACGCGCCGTCTACGCGGTCCTGGTCCTAGCCGGGCGGCGAGCTACCAATCGTGAGCCCATTTATAATATTAAGTATGGATTGCTGATTGGAAACCCAAAAGTTTTGAATTCAGTTTACGAGGTTTCCTAGTCAGTGGGATATGGAAGTCTGAAAAGAACTTGCTCCTTATAAAATTCGGTTATCGAGTTTTCAGCTACATCCAGTTAGACCACACACCTATTCTAACATAAACGAGGTAAATGGTTATTGCACTATTATTTATTCTGGGTTAAGTCAGTAATTGTACGTAAGTTATTCTTCATGCATTTTGTTTGTATATATTTTTTGTGCGTATAATGAAGAACATTTTTTGGCAATATTTAAAAAAAAAACTTGCTGTTCCTCGCGGGTTCACCCGCGTTACGTTAGGTTTTTGGTTACTGCTTCGCTCCTGTAGGGCATAGCGTGATATAATATAGCCTATGTTTTTCTAATGAAAAAAGAATTTTTGAATTTGACTACTGGATCAAATTCAAAAATTCTTTTTTTGAGTTGTTAGTTACATACCAAAATACAAAATATCTTTTCTCTTTATAATATCAGTATGGAAGTATAGATTATTTTCATTGCCAAACCCACCATATCCCTTCTCATACAGATGCACCATCTTCCGTCCGCCGTGCCTGCTCTCCGGATGCAGCGCGTTGAGATGTCTGGTGTGAGTGCGCAGTTGTTCTACAGCGCCGGCACGGAATGTATCACACGCAGCTATCAGCACCGACATGTCGTTCTCGATTAGCCAGAAGCAGATCTTAGCCAGGTTCGTTGATTTGCCGACGCCGTTTACCTAGAAAATTATATTTATTTAATAAACCTTCGAGCACACGTGATTTGAGACTCAATAGACAGACAACAGCAGTGACAGCCGGCTGTCGCTTGGTCGTTAAGGTTAATCTTAACTTTAAGGATAAAGGTTGTACCTTTGTTTGGGAGGATTTAATGCACTGGACTTTCTCTGCCAGACAATCGAGGCAACATGGAAGGTGTTTTATTTAAAAAAGAAATATTAGAATCATATTATTTAGGCTGTTGTATAATGAATAGGCTGAGTTTAAATAATTGTCACAGAATATTTTTGCTATATGTTGAAGCTTTTAAATGACAACCTCTAAAACTTATAAGCATATTTAAAGACCTTAGACTATAAGTTTTCTGAACAATAAATAAATTAAAATATAATAATAGTACGTACCCCACAGAAAGCAGTAACGTAAGGTCTTCCTTGTTGCTTAGCATGGATACAATCGCGGAGGATGTCCACACGTCTCTTGGGCGACAGGATCTGTACCAGCGACTCGGTCAAGGTCGCCTTCACGGTCTTGGCCACGCTGTCGAATGTTCCCAGGACCTGACGATAAGTATAAATAAATAATAATAAATAAATAAATTGTTTATTTGAAAGTAAGTAAGGCATAATACAATAAAATTCTTACGTGTTAAATTACAGTACAATTGCATATTTACCTGAACTAGGTTAGAAACCTGTGACTCAGGTCAGGAAATGCTTATTTAGTTAAATATACTTATGAAATAACAATTACAATATACAGTACCAACATTAAAATTAAACAGTATTTAGTCCACATTAAATAAGCACAAAATATAATTCATTTACATACTAGTAATAAATCCTCTGTCTCCTTATATGATATACTCTGTAAATATTTATATAGTAATTGTTTACAGCAAAAATAATTTAAGTTATACATACCTAATAATCTATTGTACAAGAAAGGACCTAGGAAAGTAAAAAATCTTTCTACAAAGACATGTTTTGTTGTTGAATTTGCAGCACATACAATATCAAACCGCCTCTTGTTAGTAATTTTGTATGGAAGCAGGGTATGTTGTTTCAAAACTAAGTGCAAAATAAACAGCTGGCGCACTGTCAGCACTTTGCAGGTCTTATACAGTAAGTCAGTGGGAAAGAAGAAGGGATGAAAGTTGGCCACTTTTAAAATTGCTCTCTGGGCTCGTTCAAGAGGAAGTAGGTTAGTTTTTAACGCGCCACCCCATGACGTAATACAATATTGTATGATGGATTGACCCAGTGCCAAATAAACTTGTGTAATTAGTTTTGAATCAGAGATTGATCTGAGCACTTTAAAGACGTAGATTAATTTTCGTACTCTTTTAACCAGGCTGTCGATATGTTGTTTAAAAGAGAGGTTTTCGTCAATCATAACTCCAAGGTATTTAATGCAATTAGTTTTGGTAATAACAGGACAATCACACAGGTTCATCGAGCCATTGGAACATTGATGTGCAGTGAGGTGAAAGTTAGTAAAGTCAGGGTTTGTCTTGCGCATGGAGAAGTGAATATATGTAGTTTTGTCAGTATTTAGGGTTAGCAGGTTATCTCGAAGCCAGTTATTTACAATATTAAAGCCTTTCTGTGCATCATTATACAAAGCCTTGACGCTACTAGCGGTAAATATTAAAGCGGTGTCGTCGGCGTACGTTATAATTTTGCAATTTTTGATTTTGAGGCTACAGAGACTATTTATGTAAATAAGAAACAATGTAGGGCCCAAAATGCTTCCCTGGGGAACTCCAAAAGTAGTATTTTTCTGCTCGTCACTTGTAATATTGTCTATTCTAACGCATTGGTATCGATCGGCTAAATAATCGGCTAATAGTTGCAATGGCGTACCTCGTATACCTATGTCCTCTAATTTGTTTAAAAGTGAAGAAATTGATATTGTGTCAAAGGCTTTGGCTAGATCCAGAAAAATAGCCAAGGTCTGCTGCCCTTCATCGAGAGTTTCCGTCACATGGTTTATCAGGCTGTGTACGGCATCATTTGTGGATACTGTTACGTAGGTAGGTATAGGTGACGTAAGTGTCGATTGTTCAGGGCACATTTACTAGAAAATTCGGGAAAGTTCCACGACGTTCTAGAACGTTCGATGGAGTTCCGAGGGGTCATTCGAGAAACTTCCAGATCATCGTCGATCATTCGCGATGTTACTGGAATGTTCTCGAATGCACCTGGGTACCTCGGGTTGTCGAACTTTCTAGAAAATGTGACCGAGATATAAATAGCGGCCGTGTCGGCACGCGTCTCAGTTCAGTTTTGGAAACGAAACGGTGAACATCGCCGCGAAGCGGAACTACGACTGCGATACGAAGTGTGTTTTGTGTTGTTTTGTGTTTGTGTAGTTTGTGTTAGTGAAGTGTTTTGCGTTTGTGAATTCTAATAAAGTCAATCGTGTTTTTTCGAGTAAAACTGTTATTTTAATTTATCCCGAACCCCAGCTCGTAACAATTGGTGTCAGAAGTGAGGGATAAATCATGCCGGTTTTACCGAAGGACGACGCGGAAGGAATCCGTACGAGGAGCCAACGCCAGCAGGAGGTGGACCAGAGGCGATTTGACTCCACCTCGGGGCAGACATCGGGTGGTGATCTACCGACGACGGAGCCAGCGTCAGCTCAGGTATCTGGTGTTTCTGCAGCACCGGTGACAATGGACTTTACTGCCCTGATGGCAATGATGCAAGAACAGGCCCGACGTCAAGAAGAACAGGCCCGCCGTCAAGAAGAACAGGCCCGCCGTCAAGAAGAACAGGCCCGCCGCTTGGAGGAACAGCTGCAGCGCGATAAGGAAGAGCAGGCCCGCCGACAGGAGGAACAGATCCTCCTGATCAAAGACCTACATGCGACGTTCGGCAAAGATATTGGAGCCGTGAAGGAAAAGGTTGGGCTTCACGAGAACCGTATCCTCGAGGCCGAAACCAAGATCGCTGACATCCAGAAAACGTTGGCATATCTTAAGTCTGGTGGAGGTGAGATTGCGGCCCCTGTTGTTGCCGCACCATCAGTGCGTGGATTTAAAGCGCCTCCTTTCGACGGAACATCTTCCTGGTCCGCGTACAAGCTCCAATTTGAAGCTGTCAGGAAAGCGAATGCGTGGACGGATGCGCAGGCAATGACCGCACTCACCTTGGGTCTTCGTGATCAGGCTTTGATGGTGTTAGAGACTCTTGGCAACAATGCGACTTACGAGCAGTTGCTTGAAGCCTTAGAGTCTCGATATGGGGACGCTCACCTGGAGCACGTCTTTCGTGCTCAGTTAAAGGATCGCGTGCAGCGCAGCGGTGAAAACCTGCAGCAGTGGGCTCTGGAGGTGGAGATACTGGTACGAAAGGCATATCGATCTGCGCTTGCCCTCATCAACGTAAATTTGGTGCAAGCGTTCGTCAATGGCATACGGAATTTTGAAGTCAAGGTTGCTGTGAGACTTGGGCACCATGTGACGTTGAAAAGTGCCTTGGCCCATGCCTTGGAAGTAGAGGCAGTAAGGCATGATCATTGTGCCCACCGTATTAGCGAGGTTGCGGCATCACCTGTGCGTGACTGTTTGAGGTACAGTCCCACGTGTTACAATTGTGGAGGGAAGGGTCACATTAGATTGAGTTGCCCTAAGTGACGTGATGCTAACAAAGACCTGTCCTGGAGAAGAAGGGCAGCTCATGTCACCATCCAGAAGCAAGAACGACAAGATACGCCTGTCGCAGGCGGAGAACGAGAGATTGCTCCCCGAGGTGGAGATGTACAAATACGAGGACGAGAAGTAGAGGCAGTACATCGGGGCGTGGAACCAGCTGGAAGTGTATTTGTTCAGCGTGAAGCTAGTGCTGGAAGATGTGATAGACAAGAGGACAGCGAGGAGTGCGTAAAACGAAGCGCTCAACTGGCTAGACAACAGCAGCTTAGCGGAACATGAGGAGTACGGGCGCAAGCTGAAGGAGTTGCAGCTCGTGAAAGCGCCCGTCATAGGCAAGAAGCTGAAGCAACAGTTCCCGTCAGGATGTTAAGAACAAACTTTAGCGATGAGGCGAAGAAAACCGTACAGCGTGCCAGACAGTCAGGTCAGCAGATGTCTGAGAGGATAAAGACATGCTTTTACCGGAAGATGAACAATAGCGGATTTGAGGAAGGTTCACTAGTGTGGTTGCATAACCCAGTGCGTAGCAAAGGAAAGTCACCTAAACTACAGGCAAAATGGGATGGACCATACCAGATTGTGACCAAAATCAATGACGTCACCTACCGGATACGGAAGAGTACGAGAACTGCGCCTAAAATTGTTCACGTAGATCGGTTGGCACGATACTACGGGAATAATGATGCTCGGGACGAGCATGTCTTAGGAGGGGGCAGTGTTACGTAGGTAGGTATAGGTGACGTAAGTGTCGATTGTTCAGGGCACATTTACTAGAAAATTCGGGAAAGTTCCACGACGTTCTAGAACGTTCGATGGAGTTCCGAGGGGTCATTCGAGAAACTTCCAGATCATCGTCGATCATTCGCGATGTTACTGGAATGTTCTCGAATGCACCTGGGTACCTCGGGTTGTCGAACTTTCTAGAAAATGTGACCGAGATATAAATAGCGGCCGTGTCGGCACGCGTCTCAGTTCAGTTTTGGAAACGAAACGGTGAACATCGCCGCGAAGCGGAACTACGACTGCGATACGAAGTGTGTTTTGTGTTGTTTTGTGTTTGTGTAGTTTGTGTTAGTGAAGTGTTTTGCGTTTGTGAATTCTAATAAAGTCAATCGTGTTTTTTCGAGTAAAACTGTTATTTTAATTTATCCCGAACCCCAGCTCGTAACAATACTTTAGCCCTAAAACCAAACTGTGAAGGTGAGAATAGACGATATTTTTCAAGGAAATTAATTAACCTACTGTTTATAATTTTTTCAAGTATTTTTGATAGAGCAGGGAGAAGAGATATAGGTCGGTAATTGCTAATTAAATCCTTGCTTCCAGATTTAAAAACAGGAATTACTATTGCTTTTTTGAGGCATCTTGGAAAAACTCCGTTTGAAATACAAAGCTTAAATATGTAGGTTAAGTGTGGGGCAAATATATGCTTGAAAGTCTTAAGGACCTTATTACTTATATTATCCCACCCCACTGCACAGTCATCCTTCAGACCAGCAATAATACGAGTTATTTCGTTGATGTCAATATCTAGTAAAACGAAAGTATTGGGGCTACTGCTGCAGGGCGGGATTACAGAAGCGGACGTTGTTTGGAGATCACGTTTCGGGATCTGTTCGGCCAGGTTTTTTCCTATATTTATAAAGAAATTATTTACATTGTTAGCTGACAAAAGCGGTGAGGAATTGGTTAGTAGTAAATTCGAGATTGATTCACGCTGTTGTGAGATGTTAGTGACATTTTTAATATGTTTCCAAAGCTGTTTTGTATTTTTTCCGGCTTTGTTCAATTGGTTTTTGTCGTAGTTAATTTTTATTCGTTTTAAGAGATTGTTGCAGAAATTTCTATATCTCTTATATGAACAAAGGAGCACAACGTTTTCAGGATATTTTTTCGCTCTTTGATGTAATTTGTCCCTATGTTTAATACACCGAATCAGACCAGGGGTAATCCATGGTTTGATATTATAATATTTCTTACTTATTTTTATAGTTTCCGTGTTACGTGATATAGCTTGTTGGACATTATTTATAAAGTATGTTAAGGCAATATTGGCGTCATCAGTATTGTAAACTGGGCCATAGTCAATATTGTGCAAATCATGCTCAAGTTTGTGTATATTTAATTTAGACTTGCATTGAAAACGAATTTGCTTAGGCAGCGTTAAATTTATTGTTAGTAGGACAGCGTGGTGGTCAGTAATTGTTGAGTTAGTGACAAGCGTTTTGTTTGGTAAGCTAGATTTCAGTATCATATGATCAAGGCATGATCCGCTCTGGTGGGTAGGCAGTGTATGAGTTGGGAAAAGCCCGTGGTAAGCGCACACATTTAGGTACTCTTGAGTTCCTGCGTCGCCACTTTCCGAAACAATGTTAATATTAATATCTCCGGTTAAAATAATATTTTTAAAAGAACTTAGTTTCTGAAGTATCTGATTTAAAGATTTGAGAAAAGGGTCTAAGTTTTTTACAGACGGTGACCTATACATAGTAATAATTGCTGTGGTTACACCGATTTTAATTACCAAGCAGTTAGTCATGCAGCCTTGTAAACTAGGTTCCTCTACTTCAACATGCAAAGATTCTTTAGAATAAATCACCACACCGTCATTTTGATTATTGCTAAAAGTGCTATGAATTGAGGTGTATCCGGAAATAACTGGTAGATTATTGTGTTGATCGGATAACCAACACTCCGTTAGTACTATTATATCACATTCAAAATTTAGTCGATGCAGAAAAATGTTAAAGCTGTCTATATTTTTGTTAATACTACGAATGTTCTGGGTGACAATGGTTAGTGAGTTCGGGTACTGGAATAAATATTGCTGACAGTCTTCAACATCACATGTTTTTGCCTCTGTTACGATTACGTTATCAATTTCGTTAATTATATTGATATCCATTAATAAACACTAAATAAACTAATTACGTCAAAAATATATCTAGTATGCGACGCTCTTAGGCGCCTTCATAGTCTATAGAATTAATGTACCTCTTTTCGGCGGCTATTTTAGCAGGACAGTATGTATCGCCGGTCTTGTGGTCAGCCTGTTTTTTGAAATGCAGACAGGTTGCACATTTAGGCGCCTCGGCTTTTTTTGAGCACTCTTGGGCTGAGTGACCTCCTTCCCCACAATGTCCACATGTAGGAGCCAAAGTTTTGCACGTCTTGGCCGCATGACCATATTGTTGACATTTAAAACATCTAGTTACTAAGGTAAAATCACGTACAGGGCAAGACGTCCAGTTAATAAATACTCTGTCCTGTGTTATGAGGGCCTTACGGATGATTGCTGGTACTTCTAAAATGTAGTTGCAATTCTCCGCATCCTTCTTGCCCGATTTATGGCTCAGTTTTATAGAGGCCAGAAATGTGGTACGGGACATAGATGGGATTTTGTCGGCTACATTCTGTTCGTATATGCTTTTAAATACCTCGGACTCCTCCAGTGAAGACGGGACACCAATTACAATAATTCGTGGTTTTCGTTTTTTCGGCTCGTCGACGGTTAGGCCTGAAGTGGACCGCTGCACTGTTTGTTTCAGTTTTTCAAGGTCATCTTTGGTTTCGGTACTAATTACTACTCCGCCTTTGCTGATATTGCGAACTCCGCGAACTTTCAATTTTAATACTTCAGGGCTGATGATATTCTGCACAATTGTCTTGGTTTCATCGCTGGTCTTGGTGATGTCATTAGGGTAGATGGCGACGGCACTGAAGGAGTTAGGGCGAATAAAAGTATTTGTACCTTTTTTTACCATTTCGGCAAAGGATGTGGCGCTTGCCGCAACTTGCTGCGAACAGGACTCTTTAATGGACTGCTTTATTTCTGTTAAGCATTTTGCTAGGTCTCTCTCTTTGGTTATAGAATTAAGGCGCGTATGGGTTTCCAGGGCTTTTTGTTTCAACGATTGGTATTGGACAGCCATTTGTCCAACGCCATGTCCGATTTTCCGGCAAATATTGCTTATTCTTAATTTCTGTTCCGAATTAAGTTTTCCATCGGCTGAAATAGAACAGACCTCATTCAGGCACTGTTCAATTGAGCTCATCCAGTTTTCAATTTCTGGGGTTGATATTAGTTCAACTTTCTCCTCTTTTTCTTGGCCCGTACCCTGAGTCGGTGCTGGTGAAGGTGGTGGAGAGCGGCGCGTCATGCCGCTCCGGTTAAACGGACTGGCCATAGTTTAACGTATTTCTTTTAGTTCATTCTATGAAATTTTAAACGTAAACAAACTATTACACAGAAGTACACTAATGTAGGTCACTGTTATGCAATTTATTATTTATAAGTATTTGATTTTTGCATCGATGGACACGTCTGTATGCGTTCAGTGCACAATGCGCACAATCCAGTATTGTTTACAATTAAAATTGGCACTGATGCTATTTCAGATGAGATCGATTCGAGACGAATATACTTTCATACTCCAGGGAACTACCGAGAAATTTGTAATGTAAATGCCCATCTTGGGAGTTCGTTAGAACGTCAGACCCAACACTCCACCACAAGGAGTGGCTGTTCCCGTTTGAGAAAACCTGCCACGCTGGCAAGGAAGCACGCAAATTTGCGCTGTCGTTAAACCTCACCCAGCTGGTAAACGTTGCGACGCGGGTACCTGATGTTGCTGACCACACACCCAATTGCTTGGACCTTCTACTGACAACGGATCCGGATCGGCACTCTGTCTCGGTCTCAGCTCCGCTGGGGTCGTCAGACCACTGTCTGGTGAAATCCGTATCGGTCTGCTCCCCTCCGGATCTCAGCCCAAAGGGCACGAGGAGAGTGTGGCGATACGAGTCAGCAGATTGGGATGAGATGCGGCAATTCTTTGCGTCTTTCCCTTGGCGGTCGGTCTGTTTTTCTTCTTGCGACCCCTCATGTTCTGCTGAGGCTATCGTGGATGTGATTCGGCAGGGAATGGAATATTTTATTCCGTTCTCCGACCTCTCGCTTGATCACAGAACTCAAGCATGGTTCAATGCGGATTGTGCTCGGGCTGAGGCCCTTAAACAGTCTGCATACCTGGCTTGGGTGCAAGCCCGCGACACCAAAGCAAGGGCCCAGAGGGTTCGTAGGAAGAAAAAAGCCTATAATACTGCCGCCAAGTCCTGCAAAAAGGTGATTCGGAAGGCTCGATTTGACCATATCAGTCGAATAGGGGCCAGACTTGCGTCCTACCCTCCTGGTAGCAAGCAATTTTGGTCCCTATCCAAAGCGGTCGAATCCAACTTCTGCCGTCCCACATTTCCACCGTTGCAGAAACCCGACGGTACGCTGGCCCACTCCGCAATAGAGAAAGCGAACCTGTTTGCTTCCCTATTTGCGAGCAACTCGCGTCTTGATGCAGGCCTCCATCAACCACCTACTATACCTCATTGCGATTCCTCAATGAAGGATATTGCTGTTCACCAAAAAGAGGTACGGAGGGTTCTGCTGAATTTAGACGTAAATAAAGCCAGCGGACCAGATGGAATACCTGCGCGAGTACTTAAGCAGTGTGCGCCTGAGTTGTCGCCTGTATTGACACGTCTATACCGCCTCTCTCTCCAAACTAGAACGGTGCCAAAATCCTGGAAGCTTGCTAATGTGCAGCCAGTGCCCAAAAAGGCAGCCGCGCCGACCCCTGTAACTATCGACCAATCGCCATCACCTCCATGCTCTGTAAAGTCATGGAAAGGGTTCTAAATAACAAACTGTTGGCATACCTAGAAGACAACAATCTACTCAGTGACCAGCAATATGGCTTTCGCCGTGGTAGGTCTACTGGAGATCTTCTAGTGTATGTTACACATTGCTGTGGCGAAGCCATTGAGAAAAACGGCGAAGCCCTTGCCGTTTCGCTCGACATCTCAAAGGCTTTTGACAGGGTTTGGCACGCTAGTCTCCTTAGCAAGCTTCCTGCTTTTGGCATCCCGGCTGACTTTTGTAGCTGGGTATCAGACTTCTTGACGGGACGGTCGATCAGAGTGGTCATTGACGGCTGCTCTTCGGACCTTATGGCCATTGATGCCGGTGTTCCTCAAGGGTCTGTCCTTTCTGCAACACTATTCCTGCTCCATATAAACGATATGCTAAATCCTAGCATAGTCGGTTACGCAGATGACAGTACCGTTGTAGAGAGATATCTGGCCAGCGCAAAAGACAGTAGGGACGATATACGTTCACAGAGAGAGGCCATGGTAGAGCGAGTGAACTTTGCCTTGAGTCGTGTGTCCCAATGGGGCCATCACAATCTAGTGCAGTTCAATGCCGCCAAAACGCAAGCGTGTCTGTTCTCCGCTAAACGGAGCCCATTCGACCTGGCCCCTACTTTCCGAGGTGCACCTGTAAATGTAACCGGCTCCCTAGAACTCCTTGGCATGGAGTTGAGTTCTGACCTCAACTTCGGCACTTTCATCGAGTCCAAAGCACTGACTGCGGCGAAAAAGCTGGGCATCCTTAACAAGGTTAAGCGATATTTCACGCCGGGACAGCTTCTAACGCTTTATAAAGCTCAAGTCCGATCGTGTATGGAGTATTGCTGTCACCTATGGGATGGCTCAGCCAAATACCAACTGGCCGCATTGGACTCGGTAGAACGCAGAGCCAGGAGGTTGATTGGCGACAAGAAGCTGGTGGCCCAACTACAACCTCTAGCACATCGGCGTAAAGTTGCCTGTCTGGCGGTGTTTTACAGATTGCACTTCGGTGAGTGTGCTCATGAGCTACACGAGCTCATTCCCCCGTCCCCGTTTTTCCACCGGACATCTAGACGTACGGCGGGATACCACCCTTTCTTGGTCGATATTCCTCGTATCCGCACGCAGCGTTTCTCGAATTCCTTTATTATGCGCACCGCAAAGGAATGGAATTCCCTGCCGGCGTCTGTGTTCCCAAATGCATATAACCCGGATGTATTCAAGAGACGAGTGCATAGGCATCTTTTGGGTGAGCTCGCTCCATCGTAGGCCCCGTCTATGCCCTCGGGCTAGTCTGGGACCAAGAGCAAGCCCATATGTAATATAAAAAAAAAAAAAAAAAAAACTCAGCAGTCAAAAATGCAGAGTATACATACGGCCGTATAGAATACTGCCGGTAACTAAGACACTGCTGGCTGGTGCTTCTTGCAGATATGGATCTAGTGGATTGAATAAGTCTCTTTCTACCCATATGGAAAATATTCGTATAGACTTCGAGTTTTGGACAACGACAGTGGCGTACCCAACGCAAGGCTAGATTTTTACCTTGTATTTAGAGGACAACACTTGATAAAGGCAAATAGCCGCAAAAATGTCTCACCTTTCCTTCCAGCTTGGTGGCGACAGAGTCGCACAGCTTGTTGGCGATGTCAGCGGCGACGTTTTTCCCGATCAGGTGGTCCTGCATCTTGTCCAGCACCGGCCGCATCGCTTCCTCCGTTAGGGCCTTGGACCCTACTAAACCTGGAACATAAAATATAAAAATAATTTTGAGACCAAGTGTGTATGGGAAAAAATAAAGTAAAAAAATACTAAAACCCGATTACTTATAAAAAAAATCTTAAATAACATGAAAATATTTCGACAGAATCCTAGGCATAAGTACGGTAAGCAAAGCAGATGAGTATATAGGGCCATCTGATACTAGACATTTTCTCAAAACATGGTGAATATTTTTTTAATAAAAAATTTAATTGAAGTTGAAAATAACTACTTCTTAACTAATTTATTTTTATAGTCGGTGTTCAAGAAAGATATAATTATATCTGGCGGCCCTGTATACCTACTTATCTACTTTGATGACTGTACAAAAAAGGCAAAAGGTAAGAAGGTAATGACCAAGATTTTACCCATACAATATTGCAAGTGGTATGTTTCTCAAAAACATGGGGTAAGCAGACAGTTAAACCTCGTAGTATCATTCATAACGCACTTACCCTTAAATATACTAAACATGCCGCCAGACTTCTTAGGGCTGGGCTGCGAGGAGTGTTCCACTTCCTCATCACTGCTGCTCTCCTCAGAGTCCACCTCCAGGTCGCGGATAGCACCCGTCATTTGACCAATCAGCTGTTTGAGAGGATTTTATTAGTTTTCTAATAGCCAAATATTCAAACGACACACACAGGGATAAAGTTTATTATACAGGGTGTCCCAAAACTCAACGTCAAGCCAAAACGGGGTGACAGGATTAATCATAACCATCACGAGAAAATTCTGAAAAAAAATCTATCCCATGCAGTTTGAAAATTATGGGCATTTTAAGAAAAACCTAGAAATTTGATCAAACTGTACCATTTTTCGGTTATTGTGGTTATTATTTTTTATTTTTGTTCATTTGAACTTTAGAAACGTAATCCTAAATAACATTTCTAGAATCCCAATAAAAAATAATGACACAATTGCCTTAAGTTCCCGAGAATTGAGACTATTTGTTAAACTACGAATTTAAAATTTTCAAGATTCGTCGACTTTGACAGGCCCTCCTATAAAAAAAATGTACTAGAGTGCCTTGGCAAGTAGCATTAAAAGTTGGCGCATTTAATCAGAATTCTAAAATGGTACAATACTTGTTAGTTCCATACAATAGAAAAGAGTAAAAAAATTAAAACCTCAAGTAACCCGATTTTTGCTATCAGATTTTACTCAGTTAAAATGTTTTTAATTCGCACAAGCATTTTAAGACAAAATGATGAGAGAGATGGATAATGGGTATGTTTGCCATGAGTGAGCGAGACAGATAGTGACGCCACGCATTGAGACGGAGATGCGTCGTTTAAACGAGTGCGAATGAAACAGATAGATGCTATGGCATCTATCTGTTTCATTCGCACTAGTTTCAGCCAAGCAAATGGCTACGCTACCAGTCCGACACCAACCAGTTAGTACGTTTCGCTCATTCGTCTACTGCGCACGTTCGTATTCGCTTGTGTTGATTTAGTACTGACAACTTTGGCTTCTCTTTTTGGACTTGAATCTTTGTGAATTGGACTTGTTGATAACATACCGGCAACTTTGGCTTCTCTCTGGACTTTTGTGTTGGCATCCTTTTTATCTACCATGCCTACGCGCTACACTTCACAAGAATATGCGAACATGCACCTCATTTATGGGGAATGCAGATGCAACGCAAGTGCTGCCGCTAGACTTTATCGTGAAAGATATCCAAATTTAGAGCGCTACCCGGATCACCGCGTGTTTGTTAATGTGCACCGTTCACTCACAGAGGGCGGCCATTTCCCGAATCAAATACAGGCTGGAGGTAGACCTGTGTTTCCTTTCCAGGAAGAAGTATTGCAAGAGGTCGCACGTGACCGAAGTATTTCCGTACGTGGAATTGAAGAAAGAACGGGAATACCGAAAAGCACTGCTCATCGTATTTTACAAAGAGCCAAAATGCATCCGTTTCACGTACAACGAGTTCAAAGTCTTCTACCTCGAGATTCTCAGGAAAGGATTTCTTTTTGTAGAACAATGCTACAGAGGCATAATGAGAATCCCCAATTCATCCAAAAAATTCTCTGGTCAGATGAATCGACATTTAAAAAAGATGGTTACATGAACTTGCACAATTATCACGAGTGGCATGTGGAGAATCCACATTTAATGCGAGAAGATAGATCCCAGTATCGTTTTAAAGTAAACCTGTGGACCGGAATTTTAAACGGTAAAATTATTGGGCCTATTGAACTGCCTGAGAACTTGAATGGAACTAATTACCTACATTTTTTAAGAGAAGATTTACCAACCCTGTTAGAGGACGTACCACTAGCAGATCTTCGCGACATGTGGTTTCAACAAGATGGCTGCCCAGCGCATTTCGCAGTGCAAGTAAGAGATTTCCTTGACCAGGAATATCCGGGAAGGTGGATTGGACGTTCGGGCACTATCTCGTGGCCCGCCCGTTCACCAGATTTAAATCCCCTGGATTTTTTCTATTGGGGAGTTCTCAAAGAAAAAGTTTACTCAAAGCCCATTGAGAACGTAGCCGACCTGCGTGAACGCATTTCTCAAGCAGCTGAGGCGATCAACTCTCGAAGATATGCCCGACTAATAAGTAGATCTTTTTTAAGAAGATGTAGGGCTTGTATTGAGGCTGATGGTAAACAATTTGAACATTTATTGTAATAAAAAACGTTATTTCTCTATCATCTGACTTTTATTCCAACAAACCTAATTATTTTACTAATTTTACTAACTTTTTTTCACTTTTTCGCCAAAAGTGGCGTCACTATCTGTCTCGCTCACTCATGGCGAACATACCCATTATCCATCTCTCTCATCATTTTGTCTTAAAATTAAGAACCTACCTAGAGCTTGTGTGAATTAAAAACATTTTAACTGAGTAAAATGAGATAGCAAAAATCGGGTTACTTGAGGTTTTAATTTTTTTACTCTTTTCTATTGTATGGAACTAACAAGTATTGTACCATTTTAGAATTCTGATTAAATGCGCCAACTTTTAATGCCACTTGCCAAGGCACTCTAGTACATTTTTTTTATAGGATGGCCTGTCAAAGTCGACGAATCTTGAAAATTTTAAATTCGTAGTTTAATTAACAAATAGTCTCAATTCTCGGAAACTTGAGGCAATTGTGTCATTATTTTTTATTGGGATTCTAGAAATGTTATTTAGGATTACGTTTCCAAAGTTCAAATGAACAAAAATAAAAAAGAATAACCACAATAACCGAAAAATGGTACAGTTTGATCAAATTTCTAGGTTTTTCTTAAAATGCCCATAATTTTTAAACTGCATGGGATAGATTTTTTTTCAGATTTTTCTCGTGATGGTTATGATCAATCCTGTCACCCCGTTTCGGCTTGACGTTGAGTTTTGGGACACCCTGTATACTTTCTAAAGTTTATCTTGGATATCACTGACATCCAGTGCCTCGGAAAGCACGTAAAGCCGTTGGTCCTGGTTGTCATTCGTAGAAGTTTGACAGTCGTTACTGGTTATCCAGAAACTCTGACCAGTCTAACCAAGAGGTATCGGGTCGCCCAGTTACTGGGTTGCGGAGGTCAGATAGGCAGATAGGCACCGGTATCCAGCTGAATCCGGTTAGGTTGGCAGCCGACCCCAACACGATTGGGAAAAGGCTAGGGAGATGATGATGACACACAGGGATAAAGTAGGGACAGCAACAGGTTTGATAGCGTGTTAAAATTAAGTGCCGTTTGAGTATTCGCGCATTAGAGTTATAAGGTCGTCTGTCTATAGGCTATATGTATCTGATGAATCGTAAATCGTATTATACAATTGAAATGAATAGTAATGTACTGTATCCTTGACCAGTACTAAAGTAATGTAGTAATAAAGTAGTGTAGTTATAAAGTTTTATTACTTTAGTATGGATACAAATACTAAGGTTTTGTTTGTTAAGCGCACTATGCCTGGAAGTACCTTTCGATTTAGATTTTTTGTACATGTTAGGTATCGCGTTGTGACGTAGCCTAAACGCGAGTAAAACTTTGATGCTCCAAAGTCGGCTTAGATGAAGTTGGTTTTGGTTGGTCTGGTTTCAGTTGGTTTCGACCTGATTTCTACTACCAATATCACTTCCTACACTACATACCTGCGTATCAGGCGTGATCTCATTATTGGCGTCTTCAGGCTTATCAGTGCTGAAGTCCAGCGACGGCAGGTCGCGCGAGCCGCCGCCGAGCTCCCACACGCGGGGCTGCTTCACGCGCTCCACTTTAGGGCTCTTCGGAGACTTCCTACAAGGAAACCAAGGTTTTAACCCATGGAATGCTCTAATTACAGACACAATTAGAAAAGCATTGTGTATCGCGTGGTTCCACGCCTAACACAAAAGGTTAAAGGAACTCTGGAATCAAAACTACATGTATAAAACAAAGTAAAGGGTTCTTTACGTCATTTATAACTCGAAAACAGAGATCGATTAATAATTTGTTTCTTAACATCGGATAAAGGGAAAAAGTTTGACGAAAATTATTTTTTTAATACAATGCCATCTCTGAATCAAGACGAAACACACACAAAAATTAACATGGCGTCAAATTGGCATGGCGTAAGGTCTGATTCTGAAACTTTCAGCTGCATCTAGATTAAACGGATTTTAAAGCGTTCGTGTACAGACAGAGGTATTTGAAATCCTATCAAGCACGAAATTCAGTAGATCCTAGGAAACTAAAATAATCTATGTAAAACAAAAGATTGTGGCAATAACACACTCGTTTCATGCATTAAAAGTAATGAAATTGTTGAACAACCTGTATTTCAACAACTCTTATCTAAGAACGTAGTTTAATTAAATATAAAAGCAGTGCGCTTTCGGACGAGATCTACTTTTTTTTAGTGAGGATTTCTATTGTATTATTTGTAACTTGTATCTGTTTTTATTTTTCTAGTTAACGCTGTCCCACTGCTGGGCAAAGGCCTCCCCTAACTTCTTCCAGACTCTCTTTTCCTTTGCTTCTTCGAACCAGTTCTCGTGGTGTGCGTCAAGCTCATCACGCCACCTTTTCCTGGGCCGGCCTCGGTGACGACGTCTATCCTCCGGCACCCACTGTGTAGCGACTTTAGCCCAACGGTCACAATTCATGCGGCTAACGTGACCCGCCCTATCCCATTTGAGCCTGGCAGCTTTTTTGCCCACATCCGTTATGCCTGTTTTGGAGCGCAGCGTGGTGTTTCGGATTCTGTCCTGTCGTTTTACACCAAGAATGCTGCGCTCCATTGCTCTTTGACAAACTCCAAGGCGAGACTTTTGCGATTCAGTGAGTGACCAGGTCTGAGCACCATAGGTTAGGATGGGCAAGATACACATGCCGACGAGCTTGCGCTTCAGGGAAGTTAGTAGATCACCCTTCATTAGCGCCTTTATGGACCAGTAGCTTTTCCAGGCGTTTCCGACGCGACGGCCGATTTCCTAGGAGTCAAGCAAGGTGATCCGCTCTCTCCCAAATTGTTCACAAGCACACTCGAGGAGATCTTCAAGTCTACAAACTATGCTCCAAGAACTGAGCACGGCTAGCTTCAGGGTGGGACTTGCGATGAATCGGTCTAAGACCCAGCTAATGACCAACAGCACTAAACGTAGGGTCGCGGTAGATGGGCAAGAAATACTTTATGTCGATGAGTACATTTACTTGGGCCAGTTAGTTTCTTTCGATAACAGGCAAGAGAAGGAATGTTTTTTGTATATGTTATATAAACAAAATTTTGTGATGATTGGTTTAGCACTTACGGCTTAAATTTTTATTTTTGACTTTCATAATTTCACATATTATTATTATTCTAAACATATTGCGACTTAGAGATTTTCACGGGAGTGCATTATTTGTGTGTGGTTATTATTTGAATGTTTCTAAATATTGGTTATAATAGATTTTAAGTATGAACAAAAACAAATATTTACATACCAGTGTAATGGTAGAATGTAAATGGGCCAATTTAAATTTAAGACCATACTATGTAAGGCCCCGGGGCTAAAGCGACTACGGGGCTATTTTAACTAAATGAACCATTATATGTAGTTCGACGACCAAGCGACAGCCAGCTGTCGCACTGCTATTGTCTTTCTATTGTGTCTCGAATCCCGTGTGTTCGAAGGTTTTAACAACTTCGTTATTATAGTGTTTTTAATATAATAATGTTTAATTTAGTTGCAATAGCCCCGTAGTCGCTTTAGCCCCGGGCATTGGTACACCTACATTCTGGCAAATAAATGACTTTTACTTTTTTTTTTTAAGCAGAACGAAACTATATTAGTCCTTTACAATTTTAATTGAAAAAACCAAACTTGAATGAGACATTAGAAGGAAAATATTATTATGATGGTGAAACAAGTCTTTTGAACAGGAAAATTGATATTATCCTGTTTGACTTACATGACGCAAGAACTTCAATATTTATATTCTACTACCTGCAAAATAATTATAGAGATAAGGTTTTCAATCTTTATATCTTTATATATATAATTCTGCTGTACGTGTGTATGTCATTGAACTCCTCCTAAACGGCTTGACCGAATTAAATGATTTTTTCTGTATGCGTTTGAGTGGCGCCCTGGATGGTTTAGATTCACAAATCAGCCCGGCAGATGGCGCTAATTGCTTGAAAAAGCATGTGATCTCGGAAACTATGGAGGTACAGCAGACCACAGCTCCGAGCAATCACAGGAGTCTTCACAGGGCACTACGCCACCAACAAACAGCTCCAAAACATGGGACTAGCAAGCGACCCGACTTGCAGGCTCTGTGGAGAAGCAGAGGAGTCTATGCTACACCTGCTGTGTGACTGCGCAGCACTAGGCTCCAAAAGATTAGGGTATCTGGCCCAACCATTCCCAAGACCAGAGGACTACAGGCTCAGCCCCATCAAGGCCATACTGGGACTAATGAAGGAGGTGCACAGAAGGCTAGGGGTTGAGTAAAAGGAGGGGTACAGCACAAAAGATCCAAAAGGGTCGAAGTGCTACGGCTTGGGCTGGCCCCACAAAAAGATAAGATAAGATGTGATCTCGGAAACGACCTTAACGATTTCGCTGAAATTTGATATGTGGGGGTTTTCGGGGACGAGAAATCGATCTAGCTCAGTCTTATGTCTGGGTAAGCGCATGTTTTCGAGTTTTAAGTTAAAATGTTTGGCACCCAACGAAGTGGGCACGGGCCAGCTAGTACTATATAAGACCTTTCAAGACTTTAGTTAGAAGTATATTATTATGTAAAAATAAAAAAAGAAACTAATTTCTACAATATTCCACCTTGTACAGGTCCTGCATTGTGAGAACAATATATTATGGTAAATTTTATATTTGGCTACATACTGAAATATACCGTGTTCTCCATCATAATATATGTCATCTTGTAATGAGTTTGTTATTTGTTTGATATAACATAAAAATAAAAATTTGGTATATTATGTCAATAATGTTGTGGCCTTGTATTCAATTTTATGTTAACACATCAACTGTTACCATCACACATTGGGTAATGGTTATAGCGTTGAATTTTGTATGGATTGCTGTTGCATTTAACTGTTAATTTATTAGTTAGTTATTCTCAATACAACTCCATAAAAAATTACATTATATAAGAATGCAATCTGTTAATTAGTTTAAGCGCCTTACTAATAAACGCTGCATAAAGTTATGACAGGTTTATACGTCAAAAAATTTATGGTTACACAGGCCTTATTCATTGCATAACTTTACACAGTGATTATTAGTAAGGGTATAACAATCCTACACGAGGCATTAAAAGGCCTTTTGTTGAATTTGTGTTAAGTTAAATAAAAAGGAACTTACTTGGGCAATTCCTTCTTCCCCTTGGAGGCAAGTTTCTGAGCCAGCTTAGCTCTGTTCGCGGCGATCACATCGTCTTCAGGCTCAGGAGATTCCTCCACCTTGCCATTGGTAAGGTTCTTATTTTCTACTATTTTTACTAAAAACAAAAAACATCAATATCTTTATTATTGTTTACTAGCCTCTGCCACTGACTTGTATGACATGTATGTATGTGTCATATTCAAATATAACTATCATAGCGTATGGGACTTGGACTTTCTTCATTGCTTTTAGCAAATTCTAGTAAAATTCTTGTCTCTGTGTTTATTTTGATGATCGGTATTCAACCTTGAAAAAGGCATTTAAACTGAACATCTATTAAAATTCATTTATTTTCACTGAGTAAAGTAGAACAAAAGCCAATTATGTATTGTTAGGTAACAATCATGTTGCTATGCTGGCCTAACAGTAACAGGATTACGAATAGAAATCCAATTTACATGATAAGAAATCAATACTAATCCATACTAATATTATAAATGGGAAAGTGTGTCTGTCTGTCTGTCTTTCTTTCACGGCAAAACGGAGCTACGAATTGACGTGATTTTTTAAGTGGAGATAGTTGAAGGGATGGAGAGTAACATAGGCTACTTTTTGTCTCTTTTTAACGCGAGCGAAGCCGTGGGCAAAAGCTAGTACTTAATATATTTATCAGTTCATTAGAAAACCTTTGGTGTTTTGATTGTGTATTAACAGAGAATCAGAAATACTGGTTCAGTGTGAAGTATTCATAAGCTTTTTTCTCAGTTCCTGGCAGCAAATAGGTTAAAATTCTCGAATAATGGGAAGATATTAATGTTTTAAATAAGACTTACCAGATTTCTTCCCCTTATCTTCTCCCCTACGTTCAATCATAGAAGCTACAGTCTTTTTGGACTTCTGCGAGTCTTCGAATGTTCTCATAGGTTTTGGAATCTTAGCTTGCGATTTAGCTGTAACAAATGGAAGCATTAGCTATGCATTATATTATATTTCAGAATTGTAGGTATAATGAATAAAAAAATAACTGGCTTTGCTGAGCAAGTATGAAAAGTTTTATCTTTTAGAGATAATATTAAAAGGGGAAATAAAACTTCAAAAATAAAAATAATAAAGAAAGGAGTATTTCAAAAATTATAATTTATCTCACCCCATTTTTCACAGTCCCGTAACACTTTATCAAATGTCATCTTGAAATCAAAATCTATGATATGCCGACCTCCTTGGAGTTCATTCTTATACTTGTCCCTAAACTCCAGATGCACATCATTGAGGAACTTGTCCACATATGATAACTGAAGAATACGCTGGTAAGCCACCACAAACACCAGCTCAAACTCATTGTCGAGTTTGTATTGTAATGATAAGGCATTATGGTTAAAAGTATTGTTGCCTGAACGCTCCTGCAAAAAAGAACATTGTAAAGAACATTGAAATTTTAAATAAGCAAGGCCATGATATAAAGGAGAAAGAAGAGGTTAAAGTATGTTGTTTATGATGATCAAATTAATATGCTTGGTGTTGCAATATCTAACCTTACTACTGCATACTTTCTGCACAGGTCTCAATTGCTTATAAATTACAAATACTGTCAGAATTCATGGAAAGAGGATTATCTTTAGGACACAGATGAGCACTGATACCCTTTTACAAGTTTTTAAATCATCCCATATGGTACACAGGTAAGGTACACGGAAGATAAGGCCCTATAAACTAAGATAACATTCACAGAACGCAATATAAATAAACCAAGGGCAGATCAAAATATAAACTTGCAAAATCTAGGTTCACGATAATACAAAATACCAAGTTTTTGCGTACTATATTTATGCTAATCCACGTTCTGAATACTTAATAACATTGAAAGGCTTCCCAACTTGTAGTAAAGTACTTACTTGTAATATCACACTACGAATTAGAGCGTTCACAGATGGCGAAAAAATTTCGCTAGTGCTCTGGAAACACCATAGCACTATGCCTCCTTTGCTAAAGATGCTGAATAGGTCTAGCATTTTGTAAAATTATTGCGTTATTTACGGAGAGAGTAATAAAAGATGTTTCGTTCGTCCGTATGTCAGCAGCGACTCGTCGTACTACGTTGGAAATAGTTGGAATGTTAATCACACTATGACAGTTAATGTAATTTTTGACAGTAAATTGACAACATGACAACACACTGACTCAAAACGTCACAACAGTTTGTATTGTATAATCTATGGTCACAACTCACGTTCCAGATGGATTCACCATTTTTTTGATTTATAGAAAGGTAAATAAAACTTAGTTTATAAAAAGACATGGTTAAAAAAATACTAAAAATTCAAGTAAGGTTAGACTCAAACTTTTTAGAACCAACGGTTAAAATATTCTTGAATCAAACGCACCCTACAAAGTTTTTTAGTCTATGTTTCTAGATAGCGGCATGGTGTTGTAACAAAACAAATGTTGTATATAGGGTATAAAAAATTTGAGTCACTGTGTTATGCTTAAATAAAAATATGTTTTTATTTAGTTGCTTATGGAAAGGTTAAATAATTTTCAGATAACTGGAAATTTTCTTTTTAAAATGTTTAGTACTTTTTATAACAATTACTTATTATTCCATTGTTTTGATGAAATATTGGTAAATATAGTATCGTTAAATTTGGCAACCCAATTCACCAAGACGAAAGATTGTTTTATCACTGCTATAGTCTATGGAAGAAAGAAATTTGTCAAATCATCGTATTATATTTTGTACTCATTTCTGAAATTGCCGAATAATAAGAAAAAAGTATCTGCAAAGGTTTGTGCTACTGAAATAAAAGTTATTAAACTACAAGATGAACATAACATCAGCAGCGGGGATTATATCCCTGCTCGATGAACCGATGTCCGAAGTGAAAGAGTTCGCATTGAAGAGGTTGGACAACATAGTAGACGAGTTTTGGCCAGAAATATCAGAATCTATTGAAAAGATCGAAATCCTGCATGAAGACAAAGTGTTCTCACAGCATCAGCTCGCTGCGTTGGTTGCCAGTAAGGTTTATTACCATTTGGGAGCCTTCGAAGATTCTTTGACGTACGCGCTGGGCGCTGGTGACTTGTTCGACGTGAATGGAAGAAATGAGTATGTCGATACGACGATTGCGAAGGCGATCGACTTCTACACCCAGAAGAGGAAGGCGCTGTTCGTGGACAGCATGGCGGAGACGATAGATCCTCGCCTGGAAGCCATTGTGAATCGGATGTTCCAGCGATGTCTGGAAGATGGCCAGTACAGGCAGGCGCTGGGCTTGGCGCTAGAGACCCGACGCATGGACATCTTTGAGGAGTCTATTATGAAATCTGATGATGTTGCTGGTAAGTTACATTTAGTAAACCTTTTTAAAATCCTTTGTTTTCATATTATTTTTTAGAACATGACTTTTATAATATTATTTTGATATTTTAATTTAGTTATTTTAAAAAAGAAACACTATTCCCCTGTTCCTAATCTATAGCATTTTGGTTTGCTGGCAGAAAACTCATTTCTGGGTTAAGCTCACCATTGTACTATCGCGGACTCTTCCGGTCGATCATGCTTAAGGCTAAAATCGCTTGCACCCGCCGACCGAACGTAAAACTAGCCCCGCCTTCTTACGTATACACACGTGTATAAATATCTACGTTACTAATGAATGGCAGCAATGTCGTATGTGTGCGCGTGAGTTGAAACACAGAATGAGGATCTTCATTCATAGTTTTTATATTCGTTAGCGCTGTGAGAGTTGGTATTATAACGAGAGTGTACGAGTTTTGACTTACATTGTTTATTTGATAAAGCAAAATATTGCAAGCGCACAATATTTAACAGATACACTGTTCAAGTTTACTATTTACATGCAAAAGTAACTTTCTGTTGATCTATAAGCAGCATTCACTGCTTAAACCATACCACTAGTTTATAAAAATTGATAATGTTACCATAAAATAAATACATCAAGCTATTATTTAAATGCATAATCCGATAGCGACTCTCGGCGAAGACAACGTATTGGGTTTTATTATATTGTGAGTTATATTTTGTAGTAGTAATAAAAAAAAATATGAACACTATTATTTTTTATTTTTTTTTTCGGATAAGCTGCTAGATTAATAAATTATGCTTACTTGAGCGTGATAAACAATAGATTTAATTATTTAACAATCCACATTTAAAGCTTAAAATTTTTATGTGAACTTAAATAATAATGTTTATGTCTTGACTTGGTTTCACCGACAAGATTTATTGTTGCACAATAGAACAAAAGGATAAACCGTCTGGGAGCGGGTGCAGATTTTAAAATAGCACAAAGGCATTAATTGTGTATTGTCTATTAAAGAACTTTACACAACAAAACATTGTCGTGTCATCCTACCGCCACAGCTTGCTTTAGCAAAATATTTCTAAGCCCGTATTTTTTAAGCCGATACTGACAGTGCCCGGGAATCTCTAACCGCCTTATTACAAAACAAGGTTTTTCTCTAAACCAGGTTTAAGCCATTGAGCTAGGTTTTGTATTTCGAATTTTGATCGTATCAGAATAAGATTCAAATTACAAAACACGGCTCAATGGTTTAAACCTGGTTTAAAGAAAAACCTTGTTTTGTAATAAGGCGGTAAGAGTTTTATATACTTTTAACCTTGATTATTAAAAAAAATAGATTTCTTAATGCAATGCAAATTAAACTGACTTAGAACGTATAATCAGTATTAAAATCAGTATTCATAGACGGGCTTGCATGTGGGTGTGTGTGGTTTGGTAGTTAGTGGCTCTGGCTGCTAACCTCGAGGTCGTTCTGGTTCCCAACCAGGACAAACTTTGCGTGATGAGCATGATTGCTTGTTCTGTGCCTAGGTCATGAAGCAAATAGTCTTTGGCCTGGGTGTAATTTACGTATAATATGTATGTATTTTATATGTATGTATTATATATGTTTATCACTTTTCTAGTTGCCATAGTAAAAGCTCTGCTTAGTTTGGGATTAGATGACCGTGCGTGAGTTGTCCAAGGATATTTTTTTATATATAAAATTCTCGTGCCACAATGTTAGTTTACCTTACTCCTCCGAAATGGCTTTACAGATCTTTTCCAAACTTTGTGAGCTTGTTCAGTAGGTATGAGAATCGACCACTATATATATATTCATACCTCTACATTTTTAACTCGACTAACACTTTAGATCTTTATTTAAAACTCGGTTTTATTGCTTTGAAATAAGATTGCTTTTAGCTGGACTCTGTTTTTTCTGAACCGGCTTCGCTTTTGAGTGAGAAAACAATAGAATAAGTCTGTTTACAAAAATGTTCGCTTGTTATTTGTTCTTACCTCAGAAAATTTGCGCATCAGTATTAGGCCTTTGAAATGATTCTTTGTTACGAAGTGGTTTTCAATAAAATATGCGAATAATTATAAAACGAAATACAAAATCTACTTTGCTGGCTTTAAACAGTTTTAAGCGCAATTTATCTATTTAATATCAAAACATATTACTTAATTTAATCCACACTAATATTATAAATGGGAAAGTGAGTCTGTCTTTCTGTCTGTATGTTTGTCTTTCTATCACGGCAAAACGGAGCGACTAATTAACGTGATTTTTAAGTGGAGATAGTTGAAGAGATGGAGAGAAAACATAGGCTACTTTTTGTCTCTTTTTAACGCGAGCGAAGCCGCGGGCAAAAGCTAGTAACATCATAATTCTCATGACTTGGACATTCTTAAAACTCTTATTGATTTGTCTTATAAGGTGTTACAGAAATATATTTGTAACCATCAACTACGTTATCAACATTTGGTAGCACTACATTAGTCTGCGTTAACATAAAAAATCATACACTACTTATTTAAACAGGCTCTCCGTGGAAGTAAGTATCAAATCTAACAGGCGCGTGAGCAAGGCCATTTCCAAACTTGAATCTTAAGGTAGATGATCAAGGAAGCCCGCGAAATTCAAATTCACTTACGTAGGTATTTTTGTAATTTTCAGTCACAATGTTAGTTACGAAACGGTTTTACCGATTTTTACCAAATTTTATATCGGCAACTATATAAACATTTTTTCATACCCTTACATTTTTAAATTGGTTAAAACTGCGGGAGGCAGCTAGTTTATTTATATAATTAATTTTAACTTTAGAACATGAGAAAAGACTGTCAAAGTAAATAATGGTTTGTATTTGTTCGGGCTGTGTTTGTAAATAGAGTTTCAATCTATGCTAATATTATAAGCTAAAAAAATATGTAGTTATTTGCCTTAATCTCTAATTATAGATTTTATGCGTGCAATAAATTAAACATTAAGTGTAAGATAAATATTACATTACGAGCAATAAGATCGGCGCAAGTAACCAAAGGCACGGGTAAAACTACGGTCAGCAAGTTAATGATGTCGTAATAGCGATGAAGATAAATAAAATCACATAGTGTTATTGTTCAAACCACATTATATTTTCACATAATTAACACGCATTAGGAAAGATACCTAATTTAATCTTAACCTCTGTTAAAAAATATATATTACTAAAATCACTTTACAATCACTTTTATATACTTGTATTCATATTGAGTTTCAGAAACAGTTTTTTTTTTGTATTTTTAACACAAAATGCTTATAAAAGTTGTTAAGACTAGCTGGAAAAGCACTTTTGCATTTTTCTTAAAGAATTGCAATGTATTATATAAAAATCCACTAAATTGAATCCACTTGGTTTGAAAAGTAGTTCACTTTAGAGAAAGTACGGAAACTTTTATCTGATGATTCGAAAACATATAATAATAAGATTCAAATCGTAATATGTGTAAAATAACATTAAAATAGCCAAACATGATTTAAAAAAAAAAAAAAAAAAAACAAGCAACACGTTGTTCATCTTTCAAATTTTAGATCTTTATTCAAAACTCTGTTTTAATGCTTTGAAATAAGATTTTTTTATATATAAAATTCTCGTGCCACAATGTTAGTTTACCTTACTCCTCCGAAATGGCTTTACAGATCTTTTCCAAACTTTGTGAGCTTGTTCAGTAGGTATGAGAATCGACTACTATATATATATTCATACCTCTACATTTTTAACTCGACTAACACTTTAGATCTTTATTTAAAACTCGGTTTTATTGCTTTGAAATAAGATTGCTTTTAGCTGGACTCTTTGGTTTCTCTGAGCCGGCTTCGCTTTTGAGTGAGAGAACAATAGGATAAGCCTGTTTACAAAAATGTAAGCTTGTTATTTGTTCTTATCTCAGAAAATTAGCGCATCAGTGCATCAGTATTAGGCCTTTGAAATTATTCTTTGTTACGAAGTGGTTTTCAATAAAATATGCGAATAATATTATAAAACTCTAGTCTAAATCACTATTAAACAGAATTTCAAAACAAACAACGAAAAGCCAAATCCACTTCGCTGGCTTTAAACAGTTTTAAGCGCAATTTATCTATTAAATATCAAAACATATTACTTAAATTAATAACATCATAGTTATGACAACTTGGACATTCCTAAAATTCTTATTGATTTGTCTTATAAGGTGTTACCTAAATATATTTGTAGCCATCAACTACGTTATCAAAATTTGGTAGCACTACATTAGTCTACGTCAACATAAAAAAACATACACATTACTAGTAATTACACCCACACAAATAATTTAAATTATATATGAATATTTTCCCTTTACCCGCACACTATTTTGTTACTTAAATCTTTTTTTTCTCCTTTTACTTTCGCCTTCTTGGCGTCCTTGAGTCACCTGGTTCCAGCAGAATACCAGCGTCAGGTATATGCTGAGCCTATACCTGACATATGCTGAGCTGGACACCCATTTGGTGCAAACCAGAGACACGCACTGCTTAGTCACTTTAATTTTCTTTTTTGTAATATTGTGTTTATTTTGTGTATGTCATGTGTTTTGCTCCGAATAAGTTTGTTATCTATCTATCTATCTATACACTACTTATTTAAACAAGCTCTCCAAGTGTCAAATCTAACAGGTGCGTGCGCAAGGCCATTCCCAAACTTTAACCTTAAGGTAGATGATCAAGGTAGCCCGCGAAATTCAATTTCTCTTAAGTATTTTTGCAATATTCAGCTCAGTGTGTGGGTGTGGGAAGTCAAAATCCCTGTAATCTAGAGCGAAGCGTACTCTCGCCTGTTTTAGCGCGTTGTTTAAGACTATTTTTTTGCCGGTCGACGTTGGTGTATCCCAGCGGCATGTAAAGCTCTCCTCACTGTTCGCACACTGTATTCAAATTTAGCAGCAAATCTTGAGGTCCTCGTAAAGAGTTCCTGTTGGTAAGTGTTTACCATGGTTTCCACACGGCTCGCCGTAATAATGCGCGGTCGAGGAGCACGAGGTGCATCATCTACTGATCCCTCAGCAGCCTCCCGGTGTATCCGACGCCATACAGTATTTCTCTGTAAAAAATATTCGTAGTTTAATCCCTTTTCTTTTAGAATTATTTTCTTGCTCATTTGATTGCTCTAAATATATCTTGTTACTAACAATAAGAATATATTTAAATGTTTACACAGATTGTTTAATTAATAACCGTTCCATTTTATTTCGAAATTGTATACATTCATTATTTTTATTTAACCTATTTAATTTAAATAATTTTGGCGTAAAATTGTATTAAAAAACAAATAAGTCAAACGGCTTTTGTCTCGAAGTATGGGCAGCAGTTATGTTAAATTAAATGTTTTTTGTAAAAGTAGTACACATATAGGTCACTAATAAACTGTACTCTATATAACGACGGAAAAAAACTTTGGTATGCTCCGGGAAGTATTCCCGGGAACTTCGATATTGGTTTTCGATTTGAGGTAATTCCCGATACTCCACAGAGCTAGTCCCGGTATTTTCGATACTTTGAAATTCTTATTAATTATTATTATTAGCAGCTTTTAGCTTAGCTGTGATTTAACTTTGTATATTGTTCACAATTAAAATGAAGTTGCACACTGTAATATAACAAAAAAAAAAATTGTAATTTAGCTTAATTCCTCTATTTATTATACCTTTGTCAACCCGGGCCTAATCACATCTTTTTTGCAAGTGTCCAATTACGAAATTAACATATTTTTTATTTATATTTTTTTTAATGGATGAAAACTATTTTTTTAAAATTAATACGACTCTATTAAATTAATTTATATTGCAGTAAAATATTGGAATTACTTAAATTTTCTAATAATCAAATCTCTAGACCTAATAAAAAACCTGAGTTTATCTCGGTTGTTTCTTGTCAGAGTAGTCCAGCTAGGAAACACCGGCCCTATCGTTTGATTAAATAAGAAAAAAAAAATACGTGTGAAAGTGTAATTTTTTACCTATTAACAAAAATAAATAACTTATTAGTTTATTCATCGTCAGTCATGGGTATCGATATTGCTTGCCCTAGTCATAATCTCGAAAATCGAGTGCTAAAATCAGTTGGAATATTGATATCTGATCTCTATTTGATAGAAAGAAGCAAGGCGCATTCGGACCGTGGCCGGGTGTATAGTTTATCTTTTACACTTATTATGATATTTTTGGATTCTTTTCTACTACGTCAGACGATATTATTAGAAACGGTTTGCAATTAATATTAGAATCAGTGATCGTACTAAATCGCATTAGATAGTTATAAATGAAAGTTATTTAGCACGTTTGGGCTAAACAGGTTTTGCCTCTATCTTACACTTGCCATGCGCAAAAGAGACAGAGCTATACATGACTAATATGATCGTCCCTTTTTACTTTGACTAAAGTAAACATGACTGATAAATATTCTTAGGAAGTGCATTGTTTTCGTTACAAAGGTGACTTAACAATAGATAAAAAACTGAGTGACAAACTAAATTGTTGAATTATGGTTTGCTATTAGAATATTAACAAAATCAGTATTTTGCTTTTGATTTTCTTTCCGACTGGTTCGATTAAAACACAAAATTATAAATAAATAAACATAATATGTTTATGCAAAGTATAATATCTCTATCACAAGTCATACTATTATTATCAATCGTTTTATTCTAGTGTTAGTAAATGAAAGTTATTAAAAAAACACATGAATAATAATAATTGTAAATATCATGTTACGGTAATTATAAGAACATCAGATCAGAAATCGTGTTTGCATTATAAAAGATAGACAATCCGATCATGTTTGCGATATATATAGACACAGAAAAACTCATACAGAAAATTTTAATACATTATAATATTAAAATTATCTGTAAAAACAAAACACAACACAACAACAACAGAAAATTTTAATACATATAGTATTAAAATTTTCTGTATGAGTCTAAGAGAGTATAATATAACATCTTGTTATATACTAATGTATCGAATTAAACCAATATTTTCATATGGAAACAGAGAAAAGGAAATTAATAATAATTAAAGAGGACAATATATTAATTTTTAAATACTTACGTCACAATAATAAATATATACTTTAATAAATTGAAGTAGCAAGTAATAATATTTATAGTTATACACAATATCAATCATACAAACACTAAAATGTGTGTATAAATAATTTTATCGACATATTACATAACACAATTTAAAAATATATAAATAACAACGACTTACCGTAACATTTAATTCCTGCGATATTTGCGAAATATTTAATCCTTGATTATAAAATTTGGTTTCGTTCTTCCCTTAATAAATTCCGGGGCATTGTTCAAGTCCAGAAAACACAGCACGGGTCAGCAAGAAGGCAATCACAAGTCCAATAAAACAAAGCACAGGTCACGAGAAGAGCGGGAAATCAGTCCAAAAATCGAGGCACGGGTCGGTCGACAAGTCGGGATAAAAACAAAGAACAGAGAGACGTGTTGACAACTAGCGAGCGCAAATTGCAACTGAATGATGAGTGACGAGTGTGTAAAACAATAATGTTTGGGGAATTCCCTGTGATTGGTCAAAATATTTTTGGGCCACACCCACAACTTTTTTTAGCCAATTACAGGAAACTTGCCGCTTTTAATGCATGTTCCGTAGTGCAAAGTATTTTGTTCGCAAAATGGGCTACCGTAGAAGTCCGCGATAGTACATAAGTTTTATTTTAGTTTTGCTTTAAGGATGTACCTATGTACTTTAATTTTTATATGCAATAAAGATTATAAGAATATGCCCCACATTAGGAATTTCTCCTGTAAAATTTACAAAAAAAAAACTTGTATACAAACAACCAGATCTGTAAATCAGATTTTCATCTAATATACCAAAGTTCATGAGTCATTGTAGGTTATTGCCTTTGCGCATTTGTACTGACATAAATTTTATGACTTTTGTTATACATATTATTTTATTTAATCCCTAGAACTACTGGTAGGTTTAAAATATATATATATCATAGCCAAATTTTTGATCAAGTTTGAATAATATTGACCTCTAGACACAAAGCAAATGAAATGATAATGTATTATTTCTGGGAAAATAAACCAACCCAAACTATTTCTCCCATTTAATTTTGTAATTATTTTGATTTTAGATGTATTTTGCTTAATTAATAAAATGTAAGCACAACTTTGGTATGGACATTAAAAATAAGTATCGAATAACAAGAGCCACATGTTCAGCAGTGGCTTAAAACATGCTAAGAAGAAGTAGATAAAAAGATCAAGTTTGATACATCACATTATCAAATACAGCTATTAGGCATAGTTTATAATTGTTTTTTGTTTTATTATACTTTTATAATTGAATATTACATTATATTGTTACATTACATAAATACAAAATACAATTCATAAAAGAAATTGATGAGCCCTTTTCACAATTTCAGGTATGCTTCAGTACGCCTTCACTGTTGCCATGAGCCTCCTACAAAACAGAGGCTTCCGCAGCACTGTACTTCGCTCCTTGGTGGGTCTCTACAGAGGTCTTAACATCCCAGACTACGTCAACATGTGCCAGTGCCTTATCTTCCTGGAAGACCCTCACTCCGTAGCAGAAATCCTTGACAAACTCACACATGGACCCCAAGAATCAGTCCTCATGGCATACCAAATAGCGTTTGACTTGTATGATTCAGCCACACAACAGTTCCTTGGCAGAGTGCTACAGGCTCTTAGGACCACAGCACCCATTCCCAGTGCTCTGGGTGGTAAACCACAACCTCAAGGTGGACCATTCCCAGAAGCTACCATGGAGGTTGATCAACCTGCTACTGCTGCTGCCCCTGAAGAATCCAAGAAGCCAGAGAGAGATATTGACAGTTTGAATGATGAAGAAAAGGAACATCAGAGGAGAGTAGAAAAATTAATTTCAATTTTAGGAGGTGAAGTCTCCATAGGGTTACAACTACAGTTTCTAATTAGATCTAACCATGCTGATTTATTAATCTTGAAGAACACTAAAGATGCCATTAGAGTGTCAATTTGCCACACTGCTACTGTTATAGCTAATGCCTTTATGCACTCTGGAACCACCAGCGATCAGTTCTTAAGGGACAACTTAGAATGGCTTGCCAGGGCGACAAATTGGGCCAAGCTGACTGTAACAGCCTCCCTTGGAGTTATTCACAGGGGTCATGAGAATGAGTCCCTAGCTCTCATGCAATCTTACTTACCAAAAGAAGCTGGGCCTTCATCAGGTTACTCTGAGGGAGGTGGCCTTTATGCTTTAGGTCTGATTCATGCTAATCATGGCGCAAATATCATTGACTATCTTCTAACACAGCTAAAAGATGCTCAGAATGAAATGGTGCGCCATGGAGGTTGTCTGGGTCTTGGGCTGGCTGCTATGGGCACCCATAGGCAGGATGTCTATGAACAGCTCAAGTTTAACCTATACCAGGATGATGCCGTAACTGGCGAGGCGGCTGGTATAGCTATGGGAATGGTAATGTTGGGCTCCAGGCATGCAGCCGCTATTGAAGACATGGTGGCATATGCTCAAGAAACTCAGCATGAGAAGATATTAAGAGGTTTAGCTGTGGGTATAGCCTTTACTATGTATGGACGTCTTGAGGAGGCTGATGCCCTTGTCCAACAATTGTTGAGGGACAAAGATCCTTTGCTGCGTCGTGCTGGCTGCTACACCATCGCCACTGCTTACTGCGGTACTGGTAACAACGACTCTATCCGCACTCTTCTTCACGTCGCCGTCTCTGACGTCAACGACGACGTACGTCGAGCTGCCGTCACGGCCCTCGGCTTCCTTCTCTTCAGGACACCTGAACAGTGCCCATCTGTTGTATCTCTCTTAGCCGAATCATACAACCCTCACGTTCGTTATGGCGCTGCAATGGCCCTGGGTATCGCTTGCGCCGGAACTGGCAATCGCGAAGCTATCGGCCTTTTAGAACCTATGGTGAAGTTCGACCCTGTCAATTTTGTGCGACAAGGCGCCTTGATTGCTTCTGCCATGATCCTTATTCAACAGACTGAAGCTCTCTGCCCCAAAGTCACATATTTCCGCCAACTTTACGCACAAGTTATTTCAAACAAACATGAAGACGTGATGGCTAAATTTGGAGCTATCCTGGCTCAGGGTATCATTGATGCGGGTGGCCGCAACGTAACTGTGTCCCTTCAAAACAGGACTGGTCACATGAATATGCTGGCAGTTGTAGGCATGCTAGTCTTCACCCAATATTGGTACTGGTTCCCTCTAGCACACTGCCTTTCTCTGGCTTTCACACCTACTTGCCTCATTGCCCTCAACTCCGACTTGAAGATGCCTCAGATGGACTTCAAGTCTAACTCAAAGCCATCGCTTTATGCGTATCCTGCACCTTTGGAAGAAAAGAAACGCGAGGAAAGGGAGCGAGTCACCACTGCTGTGTTGAGTATTGCCGCAGCTAAAGCCCGCAGGCGGGCGCACGGAGCTGAACCCTTAAGTACCAGCATGACTTCATCTTCAACTTCCAAAATGGATGTAGATGAAGAAGAAAAGAAACCCTCAAAGTCACCAAATCCTAATATCACAGTTCATGGAAAGTCTGATAAGGACGCGCCCGCTGCCACCGCCGGCACTTCTAAGGAAATTAAGAAGGAAGAAAAAGAAGGCGAGGAGAAGGAAGTTAAAGAGAAGAAAGAGCCAGAGCCCACCTTTGAAATCTTGAACAACCCTGCGAGGGTTATGAGGCAACAGTTGAAGAACTTAACGGCTGTAGAGGGTTCAGGGTTCACGCCATTGAAAGACGTGACTATTGGCGGTATTGTCATGTTGAACCACTCTGGAGATGGAGAACAGCTGCTGGTCGAGCCTGTGGCCGCTTTCGGCCCCAAAACAGAAGAAGAGAAGGAACCCGAGCCCCCGGAACCTTTCGAGTACTTGGATGATTGATATTGTCTCTTTAGTTAAACTTCATCAGCTCCTGATGCTATAGTAATAGGACGATAATGAATCATTTTCAATGTATTGAACAAGTTATTATCTAGATTTTAATGTTGAAGTACATGATTACTAACAGGAAATTATTATTGTGTTTCAGAAGAATAAATAAATGTACCTAATGAAATCATTGTTTTGTTTTTTTTTATTAGACCTAGACATATTATCTCTATACTATACTATAGTATTATAAAGAGGAAAGATTTTTATGTTTGATACTCTTTCACGCAAAAACTACTAAACGGATTTTGGTAAAACTTTACAGAAATATAGCTCATACATCAGAAAAGGACATAGGCTACATAACATCACGCTATGATCCTCGGGAGCAGAGCAGTAACCAAAAACCTAACATAACGCGGGAGACAGCTAGTTGTCTATAAAACAGTGATCGTCATTCAGGACATTAGAATACAAATAAAAAAATCTTACTAGCGACCTGATTCCGTTTCGCACGTGGGATACATAATACAAATGTTTGAAAGTCCGGGCTTTTCTGTACGATAATTTCATAATAAATGCACGCATAAAAATATAAAGTGTGCATCTGGATTGAGAGCCCAAATTTTAAACCTTCTCAAAAGAAAATAAGATTTACAGGGAATTTAGTTAAAATTTAGTAAAACTTAGGGCAATATGCCGCGAATTTCTTATACGTGAAATAAAGCTGTTATGATGAAATAAGCAGATGGATATATAAATATACCTATAAAAAGTACATAGGTACTTCATAATCTATTTTTTATACCTATAATGTCATTTTGGTAACACTTTGTTGCTTTTACATTTTTATTTTTTTTAAGTAAATATTATCTGTGCTATGCTAGTGATGTACCACCTCTGATAGAATTTCACTCGAGTTGAAATTAGTTGTTCGTTTGGGTTAAACTGATGATATTAAAGTTCTATTTCCGTTTCAAAATGTTCTTTAAAATATTGAGGAAGATTAGGTTTCTCCTCGTTCAGCTTCAGCTACTTTTTCTAGTCTCGAATTGATTGCCTCTAAATAAATTCGAGATATACCAACATTCTGACTTTGTAGTAATCTAATTACCTGGGTCCTGTTGAATCTTACAAGTTTTTTTAAAATAAGAAACAGGTTTAAAAGGCTAATTAATATAATGGGATTGATCATTTACTTGCCATTTTTTTATTTCCGTAAATTGTTATCAGGATTTCATAAATTATCCTAAATCTTTGAACCATGTTTTTGTAGCTCCCCGCATTTTCTTGTTTCACTTAGCGCTCCTGCACACGATGCCGCCACCGCGCCGTCGCCGCGCCGCCGCCGCACAACTACACTGTATACACGAGTCGCGCGAAGACCGCCACCGCGCCGCCGCCGTGCCGCCACCGCGCGCGGTCCTCGTCTCGCCACCGCGCATCTATTTGATTCATTCCATTACCGGCCGCATGTTCATACGCGGCCGGCAATGGAATGAATCAGGATAATGAAATAACTGGGAACGCGCGCGGTGGCGGCGCGGCGGCGGCGCGGTGGCGGTCTTCGCGCGACTCGTGTGTACAGTGTAGTTGTGCGGCGGCGGCGCGGCGACGGCGCGGTGGCGGCATCGTGTGCAGGAGCGCTTACTGTTCAGTGCTCCGTAACAATAATTACAGCCTAAACTCGAGTAAGTGAGCAACCAACTCAGCTGTGTTCAAGTTGGACAGCACTACTTTGTGCCCTCTAGTGTCAACAGTGTCAAATCAATCTGTCTGTCTGTCGCGGTCGGTCAATTTTTCAATTTGGTTTTCACTCAGATCTCAGGGTCAGGTTATAAATTGGATTAGATTAAAAACGTGGTATCCTCCTGATCGTGCACTTGTACAACACTCGTGTATTCGCTGTAATAAAATAAAACTACGTTGATCTTTTTCTGGCGGTGAAATTGTAAACAAGCTTGCAAGCATGGATTGGGACTTGAAATACGGCGAGTTAGCTAAGGATAAAGATTTCGTCAATAACTTTGAGAACCTGAAGGAGAATTTAATGGAAGTACAAAAGGTATTGGATCAATTGTTACCACTCAAGGAGCAATATGACAAACTGACGTTGCCCGCTCAGATTGAACTCGATTTGTTTCTGGCCTTTACCTTGAATTCTCTCCACTGGATTCATTTGAGGATACAAGGCATTGATCCCACAAAACACCCTATTAAAGATGAGCTTCAAAGAATAAAAGCTGTGATGCTGAAGTGGCAAGAAGTCAAAGACAAAGAGAAAAGGCCAGTAGTGGATGTAGAAGCAGCAAAGAGATTTATTAAGAGTGGTCTCTATGACCCCTATAAGGCTACAGCAAGGCCACCAAACAAGAAAATAAAATTCTCTGACAACGATGAGTAAATCCATCCATAAAATCCAAAATTATTAAGACTGATTTTTAGGAGACCATAAACAGCACCTCTTAAGAATTTGAAACTAATTAGGTATTTTAATATTTTAGGATTTCAGGGGACAAAACTGAGGAAAGACTAATATTGACTTAGTATTGTTTATTGTAAGCAGGATTTTTATAATAATTGATTAATTATTTGAAGTCTCTATTGATAACAAAATGTTTTATGATCAATTCCTAGCTTTGTCCTTACTCTTGCTGCCATTTATAAACCTTGTTTCACAGGTATATCAGATGTAATTTTATGTGGCATCTCATACTTGGATAGTGCATGGTCTCTTATTCAGATTTTAAATTTAACTTTGTTATCTAAATTTTACTAAAGTAGTATCAATACATATCTACCAAGCAAGTCTCATTTGTGAGTAATATATTTTGTGCCTCTAATAATTACGTAAATGTTTGTAATAATCTAAGTAAATATAATTCCCACTCCAATACCTAATTTTATTAAATAATCAAGTATTTTAGCAATAAATTTACCATGTATTTTAAAGGTTATTAATGTACCCATCACATTATAAGTTTTAGTAATTCATTTATGGCTTAGTGGTAACCATTTTTATGAATTAGATATAAAAAAAAATTATTATATTAACACTGACCAAATCCTTGTTATTTATTTTTAATTAAGCATTTTTACTACATTATATTATAACAAGCTACAAAATGTGTTCTTGCAGAATCTAAAGTGGGAAAATTAATATTTTTTGTAACCAAGATACCAACCAGGTAGCTGTAATTGTTTTTAATTAAGTAGAAAAAGAGAAAAATGTGTATAAAACAAAAAAAAAAGTTTAGTTAAGTACCTCTATAGTTTTAATAAAATATTGTTCCTCTCTTTCAAAATCTATTGGGATGTTATTTATGTGGATAACAACAGGCTTATTTTCAGGTGGCCCTAAATTTCGAATACTCAACATATTCCGCGTAATATCCACCTGTAAGGACCCAATTTCTAAATAATCTACCTGTTTTGGCTGACAACACTTTTTTAGACAAGAAAAATAGCTGTAGAACTCATTATAATAAAATTGTTTAATTTTTTTTTATTTATAACAGTCATCACTACATATTAGATTTAAAGATCTGTTAATATTAGTAAAGTTGTTTAGGTCTACTAGGATAAAAAAAATTGTTAAAATTGTTCTTAGCTCTTAATATTATCTTACTAACTTATGTAGTAACATTATGAAATTGTTTGTTAGACATACCTATGTACATAGCTGTATATACTTTTTTAAATAAAACATTGTGTATAAATAAAGTATTTTATTCAAACAACAACTATCACCTGGGTCTTTTCCTCTAACATTTTCAAATACAATTTATGTAGGAATGTTCCAAAAATTCTACATTCAAAACTTTATTATGTAAGATTGCAACAACTAGCTTTTATTTTCAAAAAATAAATTACTAACAGTAGAAAAAAAATACTAAACTATAGTTTTGCAATGGAATGAAATAGAAAAAGTTTTTGTTCTTTAAGCTCATGTCAGATTTAAAACAATAAAAAAATATTTAAAAAAATCTAACTCAAATTCGAAATTATTGCTAAACCAAACAAGCATTTTATTTTGATTAAATTATTAAGTTACCCACCAGTCTTGTACTTGCGCATCGATACAATACAAAATAATATATTAATAATAAATAACTCAATTCCTAGTCATAATAATTATTCATTGATAAACAATATTATATTATTTATTAAGATCATCCTGATAGAATGGCACTAAATACATAAAATGTTCAAATGGAATGAATAAAGTGTTGCCAATTAATCAAATTCATATGACAATTTTAGTGGCAAGTTCATTTTTCAACTTGCAAGACTAGCCCTGCTGCAGAGATGTTGTCTCCAGCTCCAGCAGTGAGCTGTGCTTCAGTGCATATAAGTACGGGGGCCACACATATGTCAACATCCTCCCCATCTACAACTTCCTCCCAACAAGACACAGGTTTTGTGGGTTCGAAGAATACTCTACTGTTGTTATCATTATCTGTGGTGGTTGAGAAACTGTCATCAAGTAGCAGTTTACATTTATCCAAAACAATATCTTGGCTATGACACACATATCTATGGGCTGTCAAAGATGCCTTTGCAGCAGCAGCTTCAGTTCTCTTCCAGTCTGAGTTCTTCACAGTCATGATTGCTTGGTAAGCTAAAGTATGCACATGGATGCGTGTCAACTTTCTCTTGCTCTGATAGAGTTCATTCTGACGTCTTATCAATAAAAACGTTTTGCGCATTTGATCTAAGGCAGTTGCTACCCTAGGGTTGGAGTCAGCGACAACACTGACTTCCCCATATTCAAGTACACTGTATAGATTCGTTAATTCTTGTTCATTCATACCGACTGAGTCTACAAAAGGCAGTATTTTGGTTGTGAGGTGTTTGAGGAGCTCCAAGTCAACATAACTGGCCATCTCGAAGTGGGCCAGTGTAGTTAATGGTTGAGATAAGATTTGTTTTTTAACTAAGTCCAACCTTTCTGCTCTTAAATCTGTAAACAAAAGATAAATATTACTTTTATCAGCTTGTAAACATACTTATCTTGCCAGTATTAGCTGTTTAGATAAATAAGTGAAATAGTGTGTTCTAGTTTAAAATTAAACATGCAAAAATGATTTTATATCAATACCTTTGCCATCTCCAACCTTAAAAGGGTAGTTGTCCATCATCTGCAGTCCACTAATGACTAGTAAGTTAGGGCTGAACCCCGGCAGGTGTTCATCAAACTTCTCCAAGGAACTGAGTAATGGGTTGTTCTCATCATTATGTACTATATATCTATTTGCTCGAGGTGCTTTCAGAGCACCAAACATCTCATCAGCCTTGTACTCAAGAATCATATGAATATCATCTTTCACTTCTTCATTTTCTTCTCCACCAACTATTTGGATATCTTTTGGAATGTATTCCTTCAGTTTCTGACTCATTTTTCCCGCAAACAGCACTTTCCAGCCTTCTAAGTAGAAACGCTTGGCCATTAGAGGAGCGTTGCCTCCAATAGCCCATCTTGAGTCAGGCAGTTTTAAGGCTTGTTCTATTAAGTCATCATACAGCTTTGAGTTGGATACAAAGCGCCTGGAACCAAAACACAAAATAGTCTAAAGGATAGAAGATGCAATACATTGAATTTATAAATAACTGGTATTTAAAGTTGACCTTTTAAGATCATCTTTTAACATATTCTAAACTTTAGTTATGTAAATAAATGGCCATTATTATTAGTATTCAAATAAGGGACTTGTTCTGTATTCTTATCAATGTTTGATGTTTGAAATGTTAAACACACACGGTAATAATATTCAGATAACTTACTCGGCGGCTGCGCCGTGTTTGAAGAAATATGCGAAACTTTTGAGGAACTCCTCCTTGCTCGAGATCTCATTGAAATGCTCAGGGCTTCCTTTCAAGTCTTTGTAGTCCAATAACGAAGTTGCGTTGACGAACAGATCATGACACGCGCCATAGCCAAGCGCGACTTTCGGTTGTTGTTTCCCCGCACCAACCTTGTTTTCACTCTCCAAAAACAGCAAATGCTCCTTCACAGGAGACAGTCGCACATCTCCAATATCATTTTTACGGTAGTAAACAGCATATAACACGAAACAGAACGACAATATCGTACCGAACTTTACCGGAACACCAGCCATCGTTATATCATATATTTCTTTATTTTTTTTGTATGTAGCTTACTGATTGGAATGCATAAGTGATCAGGTTTTTATCAGTTTCACATCACCTCATCGTTTTATTATAGTCATTAATGTTTTCTCATAAATTATTAAGTTTGGTTCGATCGGGGAAAGAAAGGTGACGTCGAGTCGATCGAAGTATATTGACATTGACAGATGTCGATGACAGAACAGCAATGTGACATTTACTGGAATGACATTTGACAGGAACCTGATGGAGAAAAGGCATGGAATTAACAAGTACTAAATAAAATGAAACCGATGATATTTCTTTCGGCTTCACGTACAAGGCACGCAATAAACAAAATGGTAGCGAAAGGTGGAACATAATATGAGGTTCCATCAGCGAGGTACTTGGGTTCTTTCTTCTAATACGAGAACCAGTGTTAGCGGGCCAAAAAGAGCAAATTAAAATAAACGGAATTGTTTTATAAAAAACTAGCTTTTGCCCGCGACTTCGTCCGCGTGGAATAATAGTTCCCGTTCCCGGGGGATTTCCGGGATGAAAACTATCCTATGTCCTTTCTCGGTTCCCAGACTATATCTGTACCAAATTTCATTCAAATCGGTTCAGTGGTAAAGGCGTGAAGAAGAGACAGACAGACAGACAGACAGAAAGATAGACAGACAGAGTTACTTTCGCATTTATAATATTATAAGTAATAAGTAAATATAAGTAAATAAGTAATATAAGTAATAAGTATAAGTATAAAGTATATAAGTATATAAGTAAATAAGTATATAAGTAAATAAGTAAATAAGTAAATAAGTAAATAAGTAAATAAGTAATAAGTAAATAAGTAATAAGTAAATAAGTATTATATAAGTAAATAAGTAATAAGTATATAAGTACGGATTTGTACAAATTCTGGTTTTTTATAATTTTCGTTTTTTTAACGTTTCAACGATCAACCGACATCCGGCTGACGAGCTGCTATTGTCTTTCTATTGTGTCTCGAATCACGTGTGTTCGAAGGTTTAAATTGGCGACCCCAGTTAGAAGACAGACAGGTAACCTACCTAGTTATTTTATATTACTGCATTGGGATTAAACATTATCGAGCTGACAAGACAAAGTCAGATTAACTGTACTGCAGCTCTCGCATAGAGCAACCGCATCAAATAAGTATAACTTATGCACGAGTCCGTAAGTAGCTCACTTCAGGATAACTACAATATTTTTCTTTGCATACTAGTCAGAGACTGACAGAGAGAGACACATGACAGGCAGCAACACCGTAACTCGCACGCGACTCGTATGACGAACTGCATATATCTTTACCAAAGGACAGTATTGTCCTTCGTTTTTAAACTCTCATTTATTTATTGATGTGTGGCCTGGCCAGTAGCAGTCTGCTTTCACACCAGCAGCTTAAATTAATTCGAAAAGCGAAGATAGTAAATTGAAAAAACTTGTTCGCGTTCACGTACAACATGTATTGTTAAAGACAGGCAAAATACTTTTGTCAGGCAAATCACCGATTGAGACTGCGATAAGGTTTACTTCACGCGTAACTCGCGAAGAAGAGTTCGTAACATCGCTTTATACTTACCATTTGTTTTGGCTATCAACACCTCGATAAGATGCACGTTTGTATGTACCTATTTCATTAATGAGTACGCGATCCAAGATTCCAAGGAGTCCGATATCTCGCAAATGTTTTCGAAAGCCAAAAAACATGCCATATAAGGAAGAACCGGTCGTCCGCCCTCCTAAAATGGAAGCATGTATAGGGTTACCAGGCCTAAACGTGCAAAATCCTGTCTGACATGTCTAAAAATCCTGATTTTGAAAAAAAAGTCCGGTCACGCACCTGTATTAAATAAAAATCATAGTAATTAAGTACGTTTTTATTTACATAGGTATATTATTTAGATTTCCATCTATTTCGCAATAAAATTGTTCACACGTCACGTGTTTATAGTTATATTGCGTAAGCAATTTGGCTCTCACCGACTCCACTGAAAGTCTGTTTCTCTCTTTGGTCCACTGAGAAGTCATGAGAGAAAAAACTCTCTCCACATTTGCGTTGTGTGGCAAAATCCTAAAGAAATATTGAGAAATCTCCAGAAATTCAGCTTGCAGTATTGCGTTCCGGGACTTACGGGCTCAGTGCGCGCGACACTTGTCGCTGAGCCGGGCGGGAGGACATGAAAGTATGACAAAAATCCGGTCTGACGTAAAATCCGGGCGGAGTCCGGTCTAACACGTAAAAATCCGGTCTAGACCGGCTTTATCCGGTCAGATGGTAACCCTAAGCATGTATGATGTTAAGAGCTTTAGGCGTAAATTGTCTGTGTCACGGTGTATTGTAATTAATTTTAACAAAGTTCAAGTCTTGCAATTTATTTTTATCTGCTGTAAGCGTACCTACTTGACCTTTTGGCCTACCTACTTTTCCAAGTTTGTCGTTGTAACTGGGTGAAATTAAAATTCGAATAAATATTTAAAGGCTCCCGCGTGCAGTGCTATTGCAGTGGCCATTGCTTCATTCGGATTATAAATCTACCTACTTACTTGCTTTAACATAAATATCACGGTTGTCGCAGTCGCAGAGGGAGATTGCGGAGATGAGAGAAACTATTTCAACTTACAATAATTATAAACTTTTCAAATTTGTTAAGTTTTTCCCCATTCAAGTTAAACCAGCTCGTAATCTAAAATGCATTCTAGGATGAAACAAGTGATACTACGTCTACAATTTTTGTTTTTTAACTATCGCATACAAGCGCCTTATCAAAATACTATCTCAAAATCTGCGACCTGCTGTAAACTATGTATTGAACGAAAAGCTTTGACCAAACTGGAAAAATATAGTGGAAATAGGGAAAAAGTTTTATCAGATGAATGAGTTCAAAAAAGCTAATTACGAAATAGAAGATGTGCGAAGTCGCTTCTTTGTATACTAATATTATTAATAGAAAAGATTTGTAGTTTTGTTTGTAACGAATAAACTCATAAACTACTGGACCAATATTATTATTTTTAGGGTTCCGTACCTCAAAAGGTAAAAACGGAACCCTTATAGGATCACTTTGTTGTCCGTCCGTCTGTCCGTCTGTCAAGACCCTTTTTCTCAGAAACGCGTCGAGATATCAAGCTGAAATTAATATCACATACTCAAGTCTGCTATCACTCAAAGCCGTGAAAAAATCAAGTTTCTAATTCAACGCAAAAAAAAGATACGGTGGTTTATATTGCATATTTAGAAATTTGCAAGAGAATCAAAACCTATAGGGTACTTCCCATTGACCAAGAATCATGAAATTTGGCAAGAAGCAAGGTCATGTAGCACAAGTAAAGTAAAAACTCCGAAAACCGTAAATTTGTAGTTAGTTCACATCAGGCGTCCGTCTGTCCGTCTGTCTGTCAAGAACCTTTTTCTCAGAAACGCGTCCAGATATCAAGCTGAAATTAAAATCACATACTCAAGTCTGCTATCTCTCAAAGCAATGAAAAAATCAAGTTTCTAAATCAACACAATAAAAAGATACGGCGGTTTATACTGCATTTAGAAATTTGCGAGGGATTCAAAACCTATAGGGTACTTTCCATTAACGGAACCCTCGTTGCGCGAGTCCAACTCGCACTTGACCGGTTTTTTTTTATTAGAATGCTACATTATCCCAAAATATTACACTATGTCCCACGGGAGCGAAGCAGTAACCAAAAACCTAACGTAACGCGGTGAAACCGCATGGAACAGCTAGTATTGAATAAATAGCGGTAATTACACCATCAGAAGGTATTTTATTGCTAATTAGAAAATAAACCTAATTAAAGAAGCTCGTATAGCTGCCATACAGAATTACTTAATTACCGAAAAAGGCAAGATTTTATCGTCATTCGTTTTATTTTTAATATCATAACAACAATAGACAGTTTTACAGCTACCATAAAGAGAGATAAATATTTTTTTAAGGCACTACTCGAGCTAAAAAGTATAAAAGCGTCCCAATATGGCAGAGTCACGTATTGTCGCCAAAATAACGTGGAGATGAAATCTGTGTATGGTGTAACTGTCTGGCGCCGGTGGTGGTACACTTCCACCACTGGTAGTTAGAACTTAGGATATTTTAGCAATTCAATTTAGCAACCGGTCGAAAGGAGTTTTGACTCGTTTTCCGAGGCACGGGGTAAACTTAGTTCATATTATTTTGAAAAAGTCATATTGCATTGGTACTGGCCGGGTACAAACAATAACATTCTGATGCATGAAATCGCTTTCTGGGCCATCGCATCATAATAAAATAAATAAATAAAATAAAATAAAATAAAAAAAATAAAAAGCCTTTATTGTTGATTCTAGTTTACATAAAAAGTTTAGATGTGCCTAAAAAAAACTAATCTACTCTATTATTACTTTACACTACAGTACTAACCACTATTATCAAAATTAAAATTAACTATTTATATAATATTAGCTGTAGTATCAAGTCGGCAAACGGTTATTCTTATTCCTCAACTTGTCTTCCGACAAAGGCCTCCTCTAAAGATCTCCACTCTATCCTATTCTTTGCTGTTCGGGACCATGTTGAACCAGCTATTTTCCTCAGATCATCCTCCCATCTCTTAGTCTGTCTACCTTTGTGTCTTTTGCTGTCTAGTGGATACCATTCTGTTATTTTTCTTGTCCATTTTTCTTTCTTCTCTCTTGACATATGTCCTGTCCACCTCCATTTTAGTTGTTTGTATGTTATGTACGCATTCTTGAATTTTGTTTTGTTTTTAATGTCTTTTAATTTTTCTTTGTCTTTTCTTTTAACTCCCATTGTACTCCTCTCCATTCCGTTTTGACACACTTTTATTTTGTTTGCTAGTAATTCCGTCAATGCCCACGTTTGACACCCGTATATTAGGCATGGCAGAATACACATGTTGTATACCTTCCTTTTTTCTTTCAATAGGCATTTCTTTATTCTTCTCAACTGTTGGCTACTCTTCTTTCTATTTCCTTTTTCATGCAGTTTTCGGTAGATATTAACTGTCCCAAGTAAATGTATTCGCGTACGTATTCTATTTGCTCATTGTTTACTTTTATGATGTCTGTTTGTGAAGAGTTAGACATGATTTTCGTTTTAGCTAGATTCATTGTTAACCCTGCCTTTTTACTCTCATCGGCTAGTTGTTGTAGCATTTTTTCTAATATTTTTGGGCTCTCAGAGAAAACGATTAAGTCGTCTGCAAAACGGCTCAGGTATTCGCCGTTTATTTTTAGTCCTCTATTCATCCAATCTAAGTTCCTGAATATCATTTCCAAGACAGCCGAAAACAATTTAGGCGAGATTGGGTCTCCTTGGCGTACGCCTCTCTTGATAGGAAATGCTTCACCTATAGTCTCTAGTTTTACTTGTGCTGTACTCTTGGTGTATACATTTTGGAGTATTCGTATGTATTTTGTTTGTACACCCTGTGATTTTAATGCATTCCAGATAAATTCGTGTTCAAGTGTGTCAAATGCTTTATTATAATCAACAAACCCTAGGTAGTAAGTCTTGTTATATTCTTTATAGTTTTGTAGAATTTGCCTAAGGGCGTGGATATGGTCTATAGTAGAAAAATTTCGACGAAATCCAGCTTGTTCTTTGGGTTGATTTTCTTCAAGAGTGTTGGCAATTCTCGATAGTATTATTTTTGAAAATATCTTATAAACATTCGACATTAAGCTAATGGGCCTGTAATTTGCTATATCCCCTTTGTCACCTTTTTTATGTAGTAGTATAATGGTTGATTTAGTCCAATCCTCAGGAATCTTTTCTGTTTTAATAATTTCATTAAACATATCTGTAAGCTTCGGAGCTGCTTGTAAATATGTGGGTAATGTTCACAGTTTATGTGTTCGAAGAAGGTTCGGCACTCTACAGTATCAGGTCGTATGATTCATGCCTCAGAGGTCAGAAGTACCAGTTCAAGAGAAATGAATGACTGGCCGTCGTAATTCACCTCTGTTTATTATTAATAACGATTTTATTTCAATTTGACATTTAATACGCAATCTTTTTATAGAAAACGTGAGTAAGTTACTAGCGTGGCTTTGGCCGAGTTATTGTGGCTACCTATTTTATGTTAATATCTATACATACAAATGTTATGAATGTTAGTTTGTTTGTTAGTTACATTTTTATGTAACAAACAAACAAACAAGTACCTAACTAAGTTTTGGCCGTCAGATTAATATAATTATGTATTTTATTAATCTGACGGCCAAAACTTAGTATTTATGTTTGTTTAGTGGAAAGCGCTTATCTCAGTAATTGCCAGGTCGAATTCAAAAAATCTTTTCTTGTTGGATAGTCCATTAACAAGGAAGGAATTAATAAATCTGAAACCACGAGGGGCGGCTAGTATTTTATAAAAAAATAAATAAAATAAATTTCCTAGGACAACTCACACACGGTCATCTGATCCCAAACTAAGCAGAGCTTGTACTATGGTAACCAGACAACTGATAAACATACTTATATAATTTATAAATCCATACATATTATATTACACCCAGACACAGAACAAACAATCATGCTCAACACACAAAGTTTGTTCTGGGTGGGAATCGAACCCACGACCTCCAGCTTAGTAGTCAGGGTCCCTAACCACTAGACCAACAGGCCCGTCATAATGCTGAAAAGTTGCTTGAATCTTTAGAAAAAGCATTTTCCAGTATTGCAACCTGTTTATTGAGGTAGTCTCAAAGATCGCGTTACATACAAACCAAATGACTAAATACATACCAAATACAAATACTAAACTAAACATGGGTGACACCGCCGGGTATAGCTAGTTCGTTAGTAACTGTGAGTGTTAAAAAAATGTGCAGTTCGTTGGCAATGGGCTATTTACTGGTTTCCCAGTATTTTTGTGATTAATATTATAAGTAAATGTTTTCCTTAATTTTATTACCATTTTAATTAAACATTTGAACATACGTGATTCGAGACACAATAGAAAGACAATAGCGGCCTGACAGCCGGCTGTCGGTTGGTCGTTGAAAGGTAATCGCATCATACATTGGTGGGAACTAGGTAGATTATTTACATCGCGATTCTTTAACTAAAATACTTACCGTTAAATCTAGAAAGCTTAAAAAAATAACAAAATCAAGTGGTGGAGTCTAAAACCACCTATAGTATAGATATAAGCGTCTTGGTTTGTAAACTGTAAGCTTATCTTTTATGAATAAATGAATATGAATATGAAAAAGAGTAGTAACGACATTACAGTGGTACTGTATACTTATATTATATACAGTATTAAACATAAACATAATAATAACAACGAATAAAACATGCTTTATACTATGTTCAGGTATTATAATTGGTAAGATATCTTATTAATTCTAATCCCATCTGCCTAACAATTTATTATTATTATTATAAGCCTGAATTTTCCCACTGCAGGGCAAATTCCTCCTTACCCTCCTTCCACCCCTCTCTGCACAGAGCCATCTGAGATCAATCTCTATATTCTCTATCAGAGGAGTCCAGCAGTTCATCCCGCTATCTTCACCTGGGCCTGCCACAATGTCGTTTGACATGTGGAGGGACCCACTTGGGTTCCTCCACAGAATGAGGGGGTGTTCTTTCGGTTGCCCATTATATGTTCCGGGGCCGAAGTAACTACTGCAACTATTTCGCAACCCCGCCGGCAGGCACGGCATCTTGGTCTAACTACAAGACTACAACATAGAATGACTACCGTTTACGAAGGGGCGTTGACCGAATGTATTACTATACTAGCTGCTGCCCGCAACGTCGTCTGCGTGAAGGCTTCAGCTCCGCCCCCGTAGGTGATAGCATGATAATATGTAGCCTATGTTTTGACCCGACCTCTTAGTAATATCCCTGCAAAATTTGAAATAAATCCATGCAGTACTTTTTGAGTTTATCCCGGTCCCGAACATACATACAGACAAACAAACAGACAAAAATTCGTAAAACTATATTTTTGGCTTCGGTATCGATTGTAGATCACGCCCCAAGTATTCTTTTAAAAAAATATTCAATGTACAGTTTTGACTTTCCTACGATTTTATTATATTGTTACGAGCTGGGGTTCGGGATAAATTAAAATAACAGTTTTACTCGAAAAAACACGATTGACTTTATTAGAATTCACAAACACAAAAACACTTCACTAACACAACACTACACAAAACACACACTTCGTATCGCAGTCGTAGTTCCGCTTCGCGGCGATGTTCACTGTTTCGTTCCCAAAACTGAACTGAACTGAGACGGCGCGGGGGCCGTCAGGTATTTATATCGTCCGGTCACATTTTCTAGAAAGTTCGACAACCCGAGGTACTGAGGTGCATTCGAGAACATTCCAGTAACATCGCGAATGATCGACGATGATCTGGAAGTTTCTCGAATGACCCCTCGGAACTCCATCGAACGTTCTAGAACGTTGTGGAACTTTCCCGAATTTTCTAGTAAATGTGCCCGGAACAATCGGCACTTGCGTCACCAATACCTACCTACGTAACACTGCCCCCTCCTAAGACATGCTCGTCCCGAGCATCATTATTCCCGTAGTATCGTGCCAGCCGATCTACATGAATAATCTTAGGAGCAGTTCTCGTACTCTTTTGTATCCGGTAGGTGACGTCGTTGATTTTGGTCACTACTCGGTATGGTCCATCCCATTTTGCCTGTAGCTTGGGAGACTTCCCCTTACTACGCACTGGGTTATGCAACCACACTAGTGAACCTTCTTCAAATCCACTATTGTTCATCTTCCGGTCATAGCGAGTTTTCATCCTTTCAGACATCTGCTGGCCTGACTGTCTAACATGCTCATATACGTCATTCATCTTGTTACGCAGGTCATTTGCATAATCTGTTATGCTGCTTGGTGAATCAGGGGGGATGCCAGTAATTAAGTCAGCCGGTAACCTTAACTCTCTTCCAAAGTTTGCAAAGGCTGGTGTCACGGTTGTGTTTTCGTGAACAGCACTTCTGTAGGACAGAAGAAACGGCTGTATGTGCTTGTCCCAATCCCGTTGTCTGCTCGCTACAACTTTGGCCAGATATCGTTCCAGTGTCTGATTAAATCTTTCCACCATTCCATCAGATTGTGGGTGATATGACGTGGTTCTAGTTTTGTGAGTACCCATTACGCGACATGTTTCCTGGAAAACTTGAGATTCGAAATTTCTTCCTTGGTCGCTGTGGATTTCTAAGGGTACTCCGAACCGACAAAAGACTTCATGGACTAATTTATCAGCAACTGTCGAAGCTTCTTGGTTAGGAATAGCGAAAACTTCTGGCCATTTCGTGAAATAGTCCATGACAACCAAGAAGTACTTGTTTCCGCTTTCACTTTCAGGGAATGGGCCAGCGACGTCTAGTGCTATCCGTTCCCATGGGGCTCCTACATTGTACACTTTCAGTGCTCCTCTGCTGCGTGTTTAAGGACCTTTTACTGCCGCACAACTGGTACATTTGCGACACCAATCTTCAACATCCTCTCGACAATGGATCCAATAAAACCGTTCTCGGATCTTCAACAGAGTCCTTTTTACCCCCATGTGTCCTCCGGAACATCCATCGTGGTAGAGCCGAAGAATTTCTGGTACCTTCGATTTCGGCACGACCATTTGCAGATGGCACTTGTCTCCACGAGCATTTTCCCATTTACGGCACAAGACACCATCTTGGAGTACCAAGCTTTCCCACTGTGCCCAATAGCTCTTTGTGGTTGTACTCATTGCTGCAACATCGCACCACTTTGGTTTAGAAGCATTAGCTTTAATCCATTTGAGGATTGGCTTGATATCCGAGTCATTCTGCTGAGCAAGTTGTAGAGTTTCCTTCCACTCATCACTAAGGTCTGTTCTTAGCATTCTGACAGGAACTGCTTCCTTAGCTTCTTGCCTGACACAATGCTTGCAATCCTCCGAACAAGGCCTTCGTGATAAAGCGTCTGCATTACCGTGAGACTTCCCACTGCGATGTTCAATTGAGAAGTGAAACTCTTGCAGCAGTTCAATCCATCTTGCTACTTGCCCTTCCGGATTCTTAAACTGTAGCAACCACTTCAATGCAGCATGGTCAGTTCGAAGGTGGAATTTGCGTCCCAATAAATACTTGCTGAAATGCTGCAAAGTCTTCACAACGGCGAGGAGTTCGCGTCTTGTGACACAATAGTTTCTTTCCGGTTTCGATAAAGACTTGCTGAAGTAAGCTATCACAACTTCATGATCTCCTTTTCGTTGAGACAACACACCGCCAATTCCAGTATTACTCGCATCCGTGTCAATTATGAATTCATTTTCTGTATCAGGATAACCCAATATCGGAGTATTACACAACCGTTTCTTTAACTTCTCAAAAGCCATGTCACAGCTATCATCCCAACAGAAAGGTCTCTTCTCCTCGGTAAGCTTATGTAATGGTTTGGCGATGTCTGCAAAATTCTTGACAAACTTTCGATAGTACGAGCACAAACCCAAAAATGCTCTGACCTGCGTCTTATCCTTTGGAATTGGCCATTCCTTGACAGCGACGATTTTCTCTGGATCCGTTTGCACTCCTTCTTTAGACACAACGTGCCCCAGAAAACTAACCTGTTGTCTAAAGAAGGTGCACTTCTTTGGACTTAACTTAAGATTAGCTCCTCGGATTTTAGACAGCACTCGTTCCAGATTTTTAAGGTGGTCTTCAAATGTGCGGCCCACAATGATGATGTCATCTAAATAGACTAAGCAGGCATCTCCAATTAATCCGGTGAGTACCTGCTCCATTAACCTTTCAAAAGTTGCAGGAGCGTTGCACAATCCGAATGGCATAACATTAAATTGCCAAAGTCCTTTTCCTGTAGAGAATGCGGTTTTCTCCTTATCTTTGGGGTCAATTTCCACTTGCCAGTAGCCACTTTTTAGGTCCAACGTGCTAAACCACTTCATTCCTGACAGCGTGTCAAGAGTGTCGTCGATCCTGGGTAATGGATAGCTGTCTTTCTTTGTAATGTCATTCAGCCGACGATAATCTACACAAAACCGCATGCTGCCGTCCTTCTTTTTCACTAGGACCACAGGAGAACACCAGGGACTAGATGAAGGCTCTATAACTCCATCCTTTACCATCCCTTCAATCATAACGTCCACTTCCTTTTCTCTTGCCACTGGTAACCTCCTAGGTCGCTGACGAATAGGTAACTCATTTCCCGTGTTGATTCTGTGCTGAACTAATCCAGTCTTTCCTATGTCAGCGTCATGTGCAGAGAAAATATCGGCGTATTGAAGTAACATCTTCTTAGCCTTATCCATTTCTCTCGCAGATAAATCTGTGCGACAATCTTCCAGAAGATTCGAGATGTGAGAACTTGCATCTTGAGCGACGTTCCGAGAAGGCGGATGTTGGCAATTACGCATCCATGCTACTTCCTCACAAGTACCCATCAACGTACCCTTCTGGATAACTTGTGCTTGTTCACTTGGATTCAGGATGCGTACAGTTGCAACATCAACTGCTCGTACTAAGCTTCGCGCCATCTTCCATGGGAGGTCCTCGTCCAATCTTTCAACGAGAATGCATCGATTTTTCGGTCCAGTATTGCGTGGAAGGCTAACTGGAACTATCGATTCCGACCTGGGAGGAAGAACAGTCTTCTTCAAGCAGTGCACTTTCCCTGATGGTGCACCTTCCATGAAGACTTCTTCCGAACCACACTTCAGGACTCCCTGATCCACGTCGATCTTACAACAGTGCTGTCGCATGAAGTCTAATCCTAGGATGCACTCGTCTTCTATATCAGCCACGATGACTTTATGCCGATAAATTGCGCTACCCAGCTTCAACTTCACCTCCTTCTCGCCTCGGATGGGTATGTGCTGACCGGTAGCTGTTACCAAATTTATGTGGTCATACTTGCTGAAGAAGTCCCCAAGAAGACGATTTACTCGGGAACTGACGACTGTGCGAGAAGCTCCAGTGTCCAATGTTAACTTACAAGGTCTTCCATTCACTTCACCTTTGATAATCAGGCTGTTCCCATCATGGGCTTGTGAGATCGATATCCTTGGGGCTCCTTGACCACCAGCCAGCACCCGCCCCGCAGTTCTGGCTTTTACTCGTTTCCCTGCTGCTGAGCTGTGGCAGCAGCCGTACTTCTTTCCCGGGTCTGATCTTCGCTGGAATCTCTTCGCTTAGGGCAACTCGTTCGAATGTGACCTTTCTCCCCACAATTGTAGCATGTGGGGCTGTACTTTGAACGGTCACGTGAAGATGGCGCAATCTCCCTGATGCGATGGGCACGGTGGTCCTGCCTCACTGCCTCCACCTCCAGTGCATTGGCCAAGGCTGCCTTCAAAGTCTCATGGTGCCCAAGTCTCACAGCAGCTCTGACTTCAAAGTCCCGTATGCCATCGACGAACGCTTGAACCAAATTACCGTCGATGAGCGCAGGCGCTGACTGATACGCCTTTCGTACCAGTTTTTCTACTTCAAGAGCCCATTGCTGCAGGTTTTCACCGCTGCGCTGGACGCGATCCTTTAACTGAGCCCGAAAGACGTGCTCCAGATGAGCGTCCCCGTACCGAGACTCTAAGGCTTCAATCAACTGCTCATACGAGACATTATTGCCGAGTGCCTCTAAAACTGTTAAAGCCTGGTCACGGAGGCCCAAAGTAAGTGCGGTCTTCGCTTGCGCATCTGTCCACCCATTTGCCTCCCTTACAGCTTCAAATTGAAGCTTGTACGCAGACCACGAAGATGTTCCGTCGAAGGGTGGCGCTTTAAACCCACGCACCGATGGTGCAGCAACAACAGGAGCCGCAAATTCACCTCCAGACTTGAGACATCCCAAAGCTTTCTGGATGTCAGCAATCTTGGTTTCGGTCCCGTAGATACGATTCTCGGCGCAAGAGACTCGGCTTTCGGCTTCGGATATGCGGTTCTCGGCCTCGGAGATACGGTTCTCGTGCATTTCCACTTTCTCCTTTACGGCGCCAATATCCTTACTAACCGCCGCGTGCAACTCTTTAATAAGCAGGATCTGTTCCTCTTGCTTGTGGGTCTGTTCTTCCCTGTCTCGCTGCAGATGTTCCTCTAGCCGACGGATCTGTTCTTCCTTGTCCCGCTGCAGCTGTTCTTCCAGACGGCGGGCCTGTTCTTCTTGACGGCGAGCTTGTTCCTGCAGCAGTACCATCAGGGCAGAAAGGTCCATGGTGGTCGATGCTGCAGAACCACCAGATACCTGATCTGACGCTGGCTCCATCGTCGGCTGGCTGCCACCCGGTACGTGCTCCGAGGTGGGGTCGAATCGCCTCTGGTCCACCTCTTGCTGGCGTTGGCTCCTCGTACGGATTCCTTCCGTGTCGTCCTTCGGTAAAACCGGCATGATTTATCCCTCACTTCTGACACCAAATGTTACGAGCTGGGGTTCGGGATAAATTTAAATAACAGTTTTACTCGAAAAAACACGATTGACTTTATTAGAATTCACAAACACAAAAACACTTCACTAACACAACACTACACAAAACACACACTTCGTATCGCAGTCGTAGTTCCGCTTCGCGGCGATGTTCACTGTTTCGTTCCCAAAACTGAACTGAACTGAGACGGCGCGGGGGCCGTCAGGTATTTATATCGTCCGGTCACATTTTCTAGAAAGTTCGACAACCCGAGGTACTGAGGTGCATTCGAGAACATTCCAGTAACATCGCGAATGATCGACGATGATCTGGAAGTTTCTCGAATGACCCCTCGGAACTCCATCGAACGTTCTAGAACGTTGTGGAACTTTCCCGAATTTTCTAGTAAATGTGCCCGGAACAATCGGCACTTGCGTCACCAATACCTACCTACGTAACAATATGTATAGAAGATGTATAGATGCGTGCAGCACCGAGTACATGACAGAAATTACAAAAAAATCGAATAACGAACCTTATTTTGCCGTTATTTTTAAAGCTATAAGTAATAAATGGAGCATAGTTGATCTTAAGATAGTAAACTGCTGCCTGTTACAATATCCACGTGAATTAGATCAAATTGAACGGCGAACACTTGGTTAATTGCCGCGCAACGACGCTCTGGCGCCTCCAACGTTTGTAAAAACGCGACAAAAATGTTGCAAGTAAGTAGGCAACACTGGTACCTAGGTAACACGCAAGCCAATAACTTTGAGCTTTTTAATTATATTTATGACATATGACTTTACGTCTGTAATGGTTGAAATTTGAACTTGTTGTTTTTTAAAGAAGGAGGAGATTTGTTTGTGTTTATTTTTATAATTATCAAATTCTATACTTACTTATACCATGGGGCAAAAAAAAAAATATACAAAATTATAATCATGCACGCGATCAAGATTTTCTTGACGTTATATTTTTTTGTTATAGATTTTTAGCTTTTTTTGCCATCTCTGGAGGTTTACTGTATTAGTAATACACGATCTATTAAGTAAGTAATAGTCTTTTCTGCTTTTTTGCAATAATTCGAGTCTTGAGACTATTTGGTAAAAACAGCTAATAATTGAAATCGTCACGTCGATCAGGCTATATACCTACGAGTGTATCTTGTTAATAATAGGTACATGTATAAATCTATGTTTAACCTGAGTAATTTGAGAAAATAAAATATTATATAATATTATGTAGTTGCTTAGAGTGGTACTGTATACTAACTACTATATACTATATACTAACAGAATAGCACTAATTAAGTTTTTGACGTGATATAAAACTCAGAGATAGATTACATAAATTAATACCTGTATAAAACAAAAAATTATGACTAAACTAATTTAGTCAGAGCGCAGACCGTGAAGTAATTCTCGATAACAAGATGAATAAAACATAATTTTCTTAAAATCATAATATTTCTTTTGTATAATTTTCATAATATATCTAAGTGTTGTCTTAATTTAATGAATTCGAAGAGTGTTCTAAAAGCGATTCCCGCCATGTGCATGTTTTATTTTTAATTAAAGACGTGTTTGTTTTTGACATGTGTGCATTGTGCGTAGCTGATACATTTTTATTTCTGTGTCTTCGTTATTCTTTTCGCTTAATCTTCATTTTGACTGCTTAAATATGTATAAAAAATGGCCAAGTGCGAGTCGGACTCACGCACGGAGAGTTTCGTAGTCCATTCATTATCATGTTTTTTGCGTTTATATTCATCTGTAAAAATTTCAACTCTCTGACTATCACGCACGGTTCATGAGAAAGGCATCGAAGACAGTAAGAAGTTGTTTTATCCTTTGGATACGGAACCCTAGAAAAAACGAAAACCCGAGAATAAAAAAAAGTTATCCAGGCATCGGTACAAAAATGTTCAAGAGAAAACCGTGATTGCCATGCCATAATATTTTTGAAGATGTCGTAGATTTCTGGGTGTAGTTAGATAGTTGTGGGAAAGATAATTATAAAAAGAAATGATGCTAATCCAAAACAAGTGCCAAGTTGGACTTTAAATCTCAGTCTGAGTACCTACTAATCAACCTAAAGCTACTTTTAACTTTTTTTTTTTTTTTTTTTTTTTTTTTTTGGTGAGTGGGAAATCATCCAATGACTGCTCCCGTCCTGGGTGCGGCGGGAGGGTGTGTCAGACTCTTACTGACTAAAACCCACTCATGTTCCTTCGATTGCCTTTTATGTTCCAGGGTCACGGTAACAGTTATAAACATAACATTCCGCAACCCCAGCTACTTTTAACTTTACTTCTTATTTTTTTTGCCTAAAATTAACCTTAGGTTAAGACCATAGATTAGCAGTTATCAATCAAGTAATTGGGCCAATCAATCGCCCAGGACTTTCATCAATAAAGCTATAATTATTTAATTGGGATCAACTGCTGGAACCGACGATACATGGGAATCAGGACGGAAGTATGAGGAATTACGGGATACGGAATTATTAGACTGTGACAGACATCATATCAAAGGAAGATTTATGTGTTTGTCTATAGGATTGTGTTCGTTAAAGTTTGTATTTAAATTTTGGTCTTTAGAATTGAAGTATTTAAATAGGTGGACCTCTAACTACGTCTGTTCTCTTGGAGTCATCTCGTGTTCTTGGTTATAAGAACACGTGGATGATCTCCATACTATAATTTATTAACCGAACAATTGTCATTTAAACTGATATTATTTTCAAACTGGACATTGGCAGAAAACACCGAAAATTCGGTGGATTGCCATAGCAAATATAAAAGTTGAAGTTGTAGTCTGCTCTCTTGCCTATTTGTTAAAAAAATAATAGAAATATAATTTAGATTCCCACGACAAGAGAACCTGTTTGATTTATTCAGTTGTTGTGTTATTAAAATTTCAACTAGTAGTGAAGCGCCTACATTGTAGCTCTTATAAACTCGAATTCCAAAACACCTACAATACGAATAATATCAGACAAATACCTACATAACATACTTCCAAGTGATTATCTACTGACTCTATCAATCAATTAGTGGCACTACGCTCAAAGGAAATGAAAAACTCTTAAAAACTAAATATCTACTATCGCAAGCGCAGCTTCAGAATTTGTTAAAAAACTTATAAGAATCAAATATATCATTAAAACTTGAGAAAATATGATATATTACCAATAAAGTATGCGCTCAGCTAGCTGGGTCTGTTTTTGTCAAGATTTTTTGAATCGCAAAGAAAACGTTCGTTGATGGCAGCCATATTGAAAATAACATTTGAAAGTTGGACTTTATTTCTTGAGCCATAGATGTTGTTAAAGGTTTTATTAGATGAAATTATTTGTTTCTGCCCTTCAAGTAATGACCAATTAGTGCAAACACTGGACCTATCTTCAAGGAAGAGAGATTCTGTTACAGCGTTTTTTGTTCGGTGAGCTAACTCATGAATGAAGCGACGAGACGTGGAACGCGTTTCATAGACTAGATCAGTTTTACTTGTTTTATTACTAAGTTTATAGCTATAACGCGATATGCTTCGATACACATGCTGTATTATAATTTGGTCATTTGAAGGGTAATGTTTTTATGAACCCAACAATATGATTTGTAATTTTCATCTTTTAAGTTTTTATTGCTCTTTGATTTAATGTTATGTAGATGTTCAACTACTTCAGTATTAGCAAACTGATCGGATGGGACCTTATTTTATTTCGATGTGGACCTGCGTGTTTTTAACGGTCTTGGTGTCTTTTAATCAGTAGCGTAATCCCAGCCTGCTCAGAATGTCTTAGAAAAAAATATTTGGGAGCCTCCTAAAAACTACTTTATTTTGTTTTTAGTATTAATTGTTGTTATAGCGGCATCAGAAATACATCATTTGTGAAACTTTCAACGGTCTAGCTATCGTGGTTCTTGAGATACATCCTGGTGACTAGACGGGCGGGTTACTGATAGCGAAGTCTTAGTAATAGAGTATAGTTTTTTTTACCCTTTGGATACGGAACCCTAAGAAAGGTCATTAAATTTTCATTTCATCTATTGAGGGTACAGTGAAGTGATACCTTGCATTGTTGTACTGGCTCATAGATTCAGGGCATCAAGTCTGCTATTGCAATGGTTGTTTAATGGGTGGCTTTGGACGGGTAACGTCAAACTTTTGACGTATTTCCCATGTGAAAACTGTCAAAGTGGTCAAATATCCCCGGACAAGGTGAGACACGATTGCAATGGCAGACTGCCCGTGGACCCTGTAGCTGCCATCAAGACGTGAGCTCAGAGTCCCGGGTGTCCTGGATTCTGTGGCATTTAACTCGTTTTGGCCCTTTTGTTACGCCAATGGTTACTTAGCCACCTACTTACCATAGTTCTCTTAAAATTAATGTCTTTCTTGTTATAAAAAAAGTAATAACTATCTATAAATGGTGTTTTCCAATTATTTTCTTGAGAACGAAAAGCTTCCATTTTCCCATTGAAGGGCTTGTTGGTTGTATAGTTGTATATTTTCCCTAGCTGCCCGGTTTCACCCACATTTTTGGTTACCATAGCTTATAAGTCTTACAATTGGCTATCCCACACCGAAAGATTTCAATTAAATTTTAACAACGTCTTCAGTTTGATAATCATTGTCCTATTAAAAATTTTAAGCTCTAACTTCAAGAAAGAGATTTTTTAGAAGGATTTCTACAGTACACGTCAATTAAGGAAATTTTTCAGCGTCCCTTCATTTTCTTACAGTTAAAAGGTTAATAGGAAGATACGAGATAATCTAATAACCATTAAAGTAATGCTTCACACAATCAACTCAATCACACATCAATTATCAAAGTATTGCCTTCACAAAACATTTATATGTAATTGGATCCCATTCATTTGAATGATCGCGTACTCCAACTACCAAACACTTCGACACCTGTCCAGATATTCAATAAACACCTTTGTTGCTCATAACATAAGGGTCCATGTGTGTTGACAGTTCACTTCGGTCGTTAATTTTAATGTAAACAGTCTCTTACCTAAGGCTGGGTCCAGTGGAATTAGCCAAGTTACTTTTATCGCTACCTGTTTCTGTGTTGAACCTTATAGTCTTGCAGTTAAGTTCACGATTGCCTGGCTTACATTTAAGAGCTTTTAAATAAGATTGTAGATAATAGGTCGGTTCCATCCTTTATATGGGAAATCTGCATCATTCTTATGCGCATGCGACTCGATGAAGTTCGGATCCGAGTGTTGGCACCTGGGTGAGTAATGATCAATGTTATGGCCTAATTGAAACGTTTATAGACACTAAATTCTAGACCCGATGAAGTAGGCTAAGTTGGTACCTAAGTTATATCACGAATCACGATTGTTTAAATATCAAGTTACGATTTCTTAAAATAATTATTATGAATCGTGTTTGGCAGATGGAGATGAACCTGTTAAAAGACATGAAGTTGAATACCCAGTAGACCATGTTAACGTTATTTCAAAACACAATTATTATAAATCTGGGGGCACGGTAGTGCCTCCGCCAAGACGAGCAAGAGAAGCGTAAAGGCACTACCTTCTCAAAGTGTTTCGTCGTTTTTTAGAACCCTCATAGAGTTGGTTTTCTTAACAATCATTTCATTTCGCCCTCAAAATACGATTAGTTTCTGTGTCCTAACTGTAAATAAAGATTTTTGGTTGTTTTGAAATAAGTGAATCGTGAATAAAGTTACAGATAGGAAGTTAAATACTAGCTGTCCCCTGCGGTTTCACCCGCGTTATGTTAGGTTTTTGGTTACTGCTGTGCTTCCGTGGGTCATAGCGTGATGTTACTAGCTATGTTTTATTCTGATGTATTAGCTATATTTCTGAGAAGCTGCATAAAAATCCATTCCGTAGTTTTTGTGTGAAAAGTAACAAACATAAAAACATACAGATCTTTCCTCTTTAACATAGATACTATTTTTAGCCCGCGCTTCGTCCGCGTGGAATAATAAGTAGTTCCCGTTCTCGGGGGATTTCCGGGATGAAAACTATCCTACCTATGTCTTTTCTCGGGTAAACTCGGGTCCTAGACTTTATCTATACCAAATTTCATTCAAATCGGTTCAGTGGTTTAGGCGTGAAGAAAAGACAGACAGACAGACAGAGTTACTTTCGCATTTATAAAAAAAAGGAATATGCTTATAGCTTCCTGGCTTTAATAAAAAGGTTATACGTTAGTGAAATCCCACTTCAATACCTTGGCATTTAGGTATTTAGATTGAAGTAATAAAAAAGCCAACCGACGCTAACGCAGGATGTGACGAAACACCTACTGCCTTTTTGCATATAAAACCCATTCAGAGTGGCATTAAACTATAATGACGTCATAGTTACTTTGTCGTTAAAATTAATATAGCGCTTCCGTTGTCTGACTTATAAAAAAATAGAATTATGCTAAACTTAAAACTAAGGTGTACCCGTGTACCTAAAAATGCAAAACTATAAGAAGAAACACAACAAATGGGTCAGATTTTAGAACACAATTAAAGAAATCCTATAATCCTTCGAACACACGTGATTCGAGACATAATAAAAAGACAATAGCAGCGCGACTGCCGGCTGTCGGTAGGACGTTGAAGGCTCATTTCAGACTACGGTATAATATAATAAAGCTTCATTGTGCGAAATATCTGGTATGTAATTAAAGCTGTACTTATGCTATATTACAGCGTAGTCGGAAAATAGCTTAACTCAAATTTTTATTCCTCATACTGAAACCTTTTGGTCACAAGTGTGTCTGCTAAGCATGGTGATATTAGCAGGTCATTAGGTTTTCCCGTTAGTGATTTCTTAGTAGTACCCTGGAATATGGAGGCTGGTGGAGTGATACCTCTTGCCAATCTAATTCGTATCTTAACTAATAAGATTGACTACATAAGTCACATGTAAAACACGTAAGATGAAGCAGTCGCCGTGGCCAAAATTGGCTAGAGGGAGCTTCATTATTATCATCACCTCGTCACTCGTGCATTGGAAAGCACATAAAGACCAGTGGTCCTGTGACGTGGTCTTTTTCCAAGGAGGAAGGGAAGGCATTTCCCGACTCATAGTAGTAGAGATACCATAGGCTTTAGCCTGTAAAAGCCCAACATAACCCCCTATTTTTCCCAGACTTAGGGAGCCCATGAGAATTTTCCTAAGCAAAACACGGATGGGAGTGAGGGTGAGTAAAACCGGAGTGCACCTGTATTTGTTTTCATTAACTCCACATCTAAACGGAGATTTGCTTATTTAGTAGAAGATTTATTTGTAAACAAGGCAATTAGTATGTAACCTACGTTAAAGTAACATCTAATGAATCCATCATTAGCTTTATCCACCGTCTTTAATGTTACTAATGATTCAATCTTAGTTTCTTGCTTATCATTGCCATCGAAATCTCTACGAGGACATTATATTCGCTGTATTGCCTTATAAGGCGCGGCGATCCCCAGAACGCAAAGAGAATTAAACCACTTGAGAGCTGGTAGACCCATTTCGCCTAGGCACACGACTCACCACTGCGGGTCGGGGGACGAAGAAAAATCAGCGGTTGTGATTGGCCGATGCAACAATGTAAGGACGAATGTTCCAAACATAGTGATGCACAAGTCAGTTTTGCAACAATACCTAATATCGATAAAATCGAACATAACGATGTCTGTTAATTCTATATTTTTAACTATACTGGTTGGGAGTTAACTGGGTGCAAATAAAATACTTACGTAACACAGTAAATTTTACTTTATTCAAATCAATGCTAAAATTAAATCAAGGTTAAATAATCGTAAAAAAAAAAAATGGTTGCCTGTAAAGTCGGTTTTACGGGCGAAGATTTTACGTGACAACGTCTTTTACCGATCATAGTTGAGTGGGAGAGAGACGCAAGGCATTCGGCGGGCCTCTCTCTCGTTCGGTGACTCATCGTAACGTTACCGAGCGTTACACTTTTTCATAAGTGACTCCCAGCCGCAACCTAATTTAAGACGTTGTCACGTCAAAAACAAAAAAAAATATTTTGCGCCTAGGTTGGACGATCCTCCTCGACGAGACAATTATTGATTTTTAAAATGAATCAACTTAGTATACCTAGGTTTCCCGGATATAAGATTCGGGGTCTTTGTTATTTTTTGTAAAAAATGAGAGGGCTTAAGTTAAGCTCTGATTTTTATATTGCGTATTCATCTATTATACCTTCGAATACACGTGATTCGAGACACAAAAGCAAGACAATTATAGCAGCCCGACAGCCGGCTGTCGGTTGGTCGTTGAAAGGTTAAATACTATTATGCATTTGTGCTAGTGCGATGAAATCATTATGTCGCCCTAACTCCATATACCATACATTAGATATAATGTGCGCACAACTTCCAATAGTGCAATTGTCTGTAAGGCAGGTGCAGTATCCACCAACAAGCAATAGCATGTCCATCAGCCAAATCGCGGTCTAAAATATAATTGTAATAAATACGGGAACGGACAAGTTGTGACTGAATCCGCACTCTAACTAGCCAAACATTATTTAGCAGGATGTATTATGTTTCTCATATGATCCGATAACGAAACAATATACTTATTATAAAAAGTTCTCTATTCTAGTACCGTAAAATGCTGTAACATTGCCTTTATAGCTCAACATTGCCTAAATTCAAAAAAGTTAAATTATTACCGCTGCGAAATGTTTTTTATGGTCTATGGTATTACTAAAAGCAAGTCGGCAATCTGTATTGCAACATTCGATCATACGTCACTCCAAATTTTGGTTAACAAACTGTCAGTGTCACTTTCAATGTCAGTGCGGATACTCGCTTTTTACCGGCTCTCAGGAAAATTTCATTTTATGAGTATTTATGCTTTATTTTCTAGTGTAATATGTTATATAGCAAAGAAAATATGCTCTATTATGTATTTAAACTGTTTTTTCTGTATTATATCTTAATTTAAACCGTTAAATCATGGTCGGCAAAGTTGTGTCAGATTTTCGCAACTTTTTACTCAACAATATCTAGGGTTAGGGCTGTCACTTTTAATTTTTTCAACAAACTCTTAATCGACCGTGGTTTTGCTTGTGTAATTGTTTTTTTTTGTAATTGATCTAAGAACGTTTTATAGAAGCTAGAACTATTGTTTCTTTATTTATCATCATCAGAAATTAAGGAGCTGCAGAGAGATCAACAAATTAACTATTTGTTGATCTCTCTGCAGGCTGCTGTTGTAATTTTTATTATACGTAATAGATACCAACATTATTATTTTTTAAATGTTATTACCTACCTACATATTTTTTTTCCTATGAAAAAATGTTATTAGAATTTAAGTACAACAATTTGATTTCTTAAAAATATATTTGAATGTTAAGAAAAATTGTTGCATTTCCTTTGGGGCAGCCCTACACCGAACTCACTTTTGTATGGGAGTTTTAGAGAAACCTGCACAACTTTGCCTAGCATTGTAAAAAAAAATTTCTTGTGCTATTCAAGATTCAATGAAGTCTGACGTGGAAAAGAACTTTATGGCAATATGGGTGTCAAATCCGTTACCAAAATACCCATTCATTTAAAAAGATATTATGACAGGCAATGTTGTAGGTTTTACCTCAACTTTGCCTACGTTTTCAAAGCAATTTTTTGGTGCTTTATAGGTGTTTTTTTTACTAGTAGCAAATGTATTCCTATAGCTTAAAGTCCAATATTGGACAGTAATTGAAAAAACATACGACTTTCTTAACGATTAAAGATTTATCGAAGAAAAACGTCAAAATCCGTGCAAAGTTGCAGCATTTTACGGTAGCTAGATCTTCCAAATGACTCTTGTTTCAATTATGTTGGATGGTAGGTACGTTTTCTTTAATTGAAATCATTATTATGATCGCTATATTCTAACTTTATTGCAAATACAAATACAAATCTTTTTATTTGTCAATGCAGGTGTACAATACAAAAGGTGTTAGAGTTACAGAAAATCTAAAATATAAACATTAAGTAATGTTACATTTTTACAGTTAGGGAACATCGTAATTTTTATCGTCAAGAATATAAAGACTGTGTTTCTAAATTGTCACAACACTACAGCAATGCGTCTGTCCCTTTGTATCTATGCCTACAGATGGAAAGAGACATACTTATTGACAATACCTAGTGAGAGAAAGGGACTTTTCAAAAAGACATCAACGCGGTGTACGTTTTGTGTGCCTTAAACGTAAACAACCAGTTTAGCTTGAGCCCTGCAATTATTCATAATATATTAAATTAAAATAATTATTTACTTACCGATGACAAGTTATGCCATCCTTTTTATAGCTGGATGTTCTAGACGACTTCCCACACCATTTAATTGAACAAGAACTCATAATTAATTTGATAAAAGCAGTATTGTTTAAAAAAGTTATCAAAATAATCGCGTGCGGAGAGTTCCATTAACTGGTCAAAACTAAAACGGTCACTCATAGTTTCATCTAGCATAAGTGCAATTGCATTTATGTGTCGTGAGCCTGAGTCACCCGTATGAGCAGTCAAGAGGCTTTATTGTCATTGCCAGAACGTGACCGACTGACTCATAGATGCGAGCTTGTTGTTTAGTTTTCAATTTCATTTGTTTTACTTAGAAACAATTTATTATCGAGTCAATGAGTCGAGCCTAAGAATATGGTTTTTGTTAATATTTGCAGTTCGAAACTAGCTGTGCCCGTGGCTATGTTTATGAATTGATTTAAGGGTGCCTACTTTTCTAATTACTAGTATTATTGGGGCTGGCACTGTTATGTATTCAGCGATTATAGCAATTAAAAATGTTCAAATCGGTTAAGCTATTTTTCAGTTTTAGCGAGACTAACGCACATCCATTGATTTTTAAATATGTAGGTACACAACAATATTCAAAAATATTGTGTCTTCTTGAATTAGGATTCGTTGGCGTCTATTAAACTTGTTGATTTTAAAGCATTATAAGTTGGTTAATCAAACTGTTTTGTATGCTTATGGAGTCACTTTTCGGATTAGGTCATTTGGTTCAAAGGATTTTGTTTGCTTTAACATTATTTGTAGTGTCATTGACAAAAGTTATATGTACTTAGTGTGTGTGTACTCTCTTCAAGTCTTTCAAAATACATTACACGCCGCCATCTTTTCTTCCAAAATTAATCATTTATCCAAAGATTACGGCATAGGACGTATATTTTCTACTTGTTTATTTCTGTCGATGTGGTTGTCAAATACTTTGACAGTTCTTAAAGAGTAGTTCTTAGTCTAAATTCGCGGAAGTTTAGACATGCGCTGTTCACGTGTTATTGGCAGAATTGTGGTGTCTTTTCCACAAAGGCCATTAATTAAGAGTTGAAGTTGACATAAAAGCGCTGATCCAGAGGGATTATAGCCCTCCCTTGACCAGAGTCGAGAGTGAATTTAATACTACTAAGAATTACAAACCCTATTTGACTAGACATTGATTATATGTAACTAACTAGAAGCCTGAATCCGCTCTTGTTTAGACTGCTATTAAACTACTAATTACTTATATAATTTTCTGCAAACAAGGCTTTTTACCGGTTTTTGACTTACAGTCATACAAAGCTGCATCAACAGCTTCTGAACATTGTGCATGAGTCATAGTTTCAAAAGGTAACAATATACATCTTAAAAACGACCTCTAAAGGTCATGGTTTGATTGATACCTCAAATAAGATTTAATTTGACATTATTGTAATGCAAATGTTTAGCAATGGGAATAAAAGTAATATGATTAACGGATTAAATACCCAAGATATATTTATTTACTACGACTCGGTTGACGCACTGTCACGGGTTCCGTTCCCGCAAGATTCAAATATTTGTATGTCCTACAGGTATTTATTTGTTTTGAGTCTGGTTGTTTGCGAATGTGAGTTGTAAATGCACTCACGATACTCGATACGGAAAAATATCCCAGTCAAAAAACCCCCCCGGACAAAATGTAGTAAATGGAAAGATCATGCCGACGGGACTTGTGTCAACATTCTTCTATTCTTCTTGAACTGAATATTTCATCTAGTTACCAAAAAGCTTTTTTATTGACGAAAACTAATTCAAGGATCTTATTTTCAGAGAAGCCCTTCCAGAAATTCACGCTATAAAGCTCTTTAGATTTTTTTTTTTTTTTTTTCTTCTGGCTCCGCACGGTTTGTGCATTAGGCCAATGTCAAGTTTTTGAGTTTTTATTTTGTAAAAGGTAGGGAAACATAAATATAATTAAATTAGTAAGGGAATTATCGAAATTTGGAAAAGGAATATTATAGGATCAGTATTTACAACAGTTACGATTACCATTAAATAGCGCTATATCTAAAATAATTAAAGGAGAAAATTTACAACTTAATATTATTTAATGTGATGAATGAAACTATACATTTATATACAGGAAAACTATTTGTACATAACAAAGAAAGTAAGGAAGTAGGAAAAGGAATACGAAGGGATGTGAGGTTACTGATAAAGGAGGAATGATCATAAAGAGGACAGGAGAAAAAGATATGATTTAGATCGCCTACGTCTGTGCCACATTCGCAATTAGGGTCGCCGATGATATGAAGTTTGGCAAGATGGGCTGGGGAGCAAACATGACCCAGCCTCATCCGTATAAGAATGGATGTCTCCATCTTACCAAACTTCACCTTTCCGAACCAAGCTTTTTCTTGAATGTCAGATTGAATTAGATAAAAGTAATGTCCTTTCGATTTGCTGCTTGTATCCCACGCTACCTTCCAGGTGTCTCGTAAAAAAGTTTTTGGTAAGGTCATGAGATCAGAGCTAAAGTTTGTATAAGGTGATAAATCACCACACTGCACCGCGTCACCGGCAAGTTTATCGGCCTCCTCATTGCCATGTATTCCAGCGTGACCCGGTATCCAAACAAATTTCAGTGCATTACCCTCTGAGATAGTTCTACACGCCAAATCTCTAACCAAACAAACAACAGGATTCTGGGACTTATGAACCAAAGGGGATTTGCCAATGGCTTGAAGAGCACTTTGGGAATCTGAAAAAATTATTGCTTTTTTTAATTTAAAAACACGGAAATATTCAATGGCTTTTAAAATGCCAAAACATTCCCCGGTAAAAACCGAAGTCTCCGGAGGTAATTTTATTTTCTGCACGATTTTGTACTGTGAATGGTAAGTGCTTATCCCAACGCAATCCGTCGGAGAGCGCTTGGCTGCATCTGTGTAAATATGTTGGTACTCAGAGTGTTCTTCGAGAAAATTATTAAAACTAAATTGACAATAGGGGTCAGACTTACTTACACAATCTAATTTTATGTCCGGACTAAATTGCAAACTTTCATAACTACTGTTAAATATGGGGAGTTTATTGGAATGATGAGTGGGAGAAGAAAGAGACAGGATCTTTTTGTAGCTTATAACTAAACAAGGAGCACGTTTATGAGACCAGTAATCTGAGGATTCGATAAACGTCACTAAAGAGCTTAGTTTGGGAATGAGAGGATGATTTGAAAACTGAATAATCCGGAATAAATACTTATCGGAAAGGAATTGCCTCCTAAGATGTAACGGGGCTTCCTCGCATTCAACTTGTAGTGCATTAATGGGGCTAGATTTCATGGCACCCGAAATAATGCGTAAAGCTTTAGATTGGATGCGGTCCAATTTATTAAATGCGGTTATGCTACCAGGGTCCAAAATAAACAGTCCATAGTCCAGAACGCTTCTGATAATAGCATTATAAATTAACTTTAAAGAAAAAGGATGTGCACCCCACCATACACCCGAAAGGCATCTTAACATGTTTAAGTGTTTTTCACATTTATTAACTACGTATTCACAGTGGGAAGCACAATTTAGCTTAGAGTCTAAGATTACCCCCAGATATTTAAATTTATCTTTAACCGGAATAGTTGTATTATTAAATATAAGATTTATTAAAGGAACATTTCTCTTTCGAGTGAATAGAATGGCTGCACTTTTAGATGTGGATAAATCTAAACCATTGAGACTTAACCATGATTCTAAGGTAGTTAAAGCAGAATTAATAGCATACCTAGCTTGTTCAATAGAATGATTAGAAGAATATAATAATAAGTCATCAGCATATTGAAGAACTTTAACTTGGTTAGTTAGGGCCGAATCTAAATCAAAAGTGTAAATATTGTATAAAAGGGGACTGAGCACAGAACCTTGTGGGAGACCTCTCGATACTAGACGAGATACCTCCTGATCTCCAATTAACATGTTAACTGAGCGTTCAGATAAGATCTTAATAATAAAGTTCGACAGGTTCAATGGAACTTTTAAAGTGTTTAATTTATTTTGTAAAACTGATAATATAACATTATCATAAGCTGCATCGATATCTAAAAAAACTGCAATGGTAGACTGATTATTAGAAAAGGATAATCGAATATCGGATGTTAAAATACTTATACAGTCAGCGGTACTTTTACCTTTTCTAAAGCCATATTGTGATTCTGCTAATAGACCCTTGCTTTCAACATACCATTCTAGACGGTTTTTAATTAAGTGTTCTGCTAATTTCATGAGAACTGAAGACAAAACTATGGGACGATATGAAGAAACATCAGATGGTGTTTTATTTGGTTTAAGAAATGGTAACACCATTTGACGTTTCCATAGAACAGGGATGTTTCCTGTATTCATTAAAGAATTAATAAGTTCTAAATAATAACAGAGTACATCATCGTTTAAATGAGAAAAAAAGGAATATGGAATACCGTCTATACCTGGGGCAGAATCTTTAGTGTTATGGATAACAGCCTTAACTTCAGTGAGAGAGAATGGAAGATCTAACGGCTCGCGGGTGTTTTGGTTATTGACTGGAGACCGAGAAACGTTATGGTTGATAGCCTCCGGAACCCATGGCGGCGCTAATTTATTTAAAAACTCATTAGATAAAGTGTCAGGAATAGTCGAAGGGTTCTTGTAAATGGACCTAAATCTACGGATATTGCTCCAAACAATAGTAGGGTGAGTATTCGGTGAAATCGACGTACAAAAGTTACGCCAGCCTTCAAATTTTTTCTTTTTAAATAGTTTGCGAGTTTCTATACTTATGTTAGAAAAGATATCATAATTAATATCAGACATGTCGAGGTTATAATTGTGTTCAGCCTCATTGCGTTTTTTAATTGCTTCTGTACATTCAGAGTCCCACCAAGGAGGAGAAGGAATTGAATTAATATTGTTATTTTTTACAGGGAAAACTTCATCAGCTGCTGCAATTAATATGTGCGCCAAGGCTTCAGCACAACTATTTTCATTCCCAACAGAAATTACTGGTAAGGAAGATAGCTTTCTGTCTACAATGTTTCTAAAATTGTCCCAGTCATTATTAGTTTTGTCAGGCAGTTTATGTTTTAAGTTAGACCTCCGTACTGATGTCTTTGTTTTGGAAAGAGGATAAGAAATTACTATTGGAAAGTGGTCACTACCATAAGTGGAGGTTAGAGTATGCCAAGTTAATGTAGAAGCTAAGTTTGGAGAACAGATGGAAATGTCAATTGCACTTTGGTTCTGATTAGGCTCTGAGCGGCGTGTGACAGATCCTGTGTTTAAAATGCATAAGTTATGTAAGTCTATTATTTCTAGTAATTCATCCCCATAACTACTTGAAATTGAACATCCCCATGATTGATGATGACAATTAAAGTCCCCTAATATTAAAAGTGGCTTAGGCAGAAATGAAATGAGATTGTTAATCTCTTGAAGTAAATGAGAAGAAGGGTGAGGAATGTAAATAGATACAAGACAGGTGTGATACAATTTTATTGCTACAACTGAAATCTCCTCACTATGAGGAGGTAATGTAATGATGGAGAATGGGATAGAATTCTTGATAAGCATAGCTACACCACCATACCCATCAGATCTATCCTCTCTTATGGTTGAATAACCATTGATTTTAAAAATATGATGAGGTTTGAGCCATGTCTCTGCTAAGGCAAAGGCAAATGGCTCAAACTTGTTTAACAGATATATAACATCACTCTTTTTGTTTACCAGACTGCGGCAGTTCCACTGAAGAATGTTTGATGTGTTGTCCATTATGAATGGATTGAGAAAAGTTTAAAGAAGGGGCATCGTTGGACGGTGAAATGTTGAACTGTGACAGAAGTTTATGTAATGCAGAAAGAAAATCATTTATTGAAAAATTAGTTTCATTTTCATCCTTATTAAAATTATTAGTAATAGCACAACCATTTGATGGTTGAGGAATGTCATAATCTTTAATAATGGCATTGTGAGCCTCTTTATTATAGCCTTGTGCAGATTTGGGAGGAGAACGTGGTTTGAGAAAGACAGTCTTTTTATAACTGCTAGATGCAGGTTTTATATTAGGCGAAGAGATTGATGGGATGTTGGAAAAGTTTTTGGAAGGAGAAGATAAAAGAGTATCAGCATACGATTTAGTAACAGGGGGGTGTAATTTTGAGGCTTCTGCATATGAAATTGAGCTTTGTGCCATATGTGTTTTTATTGATTTTTGCCTGGAAAATTCTGGGCATGACTTATTGGTTGCAAAGTGGCACCCGGAACAAAGACAACAGGATGCATTTTCTGGTTCTATATCACAGCTGTCCCCAGTGTGACCTTGACCACATTTATAACAGCGAGGTTTGGACCTGCACTGAAGTTTGGTATGACCATAACGACAGCAATTAAAACATTGTACAGTAGGAAAAATATATAAATCTACAGGTAATGCATTATAGCACATGAAAATTCGTTTTGGTAACACCTGTCCATCAAAAGTTATAACCATGGACTGAGATGGTTTCCAAACGGTTGAACCATCAACTATTGTTTTAAAATTAAGTCTCCTAACTTTTAAAATTGGACCGCAACCAATGGGCACCGTAATATTCTCAATAACTTCCTCTGGAGACCACTCTGCAGGTACACCACGCACTAAACCCATTCTCGTAACATTGAAAGTTGGAATAAAAGCTTTATAATTGTAAGTGTCCAGACGTTTGTCTGTAATGAAAGAATTAGCGTCCAGAAAACTAGAGAATGCTATGGAAATTTTGTTACGGCCTATTTTTTTTACACTGCCGTTAATAATACTCTGGAAGGCGTTAAATTTCAAAAATTTACCAAATGCGACTGGGTGCAGCGTGGTGCCATCATCTGGAGAAAGTTGCGTTTTTTGAACGTGTATTACATACGGCGCGCTGTCCGACTTTTCATATAGTTTTCTACCAATGTGGGTCAGAGGAACAGGCAAGGACGAGGCAGCAGGGATTGCCGAAATTGTGTTAGGATCTATACTTGTTATAGTTTTTTTTTCTGACTCTGCTATTAAAGTTGTTTCTGTGCAACCACAACCCGAAGACTCGGATCCGTGTTTGCGTGTACGACGACGCTTATTACAATGTTTGCAGACATGCACACGGCTTCTTTTTAAATTACGGGTCGAAGATGACCCATCGGTTTCCATTCCCGATTCATTAGACGCAGTTATTGTGACGAAATTGCCTGCCGGGGGGACAAAGCCCCCCGGGTCAGGCGGTTCGCTCATGCTACCTACTATATAATAAATTAAAAACTTACCTACTGAAGAATATTTCTAAGAACTAACTATTAAATTAAAAATAAATGAAAATATGAGACTAAAACTAATGGTTAACTGATCCTATTCAATGAAAAATTATTTTAAAATCTTATCGCAAAAAGGACGCGTCCACCAAGCTTGAAGTTTCCCGCGCTTTTTCGCTCTTTAGATTAAATGCCATTCGAAATTTAAATGCGACATAGATACTCTAGTTTCAAGCACCTCAATCATAGAGCACAGTAAAAAATAGAGTTCGTTAGCATTGTACCATGGACTGCGGGCCTAGGCCTCTTAAACGCTCACCATTCCTAATACGACTATGTCAGGTGGACCGACCCTATACGACGACCAACATAACTTTGCTGTGGGCAAAGTAATCCTCAAGACATAATCAACCTTGGAGAAGAGACATTAGAGGTTAGAAGATAAAATTTACCCGGTAAAAAAACAATGATATCATAGACCACGTCGTGTGCAAAAGATCACGATCAATAGTTCATATTGTATTTCTTTATGAACGTCAACAAAAATGAGCGCATGACCATATAAATTTTTACTAGAACATAATGGTGTGACATGGCACACGTAGTATGTATCATACAGGTTTGTAAACCTTGGAGGTTGCGTGGGAATGTTATGGTTGTCTATGTTTCTATGGCTTTGTAGGCCTTTTGGTTTTTCACGAATTATGGGTTGTTCTAGTTTATTTTTAACGTGATAACGCGAACGTCTTATCGATGAATGCCACACGCATATTGATGAAAAACTGATGAGATAGAAAAATAAGCCATTAGGTATGTGTGTTTTATTTGCAATAGCGTTTTCGTGAATATTTTTTTTTTCTGATGAGCTATGAGTTGAATGATAAGGCTTTTTCCTAGGCTTTTCCTCGGATCAGCTTCCAGCCTAACCGGATTCAGCTGAATACTGGTGTTTGACAACCGGATCTTAAGCTTTACTTTTTTCGGTCACTTTAAATTAATTTCGCCAAACGTTTTAATAAACAGGTCAAAATCATAACCCTTCGTTATGCTTAGTAGTTGAGTAAAATCAGCATAGTTTGTAGCGTCATTTTATGACGATTAGCGCGAATTATTCGTTTTAAAATGACAGTTATTTTTAAATTACTTAAGTTAATTTGCCGATTACCATACCAGCTAACTGCACTACTTATTTACTACAAAGTCACGCACACTGAGCATTTATTTACTCGTAGAAGGTAAAGTATTTACTCTAAATTGTTTTTTTTTTATTATTTATTATCTCTTATTATATCTTGTGGTCAGTCAGCATTTTAGCATCATAAGTCGATCAACAAGTGTTACAATTTTATTTAATACCTAAATAGACATGAAATAATAATAATTGTTGTTTAAGATCCCAGGGAATAACGTTTATTTTATCTTGCGTTTTCATACATTCCATACTTCCTTTAATGAAGTACTAATTAATTATGATTGTTCTAAAAAAAGTATTAAACGCCTTTTGCTGATCGTACAAACTTTATCTATTTACCTACACCTTTTACCTAATAATATAATAATAGAGTTGTGTTTAATTAAATCGGTCAGAAAGTAAAACATTTTACTTTTGTAACATAATAAAAAAAACAACTTATGATCAGCAATTATAACAGTATACGTTACTAGGGATTACGCACACATAAAAGAGCTCTATTCAGCTTATACAACAACAAGGATTTCGTATAAAGACGATTACGCGTCCGGTTAGCTTTCCACGTCTAGATTCAGCTTGTGGGCTTTTCTCATTCAATGCTGAACGTGGCTGAAAGAAGACGAACTGTAGAAGTGTGACCAAAATCGTTCAGCGAATGCTGCTAAATAAGTGTGCGAAATCCCTTATCTATCCTTATCCTTCCAAACACAGGTAATCCTACTAATATTATAAATGTAAAACTTTGTGTGTGGATGTTTGTTTTACTCTCTCACTCAAAAACTACTGAACGGTTTTTGACGAACTTTACAGCAATATAGATAGGTTATACATCAGAATAGGACATAGGCTATACATATTAAACATCATGCTAAGACCTACAGGAGCAGAGCATTAACAAAAAATCTAACGTGATGCGGAGGAAACCGCGGGGGACAGCTAGTTTAGCATAACTATAAAAAAAAGAGCCAAGGCACTAAAATCGTCATCCAGCCACTATAAATGTATGAAAGGTCTCTATTTATAATCTGTGTCAAGCTGTCAAGAAATAACAACACTTTATTGACTCGATAAATTGCTGCCGTGATCATTTTTGCCGCCATATTGGGAAATTCGCGCTAAACCATTGTCAACTGAAAAAGACATTAAATGTCACTAAGGTTTTATTAGACAGATGGTAAAATATGGGTAGCCCTTTAAACTAAGGCTAATTTGAGTGACTTCTATTTAAGTATAATGTTGGCCTGGGAAAATTACGGCGGCACGGTTATGTGCATGACTGTGTGTTCGATTCCATGGCGGGGCAAATATTTTTGCCAACAGGTATATGGTGAATAGCAGCTAATGTTGAGACGGCTTCGGCTACTTTTATTTTTGAAATTTAATATCATTAACCTCTGCTAAACATAACGCGAATTAAACATGTAGAACAGCTGCTCTACATACTTATATTATAATTTATTATACTATTATACTCTTGAAAATAAATTATTAATTGAAATAATAACAAAAAAAGCCCGTTAAGCCGTTTTTGAGAAATATAGGAAATCATCATCATCATCATCAATCATAATATATCATCTCCCTAGCCTATTCCCAATTACGTTAGGGTCGGCTTCCAGCCTAACCGGATTCAGCTGGACACCAGTGTTTTACGTGAAGCTACTGCCTATCAGATTTTTTCAACCCAGTTACTAGGCGACATGACACCCCTTGGTAAGATTGGTCAGACTTTCTGGCAATTTAAGTAATTGTTATGGAAATATAGTTTTTAATAGTTACTATAGTTACCGTGATCCCGGAACATAAAGGGCAACCGAAGGAACATGAGTGGGTTTTAGTCAGTAAAAGTCTGACACGACCCGCCCCGCCCAAGGACGGTACCACGGTTGCTCCGTGGACGGTACCCAAGCGATTAATGAGCTTCCAGAAGATGCGAGAACGTAGAGGAAGTAGCGGATAATCCCATGGTTCGCGGTTGCTACCGATTTATCGACATCAAACAATCTTAAGCAATGATAAGATGACCAGTTGGTTTTACTTCAAAGTTACTTTACCTGCCCGATGAAGAGTCTTAAAGAGTGCCGTTGAATAAGTCGTTTCTAACGCCTTGTATTTGGGCCGGATGTTGAAGAAGCAGGCAACGGTAGAAAGGTGTCCACATGATGATTCAATCTACCTTGTAAAATCTACATTATATAGTCTTAGTAAATCATAAAAGACACATAAAGAATGTACCTATTCAAGATTATTTTAGTTTAACAACCAGACAGAAGTCTAAATTAGGCAATAAACTAAATTGGAAATAACCTATTTAAAATAACCTGTTTGGTCCACTTTAAACTATTCACGTGGGCACCAGTGACGTATTGCTTAGATTAGGTGATAAGTATAGTATACCTATAATATAAACTAATGATTGTAAAAACAGTCAGTCTACTCGTTTCCGTTCAGTCTGGCAGTAAAACCAATTAATTTCATTCATATTTCATAAGTTCCCACTTAGAACGAATCTAATTGATTCTTACATGAGAATTTCTCGAATAAAATGGCAATAGGCAATGTTTTCTGCCATTAAGGAGCCGATAAATATCTCCTAGATAGTGCATAAGTATTTGTCACCCAGCAGGCGTTAGGAAGGTTTCACAGTTTTTGTTGTACAGCGATTACTTAGCTGCAGCATAATTTTTCGTTAAAAATATTTGTTTAAATCTAAAGGCATGTCTATCCTACCTAAATCTGTCGTACCATTTTATTCTCAGTGAGTTTCTTAATTTCAGACGATTTTACTTTACTTGCTTTACTGTTTTTGTCCTATTGGTGTACAATAAAGAATATTCTATCTATCTATCTATCTTTATTTTAGTTACCTTACTTTCAGTATGGTCTCTACTTTTGAGGCAGAAGCAAAGTAGTAGACTAGAGACAAAAGAGACTAACGGTCGGTAGTCCGTCACCATATTGTTACATCACTGGGTGTCTACGATAGTCTAGCAGAGACACCCCCAGTAATAGTAATAGACATAAGCTTGCATAATCCGAGCTAGTTCTAAGTTCTAACAGAGCTTAACATGTTACAGAATTTTATTCTAATCTATTTTAAAAATATATTTTTAAATATATTTTAAAATATATTTTAATCCGGTATTTGGCAATTGGAAGTTCGAACAAGATCATTAAAAAAGGAAGACATTAATGTTCGATTTACGTATTACTAAAATAAAAGCAAGATAATGGTGCCGATTCTCTTGTGCACAAACTATCGTAAAATTAAGTTAAGTGCATCTTTCTCTTTCCATTTCTTAAAGAAAAGGACAGAAGATACATTTTAGTTTAATCCTGTCAAATTAGACAGCGCCTGATGACAATTGACGTATATTTAGACGCCGTGTTTTTAAATTGCTTCTAAATTATCTATGGAGTGACTAAATTTGACAGGACTTAACTAATATTTGATCTTCTGTCCTTTTCTTAATTAAACGGAAAGAGAAAGATGCATTTAACTTAAATTTAGGATAGTTTGTGCACAAGAGAATCGGCACCATTATTAATTTAAGTAAGTACAGTTATTTACATTATGCTTTAGGCCTTACAAGTCAGCGGGCGGCAGTTCATAGCGGGGCGCTCGCACTAGCTCGCAGTGTGAGAAAAATGTCCTAACCCTCACCTAGATAGACAGGCGCCGTCAGCGCTTCGCCTGTCCTTTACGTCACTGTTTATTGCCGACTCGGGCCGTGAGATATGACGCCCGTTTTACACACACTGGTAATGATGAGGGGTTCTTTTGTTGCTTTGATGAGAATATCATTAATTTGGGTGAACGTAACACCAGGGGGCAACTCTCGTTATTTCGAGATAATAATTAAAAAAAAACATTGGTCATTGATCGTGCCCACAGTGATGCAACGTGATGCCCTACGACCAAGTATAGCCGGGTTTCAAATGCGATATGACAGAATAAAAGTATCAAGACGAAAAAGTTTAGTTTTTTTTTTCAAACTTCGGGTTTTGAATTTCAAAAGTAATTTGAATTTAAAGAATCAGTTGATATTTTTGGGTTGCTGTACATTCGTTATATAGGTCATTTGTGTTCTGAATTTAATTGACTAAAAAACGGAAGTGCAACTGATTTCTTCAATTGCAGATTGGAACTTAGGTCGAGACCTTTTGATTGCTATATTTCAGAGTCACGTGCAATACCTGACAGTCCTGTTTGGTCTCGCCACTGGTGAGCGTGGGATACGCGCGAATTCGATTTCCGGGCCATCCAAAAATTATTTTTGTTGTTTTCTCATTTCTGTCGTTGGTCCTCTTTATACTATGGTTCTGGTTGTCATTCGTACATGTTTGCCAATCACTGTGGAACGCTTTTGGGTGTAAGGGCAAAAATTAATTTTACCAAGAGATATCTAGCAACTGGTTTGTGGAGGTCTGATAAGAAGTCGCCCCTGGCTCCATGTAAGATTAGAAGAAAACCCTATCATTGTTAAGAAACAGTTAGTTATATAGCAGTATCTAGAATATTGAAATAATATAATTTTGATACTCCAAAAGACCGAGCTCTTATATTTCCTAAATGAATAATATGAAAGACTTCAGAGCCATAAAAAATTAGGAAGGTTACTTCATTCTGAACATCATAGGATAATGTAAGGAAACTGACATTAATATATGCGTATTTTGATCTTAGGCATCTTTTACTTATCTTCATCAACATTTTATGGTTGTAAATGTCTTTCTTTACGAAGTTCCTTCCCGCCTACTCAGCTAAAGTTCAACAAAACGCATTTTAACCGCATTCAAAGGACCACCAGGAAAAGAATCAAAATTATTTATAAGCCCCGAAATATACCAAAACGGGTGTATTGTAGGTACGTAATACGTATCGTTGGATAAGTATTTATTTCTGCGCGCCTTATTTTGTTAAAAGCGCGTCTCGACAGCCCACGCTTCCCGCCAACAGAGCTTTATAAAAATGTCGTTTTACTGCATGTGTGACGTCAGGTGACCTTGCAAACCGCACGTGTGAGACGACCTACACGATTTTAGGCTTATTAATCGGGCTTACATCTCATGTTGGTAAAAAAACTTTCTCTGAATTGCGAGCATCTTGACATCTTAAAATTGTGCAATGTAGAGGTACTTTTTATCAACTTCAATTTGTTAAGACAAATGATACGCTGATCTTCTTTTACGGGCACATACTTTCTTTTAGAGTGAGGCAGTAGTGTAGTTTTTCTTACCAAAGACTATTTTAAATGACATCCATGCATGTTTGCAAAGATTACTTACCTCTTACAAATAAATAATTAATTATATCAGTTACTTTCATCTATAAAACTTGAGGCTGCCAGGACCCCAAATACACCTTTGGTCCACCAAGCTTATACATCGGCTGTGCTGAAGTTAGGAAGGTTTAATATAACTCTGCTTTGGCTTTGCTGTTAGTAGTCAGGGAAAGAAAAGTAGTCTCTTATTCCAGTCTCTACTTATTGCATGAAGGGTGCAGTTGTGCACGGAGTAAGACCCATCATACGTCAAGTTGGCGAACTTCTATGTGTCTGCACAGACGGGCCACATGCCGCAGCCACAAAAAGCTAGTAGCTGCAAGCAGCTATTACGAAACGGGAGAGAAAACTACTTCTGATTGGTGGACAACTCAAGTTATCGATATTCTTTTGTGGTGGGTGGCGGCCACACAAAGCTTTCGCTTATGTGTCTTCTCCAGGGAGTGCGTTGAACAGCGAGGCTTAAACTGAAGGTTGACAATGTTATGTGGCAATAGCGCATGACTCGTGTGAGGCAGGGCTATAAGTTTTAATTACTGTTAACATGTTAAGGCACGCTAAATCTAAGTATGTTGCATTTGGCGTATTTGTAGCCAGACCAAGAATCATTATGCTTATCAAACCAATTTAATCACCAAAGGACTTAGCTGTTATGGCCACCATCTAAGATTGAGGAGATAAGACCCATAAACATAGTTTTTTAATAGTTTGAAGTGCAAAATATTTTTATTATGGCCACATTAACGTATTTACCTTACCTATACGGCTCGTGTTATGCATTTGTTGAAACGACCTATAAATAATTTTCCTTTGAATCTGACTCACTATTTTAATTACAATGAGCTGTTTTTATTCTGCTTATTTAATTTGAATGGTTATCCTTTACCTTTATTCTAAGTATAAATAAGTACCAAGGTATTTGCCATTTGCACCTCGTATGTTACATTGGCCTACTCGTATGATTAACCCATTAAAATATGGCCTGGTTTTAACTTAAATAGTCTATTCAATATTTACACGTCAACAGAGAGCTCTGTGCAGGAATCGGAACATCAAGTTTCTACAATCTTTCGAATTCTGGTAATAGAGTTTCAAACTTTATCTAGGAGTAGTTGTTCGGAAAATTTTATTGGTAGTTTGATATGCTGGCGTGGTTGGCGACTTGGCGTCTGTATCTTTTTTTTAGCGTATTGCATAGGGAGACTTGAGGAGAGTGAGTTTTACCATTGTTAAAGTTTACGGTAAAAGGAATGCAGAATCTTTCCTATATCCTTTTTAGGGTCCAGCCAGACCAGGTATATCTGTACCAAATTTCATGAAAATCGGTTCAGTGGTTTAGTTGTGAAGCAGGGACAGACAGACAGGCAGAGTTACTTTCGCATTTATAATATTAGTACACAATATTAGGTGCTACATTTTTGGAACAATCAGGATTTGTATTATTGCCTGGTTTCTAAACAATTGTGTAGGCTAAATAATAAGCTATTACGATCTAAGGGAACGGAGCGAAACCACCAAAAGCAGTTAGTATATGTAGTTACATAATTATACAGTTATTTAGTAAGTACGTATAAAACAACAACCGTTTATTTTTACCTTTTCCGTACGTTGTCAGTGAAGTCATTATATTTTTCAACACCAGATAAACTTCTGATAAATTAAGTGCCACACAATATTTTTTTTTTATCTTTTTCCTCGTCGTGGCTGGTTAAAACACAGGTTTAACAGTTATCCTGTATATACCTAATACTGCCAAAAGTAAATGCGCCATGAAATGTGCAAATAAGCTATCCTCGTCTTGATTATGCTCCGCTCCTGTGGGTTACATCGTGACTTTTTTGCAACCTCTCATGTTTTTCGGTTTATCAGTGTTTTTAGTTGTCTCTCCCGAAAAGTTTTTTGCGGTCTTGAATCATCTGTCAGTCAAGAAGGATACGATGACCTGTAGCCAATTTCAACAGGCTGATTATGCTATACAGTTCAAATACATATCTAAGGAGCTTATAGTAATAACAAGCAGATATAACAATAAACAAAATTAGTGTCACTCTAAGCTAAACTTTTAAACTTTCGTTGCCCTGAAAAGGCAGGAACGTTCTCAATTTGGCATTGCCAATACTTTAATCAGTGTTCCTTCTACGTACAGATCATGTATAACTGTCAACTTGAATACAAAATCATAATAATATGTGATCATGATTCGCAGCCAGCCCGCTTCGCCGTCACGTCAGATAATCGAATAATTCAGGGAACTGTCATGGCTGCCGTATTTGGCGGGAAAGCAATCCGCTTTAAGCCCAAATGGGCATGCGCTGGGATACCACTCTTTGGTTCTTTATTGCATGACATGGTGTTGCATAAGTACTGCATTTTTACCTAACGCAACAGGGCATAAATAACTAAGTACAAGTTACGTAAACCAATATGTTTTTTTAGACTCTTATTTACTCTTACATGAACGGTGTAAGTTTCATTTAAACCTAAAAATGTTATCGGGTAATTTTATTTAAATACTTATACGGTAACCCTTTTCGGTCTTTGAGTAAAAGCTGGCAAAATGTTTCATGTTTTTGTTTTCAGACTGCGTAGAAAACCAATTATTTGCGAAGTCTTACATTATTTTTTATTCTCCATGGGGAACCAAAGCCAACTCCTAATTAAAAGTGTATAGTCAATTTAGAACAAAGTTATAGTCAATACTGATACCATAGACCCATTCGTCTTATTACTGGTAACTATAAGTATCGAAACAATGAGAGAGATCGATGCGCGTGGGCATTGGGCGGCAACATCCTAAGGCCTAACTACATAGAGCTAATAGAGCATAGTTTTAACTAATTTATATTGATTATTAAAAAAAACTTAGTACATTTTGTTATATCTTTTTGACGGTTTGCTTTATATGTGAATAGAGGTCAGTCAAAGCTGATTTCTAAATAAATGTCGCCAGCAACAGGGAAAGAACTGCTGGTGATGTCTGAAATATAGAGATTTGATTTTATCTCTGTTACAGAGAGGTTCACTATTTATATTTGTCCATATTCTGAGTGCTTTTTCATGCACCTTTCCATGGGCGTCGAACTTTCATCCTACCATACCATCCTAGAGGCATGAAACTTGGAGGGTATGTACTTTGAGAAAAGTATCCACGAAGTAAGAATTATTGGAAATTCCAATCCGGGATAAAATAGGGGATCGAAGTTTTGAAAAAGAAATAGACTATTGTTTATCACCATATTGGTAAATTGTATGTATGTTGTTACGATTTTTTTTTGTCAATTTTATGTTGTATAGACGCAAAAAAGGCATTTTCTAGGTAGTCGCGAAGCGTTGTATGGGTACTCTACTTAATTTATTATTTAGTCTGTTTTTAGTATTTGTGATTTTTATGGCAACAGAAATACAACATCATCTGTGAAAATTTCAACTGCCTAGCTCACGGTTCATGAATATGGCGGTGACAGATGAACAGACAGCCGACTCTTAGTAAAAGGGTCCCATTTTACCCTTCAGCTACCTTTGGTACCCCTATTTCTTCTATGGAGAAGAATAATATTTGACCTTGATGAGTGCAGACACGAAATAGTAAACATAGTAAGCATAAAAAGGGCATATCCAGTTATATTAAACGTTTCAATAAAAATAAATGTGAAAGTGATTGAACTTGGCCGCTTAAATTTACTCGAACTTGGCCTTTTTATTTACTTACACATGTTTTGGTTGAATCTTCTTAGAATTTTGGCGATTTCGCGTAACACAATATTCTTTGCTTGCTACCAAAGAATGATCACCAATGAATGATGATGAGAGAGGTCAAAAGCATAAGTTGGGATGGCTGTAAGTTTTAAACATTTTTATTTTAATTAATGGTATTTTTTTTTAATTAATGGTAATACTTGAAGTGTCGTGATGGCCCAGTGGATAAGGCCGCCGCCTCTCGTGTGTATGAGGTTGTGGGTTTCAAATCGGGCAAGTACCAATGTGACTTTTTCAAGTAGATAATAAATGTAACTTTCTTAAGTTTATCTTGGACATCACTGACAATCCCGTGCCTCGGAAAGCACGTAAAGCCGTTGATCCCGGCTGCCATTCGTAGCACTTTGACAGTCGTTACGGGTAAGCCAGACTGTCTGACCAGTCTGGAGTGGGTTGTGGAGATCTGATAGGCAGTCGCTTCACGTAAAATACTGGAATCCAGCTGAATCTGGTTAGGTTGGAAGCCGACCCCAACATAAATGGGTAAAAGGTAAGGGAGATGATGAATAGTAACACTTGATTATGAAAACAGTAATCGGTCATGGTTGCCTTTCATTTTTGGCGGGATAATAATAACTCCTAATTCACACGTGTGTGGCCCAGTCTTTACAGTGACAAGGTTTTAAGAAGTTTCTTTTTGTCGTACGACAATAAATCGGCCAAGCCCACGCTTCCGCAGCCTATTATTTACATAATCAAACGATCATTCCGCATCGGTTGGCAACTTGGGTTCGGGAAATAAAATGATAATGGAAAAAAAACAATTGCTTTTTAAAGTTTTGCTGTTTGGCTTGCAATGTTCGTAGGTGGACACCTTAAAATTTTACGATTCTTTGTTCTTTATCGATCGATCGATTCGATTATCGATAATTCGAGGTTAATTTAAAATTGGGCAATTAATTAATTTATTGTGTTGATAATTATATAAAATATGTAAGTATAAGCTATTTATAGTGTGATGGAATGCAAAATATTTTTTAGGTGAACGATAGCTGTACTTTACTATTTTTGATCGTTCTATTAATTCCGTGGATATTTGAAGTACATCGTCGATTATCACCCTAATTATGCAGCTAAATACTTTGCTGAATAATGTTCGTAACTGCAAATTGACCTGTAGGTACATTTCATTTCTTTTACCCTGGCTCTACCTGCCAAATTATCGATAATATTTTATACCAGCGAGGAATTAAATACAAGTAGGTCCGCAACAAAAGTCCATTTAACACTTTCACACTCATTATGAAAATTGAATGGTTTTAAAATTTTCACGTAAAAAATCTAAGAGTTAATATGTTTATTACCTACATTAGAACCTATCCTGTCTTCCTCAATTATTTTTTAATAAATCGACACATTTTTTTGCTGACCGTAGAGGAAGACTACTCAAAACAAAGTTTTATCAGCGAGCCTAAATAAATTGACGACAGGTGAGCGCAGTGCAGTTAACAACGGAGTTAAAAACAAACACACTAGTTAATAACGATAACAATTAAAATTTATTAAGTAGTAATAATAAATAAATCTCAAAATATATCTCATACAAAATAAAATATAGTTAATAATTAATAGTATGGCAAAAGGAGAATTAAATAGTAAGTACCTAATTGAAAATAGTCCGTCAGTGGCACCACTCACAACAACACTATCACGAGAATGTCCGGTCGATGTAGTCGCAGTCGAACTCTGCGAAGAACGAGTCGAACGGAGACAGCGAGTCCTCGGCGAACTCGGACGGCGTCTCCTGCTCCAGCTCCGTGGAGAACTCGGACAGCTCCGAGCACAGCGGCGAGGGCCAGCGCTCCGGCCGGGCCCCGTCCGCGTCCGGTCCGGACTCCCGCAGCGCCGCCGAAAGCGCGGAGATGTACCGCATCGCCAGCCTCAGCGTCGTGATCTTGGTGAGCTTCTCGCAGGGCACTGGCGTTCCAGTGATGGCTGATGCTGGGACGGCTCGTCGAAGGGTCTCAAACGCGCGGTTGATCTCTCGCATGCGGCTCCTCTCGCGAGCGTTTGCTGTTTTCCTCCTGTACTTGCTGAGGGGCTGCGGCGTCCGGCGCGCGCGCGGCTCGCGGCTGCGCGCGGCGCGCGGTCGCAGCTGGTACTTGTCGTGATCGGGCATGGAGTGACGCCGGCGGCCGCCCCGCGCGACCACGCCGCCCGCGCAGCGACGCCGCAAGAAAAATACGCTCACTCCGCCCACTTGCCCCGCTCCGTTCATGTACAGTCGCGCAGGAAGCTTTTAACACTGCATTGTATTGAAATTAAGTTACGATAAACTGAGCGATAAACATAACTCATGGAATGTACCTATGAGGTGTCAAAAGAGACAAGCAATATTTATACCACGACATTTTGTTCCCAATTTTATTGCTGCAGACAAAGAAAAATATTTTAACAAACACCTATATAAATAATTATTGCGCATTACAAAAAAAATTATATTACATAAGGTGGGTGGACCATGGAAGGCCACGCTCCTTTGAAGGCCAACTATCAAAAAGTCGTAGTTATTGACATGTAAACACATATTTCTTCGGCTATACACTAAGATCCATCAAACTCAAGACCACAGATGCGGCGGCGAGTCGCTCGCGCCGCTATTGTGGCTGTGAGATCTCACGTTCCGTAGACTTCGGTCGTCGACGTTACAATTGTTATTCGCGCGCATAGCAAAACGTAAGTTTTTAGTTAGATAACCTATTATTAAAACATATTTTTTTACTGTGAACTGTCGTAAAAGGATATGTTTATGATACTAAAGAAAAAAAAATAGTTTTGCCTCGATTTAAGTTAAAATATTGGTAGTGTTCCCAGGAAAGCCGATGGTTCCTTATAAGGCCAATCAAAAACTTGACAGTTGGCCTTGCTAGGGTACATGGGACTTACAAAGAACATGTACAAACCATGAACATATGAACAGTTACTTTTTAGTTATAAATTCGTACCGTTACAGTTAAAACAATGTTTTATACTTAATTATAATATTTTTATTTATAAGGGTTAAGTTTGGGCATATATAAGGAAAATTTTGGCCTTACAAAGAACGGACCCATAAGAAGGCCATTTGAGGTAAAAAAAAAAGTTTTTAATTTCATTATAATACGCGTTGGCAAGTTATTTGATGTCAATGTAATACTCATTACTACTGTTTTTAAATAATTTCCATTAATATATTCTTAGTTATACGATGGTGTTCAAGTAATGTTCGTTGAGTTTTTTATAAATGATAAAAATATATTGAGCATTTAATGTTTTGCTTAAATGAAAGAGCTTATTATGTAGTTTTAGTAAAAGCGAATATATTAATTGTTACAACTCTATTTTTAAGTTGAACGACTGATGTATAATATTGGCCTTGTTTGGAGGCGTGTTCCTTGCAAGGCCATTTAGAAGAGCTTAACAAAACTTAAGTTTAATGAATACTGATTAAAGCTAGGTTAAAAAAAAGTGATTTATATGGTACACAATAAAACAAGCTATTATTTGATAATTTGTTTTTTTCATTTATCCAGTTAATAAACGAATAAAAAGCGTTTACTCGTTAGAGTGGCCTTCTATGGTCCACCCACCTTATGATATGTTCACTCATTTACCGGATAACTAATTTAAAAATGGCCTGTGAGAACTTGAGTCCTCCCCTGTACCTCGGTCACAATGAATGAACAACATCGCAGCTACATAACTCATTGGGTAATGGGTAGTAATCCGATTGATATCATTTGCATATTCGATTCGGCATTTCCGTTGTGAAGGCTCTGCGTGGACTAATTGTTTACCGACCTTGCCGAAAGAAGTACTCGACGGTTCCTGCCTATCTACGTGGGATATGATCAAGTCATGTGTAGGCGAACATTGGTGACGCAAAGTCTCACTTATTATGTAATGCTACTACGTACAGACAGCAACTAAAGTCACTATATCATTTCATAAGGTTGCATCAGCAATAACTGCATAGGCAAACTGATGTGAACGACGAAAATCTAAAAGATTCCATCAATATCACTTTTTTTAAAATACAGTCAAGAATCTACAATGTAACTTCATAATAGAAAACACATTATTGAAGGCAACTATGGGTGGAACATTGTATGTACCTGCTCAGCAACTTTTGTATCTGACTAACTTCATAGGTTGCAACTTGGCCCTTTGCACTTTTAGTTGGGCAATGTTAACGGACATTTACTTAATTAATGACACCCACAGATATCCAACTTTATGAGAAGTAGATCGCTGCAGACATTGTTCATGATGGCTGATCATTATTACATACTCCTAATTACTTTCATTCCAATAAAATGATCATCAAAAACGACTAAATGTAAATATATTAATATTATAATAAAATTGTGTTGTCATGATATAAAAAAAAAAACAATTAAAAAAGCATAGGTACTTATTATCGTGCACTTTATAATATACTTACATACTGTCTGATAACATAAATATACCCTAATCACAACAGCCCAATAGAAAAAAAAAGAAGAAAATTAATAAGGCGCGAAAATTATAAATGGTAGAATAAATTAAATAGACAAGGCACCACAGTTTATATTTACCGTTAGTTTTTCCGTGCCAATAATTAATTCTCACCTCATCCATGACTTTAATTAATTCTTCGCTAGCAATGGAACTTCAGTGTAAACTGTTGCTATACTTAGACAACAGGCGTTACTTATTGGCAATGAAAGAAAATTGCGACGAATTTTTAGAACAATTAACTGAGAAAACAATGTGCAAGTTCCCGCCATTACGATGTATGTTAGAGTTTGACGTAATGGATTTAATAGACGCATTTCCAGAGTTAGCTGAAGTTTTGATCACAGAACCAAATAAATTTCAAAAAATGTGCAATGATGTTTTGTTTGCTTGCCTTCAGGCTACCAATGCTGATCCAATAAACAATACTATAGAATATGCTCAAGTGGCCATACTGTTACGTTTAAAGAGTGTTCCTAGTCTTCAGAAAAATAACCCCAGCTATTATAAAGGTTTGGTGACGATCGACGGGTTGCTATTAACTTTATCGAAGCCAGAGAGTTATGTTTACCATTCAGTCTGGTCATGTCCAGAGGAATGTGATGGCAATGAAGTTATTTTACACTACATACCGAAACACCCACCGAAATGCTATGTTTGCAAAAGTGTACTCTTTGAAAACAGTGGATTGAGACGATGCGGTGAACAAGTGACTGCTACGTTTAAACTTAAAGATCAGATGTTACCAAAACGATTCCTTATTAGCGACGATTTATTTCCCAAATTAAGTCTTGGTTCCAGATATATTTTGCATGTTGTTGTAACAAAAAAGATGACAGCAGTTTGGTCTCTTGAAAAAGTATTGCCTTTGGCTGCACCGATAACTAGCCCTATTCCAAAGGATGTAGAAGAATTATTCAAAGCCTGTAAAGGAGTACCTTGGAAGTTCATTTACTGTCTGGCTTCTACAATAGGAGTCAACATCTGTCCTTTGAATTGTTTTATGCATCTCAAGATAAACCTGTTATTGAGTCTTACGAGTATTAAGGCAAACGCGATAACGGGTGCAAGTATCGTGCACGTCTTAGTTGGAGGTTTTGATTCCAGATATGTGGGGGAAATAATGACTGAAGCAGCGAAACTCGCAGACAGGTCTGTTACTTTAGGGCTGTCCCATTCAGTGGCATTCAGCGCCCTGATAGGCAGTTCAGGTGGAGTATGCGTCCTGCCCTTACCTCTCCACATCTACCATCATAAACAGGTTTCGTCTGTACTATCAGCCATAGAAACAGGAGATATAAATACTGGTACAGGATTGACACAATTAAAGTCAGCAGTTTGGGCACAAGGTATGGATTTCAAGAAGATGGTACTGTTTAACGTAGCGAGTGTATTCGGAAATGTTTGTCGCGGGGATTGTGGCGAATTTTACGATGAAATAGTTGATTTTGTTTTGCAACAAGCGGTAGACCCAGTTGGTGTAAGTAAGGAAGAAATACAAGCCCTGCAAGATGTGACGAAGTATGTTGATTCAGTCGCCGGCATCGAAGTTGATTTGGATGATGCAACGGAAAATTTACTGCGCAGTTACTTTTTAGCAGCACGTAAGGAGAATACAAAGTGCGTTTCAGTCGGCAGTATGAGTGCTTTGGTGGCCATTTGCCTCACCTCAGCTAGGCTATGTCGTAGGCGAGTTGCTGCCATCGATGACGCGATATTCGCTATTTGGTTACACGTTAGCGGGAGTCCCGAGCCACGGTTCGCCCCCGAAGAATACCTACAAACACCGGCAGACGTGAAAAAATTGCAAAAAATTATTAACAGCTTCAAAGATTGGTTAGAACAATTTACCGGTAATTGTTTGTATTGAGATTTTCCTGCTTTGCAGACAAGGCGTCTTGGTGAATACTCATTTATTAGTAGTCATTGTTTATGAACAGGTCCTCTGGAATTTAACTAGGTAGATATTAGATAATTTAACGATTTTCTTATTTAGGTTTGACATTAAAACTCTTAACGTAAAATTACATAGCTTTTTATTTATTAACAAACAATAGTTCAGAATGTTTGAAGAAGTTACTCAAACACAACACATAAATTATACGCACGTACATTTATTAATGTACCATCGACCCAATGGAATCATGACCCACCATAAGCTTATTTGACTACAGACATTCAAATACAATTAGGTCGACAATCGCGTGAACATGTTTTAAAAATGTCACACATCTAGTCTTATTATTTTTAAAAACTTCAAAAGATTTGTCATCGAAATGGGTCATGATTCAACTTTGTCGATAGTACCTACTTAAGTTGTTATTATGCTTTTGACTAGAAACAATTTAATGATGATTAGTATTAAAATCGTCATACAATAAAATCTTTAGAATGTTAGCAACACTGAAAGTACTAACACAAAACAATAAGTAAAATTTCAATAAAATATGCTTATAATTTAGTGTACATAATAGGCAAATTTAGCACCAGATACTTAGTCATAGAAGGTATAAATTTACAGGTTTATATATCTTATTTCTAAATCCAACTAAAAAATAAGGCACAATATTTTAAACTATTCATCACAATTTCATTGGTTTCATTTAAGCATCATTCAAAAAGCTAAAATCTAAGGATTTTTTAAGAATTTCTTTTTGTGAATTTATTTTCATGGTCAAATTCATTTGACTCTTCCTTAATTTAACACTGTCTTCAATAAGAGACTTCAGTGCTTCATCATCTTCCAACTTGTTGGCCATTTTGATGCAATGATTAGACACAGGTTCTCCAATCTTGAAATCCTTCTTCTCAAAAGAGACCACACTATATGGTACATTTGAAAAACCTTCAGCGTCTTTGACCACAAGACTAATAGTTGACCATGTACACTTAGTAAGATCATCTAATACATTAGTTAAGTCTGCTGCCAATTTATTGGTATTATCTGCTGCATTCAACACAATTTCATCAATTTTGGAGAATTCGGTACTCACATCCATAAGCTTCAATACAAATGTTTGCTGACGAACTTCTTTCAGTATATTGTTTCCGACTTTGAGGCACTTATAGCATACACTGCCAATATCTTTACATGGTCTTTCCCTTCCTCGGTTAGCAGATTCACCTTTTTTATAAGCTATAAATTCTTTATAAGCATTAGCATACACAGCTTGATAGTTGAATTTTGTAACAAAGTTGTTGATGTCAGCTGTGATTACTTCATTGCTGCGTCTAGTTGCAGACTGAAGTCTCACAGTTAATTGGCTCCAAGCTGATTGTAATTTTTTAATTCTTTCTGTAATATCATCTGCTTCTTTGAATATGCTGTCAAAGCCACCAAGTAAATTGGATCCATTAGGACTTTCCTTAAGAGCAGCTATGTGTGTTTTCCCAGAATCTGTCAATTTTTTAAGAGTTTCTTGTCTAGCAAGGAGATTACCAAGATTTTTATCAACTGAATTATGTTTGAGTAACAATTGTTTGCCTTCATATTTCAATGACTCAGCTCTCACAAACAATCCATTGATAAGCAAGTCATATAATTCCATTTGTGACAGAACAAGATACATTGCATTCTTATATAAATTTTGACTGTTTTTAAAATTATATAAAGCATTTGGGTTTTCTAAACATCTTTGCACAGCCATTGGCACTATTGGCTTTATATTTTCTTTAACAATGCATGTTTTACTATATAGGAACAACATGGTATTTTCATTCCAATATTTAACAATACATTCATCATCTGCAGGTTCCATATAGTTCATCTGAGTAATTAAAATTTGTTCACTCATAGGAATGTTGGTATCATTGAAGATCTTAGATTTCAGCATAAGGACAGTGGTTGCATCATCAACTTCATAAGCTATCTGTGACATAGTTGCTACAGAAAAAATCTTAGCAATTTTCTTTGCTAAAACTTTTTCAAGGACATCAAATATCACAATTTTGCTGGCAGCTTCCCTTTGTTCACTTGGTATGTTGAATGTGACTCTAGATGGAGTATCTCTGCCTCTCAATTTAGGTTCCCATTCTAAAGCAATTCTTAGCCATCTTTCAATCAGGGCTTTAAAAGGTTTTGATATATAATTCTCAGGGAACACTTCATTAGAATATTCAATGTCACCGTGGAAAGATTCATAAACACAAATATTTTCATGGGACTTCTTCTTAACATGTGGCATCCATTGCACAGGGGCCATGAAGGGTAGGAAGGGCCTTTTACCACAGATCAGTTCAAATACCACCAAGCCAAATGACCAAAAATCTACTGAGTTGCTGTAGGATTTGCTGTAAATAATTTCTGGAGCTAAATACTGTAATGTGCCTACGAGACTCGCACATACAGAGTTAGAATCTATTTCTTTAGCATAACCAAGGTCTATTAGCTTGTATATTACCTTCCTCTGGCCTTGCACAGCAACATTGGTTTGTACTGTGTCCAACAAATGCATCACTATGTTTTCAGGCTTGAGATCTCTGTGTGTAATTTTATTCTGATGTAAAAACTGCATAGCATTTCTGAGATCATTCAGTATTTGTCTGATTTGTTGTTCTTTGAGGCCAGAGCAGGACTCTGGTTTATTGAGAACTTGTCGAAGATCACCGCCGCTGCAATATTCCATACAGAGAATTGGTAGCCGCGATGGGTTGGCTCGCTCAAGTCCAGTTATGAATTCTGGAGGCAAATCTTTTGTCCCCACGATATTTGGGTTTCTGCAACTCTGTAGCATCTCCACTTCTTTCGTCCATCGCTCTCTATGTTTGTCAGTAAGTTCATTACCCCATTGGCAAGTCTTTATAGCCAGTTTCTCATCAGTTTTTTTGTGTTTCCATAGCACGACGGTTCCAAAACTTCCTTTTCCCAATTCTCTTTCTTTTATCCAGTCACCAATAAATATTATATCGTCCATCTTATACGTACCAAACTAGGTAAGAAAACCGAAAACACAATCCAGAAAATTAGGCTACATGTAAAAATAACTTTACGTTCGGTTCACAAGCGTCAGAGTCACATCACATCACGATTCACGCACGAAACTTTGTTTGATAACTAGGTTTTTTATCATGTACATAACACAATTTACACAAATTGAGTACCATCACTTTAAACCTTGTCGCACCTTACATACATAAATAAAGTGATCAAATTAGAAATAAAAAAAAACAATTATTTAAAAACTGCCTTTTTGTCACTGAAAATTTTAGCAACCTTGATAAAATTGTTGAGTTGTAAAAAATTGCGCTAGGTATCGGCAATGTTAAAAACCTTTTATTTTCATCGCTATTTGCATATTTTCAATTTTACGTAAAAACTTATATGAATAATCTGTAAATTTCAATTTGAAGTACTCGTACTGGGGCAAAGTAGAGTCTTTAACATAAACATTGATATTTAACCAAAAAATACATAAATATATTGTACCTATGTGTTTAAATCATAAAAATACAGTAAATTTATCGATTGATAAAAAAAGCAAATAAAAGCATGTGAAAAGGAAAGGAACTCATTGAAGTGAAACGTCACGTCGTTGTTACGTCAAAACTTATATGTCAAATTCGTGATGTTTATTGTTAATTTTGTATTGTAAATTTAAAACCTTCTCATATTTATTATTAATTACTTATACTTAATATATAATGTTAGACATAACTAGATCGTGTCGAACGTGTATGAAAGACAATGTTACTTTGGTGAACTTGTCTCAAACAGTTGAATTTGAGGAAAATTGTGTTCAATTATCTGATTTACTTGAGCAGACTATTCTAATTGAGGTATGTAGCAGTACATAATATGTTTACTTAACAATTTACTGTTATATTGGTCTAAGTAACACAAGTGTTTCGTTCACAGGTCTCCAAAGAGGATGGGTTGCCACAGCACCTCTGTGATGCCTGTGTTAAGGTTCTTCAAGTGGTACATTCGTTCCGCAAGCAGGCGACGAAGGCACAGAATGAATTTAAAAAACTCTTACAAGATAACGTAAAAACAGAACCACAAGAAGTTGAGTTAAAATCAGAAAATGATCATGATTATTTTACAAGTTATGACGATTTCAATTTTAACACAGATTTTTCTGAAACCAAAGTGGAAGACAGGAATTATACATGTAAAAAGTGTAATAAAAAGTTTACTAAAGAGAAGAAATATTTGAAACATTTGGAAGCTCATGAAAATTTATTACTAGAATGTGATATTTGTCAAAAATTATATCCTAGCCAGACACTGTTGGATAGACATAGGGTGAAGCACACTAACAATACATGTTTAAATGATAATCAAAGTTTTGAGACTGAGCCACTTTTAATGGAAGACATGGTGGAACATATTGAGGAAATTGAAGTGAAAACAGAAAATGAGTCTGCAGTAGAAATGTTACAATGTGCAGATTGTAAGCTAACATTTACAAAGCAAAGATCACTCTCTATGCACAGGAGAAAACATAGAAATAAAGATGAGAAGCAAGAGTTCATCTGTGATACTTGTGGAAAGAGTTTTGCTAAGAAACACATATTGAAAAGGCATGTGGTGATGCACAGTGAAGTAAAGCCTCATAAATGTGAGAAATGTCCCAAATCATACGCAAGACGTGACCAGCTGATGTCACACATGTACACTCACACAGAAGTCAAACCGTATGTTTGTGAATATTGCAAGAAAAGTAAGTTATTCTTTTATTTTGTTACTAGCTTTTACCTGCGGCTTCGCTCGCGTTAGAAAGAGACAAAAAGTAGCCTATGTTACTCTCCATCCCTTCAACTATCCCCACTTAAAAATCACGTCAATTTGTCGCTCCGTTTTGCTGTGAAAGAAAGACAAACATACAGACAGACACACTTTCCCATTTATAATATAAGTATGGATTAATTCTAGACTAGAAATATTTTCTTTATATATTTGATGGCAATCTTTATTGAGAACTCCTAAAACTTAGCTATATGAATAAGGCAATCAATAGTTTCCATTCTGAATGAAACAGAATGCAAGAAAACAATTTTATGTTTTGACAAAATGATATTGTAAGTTAATAGCAACTTATATATCCTTAGAATAGAATAGACAGTAGTAATATAATAATAATAAAATAAGCAAACTACAATTAGCAAACAACAATAATAATTAAAATGGAAAAGAAACAATTAAAAGTGCTCTCAGCAAAAACCAATATTACAGGAGCTTGTATTTTAAAATTCTTTGGTTTGGTTCCTTGATGTCAATCTCCCCTGATAGAACAAAGTATCTATAGAATCCTGGGATAAATATAGTGGGTAGTTCATTCTTATTTTACTTAATCTCTCTTAACTGTTGGATTAAATAATTTATTGTATTTATTCTAGCACAGTAATCAGGTTTTAGACTTTTTTAAGACAATACTTCAGTATTTTTCTCTGTAGGGGTGGAGTTGAAATGATAGTGACACAGCTGTTGAGTAAATACTGATTATTATAATTAGAGCTCTCATTTATATGTATATTGTCGTAAAGTCATACCTCTAGCTAGTAAAATATAGACATGATTATAGATAAATATCTAATATACCCCACTTTTCAATCCTCAGGTTTTGCTCAGATGTGCAGTCTAAAGGACCATCTTCGGACCCACACTGGGGAGACCCCGTTCCTCTGCTCCGAGTGTGGCAAGAGTTTCTCCAACAGCTCCAATCTGAGGCAGCACCTGATGAGGCATACTGGAGTCAAGCCCTATGCCTGTAACATGTGCCCAAAGACATTCTGTACTAAAGGTTTGTGAGAGTATTTTCAATGAATAATATAATAATAAATAATAATAATTTATTCAAAAAATGTTTTACAAGATATGAAATTAATACTAAGACCTATTTCTATAAAAATACATCATACATTTCATGTGCCTGAACTAGGAAATCCTGTGTTTCAGGCTAGAAGAGCTCACACAGTTTATTTAATCCCTATGTCCAGCATATGATGTTATTTTCTGAGTATATTATCAAAAGATCAGTTGTTGCTCGCTCTATACCATTGTTAATGTAGTTTGAGCTAATTTCTACAAATATTATTTTTTTTTTGTTGCAACTCATGTTAGAATCTCAATACAATGGGCTTAAAGTTTAGGTACATAATTATGGACACTGTAGGGTGCACCAATAAAACTAATGTCGAAATTAATTGCTTTAACACATAAAAAACCTCTTTATCGTAATTACAGGTCAAATGCGGTCGCATTTGTCCACTCACACAGGAGAACACCCTTTCAAATGCGAGAAGTGTGGAGCCGCCTTTACTAAACAGAACTCCTTGAAGAAACACTCCATGATACACCTGTCTGTGCGGCCATTTGCCTGCGATACTTGTAATATGAGGTAAGTCTTAGCGTCTTTTAAAATGCTGGAGAACAAAAAAAAAGTAGCGTCACTTCAATTAAATTTCTATGATGAAAGCGTGCTCATGAAATAAAATTAGTTTAAAGCTAAAGGGAGGATAATTAGAAGCGTCTCGCACCCAGACTGAGTTTATGTCCTGGGTCAAAAGGACTTTTGTCGATCTTACCTGCTACTGAGAAATTCCTGATGGGAAAAGCTAATTACCATGCTCGAATAGGAAATTAAAATCTTAGCTTACAACCGCACGACTTATCAACAGAGTAGCGTGTCTTTCATGAAAGTTGAAAAATCCGGTACGCGGTAAAAAGACTTGAGCCACAGATTACTATATAGTTACTCCTGTCAATCTGTCATATTTGTCTACAGTCTTTAAAAATACAATAGCTTTAAAGGAATGTCTCTAATAGGCTTGTTGGTTTTTTTCTCCCTATTTTTAACCGACTTCTAAAAAAGGTTCTCAATTCAGATGTTTGTATTTTTTTTTATGTTTGTTCGTGCATATCTCCCTCGTTTACCAATCGATTTGAACAATTATTTTTTGTTTGAAAGGGTAGACTTCCCAAATGATCCCAATTGTAATCAGGTCCAGGGTCTGATGATGGTATCATGCCCTAATATTTTCCCGTAGGCACGCCACTGCAATAAATTTCTAAAGTACTGAGTAATTTCTCTAGATTCACCTGCAAAGACCATCTGAAGCGCCACAACAGGATCCACACCGGCGAGAAGCCATACAAGTGCAAGTATTGTGAGCGAGCCTTCTCGCAGAGCAACGACTTGGTCAAGCATACGCGCCAGCACATCGGACAGAACATATACCAGTGAGTACACACAAAAAAAAAACAAAAACATGGATAATTTCAGCAGGGTTTATTAATGATCAAGATACAACAACCAGTTTTTTTTTTGGGAAGTGGGATATCATCGAATGGCTTCTCCCGCCCTGGACGGGGCGGAAGGGAGTGTCAGACTTTTACTGACTAAAACTCACCCTTGTTCCTCCGGTTGCCTTTCTGTTCCGGGGCCGCGATAACTATTAGAACTATTTCGCAACCTCGGCAGGCATTGGCCATAGAGGGCCCTGTCCCGTGCTGACTGCTCTTTATCAAATCAAGGGGACATGTAGTTTGAATTTCGCCACTGCTCCTGAAATTATTTGTTTAATGGAATGAAAAACGAACATAATGTGAGATCAAATTTACGCTGATACATGGAAAATTTAACTATTCTTAGCATCCGTTTTGCAATAAGTATTGCATCTTTATTGCCGAATAGTATAACACAATTGACGTTTTTTTAAATTGACGAATTGTCACAAAAGATGAAATAAAATGATCTAACACTAACAAAGTCTTTAAAACTCCAGGTGCACAATATGCGGCTGCCGCTTCCGTCTGCTATCAGAACTAAAACTACACTATCCGGTGCATTTTGCAAACGGAAAGGACGAAGCTTTTGACACCCAAGACTGTATCAAAGATCTCACGGAACCCAGTGAAAAGTCAAAACATCCTATGTTAGAAGAAAAACCTCCTGAATTCAACCTTTTGAACTTTAAAAATGATAAGGAGTTAATTTTAAAAGCTCCGGAAGTAGAAAAAGATCTTTCTATGTTAACCTTGAAGCCAACAGATGGCGCTGAAAGCAATCCTGTGCGTTGTGAGGATTCCAATAGAATCGTTATTACTATAAACAGTTGTGATACGAATGGTATTGTGAATGGAATTACTATTAAATTGCCTAAAGAGAGCTAAGACAGTAAGAAGAAGATAAATTAACATATACTCTTGTTTAGTTTTTACTGACAAGGTAATAAAAGTAGTATTAAAAATTGTGTAATTAATAAACACCGCGGAAAATTAAATCTCATACATATTTGTTAAAAGACATTACGTTAGCCGGTTATCACATTAAACCGCGCAGAAGAGCGTTGCTCTGTACAGTCAGAACAGATTGTTTGAAATATCGAAACAACAATGAAAATTAAACTTTAACTCAATGACACAAGGAATGTTTCACGACTACTGCCATTCCGACAAGAACTTTGTTTCGTTGATATAAAGTTGATTTTTTTAGTTGTGCCGATATTATGATGCTGACAGGACTGTATAATGACTGTATTATACAAGTTTATCGCCCGGGAGTGCGTTGTGTTGTACCGTGCGTGTTTTCTTTTTTATTACAAATTGAGATTTAACTTAACATACGCGCTGCAGTGTTATAACAGTCTTCAAAATTGTTGGCCTATCGAAAGTAGGTACTTACGAGGTAATGAGTGGTGTGAAAGTAAAGCATCGTATTTTTTTCATAAAACACATTTTGAAAACTATCTAATTATGTGTTTAATCGGGTGTCTAAACTATTTTGTAATCTCAAATTGATGACTGACCTAAAAGATGAGGCTAAAATTTAATAATATGTATCACTAAAAATAATAATTCTTGGCCTAGGGTTGTTAGACAGGTTTATTGAAAAGAAGGAAAAGTCTGTATTTTTGGGGTTAAGACCAAAGTTGAAGGATAAATTCTAACAACTAACAACTTTTGTGCAGAATCGCAAATCAGAAAAAAAGTTAAGTGAACTGAACACGATAGAACACCGGAGATTTCGGGATCTATTATTTATTTTTCCCAAAATATTTCTCATTATTTATTTCTCAACTGGTAAGAAAATAACTCAGGCCTGCAGCGGAGAAAGATAGTACCTGATCCAAGGCGAGGGTCTACTCCGAATTGATAGTAACACATGCCTAAGTTTTTTGACTCTAGCACGTGCCTCGGCAACACATTTGTCATCAGGCAGGTGTCGGCTGCCATGCAAATACTCGCGATGTTTTCCTTTAAAACTTATCTTACATTAAAATCAAAATCAGTACAGGAATTTGCGTTCAGACAATCTTTTTCGTATTAAGTAAATGTAAGTAACGTAAATATACAAAATGTAGTTAACTATTAGATTAATATATGTAAAATAGTGTATAGGATAGTAGATGTTTGATTCTAATATAATACGCTCTCTATTCACGTACCTATTAGTTGTACACGGCTACACATCAAGCTATACAAAACCAGTTTTAGCTGACCTAGCATTGTGTATGTTTTTCGTACAATCAGAAGTCAGCTTAAACTGGTTTTGTATAGCCCACCGTACTATATAAGGACTGCCAATTAGTGCCTTCACGTTTTTAAAGCTTTTTATGTAAATATAACTAAATTTATTGCTTCAGCTGCTTGTCCTGTGTTCTAGGTGATAAAAAAAAAGACATTTTTATATAATTTTTTGGCGCTATTTTAATTCTTCGTCCTTACTTGTGCCTTGCTTTTCTTCATCATCTTTGAGGGTGGTTTCCATTCTAATAAGATTCAACTGATTACCATTATTTTACATTTATCCACTTTATATAAATGAACTCCACAACCCAGTTGCTAGGTAAAGTCGTTTGTCCATCGCCGCCGTCACCGTTACGTCAACGAGAACGAGGTGACGGTGAGCTGAGGTATGTATGAGGTGCTAACTCAGCAAGGTCTACATTAACTGCAACTGCATTAGTCACTTTATTTTACTTTGTAAAAGCTTTCTTTTTTTGTTGTTCTCTCGTCTCTTTTGCATTTCCAAATCACTTTTGACACTGGCAGAATAGTCGACATCGGCTCTGCTTGCCACTATATAAAAAATAGAATAGAATGTATGAAGTGACGTGACGTGCGGTGGACACGCGGCTATAGTATAGTATGTGCCGCCACTTCGGCGCCGTCATCTCGTTGACGTGACAGTGACGACGGCGGTGGACAATCGGCCTTAGACATACAACTTGGTAAGACTGGTTGTTGGAGCTTCTATTTTCTAGCTATTCTTAAGACTGGCGACGATTTAAAAAGGGCAGCCGGGACTGGCGACTTTTCTTCGAAGCACGGCGCAAATCACCAATACCGAATTTCAAGCTACTATCAAAAACACATTATAAAATAACATTTTGGCCTGGAAATTGAACTTAGATCTTTGCCTTATCAAAGGCGGTCGATTAGGTATTTGACATCATAAACAAATAATTTCAAGATTTTTAGGAAAGATATTTAAGAAGATTCTTTAATAACTATGAAAACCTTAAAATTAATTTAAAAAGTTCGTTTTTTAAGGGTTCCGTACCTCAAAAGGTAAAAACAGAACCCTTACAGGATCCCTTTAGATTCTTTAATAACTACGAAAACCTTTAAATTAATTTAAAAAGTTCGTTTTTTAGGGTTCCGTACCTGAGAAGGTAAAAACGGAACCCTTACAGGATCCCTTTGTTGTCCGTCCGTCCGTCTGTCCGTCTGCCAAGAATCTTTTTCTCAGAAATGCGTCGAGATATCAAGCTGAAATTAATATCACATACTCAGGTCTGCTATCTCTCAAAGCAGTAAAAAAATCAAGTTTCTAAATCAACGCAATAAAAAGATACGGCGGTTTATATTGCATTTTTAGACATTTGCAAGGGAATCAAAACCTATAGGGTACTTCCCATTGACCAAGAATCATGAAATTTGGCAAGAAGCAAGGTCATATAGCACAAGTAAAGGAAAAACTCTGAAACCCGTAAATTTGTAGTTATTTCATAAAAAAAAACTAATTAACGGAACCCTCGTTGCGTTAGTCCGACTCGCACTTGACCGGTATTTTTGTGGTATTTATAAAATCAATAAAGTTAGTCAATTGCCTTGGCTAAAAAGTGACGTCACAGTGCAATATTACTTTAGAAAATCTATGGAAACCGCATAAAGACAGCTCATAAAAGTCCCTAAATTTTGTAAAATGCCCAATTTTAAAGATTGTTTTTTTCTTCCAATTATAGGTATCTATCTTATTTGTGTACATGATTATTATATACAAATTGATTTGTGTTATTGCATTTAGTTTATTAGTGCAAATTATTATAAAAATAGAAGGTAAGCGGTCTCCTATAAAGTGATTATTTCATTTTAGTGTGATATTTTTATTCGAATATTTTATTACTGGACTTATATTTAAGTTAATTCTATTGTTAGTTTTACGAACATTTGTGTAAGTAGCTATTATTATTTAAATTGTAGAAATAAACCCTAAATTCATTGATATTTTAATGTTAAAATAAATATGATTGTTTAATACTGAAGTGGACTTTTTATTATACTTTTTTTTCGTTTACCTATTATTTTAAACATGTAGGTAGTCATAAATGATTTACGCCTTCTTTTATGCACATAATATTCGAAATTCGTGTCTAACAACTCTATCACAAACTCGATGTTTTCCTAATTCTTCATTAGGAACTAGTTAATTTAAACCCGTGTTATTAAGCTAAGGGCCTGTTTCACGACCAAACAATGGACTTTATATTCCAGATATATTAAAAACTAGCTTTTACACGCGACTTCGTCAGCGTGGAATACATCCCGTTCCCGGGGGATGTCCGGGATGAAAACTATCCTATGTCCTTTCTCGGGTCCCAGACTGATCTGAATGAAATTTGGTACAGATATATCTGTACCAAATTTCATTCAAATCAGTTCAGTGGTTTAGGCGTGAAGAAGAGACAGACAGACAAACAGACAGAGTTACTTTCGCATTTTAGTGACATGACCTGCCACTTATTTTAACCGGAACTTATTAGAAGAAAGTGAAACAGGCCCCTAATATCCCTTTAACGATTAAAAACGATTTCATATTTCTGTAAATAGGTAAAAAATTACACTTTTACACGCCATTTCTTATTTTTTAATCGAACGATGGGGCCGGTGTTTCCTAGCTGGACTACTCTGAGAAGAAGATTCTTACTTTTCACTAAAGAACGCGTAAATACAAAATGAACAGTGTTAACGAAGGGTCATTGTTAGCTGCATTTAAGTGTTCACTTACCCTGAGTAGTCCTCGAACCGAGGTGCGTCATCCTACGTGACCTAATGAGGAAACTAGAGGCTTAGGACTGCGGCACACAAGTATATAATACGGTAGATATGTGAGAGTGAGATAACGAAACGTTTCTTAAGAAGTCTTTCGGCAGTTAGGCTAAGCAATAAGGCGATTCACACACGGCACCGCGCTCCGCCGCGGAGGGCGGTGAGGCGGATGTCATGTTGTACAAGACACTTTGAAATCCGTTGATACCTAACACACGTACACCGCTCGACCGCGCGGTCGAGCGGTGCACGTTTGTTCTCCCTCCGCGGCGGTGCGCGGTGCCGTGTGTGAATCGCCTAATATTGGCACCGTCACTGTGTGAGTGTTGTAAAAGGGGTAATAGACGTACGAGCAAGTATGCGTACATGGCTTGATGATTTTTTTCTTACTCCTCCGCAGTTCTTTCTGATTAATTTCGTTGCGGGATCCAAGACAGTTGAATCGTTTCTCCGCGACTCGCCGAGCTTCATTGCTTCGGCGCTCTTCTGGTGGACTCCACTGTTGATATCGTGCAAGCTTTCAGTGTATCTTCGATGACAAGCCGACTCGGTTCGTAATTTTTAAAAATTTTAAAAAATAAACCTTTACGTCTATTACCTCTTTTAAACTACTATGGCATGGTAAAGACGGAATAGCTAAGCCAAAGTACTTGCTTAGTAATGCTTATTAGTAATTGATGAGTTGCGTCGGCGTTGCGTTTTAATGAAACGGTTTGTTGTACTTCCGTAGGCACTACAAAGGGACAGAGAGCCAGCCTCTAAGTGACAGTCCTTTTTGCAGAGATCATTTTTCGAATGTACAGGAGTAGCATCATTGTCGAAAGCCTTATGAGGACTGCCGAACGTAAGGTTTCGCAGTTTTGCTTCTAGAAGCAGGTGGATTGATTGGAGTAACAGCCGTGGCTTACGTACAATGGTTCAGCCTTAAGGACAAAAGAAAATCAAGAGAGAGGTCCACAAAAAATGAAGTTTTTTTTAACAGATTGAAAAGTAATGCGTTGCCCTGCAATCATGCAAGGCCTGGGTGGCCATGTGCATTGATGCACGCACAAATAACGTCCATCAGATTTGGCCGTGTGACGACGGTCTTAGGAATCTTAGTGGTACGGTTCTTGAGATATAACCCGCTGACAGTCTGGCGGTCGCGGGATGTATGGACGGCCAACGGAGGCTTTACACCCGTAACTACACATTCCATGTTTCGTCGCGTAGAGTGCAGTAGTGTGATGGCTTCCTTAATGCGATTCTATGAATATTAGTGATAGTCACTTATGCCATTTATACTCATAAAATAACCCCTGTCTATTTCCCCAAAAGTAAAATTAGTTCTAGTAAATATTATTAGGTATAAAGTTTGCTTTTTTTTGAAGCGAAATCTAACGGATTTTCTTGAAACTTTCTTAATATAGGTAGTATTTTTTTTAAACATACTTACACATATAAGAATGAGTAGGAACTTGGAATTTATAAAACAAGGAACGCAATTAAACCTCCAAGGTCTGTCTTAGCATGCCATGAAAGTATAAAGTTTCAGTGGATTTTATATATCCAGTGGATGTAACATCACGCTTGACTCAAAGCTTACTGCCGCCTGCCGCGTCAGCACCCGGCAGTAACCGACAAAATAGGCTGGTAATACATACGGACGGGAGAAGTCATTCGATGATTATACCCACTCACTAAATAAAACCAAAACCAGTTTGGTTTTGTCTACAAAACCAAACTGGTTTTGGTTTTATTTAGTGCTGGTGGCTAATTAAAACTGATAATGATTAACTACTTTTACTTTTACAATTATAAATTAGACACAATTCTTTTTTCTAATAGTTGGAAGCGCTGGCTCACACATTATTCTTAATTTTTTGAGGAAGGTAATTTATTTGTAAATGTGTTACACTAAATGTTCGTGAACTTGATTAGCTTCCATTTCCTAATTAATTTTAATTTTTATTATGTTTATATACTCTTTTGACGGAAATAGTTTTGACATTATATACATTCTTCTCTTCACATTTAACAATGTACAAATAGTATATTGTAACAACATTATTTTAAAAGAGTAAGTATGGAGTTTCTTGCCCATTCTTCTCCATACGTAACAACATTTCCGAATGGGCGGTAGATTCACTTTTGTTTATAAGTATGACGTTTCAAAGTGCCTTTTTTGGTCTAATGAAAATAAATGATTTGACTTTGAAAAATACATATTAATTCACAATTCATAAATAACAACAACTTAGAACTTTATTTTGGTTGTTGGTACTTATTACTTAAATCATTGAAATATACCTAAACTAGCTTTTGCCCGCGGCTTCGCCCGCGTTAGAAAGAGACAAAAAGTAGCCTATGTTACTCTCCATCCCTTCAACTATCTCCACTCAAAAAATCACGTCAATTCAACGCTCCGTTTTGCCGTGAAAGAAAGACAAACAGACAGACAGACACACTTTCTCATTTATAATATTAGTATGGATAACAAATTTTCGTAGCCACTGTAACAATCAAATAATACAGTAACAACTAGCGACCCGACCCAGCGTTGCATGGGTGTTACAAATTTTAGAAAATCTCGGATTTTATTTGCTCTAATATATTAGGTACTAGCTTTTGCCCGCGACTTCGTCCGCGTGATAATAGTTCCCGTTCCCGGGGGATTTCCGGGATGAAAACTATCCTATGTCCTTTCTTGGGTCCCAAACTATATCTGTACTAAATTTCATCCAAATCGGTTCAGTGGTTTAGTCGTGAAGAAGAGACAGACAGACAGACAGAGTTACTTTCGCATTTATAATATTAGTACGGATGTACGGATATCTTATACACATAAACCTTTCTCTTGGATTTCCGCCTCAAATTCAGTTGCGCATAGTTCTTAAGATCTATGAATACATAGATACAGACAGTGGAAAGCGATTTTTATATGCACGCATTTGCTGACGTTCCTTAAAGTTTTTACAATTGCCTTTTGCTACCAGGGGTTTATGTGTCAAGCAGTGTGTTTGAGTCCGCTCCCTAGGCAGGTATGTGTACCTAAATACCTCGACGTGAACGCTTGGAATACTGTGCCAACAATTATGCTAATCTCCTGAATTTACGAAACATTCCATTATTTTTCCTTAACACATTTTCAGGGTTCTAGGTAGTAGGTATCTAAAAAGGAATGAATGAAACTCTTCGCGGTCTGTGGCCGCAGTAATGTTGGAGCAATGTTTTATATTGATAACGCACACATTTAATTAAAATTAATAATTATAATTATTCTAAATAGGCGGACTCAGAGGAAAGTTTAAAGTTAATAAATTATTATTTAAAATACATTCACGAAAAAAAATATCTTCGTTTCTAACCGGTGTTGAACTACGTGCTACGAGCTACGAAAGTGCCGCGTAGCTTGCTACGGCGTAGTAGATGTGTAGTCTATAGTAGTTAGTAGTAGATTACGTTGTAAAATAAGGAAGACGTTATTTCAAAACCTGCTTAATAGTGCTTAATCCTTCAAACACACGTGATTTGAGACACAATAGAGAGACAATAGAAGCCCGACAGCCGGATGTCGGTTGGCCGTTGAAAGATTAATTTACCGACCTTTACATCAGATAGTGCTTAATTTATAAACATTTTCATTAGAGGTTTTTCAAATCACCATTGTCAGCAATGATTAGCTAGGAAACACCGCGGCCCCCGCCTGTCGCTTAAAGTAATCAGATAACAATACTAACATTAAAGCCGGATTTACATTACGAAACTATAGTGGCTTGAAATTAGTTTTATAACACTAATTTGACCAGTAATTTCACGTGTAAATGTTCAGGTTTACAATGCATGCCTTGTAAAACTGAAAATTTACTCGTGAAATTATAGTGTTTTGAAACTAATTTCAAGCCACTAGTTTCGTAATGTAAATCCGGCTTAAATAAAGTTAAAAGTAAAGTTGTGTAAAAGTATTGTACTTAAACAATTTAAAAAATAAATATAATTCTATGTTTTTTTAATTGTTGCTTTGGAAATACGAAAAACCAGCCGAGTGTGAGTTGGATTTAAGCACCAAGGTTTTCTGGTTTTTAGGGTTCCGTACCTCAAAAGGTAAAAACGGAACCCTTATAGGATCACTTTGTTGTCCGTCTGTCCGTCCGTCCGTCTGTCAAGACCCTTTTTCTCAGAAACGCGTCGAGATATCAAGCTGAAATTAATATCACATACTCAGGTCTGCTATCACTCAAAACCGTGAAAAAATCAAGTTTCTGATACAACGCAAAAAAAAGATACGGCGGTTTATATTGCATATTTAGAAATTTGCGAGAGAATCAAAACCTATAGGGTACTTCCCATTGACCAAGAATCATGAAATTTGGCAAGAAGCAAGGTCATGTAACACCAGTAAAGGAAAAACTCCGAAAACCGTAAATTTGTAGTTTGTTCACATCAGGCGTCTGTCTGTTCGTCCGTCTGTCAAGAACGTTTTTCTCAGGAACGCGTCGAGATATCAAGCTGAAATTAATATCACATACTCAAATCTGCTACCTCTAAAAGCAATGAAAAAATCAAGTTTCTAAATCAACGCAATAAAAAGATACGGCGGTTTATATTGCATATTTAGACATTTTCAAGGGAACCAAAACTCAAAACCTATAGGGTATTTCTAATTGACCTAGAATCATGAAATTTGGCAAAAAGCAAGGTCATGTAGCACAAGTATAGGGAAAACTCCGAAAACCGTAAATTTGTAGTTTGTTTACATCAGGCGTCCGTCTGTTCGTCCGTCTGTCGAGAACGTTTTTCTCAGGAACGCGTCGAGATATCAAGCTGAAATTAATATCACATACTCAAGACTGCTATCTCTTAAAGCAGTGAAAAACTCAAGTTTCTAAATCAACGCAATAAAAAGATACGGTGGTTTATATTGCATATTAAGACATTTTCAAGGGAACCAAAACTCAAAACCTACAGGGTACTTCCCATTGACCTAGAATCATGAAATTTGGCAAGAAGCAAGGTCATGTAACACAAGTATAGGGAAAACACCGAAAACCGTAAATTTGTAGTTTGTTCACATCAGGCGTCTGTCTGTTCGTCCGTCTGTCAAGAACGTTTTTCTCAGGAACGCGTCGAGATATCAAGCTAAAATTAATATCACATACTTAAATCTGCTACCTCTAAAAGCAATGGAAAAATCAAGTTTCTAAATCAACGCAATAAAAAGATACGGCGGTTTATATTGCATATTTAGATATTTTCAAGGGATTCAAAACCTATAGGGTACTTTCCATTAACGGAACCCTCGTTGCGCGAGTCCAACTCGCACTTGACCGGTTTTTACCTTTACTAACGCTACAAAGCATGGCTTTTTGCCAAACATGACTTAAGCTTTACTTTCTTGTGAACATCAAAACAGCGCCTTAAACGATTGTTTTTTTTATTGGTTTACTATGAAGTTTTTTTTTTATTTTTATAGTTAAAATAATCGTATTATTAAAACATGCCTTTCACATAAACACTCTATCAAACAAAAGTCTAATTGGGGCCAAATAACGCAATGATTCCTTTGTTATGCGACCCCAATACGGGAAGAGGAAAATCGTATCCGTGTCATCATGACCTTGACCCATCTAATTTTCACTTCTCCGCGACCGATCAGTCGGAACATGTCTACCGAAGTGAATCCCCAAAGACCTTGATATTCAAAGACTGGGCAATTGTTTGTCACGCCGCATTTGTTACTCATACAATTTTCCTACGCTTCATTTGTTACGTAGAGATATAAAGTTTGTCCCAACATCTGTATTGTTTTTATATTTTTACATAATATGTATATGTAAAAAATAGTTAAAATAAATGTAAGTATATAAAATGAATGGCTGTTTCCTTGGTCACGTAATAAATTGAGAATGGCTTAACCGATTTTGTTTTTATTTTTGTAATTGGTTAAAAGTTTTCGCGGAATGAAATATGAAGTAATGCGCAGAAAATGGGAAAATTCTGAAAATGAGAAAACTAAATAACAATTTTTAAATTTCAATTTTGCCGACTTACGTAACTTGAGATCAACTTAATCGATTTTGTTTCAATTTTTGTAATTAGTTTATAGTTCTACGGAATGAGACATGAAGAAAATTGTGCGGAAAATTGGAATATTTTAGAAAACTTAATAACTATTTTATGTTTGAAAGTGGCGGGCGAAACCACAGGAGAACGCTTGTAAACAAAATTACAATTAACCAAGATATTTAACAAATAAAATCGCCATAACAGGCAGTCCGACCTTTAGCCTTTTCACAGAATTAAATCACAATTTCACATTCAGAAAAAGCGAATTCTCTATCCAACCGACAAATCCTATAAACATTGCCATTTCAATAAACTTTAAGAGCCCTACAATACGTCCATAACTCCTCTAAAATCAATTGTCGATATCTACAATCCGGCCTCGATGGTCCACGCATAATCTATGCACCGCTCACTGGGGCAGGGCGCGCGACCCTTATCAGTGCGCAGCGGGAGCTTGGAGCAATCGCACGGTGAGTAAAACCTCCTTCCAATATTACCACCTCTTTTATTCTTTATTTTTTTAATACATTTATTATTACTAGGCTGTACATGTAGTGTAGAACGAATTTGAGAACATTCTTAATTTCGAAATTTTAATGATCGTGTTTTGTCTATGTTCTTGATTTGACGTTTATTTTTTTTAAAGAACGTTTTGTTGTCCCGGCCCTTGGTACTGAGGCTGGAAGTTTTGTCATTTCGGATATTAGGGTGTTTTGTAAGGGGATGAATTTATGATATTAGGGATTTTTGTTCGTGGAATTGCGATGTGCTTAGGTATTTGCGTGGTGATTAAAATTCCGATATATTTTAATGGTATCGATTAATAACAAGTTGTATTATTTTTGTAATTTATGAGTGTTATTTCTTTTTTGATAAAGCCTTTTTCGTAATGTGTCAAGAATTAATATTAACATTAATCAATATCTTTATGATCCACATTTACTCAAGCTCGTCGTTTTAACATTATTTGTTATTTATTTTTCTTAACACACATAACACCTGTTACAGCTTTAGAAAGAGACACTTTTCTTTAGATACGAGTGAGAGAGACAGCGCTCTACAGTCTTAAACTTTTTCATAAACTAGTACTTACCTTTTTTATCGCTTGGCTCATAAATAAATAACCAGCCAAGAGTGAGTTCAAATTCCATGTGAAGGGCTCTGTACTACCGTATTACAGATTGAGGAAAAGTCGGCGTAAATATTTGAAAAAGTTTATTTTTACTTTTCATAATTGTTTTTCTTTTCTTGACGCTAATTTGGGATCTGTGTGGGTGTATCTGTTATCATTTATTTAAACTTTTTTTGCTTTGTGTAACTCTCGTTCCATTTAACTTCATAGGTCGTTTGGGGTCGCTTCGGCAGTCATGTCTTACAGATACAACGTATATAAGTACTCGTACCTATTGTAAACTACGTATTTTTGTTAAAGTTTCACGTGAGAAGTTTTGATGTTGAAAAATGTATGATTGGTAAAAACTATTTCAAGATTAATGGGAAATAGTACCTACCGATGGTTACATAAATCTAGCAACGCAACCCATATCTGTGAAATAATAACTAAGTACGTAGACGTACTTAACCGAACGCGACTAAAACCGCGGGACACACATATAAAATTACAACTTTTAACGACCAAGTGACAGCCGGCTGTCGCGCGTATCGTGTCACGTGTAAGAATGATTGATATTGGAAGTATTCGTTATTGCCTTTTTACTGCGCCAATAACGAAAGGTTTTGCGAGCTTGTATTTCATTTCCAGTCACTGTTTCATGGAGGTACACTTTTTGTGATTGAAAATAAACTTTATCTCTTTACACGTAATGGAGTAATTGTAACATTGAGAACGATACCTTTTTGTGTATTTTTTTGGGAGGATCTTTACAGTGTTTTTATTGATTACTAGCTGTTCCTCGCGGTTTCACCCACGTTACATTAGGTTTTTAGTTACTGCTTCGCTCCCGTGGGACATAGCGTGTTATCATATGGCCTGTGTTACTCGTTGACAATGCAGCTTACTAATGGTGAAAGAATTTTTAAAATCGGTGCAGTAGTTTTTGAGCCTATTCATTACAATCAAACTAACAAACTTAATAATATTTGTGTAGAAGTATTTGATTTAAACTAACACTTTAGCAAATTCGATAAACAATTTTATAACAACAAACATTTAAATCAAATAATGTGGTATCATTTGTTATTATAGTAAGAGCCACAATTTACTTAGGACGACTTGGTAAATATTATCATTATTTACGTCTATTTCCTTGTCAGGTTGATCGAATGATAAAAACAAACATGTTTATTCCCAAACTATTCCTTAGTCGGGCACTTGTTTGTTATTATTTCATCGGATTTGGCTCCAACGAAGAAAATTCAATAGCTAACAAGGCTAGGTTTAATAGGTATTTTTCCAACAAAAATAAACTTTTCAGTTTAAACCCGTTTTAAAAGCAGTGAAGTCTATTTACAAAAGGAAATGAGCCGGTTTATGTACCTTCATAAACACTGACTTTTATGAAAAGTACAAAGAGATTTCGAGGTTGGCATTTTAATTTATAACGTTTTACGTGCTTACGTGACGCCAGCACACTTTATCTCGCCCAGTGATGTTCTTCACACAAAAAACCCGTAGAAGAATTAAGATATTCGTATTCAAAGAAGTTTGAAGATTATTCTGCCGTCTTTTCCAATTTTACTCTTCATAGAACCTTCCTCGGACTTCATAGAATGTTTGATAAAAACATATTCGAATTGGTTTGAGTATTGTGCTGATCAACATATATATTTATCGACCGATTTTTAATAAATATTGATACAACAAAGGCAAGAATTAGGTTTTTTTTAATGTTTCATAATCATTGAGACAATCATAATATAATGGACCCGATTTAAGTAAATAGTTGAAGAGCGATACGGGTTATGGACGTGGCCTGGTGGGGATGAAATTTCTGTTAAAAATATTAAATTATAGGAATCGACAAGTGTTTTTTTGCCTTTATAAAAAGGTTACAGAAGTTTGAGTTTTAAATCTCTATTACATATTTCAGACAAAAAGATTTTGATTAAATATTTCAAGTTCTAAATTCCACTAAACCACCTCCAATTTCTATATCCGTACCAATACATAAAAAAAATCGTTTACTTCGCTTTATAGATAATAATATCATGATCCAAAGGAAGTCAGGAGCTGTTGAAATCGGTAGATAGGTGCTTTGTATTGAGGAGTTTATCGAAGGGGGACGTAAAGGGATCCTTGGGAACAATATAATATCAATTTCTTAGGTGCTCCAATTCGACAAGGTGTGCGTTTTATATTTTTTGGTAAATTTTGATAAATAGGCTTTAAGGTGTACACTTTTCATTTCTGTTATTCTGTGGTTTGGTTTTAACCCGAAAATTTTATTAAAACTAGAAAGTATTAGCTACTCTGCCATTCTATAATTAAATAGATGAAAAGGCCAAAACACTGGTTTCGAGAAAATGGCAGACCTCATATGATAAGTAGTAAATTACGTATGATAGATAGTTATACTGTTTGTAGTTAAAGTGCATCATGAAAATTTTAACGGGCTCCTGGCCAAAAGGCGAAAGTACTTTTGAAAGGTTATGACGATATTTGTGAAGAAAATACTGCACATTGTGATCAATGGGCGGCCATTTCGATGACATTTTGTAAATCCTTCAGAAAACATAACTTAGAACAATATTTTATTAAACAGAATAAATGTATTTCTTGCCCATTCAAAATAACCTTTTAACTTGTAAATGACATAGCAATGTGATTTTTAAATGATCTGATAGAAGTCATCGCAATTTTACAAAGCAATATCTTTCCTCAAGTACACCAGTACAGTAGTTTCAGAGAAATTGACATTCAGTCCAACAATACGGCCTTACTGGTAACAAGTGCAATGGTTCAGAAAGTGGCAGAGGGTCACCTCTATTGTATTCTTCTGCTTAATTATGCATACAAGACGGTACAGTTTAGTAGATATACCAGCGGAGGAGCCCTCTCCTTAAGTGGTACTTAAACTCGTCTAGCTCTGAATTTTAAAAATATTCTAAAAGCATTTAAGTTACTGATTGTCTGGAAATTAAATTAACAAAGAGATATAAGGACTATTTGGACATTAGGTAGTGACTGATAACGAAAAATAATAGCTTTTTGTGTGACTAAAAGCTATTTTGGAAACTCAACTCCTGAGGGCGAGATCACATTAGGACACCAAGTTTTGCAACTCGGGTCGTGCCACCAGCAAAATGTATAGAATCTTGTGGAGGGTATTTCATTATGACACACGTACTGTTGCCGTCGACCAAACCATCATCTAGTAAACTTTATGAAGGAAGGAACTATAAATTCTTTGACGTTTATATTGAAACTGACAACCATACTATTTATTTTGGTGAAATAATAGTGTATATAATAATAATAATAATAATAGTGCCTTCTCTGTATGAGAAGAGGCCTTTGCCCAGCAGTGGGACAGTTATAGGCTGGTATTATTATTATTATTAATAAGTGGTGAAGCATTGCATGATTCCCGTAAGCAGGAAATAGTTTAAAAAAATTATAAACATCTTCAAAAATTAACAATCTAGTAGTATTATTAAATTAAATATAATTTTTTTTTCATTCCAACATTACCAAAAACTGTACAAACATGCTTTCTCAATCATCAAAGTTATGAATCTATATAAAAAGCGAAAAACCAATCATAAAATCTCAAAAACTATAATACATACAAACTTAAAAATTGGCAGAATTTTGAACTTTTTTTACGCAATTCATGGAGGCGAAGCCGTGGGTTTCACTAGTCATATAATATTTGTAGGCAACAAACTTCTACTCTACGTAACTAAGTTATTAAATGCATTTCCTCCAAGTTATGTCTGGCTCCAAGCATGTAAGGAGAAGTTTTCAAAGGACATACACTGGATAAAAGGCGACCGGAATGGCCCGCCTTCATTCATATCATACGGCCGCCGTCTTTTGTTATTTCTCCATAGAATTAAATCTTTTATCTATATTACGTCTGACTGTATAATGTATAATGGAGGTGCCGACGTAAAAATATTCGATTTGCTTTTAATTTGAAAAGCGGACAACGATTATTATAAAGGTTTTTGGTTACATTGTACACGACAAACATATTAATTATTATTATCAGCCATCGACCTGAATAGCGCTTTCAAAATAAATAAACGTTGTGTTAAAGGAAAATCAATCGTATTTACGGTATTAACTTATTTTTTGGTACTGTTAAGGTTACTTTGGAATTCGTGTATATTGGTATTCGTATATTATTTAATTTTTCAGAGAATAATAATTATTTTTGAGTGAATTTTTAAAAAACTGCGTGCGACGATCATATTTTCAATTGCATTTGTCATGATTCTAGTTTTGTCCTTTAGTAAACGACGAAGGTTGTAAATTGCTTTATTCAGATAGATTATGTAAATTATTTTAATAAGTATTAAAATCAACTGTCGTATAACAAAATATTAAAAGTAGAATCGTAAAACCGTTAGTTCATAAACAGACTAATGCGAACTATGAACCCAAGGTTTTTAAATTAATATAAGTCTAATAAAATACAAAACATTCAATATAAATATTTCATGTTTATCGCAAGCACAATTTTATTTTGAAGCTTGTCAAATATTGACCCATGTTAGTCAAAATGCGCAGTTACGGCAAACAAAAAGATTATTTTGCTTTTGATATTTAACAAAATAAGTTCTTCTAGGTATGATTAAAAAAAATTCTTAGTCGAAAGTAGAGATCGATTTTTTTTCTTCAAAAACTCCTTGTACCTTGTACCTCTACCTGAGTACCTACTACGCAAGTGAAGTCACGAGCAAAAGCTACTGCTATTTATAATTAATAGGGTTCACAAATAAATAAACACAGTCAACCTATCAAGCTTAATTGGCAGTTACCTTTCAACATTTAATTATAGAGGCGCTCTTCGACGTACATATTTCGAGCTCAAAGACAACGAGCCTCAGACGACTGGGATTCGTCGCTATGTTATGTAAACATAGACCTATTTGTTAGTACTTGTAGGTAGGTAGTTATATATTAGATTTTAGACTTACTGCTGCTGCGATTTCATCTGTGTAGACTCAGAATTTAAACAAAGTCCTAAATTATCTCTTTTTAAAACAGTCACAAGAATGATCCTACGCTTTGTGTTAGCTATGTATAGATGAGTGTGTCTTTTAACGTAAAACAATTACAAAAATCTTAGTGCATGTTTATAATATAAAAGGCTTTTTCAAATCCTTTGTCTTTTCCCAACCACGCCAACGGCGCCGGAGTTTTAATGAAGAAGTAAAAAATCGACATTGTTCTCGCGCCGATTAAAAAAAGTTATATAGGTCAAAAGGTCAAGGAAATCAGTTTTTTGCAAATATCTCGCGTCGAATAAGGTTGCTGGGAGGTCAAGAGAGGTCATTATAAATTGGTTTGTCGTGAAATAATCTTCAAAAAATGCCTCTTGCATTTTTCCGTAGCATTAACAGTTTTCAGAGGAGTTTTTCTATACCCCGTGTATACAAAAATTCAGCTCACTAGGATTTATTTCGCAGATTGGGGTTTAAAATGCCTAAAATAACTAGACTAGAAGTCTGCAGTGATGAATCAGTCATTGAACTATGACCTTTATGTTCCCTCTTCGAGTTTATATCGAGATAGATTAATATCTGCCTACTAGTGCCAACTATTCAGCGACACAAAGAAAACGTATAAAAGCGGTTCTTCTTATGAAATATCGGCTTTCGAAGGTAAAATACCCGATAACCTAGCTACTACTACTTACGGTCTGTATTAAATACGAATCAATTTTTTCCCGGTATTTACAGTGCCGATAATCTTTAAGTAATAAGTTTTCTGCCTATTCCATCCACTTTCAACTTTATCTAGAAGTAATAAAGTTAAATCTTCTTTGAGTAATGACGAAAGTTTTGCAAGCATTATGAATATTGGCTTTCAAGAATTGACTCGAACTTTAAACTAGATATACCGTTCGGTTTCACCCGTGATAACCTCATTCCAAACTAATATTATAAATGCCAAGGTCTGTCTATCTGTCTCTTCTTCACACCTAAACCACTAAACCGATTTGAATGAAATTTGGTACAGATATAGTCTGGGACCTGAAAAAGGACATATGATAGTTTTTATCCCGGAAATCCCCTGGGAGCGGGACCTCCTAGGACCAATGACCACGCGGACGAAGTCGCGGGCAAAAGCTAGTTAATTATAATGTCATGAAAATCCATTACTTTAGCAGAAGTTCCGGCCTGACGGTTAAATAACTGGAGCCCAACGAGAAAACTTAAATTATATCTGACGTGTCTGTATAATAATTAAAGTTGATGACCAACCATTTCTTTTAAAATTATTTATTCGATTGTAGGAACGCTATAATTCTAACCTCACAAAACCGAGTCGGGTTACTCATTAATATAAATGACTGATTATAATCTGGAAAATAAAAATGTAATAAGTTAAAGTGGAACTATTCCCATCTAAATACCGTAAGTCGTTATATTTTAAGTAATGGGTCTAGTAATATTGTCTTGTGAGGGCCCGAGGGAGGGTGGAATTCCTCCCGATCCCTCTCTAGCCCTCCCGGTGACAAAGCCTATTCAATAAAGACGGCCAACTGCGAAACTATAGACTCGAGGTTTAAGGATCTAAAACTTTTTCTTCTTTATTTAAACCTCCTTGGAATTTCATTCGGTATTTTTTTATTCGTTTCTTTGAAGGTTTTAAACGTTGTGCCTAACTAGGAATTTTTCTTCAGAAAACATATACTCAGACTCGATGATTTGTACCATCGCCGGGAGTCGAACCCGACAACGACACTCAGAACAGCACACTATTGACCGGTCACACAACTTGAAGAAACATTCAGTTGCGTTTAATTTAATTTTTATTTCATCTTGCTAAATGGCGGTCAGTACTTTCCAAATTGTACCCACTCTCTTGGAAAAAGAGATAGATGTAATAGAATTTAATAACTACTTTTGTGTCACCGCCTTAACGCTAAATGGAAAAGAAAAGTACCTACAGACTTTTTATACCAATTTTTACAATAATTATTAAAAACATTTTTTTGGTCTAATATTGTTAGGTATTTATTATTAGCCTAAACATTTTCAAAGTCCAATATTCAAACTATTTATCGACAACAACTCAAATTGAAAACAAAGAAACCTCACAAACTGTAAGTTCGTAGCACTTACGTAGCCGTAGCGCGTAGCACACACATGCGTAGCGCGTAGCACGTAGCTCGTAGCACCGTCCTTGCGAGCGACAGGGCGTGTGAAATGATTAATTAACAGACAGCCTCCCGCCTGTTGTTACTGACTAGACGTTTGTCATCACAATAGAACTTCAAGCTTAGTTAAACTTACGGGTTATATAGCTTTAGAGATAGAAACTGTGGAAAACTTATTCTACATTGGATAGAGAGGTGTTGCGTCTGTCTACCAGGCAAGTAGCGTATACAAGCTTAAAAACTTTTGTTTTTTTGGGTCTATTTGTTTACCTATGTATTTGTTCTGTATCTTCAAAACTGTTGGAGTGGTTTCCATTCATTAGTTGATGTTATAAGGAGTAATTTAGGCTACTTTTATTTTAGAAAAGGAATATTTATTTATTAAAAAAGTACACCAACAGCATAAACATTAAACATGGGCATCAATCGGATTCAGGGTGCCGTTTTAAAAAAAACTCATGTCATAGACATAATGGTACCCATAATATACTCAACTTCAACACAGACGAAATCGCAGACATAAGCAAGTTTCGCCATAAAATACCTGATACTTGGGTGTTCATGAAAAACATTCGATCCCCTGTGCCCCACGTCTACCGACTTAATGAAGCGTGAAGATTACAGCACTCGTCCACGGTATGATCACAAATACGCTGACGTATCGTGCAGAGGGGTCATGGCTTTATTTATTACTAATGATTTGTTAAGTAGCTTTCGCCCGCGGCTTCGCCAGCGTGGATGCCTATACCTCCGTTACCTATTGTAATAAATAATAATAAATATCCTGGGACAACTCACACACGGCTATCTGTTCTCATACTAAGCCGAGCTTGTTGGGTAACCAGACAAATGATAATAAATACATACATATTATATGTAAAACAATCGTATTCATCACACAAAGTTTGTCCTGGGTGGGAATCTTATTTATATCAAGACTCTAAAGGTCTCTGCACACAGCCGGCGTGGCGTGGCGGGGCGTGGCGTGGCGTGGCGGCGACGCTGCGCTAGCGCGGCGGCATCGGTCACACTGCGAGCGCGATCACCGTCCCATCGGTCCCCGTTCGCTTCTGACTTGTATTCCCGCTCGGCGCGGCGGCGGCGTGGCGCGACGGTTACCGTCACGTCGAGCGGGACGGCTCTGTGTGGCGTCGTCCGTAATATCTAGTACATTACAACTGCTCAGTGTCGCGTCGCCGTCCCGTCCCGCCGCGCCACGCCCGCTGTGTGCAGAGACCTTAAGCGCTTTTAGTTACCATTCGTCAACATATCAGCTATTTACATTGTTTTTTTTAGATATTAGGAGGTTATTAAGCACTAGGCGTGAGCAAATACTAGTGAAATTCTTTTTCAATCACTCACATAGGGGAAAAACGTGATTGAAAAAAAAAAAAAAAAACAATGCTCGATCTGAAATGCAAACATAGATTTCCCACAAAAAGCAGAAAAGTATCCAGTTTTATTGATTAATAACCGACTAGCTTATTTAATAAAGGGTCTCTCGCAATAATGACTTAAGGGTTCTCGCGCATTGTGTGGGTTGCCGTCTGGTCAGACCCCGGTCGACGGTGCGTTTTGTTCCACGCGCGTCTAAATGACATGTCAGCATAGAAAATGGGGCCAGCTATAGCGGCCTTGGAACGCAAAGGGCATTAGAAGGAACATGGAAGAATTTTGTCACTACAATTCTAACACTTCTGCTCCTTCCAGAGAAATTACTCTTATTTTGATGATTATGATGAAAAAAAAAAACAATAAGGGTCGGTTTTTTCACATAAAATGTTTAAAGCTAGAAAAATGTTAGAATGTTGTCCTAGATAACTACATAGTGTTACATTATTCATTGACTTCACTCTGTTGGTGGGCGATGAACCGAGGTTATTGGCCATCGACTGTAATACTGTTGAGATGAACAGGATCTATTAAGCCTAGTGTGGTGAAGCCTTAAAGTAATCTATTATTCATAAGTGAAGAGAAAAGTTTGTAACCCCTTTTAAAGTATTGTTGCTTCGGAGGAGTTTGAGGTTGGGTATGTCATGGTTAGATCTTTACATAGTTACGAAGGAGGAATGCAGAAAGCTAAATCATAAAAATAATCAGGGCAGCTTGTGGCGAGCTGTCGGGCAGTAGCGACCCCGTGGACCTGACCTCCTGGGAGACCCTTTGTTCTTCATCTCTGGCTTGCCTTAACTGGCCGGCCAGAGTGAGTACTGACGAGGAACAAGGCTCCCACCTCACTCTTGCCTTAATTGGCTGGTTTGAGTGGAGATTCGCAAGAGCAAATTTGCTCGGGGGAAGGAAGTATTCCAGTAAGATGCTGGTAGGGATCTTGACCGTACTTCCGGGATTGTCCTGATAGCCGTGGAATACCTCTCCACTCCTCCAGCACCTCGATATATGTTGCCCCTTTGTCGCTACGTCACTATGTGCTAGCGGCCGTTTTCGGGGGCCCATTTACTGAGTGTGCAAGTCACCCCCTGCCTTTTTATCCGTGTATACAAGCATTGGTTAGGCAGGGGCCATAGCCATTCAATAGTTTCAGATAAGTAATCCATCTTAGCAACCCAAACCCATAGTCCAATACTTTCTTTATTCCATGACCTGCAATAGACCACCACCAACCGGGGGTTGACCTTAGGTGCACTTGAGTGGTGCATATAGGGATAATCGCCGGTTGGTGTCCCATTCCACATAAAGTTTTCCTCAAGGGGCCTCTGCGAGTTGGCTTCGGCCCCTCGTACGCCTTCCAAAGGTCCGGGACCTCAGGGTCCCGAGATACGAATACGAAAACGTAAAAAATAATAATAATAATAATCTTATTTATTCAGATAACTGCGATCCATACAAAGTTAATTTAATTTAATTAGTAAACAATAGTAAGCAGGGACTTGGTCCTCTGTACTAATTTCCACATGAGAGGAGAATCGTGCCTATTAGCTATAGCACTCAAGATGCTGTGGCGACTTCCACGCAGCCGACTGATGAAAGATGCGGTCTTTTTGCGCCAGATAGCAGCGAAGTCATCTGTGTGTGCATCAGCAAACATTCCAGAAGCGCTACAGAAACGTGGAAGCCGCAACAGAGCCCTGAACGCATTATTAAATTGGACCCGCAGAGCATTGTAAGCTCTCTGAGTATAGTCAACCCACAAACTCCCCGTGTACAGTGAGGTACAACGGTACAATACGCCTTAAATAAAGTAATTTTGACTGCGTCTGTACAACGGGAGAATCTGCGCGCCAACATGTTCGCCCGAACTGACAATGCTCTGCGTTCCCGCTCCATATCAACATCGTCTTTTAAATCGTCAGTCAGCCAATGTCCAAGATACTTAAACTGGTACACTCTATTTAAGGTCTCACCATTCAGAAGAAGTGGTTGTACAGGTGGACTCTTGGGACCCGATTTAAAGACCATGTAGACCGATTTTTTCACATTATACATGAGACCGTGTGAAGCCACAAACGACTCACAAACTGCGAGCAACCTTCGGAGAGCTCCAATTGAGGGGGCCAGCAGCACCATATCGTCCGCGTAACTGAAATTGTTACAACAGACACCATCAACATAGCAGCCGACATTCATGCCGCTGAGCTCCTCAATCAGAGCGTTTATGTACAGGTTGAAGAGCAAGGGTGAGCTCAAACCTCCCTGCCTCACCCCACACTCCAACCCGCTCGCATCCGAGAGTTCACCCGCCCACTTCACACGGTTCTCCTGGTTTAAATACCAATATCTCAGAAGTGATGCTAACTCCGAGGGTACCCCAGTCCTTGCCAATTTCTGCCATAGGACGTCATATGCCACTAGATCAAAGGCCTTACTCAGGTCCAGGAAACAAGCATACACGGGGGTACGTCTATCCGTATAATACTTGACAGTGTGTTTTAAACTAAATATGGCTGTTTCTGTTGACAACCCAGGCCGGAACCCGAACTGAGCGTCGTGCAAATGTACATATTTGTTGAGATGCGAGTTAAGCACACTGTCAAGCACTTTGGCAATGATGGTTGCCAAGGAAATTGGCCTATAATTGGTCTTGTCTGCCATGTCTCCTGTCCTGTTCTTGGCTATAGGCACCACCAAAGTCTGCATCAGTTCGTGAGGAAGGTATGCGTGGCTTAGGCACAGATTAAATAACATGACAAGCACTCGAGGCAGATGGTTGCCCGCATGTCTCAGATGTTCGACACTGAGCCCGTCATGACCGGGAGATTTCCCGCCTGTCATCCCTCTAAGAGCAACTTTGACATCTTTCGCACGAATCACCGAAGATATGTCTGTATGACAGGCGCCAAACCCCCGACATGGCGGTCCCAGCGGAGACTTTATGGAGTAATAGTCTTTGAACATATTGGCTATCTCCTTTGGGCTAGAGACACCGTCGATACTTACAGGAATACTAGGCTTAATGTTTGTAGTATTAGTAGATTTCCAAAACTTTTTAAAATCTGACATAGCATGGTGCTCAGCCATGATATCCATTTTGATTTGATCCTGGTTGTTCTGACACCACTTTAATTTACTTTTGAACACTTTACGTGCCTGTACCATCTCACTAAAAGTGTCAGTGTGAGTTGGTTTACCATCGGATACCCATGTTCTGAAATGCAGCCTAGCATTCCGATAGGCCTCGCTCACATGTGTATTCCATCCTGCCAGCAGCTTTTTACGATAACCCTTGTTTGTTTTATATGAGGAACGGGCGGCCTCACATAAAATATCTACTATATTTAAATACATCTTATTTATAATTTGCTTATGGTTATATGAATTACAATGCTTTCCACTACAATACTGAAATTCCATCGGGAAATCAACACATTTTAACTTTGAGTTACAAATATTATGATATCTCTTAATTTGAGATTCATTCCTCTCCCCCCAACGTATTTTATTACATGGTGAGCTTTTAACTTCTGTTTTCTGCAAAATTATATTTAAATTACATTTAATTACTAGTGGGAAATGATCTGACCAATAAACATCATATTTTACATATATATCTGAAATACATAAGGCGGCTGCCTGAGTGACAACACAGTGGTCTAACCACCTTTTACTATCATGTGCCTCACTGATAAATGTAAATGCGCCTTGGGAACTGAGGTGATTTAAATCTGCACAAATCCAATTTTGCTCGCGAGAAAAGTTCAGGAGCTCATCATAAAAACGTTCACCGGGATGCGCATTAAAATCACCTAACACAAATACTGACTCGACATCACTGACCTCTATAATTGCACTAATAGCGGCTAAGCAGTCCGTAAACTCAGGCAAGTTCTCACTGCAGTCGACGGGCATATATACACTTAGCACTAACACAGAACAATCAGTCATCGCAATGCGTATGGCTGAGATTCGCGGATTTACACAGGGAATCACTGACACCTTTTGAAACATTGACTTGCGCCATAGCAGAGCAACCCCGCCGTATGGCCTGCCCCTCACCAAGCCAGCTGTTGTATCTACCGCAGATGTACCGGTACTCCCGAAGTCTTTATGGATTGTATCAAGGAAAGGCAGATCATGTGGCATGAGCCACGTCTCCTGTAGGGCAATTATATCAGCGAATTTGCATAGTTCTTTGACCCCTTCAACTGATCGCTTTATACTCTTACAATTGAACGATATAAAATTTGTGCTGTATGTATCCATAACAAAAATGTATCTATTCGCCGTTGGGCACGGTAATTCTGTATGGTCTGAAACGCCGGCAGGTGACACCACCGGGCCAAACTTCACTATTCAAAAATATGCTTAAAGCTTCTCTATTTACAATTATTTTATAAGCGTTATATGGCTTTTCCGTTTTCATTTTTATCTTTTGTAAAGATATCTTTTCTTTTGTTTTGGATAATATATAATCAATAATATCCTTTTCAGACGTATCCTTATGTACGTTTGACAAAAACAAGGATATTTTTATTTCAGCTGGTTTAAATTTATCATCCGGTCTGACTGCTGCCTGGCCCTTAACACCTTCTTGTTTATTTCGAAGTTTACGCCGCTGAATCTCCTTCCATTCCTGTTCTTGTTTAGTATTTGACATCTTCCTGTCGCCACTCTGGCGAACTACATCAGCCAAAGACATTTTGTTTATATTAACATTATTTTCTATTTGTTCCGTAGCAATTTCGGTTCGCATGTTTAACTCAAAATCGGAACTTACAAGCACAGTGGCGATATTTTGTTGTTCTGCGCAGACACCCGCGCTATGAGGCGGGGTCTCCGTGCTCGAGGTCAAGCGTTGCACACTTGCATTCAAGGTCATGTCACTCGATGCGCTCTCGATGCATGCTTCTTGCGTAGATAATGCATTTTGTAATTGCTGTGACGTCATATTAGAATTTTTATTTCTCGCTTGATCGCCCTCTACATCACAATTGGTTTTTAATTCTTTGACATACTCAATCGTAGCATAGGTTTCTTTCATATTCTTGACTTCTGATTGTAATAAGACAATATCTTTTAATAGTCTTGTAACGTCGACATGGTCAAATGTAACCGGCGGTAATTTCTGCAAATCCTTTGCTACGAATATGGGCGTTTTATCCGGATCTGTGCTCTTAAATAAGCATATTATATCTTCGATATCTTTTTGCTCTTTGTTCTTACGTCTCGAGATATTGCGGGTAGTTGTGGAAACCGACTTGAACAACAAGTTTTTAGCTTCACTTATTTCTACGCCAGAGAATGCACTCACTATTATTCTTATTAAACTCTCTTCGTCCATAACGTCTATTTTGTTTTGAGTAAAACATAATAGCTCATTAATTACTATATTGCACAGTGTACACTTTACTATTTGCGTAGCCATTATTTCTGCACCCGAACGCTAACGCGGTCGCGGGTAGACTGAAAACTGACAAAACTGACTGAAAACTGACTGAAGACTGACCAAAATATGTGCGAATGTTAATTATTATAATTTCGGGGAAGTTAATTACTATCTAAGATAACTGTCTAACCGAGTTGTTTTTTTTTGTTGTTGAATGTATAGAGGCCTGAAAATTTATTGATTGCGTTTTAGGTCCTAAAATGAACCACCTTACAATCTCTAAACAATCAAATTAATTAGTGAAACTAATTTTACAGTCCAATGTACAATTGTACATCCAAATCTCCATTAAAAAACAACGTTTAATGTTATGTAAAATCATCACAATTGCTTCAAAAAATGGGAGACATTTTGACGTGAGATGTTCCATTCCAGCGAAATAACATCCTATTAATCAAATTATTGAACAAAGCTGCTCTCGAGCCACGCTCATTTAATTTATAAACCAATTAAGAAATGGGAAAAACAGTGTAAGTTGTGTTTGTCTAAAGTTGACTTTCGTTCTTCCGTTATGGCATTAATATTTAATATCAGCCTGACCTTTGAAAGGGTAGGTACATGTACAGTAGTATAAAAATGTTCTTAGTCCCACCAATTATATAAGGGCTCCTTTTTGCTGTTTCGGCGGGTAAGTTTAAATCCCATATTACAATTGAAAGCGAACCTAAAGCCCTAAGCCGGGCTTAGCTCCAGACGGAGTATGACCCGTCCCATAATAATTCCACTTGCGGTTAAACTTATACCAGGGCATCATTAGTGTCTGTATAAAATTACGTTCGGACTACGAGATACCCAGGGCAGAATAATTAGGTACATCGTACCAGCGTTCGATAATACTCGGGAGAGCTCGGCGGCGATCGGCTCGCGATCATAACGGCACACCCACCGGATTATTAATGTATTACTAATATATTGCTACAAGCAACAAAGGTCTATTGTGGCTGATGGTGCAATAAAAGTCAGTTACATAACTATCCGTCATTAAATGCGAAATAATTGCTGTTAAGCTATTCTTTCCCGGTGACAGAAAATACTTAAAAAAAAAACCAGAAGCCAAAAAGTCTGACATCAGTCTTTAGACTTTAGTTCCGACCCTGACATCGTTGAGAAAAGGCTTGGGAGATGATGAGAAAATATATAAAGTCGAAGTCTTAAACGACTTTAGTGATTAACCGTATTGCTTCCTAATATTTCAAATACGATAGATTATTAAAAAAGCATCATATCACGGGTTTTATAATTGTATTGATGTATTTTTTTTTCTATTATGAGAGATTATAAATAAGATGATATATGATATGATATACGACATAAAACTTCGTTAGTAGAATTCTGTCGATCAAGACATAATGTATTTAAATTAACTGTAACCTTTCAACGACCAAGCGATAGCCGGCTGTCGGGCTGCTATTGTCTATTTATTGTGTCTCGTATCACGTGTGTTCGAAAGTTTGAAATGTAAAAAAAAGAACTCATATTAACCTAGGACTGTAAACTGTCGCACTACAGGCCTTGACGTGTTCTCAAGCTAACTGCTAACATCACTCGTATTGTTAGCAGATGCCATCTCACCACTTCTTCGTGAATTGTATTTGTTCCATCTTCAGACAAAGCTTACACACTTTTCAAATCCCCAGATGGCGCGCTTCGTGACCATAACCCCGGACATGAGCGAGGCGGTGATACAGCACCTGCGAGACAACTTCTTCGCGGACGAGCCGCTGAACAAGGCCGTATCGCTGTGTCAGCGTGGAGAACCTCATGCGGCGCTGGAGAGGCTTTGCGCCGTCACCATCGCTGACGGACTGTCGCTCGCTGCTGTTGAGGGAGATACGGTGAGTAAGAAAGATATGAAGATTCGTTTTACTATTCAGTTACGTTACGCTTCTAAGTAGGGGGCTCAAGAGGCTCTGCGCCGTCAACCATTGTCAACCTGTCGCTCGCTGCTGTTGAGGGATATACGGTTAGTGAGAAACATTAAGATTCGCTTTACCATAGAGTTACGCTTCTTAGAGGGGGCCTCACGCAGCGCTCAAGAGGCTCTGCGCCGTCACAATCGCGGATGGAATGTGGCTCGCTACGTCAAGGGAGATACGGTTAGTGAAAAACAAATGAAGATACTCAAAGTGGGGAGGGTATGCTCGTAGGTGCCGTTTTAAGGGTAATCGCTGAGACTGACGCTCTTGGTTCTTCTCGTGCTTCAACAAATAGCATTGCTATTTCAAAATGAATTTTATGTGCCTTACTTACAGTGGCTGAAATGGGTATGGTAGATCCCTGCTATTCCTTACTGCCCCGTTGAAAGTTTTCACCCTTGATATTAAAATAGAATAAATGTTTACGGTTGTGCTTAACATGATTCCAGGTCCTGGGTGTGGGTCTGAACGGCATCTTATGACCCGGCGACATCGAGCAGTCGATTGAGAAGATCCAGCAGTCATCAGATGAGAAGTACAACAAGATATTCACCATCCTGTACTCCGTCAGCCACGAGTTGGACCTGTTCAACATGTTTCAAGTGAGTGAGATAGTTAGAAAGCTACATCATTTAGAATTGGTCGGATGCAAACTCTAAGTTAGGGATTGGGAGTTGAACTCAGGAAAAAAACATTTTCTCAAGTTTCAAAGTAAACGATTATAACATGTTTCTCTGACTTTTTTTTAAGAAATCACAAGCAGTATCTGAATTTATATAATTGTTTCTTTTTCAGGTGGACAAAATTTTGGAATGTAGGATAATTTCCGTGGATGCGAATGCTCGGGGTCGTGGACTTGCGAAGGAACTCATGTCTAGGAGTATTGACATTGCCAAAGAGAATGGAATAAAGGTATTGCATGGAGTGCAAAAAGACAATATAGTAGTTATTTACATAATATACTTTCATTTTTTTTATTTAAACCTTCGGACTAGAGTTGTAAAAAACGGCTCAGCTTGCTCATGAAAAAAAAAGTTTTTTTTCATGAGCAAGCTTTCTGGAGCAAGTTTTTTTTCATGAGGAGGGAAATAAAAAATATGGTAAGGCGGTTATCGTATATGAGTTGATTTTTTTTGTTCAATAAGAAGATACCATTTTTTTATCTTTGCACAATTTTATTAAGATTGCAATCAGTACAATCATCAACAATATTAACACAAGCAGAAGGTAATAGAGTCCCTGATAGTATAGTCGTTGATTCAGAATTAGGTGAAAGAAATACAGACACAGAACGTTATTCCGATGCTGATAAAACAAGCGTAGCCGTAGCTACTGACACAGATGATTATTTTTTAAGTTCATAATTACCTAATTGAAAGAAGACTTGAATAAAAACAAAACAATTCAAGTGAAACAAGAAATTCAGTGTATTATTCCACTTTAGTTATAGTGTTTCACTTTACTGAAAAAAAAAACCAAATGTAGAAAAAAAAACAACCGTGCCAAGTTTTTTTTCATGTTTTTTTTCAAGATTGGGAAAAAAATCATTTTGATTTTTTTCAATTTACATCTCTACTTCGGACACACTCTTTTTTCTTCTCATGGGCTTGCTCTTGGTCCCAGACTAGCCCGAGGGCATAGACGGAGCCTACGATGGGGCGAGCTTACCCAATAGATGCCTATGCACTCGTTTCTTGAATACTTCCGGGTTATATCAATTTGGAAACAAAGACGCCGGCAGGTTATTCCATTCTTTTGCGGTGCGCATTATAAACGATTTTGAGAAGTGCTGCGTGCGGATATGAGCGAATACACGTGATTTGAGACACAATAAAAAGACAATACCAGCGTTACACATACTGACGGCCCAGCTGATTTAAAAATGAATTAAAATTTGTAAATAGGTTATACCTATGAATAACACTTTTACACGTCAATATTTTGTTTATTTTTATTTTAATCGAACGATGGAGCCGGTGTTTCGTAACTGAGAAACTCTGAGAAGAAACATTCGAAACAAACTCAGAGGTCAAAGTCTCTTTTAAGGTTCCCTATAAATTTGCATAAAATTTTATGACCTAATATAACTTAGCATAATGTTGTTTGGCATAATTACATTTTCGCATAATATAATTACGCATAACAGCTCATGCATACTTTTTTTAAGCATAATGTCTCTAACCATAATAATGATTAGGCATAATATTCTAAAGCATAAACTTATTAAGCATAAAGTTCTAAAGCATAACTTTTTTAAGCATAATATCCTAAAGTATACATTTTAAGCTTAAATTACGCATAAAAATATTAAAACATATTTTTATAGGTATAACAATAAAAAAAATATATACACCTGGAATATTAGACACTATACACGCATGCAAGCAAGCATGCAAGCAGGCATGCAGCACGCAAGCAAGCATTTAGCATGCAAGCAAGCATGCAGCATGCAAGCAGGCATGCGGCATGCAAGCAAGCATACAACATGCTAGCAAGCATGCAGCATGCAAGCAAGCATGCAGTATTCAAGCAAGCATGCAACATGCAACAGGCAGGGTTTCTGTGACGGCTCCGGCGCTGCGGGACTCCGGCGGCCCCACGCGTTCTAATCGTCGCAGACGGCTTTCGCTCACCACCGCAGCTTCGGCTTGTTGGCCGGCGTCGCCGGCCAGCCTCAGCCACGGCGGCTCGCTTGCAGCCGCCTGCTCCTCAGCCCGCGGGCCGCCTCGTCCCTACGCGCCTACGCGATTTTAAATAACACTCAGGGGTAGGACAAACAAGACTACGTGGAGTCGGTTTTGCAGCAATTTGGTTCTGTCACTAACTTTTGTAGCACAGCATAATAATTTTTTAACCAACAATATTATTTGATTGTTACAGAAACTTTAGCAAATTGGTTTGCTTTACATAATGTCAAGTACATTTATAATAAATCATTTGCATGAAAATTGTTTTTGTTAATGTTCATTTTATGCCTAAATATTATTATGCTAATAGTCTTTAGGCCTACTAACGTTATGCTAATAGTCATTAGGCCTACTAACGTTATGCGAATCAAATTTATGCCAAAACAAATTAGTCTTTAACATGATTATGCCAACATTAAATGTATGCCTAAAAAAATTATGCCGAAGTATTATTATGCCAAAACAAATTGTGCCAAAATCGTTATGCCGAAGTATATTAGGACAAAGAACATTATGCGAAAAGAAGGGATCCCCTCTTTTAAAGTCCATACAATTGTATTGGTCAAATTATGCGAGGATCATGAAGGTTAATGACTGATGTTGCGCACAGCACGCGTTGCGCGTTTTAGTTGGGAATATATTAAAAAGTGAAAGACGATATATAGATCAGTTTCGAGAGCCTTGTACGTCGAATCGCGCGCGACCGCTCCCAAAGAGTTCTCAAAGACGACTGACTTGCACTCCTGTGCAGTTGAATAAATAATGTAGGGATAATTGCGGTGTTGTAGCCGGAGGTTGCGACGTTGAAACTTTGCCGTGGCAATGCCAGCGATTCAACATACAATATTTCTCGATGTCATTTATTTTTCTTTACAAAAACACATATTTATTTTACATACGTAACATTCTCCCCCTCAGTGTCGTTATTACGACACTCAAACAGTAACAACTCAGTTACATTTAGCAGACATACATATTGTTTACAAGTATAAGTTTAATCTATACATCATAGATTTCTTATTTTCAAATTCACTAACAACAAAGTAACACATAAAAATTTTCTTTGCGGCGCTGTTGCTTCAGCCCGTCTTTAAATTAATAAATATTAAAACAAATATAATTATTAAGGGTAGTCGTATGCCCGGCCTACTCTGCAAAAACAATAAACTCCCCTTAGGGTCCACAGTAACCGAAACATACGACGCCAAGAAAAACATTAGTGAATAAACACACTAATACTACCACATGTATGAGGTTATATGACAGATTAAAACACCGCTAACCTAGCTACCGGTCGTTTAAGGAGCCCATTTTTAGTCCTAACATCGACAACCCTTACACGTCCGTCAGTACCGGGGTACAAGGACTGTACTACGCCTTTAGGCCAACAATTACGTGGGGAGTTGGGGTCGACAATTATTACCATGTCTCCAATCTTCAATTGTGTACCTTCCTCTCGCCACTTCCGACGCGGTACTAAATCAGGCAATATCTCTTTCACCCATCTTGCCCAAAAATGGTCAGCTAGACGTTGTGAAATACGCCACTGTTTACGTAAACACAGATCTTTGTCTGTAAACACTCCTGCGTTAGGTAAATTAGATGACGAACCGATAAGAAAATGGTTCGGCGTCAAAGTCTCTTCGTCCCGGGGGTCCACAGAAACATGACCGAGGGGCCGGCTGTTGATAATATTCTCTACTTCAGCTAGGAGGGTAATTAGCGTCTCCTCACGCGGAGCTCTCTCTTTCAGGACCACCTTCAGGGCAGTTTTAACACTGCGTACGAGTCGCTCCCACGATCCCCCATGTGAGGGCTGGCAGGTGGAATAAAACTCCAAGAAACGCCATTATTCAAAGCTTCGTTCACCACGGTGCTTTTGTCTATATCTTCATAGGCCTTCTTCAGCTCAACCTCTGCGCCGCGCATATTGGTCCCATTGTCTGAGTAAATTCTCGTTGGCCAGCCTCTACGTGCAGCCATTCTGCGTAAGGCCATTATGAGAGAATCAGCGGTAAGAGACGGTACAATCTCGATGTGTACTGCGCGTACTGTCAGGCACGTAAATAATACACCATAGCGTTTAGGTGTTGACCTTCCAACAGTGACCTCTATTGGTCCAAACAAATCAACTCCTGTAATGGTAAACGGTCTCTGGTGGTGTGTAAGCCTTGCTTCCGGCAAATCGCCAAGTCGAGGCGGTTTCGGTTGAGCTTTTCTTATGTGACAGAACAAACACTGTGACGCAACCGTACGAATAGTAGGACGCAAACGTAATAACCAATATTTTTGACGCAGTTCATTGACCACTAGTTCATTGCAGGCATGGTTTGCGCGAACGTGATAGTGCTTGACAATGAGTCGCGCTACGTGGTCGTGCCCGTCCAGGATCACAGGTGATTTGGTGTCCATAGTGACGTCTCTGGCTACTCCGATTCTTCCACCAACACGAAGCAGCCCAATTTCATCCACTACCGGTGTCAAATTACGAAGTCTGCTATCGCGTTTTAGTTCTTTATTTTGTTTCAACAGCAAAATGTCATTGAAGAAGGTTGTGTTTTGCGAGTGTTTAAGCAATAATATTTCAGCCCGTTTCATTAGTTCGTGGGTAAGCCCGTCCGTTTTTATCTTTTTACACTTGTCTATAAACAGCAAAACGCTTGCGGTGGCTCGAAGCAACCGTAACCAACTAGAGAAACGGGTCGGTTCTGGTACAGGTAAACTATTTATTCTATTATTTTCATGTATTAAATTAATTTTTTCTAATAAATCTTCGTCAATTTTTGTTTTATTTTCGGGTTCCCGAGGCCAGTCAGAGCGCGGTTGATGTAAAAACGACGGACCATTAAACCACGACGAGTCGCTGCTTAGTACGTATTCGGTACTTTTAGTGCCAAGATCCGCGACGTTGTGATCCGTCGGCACATAGTGCCACTCTGCTGCTTTACTTAGCTCATCTATTTCGCCTAATCGGTTAGCTATAAAGACTTTATATGTCCTACAATTATTTCTTATCCAATGTAAGACAGTGGTTGAATCTGTCCAATAATAAACTGAATTTGGTTCAAATCGATGTTCCTTTTTTATGCTGCTGGCTAATTTACATCCTAATAGAGCACCCTGTAGTTCTAATCGTGGTATGGAGACTGACTTCGTAGGTGTAACTTTACTTTTACTGGCGATGAATGCTACGCTAATACGTCCGTTACTCATTTCCCTACGCCAATACGCAACGGTCGCATACGCGGTCGGAGACGCGTCACAGAATATATGTAAGTCCAAGTCACAACACTTGCGTTCGACTCAGTATGATAAAAATACCACCGTGGTATTCTGACGTTATTAATTTGTTTAACCTGATTAATCCAATTTTGAAATAAGTTATTTAATTCGTCGCTCAATTCGTCATCCCATTTCATTGCATTTTTCCACGTTTCTCGCATCATTATTTTACCTTTAATTGTAAACGGAATAAGGTAGCCGTGTATATCAAAAATGGACATAACAATACATAATAATTCACGTTTAGTGGGTCTCCTTGTGAGATTTCTGACATCTTCTGGGATACGCTTTAAAGATAAATCGAACCCCAACTCGTCGCTGGCAGGGTACCATAACAGCCCTAGCGTCCTCTCCGATCGATCTTTGTCTAGAGCACAGCAGACGCTATCACTTAGCGCTTCCTTTGGCACGTTCTCCAATACGTCTGGCACGTTGCTTGCCCAGTTCCGAATTTCGAAACCACCCTGTTTGTGGATAAATGAAACATCCTGTATGACCTGTTTTGTAAGGTCGACTTCCGGTAAACTATCGATGTAATCATCCATGTAGTGCTGCTTGCATATAACGTCAACAGCTGTCGGGTATTTATTTTTGAAATTTTGCGCGTTTTTATTTTTAATATGTTGCGCGATGAAAGGTGAGCAGTTCGCACCGAATATTAATGACGTCATAGCATATTTATTAATTTCTTTCGTGGCGTTATCTCTAAATAAAAACCTAAGCGCATGTTGATCCTTGTTTTTAATTTTTATACGTAAAAACATGTCTTTAATATCTGCAATAATTCCGATCTGATTTTCTCTGAATCTAAACATAATTCCAAATAAGGATTGTAACAAGTCCGGACCCGTTAATAAATAATCGTTGAGAGAATATCCCTGTGTTTTTGCAGCCGCGTCAAAAACTAAACGTAATTTTCTTTTGTTGGGGTTATCGACCCCGAAATGTGGTAGGTACCACACGTGTTCGCTAGTCTCCCCCTCGTCTAACCTCCTGGCGTAATTGTTTGTAAACAAATGCTGAATGCGTTCCTGATAACGTGACGCGTAAGCGTTGTCGGTTAACATTTTCCTCTCAACTGATTTTAATCGATTAAGGGCATTTTGATAAGAATTCGGCATAACAAAGTTATCATGTTTCCATGGCAATTCTACAAACCATTGGTTATCTATTAATTCACATGAGTTATTCAATATAGTAACAGCACGCAACTCGTCCGCGTTCTGTCGAGGTTTGTTTGAAATACCTATTGAATCTAACTCGAATGATTTTCTTACAATTTCATGTAACTCAGAATCGCGACACGATTGCGCGCTGCTATCACTTGCATTGTTATCAGCTGACATGTTCAAAATATGTATATTATTAACGACACCGTGTACACACCAACCTAGTGACGTTTTTGTGACATAAGGTCCACTTTTCTTATTACCCTTTAAACACATTATAGGGGCGATAAGGTCGTAATTGTCTTGTCCGATTAACAGTTTAGGTTGCGTATCACATTTACATAAGTCGTAGTTTATATAATCCGAATAATCACTAAAGTCTACACATGATACACGTTGAGTAGGTAAATTAAGTTCTTTCATTTTGCGAGCACTCAAATTAAAACGTTCTCCTACTTTATTAGAAATTGAAAAACTTACATTTTCCGTTTGACATACGAGCTCGTCGGAGTCCCAGGCGCTGCGCGCGCGCATTGTTGTGATCTTACCGTGGAGCCCGACTTGGTCGGCGATGTCGGCTGCGATGAGCGTCACGGTGGCGCCGTCGTCAAGCAATGCGTGCGTGTGGATATTGTCTTTAGGTCCATGGATAGTAACCGGCACTACTTTTAACAACACTTTAGGCACTGATACACTGACACTATTGGGCGGTCCGGTGTGGGTGTGGCCGACCGTGTGGTCGGTCTGCTGTTCACTGGCCGTCGACTGGATCACGCAGGCTGCATCCGCTGGAGGGCGCGCAATGTCGGGCTGCGCGATGGCTACTGGCGCCGTCGCAGGGGCGACAGGTTTTGTCCAATGAAGAAGGAAGTGGTGTGGATGTCCGCACTCACTGCAGTTAGGTGCGCCGCACACGGCGGGTTCTTTATGCCGCTCGCCTAGGCACTTGTAACACAGATGTTTAGCTCGTACGAATCTCCATCGGTCGCGTCTCATAGCGCGTCGGAATTTACCACATTTTATTAGTGTATGCGATGGAGAGACTCGGCAAAATATGCATCTATTATTATTATCAGTGTTGTCGGTAAATGTAAACACTGATTGATGTTTGTTATTGTAAGATTCTTTCTTTCGATCGATCTGACCTTGGATGTAACTGACTCCCGACGTCGCAACTATGGTAGCTTCTCTGTATAAGAATTCGGACAATAGTTCCAGTTTAGGTATATCGCAACTGTCCCGTTTTTCGTAGTTATATTCGGCCCATTTATTTATAAGGGTTGGCGGGAGTTTTGCGAGTATTATTGCCGTCGTGTCTGGGCTGTGTAGGTATTCTGGTTGTTGGATGGCTTTTACAGTAGTGACGTAGTTTTTTATTTTTATTGCGAAGTTCACGATGTCCGTGTGGTATGACGTTGGAAGTGGTGGAATCTTCTTTAGTTGCGTGAATATTTTATTTATTATACATTCAGGTCTGCCGAATCGTAATTCTAAGGTATCTATTATGGTTTGCGGTGTCGTGTTGCCTATTAGGAGTGATGACACAGATTCTTTTGCGTCACCACGAAGACACTTTCGTAACCGCCAGATGTTCTCAGCATCGCTATAATTACATAACTGGGACGACTCTTTGTATGATTCCTTGAATTGTAGCCACTGCATAGGGTCTCCGTCGAACACTGGTAAATCTTTGGATGTCGCTAGGCGTGTGAGGAGTTCCTTATTATTATCACGGGTATTACTTCTGTTAATTACCTGGTGCAACGCCTCGGTCAGCTGTGTAATGCTGTCGCTGTGCGGTGGGCGTTCGCTGACGAACTCTTGTTCCTTCTCGATGTGGTTCGTGAATTCAGTGCACATGTTGCCCTGTCGAAGTTTATTTTCTGGTATCGAGTATGGAGGACAGCAGACATCTTGTGCGCCATTTTTTTGAGTACAGGACGCGATGCGGTCTTGTCTTTCAAACCACGATTCGACTATTCTCGAACTTTTCGATGTCGAACCGCGATCGTCTTCCAGTTCGGCTAAATCGACTTCTAACTTTTTTCGGAGTAATTCTTTCTCTATTTGTGCTCTTTTTTCCTCTACCTCTATTTGTGCTCTTTTTTCCTCTACCTCTATTTGTACTCTTTTTTCAATTAAGTCGAGGTCAATTTGAGCTTGTTGTTGAGCCGCTTCGTATTCTATCCTCTTGCGCGCCGCCGCCGACGAGCACGTGGTTTTATCACTTTTCACTGACTTTATATTTAACTGTTCACTTTTGTTAGTCAACTGCTCCGCGGTGCGCGTTTTACTGCGCGTAGCAACCCCCGGGGGTGTGCGAAGCAGTGACATCCTGTAACACAACAGTTCTATTTCCCGCTAAATACGCGCGTGGGTCGTGACCCAAAAATCCGGTTGAAGGACCACTAATGTTGCGCACAGCACGCGTTGCGCGTTTTAGTTGGGAATATATTAAAAAGTGAAAGACGATATATAGATCAGTTTCGAGAGCCTTGTACGTCGAATCGCGCGCGACCGCTCCCAAAGAGTTCTCAAAGACGACTGACTTGCACTCCTGTGCAGTTGAATAAATAATGTAGGGATAATTGCGGTGTTGTAGCCGGAGGTTGCGACGTTGAAACTTTGCCGTGGCAATGCCAGCGATTCAACATACAATATTTCTCGATGTCATTTATTTTTCTTTACAAAAACACATATTTATTTTACATACGTAACAACTGATGTGCTTTAAAGCCGTTTAAAGTAGTCATTCACTTAAATATATCTTAAAATCTTACTACACTCGTGGTAAACCCAGGCGAGCAGCTAGTGAAATACTAACTTTCGGCTTCGTTAAGTATGTTTTTTCACCCTTTAACACACAAGACATGTTTATAGCGATGTAGTCCTGTGTGGTCGAAGTCCCCTTCATTGTCCCACTGACCTATATCATAGGCTGCGAGTCAACATTTACATAAGTCACGCTATTGGGCCACCAAAGAAGCGATGGTCTGTTTTAAAGTAAGTAGCTGAGCTGGTTAACAAAATAAATAGACGTTTACTGATGGATCTTCTTCAGACTTTGTCATAACCACATTAGGCCATAGATCGTGCTAATAAAATTAGCGAATGTCACGTAATTCATACCTAAATTGAAAATACCTGTATGAAAATTTTACCATATAAAGCCACCAATTGTACATCAAAATACAATCAATAATCAACAAGGTGTTACAGATGTAAATTAATTTTCAAAAGTATGAATTCCAAACAGAAACTGCAAGCGTCAATTATATTCAACGATGAAATGACTCCATGTTGTAAAATTGCACTCATGGCGCCTTACTATGCATAAAGTTATGACAGGTTTATACGTCAAAAAATGTATGGTTACACAGGCTTTATTCATTGCATAACTTTACACAGTGATTTTTAGTAAGGGCAATGGTGTTTTTACGGTCAGACAGATCGAAATAACATCCCAAACCTGTTCCAAAAACCAATAAATATATATATGTGCTAATTTTCCAGCTCTTCAAAGCGGACGCGACAGGAGCCTACTCACAGCGTATTTGCAGTTCTTTAGGCATGCAGGTGATCCGTACAGTGCGGTACGCCGACTACAAGGATTCCTCCGGCACTCCGGTCTTCGACGTCCCTCCTCCGCACAACGCCCTCGCGATTATGGTGCTGCAGATTCCCTGAACATGAACATGGAACTCAAAGACGTTTGCTTTAGAGTATACTTTGCATTTAAGACTTTGAATCTCGTTTGTGGTTTTTCAAGGACGTAGGATACATAACAAAATAGTATGAAAATGTAAGTGATGCTGAGCGAAAGTTCAGTTGCTGCTAAACCGAACATCGGGAGACCTGTTCCTACCCAGGACAAATCTGATGGGCGTGATTGTTTGTTCAGTGTCTGGTTGTAATTTATTTATAATATGTACTTATTCATTTTTTCTACAAGAATGTAAGTATAAATGGTGCCCATAACACAGGCTCCGCCTAGTTTAGGATGGATGTCAGATGTTTATAGGTATATAGTTTCAGTAGGAGATTCAAATGTCACTCAAAAGTTCAAGTATACGTAGATGAAAGTAAAGGTTTACTGAGCAGTGTTTTAGCACAAAAATATATTATACCTTATCTCTATCTAAAAAAAAACTAATTATACGAGTATGTATATTGTAAATTGTAAACGTTAGGGTCTAAATGCATAGATACGTTACCATGACTCATCGCTGCACAATGCGGCAATCATCAATCAAACCAATTTCTAGAAGTATGAGAAATGGAATTGTCTTAATAAAGGCCCAGTGGATACCTAAGCTGCCTCTCAAGCATGAGCAAAGGCATTTTTTTTTCATTATGTGTTTTTTAAGGTATCACCGCTATCCCGTGCCTTGGAAAGCACGTAACGCCGTTGGCCCTGTGGATAGTGGGATACACAAATATCATTGGTTAATGGTGACATTTCACTTGGTGTATTTTGCAGAGTATTTGCGTATTCATTGCAACACAATATGAACCTTATTCCTGAACCATTAGAGTATAGTTTGTATTACCAAAGTAACGCGAATATTTTGCCAAATACATGAAGTGAAGTCGTACTATAACATATTACACTCTTTATTGCAAAGTGCCACGAAATGACGTCATGTCGTGTATATTTGTATTCAGGCCCTAATGTGTAAGATTTGTTATCGTAGAGTGTAGATAATCTTGCTCTATATTTGTCTATAGTGTTCTACATAATTTGTTATGGTAGATAGATAGATGTTATTATCAAGAAAAGGTTTATGTTTTATTATGTGGCCGTTATAACCCGAAGTTAAATATACTTATTTGTATATTGGGTTGTAATTTTTATTCCTGATATTGTTCAAAGTTTTTAGGACTTAGAGTATATATGTATATGTTATATTTTAATTTAAATATCCAGATGAGTTAAAAAATACAGAACTCTCTAACAGTTTCCTGGCTTATTTAAATATTTTTCTATTATCTTATTAACTGTATTAAAAGGTGTTTTAACTACATCATTTAGTCTAATTTTAATACTCTTCAACCTTTCGCGTGGATCCACGTCCTAGACACAAGTCTAGGACGTGGATCCACGCGAAACACAATGCTTTTCTAATTGTGTCTGTAATTAGAGCATTCAATAGGTTAAAAGTATAATATTCAGTTGAAAAAAACGGGATTGAGGAGTTAAAATTTGCGAAAAGTGCATGTCTTCGATTTATGATCAACTTCCCGAAAACCAGAATGTTGTTGAATTTCGGTCCTTTACAATTTAAAAAGTAATTGATTATTACTATATTTATTTCTAGAATACTTTTTATACAGTTATCAGTAACTTTGTATATACTTTTTACCTACGATGGATATACGTTTTACTTTATTCAAACAAGCACATATTTTTAAGTTTTTTAGTGTACATGTTTTCAGTTTTACTACAAAAGCATTTGTTGTTATCTCATTTCACAGTCTGTCAGTATTAAAAAAATATTATTATTTGTATTTTTACGCTCCTGTTATATAGCCGTAGTTATTTTTTATAAATAATATTAAATTAATGTGTGTTTTAAATCACGTGAAATGTTAAATGATATCGCTAATGTTTTATTATCTGTGTTAGTGACGTAGTGCACTTGTTAAAGTTGTATTCAATATAACGGATTATATATTAAAATAATTTTAAGATAAAAGTTGTCTTTTAATAAAAATCACAAACAACAAAAAAATTGTTGTTTGTCTGTATTTAATACAGACACAGCATGACCCTCTATAGTTTAAGGCCTCTCGAATATGAGGTTGCTAGTTCGATACAGTTTAATCCTTCGAATACACGTGATATGAGACACAAAAGAAAGACAATAGCAGCCCGACAGTCAGCTGCCGGTTGGTCGTTGAAAGGTCAAAGTGACTTCATCCAGAAATTGTATGGTCTAAAGGCTAATCTACAATTATATATTGGTAAAGAATAAATCATGTTATAACATCATCTCCCTAGCCTTTTCCCAACCATGTTGGAGTTGGCTAGCCGGAACTAGCCTAACCGGATTCAACTGATTTTACGTGAAGATGAGATGAGATCAGATCCTCACAACCCAGTAACTGGGAGACACGATACCCTTTGGTTAGACTGGTCAGACTTTCTGGCTTTTGCATACCCGTAACGATTGTTAAAGTTCTACGACTGACAATCGGGACAGTCCGGGACCAACGGCTTTACGTGCTTTCCGAGGCACGGGATGTCAGTGATGTCTAAGATAAACTTTAGAAAGTTCATATGAATTGAAAAAGTCACATTGGTACTTGCCCGGATTCAAACCCACAACCTCTTACACGAGAGTCGGGCGCCTTATCCACTGGGCTATCACATCATCAAAAAATCATGTTATAAAAAGGTATTAATTTTAAATTGCCAATCCACCTAGAGCTATATTTCATAGGAATGTACTGCTACCTATACGCTTTGCAGTCGAGTCAGTACAATCAGTGGTTAACTTTAAAAGAGGCTAGATAACTTAAAAAATACTAGGTATTTAAGTCCATCATGAATTAAAAATTGCGACGATACTGTGCATTGAAGTTACGCGTGACGTCACACCTTGGCCACAGTATTTGTAGACGGTCCAACGGATGCTTGTTATGGAGGGAAGTGGAAATATTTATTTTTCTTACTCCTCCGCAGTTCTTTCTGATTATTTTCGTTGCGGGATCCAAGACAGTTGAATCGTTTCTCCGGGACTCGTCGAGCGTCATTGCTTCGGCGCTTTTCTGGCGGACTCCACTGTTGATTCTGGCTTTCAGGAGTTGCAGTGGTTAGGAATAGTGTGGTGGGATTGTCCCATAAAAAAAAAGACGGTCCAACGGACGGACGGACTAATCAGAATGCTATTTTTTACATGTAGTCATCATCATTAATGAGTAGATAAACTCACGTGCTGTTAATCACTAGCGGTATCCGGCAGGCAGATCGCTACTATAAGCTGATGAAGGAACCAAACCAGTTTATACAGTTATTTTAATTTGATAATAAGAATGATAACTACGTTCAAAAAATGGCATTCTGCTTAGTATTTTGAAGGTCATAAATATTGCAAAGAATTACACAAGTTCTTTCGTTGTGGACAAATTATTTGCGTTTCCTACAATCTATCGTTTGCTTTAATCCGTAACTAGCGACCCTCCTTAGTTTTGAAGGGGATTGAACTGTCGGCTATTATGCTATTGTACTAGCCACCCTCCGACAATTTCAGTACCACGTCAAACCAATAGATGGCGCTGAACTTTCACAGCCGATTTCTGAATCGCGGTGTTAAGATTCTCCGCGACTGAATGACCCTCCCCAGTTCAAATACGTTCGATATCGCTTCTCGGCCTTTTGGCTAAGATCAAAGTGTAGTATCTGTTCTTTTCAGCTTAATATCTGAAAGTTCCCTCACTGAGGGACCAGTATATTAAACTGATTTTTGTAAGCTGACGGGATGTTCGGGGCTCGCTCCACTCCCGTCGCGGGTCGGCCCGGCATTGCAGTGCCGCCGGGATCGGCCCACATAATACCTAATTAATAAAACAAGTATATTAAGTCGGGTTATGTTGAGCTGTCGCTCTCTCTCCTAACAAGGTAGTGAAGAAACAGGGACAGCCAAAAAAAAACCAACTAGCTCGCGTGCATTGCATTTGTAATAAATAATAATTATGCTACGAGTTTTAAATATGGATGCTACACCTGTCCAAGAAAAGGCTTTCAAACGTGCTCGTGTATGCAAATGGATGTTTAATCGTCAGTCGTTAGCCCTCAGTCAATACAAATTATATAAATTACATTTCATAGGAATGAAACGTGTTGACAGTAATTGTGTGTGTGGTTCTGAATGTGTGCTTTTTGTACATTAATTACAATAATCACGTAATACTTAAAAATGAACATTAATCAAGACCCGAGCTTTTGTTTAACATTATTTACTAACAAGATAAATAAAAGCATGAGTGCATTAATAATACTAATACTATGTAATATCTAGACAATGAAACCTATAAATAATATAACCCACATTAAAATACATTCTACAACTACTTGTTTATGAGTTAAGCTTAATTAAGCTTTAAGTTTGGTCGTCAAACTACAATGGCTAGAAAGAGACGGCGACATAACTAAGTCTAAGTCCAAAACTCCAAAGTATATGCTGAAGACTTACTTATATCTCTTTTTGAGCAAAATATTAAATTTGTTAATAGATACATCGAGATAGACTTATAATAGCAAAAGCCAAATTAATCAGCTAACTGAAACCTAATGTTTTTCAAGAAAACTTGATTATTGTTTGAATATAAACTTATATATACAATGTTGAAAAACTTCAAGATAGTTAAAATTAAGTAACCATAGAATATGTTGAATTGCTGTGACATTTTAAAGGTTAAAGATAATGGCTACTATGTACGTACTAGGTAGTTTAACCGCAGCGGTTTTTGTGACTAAAATACTAGGTATTCATAGTATTATTAATGTGAAATATGACCGAGGTAAGTAAGCCTATTTTAGCTTAATAATGAGCCGGAGGTGTTGGCTTTGATTTCCACCCAGGATAATTTTTTGTGGATGAGCATGATTGCTTGTTCTGTGTCTGGGTGTGATTTTTCCATAGAGATCTACGTACATTTTGGAACAGGCGCGGCGCGCGAGAGGCAACGACGAGCCTCTCGCCCCGGACAAAGACCCAGGCGAAGACGTCGAGAGTCGCAAGACGACTACCGGCCACCGTAGGCGCGGTTCTGCGGATGGCGAGCGATGGGTAGCTCGCCGCCCGGCTGGGACCAGGACCGCGTCGACGGCGCGTTAGTGTTCCACGCGCGCCTCAAAGAGAAGGAGTCAGCACAGGAAGGGGCCTAACAGGGCCAACGCCTGCCGGGGTTGCGGAATGTGTATAGTAGTCACCGTGACCCTGGAACATAAAGGGCAATCGAAGGAACATGAGTGGGTTTTAGTCAGTAAGAGTCTGACACGCCCTCCCGCCGCACCCAGGACGGGAGCAGTCATTGGATGATTTCCCACTCACCAAAAAAAAAAAAAAAAACTAGTGTCACAATTCTGACTAATTGACGGACTCTCTGACACATCGTAAGTGTCTGTAAATGATCTTAGTGAAATAAATGCTTTTGACTTTGATTTAACCCGACAGACCTCGTCTCTTGAATGATATTAATTTTACTCTTAAAAGTCCACCTAAAAGTTTATCCGGATGACCTTTCAAATTATTCTTTTCATAAAAAACTTCCTCTGACTTCAAAGAATTTAAAACAAGCAGATGCCGAATGGGTCCAACTTTTCACGAGTTTCGCGCTTAGCAACACATTTATCGATTCAGTTTTATTTATATATCTATCTAATTAAATACATAAAATATTCAAGGTAAATTAAATTATAGTGTTTAATATTTTTCTCGCAATGTTTCCATGATGTTTGTCGTTTGTCTCGCTAAACTTAAGAATGGCTGGACCAACAAAAATATAGCGGAATAGTTCACTAGTAATTAAACTATATTTATGTACATAAAAATTATATACGTTACCATAGTTCAAACACTACCAAGTTTGGGATCAGATGGCAGTGTGCGACTTGTCCCAAAACGTTTATTTCATTTATTATTTACAGTATGTTATCAAGACTTATCAAGTTTAACGCTGTTCATCACTGAGATAAGATTTCAACCAGAGTTTGAACAAATTTAAGAACAAGAATTTATTGACCTTTCCTTTAATACTTTTGTACACCCACGCATTGACTCTGCCTTCCGGGTGCGATAGACACTGGCGTATTCTATAGATAGAAGTTAAAAGGAGTTGAATAAGTGAACTTAGTCCCAAAGGGTTTTTGTTAGGCACGTGTTTGAGAATAAAAACAGCTGGTTAGTTTACTTTAGAGCCAAAGCATGTTGTATTGGAATGGTACCCGTGTTTTAACAATAACTTAACGCCTACACATCTATTTGATATTCTAGCTGGCCATTTGAGGGCCGCAAAAGGCTTTCTTTTGTAAACCTCAAATAAGACGATGAAATATGTTTAAGAATGTAATAATTTCTCATGCGGGAAATATCTAATGTGATTTATTCAATTCGTATGTACTTTCTTAGTTTAAATATAGAACGTTACTGATATCCCGTGCTTCGGAAAGCGCGTAAAAGTTGGTGCAGATATTTGAAGGTAGTGACGGGAAGTTAGACGCTAGAAAGTCTTAATCAGTAGCTGGCTTGTGGAGGTCCAATAGTTGCTATATGGAAAGCAACAGAAAAAATAAATATTTAAGAACTCTCATACAACAAGCATAATTTTTCTTTGGCGATTATGTTAACGGTACTCTCCATGGAGAAACCGGAAGCCAAATTATTTTTACTTCAAAACTTTTCATTTTAAATATCTTTATACAGTTAAATTTTATTTAGCATCAACAGTTCGCCAGCCTAGTACATCACTTGTCTTTTAAATAAATGCTTGTACAAATATCAACTCTCCGGTTTGCGTCAATTCAACTCTTAAGTGGTTTGAATTGTATAAGCTTCGATCGAGACACTTCAAGTTCTAAGACTATCTTTAAAATATTTCTCTAAAATTATTTCATTTCTAAAGGTTTGGCACCTAGTAACGGATTTAGGCGTCTATTCGTAATAGGCAAGTATTCGTATTGTCGTTCTCAAGAAGTTTGTTAGACTAAGTATTGTGTGCTCCAGACTTTGTCTTGCTTTGCCATTTTAAACCCTATATTAAAATTTATAGATTGTGATTTGAAAGGAGTTATGATATAAAAGGTGATAACTTCCAAAGATTTCAGATGGAATTAAACTTGAATATTCACCTTAAAGGCAGGTGGTAGCTATAACAAAAGATATATTTATTTACTTTTGTTATATTAGTTTTAAGTATTCTCATGTGAGAGAATTGTAATTCTTATTCCTAAATGATCTCAAACCAGATATAATAATGCTTTATAATAATGCAGCTGAGTAGATTTTTAGCTTGTTGTGAGACATAATAATAAATAATAATAAATATAAATATCCTGGGACATCTTACACACGGCTATCTGATCCCAAGCTAAGCAGAGCTTGTGTTATGGTAATCAGACAACTGATATACATACTTATATAATTTTTAAGTACATACATATTATAGATAAATAACACCCAGACACAGAACAAACAATTATGCTCATCACACAAAGTTTGTCCTTGGTGGGAATCGAACCCACGACCTCTGGCTTAGCAGTCAGGGTCACTGACTACTAGACCAACAGGCCCGTCAATAATAGCAGCGCGGCCGGCTGTCGCTTTGTCGTCGAAGAGTTAAATGGAAAAATGTTGCCTAATAAGTAATTGACTCTGAGCAAGTACCTCAAAGTAACTTCATCCATTCTATTTTTGCAGTTTAACTTGGACATTACTGACATCGATGAAGGAAAGCATTGGGATGAAACTTGAACTTACAAGATAAACACTGTGTCAATCGTCAACTCGTCTTGAGCAAACATGGTGATTAATACTCGTGCCTTCTCAGTTAAAAACAAATGATTATATAACGAGTGACTGTAAATTTAAGTTTCAAGTGACATAAAATAACTAATTCAGGTTATACATATAAATATAATCTATACATGGAATGGAGACGAGGAATATACAGAACAGCGACTTACAAACATTAATTTGAGTAAAATACAAAATGAGAAGCTTTATGATATTTGAGCGTGTTAATATTTGTTTGAGTGTCAACTTTACGTTCTGCTGTTATTTTATTATTTTAGCAAATTATTTATTTATGCTGAGCGGCATTTTCGACTTCGGGCACAGTGTGGCTACAGGTCTAACCTAACCTAACCTATCCGTCAGATAACTGTTTCTCGTATAAAGATTGTTGTAATCATTTTGCTTGTCCTCTCTGTATTTCTAGTTACTCACAAAGTAATTTAGTTGCACGGCTAGAATTTTAATATCTGAAATGGACTAATCACAATTCACTTTTAGTCCACTTTGATTTTAGGACTAAACGATATTCGTCGTTAGTTTAGTTAGTCCTTTTTTAGATTCATACCGAATATCAGTCGCAAATTATTTTTTATACGCTCATTTTAGAATTCTCCTTATTTTAGCCAACCTTTCACAGAGCGAAAACAATACTATAAAAAAACCTTATTCCTCTACAAATCGATAGTACCTTCATAATCTCACTAAACAACCCCGCAGTAAATATGATCGGCGTAATATTTATTTGCAGCGCGTCATCGAAGACAAAGCTAATAAAATCAGCCGGCGGGCGCCGGCCTGTCGGGCTGCCGGCAGCGCTGGGAGACTGCCAAGCATTGATTGAAACAAGTGCCGAATGCGAACCGTGCGCGGACCGTCTGCGGTTTTCAAGGAAACTTCTTTGGATGAGTGGACACTATATGATTTCTTAAATCGCAAACAATTTGGATCTCAAACTAGGCAGAGACTGTACTTATCAGTTTACATTTTTTTTATTTGTTTATAAATACTAATATTATAACGAGGAAAGATTTGTAAATTTGTAACGAATAAACTTTTTTTTTGAAAGCTACATTATCCCTGAGTAACATTCGGCTATAATTATATTATCACGCTTTGTCCCACGGGATGCAGTAACCAAAAACCTAACGCAACGAGTGAAACCGCGAGGAACAGCTAGTTTATAGATAAAATAAGAAACTGACTGACTGACTGACAGACTAACTTGATTTACAAAAATATTTTTAAGACTCGTTCAAAACTGGGGCAGGTCGCTAGTAGGTACTTATATAAGTTGTAAATACGTACATAGTATAGATAAATTACACCCAGACACAGAACAAACAATTATGCTCATCTCACAAAGATTGGTCCTGGGCAATCGAACCCACGACCTCTCACTTAGGGGTCACGAACTAAGACCATTAAAATAATTAATTTGTATTTTGTATTACTTAGTAATTGTTTTTGTATTATTCTGGCTTATTTTAATTAATTATTATTGAGACTCGGTTCTTTTGAAATTTTTAATTACTTACAAACATTTGAACTCTCTAGGGCATAAGACAGCGCACTCTTTATTATTTTAAAATATAATTATTTATGTACCATTGTTAAACAAATGGATAAATGTGACTTATGGACTTATTAGTGCTACATTAAGCCTGCCTTTTATACAAGCTGGTAGCCGTGGCTTGCAGTAATACATTGATAATAAGAGCCTACTAAACAATTACCTACCTATTTAAATGTATTGTTATTTGTAATGGTTTTTTGTTAACCGTTAATTTTCACCTCCAGTATTTAGATACCTACTCAGAAATAAGTATTTACATGAAAAATACTTTAGTAGCCAGCCATGGGGTGAATGGGTCTATAAATACACATCAATTTGTTACAGGAATTACTAACAACCTCTATGCAAATCAAGCATTGACGACCAGACCACACCTCATGTGGTACAAAAACCCAAAATTCCACCACTTCAAAAACCCAAATACTCCACGGAAAAGTAGCGGTAACATCGAGGCACTGCTGGAGTTTCCGTGGAGATATAGTGGATCTAATGATATTATTTACTTATGCAATTTAGGCATGGAATTGTGAACTCCAGCCTGTTTATACCATATATCCGCGATAACTGCCATTTACGCGGATGAAATCACGAAAAAGCTAGTAAATAGGAAGACTAATTTTAATGTACTGAGTCCATATTATACATATATACCATCTAAGGATTTGAAATTTGATATATACTTATGGAACGCAATTAAAATAATGAAAAATATTTTTCATATGATATCAGATTTTTTGGGACTATCATCAGGCTACGATCCACGCGGCTACGACACACTTAAGACTATTGACTTAACGCGGGCGAAACCGCAGGGGACAGCTACGTCAAAAATAACTTTCCTTGAATATAAATCAAAGAATTCTTTATTCATTGTATCATAATTTCCTCTTTTGTCATGAAAATATTATTAGGCACAAAAAAGCTTATTTAAGACGTAAAGTCCTAGTAATCTGTTATGATTGATTGCTGGTACCTATGATATTATTTTATGTGGGAGACCCAATCTGTTAGAGGTCGTACGGTCCAAACTTCCAATATAATGTGACGTTAAATAAAATCGTATAATAAACCTATTTTTTAGCAAATAAAGAGTTCATTAATATTTTTATAGCCGTGGCTCGTCGTGTTGGTTTTTACAAACACATACACACAACATATAATCTTACATATACACGTCGAGACTAGACGTAAGTAGAATTTGAAGACTGTATACATTTTTGCTTCGGGTGGAACGGACCTGCTAGCAGTACGTAACCCAGTAGCTAATCAGTAAGCCAAGTGTGCCAACCGAGACAAGAGACGACTCTTCAAAATTTTACTCAGCTCACTTATTATCCGTCCGTGGCCCGGAGAAGGTCAAACTCAGTTCCAGGTACATGTGAGTCAAAGTCCCTTCAAAGTAATTTTATGAGTACGCTGCGCATTAATGGACGTGAATGACATTCGATTCTATAGTATTTATATTTTATATCGAAAAACGAAATTAAAATATATTTGATGTTAATTTCGTAGCGATTTTTCTTGTTGGTTTTGTGCTTGTTTCTAGTGCAGATTATAATATAAAAGCCCAATAGAAATGAACAAAAGTTCCTAATATTGATACAGATAAACGAAATCGATTTGAGACTGACGATTTACTAGAAACTGATCTCAACATACGTGGGCAAAATTTAAGTTCAGTTTAAAACATAATGTTGAGGGCAGACCAGATAATGAAACTTTATGAAGAATCGCCCACAGGGATAAAACATGCCTTTCTGAACACAAGTCATATAGAGTACAAACTGGGCAGAGGCGGCAAATTAAGTTTATTTGTACTTATTCGATTATGAGGCTTAGCGCGTGTTTCAATCTTCTGATAAGATCTGATTAATATACAAATTCATACAGAACCTATTCCATTTTTGAATTCATCTTGTTAAGGACATAATTAAGATATATGTATAGGGCGACTGGTAATCAGTGTAAGATACTTGAACACGTGACTGTGCTCATGATAACCAACAACTTTTACAATGGGAATAAACCTGAAAAAAAAAGTACTAACTGTTAGACAGCAATTCATAATGCAAACGGTTATGCGAAAACATGGACAGCTGCACTATGACCTTAAGTGCCCCACTATAGCGCGGCGCGCCGACAGAGTTTGTGCTGCGGAACTCTGTAGAACTGTAGCTGTGAGCCGCAGTTTCAGGCCTATTGGCTCTAGGCTCTATAACAAAATAAATAAAGAATTAAAAATACACAGCCTTACAAAGACTGAACTTATAAAAAAAAATAACTGAATGGCTAAAATCAAAGAATTATGACGAAACTGAAAAATTAATTGAGACATAATATTACGGAAACCTCCACGAACACCCGTTCAAGCAGACACACTCACTACACAGACATCCTGAAAACGCGAAAAAATATCATCTGTTCAGTACATTTATGTTTGTCTAATGTACTGAATAGCTGATATTTTTCCGCGAATTCGGCATTGCTCCCATAATAAAAATTGTTTGTTATCATGAGCAAAATCACGTGTTTAAGTATCGTACACTAATTACCAGTTACCCTATATTTAGCTTCATTCGTCCTTTCAACTATGTCCTAGTTTCAAATACAATATCTCTCACATGACCTCTGTGAATGTCTAGTCTGTGTAATAAGTATTAAGTAAGTACATCTATTTTAGATCAACAAAACAAAGCATTAAGGTTCGAGATATTTACTTTAAAGATGAGCATCTTACTGTTTCTGCGCATTAATAACTTATGCGTATTACTTACATTGTTTATTTAATGGCGATGAGGTTTTTAGAGATCCGCAGTAGCTGTATAATCCATAGTTTTTTTTCTATGGGCCTATATCGCCTGATTAATATGATAAATAAAAATTAAATTACAAGTCTTTGAAAATCTCCTCTTTTCTTATAAATGAGTGTATTTATACTTATAAACTTTCCTGTTCTCTGTCGTACTCTATCTTTTTACAAACCGTTAAAATCCATTGTGTAGTGTTAAAGATTTAAGTATACGAAGCGACCGACAGACAAAAGAAAGCGACTTTGCTTTATACCGTGTAATCATTTATAGCACAGCAAAAAGAAGTCCGCAATCTTAATGGAGATTACTCAAGTACACATAAGTTGAAGCATTTACAAGTGTGCACACAAGTTTTACAAAAAGATAATCGGTTTAAGTGAAACATTATTTATATAAACATACATATAAAATAAATACTTCACATATTAAAGTTATAACACCCTCACGCAGACGATGACGCGGGGAAAAAACTAATAACAAATAAGTAGTCTATGAACTTTGAAGTTGCATAATCCTTATCTACTTTTAAATTAGATTTTTAGTACACATTTTAAAATAACAAAATTACTAAAACATCCACAACGCACTAAAAAAATAACAAATAAACTAAACAGAACCCACTTCTTCTAACTAAACACACTTTTAATGCGTCTGTCAACATTTCAGCTCGTAGCCCGCTACGGTTACGCGCCTACGCGCCTACGCGTCTGTGGCTACGAGCTACGCGCTACGAACGGGTGACATTTAGGCCAGGACAGGACATTCTGTCCTTTATTTATCAATGGGTTACCATTGATAAAGGACAATGCGTAATTTTGTACTTTATGAAGGTACTTTAGTACGAATTATTTGTCGTAATGTAGAGAGGTTTTTCGTGTTTGTAATGTGAATGGTGATTGAGTTTTTTGGCCTATTTCGCTGTGTTTTTCGTGGCGATATATCATTGTTGTTTTATGCATATTGTACTAGGTTACTCGTTTTTTTAGGCTTTATAGAAGGATTACCAACGAGCTGTAATATCTAACTCAATTATGCTTTCAATTTGTTAAACGAACGCTACTGGTTAATCTAAAGTAGTAAAAAGTACGTATAGTTTTGAGAACCGATATATCTATATGTTTAAAAAGAGATTGGTTTCTTGGTTGTTTAATCAAATCTTTAATCGATACTCTTCAGATAGATACATGTTTGCGCAGTAGTTTTTTATGCCCCTGCAGAGGCGCATTAAGAAGCAATTGAATACAAGGCCTCACAGGTTGAAAAGAGGTTGAAAGTTTGTATAAAAGATCACGTATAATCTACTAAAGAGATACTGTCAACACATTTGTCTCAAGATTCAAAGATTCAAATCATTAATATTTAAAACATAGGTAAGTATGTATGTGTGATGCTAAGTATAGACGGAGAGTGCGCTATATCTTATGTTTTATCTTTTTTATCTGTTATATTCATCTAAAAGTCCTTCATAGAAAATGAATTAAATAAATAATTCGACGTCATACTTACAATTTCCATCCATTCAACTAAGCTTACCTTATTTTATCAAAGTATTGAAATCAGCGGAAAGCTCTCGAGCCTTGGGAATAAAATAAGTTAATTCTAAAATTAAACATCCATTCAACAAAACTGAATGCGTGCGGGTAAGCCGAGACTCCCGACTTTCCCAGTGATTCACCGAGCCGTAGCTATATAAGGCAGGGGTTTCCCAACGGCCGGCAGTACCATGTCGGCGCAGGCAGGGACACCACGCGTCCTCGCCGCTCCCACAAACTTTTTACGTATCACGAAAAATGGAAACTTTCCAATTTGACAAGGTATGGAATTTGTTTTTAAATATTGGTGTTAATGCTTTACTGTCATTAGTCTCTAATGGCGGGGAAATAACCCCATTGGGATTGAGTGCGGAACTTTTGAATCGATTTCCATTTTCTGAGTTAAAAATAGTTTAATGCTAGGCTTCGTTCTTTAAAATTTTTATATGCGGGCTTTCTGCACTGTTGATGCGTAGTTTTCTTGCTTAATATCAAGATTCCAATCGCTCCGTGGCAACAAAAACTAAGGAAAACTTCGTCAAACAAATTTGACTTTGTTCAAAGCAAAACCAGTGCGTTAATACTTTATTAGTAGGTAATTAGAATCGGTTCTCCCAAACAGGCCCCAACTAAAGTTATCGGACATCAAGACTAAACAAACCTATAATTTTCAAGAAAAATTAAACGTGATTATTGTTTTATAGTGTACATGTGTGAGTTTTTGAAATTACGTGTGCTTTCTAAGTTCATCTAGTACAAATTGATAACCCGTGCTTCAGAAAGCACGTAAGGCCTTTGGTCATGGTAGTCATTCGTGGATCTTTGACAGTCGTTACGGGTACTCAGAAGTTAGAAATCTGACACTAGTTGGAATAAAGGGTATCATGTTAGCTGGGTTTTGGGGATCTGATAGGTACTCACTCTATGTAAAACACCGGTTCACCTAAATCTGGTTAGAATGGAAGCCGACCCTAAATTAGTTGGGAAGAGGTTAAGGAGTTGACGATGACGGTGATGATGGTGTGTGTATATAATATACACCTATGTGTCTTAGTAATATCATCGTTGGTAGATAAAATAATTAACACGTTATACATCTGTTTCCACTAAGGCCTGAAAGAGTCGGTTATTGCGAACGAAGATGAAGTATATAGGGTTAAAAAGTAGCGTTAGTAGTTTTTGAGTTTTAGCTTATTTTGTAATTAAATGTGATTTAGCCTAGAAAGCGTGTCAGACAGAGTTACTTTATAATATAGTATTGATAATTCTTATTATTAACTCTTTTATTTGGTTTCATTTGTTACCCCAGATAAAGGGTAAAGTTTTATAAAAGCAATGCCTAGCTAAACACTATTTTCAACTCAACAAATCGTTTGACTACAAAATGACTAATAAGTGGAGTACTAATAACCGGCTGGCTGGCTAACTAATTACACGGTTGCAAGTATGACACGTTCGATTTCCGTATGCGGCAAAAATAAGCTGAAGCTATTGTTCGCCCTTGACCAGTACCGCCTTACCAGTATAATGGAGCTTTTAACTTAAATAACTGGTTCGTTGCTTCTACAAACTCTGCTTTATTTCAGTAATTGAACTCAATTTTATTAAACTGTGCCAACCCGCAATCGATCGTTACGTCATACTAATTAAACGTGCCAAATATGTTATAAATGTTTACAATTCAACTAAAAGTTATTTACGTTCATAATTAGCGGTTTATGGTTAGAATTAATTTGAAAAAGGGGGAAAAGTGTAACGTGGGATCGTATTAAAAGAACTTAACCTACCCAAAAGTTAATCGTCAAACTTTTGACACTTATGGCTTTTTGTAAGCACGAAAATACAGATAGAAAAAGAAAATGGTTGGCAAACGCTAAAAGTCTAAAGTATATAAGATTTTAACCACATTAATTGATAAAGTAACAAAAAATTAAAGCCTAGTCATATCATTTTAAAAAAGTCGTGTAAAAAAAAGTTTATTGAACAAAATAAAATATAAACTAAAATTCGATGTTAACTAAATATTGGAATGAAAAGGTTTTTAAAACAATATTGTTTAAAAAGTATCGTCCGAAGCACCCCTAAAGCATATAAACTAAAACTCGATGTTAACTAAAGATCGGAATGAAAACCAATAAAAAAATAACCATTACATTTCTGTTTCGACCAGAGCGGACGAAAATCAGCGGTCGAAAGGCCTGCTCAGTCAATCTGGGAAATATTTTTTATAGGCATTTTGTAATGACAGATGCTTGCATTTTTTATAATTAGTCCTTTATTTTGAAAAGGTAAAATCTTTGTGAAAGTCCTAATTGTCAGCCTTTGTCTAAGAATATAGGAAGGTTATATCGAACTCCAAACACAAATACAAAGAGTTAACAATATTAATGGCTAACATCAATCAATATTGAACCCTAATTGTGTTTTAACTGCAGTAAATATAGTGGTTTGAAAGCAATATGTTTTTATAATAGATCACCGATAACCATGTTCTATTGTAACAAATTCAGCTATTCATGTTCTATTAAAAAAGCTCAATTATATTTATAAAAGTATATTTTATATAATAGTATATTTATGTGTGTGGGTAATGTTTTTGACGATTTTAGACTATTTCTGATGGACTATTTATTGATTCGGATAGATTTAATTAAATAGAAATATATTTTGAACTCGAAATAACGCAGATTTTTCAAGTCCATATAAGTTAACATTGAACTCAAATGTCTGGTCTTAAAATAAGTATTGGATTGTCACTGATTAATATCTTTAAACTAAAAAATAACATGACTACGATTATTGTTTTCATCTTCAACATTTATATAAATTTACAATAAATAATGAATTACACAAATTAATAAAAATGAATTCCAATAACCGTTAATCTGAATAAAGAGGCAACATAAAAATCCTCTTTGTCAAGTGGAAATTGTCTAAAAGACTGGAGGCGGCATAAATTAAAACAAAAAATATCGGCTTAGCGCGAGCGAGATTCACAAACGAAGATCAAACAAAAACTAAGAAGAAAATAAATAAATATCATGAACTCATACACGGTCATCTGATATCAAGCCAGACATTACCTGTGTTATATAAGGTGACTGCAGGTAATGAGTGTACGATGCTTAAACACGTGATTGTCCTCATGATAACAAACAATTTTTATTATGGGAGTAAAGCTGACATCGCAAAAAATATCAGCTGTTCAGTTCATTAGTCAAACATAAATGTACTGAACAGCTAATTTTTTTTTCGCTATTTTAGGTTCCTTCCCATAGTAAAAGTAGTTGGTTATCATGAGCACAATCACGTGTATAAGTATCATACACTAATTTCCAGTCACCCTATATAATTTATAAATACATACATGTGTGTATTTTTTAAATATTATTAAAATAATATTATCGATAAATTACACTCAGATACAGAACAAACAATCATGCTGATCACACAAAAGTTTAGCTTAGCAGTCAGAGTCACTAACCACTAGACCGTTCCTTAACTGACACCGACTGCCGACAAAATGCTTGCTACGGAACCCTAAAAATCAAATCTGTCAAACCGTTTTTTACTTTCGATAGAGAGATAAAAAGCTGTCTTAGTTATACTTCACTGTTAAGCGGGATTTAACGCGCACGTACCGTTTTTGTATTTACTTTGACATTTGGGCAGGGTAATACCTGCCCTGGTCACAAGCAGACTGACTGGTCAGTCAGTCAGGATAAAACAAAAAAACTGTAAAGTATAAATATGCAACGCGAAAGATAAAAAAAGTATAATATAGCTGTCTTAGTTTCAGGTTTCGTATAGATAGAAGAAAAAATCTAAAAAGTACTGAATTCAGTTCCCTTGTAAAGGAAAGAAAAAACCTATCCCCATTTCCCTCTCGTAATAGCCAATAAAATATAACGTGTCATAAATAAACTGGTTCGTTTAAAACGAACATAAAAATCAATTGGCATCCTACGTATGTAATCTTGGCAGCATTGCCGCGTCGAATGGCGATGCTAATTCCTTCAACAAAGAACGACCAACATTGTGGTCACGCGAACTGTTGACCAGCCATTTAGCGAGGTCTGGGAAAATAGAAAGTTCAAGTCAAAAAGTTTTTTGGTTACTAAATAAAGAAGATAAAAAGTATTCTATGTCCGACCCCTAGTCCTAAGCTACCTCCCCACCAATTTTCAGCCAAATCGGTTCTGCCGTTCCTGAGTTATAAAATATGTAACTAACACGACTTTCTTTTATATATATAGATATAGATTTACAAAAAATTACAACAACTGCTGCCCTACTTGCTTACTAACTGCCCCGCGGTTTCAACCGCGATATGATTTTTATTATTTCTCCGCTCCCGTAGGTAATAGCGTGATGTTATGTAGCCTATGTCTTATTCTGATGTATAAGCTATATTACTGTAAAGCAGTACTTTTTGCGTGAAAGAGTAACAAACATCCACACACACCCACACTCACACAAACAAACTTTACTTATATAATAGTAGGATGCATCAAAATGAGTACGTTGTATAACTTCACGCAATGACCCACGTAGCAGAAAGGCAATTAAATACCTAACATAACTTGGACAAAACCACCGGGGACAGCTAGAGATGTATATAAATCTTACAATTCTAAGCTTATAGGTAAACTAGCTTTTGCCTGCGGCTTCGTTTGCAAGGATATATTTGTTAATCCCTTGTTTTCAATAAAATACAAAATTTTTTTCTTACTCAAGGCTTGCAACGTAAAAGACATCAATAAAAGCCAAAATTTCAATTTATAGTCCTAGCTATGTCGATGAATGATCAGCAACGACACGTCATTATATTATGTAAAGAAATATCCTTTTAAAATGTTACCGTACTTAGGACTAATGAGGTAAACTATATATAGCACTAATTAGATTTAGTTTTTCACCGTTAGCCTGTATGAGAATGGCGTGTGTAATTTTGTTCCTTTTACACTTTCTAATCGCACGGACAATTACCCACTTTATAAAGTTTTTAGTTAAGTAGGTTATACAAGGAAAAAATGTATTTACAAAAATAGTTTAATAACATAAACCTGGCTACTGAAAAATCACGCTCACTCATATGAAGCAAGAAACTATTTGAAAAGAATTAAGACGTATCCAAAAATAGCCAAGACTTTATCTTGACTATTTTTAGATACGTCTTATTTCTGATTTTGTACTCATATCATTAACATCAACTGAATGGGTCTATAATCGTTTAGCACCACGAGTTATCTAACCGCGGTGCGATACGCCCACACGTACCATTTCTGAATGGGACCTTACGCAGCGTAGGGGTGGAGCACGAATGGCCCAATCTTTTTTTTAGTACGGGTCAATTAAAGTGGAACTACCCAATACTTCTAACGTACATCCGATTTGAACTCATATCACTAATGGACTGATCACAATGTTGAATATTAGGTACCTGTCTTAATTCACCCAATTAAAAACTGTTTCCTAATGTATATGTGGTCCGAATCAAAACATTACAAAATTTTATTGGGTGATCCGGACCGCGGGGCGAAAGAACCCATTCAAAAGTGTTTTTAGGCTATTCATAAAATTAGTACGTTGAATTGGGTTTTATAACACAGTTAAGAAGAAAAACTTTCCAGTTTGCTTCGACTAGTATTTACTAAGTTGTATTAAAGTAAATTGTCGCTCTAAATATTTTATTTTAATAACACGCAACAAGTTACATACATTTGTTTTTTATAGTTGTTACAGATTATATTTTGAGTTTTACTCTAGCATGCATTTTATGTCGATGTCATCAAGTTTAATTATAAGATCGAAATGTAACAAAACTTCTGTAAGGTTGACATGAAAACCTCATTAACAAAAAAGAAAATAATTAAGTAACTATTTTTTTTTGGTGAGTGGGAAATCATCAAATGACTGCTCCCGTCCTGGGTGCGGCGGGAGGGCGTGTCAGACTTTAACTGACTAAAACCCACTCATGTTCCTTCGGTTGCCCTTTATGTTCCAGGGTCACGGTAACTATTATAAACATTCCGCAACCCCGGCAGGCGTAGGCCCTGTTGGGGCCCTTCCTATTAAGTAGGTAACTTTAAGAGAATGTTATTAGAAGCTATTAGAGTAATATAAGCTAGCTTTCGCCGGCGGATTCGCCTGCATCGGTGTCGGACTTCCATCCCCAATTTTCCCTCTTTATTGGTTGAATTTCCAAAATTCCTTTCTTACTGGATACCTACTCTTTACAAAGAATACACACTCCAAGTTTCATGTCTGTAGAGCCAGTCAGTCAATCAGTTAGTCAGTTTACCATGAGATTTATTTGAATCTACTTAAGTACCATTTTTTTTCGTTGTCCCGCACTAGGATTTTATACTGTACAGTGAAAGCGCTTATGAAGTTACTGTTAACTTAAATATTCTTTATAACCAAACTCAAATTCTAAACAAATACTTGTAGGTCATATATAATTGTCTCGTGCGGGAATTGAACCCGTGACATGCGGCGTTACGATGCTCCTTAACCGAGCTGTCAAATTATCTATTTCTTAGTTGACTCTCACTGAATTCCAAACAAGCTTTCACCTCTATTGTAATACCTCTAAACGGGAGCAGTTTACTAAAATCCTTTAATTCATCTTCATAGGTCAAATAGTGTTCGAGATTTCGTACTTAGTGAATGAATGATTTCCTGAATGGCTGGATGAATGAATGAATGAAGTGACCTTTCGCTTTTGTAAAGTAGGAAATAGAGCATATTAATAGAAGACAATCAAATACACATCATTTGATATTTTTATTTTGGTTGTCCAAATATTTGTATTGACATTTATAGATGGGGAAATATATTTGTAAGCTTGGTCGTTAATATTGCCAAATGATGCGAGTCCTCCTGTCATGATTTAAGTACGTGCAAATACAAAAAGAACTCAATTTTTTCTTAATGTTAAGGTGAGTTTAAATGACATGAAGTAAGTAGGTCCTTACTTTGTAACTGACGGTATTTTTTACGGATCTACTGGTCTAGTGGTTGTGACCCTGACTGCTAAACCGGAGAACAAATTTTTGTGTGATGAACGGTGATGTACCTAATAATGTAATTATGGTCGTGGTTGATTGTGTATACGTATTTAGAAATTCTATGAGTATGTTTTTTTTAATAATATACTAGCTGCTGCCTTCGACGTCGTCTGCGTGAAGGCTTCAGCTCCACCCCCGTAGGTGATAGCGTGATAATATGTAGCATAAGTTTTGACCCGACCTCTTATCCCTGCAAAATTTGAACTAAATCCATGCAGTACTTTTTGAGTTTATCCCAGACACATACAGAAAAACAAACAGACAAAAATTCAAAAAACTATATTTTTGGCTTTGGTATCGATTGTAGATCACGCCCCAAGTATTTTTTTTAAATATTCAATGTACAGTTTTGACTTTCCTACGATTTTATTATAATGTATAGATTATGGTTAGTATGGGTTCTAAGTACTGGAAGTTTTGGAACCAGATGGTTTGTTTGAGCCCTAGAATATTTATTTGTTTATATTCATTTTGCAGAATTTTCCTTTTGGTGGAACTACCGCGTGATTTCGAAATGAACTGTCATATCTACTTTATCATTGACAGCTCATCTTGTCCTGATTTTACCAGGCGTATGGTTATTACAAAATATCATTGTTAAATAACACTGTAATTTGATCAGTTTGATGAACCGAACATTGCTGATTGTGTTATGTTCAACGATTGTAAATCTAAAGATATTCGAGTATTTTAATAATGACTCTGTTTTTGAGACCTTCTTATATTATATTTTTTCAGACGTCTGTAAGGTTTTTTTTGAGTTGCTCTAAAGCACAAATATATTTTAACAACTTTGTTCCAATGTAGGAATTGCACCTGTCTTCTTACATACATTTATATTATTTTATACATTTTTATACTCGAGACCAGCTCACTCAACCGTTGCGACAAATACCTATATACCACACACATATTTGTCCCGAGTGGGAATCGAACTCGTAACATTACAAAAAAGCTCCAGTGAAGACTTACCTATATACCAATAAGTATGTGTGCCCATTCAGAAACCTGCTCGGTCTTATAATATCTTCCAAAAAACGTCACATGTCCACATATAGAGCAGTTGATTGGAACATAGCAATAATATACGACCTATTTTCTGTTGTCTTACATAAATAGAATATAAATAGAATCATTACAGATTTCAATCGAGTTGTAATATTTTCGTCTGTTATCCTGCCCACGCTTACTCGATATAATGAAAAGAAACCCATTGTGGTACGTGCCATTGATATCTTTTCTTCCTGAATTAAAGCAAATGCCAGGATTATTGTTCTCTTCCGCTATTTATTGACTTACTTTTGGATGTGGTTACACTCGCGTGTATGTGGGATATCGCGGAAATGCATTCGAGTTAGGTTGACTGGTAGAGAGTGCTAGTTCGCGTTGGCACCTATGTCCATAAATAATAATATGTAGTTATATGTAGTACATAAAAAAATTGCCCCTAAGGAACTTAATAGCCCATGACCATAGCTGCTTGCATTCGGTAAACACGAGTAATTGCAACTGTCCGAAAATTGATGTTGTTAGTAAGCAAACTTATCTTGGAGTAATTATAGACGATAAGTTTAACTGGAGCCACCACATAGAACGTGTTTGCGATAAACTTCGGCAATTCCTCGCTATTATAACCGTACTTAAAAACCGCTTGCCTTTCAAAGTAAAGATAATGCTTTATCACGCAATGGCCGAATCTTACATACAGTATGGCCTTAGTAGTTATGGACGCACCTATAAAACCTACCTAGATAGTATTTATAATCTTCAACTTAGAATCTTAAAAACATTAGTATCTCCTAAAATCAAAATCCAGTTTGTCAATAATATAAATGGCCTCTTTAAACACTGTAATGTCCTACCAGTACATTTAAAATTAATTTTTTTGTTATTAAAAGAACAATTTTTCAATGATTCCTTAAGAAACAAAATCGAACATCCTATATGCACTCGGGCAGTTTCTAAGAATAGACTTCGTACACAGAGCGCCAACAATTCGTATGGCGAGCGAACTACCGCGTATATTATACCGAGACTTATTAATAGTCTACCCTCAGAGGTTAACAAATGTATCACATATAAAAATATAAAATGTAAACTTAAGCAATATTACTTAAGTATCATGTAGGAATAATTGTAACTTTTTAAAGACTTTTTAACCTTAATATTTGTGTAACGCTTACATGCTTCCTTGTTTTTTCGATATTGATTAAGACTCATCACAGCAACAAGTTTAAACCTTAGTGGTTTTTGGTTGCTATTTCATTAGAATAATTCTGTATTATTATTTTTGTAAAAGATAAATAAATAAAAAAAAAAAAAAAAAAAGTTGTAGATATTAGAAATTAGCCTATGTCATGAGTTTTGGGTTTCCTGTTGACTCCGCTCCAAGTTTCATCAAAAACGGCTCTACTACTAAACATAAATAGTTACTTTTGCATGAATAATTTTACTATAGCACAAGTTCTTCGTTTGTACTAAGTGTGTCATAAAATCCGCAAAGAAGTCATTCTAACGTGTATTAGAAACGCATCATACTTTATAGTGCATTTTAAGAGAGCTATGTACGTTATAACAGCGACTCTCACCAATACGCTGACCAGGTTTAAGTTGACTTTTAACCGCAATAATATATTCTAAACGAAACCTTAATAATTCACTTTAATCTATTTTACTGAAATCACACATACGATTTAAGCAAGCTTCGTGATCAATGCTCGTGCATCCTCTATGAGAAGAAGTCTTTGCCCTGGAGTACAACAATAATAGAACATTATTATTATTGTAGACACGATTGGCACCGATACTTCTAAAAACAAGAAACCCATAACGTATAGTGAAGCATCGCAAGACATCATAGTGAATCGTAAAAAAGGCGCACCAAACAAAACTAGTAAGGTAATTCATCAGTTACGTCACGATTCTATAGAATGGCTGGAGCCAGACCTTTCTTAGACGTAACCGGGTCAGGTCAGCCGTTCGCCATGGCTTTAGTACCTGAAGTTTGGTTAAAATCACCATTATTGTGTTACATAGTGGAACGTACTGCGTACAGCGTTATATTTTATTGTTACAAGTTTTTTTATCGTTACATTTTATGCCTAGAGTTTTTGTTTCCGTACCTACAATATTTTTATAACCAACCTAATGTGGTAATTCGTGGGTTGTTTTCGTGAAACACTTTTACTAGGTTATTTTTGCTGGAATTTTCTACGGTATATGAAGATATTCGATTGTGCCAGCTGATACTTAGCATTTATACCTACTGTGTTCGCGAAAAATGCTAGTAGCCAGATTTTTAGAAGCTCATGGAACTTCAAAAGTACCTAAGTTCAAAGTGAAGTGTAGACCTCAATTTTAAATTAGGGCAATACAGCTGCGAGCCCAGTTACTAGAATTTCGATAAGAGTTATTGTAAGCATTATAAACCAATTTGCCATATATCAGACGTACTGCCGTTGAACCGTAAGAAATAAGCTCAACCGTACAACCCATTTCAAACCCATAACTCAAGAGCATCGACCCACTCGAGCTTCCCGATAACCTATCAAGGCTGCTTCAATGAAGCAAAACCATAGTTTAGCGACACCGCACTATCTAAAGCGGTCTAAACGAAACGCATAACAAGCCAGTTCTTAGAAGCGTATTATCCACACACTAAATTATTCACTTATATCTAGAAATTGACCACAATCGATATCAAAGCACTACGGTGCAGGGAATGTTGGGGCGACACGGTCGGACCGATGCAGTCAATATTTTACCTCGTAAATTGCGGCTAATTTTATGCCTTATCGCACATTTTGATTGCCCCTTTTTATGGTTTCTTAAGCCTGCTTTATGGTTGGATCGAATATTCGTTAGCCTTGGACTATATGTGGTGCATTAAAGATGCATTATGTGCTGTACAGTGGCCCTGAAACACACTGGTTTAAGTTTAAACGTTTGGAAGACCTATTCTTTTCGTCGTAGACTTTTTTGGAGAATACAGAGATATAGGGGCAGTACCTCGTAGTTTTATTAGTAACCGCCTTTTCTTTAGCCATAGTAAAGTAGGCTGTCTAGAGTAAAGTTTAGCCTAAGTAATGAAGGTGCATGTCACTTTGGACACGTTCTAACAACTCTAATAATTACCTCCAACCCCTATGCACATAGGAATGTGACCTTTTCCCGCAGAACACAAGCCTTGCCTTAGACTGACGCCGCGCCACCTACGCATCGCTTCAAACACGTACCTCAAAGGATATTTCTAAAAATAAATTATGAGGAAAGATTTCAACTGACTGACTAACTGACGGTTGGCCCGCCTGTATTATCTTGTTGGTACATTTATTCATTCCAACGACCTTATTATGTAGTACTTAAAGATTTGGCTCAACGCCATCGCGCATAAAATTATTTCGTTTAATTTCGGTTTAGTACCGCTTTGTGTACAGTCTTGTTTCATTCATAAAAACGAGAGCCATTTTGTAGGCAGGGATGTGAAACGTCGCACCGCAGCGCAGATACGTGTACGCTTGCTTTGATCGTAGTCAATCAATCGGATCATTTGTCGGTAACATGCCGCATCTAGTTGTCCACGTGTGCTCTTCACATACATAAGTACGTCGCGCCTATTTGTCGCATATTCCCGTTGTAACCAGGACACGTTTGTTCGCAGGACCGACTCTTCGACATGAGGTGATCTTCTGTGGCGCGCGGCGACTGTAGCACCGGTGGACGATGGAGTAGTTTAAACGAATTTATTTTATATGAGTTTAGTAGTGCTCGTGGTTGCGACGACTTTTGTACACACCATCATAGTTTATAACATTCCAAATCCATCGTTTTTTCTGAGATAATGTGGATGTGCGCAAGGCTAGCGCGAACTTGACTCAGCGTGGATCTCCGTCCGGCGGGCGTCCACGACGAGCGGGCAAGTGCAGCTCTAGCCAGGGCGACCACCGCGCGCACTCCACCCGCGACCCCCCCCATCCCACTCCCGTCGCGACCACTGCGCTAAAGATGGGCCATTTCGATATAGGCAGGGACCGTAGGAATAATTAGGGTTTTGCGACAAACAGGTGACAGAGATTGCGGATTGTCAATCCGAAAACATGTCCGGTAAGTCTCTGTCGCCTATGACTATAGTTTCTACACGAGAGTGTTATTGGTATGCACAGGTGAGACTCTGAACGGTCAGCGACTGATCGAGTTCCGACTGGGCGCGGAGGCCGAGTCGGAGCAGGGCGAGGGGCTGGCGGTGGCGTCGGCCGAGCTGCTGGTGCGCGCCGAGACGTCGCCGCGCGCGCGCCGCCTGCGCTACACGCTGTGGGCCTTCACCGTGAGCGGCAACGAGTCGGCCGCCATCAGCGCGCTGGCGGGCGCGGCGCGGCGCGACCCGGCGCGCGGCTGGCAGCGCCTGGACGTGACGGCGGCGGCGCGGCGCTGGGCGGCGGCGGGCGCGCGCGCGCCGCTGCGCCTGCTGCTGGACTGCAGCGGCTGCGGCGGCCGCGTGCGCCTGCGCCTGGGCGGCGGCCAGGCGGCGCGCCCGCTGCTGCGCCTGCGCCTCAAGCCGCCGCCCGCGCGCCGCCGCCGCGCGCTCGACTGCGACGCCGCCGAGCACGGCCGCTGCTGCCGCCAGACCTACTACGTGAGCTTCCGCGCACTGGGCTGGGACGACTGGATCGTGGCGCCCGAGGGCTACTACGCCAACTACTGCCGCGGCGCGTGCGCGCCCTTCCTCAACTACCACTCGCAGGTGGTGGAGGCGGCGCGGCTGGAGCGCGCCGAGTGCTGCGCGCCCGTGCGCTTCTCCGCGCTGTCGCTCATCTACTTCGGCGCCGACTCCAACATCATCAAGCGCGACCTGCCCGAGATGGTGGTGGAGGAGTGCGACTGCCCGTAGCGCCGCTCGTGTACATAGCCTGCGCCCGCTCGACGCCCGCCGCTGTCCGCCGCCCCCGCCGCGGCTCGCTTCCGCCGCTCTCGAATCCGATTTAATCCGAATCGATTATAAATAATATTCTCGACTTGTGTAATATTTTGTTCCTCGCGTTCGAAAGACTATATCCTAAAATCGAATAAATAAATAAATCTCCGTCTACGTAGGGCCGTGTCGCGTCAGCGCAGCGCTCGCCGCGCGGCGCCGGGTAGTGTAGCTAGTATGTAAGGGCGCCGGTCGGGCCGCGCGCCGCACGCTGCGCGCTCGCGACGCCGTGTGTAGACGCCCTAAATAATTTAATACTACGCCGTTTTCTTTCACCCCGTTTGGTGATCGCTTGTAATTATTGTAAACTGTATTATAATAATTATTATAATTATAATTATAATAAATCAACTTTTTCATAATTATTACCACATTTTTTATTTACCTACTCATCAATCAATACATAGATATAATCATCATCAATACATGTATAATGCTTTGCCCTAAATGACTGTGTAAAGGATCTAAGCACAGCCTAAGCCGCTGTAGAGACCTGAAATTTGGAGGTTGTGTTCTTTGTACGATGGAGGAATTCAATGTTGGCAAGGAACGCAGGGTTTGTATGGGAAACGTGAACCAATTAAAACCTAACAGTTTTATCCATCCTAGATGGATGGATGACGCGGACGACGACGTATTCAAATATTACCTAAGTAACTTCTGTCCATTTGGTTGTCCATAAAGCGAATTAAAATGTCCTCTCTTGGCCTTCAAGGTAATTTGGTGTAATTGAAGTATAACCGTTGTAATTATAAAACAAACAAATAAATAAACTCTCTTCGTACCAAGTTACATCAAAAACATTATTTCACTGGTGGATACACCGTAAAGGGTGAAATATTAGGGTTACGAGTTAAGGCGGAACCACATTACCGTGTCGTGGCGCGCCATGATGCTTACTGGCGTGGCGGTGAGTGTGCACATTTACGTGTCGTGTCGTGGCGCATTCTGGCGTTTTTTCTGAACAGTACTTAACGAACCTTTGCAGCGTTCAAACGTACATAATGATTATTTTTGATGAAAACATTAAATTTCTCTAAGCATTGAAATTTCTTAATAGCAAAAAAATAAACGAAAATACTGGGTTCACCCTATAAACAGAGGATTGTTAATTTTGTATAATTATTCGCTTATCCCTTTTTAAATAAACAATAAAGTAATATACTATTTTATTGACTTTTAACGTTTCAGCAATTTCTTTCCAAACACCATTTACAAGTTCAATAAGATCGTCAGTAATTTTGCTGCAAATATTAATAAATCCAAAAGTGCCCGCCAGATGTTCGGTTCGCGCCACGAGCCACGCCCGGTACAGAAACACATTTTGCCCGTGTGTCGTGTCGCGTCATAAACCCCCACCACCGCTCTGGCGCAATCGGTGGCGAGCAGTCGGCGACACCGCCGAACGTGTCGCGCCACGACACGCCATACAAGTGTGTCTCTAACCATATTAAATGTATGAAACCGATATGCTTCTGGCGCGCCACGACACGCCACGACACGGTAATGTGGTTCCGCCTTTAGAGTTATAATACGGAACCTTAGAAAAGAAAATCTTTCATCGTCTTTTTACTCAACTCAGGGTGATGTTTTTCGAGTACATGTACCTATGCATTGTCTTATTCTATGGCACGCTCTACAGAGAAACCGTTCAACGGATTTCGACATAATATTACATATAATGTGTCATTGAATTCATCTCACTTTTGAGAGTGACTTAGGGTATATTAATAAAAAAAAACTAACTGCAATTTTGGAAGTTGGCAGCATTTACATGAAACCGAAATAAAGCCACAGACTAACAAAATTTCAGTTATGTTTTTTGATCATTTTTTTTTAAGGTTCCGTAACAAGGGGTACAATATGAACCGCTTATAGTTTCGTCATGTCTAACAATAGGTTGTTAAATTGTAATTCGAAATTGTTAATTACAAGACTATTATACCTAGTGTACTCTGCTTTACCTATGGTTCCCTATCCATTTGCATAAAATGTTAAGACCTAATATAACTTAGCATAATGTAGTTTGGCATAATTATATTTTCCCATAATATAATTACGCATAACAGCTCATGCATAATTTTTTAAGCATACAGTTCTAAAGCATAACTTTCTTAAGCATAATATCCTAAAGCATAAATTTTAAAAACCTTAAAATATTTTATACATGTTCGAGGGTGGGCTGGGTCGACGGAGCCCCGCTTCACGGGGCTCCTAATTTTGGGTGGTTTATAAAAAATAACAACGTAACCTTCTAACCTAACCTATCCGAGTCGGAGTGCCCTAAACTCCAGAAAGCAACCAGTTTTTATCATTACTAAAAATATACACCTAAAATAAATAATTATTCATAATTACAATCAGTTGAAAGTTTGACGGGCCTGTTGGTCTAGTGGTGAGTGACCCTGACTGCTAAGCCGGAGGTCGTGGGTTCGATTCCCACCCAGGACAAACTTTGTGTGATGAGCATGATTGTTTGTTCTGTGTCTGGGTGTAATTTATCTATTATATGTATGTATTTATAAACTACTAGCTGACCCGACAGACGTTGTACTGTCAACTATGAATATTGAATTCGAATTGACATACTACCTACCTACCACCTACCTACCACCTACCTACCACCTACCTACCACCTACCTACCACCTACCTACCACCTACCTACCACCTACCTACCACCTACCTACCACCTACCTACCACCTACCTACCACCTACCTACCACCTACCTACCACCTACCTACCACCTACCTACCACCTACCTACCACCTACCTACCACCTACCTACCACCTACCTACCACCTACCTACCACCTACCTACCACCTACCTACCACCTACCTACCACCTACCTACCACCTACCTACCACCTACCTACCACCTACCTACCACCTACCTACCACCTACCTACCACCTACCTACCACCTACCTACCACCTACCTACCACCTACCTACCACCTACCTACCACCTACCTACCACCTACCTACCACCTACCTACCACCTACCTACCACCTACCTACCACCTACCTACCACCTACCTACCACCTACCTACCACCTACCTACCACCTACCTACCACCTACCTACCACCTACCTACCACCTACCTACCACCTACCTACCACCTACCTACCACCTACCTACCACCTACCTACCACCTACCTACCACCTACCTACCACCTACCTACCACCTACCTACCACCTACCTACCACCTACCTACCACCTACCTACCACCTACCTACCACCTACCTACCACCTACCTACCACCTACCTACCACCTACCTACCACCTACCTACCACCTACCTACCACCTACCTACCACCTATCTACCACCTACCTACCACCTACCTACCACCTACCTACCACCTACCTACCACCTACCTACTACCACATCAAAGAGACGTTCCTTTACATTTCAAGTGACATTTTACGTAAGATAATTCGTGTTTGACGACGATACGATACTAACGTCACTCAATTGTTTTGGCTTCCCTAAACCTCTCGACTAACACTTGAACTTTATGGTATGGTGTTAAAGCTCAAATTGACTCTACGTTTTAGTTAGAAAACGTTTGTATGGGAAAAAGAAAAGGGCTGTTTTTAGGGCTTTCCCGACAATTATTCTTTTTTTTTTGCCGTATAAACCATCCTTGAACTACAACGAACATTTAAAAAAAAAAATAGCCAAATCGGTCAAGCCGTTTTCATGCCAAGTCGTGACAACGGAAAACGGGTTTCATTTTTATATATAAGACTAGCTGACCCGACAGACGTTGTCCTGTCAACTATGAATATTGAATTCAAATTGACATACTACCTACCTACTACCTACCTACTACCTACCCACTACCTACCCACTACCTACCCACTACCTACCCACTACCTACCCACTACCTACCCACTACCTACCCACTACCTACCCACTACCTACCCACTACCTACCCACTACCTACCCACTACCTACCTACTACCACATCAAAGAGACGTTCCTTTACATTTCAAGTGACATTTTACGTAAGATAATTCGTGTTTGACGACGCCGACGATACGATACTAACGTCACTCAATTGTTTTGGCTTCCCGAAACCTCTCGACTAACACTTGAACTTTATGGTATGGTGTTAAAGCTCAAATTGACTCTACGTTTTAGTTAGAAAACGTTTGTATGGGAAAAAGAAAAGGGCTGTTTTTAGGGCTTTCCCGACAATTATTCGTTTTTTTTTTGCCGTATAAACCATCCTTGAACTACAACGAACATTTAAAAAAAAAAGCAGCCAAATCGGTCAAGCCGTTTTCATGCCAAGTCGTGACAACGGAAAACGGGTTTCATTTTTATATATAAGATATAAATATGTACATCAGTTGTCTGGTTACCATAACACAAGCTCTGCTTAGCTTGGGATCAGATGACCGTATGTGAATTGTCCTAAGATATTATTTATTATTTATTTATTTATTTTAGTTAACTTCTATCTGAGGAATAACCGCCATATTTATTTCTCATAATAGAAGTTAACTAATTGAAGTTAACTGATTCACTGCTGTGCGAAATAAACGTTTGTCGCGATTGAAAAATCGTTTAAGTTACATAATGTCACGTATATTTATAATAAATCATTTCCAAGAAAATTGTTTTTGTTACTTATATTAATTGTATGCCTAAATATTATTACGCTAATAGTCATTAGGCCTCCTAACGTTATGCTAATAGTCTTTAGGCCTACTAACGTTATGCTAATAGTCACTAGGCCTACTAACGTTATGCGAATCAAATTTATGCCAAAACAAATTAATCTTTAACATGATTATGCCAACATAAACTGTATGCCTAAAAAAATTATGCCGAAGTATTATTATGCCAAAACAAATTGTTCCTAAATCGTTATGCCGAAGTATATTAATTAGGACAAAGAACATTATGCGAAAAAAGGGATCCCTTTACCTATTAATTGCGTGGCCTGACACACACTTGGTCAATTTTTATGTTACGCGATTTTCTCGCCCCGGTTTTAAATTATATTTTCGTTCTATTTGAAAGAGTACACCACTATTTCAAGTGCTTTCATTAAATTATAAATAAAATTGTTAGATACGGACAATGAAAGGTATTGGGACTTGCACTAAAAAATGAAAAAAAAAAACTTTTTGAGATACTGAAAAATCAGTTTAGTTCTTATTTTGAACCGTCTTCAAAAAAAAGGAGAAGGTTTCTCAACTCGACCGTATAACTCGTTTTTTATTTTTTGTCTTTCAACGACCAAGCGAAAGTCGCGGAAGTCGCGCTGCTATTGTCTTTCAATTGTGTCTTGAATCACGTGTGTTCGAAGGTTTACAGAAGAAATTCTAACGTCATAGAATCCTAATTCTTTTGACTTTATCAAACGTTACTTTTATTCTGATTGCTTTGTGTAAATTAAATGGAGAACCGTGGGAGGAAGCCTTTCCTTAATGCTAACAATATTTAATAATTTTCCTTATATTTTATTTGCCACCCCACACGATGACCTTTTTTCTGATTCTTTTTATTACCTTTTAAAAGATAAGTATGTATCTACTTGCTGAAAAATGAAGAAAATATTTTTATCTAAAAACATGAACAAGTAACTTATACATAATATTAAAAACTAGCTTTTGCCCGCTGCTTTGCTCTCGTTAGAAAGAGACAAAGAGTAGCCCACTCTCCATCCGCATCCCTTCAACTAACTCCACATAGAAAATCACGTCAAGCCGTCGCGTCGCTCCGTTTTGCCGTGAAAGACGAACAAACAAATAGACAGACAGACACACACACACACACACTTTCCCATTTATAATAATTAGTTTGGATTGAACGCGTGTCCAAAAATTTTACCTGTGCTGAAGGCAAATCATGTCTAAAATTTTATAATCGTAGTCGCCAGTCGGTAAGTCAGGTATCTCAGTAACCGGGGTTGCGGAATGTTTATAATAGTTACCGTGACCCCGAAACATAAAGGGCAACCGAAGGAACATGAGTGGGTTTTAGTCAGTAAAAGTCTGACACGCCATCCAGCCGCACCCAGGACGGGAGCAGTCATTTGATGATTTCCCACTCCCCGAAAAAAAAAAACTTATCTCAGTAAGCCAGCCTGCCAATTAATACAAACACTATTCGATGAACACGATCCTATGTGTTTAGCATAAATTAAGTTTCGCAAACCTTTATACTTATAAAGTAACAGTTTAGTTTAAAATTAAACCCGGAAGTATTTAAAAAACGAGTGCATCTACTGGGTAAGCTCGCTCCATCGTAGGCTCCGTCTATGCCCTCGGGCTAGTCTGGGTGGTCCCAGACCACCACAATACAGCCCATAACAATAAAAAATATATATTATTAAAAATAATATTCACATTCGGCCATAGATGCCTGTTTTGTAGGCTACAGTAATGTAGGAATACTTTGATATTTTTTATCGGCCGGCTTTGTCAGTCAACCATAATAAGGCGCTGCAAAGTTGGAGTTCGAAGTTTGAAATAAGAAACCCACGCCAATTTTACAAAAATGTTTAAATATTACTTAATTGCAAATAATTGGCGTCATCTTCATAATAATAATATGTAGGCACCTAACAATATAACTAACAAGTAGCAATAAGTAAGTAAAAGTATACATGTCCTGTTAATGCTCTGACACCCATGACCCAGGATGGTCGTACCCATGAACGACCATCCTGTTTCTAAGCGATTATTACTGCCATAGGCCTCATATAAATCCAAGCCGAAATCTGGTAACATATTTTTTTTATTATCTTTCACGGAAAATACACAGAAAAAAAGGATACTTAGGCATCTTTGTTTTTTATTTGGCTCAGAATAAAGGTGATTATGTTAGATGGAGCAATTTTGGGTGACACAGAACCTTTCTTAAAGTTTCCAAGTTTCATATAATTTTGTAGAATTAACTAGCTATCCCCCGTGGTTTTACCCCGCGTTATATCAGATTTTCGGTTACTGCTGCCGTTTCCGTGGGTCATAGTGTGATATTATGTTGCCTTTTCGTTGCTCTGATGCATAAGATTAAGTTTTGCGTAATTGCATGAAAGTGTCACAACAAATTATGACATTTATAATACAATTAAGATAACATAATCAAAAAGGTTTTACCAATTTAATAATACTCACCAAAGAGTTTTCTTTCCTTTTAACTTATTTCCAAAATAACCCTGGCCGTTATATCCAAAAAAACCGGTGACGGCCATTATTTGTTGAGAAAAAAAAAGAAATAAAAAGGAAACACAAATGGCGTTACTAATTTTTCCGACAAAAGAAGGCCAGTGACTCTTGTAAAATAATAAACCAAAGAAGACCCCAATGAGGTTCTATTCAAATCAGTATTAAAACTTCTATAAAATATATGGCCATAGGTTTTCCTGTAAGGAGTCTTTAGTATTAATAACTATGAGAGTATTACGTGACGCTGGCAATTCTTCGTCAGAAAATAATTGAAATGTCATTTATGTTTTTTTGTCTGTACAAATAAAGGCTGTTATTTTTCTGAATCACTATTAAAACTAACTTTTGCCCGCGACTTCGCCGTTCATAGATTTCGTTAATCTACATCTAATTGTTCATCCCACAAAGGTGATGGTGTGATAATGTATAGTATATGTGTTGATCCGACCTCTTTACTTTTCACTTTTTATGCAGTACTTTTTGAGTTTATCCTGGGCTAACGTGCTGGTGCAGACAGACAAAAGTTCTTAAAACTAGATTTTTTGCTTCGGCTTCAATTGTAAAACATGTATCTAGTGTTGTTTTAAAAATATTCTATGTACAGTTTTGACTTCGTTACGATTTTATCATTTATATATGTATTTCTGAGGCTTCACCTGCCCAACTGCGAACAAAATCATCCCTTAGTTACCCCATTAGAAGTTGAAATTCCAAAAGTACGCTTCATAATTTGTTTCTTTATTCACAATTATCTCATTATTAAATATATAATAGACTCGATGCCAAGATCTTTGCTTCCGGAGCTCAAAGGAAAATACCTAGGAAAAAAATCCTAAAGGTCACTTCTTATCGGACTATCACAGCGTATTTTTTTTTATAACCATTCAGTATCTTTTTTAGAACCTACAATATCCCACGACAGAAATAAAATTCTTTACATGAATGGAAAATAACTACATGTGTTTGTTCATCCCACTAAAAAAGTAGGTTAGATTTAGAATTTCACGAATAGGGGTTATTTTCTCCGGCTCATTTATTTGATATGTATTATGTATCTGTGTCCTCGAAATTACTATGGATATGTATACGATTCACCTTCAAATCCCCCGTTAGTTTCCCCCCGTTTTCCAAAGTTACCATCATTAATAACTTATCAAAGTGTGATGAAAAATCTGTTGGATGATTGTTTTTTTTTTCATAAGTACAGAAACTGTCATAAGAAAAACATATATGGGTAAAACGTTTTGTATTCACCGTTAGTTACAGTTATTTTCGGCAGATTAAAAGTAATATAGAGTCTGAGCTTTCCAGTTAACAAAATAATAAGGATACAAGTTCAAAACACAAGATGCTTGTAAAAATCTTTGAATAAAATAACTAGGTACCCACTATCTAAAACTGTGTTAACAATTAAAATATTATACCACGACTAATAATTAATCATTTCCAATCATGTAAAACCTTGACAGACTGTCAAATCTAGTTCTGTTTTTGAAAATTATGAAGTAAACGCCTTACTTCATAATATATAAGAAAATAAACAATCAAAATACGGTTGTCCTGGTTAAACCAGCCAGTTTCCACAGCTCCATTCCCAGGATAAAATCCATGACAGTATCCCACGCTCAACAGAGACGCTCAACAGACAGAAAATATTAAGAATATCGTATTGAATATTGTGCCGTAGCCGAGCAATCCACCGATGAATCTGAGTACGTTTAGGAGCTAAGGGTTAGCCCACACTGACGCAATAGCGATGTAAATAAAATAAATTGCAGATATCCCTTGATTACTCGAGGCGTTTAAAAATCTAAATTGATAATATACCGCCGACTGTTTTATCTATAATATGTATGTATTTAAAATTATATAAGTATGTATATCAGTTGTCTGATTACCACAACACAAGCTCTGCTTAGCTTGGGATCAGATGGCCGTGTGTAAAATGTCCAAGGATATTTATTTATTTATTTGTTTTACTTTACTTCAGATGTTCTTAAGCACTAATAAAATCGCATGTAAACGAATGTGAATTTGTGCCTGACTACATTAGTATGAAAAGCTTATGACAAAGTGGACAGATTAATAAACGTTACTCAAATTATAATTATTTGATTTAGTTACCTTTTCTGCACTTGTGACCTCTGTGAAATCGCGTCTTCGTCAGTGTGAGCGAAGGCTTACAAGATCCAGTAGTGGTGCCCGCGCTGGCAGACGAAGTGTCCGCACAATGCCAGGCGCCGAGATGTCGCACCTCGCCTGTTGCTAGGGCTGCCAGGAGGTAATTTTGAATCAGTTTGAACGACTCTGTAATCAAAATCTACAAATGAGTTTGGTTATCATGAAAAAGACAAGATCAGAGGACCATTGAAAAATTTTGCCATACCCCATATAATACTCAAACGTGACTTCATTTAAAGACGCTCTTAAATCTGTTGCTTTGCTGTCCTTGCTTAATCTCTTTAGAGTAACAAATACAGCACCATATTTGAGAGCGTCCTTTTTTATTTTTTGGGGAGTGGGAAATCTTCAAATAGCTTCTCCCGTCCTGGGTGTGGCGAGAGGCCGTGTCAGACTTTTACTGACAAATCAAATCAAATCAAAAATGTTTAGTTATTGCTTCTACATAAATAACTTATTCTAGTTACAATTCGAGTACTAGTAGGTAGTTCTAGTTACTGAATAAAACCCACTCATGTTCTTTCGGTCGCCCTTTATGTTGCGGGGTCATGGTAACTATTATAAACATTTCGCAACCCCGGGAGCGTCTTAAATTTAAGTGTCGTTTGAGTTTTCCGTCATTGGTTATTCTTATAGAGAGTTATTGGCGAAAGAGCTTTTCCGAGGAAGTAAAACTATCATACTTATTTCAACCCCAAAGAATAGTCACTGTATTCCAAATTAAAGGGACAAGAAATATGTTGACTCTACCTTAGTAGATAGTGTAGATACCATTTATTTCCAGTGTTTTTTCGTAAACGTAATACTTTTCTTCTTCTAGAAGATATTTCTTGAAAATACTCTATTAACTGCTCTCCAATGCCAGAAAGTGAAGAACTACTGTGCAAATTGCATGCTTCAGTCATTTCGGCTATGCGTTAATTACCACCAAAAAGTCTATCTCTTTAAATATAGAAGAAAAGAAATAAAGAAAAATATAATACTTATTAAAGATTTCAGTTTTCTCCCTATTACCATCACTATTGACAATGTGTTGATGAGGCAGCCCTGTCGCGCGTCTGGATGGTGTAGGCGATTCGGGCGATGCGAGTGCGTGCGATCGATGGCCGCCGCAGACGACGCGGCGCCGCCACTACTCTGCGGCCGCGCGCGGTAAGTAGCTGTGCGGAAATATTATGTTTTTTTTATGTATTTACGGAAGACTTTCAGAGTAATAAACTAAGGGTATAAAATAAATGATAGAAAAGAGACACTTAATAATAACGGACATGACATATTGACATGGCAATAATACATGCAATTAGTGGTACTGGTAAGTTCTCTTGAAAAGTAAAGCCCTGGAGTAATACTACTGCAACTCCTAAAAGCGAAAATAAACAGTTCGCCGAATCCTGCAGAAACGATACAACTGTCTTGGATCCCGCAACGAAATTGATCAGAAAAGAACAGCGCAGGGGTAAGAAAACATGATTTCTTCTTCCTTCCATAGGTACTAACCAGGAGACAGAACAGAACTATGCCTTTAGGCACAAACGGTGATTACAACTGGAGAAGCCCAGATTGCCTACCGAACCGTTTTAGCCTAGCTATTCTCTTTTTCTATCATAGTTTGACAGTTGAACGACGGTGACACTTAACTAACCCAAAGCACTTGCTAGGCTACGTTTTTTTATCTCTACGTTTATTATTTCCCATTATTGTCACATTTTAACCACTTGTATTACGTACTTAATACTTTGACGGGCCTGTTGGTCTAGTGGTTAGCGACCCTGACTGCTAATCCGGGGGTCGTGGGTTTGATTTCCACCCAGGATAAACTTTGTGTGTTAACCATGATTGTTTGTTCCATCTATGGGTGTAATTTATCTTTAATATATATAAATTACATAAGAATGTTTAAATCTCTTGTCTGGTTACCATATAACAAGCTTTGCATACTTTGGAATCAGATGACCTTGTGTGAGTTGTCCCAGAATATTTATTAATATTTATTTATTTTATTGAATTTTTTTAAAATTGTATCTTCAATTTTTTTTATTGTATCTTCTCAGGAGCCAGCTACATACCTCTGTGCGTTTATCTCGGTCCGGCGCCCGCCAGTCTGTCTGCGACGACAGTAAACAGGCAAGACTTTGGTCGAGATATAAATGCATCGCGCAAACACCCGCGCCTCCCCCTGCGGGAACAATGTAGATAGGCCCCTTAACTATGTCGTAGTCAGGACAGTGTAGGAATCCTAATCTACATTGAATAAGTAATTCAAAAGTTGTGTTTTATTATTAGGTATGTGGTATCAGAGAAGTTTTCCGGTTGCAGGTTAAAGGTAAGGACTATTCAGATTCCGGTTATCTATGTTTCAGGTTTTTTTAGGAATTTGTCAAAGGAGTCTAGCTCATCCCGCCATTCCAGCCTGAACCTGCCGCGATGTATTTCCAAAAATCTTTATCATCACCATTCTCCCTAGCCTTTTCCCAACTATATTGGTCGGCTTTCAGCCTAACCGGATTCGGTAAGATATGAGTGTTTTACGAAGCGCTGCCAATCAAACCTATGTAATAATTTAATTGACGTATTTTCATTACAAGTCAGGAGCTCAGCACAAGAAATGTCAAATAAAATAAAAGGCAATCGACTTCTTTGAGTTCCAATTGTTTCTAGAAGTATAATAAACTTTTCTACTAACTAATAAACTATTCTGGTCAGATTTGCTTACCAACAATTCGGTAATGTAAACAATACTTCCCTACTGTCACAATAGCAGCCCTATCAATCAATATTGACATACCACTTAATAATTATTTAAATACATTTGTTTAAACTACATCAGGATGATAACACCTACCAAGAAAAAAGGCAACTAAAGTAGTATGTCTAAAAGTCATGAACTTCTTTATTATGCATTAAAAGGTAAGTAAGTAGGTACCGCTATTGATATCGCTAGCAGCAATCAAATAAAAATTTTAATTAAACATTAAAAGCTAATTCTGCAGCTAATGCTAATTCTGGCTAATTAAAAATGAAGTCGTATTTTAAACTGGAAACCTTCCTTTATAAAACGTTTTAAGTCGATTAGCCTGTGTTTTGTGAATAATCTATAAATATGACCGTAAATTGGCTTAGTGAATAAAATAAAGTGAAAATAATCAATAGCATACTACCAAAGTGTGTGATGAAGGAAAACAAAAATATAATATAATGAGTCAATTTATGACAAGACAAAAATACCTACGTTTCTTGTTTTAGACTGATTTAATTTTTCATTTTATTATACAATTTTCAATATTTAAGTTCTAGTGGCTTTAGTTGCTCTGACAATTTTAAGTGTCTACCAATTACGAGTAAAACTGTCGGTTCGACACCTCCAGACATCTTTTTATTGAACTAGCCTTTAGTTGACTTACTTGTCTTAAGATCCCAAACATAATAATATGTATCTTTAATATCACAGAAGGCATCCAATCCCGCGGCATCCCGATAGGTTTTGAACTTTGCCTTTTATTTCATTTTTAGGCTTCTATCTACTCCACGTGTTAGCTTTCCTTGGGGAATTCAGTCCTTGTGATTATAAGCATTTTCTTTCAATACTGAAAATGGCTGATATTTTGTTTCTATTACCTATTCATTTTATTCTAAGAAACATGAGTTCTATTTTAAGAAGGGAACGTTAGTAAATATTGTCTCTATAAAATAAACATTAATTTATAAAATGATCAAATACAGTGTCTTCTGAAAAAGCGTATATGTAGTACTGGGTGGGTTATTGCTAAAGTCTAGAATTCTAGGTCGATTCTTGAGCTCATTAGTTATTCCTTTATTAATGAAAGCTCTAATTAGCTTGTATATCTTTTATAATGGTGACTTATTTATATCACTGTACGTTATATGTTATTATAATGACCTTATAAATCTAAAGAGCACATTAACGAATTGCCCCCCTCAAATCATCACAGCAACATACTAGAATATTATAAATACATACATATGCATATCTATATAATTATATAAAACAAAGTCGGGTTTGTTACAACACTTATAACTCGAGATCGGCTAGACCAATTTTCATGGTTTTTGGTTCGTTGGATTTGTCCCCGCCCCGAATAGCAGAATACATCTTAAAAATAATGAGAAATCGACGAGAAAATAATTATAAAAGATCATTTCCCCCTATAGTTAATTCTAAATTCAATTAAAGATTGAAAACTTAATAGAACAATAGTACTAGGAGCGCAGTAATGTGAAGTGATAATGTGAGAAAATTTAAAATACTGAGATACTTAGTACTTAAATCAATCAAAAGTACTAGGCGCGCAGTTGTGTGAAGTGGTTAATAGAAAATGTGAGCGCAATTTTAAGAAAATATATGTTTATGAACTTAAATAATATCCATCCATACTAATATTATAAATGGGAAAGTGTGTCTGTCTGTCTGTCTGTTTGTCTTTCTTTCACGGCAAAACGGAGCGACGAATTGACGTGATTTTTTAAGTGGAGATAGTTGAAGGGATGGCGAGTAACATAGGCTACTTTTTGTCTCTTTTTAACGCGAGCGAAGCCGCGGGCAAAAGCTAGTTATGTATATATTTTTTTATATGTGGGCGGAGGAAATTTCAAAAGTTGTACGAAATAAACTACAACTATATTTACTCACCGTCTAGTCTATAAGTTTATTTATAGGTGTTAAAAATTAACTGTAAACATTTCATGAACGTGATCGGTACAGAAAAACTAAATTAATGCAAAAAAACGACTTCTTTGAGCGATGTTATTTTTCATTTAAAAATACAATTTTCTACACTGTGTACTTTGGCCGGTGGGCATATTGTATGTAATAATAATTTGTAAACAGTATTTTTTTACTTTGAAACTTTAAAAATAATGTTCAAAGGTTTTTAATAGAATATAAAAATAATGATAATATCTCCTTGAAGATGTGCGACCTACAAGTGCCCTTATTATTCGTTCGCCAAGCTATGCTATGATAGCAGTGGAGACACACCTCAAACGAATGCAAGGGTTGATCTGGCTTGTCAGGGTTTAAGTCGATCATTGATAATTTTACAATCGACTTGCGGAAAGTATTCGAGTGTACTTTGACTAGGTAAGTATGTGACCCCTGACTTAAAGCTTTGGCTCAGGTATTCTTGAAATTAAAGCTGGAACTGCCCTTAAGATTGTTTTTTTATTCAGTAAGACATAATTCGTTTTTCCCATACGGAGGGGTATGAATTAGGAATTTTGTACGAAAATAAACAAAAAATAAATGTTGCGGTTTATTTTATACACTAAGAGCCTGTTTCACATTCTTCAAATAAGTTCTGGTTAAAATAAATAGCAGATAATTTTAAACCAATTCTGTTCCATTTTTTAATATATATTTGGTAAATTGCGTCAATCAAACAGTTGTTAAAAGAAATATCAAAAACAAATTCGTTTACCTCAACAGGGTTGTATGAAATGTAAACACCAATGTTAAACAATGATTTTTATAATAAAGAATAGACATACAATCAGTTTGTGATTATATTTTAGAGTACCATCCAATTTATAATTTTCGAAAAGAGTTCAAGGGTCAAAAAAGTTTTAAAGCCACTGTACCAGGGGTAGACACAACTCATAGTTAAACCATAGACATGACAGATGTTTGGCATAGCTACAGCGGAGTGCGGTCGACTATCTGTGGCACGCACATTCCCATGAACCGCTTGACATACTCGAATACCTCTGTCGACCCCTCTAAGCTAATTCCCGTAAATATTTTGAACTTTTCTGGTTTATTTTACATATTATTAAGCCTATAGAACGCTTTTGAATAAAAGTGTCGGCCTTATTATTACCTTACAAAAATAGATACGGAATAGCGGAATAGGGCGGTTGGTGCCAAAATGTTAGCAAAAGCTTTATATTTTTTTTTATGAATGCATGCAAAGAATAGTGTGCTGGTACAGTCAGCAAAAAAGTACGGCCAGTCAAAAGATTTAGTTAGGTACATTTTCATTGAGTTGAATAAGTAACTAGCTCTTTCCAGCGGCTTCACCCGCAGATTTTCATATTTCAATCCATATCTTATCCCGTTGAGGGTCGAATTTTCAAAAATCGCTATTTGGTGCTCCTTCTTTACGTCAAAAAAGGAGCCACTGTGCCTCGCTTCAACAGATTCGGCTGTACCTGTGTTACCACCAAGAAGCTTGTCTCTTCAAATACTTACTTAAAGACTTAAAATTGACCAATACTGGGCACACTGAATACTAGATAGGAACGTCATACGTCGAGAGTCGCAAGACGACTACCGGCCACCGTAGGCGCGGTTCTGCGGATGGCGAGCGATGGGTAGCTCGCCGCCCGGCTAGGACCAGGACCGCGTCGACGGCACGTTAGTGTTCCACGCGCGCCTCAAAGAGAAGGAGTCAGCACAGGAAGGGGCCCAACAGGGCCAACGCCTGCCGGGGTTGCGGAATGTTTTTAATAGTTACCGTGACCCTGGAACATAAAGGGCAATCGAGGGAACATTAGTGGGTTTTTGTCAGTAAGAGTCTGACACGCCCTCCCGCCGCACCCATGACGGGAGCAGTCATAGGATGATTTCCCACTCACAAAAAAAAAAAAAAAGATAGGAACGTCATTTTTAGGTGCAACTAAAAATGCTCCCACTACGGTTATATTAGGCTTTCTTATCCGAACTGTGGTCTGCGATAAATCTGCATTTGTCCAGTACGAGTAGTATCCGTAATTTATCTTAGTTTTCCCCGTGACGTCACCTTAAACTGGAAAGTTGTCATGCATTCGTCGTATTTTCTTTTACTTAAATTTTGTTAATTAATTGAGCCACAAGCATGTTCTCGTTCTGAGTTAAGCCTCCGTCACACAGAGACGACATACCAAAGACCCGTTATCGCCGGTGTGCCGTAGGCTTTTCTCTGCGTCATTTTAACACGTTTCAAGATAGGTACCGGTACATACAACCATTATGCAGATGTGACCTTAAAAGGCCGCCGTATTAAGTACCTACCGGTTCGCCATGTTTTTAGAAAGTTGTGTCTGTCTCCCTCACACATCACTGTGAGATCATCTTCTGTTTCATCTCACATATGAGAACAGCTTCATTCACTTATTTAGTGCTTAGACGTACGCACGGTGCGTCTGCGCAAGACATAATGGACTAAAATAAACAAACATTAGTGAAAGTTTGTGGACAAAATTATAAGATGGAAAAGGAAATTGTAAGTTATTTTGAGCTTTATTTTGCTTTTAAGTTATTAGTTAATGTTAACTAAAATCTAGTGATTGAGCTTATTTTATGTTACAACCAGATTTTATGGTAAACTTATATTAATAACGAGTAAATTATGAAATAAATGAACTTAGTACTAACCTGCCTCAAAATCTTGTCCTATTTATGTTTATCTTTAACTTGAAAAACATTAAATAAGTTATGTCAGTCAGGCTAAATATACTTTGCTACACATATTTATGATTGAAGTATATACCTATTTAGTTATAAAGTGCATAGTTGCGTAATGCTTAAAGGATAAATTAGAAGTATAGATTACTCTAATTTATCAAGAAGGGTACGTAGATATTCACGTACCTACATAAAAAGAGATCATTGTTCTATATTAACTATTCATTATTATGATATATTGATGTAAATAAATGACCAAAATGATACCAATACGAGGGTAATTTCAGACATTGCTTTAAAAAACCACTTATTGAACAAACAGTTCAACTTCAAGACTAGCAATTTCTATTTCATTGCGTATAAAATTTACTTTAATAATCTCAGTACCAAAATATATCATTCCAGAACCTTCCGAAAACCGAAGAAAAAGAAATAGAAGCTCTAAATAACAATGTAGAAGAAAAAGATAGCAGCACAAACAATAATATCACTAAGAAAGATGACAACAAAAAAAACAAACTAGACAAATCATTTACAAATCTTTTTTTCCTCGTTTGCATAATTGGGATATCTTTAGGAATTCTATTAGAGATTGTTAATGGCGTCAATCGAGGTCAGATCAACCCTCCGAGGGACCAAAGACCAAAATATTGGGTGTATTCCAGCAAATCTGATAATGTAGACAAGAAAGATGGTGTTCTACAACATGTACATTTAGTTCTAGAAAGATTAGGATTTGAGAAAAGTACAAATAAAACTCCTTGGAACTTATTATGGTCTTATACCTATCCTTTTACGAGTATAAACCTTCAGAATCTCGCTCCCAATCAAAAGGTGAATCAATTTCCGGGCACAGGCTTCATAACTTCGAAAGTGACTTTGGCGACTTCGAAATCAAAATACATACCAAAAGCATTTAAATTACCAGAAGGTAAAGAAGAGTTCTTGAAGTACGCAGCTGAGAACAAGAATGCTATGTTTGTACAAAAGTCTAGCACACACAGACATGTGTATGTAAAGAACGTGAGCGACATAGATATGACCCAAGAGAAAATTTTCGTCCAGGAGTACATACAAAATCCGTTCTTAGTGGATGGATACAAGTTCGATATTGGCGTGTATGTGACACTTACGTCAGTGAACCCCCTTAGGGTTTATTGGTATAAAGGCGATGTGCTCTTCAGGTAATTGTTTATTTGACCATTTAATTGACTAAGAAATAGATTTTATTCTGGACATAGCTTTTTCATCTCTTATACCTATTGAGTTCAATTAAACCTTCGAACACACGTGATTTGAGACACAATAGAAAGACAATAGCATCCCGACATCCGGCTGTCGGTTGGTCGTTGAAAGGTTAAAAGACCATAAAGACCAGATCGAACCAGATTTTTAATATATGCAAATATATTTGATAAATCAAATCAGCATTACCTTTCCAAATTATTAGTGTAATTGAACAATGCTATCAAATGTGATGAATCGGTCACGCAGATATACCTATTTTAGCACTAACGGGTTAATTTGAATAATATCCTGTATATTCAATTACAGATACTGCATGGAGAAATACTACCCTTTTGATCCTGCAAATTTGGCCAAGTATGTCGTGGGCAGCGATTACCTCCCGACATGGAAGGTGCCCTCTCTGAAACACTCCTACAACGTGCTGGGGCACACCATGAAGGAAGCCTTTGACATCTACGTCAGGTCTAAGGTAAGCATTCATTAATTAGACATTATTTTAAATGCCTTTTTATTTTTGGAAAGTCGCTTGTAAAAAATATCATCAAATCCCTAACTACCAGCCTAACCGGATTCAGCTGGATACCAGTGTTTTACGTGGAGTGACTGCCTATCAAACGTCCACAACCCAGTAACTGGGCGACACGATACCTCTTGGTTAGACTGGTCAGACTTTCTGGCTTACCCGTAACGACTGCCAAAGTTCTACGAATGACAACCGAGACCGACGGCTACACGTGCTTTCCGAGGCACGGGATGTCGGTGATGTCGGTGATTCAAACCCACAACCTCTTACACGAGAGGCGGGCACCATATCCACTGGGCCATCATGACATCTAAAAATATATATCGCTTCTAAAAATTTATTGGGACTAAAAAGAAATTTCTTTCAAAATGTAGTTTAATTACTCAGTTGCGCCACAGTATAAATAATAATAGAATAGTACGGAAACTGCCTACAAAGCGGTCGAAACAAAACACACACACATGCATGCTCACCGACGAGACGCCTAAGCGTGCTAAGAGTACTGTCAGTAGCGGGTGCCGCGTCAGATAACTGCGATTTTTGTGCAACATGACTAACTATGGTTTTAGGGGACACTGATGCCGAAAATGAGGTCCATTTCGAACTCCAAGATGGCGGCTAATATTTTTAAAAAAATCGGTCATGGGTATCGTTTCCGAGATTTTCGAGGACACTGATTCGATTTATTGATTAGTCTTCAAAAAAAAAACTAATTCATAAAATTTAAAAGTGACAACCCTTTTGTTTCTATCGAGCGTAGGTAATTATTTTGTCAAATAGCCTTAGTTTCCGTACTGTTCCATATTTAAGTATACTGTGGTTGCGCCAATGAAGAAAAATTATGTGACGGCAAAAATTGGTACATGATATCACAGGTTCAAGTCCTGCTTTGGACAAATATTGTATGCCCGAGAAAAGATTTAAGTCAGATTGTTTATGTTTGTGAGTGTATATGTTTGTAAACGTACTACAACATTAAGAAAAGAACCTGTGATGTTAAGCTGAACACTTACGCAGACATTTTGTTTCCTACCTACCAATGCTCACTGATATTGTAGTTGTACCCTATGTGTTTCAGGGCAAAGATCCTTCTGTCATATGGAGGGACGTACATCTGGCTATTGCAGAAACATTCTATAAGAATGAGCAGTCTATCATTAACGGGGTAAGTAATCATGTATAATATGTCGCAGTCATTTGGTTAAATCAGCTATTTGATTGTATGACTAGCGCGTTCATTGAATGACGACATTTAATTGAATGACTAAACGACAACTCGTCAAGTTGTTTAATGTAACGTTCAACGACTTGACTGAACGTCATTTAGCATTGTCGTTAAATGGGATATAGTCGACTTTGTAATGTTTGTTTAATAAGTTCGCAACTTAAAAACTTAACTTCCTTTACATAACAAATATGAGAACATGACATGACACACTTTATTATGATTTTACTTTAAAAAAAAACTTTAAATGTAGCCGGCGGCGGCGTATTAATAAGTAAATCCATGCTAGCACACTATTTTATCAAGAAAAACTCACATTAAAGTAAATTTAATCAAAATAATATCAAGACAGTGCTATCTGCGCGAGCTGTTTTACGCCATATTTGTTTTTGTGACTACTAACGCCGCAGTGGAAAAAAAAGAACTAAATTTCAATCACCTGACTGATTTTACGTCTGCTCTGTTCAAAGGGCTATGCTACAATCAGCTATCTAGTTGGACGTTGAGTGACGCTTGTTCAATCAGCTTTCGGTCTAGTCATTCAATTAAATGTTGCCATTCAATAAACGCGATAGTCATACAATCAAATAGCTGATTCAACCAGATGACTGCGACATACACATACATACAGTCCTCGTTCTCTTTGTAGGTCAATGTGTGGTTGTTTACAATTTTACTTTATTTCCTTAAAGAAAGTGCAATAAACAAGAATGTAAACAAAAAATAAGTCGTTGGAGGGTTGGAGCTTATTAATTTGTTTTTTTTTTTTTAATTTCTGGCTCTTTGTTATAGTGCTCTACAAAGCTAATGCCCAAACTTGCTAAACATTTAGATCAGACACTCCCTCGAGTTTCTGCGCCTTTATAGAGTTTTACAGTCCACCGTCGAGTCCGACCTAAGAAAGTTTCAAGTGCAATTTCATAGGAATCTATTTAGAGGAAGTAGATGAATAAACCTCTGTCTATTATTCAGCAATTTTCAGAACTAGATACACCAAAACGGACGACCTTTATCTTTCGTAACAAACAACATTAATGTTTCAGGTGAAGAAGTACTCCTCGTCCGACAATTTCTTCGAAATGATGAGGTTCGATTTTATCGTGGATGAGGATTTAAATGTGTTCCTGATGGAAGCCAACATGGGACCTAACTTGAGTGCTAAGCACTATCCGCCGAACCAGCTGCTGTACGAGCAAGTGTTGTATAGTTTGTTTTCGCTAACAGGCGTGACGCTAGCGAGAGTGTCGCCTGTTCATGAAGGGTAAGACTGATATTTTTTGCTATTAGTTTAAAACCCTTGGTTTACGCCACACAACAGAAATACCGACGCCGATTCTAACGCCTAAATGTTTGACGTGTTTGGAGCGGATATTTGGTGGCGAAATGTATGGTCAGTGTGGTCGAGACAGCAAATTAAAGTGGCAGTGGAGAAGTCGTTTAGGCAACCGTAATGTAGTATGCCTCCAGGCCTGATGGAGCGACGATGTTGTGAGAGCCTTTGAGCTGCAATGGACTGACGCACTGAGATAATGATGATGATGATGATCTAGTATATAGGCGTGAAAGCAATCAAATGGGCAATAATTAACCTACTACAAATATATACTCAGTGCGTGGCATAATCTTGTCAATTTTGTTAATGTGGATGTTTTTAAATAAACCATCGCCGGTGTAGAAATTCTGAAGCCTTCATAACGTCCCACGCTACGCATACCGAATCGTGCGTAAGCACAGTGTTGTGGCGTCGTAAATCTTTGTCTTTACGACTGCCGTGGTCAGCGGCTTATGTTAGAGTAAAGCTTGGTAAACTGGTTACTTATACATATTTAAAAAACAATATGTTATAAATAGCAACCCTTATTTTTGTCCGTAATCATACTATTCCTGTGCCTAAAGCAAATCAGACTCAGAACAGAAAAACGCCGCGAGATAGATTTTGCAATTTTCTATGAATTTCTTGATAAGAGAAAATTTTATTCAAATAACACAAATTCTATTTAATAGAATAATATTTTTAAATAACTACAAAAACCACTAACCAACTCCTAGTTATCAATAACGTCTGAATTTGAAATAAGTAGTAAAGATTAATTTCAGGTTTACCTATTGAACTTCCACGAGTTGGCCTACGGCGTAGCACTGTGCCACGGTTCGAAGGCTGTGGTGATTTCTTACAAAATATTGTAATAAGATAACAATAAACATTCATTTACTTCCACGTAAGGACTATTGAACGGATTTGTATGAAACTTTACTGTAATATAGCTTTTATTATGATGATTATGAAAGAGATAAAAATAGCCTGTCACTCTCCATTCCTTCAACGATCTTTACTTAAAAATCGCGTCAATTCGTCGCTCCGTTTGCGGTGAAAGACGGACAAACAGACAGACACACACACACTTTAGTAGTTTAAAAATGTCCTTACATACAAAGCATAAGAATAATATGTACAAAACTTTAACATTACAGTAAAAATTTTCATCAACCTAAAAATGTCTCCTTTCAGAGATGCCAGAGCCACAGCAAACATGATATCAGCCGACAAGAACATAGCAGTCTTCGGGACAGAATGCAGGAACAGCTGCCAGGAGAACTGCGACACTTCGCTCCTGTGTGGCCTGTGCAGGACCTGCATCAGTGCTGGGATGAGACAGAGTTTGCTGAATGCCCACACTGAGTTCTTACACAAGGGAGACTTCAGACGACTTGTTCCGCCACCGATGACCCCTGATAAGGTAACTTTTGGAGTTGATTAAATGTGTTTTGTTTATTTATTTCTTTGGGAAAACAAAGAAATAAATAAATTTGTTGTTTATGGTTTTCGAGTGTATGTGTGTACGTATGTATCTATCTCATTCTATGGCACGCTCTACAGCCTAAACCGTTTAACCGTTGGGGTCTGGTGGCTGTGCATAGTTTCAGCACATGAGGTGTCATTGAATTCGTCTCAGTTGTGGGAGTGACATTAGGGAATATTAATTATAAAAAACCGGCCAAGAGCGTGTCGGGCCACGCTCAATGTAGGGTTCCGTAGTTTCCCGTCCGTCACAATAAGTAACTAATAACTTATAAGTTTAAAAAAAGGCTTTTGTTACGTTGACATACTAAGTACGCAGAAAATATTTTGTACAACCTTTTTGTCTTTTTGTACAAAAACTGTTCTTTCTATCAAATTCAAAATAATTTTCCTAGAAAGTCCTTATAAAGTTCTACTTTCCAGATTTTTTTCATATTTTTTAAACCTACGGGTCAAAAGTTAGAGGGGGGGGGACGCTTTGATTTTTCCTTTTGGAGCGATTATTTCCGAAATTATTGACATATCAAAAAATGATTTTAGTAAACCCCTATTCATTTTTCAATACCTATCTAACAATATATCACACGACAGGGTTGAAATTAAAAAAAAATCACTTCCCTCTTTACATATAGGGGGGCTACCCTAATAAAACATTTTTTTCCAATTTTTATTTTACCACTTTGTCGGCGTGATTGATATATATATTGGTACCAAATTTCAGCTTTCTAGTGCTAAAACGGTCACAGAGATTAAGCGAGGACGGACGGACAGACAGACAGACATGGCGAAACTATAAGGGTTCCTAGTTGACTTCGGAACCCTAAAAAAGGAGAAATTAAAAATATATAATTTTAATTACATAATCAAAAAATATAACTGCAATTTCGGATGTTGGTGGCAATTACATGAAACAGAAACAAAGCCACCGACTTTCAATACTGCAGTTGGGTTTTTTTATTACTTAAGTATATATTTTTTTTAATTAACGTAAAGGATGCATTTAAGTACCTACTAATAATTTAAAAAGTAATTCCTTATCAAAAGTTATTAAACAGTGAATACAAAGTAACAACAGTTATATCTCGACATTTATGATTTTTGAGTAGGTATTTCAGTTGTATAATTCTGTATACTTATGTATATGTCGCAGTCATCTGGTTAAATCAGCTATTTGATTGTATGACTAGCGCGTTCATTAAATGACGACATTTAATTGAATGACTAAACGACATCTCGTCAAGTTGTTTAATGTAACGTTCAACAACTTGACTGAACGTTATTTAGCATTGTCGTTAAATGGGATATAGTCGACTTTGTAATGTTTGTTTAAGGTGACCATAAGTTCGCAACTTAAAAACTTAACTTCCTTTACATAACAAATATGAAAACATGACATGACACACTTCATTATGATTTGAATTTAAAAAAAAAACTTTAAATGTAGCCGGCGGCGGCGTATTAATAAGTAAATCCATGCTAGCACACTATTTTATCAAGAAAAACTCACTTTAAAGTAAATTTAATCAAAATAATATCAAGACAGTGCTATGATGCTATCTGCGCGAGCTTTACGCCATGTTTGTTTTGGTGACTACTAACGCCGCAGTGGAAAAAAAATGAACTAAATTTCAATCACCTGACTGATTTTACGTCCGCTCTGTTAAAAGGGCTATGCTACAATCAGCTATCTAGATGGACGTTGAGTGACGCTTGTTCAATCAGCTTTCGGTCTAGTCATTCAATTAAATGTTGCCATTCAATAAACGCGCTAGTCATACAATCAAATAGCTGATTCAACCAGATGACTGCGACATATACAGCCCAAGTAATTTCTACACCATCAAAACAGTATAATACATAATTGGCATTTTTTTTTTTTGCATTAATGATTACATTACATGTAATTTCCTATTCCTATTAAACAATGGAAACTGGAATAATAGTGTAACTGAGACTTGTCTGTCACACATTTAAATTTCAATTGACTGCTTTTCTTTTCTTCGTCTGTTATTATTCTTGTTGATATTTACACAATTTTGTTTGTTTCAGGACATGCAATCATTAATAGAAGAAGTTAAGGATTTATCAGAGAGTAATAAACTTCAACATTTTTGGTACCAGGGGAAATGTAACCAAGACATAACATGGTGTACATAGAAACAAATTATTATTAAATATAACTAATTTATTAAAAACAAACACATAAAATTACCATTTTAATTTTATTGGACCATTGATTGAAGTAAACCTAGTATGTAACTACCTAAATCCTCATCCTGGTTAGTCCAAGAGACGTAGATATTTTTGGTGCTATCCTCGTCACCCTCAACTTTGATAAGAACAGACTCAACAGATATGTTAGCCTCCGAAATTGTGATTGTCCATCCTTCCAGCTTCTCTGACAGTAAAGTTTTCAACTTCTCAGCAGTTTTAACCGCTGGGCCAGGATCCTCAAAGCGTACTGTACTTGTGAACCGAATTATGTGTCTGTTTATACCAATTTCGTCACACATTTCGTCAATATCAAGAAGAGATAGCCGGTTGTCTCGCACACACAAGATTCCATTAACAACTCTCCGTCTCTTAGGGTCTGGTGGCTGTGCATTGTATCGCACAGCTTCAGCCTTCAATAACCTTAATGATACATCAATAGGAATCTTTGTTGGTGTATTAATAGTACAAGTTTCTCCATTAGCAGGCATGTAGCAGTTTATCTTAAATTCTTTTTCAATTTTGTCTTTCAAAAACTCCATTTTCTGTGCCTCTCCATGCACCAATAACACATTCTTGGGCTCACAGTACTGAATTAACTGCATAATACCCTTGGCATCGGCGTGAGCTGAAAATGACATGTACTCTACAGCCATTTTTACTTCAACCACTTGGCGGTTCTCAAATTCCACCTTTTTAGCACCGTTTAGGATTTTATGACCAACTGTACCTTGTACACAAAATCCTGGCATTATCACCATGTTCTGTTCATAAGGGGCCCATTTCTTAAAAATATTAAGAGACAAACCAGCATGTAACATTCCTGGAGTAGCAAACACAACCATCGCTCCAGGGTTATCAATGTAAGACTTATCAAATGGCTTGATATGTTTAAAATCAAACATGTTTCTTTGTACAAAAGTCTTTCTTATCTTCTGATTAGTCCATGTTATGAACATTTTATAATAATTGTTTGCTTTCTCAGTCAATCCTAGAGCAAAATAAACTGGATATTTCAAATTCATTCTTTCCCAGTAGGTTTCCAATAAAATGCAAAGCTCTTGAGCTCTTCCTAATGCAAATACAGGTATGAGGACTTTGCCTCCTTTTTCAACACATTCATGGACCTTTTTAAGGAAGTCTCTTTCACGGCAGCGCTTGGAATCTCTTATAGTGGTTGCATAGGTTGATTCTGTTATAAGAAGGTCCGGTCTACACTTGTCTATCCAGGCAGCTCCTAGATGCCTGTCCGGCGTCATGTTGTAGTCACCAGTATATACAACAGATTGAGAGCCAACTCGGATCCAGAACATGGCAGCGCCCAGCACATGACCAGCATAATATGCCTTAATCTCTAATTCATTATCCACCATCACAGACTGATGCAGGGTTACTGCAGTTACCTTCTTTATACAATCTTTGATCATCTGTGATGTGAAGAAGTTGGATTCTCCTTTCCTTTCTACAGCTACTTTTCTCATGTCCTCAAGTAGGATAGGTGCAATAGCTTTAGTGGGATGTGTCATGTAGATAGGACCCGTATAACCCACCATTTCGGACATGTACGGCAGAGCTCCGCAGTGATCGAGATGGAAATGCGAGATGATGACACAGTCTATCTGACTGGTAATAGGGCCTTCCGGTACAATGTACGAGAAGTCAGGAAAGCGCCTCTCGTCATTGTACCCCATATGCATGCCACAGTCCAACATAATGTTTTTACCTCCCATCGACAGCAAGATACAGCTGCGGCCGACATCTTGGCCAGCTCCAAGCGGAGTTATCTTTATGTCAGGCATGATGAACTTTTATCTTTCTGTTTTACATCAATAAGACGTAAAAAATTTGTTTCAGTGGAATGTTAGGCACTCGGCTACCAATCCAGCAAATATTCTGTAAGTACTTTTTCCTTTCAGCAGCCACACTATTTATTTGACAAAATAATGTAATTTAACAAATACTTATCAAGGTAATTATTGAAAATAAATAACCTCAGTACGCTACGCTAAATAATCAGACCGCCGTAGCCCGTAGCTTATCAATTATAAATGTCGTTACTACTGTCAGTTGTCAGATTTTTATGACATTTTCGAAAAGAAAAAGAATGTTTTGGGTGTGATCAGGCTAACTTATTGCAAAGCAATGATTGGCAGCGATGAAAATTCTATTTATTGGCATTGCTTTGAGCGGTTTCATTCAAATTACGTCTTATCTGAAAATTAACTTAGAAAGAGAGACGATATTCCCACCTAATCTTTAGACCACTTTAGACCTATAAATTACCTTTGAAATAGTTCTACGGCTACTGCCAGCTATAATTTCACGGGTTAGGATTTATATCGGACTTGTGTGAAACCGCTTTTCCGCTGATCCCGTACAAAAGGATTCAGTCAAAATCTAACTCAAAATGATCCATGAAGTAATGCATTTCTTAAGACAAGGCTGTATGGCTCAGTACCTTTGCCTTTCCCATTTGAAATAAATTAAGAAACAACAATGAAGGCATATGTCACTGTCAAATATACGATTAATCAATGTCATGACTTGTCACAATTGTCAATGTCAAGCTCTGCTCTGGTCCCTTGTCTTGTAGGCTAGGCTGGGCTTATCATTGTTGTTATTATTAGTTAAAAACGATTATAATAGGTAGTTTACCATATTTTCTGTTTAGGCATTTCATATAAAAAATTGTTCATGACCCGGTCCTCATCCTTAAAAAATATTGCGTTGGTTAGACGTTGATATATAAACATAAGCGGCATAAACTTCGTATCGTTAGAGTTTATGTTTCTTGTTTTGATAAGCCTACGCCTACCGCACTTTAGCAGAGCACTGCGCGCCGGGTTGGACGTCTCCTTCATTTATTAAATAATAACACGAAAAATAAATTGTAAAAAGCAATAATTGAGATGTCTGGCGAAGCTTCAAGTTCAGTAAATGGAAGCCGAAAAGTGGCGTTGATAACCGGCATAACAGGCCAGGTACGTACATGTTTACTCTGTTTATAATTGATTTACGGCTTAAAGAGTTTCGTGGAATTCCAACTAAGCCACGTTGGTCATAAATGAGAATTTTTTCAGGTTCATTTCATGCTTGCTGCCCCAAATAGACGCGTTTGACAATTTTTGTTTTAAATGTTAAGGACTTAGTTTTTCCAGCGTTTTTTAATTTGGAAATTACAAAGTAAAACTCTGTTAATATCTTTAAATCACATGTATTTTCACATTAAAATCATATGTAATATTTTACTATTTGCAATTAAAAAAAACATACCATATGTTTATAACACATCTATATTAAAAACAACGTCTATATTAAAAACACAAATATATTAAAAACAACACACATTACTGCCTTCGTTGTAAATGTAGAATTTTATTGTAAACCTCTACAAAGCTAATGTGTTATTGCGGCTTACCTACATTAGTTAATGGCTAGATTATATTAATATATGTACAGTATTTTTGCTGATAGTGTCCATTCAATTTACAGGAGCTAATCATTATATTACACAAATATGTTTTTTTTTTTTTTTCAAATTATACCGAATTGTGACTTGCCTGGTTACCAGGATGGTTGAGGCTAATCCTGCTAGTGAACAAAATAGCCAAACAAATAAATAAATATCTTGAGACAAGTCACACATGGCCATCTGACCCTAACCAGGCAAAGCATGTACTATGGTAACCGGGCAACTGATATTCATACTTTATAAAAAAAAAAAATACACATTTATAAATAAATAACACCCAAACACAGCACCAACAAAAATGCTCATCACTCAAAGATCCGATCTGGGTGGCAATCAAATATGTAAACTCTGGGTAACCTGTCAGGGTCAATAACCTTTAGATCAACAGGCCAGTGTCAATTATTATGTTCTGTTCATTATGTAGAACGTCTGATGCTCAATGTAAATTGTCTAAATAAATAAAAACGAATCATTAATTGTGTAGCTGACCGCAAAACTAGAGAACAACTGAACCACGTCTGTTACTTCTTCATGATTTGAAACACTATAGAAATACAAAAGCAGCCTGACAGCCTTCTGTCACTTGGTCATCAAAAGGTTAACCTTTCAAAGACCAACCGACAGCCGGCTGTCGGGCTGCTATTGTCTTTGTATTGTGTCTCAAATCACGTGTGTTCGAAGGATTAAATAACCTATAAGTTAAACTGGAAGAAACGAGGTTTCACCATACTTCTTCATAGGTATATTTTTGTCCTCTGCAGTTTCAAGCACATTAAATTATATATTTTATTGGTTACATCTCTGTTTCTAATGTCATAGTATGATGTTACATACTGTTAAGTTTTTGCATGAAAAAATAACAAACATACATAGTATAGGGATGACGACAGCATAAAAAAATGGCATTCTGTTTAGTCCGTCTTGTAGATCGGCCAAAAATACCGGACACGTATTTTTTGCTTGATCAAAATAATAAAAAAATACAAAGATAAAGAGCAACAAAGTTCCGGAGTGGGGGCTTTTGACGTCACCGTGCTGCAAAAATTGTATCTGATCGTGACGTCACGCGCAACTTCAACGCACTGTATCGTTGTCATTTTTCGTTTACGAGAAAAAAGAAAAATACGTGTCCAAAAATACGTGTCCAAAATTTTTAATAATCTCACTGACGGACTAATTACATTTTTTTTTTTTTTTTTTTTTTTTTTTTTTTTTTTCGTCGTCTCGCCTATTGCGACATTGTCACAAACTAGGACATTCATAATAGTTTTAATATAATCTTTTTTTTTCGTAAGTTTGCATGTGTGAAAGCTCAACATAATGGTACCTAACAGTTCAGTGCAAATTGTACCAAATACAACAGTGTGTGGGATCTTTAGATTATATCTAATCAGAACAAAAAATCTGATGCTTGAAAAATAAAGCAATTATGATGGTCAAAGATAAAATATTGTTTATCAGACATTTTACTATTAATTTATAATAAGTTTACGGAAATCCATTTTGAAGTACTTATTCACTGGATTTTGAAACTGATCATGATAGTAATTGAATTTTATCTTAGTTGAAATCAGTAGATCTATATGTTAATACACGTGTCTGACTTTGGTAAAAGTGACCTTAAAGATCATAGCTCATTAGAGCCATCTGGCACCCACTCCGTACCGACTCGCCTCCTGCGGCTAGTATTCTTTATATGGACTTGTATGGGCATGCGCTCACTATACCAACTCCGTAGCGTCACCGGATCGCCTCGGTTATAAGGCGAGTCGGTGCGGAGTGGGTGCCGGGTGGCTCTAATGAGCTATGACCTTAAGTGCAGATCTAGGAGAATGTCATAGGGGTCAGTACCCCCAATCATAAAAGGCTGATCGACAAACCCTGTAAAATAGACAGTGAATATTAGTTAAATAAAGTTAAATAATAAATTCCCTAATTATGTCTTTAATCATAAAAAATATTTATTTTAAAATTCATCAAAAGTCATTCAGTAGTTTTGTCTCCTTTTGCTTAAACTCCTGACTAATGCTATTTGCTGCTTGACATAGATAGAATATTTATTTTTAAGTATATCCGTATATTACCAAAAGTATCCTGTCTTATATTCTCCACATGGGGCCCGCACGAAACGCGGTAACACACATGAAGTAATTTCCTGGCTGATTTCTTATCTGGTAAACTGGTATATAACATTTCGGACATTTGGTATGTTCCTGCCTTCCTGGCTGTTATCACTTTGAATTAAATTAAATATTCTTGTTAAGAATAATGATACATTTGTAAATAAGTAGATAAGTAAATTAATAAAAAAATACAAAATAATCGTCTCTTCATAAAAAATAGGTTTATTTATCACTTCTTTTGAAAAAGAGAGGTTTTTTCCTCTTCATCGACAGGCTAAAACAGAAAAACTTTCCCTAAGACTTGCCACACATTAGTGCCAAATGCTACACGCATCGAACATTTGCATACACAATTGTGTGTTGCAAATGTATTGTATATGCTCGTTACTAAATATGTGTCCTTAGTGTACGTGCCCGCGACCAAATATACGGGGGCGATGAATGTTTCGCGTTACAAATTATGTGGTGGCACTATTATGAGATACAAATTTATGTTTGATGTGCGACCTGCGTAACCGACGACGACCAAGACCACTGTTATTGTCTTTCACGCAAAAAACTACTGAACGAATTTTGTTGAAACTTTACAATAATGAAGCTTCAGAATCAGAATAGGACATAGGCTACATAACATTCAGCTATGACATTAAATAAGCATTATTACGAAATTGTTTGATATCCCAAAGAAATAAAATAAAATAAAAAATAAAAAGCCATACGGGAGTGGAGCTGTAATCAAACATCTAACATAACGCGGGTGAAACCGCGGGGGACAGCTAGTCATTAATAAGTCTTTTAACATCCATATTTTTACGTGCTTGTTGCAGGATGGTTCATACCTCGCAGAGTTCCTCATCGACAAAGGGTATGAGGTGCACGGGGTGCTCCGGCGTTCGTCATCCTTCAATACGGGTCGCATACAGCACTTGTACGGCCGACCGGCCTGTCACACCGGTGGACGCATGCAGCTGCATTATGGAGACCTCACAGACACGACTTGCCTCATCAGTATCATCACTAAGGTGAGACCCCTATAGTCGAACTGATGGGCAGTTCAGGCTTTAACTTTCCGGCCACAGCACTGGCGGCCGAATGTAGAGAGATACCTTACAGATACGACTTGCCTCATCAGACAAACATCAAACAATTATATCAGATAGTGACGTCACGCGAAACTTCAAAGCACTGTATCGTCGTCATTTTTCCTTTACGAGAAAAAATAAAAAATACGTGTCCAAAATTTTTTGATATTGTAACTGACGGACTGATGAACTGCTTTTTTTGTCGTCTGGCCTATTGTGTATGTCGGACCGTCACCGCCTGTCAGGTACACATATTCTGACATAGCAACCCACAATAGTGAGATTAAAGTTAGGGGTGTAAGTGCCATCACCTCTAGGGTCAAAGCCAACCTCACCTGTACGTGGTACACCCTGCTAATTCACTGTCGATGCTCTGACGGACTAGGTCTCTTTACAAAGAGGAGACCTTCGCAGTCTTATTGCATATTTAAAATAAACATGGATTGAGATATTGTAAAATAAACATGGTCGTGGCAGAATTGTGGTGTCTTTTTCACAAATGTCATTAATAAAGAGTTAAAGCACAGATTAATAAATAGTTACTACTTAACAGATACTTCACTCCAATACAAAAACTAAAATACCTACGCTATAATAGCCTACAAAATCATAATAATAATACCAGCTGTTTGCAGCGAGGAGAAATGTACCATAAGTACGCACTAAGAGAGTTGAGATTCTTTTGCCCGCCGCGCGACTAACGTGTGTGTGTCTTCCAGCAAATGTGCTAGGGTTATTCGTATGATGATAATGGTAATAAAACGAATGTTTTAGAAAAACAATTATTTTTTTATTTGTTGATCAAATATTTTAAAGTTTAATAAAATGACTGATGCATATTTTACGTTCCTTGAATTCCCGATTATTATATTTTAGTGTCGAAAATATCCAAAACCGCGTGAATAATTGTAATAAATAATCAAAAGGGAAACAGGAGAATTGGGAAACAGGGGAATTGCACTATAATCACGCAATAATTACGTGGTTTCGGCATTTTGATAGTCAGCGCTGTACCCGTGACGCGCGAGCACTCAGCCGGGCGCGCGACAGCCCGGTGTTCGTTGTATCGTCGACGATACGCGAAGCGGTAGGCATAAAACGCGTGGCCTTGAGCGAGTGACGGACGCCTGGTTAAAGTTAAGATCAAAATTAAATATTTATTTTTACACAACATTGTGTAATGCAACATTAAACTGGCACAACAAGGTTACATCGTGGCAATTGCTAGACACGGTAATATTGTTTATTTATTCACCTGCATCATTATTTTATGCTGGGTTTTATCGTGCATGTGCAAATACCACGATTAGATGACGTCATTTGCTGAAATGAACCGTATTTTCTAATAAAATATTAAACCTTTGAACACACGGGATTCGAGACACAATAGAAAGACAATAGCAGCGTGTCAGCTGGCTGTCGCTTGGTCGTTGCAAGGTTAAATTAAAACTATACTTAGCCATCAGCCAACAATCCCTAAAGCAGTAATTATTAGTAGTAAATAGATGAAGAAGCGAATCGATGCTAAATATGTGACTAATGTCTATGTGCGAATATTGTTAGTTTTGAGCAACGCGAAACGCTGAATTAAAATTTTATTTTTAAACGTACTAAGTATTTGTTGTTATATCAGCTCAAGCTGCAGCAATAGAAGTACACATTCTTCGAAAATTTTAACTCTAAATACTACCGCTTTTGAGCTACAGCCACTTACAGACTGAAGCAATGTCAGCGGAGGCTTAATAATAATGGTCCTAAAACTACCAATAAACTTTTCAAACTTACAGATTCGACCAAAAGAGATCTATAACTTAGGAGCCCAGTCACACGTTAAAGTTTCGTTCGAGTTAAGTGAATACACGGCGCAAGTAGATGCTCTTGGGACCCTGAGGCTTTTGGAAGCAGTGAGGGCAGCGGGGCTGGAGAAGGAGACCAGGATATACCAGGCGTCTACCTCAGAACTGTACGGGAAAGTTGTGGAGGTACCTCAGAATGAGAAGACTCCTTTCTACCCGAGATCACCTTATGGTAAGTGTATAATAATTTCGTACCGTTATCTCATTTTTGCCTGCGTTTTTTCACCTCATTATTTATGTAACTCTGTCTATTCTTCTTTCATTTTTGCCTTGTCGTTTGTCTCTTGCGCTAACACGATTTTGATAAAATAAGAATTTCTGATAGAATTTTCGGAGGCAGGCCAAATGCTACAATTTGTTACAATTAACGTTGACATTCACGCAGACGAAATCACGAGCAAAAGTTACCAATAAGTACATATAAGTCTTAAATCGCCACTCACCTTGACTATGTGATCAATAAATCTATGTTATCGTCGTAATTCACAAAGAAACTTTTGCCTTGCAGAATAAATATCAGCCGTTATTACCTCACTGCAGGCTAGAGGCTCTTCTCATACAAAAAATTGTTCGTTAGTTAGAGCATGAGCATTTTGTTACCTTGAAGAAATCGCTTGAATCGTGTCGAATCTATGTGTTGATTGATTCATTTTAACATTTCGATTTAATTAATTCCAACTAAAAACTATAGGCAAACAAAAAACGTTAAAGGTACTTCGATTTCCGAGTAATGAGTAAATACCTAAACAGGAAATTCTAAATTAATTAAAAATACATAAGATCGCCCGATAGCAGGAAACAAGCGCGCTATAAAAATATAACGCTGTTTACATGTAAGTACCTAGATGTTTTTGATAATGTACTAACAAACTGTGAAATGGGTGCTTATCCGATAGTACCCGTATAGCGGCAATTTACGTGCGATAATATTAGCACGTTTTATTTCATTTGAAAATGTTTTAACACTGGCTGAACCCGACTGACTTGTGTGCCCAATGAGTCTTAATACGGTAGTTTACACGGTAGTTTTATTATCAATTGACGTACTTTTTATGAGCTGTCAAAACGCCATTCTCCAATAGATTTTGTATGGCAATGGCAACTTATGACGTCACTAAAATAACAACTCAGTTGACTATCTATTTATTGATTTCAAAGCAACTAAAAATCAAATTGAAAATGAACCGAATTTATTGGACTGAAATTAAAAAAAGGTTTAATAGAAATTGTGTCTAAAGGTCATAGCTCATTAGAGCCACCCGGCACCCACTCCGCACCGACTCGCCTCCTGCGGCTAGTATTCTTTATATGGACTTGTTTGGGCATGCGCTCAGTCGCTCACTATATCAACTCCTTAGCGTCACCGGATCGCCTCGGTTATAAGGCAAGTCGGTGCGGAGTGGGTGCCGGGTGGCTCTAATGAGCTATGACCTTAACATTTATTGGATAATGGTGTAAACTGCCCAATTGCAGGCAAAAAACTATGTAAAAACAAACGACGTCCAATCTTTCCAGATTTAAACATTTTCTGGTCAGTTTCCAATTCCCTCATTCCAAATCTCTCCCTATTACTCTCAAATTCCATCCTCTACTTTTCTTACCACGAACGACCATTTTCTGTGGAATCAGCATTCATGGCCCTTATGACTTAGTGGGTTTCAATAAAAGAGCCACACTTCTTAGGGCTAGGTAACAGCAGCTCCCCTGTTGTTTGCGGAAAGTGGTGTTCGCTTCGTCTCATATAAAAAGATCTTACCAAATTGTTTCGAGATTTTATCTTAGCAACACATTTAGCATTTCGTTTTTATTTATGTAGATAGAAGATAAATAACATCATACATTTTTTTCTAGAGAGAGGAGTACAGCACACACACATTACTAAATAATCGGGGCCAAACCTATTGCAATGCCCGTATAAATATAGACTAGGCGGATACTGAATTCCTAACATAAATACCAGAATTATTTTACAACTAGCTTTTGCCTGGAACTTTTTCGGCGTCCATGTAAAAAACGCTAATTTTAATTTCGTCCAAAATTTTCTTAATTGATGTCTCATATACGTGAACGGTTTGCCGAATTGTTGCTACATATTTATTACTCTACATAATTTTATTAGATCTTTAAATCTGACAAAAAAATATTTTTCTTAGTTTTCAGATTTTGTCCATCCTTTGACAGTTAGTAACTTGATGTGCTGCCGTCAGCACATAAAATAAAAGCATTAGTTGAATTGATCTGGACGACACTTTTTTCGAGCCAATTTTAAACAGTCAGAAAGAAAAATATTTTCATTCACACGTACAAAAAATATCGTCCGGGTCATCACTCGGAAATATTAATAATAATGAAATTCCTGTTTAGACCGGACCGAGGAAATCTCACTGGCCAAAACTCGTACTAAGCCTTTAAAAAACTATCTTTATAGCGTGCGCAAAGCTCTACGGCTACTGGATCGTCGTAAACTACAGAGAAGCGTACGGCATGTTCGCGTGTAACGGGCTGCTGTTCAACCACGAGAGCCCCCGGCGGGGGGAGAACTTCGTCACGAGGAAGATCACGCGAGGAGTCGCCAAAATCACGCTCGGTCTCATGGAGTACCTCGAACTGGGAAATCTGGACAGCAAGAGGGATTGGGGCCACGCGAAGGATTTTATTGAGGTATTTGTGGCGTTAGATTTGGGTAAGGAGATGTTGGTTGTAATGATTTTGTGTATCAAATTTCTTAAAAGCTAACAAAAAAGTTTATTAATTATGATGCCCACTACTGTGTACCTCAAACTAGTATAAAAATACGCCCGCTGATTTCATATTATTTTCCGAAAGAAAAGAAAGGAAAAATTTTGTATGGGTACAGATGTTGCACAGCAAAGTAGAGACATATAAATAACGTAAATACGTATTTTTTTAAAATAAAATTAATAAGTTTTAGAATGTTAATCTCTTAAAATCAAAATCATACAAAGTTTTGCAGTTCCTGCACTAAAAAAACTGAAGACCTTTTGCTAAAGCGGCGCCAACTAGTTAGTAGCGTAAATTTTCGCAAACACCCTCATTGAACGTTCAAGCTAAAAGAAACCTTCTAGTTTAAAAAAAAAATATGACGTGTAAAACTGATATAATATCCTACTTGCATAATATACAATTTCATTTCCTTACGTACCCAGGCAATGTGGCTAATGCTCCAACAAGAAGAGCCAGAGGACTTTGTGGTGGCGACTGGAGAGGCTCACAGCGTTCGTGAGTTCGTGGAGCTCGCCTTCTCGTGCGTGGGGCGGCGCGTGGTGTGGCGCGGGGCGGGTCGGGCCGAGACCGGCCATGATGCCGACACCGACCAACTGCTCGTCAAAATCAATCCTAAATACTTTAGGCCTACGGAAGTGGTGAGTCGCTTTTGTCCATACCTGCGTGAGTTCGTGGAGCTCGCCTTTTCTTGCGTGGGGCAGCGCGTGGTGTGGCGTGGGGCGGGTCGGGCCGAGACCGGACATGATGCTGACACTGATCAACTTCTCGTCAAGATCAATCCTAAGTACTCTAGGCCTACGGAAGTGGTGAGTCGCCTTTGTTGATACTGAAAATTGTTTTTATATGTTCACAGTTTGAGGCTTGGTCGACTAAAGTAGATATACACTTTAAATTTCGCCAGAATCCATTGTGAAACTATATGAACAACACAATGCTAACTAGTTCTAATAAGTCCTCTCAGCTTGCTAAGTGACTGACTCCTTTACAATACAATAGTAGTTTGCGACAGCAGTGTAGCCTCCTCGCGGCACTCTGCGGATTTAAACGAACCTTTATCCCTCATTCTATGGGACGCAGTTCAAGAAAAAACACCTTTTGAATACTTTTTAGACGTAACAAAATCTCCCTACAAATCTGATTACAGGAAGCGCAATTTTTGTTATTTCCTTCTTTTTCGGTTGTTTTTTTCTGATTCACTTCCTTGTGGGACCAAGGACAATTAAATCAATTAGCGGGGAAAGAAAATCAAGCAGTTGATGGAAATAGTGTGACAAAATTGACCAAAAATTACAAATAAATATGCTATTTTAGTCTATCTGTTGCCCACGTTATAGACTTTTGTTTACGTTAGTTCTTTTCTTCCAGGACCTCCTATTAGGGGATCCGTCGAAAGCCAAGGCGAAGTTGGGCTGGGTACCTCGCGTGACCTTCCACCAGCTCGTCAAAGACATGGTGGAGGCCGACCTTGAGCTGATGAAGAAGAACCCAGAAGCGTAGACTGATAGGTAATGTCCTAATATTATATAATAAAATTATGTTAAGGTTTGTGATGGTGGGTGGATGGATGACGTTGGTTGCTCCCCTATCAAAAAATAATGTACGGATTTTGATGAAACTTTAGCCTAGTATAGAGCTTGGATAGGCAGTAGCTCCGTATAAAACACAGGTTCAGAAAAAAATAAAAATAAAACGTTCAGCTGATTATATAGCCGGCCATAACAAATCGGCAATTCTTTGTTAATTTAGTAAACTTCTAACAGTGTTAAATCAATTTTATTTACATTCGCGAATGATTCTTGACGGTTCGTGTTTGCTATGACTCGTCGTACACTAACGGTTAATTTAGTAATTACAAAATTGTAGACGTTGCTATCAGCGTTTGGTCTCGGTATACCTAAAACGCACTTGATCTATTTGTGCTGAAAGTCTATTACGCATAGAGTCTAAATCGCTTTACGTCTAAAACGCGTTAGGATTAATTAGCTTTATGCCTAAATCGCACATTGCCTAAAGGTTAAACTTTGAATAGATATTATGTGTACTCACCACATCAACAGAGCTAAAATAAAATCATCAAAAAAAGATCTTGGTGCACTCCTACGAAGTGTTTATTTTTCTTGCGTCTACCCAAAAAAACTATAACGGTTTACATAACTTTGTTAGTTCAGGAGCTTAAGATGCTTAATTGGGTCACTGAGGACCTCTCTGATGACATGGATATTGAGAGGGAACGATTAAGAAGATGTATAAAATAGTTTACATACATGTCTACATGTTTTAATGGAATTATAAAAATTAGGCAAAACGCGTTTTAGTCATAAAGCGAATTAGTTACATTGCGAAATAGACCAAACGAGAAATAGGTTAGTAACGACATAGGCTAATTGACTACTTAGGCAAAACGCTATTCAAAACTGAACATTAGGCATAACGAGATTTAGACCAAATGCGTTTTAGGTATACCGAGACCAAACGGCTATCAGGACGGTTAAACAATCAATTTTTTTTAACGTGGTTTTCTGTTTTAACCTAAAATAATAAAACAAACATTTTTAGTGTATTTCCTTAGCTGATTGTTTTCTTTATGTAAAACGTTTTCTTTCTTATTTATTTTAACCTTTGTCTTTATTTTGGTGGTCTTAATGATGTCTAAAAATGGGATCTTATATATTCGTAGTTATCCAACCCGGGTTGATAGCAAGCAAACCAATAAGACTTTTCATAATTATGTACTTTCTTATGGTGCGACTTTACTTGGTATTTGGCATAACATTTGCTTAATCGATGCAACGCAATGGTGCCGATTGCCTTGGTCACAAACTATTCTAATTTTAAGTTAAATGCATCTTTCTCTTTTCATTTCTTAAAGAAAAGGACAGAAGATACAATTTAGTTTAATCCTGTCAAATTAGACAGCGCCGGAAGAAAATTGACGTATATTTAGACGCCTTGTTTTCAAAACGCGTCTAAATTATCTATGGAGTGTCTAAATTTGACAGGACATAACTAATATTTTATCTTCTGTCCTTTTCTTAATTAAATGGAAAGAGAAAGATGCACTAACTTAAATTTACTTTAGTTTGTGAACAAGAGAATCGGCACCAATATCAACCTTATGTTAATCAAAATAGAGTATATTTTTTACTATCCAAGTAACGCCAATATATTTGTAAAATACAAGTGAAGTAGCACCATTATAAAGTCTGCTCTTATGTTTCACATCACCGACGTCCTTAAACTTAAAAATATTATGTATGCAGTTTTAAATACTAACCAACCACGTTACCTAAGGTAGCGCAGTAGTAACCAAAGTCGCGCGGGACAGCTAGTTTTAAATAAATTAGTACTAGTTTAGGAAATAAAATCACATAATTATTAAGGAGGAACTATGAAGGTCAGTTACAATATGTAGACTAGATAAATTAATTAATTAATTACGTTGTAGTGCCATTCAGTGTTAACCTTGTAAAACATGTATGCGACATGTTTTCAAGTATCCTGACATGTTTTTTAAGTAGTGCTAGACAGCTGATAATGACACTACAGTCAACAGCAAAATTCAATTAACACTGATTACCTACATAGACACTAAATAATACAATGCACGTAGGTATATAATATTAATAATAATAAACCCGCAGGGCAGCTTGTGGCGAGCTGTTGGGCAGTAGCGACCCCCACGGACCCGACCTCCTGGGAGACCCTTTGTTCTTCACCTCTGGCTTGCCTTCATTGGCCGGCCAGAGTGAGCACTGACGAGGAACAAGGCTCCCACCTCACTCTTGCCTTAATTGGCTGGTTTGAGTGGAGAATCGCAAGAGCAAACGTGCTCGGGGGAAGGAAGTGTTCCAGTAAGATGCTGGTAGGGATCTTGACCGTACTTCCGGGATTGTCCTGATAGCCGTGGAATACCTCTCCACTCCTCAAGCACCTCGATATATGTTGCTCCCTTGTCGCTACGTCACTATGTGCTAGCGGCCGTTTTCGGGGGCCCATTTACTGAGTGTGCAAGTCACCCCCTGCCATTTTTCCGTGTTTACAACCATTGGTCAGACAGGGGCCATAGTCATTCCATAGTATCTGGTACCTTATTTATTAAAGAATCCAAGCCCATAGTCCAAATTTCTTGTAGTTGCCATATTTTACAATAGTCCAACACCATCCGGGGGTTGTCGTTAGGTGCACTTATATATAGTGCATATAGGGATAATCGCCGGCTAGTGTCCCTTTTCACATAAAGTTTTGCCCAAGGGGCCTCTGCGAGTTGGCTCCGGCCCCTCGTACGCCTTCCAAAAGCCCGGGACCCCTGGGTCCCGAGATATAGAAATATATAGAAAAATAATAATAATAATTTATTTACTTAATACAGACTACAACAGGGTCCACTGTGTTAGTAACAAATTAACTTAACCTATGTTAGTACTTAATATCTAAAACAGATCGGGTGCGGTTAATGAGCGCCCACACTAGTGGGCTATCTGCCCGTGCGGCTATCGCTTGCAGGATAGTGTTGGGACTGCCGCGCAGTCTGTGGAGTAGCGAGGCAGATTTCTTACGCCACAGCGCATCAAAACTATCAGTGCGTGCGTCGGCAAATTGCCGACGCACTACAGAAACGTGGCAGACGCAACAATACCCTGAACGCGTTGTTATATTGTATACGCAGAGCATTATAAGCCTTTTGAGTATATGTGAACCACAGGGCTCCCGAGTACAGCGATGTGCAGTATGCCTTAAAAAGAACTAGTTTGATGGTGGTAGTACATCGAGAGAACCTGCGGGCCAGCATATTCGCTCTAACTGATAATGCTCTGCGCTCCCTCTCCAGGTCCAGATCATCCTTTAAGTCGTCTGTTACGATGTGCCCCAGATATTTAAACTTATATACCCTTTTTACCGGGTGGCCATTTATTAAAAGAGGAGGAACTGTGGTAGGGCCCTTCGTACCAGACCTAAAGACCATGAACTCTGTCTTCTTAGTGTTATAAATTAGTCCATGAGCAACAGCATACGACTCACAAATATCCAATAGCTTTCGGAGCGCACCAATTGATGGAGCCAGCAGCACCATGTCGTCTGCATAGCTTATATTGTTAAAGCAAACTCCATCCACGTAGCACCCGACATGCGTGCTGCTGAGTCGCTCAATCAGTGCGTTGACATACAGCCCGAAGAGCAAAGGCGAGGACAACCCTCCCTGCCTCACCCCGCACTCCGGCCTGCATGGCTCCGAAAGCTCACCCGCCCATCGCACCTGAGTCACCTGGTTCAGATACCAGTGCTTGAGGATTAATGTAAACTCCGGCGGCAGCGACGTCTCCTCTAGTTTTTTCCAAAGAAGATCGTATGGGACAAGATCAAACGCCCTAGACAGGTCAAGGAAAACCGCATAAATACTAGTTTTTCTAGCCGTATAATACTTGACAGCGTGCTTCAAACTAACAATAGCCGCCTCTGTTGACAACCCAGGCCGAAATCCAAACTGAGCGTCACAGAGCTGCACATGCTTATTTAAGTGTGAGTTGATCACGCTGTCGAGTACCTTGGCTATGACGGTGGCAAGTGAAATGGGCCTGTAGTTTGACCTGTCCGATACGTCTCCAGTCTTACTTTTGATCACCGGCACCACCAGAGTTCGCACTAGGTCAGGCGGAAGATGTGAATGGCTTAGGCACAGATTAAATAAAAGTGCCAGCACTCGAGGCAAGTGGGGACCAGCATGCTGCAGGTGCTCGATGCTGAGCCCGTCATGACCAGGTGATTTACCTCTCGTCATCTTCTGTATTATGTGCTTGACCTCCTTCGCACGTATGACAGTTGTCACCTCCGCATGCTCGGGTCCAGCACCGAACACCCCGCAGGGCGGCCCCAGTGTTGACTTGATAGCGAATTGGTTTTGGAACATGTTTGCTATATCCCTAGGACAGGACAGCCCGTCGACGCTCACAGGAACGCCAGGCTTAGGGTTCAACCTGTTGGTAGCTTTCCAAAAACCTTTAAAATCTGACTTAGCATGGTGTTTCGCAAGTATGTCTATTTTAATTTGTTCTTGATGTTTTTGGCACCACTTCAGCCTACCCTTAAAGATCTTTCGTGCCCTCATCATAGCGTCGAAAATGGGACCCGTTGTTGGGTGGCCGTACTCACGCCATACATTAAACTCCAACCTGGCATTCCTGTGAGCCTCGCTCACATGCTTGTTCCAGCCAGCTAAGGGTTTCCGCTTACCTCGACTGCTTTTATAGGTCGCCGTAGCGCACGTACCTAGGCTTCTAACTATATCACTATAGTTAGAAGCCTAGGTACGTGCCTAAGCCTAGGTAGATATATGACATATTAATTCTTATTTACAATGTGTTTTTTTTACCGTATTTTTCCATCCATTTTGTATTACTTGAACATTGTACTCAATAATAATAATAATACCAGCATATTACTCTGAATCTTCGCTCCACCATACTTGCTCAAATTAATTTTATGGATTCCTGACGATGGTGTCTTTCACTGATCTCAGAGATGTCTAAAAGAAACCAAACAAAAACAACCAAACAAACAAACAAAAAAAAAATAACAAAAACAACCAAAGTCGTAATTGCTCGGTTTCTTATCTGGCACCTCATTTAAATGGACGCCTTAACCATGTCCCAGCACGACATTTTAAAATTAAATTCTACCATTATTTTGCAGAAACTGGCGAGAACTGGAAATATACATTATTTACGCATGCGTGACTCCGCAGGAAGATTCTGTAGCAGGCAGCTACACTACGGCTTGTAAATGTCATGTAAACACTAAATCACAAATATTTTATATTAGTTTATATATATAAGTTTAAACTATATCAATTTTATCTTTACGTACCGATATTTTATTGTAGAGTATTATTGAACTCAGTTCTTTCAATACTAGCCAATCGATGTAAAATAATTTAAATATTTAAGTTAACTGATGAAAATGTTAAATGTCCTACAATAACAGTTTAATATGCACCTAAAACGTATGGTTAGAATAGATTTAAAATTGTACAAACTAGTTATTTGTTTTAGCCGAGGAAGTGATTGTTTTTATCAAAAAAAAATTACAGACTGGGTTTTGTCTACCTTTAGCTTAAAAAACCCTTTTGGTCCAAGATGGGCCAAGAAATTTACCAAAGCTAAAGTTTCTAGCAAGCATTGGAATTCAACAATTTATCACCGTTTACGAATGCCCAAAATCGCTGGGGTTATAATGCGTTGCACAAACTGGGCGCCTTAGCCAGTTAATAACCAAACAAAAACAAAACAAGCATATTAATCAGCTTTTGGCAAAAATTTACCTTCGGTCCGGCACTAAACATGTATTATTTCTGCAGTAACGCTTGAGACCGCTCGACGAAACTCTTTCGGTAATTAAGGAGGAAAACAGGACGTACGTTTTAGGACGTACTAGAAATATTGCTTTCGTATGAGTACGTATATTTATGAAGAGTATGTGATAATCTAGAACATTCTACCTCGAGTAACGATATTTAGTCCCCTTTTTAATGCACAACAACCTAGGTCTAGATCGACCTGTGGCTAAAGGGCTATGATTGACGGGAAGGTAATGAGTGAGAGAGATAGACAAACTCCGGCTTTTTTAATAGTTCCATATTTTAAAATATTTACGTTTATAACACGTTATATTTCTAATGGTATTGTCGTACCTGCAATACAAATCTGATAATATACGTACGGGCTTTCGCAGTTATTGAGATTAAGTGTTCTTGTACTTATTATCGCTATACATGGGCTTAGATTTTGCCCCATTTTTTAAACACTTCTGTAATTACCAAAGATCCAATAGAGCAATTCAAAATTCTCAATTTTTTCATATTGTGGAATTTAAAACTCTCTTCCATTATCAAAATAAAATACAAACATCACAAACTTACACTTTAAACAAAAAAAAAACAATTTAGTACGGTTTTTTGAAACGTACGAAAAATAAAACACAAATGTGGTAACATCACTAACTCGAATTTGATAAACATAAACTTATACTTTATATCAACGTAGGATGTACTTTTATAAATTAGAGCTTTACCCATTCAACAAAACAACTTGTGAAAACACGAATTTAGGATACGAAACGAGTTGGTAGATCCCGGGCTTTTCCCAAAGTTCCCGGAAACCTTTTAACACTACTTTCCACAGCCTGGCATACAAGCTGACAGGCTACTTATGCATCACCAAAAAGTATACAAGTAGATCATACGTAACCGTCACAGAGAAAAAATGTCTCATGTGCCTGTAATGCGGAATCGTTAATAATAGAAAATGTTATAATTGTCAAAGAGAGAATCGATTAAATTCAACGCACAAAATGTACCCTTAATACCCTTCGATGCGACTCAATATTATTGTGTGACGTCTAATGACATGACACCATTATTTTTTCTGAACTATTTGTGATACAAGTTTTTCAGAAGACCCTTTCATAGAGATTTTTTATGTGAATAAAGTATAGCAAACTCGGATTCAGAAGTCAAAGTGTGAATTGTGCCTTTTCACATAATCGCAGCACAGTTGTCTAAGGAGCAGATAAATAAACTTTACTTGGCGTATACTTTTACTGAGATGTGTTCCTATCTCTATCTTACACTCGAAGATAGATAGTGCAACAGTGATAGCAATAGTTTAGCCAAAGCTCGTGCTCAGTAACTTTTATTTATCTCGACATGTCTTGGTATTAAGAAAATTATTGTATCTCATTTTAATTTATGAATTTGTATATAATAATATGGAGGCCAATTCGTAAAATTGATTATTAATTTCATTAAATGTTAAACCAGCATTCGAGCTTTTCATGAAATAGATGTATTTATTTCGTGAAGTGGATGGGTTAGCTTGGAACATTTCGTGAAATGATCAGTTTATAGATCTGGCTACAACATTTATGTATAGTTTTGTACTAAACTTCGGTACGTTATTGTCTTAAACATTCTCCAGTGCTATTAATATTAATTTACTGAACTGTATGTAAAGGATGTATAGGTAGTGAATTTGTTGTATATTGTATAATATATAAGATATGTTTAATGTTAGGTATAAGCCGGGTCTCCACTAGGCAACATTTGGCGCGCGACACGTGACGCTCAACATGTACGGCAACGCTGCCCAACAGCACGTGATGTTGCCAGCTGGCGCGCAACATGACGCGCGGCATGTTGTTTGTTTAAAGAGCATCGTTAGTTAAGCATAAATGAGAGTTTTTGCGTTTTTACATTTTGTTTGTTTTGTAGGTATTTTTTAACACACCAACTTAAATTTTATTATATTTATTTGGTTTTTTTTCTTTATGATGCATTTTTCGATAAAATTGTAACCACTGCCGCTAAAATCAACACAAGTTCCTCTGGCGACATGTTGGCGACGACTGGAGATGCGTAGACAGACAACGTTGTTCAACAAAAGTTCCGCGCTGACTTTCAACTTGTTGGGAAACTTGTTGTGCAACATGTTGCGCGTCAATTGTTGCCTAGTGGAGACCCGGCTTTAAGAACAGTGATTTTAACTGTTATTAAAATAACATTAAATAACTGTTTATTTTAATAACGTATTTCAAATGTTTTTTTTTTAATAATTAAATTTTTATTGTTTTTTTTTTATTGTATTATTGTTGTAATCAATATATAAAATTGTTTACTAAGTGATTTATATTTGTGATTATGTATCCAAATTACATAATGAATTTAGTCAGAATTTTACTTTTTGTGTCTCTACGGTCGTAGGGTATTTTGTATTTGTATTTCAAATTGATTTTCAACAAAGTTTGAGATTATTTTAAAATCCGTAATTTATGGACACAAGTGGACACAAGTTTTAAACTTAAAATTATTGCATTTACGCCATTTTGGGTGTTTATTTGGAGCTTTTTCTTTAGCTGATTATTTTTCTCAAAAGTTACTAAAGAAGTATTTATGTAAGTACAGACATATTTATTGATAAGTCTATTTTTTTTAGTAGAACAGAGCCCAAAATTGGCATTTCACTCATCATGAGTGTATGAGCTTAGTGACGCATTTTTATGACGCATTTTTTTTTTCTATGGAGAATTATTGTAACTTACACTTATTGTAACCTACAACTGCCAATTCAGAAACCGCGTAATATAAGGGATATTACGTGGTTTCACCTGCGATTAGTTATTGCACTGCTACCGAGAGTCGTAGCGTAGATTTAAAAAATTCTCCTAAAAATATGTTTGCAAAGAATATAGTTAAGTATACATGTAATAGCAACATTCCACATGTCCATATCATAGTGCAATTTAATAAACTTAACAGCATTTTTGTTGTCTGTAATCACACGATGACAGACAGCCATTTTTTGTAATCTGTGATCCCATTACTTTCCAAGAAATGGGCCAAAATCCTATAGTCGCCAGACAATTTGTTTTTTTTTAAGAGGGAGGGCAACGCTCAATATCTGCAATTGCGTTGCCTTTTTAAGAAAGTGTAGACTTGAATATTCTTTAGTTTTTTGCTATCTGCTACTCAGCATCGAGCAATAGAATGATTAACACATTTAGGAATTTAAAGGTTTTTTTTTTATAACTTACACAATGATAAAGGTGATTTAATATTACTTTAAGTATATATTTATCTTTGTATTATGTATTACCATATCACTCTTGTGTTGAGCCGCAAATTGTCAGACAACCATTAAATCTAGATCTGGCAACTCTAGGACGACAATGACTTGTAAATAAACTTGCTGCACTATGTCTTCAGATGTTAAATTAATATAACCAATTGTTACACTATTATTCTATTTTTGCCAGTATTTTGATGTAATATGTAAGTAAATATATTTTCAACGATAATTTTGTGTTTATTTTAGCTTTGCTAGTTTATTACTCATCTGTATTCTGTGTAATAAGTCTCCAACAATGAAATACGATAAAAAGGTCATAAATACATAACAAAATTTTATTATAAAGCCAAATATATTATAACAAAAAATAACAATCACAGATCAAAAAGTATATAACAAAATATAATATCCTCATGAATTCCACTACAATGAATTGTACTTATTTTTCTAATAACTAACTGACCGCTTACTTTGTGTCCGCAGCCTTAGGCAGACAGAACATTTACCTCGCCACAATAGGGAGGATAACAACATAAAAATATGGTAGGTTGTCTGATTAGTCCGTCTGAAAGACCGGCCAAAAATACCAGACACGTATTTTTTGCATGATCAAATTAATAAGAAAATTGAAAATACAAAGATACGAAGCAACAAAGTTACGCAGGCCTTTGAAGTCACTGTGCAGCAAAAATTGTACCAGATCGTGACGTCATGCGAAACTTCAACGCACGCTGCATCGTCGTATTTTTCGTTTAGAAAAAAGAAAAAATACGTGTCCAAAATTTTTTGATAATTTAACTGACGGACTAATTACTTTTTGTCGTCTCGCCTATTTTTGCGCCGCAAATGATCGCTTTTCACATGTCGCCCCTTATTGTTTCGGGCGTATACAATACAATACATGTATAACAAGCTGGTAAGTAATAGATGATATAACAACAAAATCTCTAATATTTACAACTTAAAACAACGGAACCTATAATTTTATTTAATATAGCGATTAGTTAATATAATAAACCGTTAATATAATTTTAAAATAACTAATTTTTATAAGCATAACATACATTAAATATAACATCGTTTGACATAACATACATTAAATATAAAAACCTTTGACATACCACTTAAACGATATAAAACTTGTTTAGTCTAATATGATGCAAACAAACTAAGATAGGTCTAGGATAGGTCCAATGTTTAATAACATATATATTAAACGTTACACCTAATAATTTTCGTTTAAATAAACGATATACATGTATATTAAACGTTAGACCAAATGATTTTCGATTACATAAACGATAGATTCGATCAAACAACGTTATACTAATTAAATTTTCGAATAAATAAATGTTAGATGTAAAGAAATTATATCAACAGTTGGTATATCTCACGTTGATTATATCTCGATAATAAAATAAAATTAGACCAAAGGTGTTTAAATACGTTATGAAGTGCACCCATAACAAGCAATTGCGGCCGCGAACAGATATTCAGGGACGATAAATGTGGCGCCACATTTACTGAGATACAAATGTATGCCCAATGTGCGGCATGCTTTAAGGCGCTTGAAGAATAATAGTAATAGTAATTTCTAATGCCTTGCTCGGCAAGGTCTTGTGGTTCTTCGTGTCTCCGTGAAGGTCCTCGTTCTTTTTAACCAGGTATTCTCTCTTTCTGCTCTGCGACTTAAACCGTCACTGTAAGAACTCTGAAGTCTTACTAAGCGCACAAAGGGACCTGCAATTAAATATTTATCATGTAGACCAGGTAGTGTCCACTGTTGACATTTGTACTAAGATCTACTTTTACTGTTGCACCAGCTTGCTTAGGGAGGAAAACTTGTTTGGATTGTTATCATATTAAGTACTAGTTTTAAAGCACTTCGTTAGGCTGATTATAGCTGTTAATCATATCCTAACAAAAGTAGTTGTTTTTTTTTTTGTGGATGGGAAATCATCAAATGACTTCTTATTGTCAGACTTTTACTGACTAAAACGTTCCTGGGCCGCGGTAACTATCAGAACTATGCCGCAACAAGTGCAACAACGGTTTTATGTATGATTTAAAGTTACTATGAATAATTGTGTAAATATATAAGAGCTGTTGTACCTCGAGGATCCTGGTTTTGTTTGGAAGGTAGGAGTACAAGTTCTCGACTCCTGACTTTCGCAGGAGTCGCCCGCAGTGACGCGTTGTTGATACCAGAGTTACTGCTCGCGTTGTGAGACCGCGTCCGCTTCGTGCTTGGCATGTCGCTGTCATGTACCATCGACCTCTTTAAACTCTTCGGTGACTCAGAGCTAGACGACGAAATATTATGTACCGTGCTCTCATTGTTTTTCTTTTTGACAATCGTCTGGCTCTTATTTCTGCTGACTATAATATTGCGCGAAACTATACTTCCTTTTTGACGTAAGTTGTTTGTACGTTTTCTTATATCACTAGGGTCTTTTTTAACGTTTTCTGGTGATATTAGTTTGTTTGCATTGTTTTGACTTTCTGTTTCTTTTTTCTTAGACCTAGTAGTAATTTTGGAAGCTAATGTAGAATCTAAGCTATCATCTTTATGGGTATTTTTTTGCGATTCCATTTTATTTCGGACAGAATACTTTGATTTTTGCTTTGTATTCTGCTTTTTAAGTTTTTCGACGTTTACTTTTATCCTTTCCTGAGGGTCCTTACTTTTACTATTGTCTGTTTTATTCCGCGATGAATTTTCTTTCTGTCTTTTACTTCGCCTTCTTTCAATTTTATGCAATGTTAATGGTTTATTCCTAACTTTTACAGATGTTTGTTTATAATCAGGTTTAATTTTGTTCTTTGGATTTTTCAATTTATTTACAGTGTTTTTACTTTCGTTTTCAGTTTTCATAGATTTGATCGTCCTGGCAGTTGTTTTGTCGATTAACGTAGTTCTGAGTCTAGATTTCACGTTAGTTTGTACTTGCTTTTTTGTAGAAACTTTTCGTCCGAATTTATATTTTGACTTGCCAACTTTTCTGTCAGTATCATCATTTCCTACTTTTTTTTTATTGTTGTCTTCATGGCTATTAACATTCTTTCGTGACATACTGAGGTGTTTGTCTTCCATTGCAAATCTTTTTAGCCTTTTTATATTTTCCATTATAATTTCTGGGTCTATTTGATCCTCTACTACTTTTATGTATCTTGATTGTAACAAAGAGTTAAGATATTTATTGGTATTCTTGCCATAACGCTCGGGTACTTTACGTTTGCGAATTATAACTCTCTGTGGCAACTTTTCTATAATTTCAGGATTAGTAAGATCTCCTATTCTATCAATTGAAGGTTTTTTCCTGGACCGGCGTAAAAACCGATAAATCTCTTCGAAATTATCGTCTACTTGTTCTATCTCACTAAAGCATTCTTTATATTTCGGTTTTGGGTACGACATTAGATTTTCTGTAATTTCATCACTATCTGGTAGATCGCTGTCTGTAAATGTAAAAAGTTTCGACTTTTTAGTACATTCTTCATCTGACGATTCACATATATCTGTAACGTTTATTTTTCCCTCGCTGGGCAAGTCTTTGTTATTTTCATCTTTATCTTCTTCACAACATGGCACGACTCCAACTATAATATTTTGTGTGGCGTTATTAAAATGATCATCAACTTCAATCGATTTTCTTTTATCTGTTTTATCTTTAGGTATTAGTTTAGGGTTACCTTCAATACTGAATTTTATTGGAGATTGAAATGCCAATTTAAATTGGTCTACGGTTTCGTCAAAAGTTTTCCTATTATGTTTATCTCTGTTCAGTACCAGCCCCTCAACCCCTTTGATTTGTTTTGGTTGATCTTCCAAATCATCGATTGACACTATTTCTGTATCCCATTTGTCTGAATTCGGACTTCCTGCAATATTTGATAGTCTTGCGTTTTCATTTAGTAGTGATTCGTCTTGCAGTATGTTCTGGGAATAATCTTTAAATCTTTCGCCATCTTTGTCATAACACAAGAACTCTTCTTTAGCCGTATTAATTTTTTCTTTTGTTTCTGCTTCACATGGACCATCTGGCATTGTTTTGTTAATCAAACTTTTATTTTTGCGATTAATCGGCACTAATTTTGTTTAGAGAGGTTTCGCGTGTTAGGTATATGTATTAGAACTTCCTTATTGTGTTATTGTTTTATTATTTCATTTATTTTATACAAGGCTTCGGGGTACTCTTGATGTACATTCAGCTTGTATCGGTGGCTTGTTATCCTAGAACATAACAGTATAATCATTAATCAGCAGTTAGTAATGAGTAATGTTTGTTTAGATAACTAATTAGTCATGCACTTATGTCGGAACTTAATTTTCAATAAGTATACTATTATTTTAGACCTCTATTCCACTGCCGTTTTTCCAACGTCTTACTTTGGCATACATATATTAACGACGTTCGACTTAAAAGATATAAGACGTTGAAGAAACGCTAACGCTAAAAACGCTAGTAAAATAGCGGTCTCTTTGATTTTAGTATGACCAAACTCCAAACGGTAAAATACAATACCTACCACGCTCGAATACAGACACATAAACTTTAAAAACAATAAACGATAAGCAAACATACTTAGTACATATCAGCCGTATAGATACGGAGCGCAGACTAATTATACCAATTTTTTTATCTTTCATAATATTGAGATGTTGGATTCTGAAAAATATTATATTTCCTATTGATAAAACATGTAATATGACATCTGGGAATACCGAGGGGAATCTTAAAATTACTTGGAATCTCCAAATTAGGAGTCAACTGATTTACAATAATAACATCTGAAATCGCCAATTAGTGTCGGCCAATCATGGTTACTAATGTTCATAGCTCATATCTTCTCTGTTTCGTCTTGAAGTGGGACTACATCTACAATTTAAGAGTTTATTTGTAATATCAAAATTGCATCTATTTACCCAATACATACACCATGATAACAACTTTTCGAAATAATATATCTGTCTTTTTATCCTCCAAAATTGCTGGATCGACTTTGAGGGGAATTTCACAGGCAGATCAGATAGCTACAGTTAAAAGGAGTAAATTACTTTGGTAGAGTTGCGAAAAAGAAGAGAAAATCGCTTTTTGCACAGAACTTAGCTTATCACGAGTAAAACCCTGAACTGCTATGGATTCGCTGAGTTCGTAATAATAAAATATTGGTGATGAGGCTCCTAAAGTTTTTTGCATCATATAAGGTAGCGGTGGGCAAAGCATAAGCGCGTTCTACATTCCTACCGTGTCTTATAACTGGGACTACATGACTCTGTTACCTAAATATACACGCTTGAATTTTATTGTGGATCGATAACTACTGAATTGGTTTCGGTTCCATTCCTGTCAAATATTTAATATAAGTATACTTAACTAGCTGTCCGCGGTTTCTCCCGCGTTATATCAGATTTTTGGTTACTAAAAAAGAAGATAAAAAGTATTATATGTCCGTCCCCTGGACCTAAGCTACCTCCCCACCAATTTTCAACCTAATCGATTCTGCCGTTCTTGAGTTATAAAATGTGTAATTAACACGACTTTCTTTTATGTAATTACTAGCTTTTGCCCGCGGCTTCGCTCGCGTTAGAAAGAGACAAAAAGTAGCCTATGTAGTAACATAGGCTCCATCTCTTCAAATATCTCCACTCAAAAAATCACGTCAATTCATCGCTCCGTTTTGCCGTGTGAATGAATAAGTACCTTATGGTTAAAATTGGGTGTGTCTGGATGTCTTCTCATCCAGAAACCCCCATTTCAAACTATTCTCCTAAATTATTATTAGAGCTTGTTCGCTTCCGTTGAAACTATACTACTCCGTATTCCGTCGAAAGTATACTACGTATACTTTATATTCAGTAGGCAATACTTAATATCGATCTGAATTCAAAAATGTCTCATAACAACAAAACGAAGGCCGTCCTTTTCTTTCAATTGCACTTGAATTAGGTGAAAATAACTTGAGTTGTTGATAAAATAACCTTTCAACGACCAAGCGACAGCCGGCTATTGGGCTGCCATTGTTTTTCTATTGTGTCTCTATCTAGTGATTGATACGTTATTAGAGACTCTCTAATTACGTGTGTTCAAAGGTTTAACTGATTTAACGTCATACAAATGTGTTTGATTATTAGATAAGTAGGTAGGTATATAGAATTTACTTGGGTGATACATTTGTAATAATTATACCAACAAAATATTATGGTAAAAATTGATTGTCGATCACAATTAAAATATTTCGATTAGCTAAGTATTTGACTTAGCTAATCGAAATATTTTCGTAAAGCATCTAAGTGTTCTTTCAAAATAATTGCAAGGTACTTACCTCTATACGCTATTGCTAGGTACGTGAATATTTTAATAATCCTATTAAAGGCTAGCTAACGAAAGAAACTTCTTACGTTGATCGAAATTCACATAGAAAATATGATTATCTTATTATTATCACACCGCAAGGTAAATGCCTCTCCTCTCCTCAAGACGGAATGAATAGAAAAAGTTACATTGGTATTTATTCGGATTCGAACCCTCAATCTTCTAGGTACATGGGAGGCGACGTTGTAACCACTAGGTCCACATTAAAAATATGTATAATTATTGTTATCATATTATCAATTCAGCAGTTAAAACAATCTTTATTTATTTAGAGGTTTCTGGTTATAACTTATGTCAGCCCAATTTGGCAAAATACCTAGTTAAGTTTTAGCCGTCATTATTTAGTCTTATTTCCTTAGGGCAAATTAAATTAAATAATCTCTTTTATCGTTATAACAATAACATATTATACATTCATTACATTAGAGACACAAAATACATAACATTAAAGCATTGCCTAGCCTGAAAATGAATTATGTAAAATCAATAACACTAATTCCCAAGTCAATAAACCTTTCAACGACTAACCGACAGCCGGCTGTCGGGCTACTTTTGTCTTTCTATTGTTTCTCAAATCACGTGTGTTCAAAGGATTTATTAAAAGTGTGATCAGTTGAAAAAAAGATACATATACGCACCGGATTACGCGATTTCTTGTATTAAAATTCCTCTCCAGTATAAACACTCACGCGTGAAATAAAACTTAATAAAATAAAACTGTTTTTATCACATTGTCACTCGTGAATAAATGATGGACACGTTCGCTCTGACTCACGTTTATTTTGATAATGCCGGCGGACGCACGCGCCGCTAGCAAAAGCAATGATTGGGAATTCCCCAGTTGCATATCTGAATTCGTCGTCCAAGGTCGGCCACACACGTCCAGTTTCGTCCAGGAAGACCGTGTACAGGCAGCCTTATTTAAATGTACAAGTAGAATATTAAAATCACTTTTCTACGTCATATTTTTTTTTAAACTAACTGCAATCGTTCATTTCCCGATTATCTCTGAGAAGAAGGATCATTATTCCTTTTCAAGTCTCGACTTTCTTCGGGGTCCAGACTTTGGGTGACATGAAACGACATAGTTTGCCAAAGGACTTGACTTGAATATATAACGTGTGTGGTATAAATTGATTAAAGTATCCAAGCCTTATGTTGGTACTACGGCGTACAGAATAATTCGATTTCTTTCTGTTTGTATGCATGTCAGTGTCACTAAGCTCCTATACGGCTGGACACAATTTGAAGGATTTTTTTTTAAATTTTATTGAGTTCCTAGACGGTTCGTACATATAGACTCGATAGGTGGCGCTGTAATATTGTTTTAAAATAAGTCTATTGTTATCGAACAGCTAGCAGGTAGGTAAATAAAAAACGCAAATAAAAATTAAGACTATATTATACAATAATAAACAACAATCATAGAATGATAATATTACAAATGCGTAAACTATGATTACAGCTATCCAAAATAATAACATCATACAATAATAATTACCATACATTCACTCGAGTCAAGAAATTGTTCAATGTCTCAAATATTCTCATTAATTTCTTTGAATAAAAAAACTTATATCTAAACAACACATTTAACATACAAAAACGAGTTCAAATAGCGTTTTAACAATCAAATTATTCATATGGATTAGTATTACAATAATATAAATTAGTAACTGGATTATTGCATTGATTATGATTTAAAAACCTAAATAATCTAAGATGGGGTCTCGACGATCAACATTTATTAATTACATTGTACAATATCACAAATTGTGCTATTTTTTTAACAGTTTGGGTTAAAAGTTCGACTGGGCCCCGCGGCAGCACTAGCGTTTAAATGTTATGGTTACGTTTAAATGTTTTAATTCCCCTTAGGGTCAAATTTTCAAAATTTCTTTAGCTTTGCCCTAGCTCTATTAACTTGGTTTTAACGTCTGATATCTGTCAATAAGTCAGTTCTCTTTTGTGAATAGACATTTTTAATGACTCGCTAGCTGCACATTTGCCAGATGTGGACGCACCCTAAAATATGCAATGATTGATTAGTTTGATTTCAAAGGTGATTCAATAATCCGTACTAATATTATAAATGCGAAAGTATGTAACTCTGTATGTCTGTCTCTTCTTTACGCCAAAACCACTGAACCGATTTGAATGAAATTTGGAACATATATAGTCTGGGACCCGAGAAAGAACGTAGGATAGTTTTCATTCCGGATTCCCGGTTACATTCTCGGAACTATTCGCGGGCAAAATGTTAGGAATTCATGCATGATCTTCAATGTAAGTCAGAATCAACTCATAAAATAATATCTAAATCCAGAGTGGTAAGAATTGCGTTATATAGTTATTTATTCAATGTAGGGCCACAGATTCACTTTATACACTATACTAAGACCGAGATAAATACATATTAAGGAACACGTACTTAGGCACAGCTATGTTCGTCTCTATGGCATTCTATCGCAGTTATAGTGCGACAGTAACCTTATTAAGCAACGATCATTTGCCTCGGTCTATGTATACAAATATGAACATTACAGCTGTTAAAATGAGATTCATAATCGTATGCACCGCTTATTCATATTCGCTTATACGAATACTTACATTATTGCTATAAGAATAAGTTTCATATTCGTATGTCACGTTTACTAATCAAAGTCAAAGCGAAGTGTGTGAATCTTGACCTAAACATACAACCTATTGCAAATATTAATTTATTTTATAAATTAGCATGCTACTAATATTATAAATTATATATATTATGTGTGTGTGTGTGGGTGGATGTTTGTTAATCTTTCACGCAAAAACTACTCAGCGGATTTTGATGAAACTTTACAGTAATTTAGCGTATACACCAAAATAAGATATAGGCATAACATCACGCTATGACCTACAGTAATAAAAATATGATGTAATGAGGTGAAACCGTGGGGGACAGCGGTTTAGATTATTCAGAAATGTGTGGACATTATTAATTTAGCTATAATTGTTTAATTCGTACCTACAAAGGTTTTTATTTTGTCTAAATTTCTGACATTGGTGCCGATTCTCTTATACACTAACTAACGTAAATTTAAGTTAGGTACATCTTTCTCTTTCCATTTAATTAAGAATAAGTACAGAAGATAACATTTTAGTTAAGTCCTGTCAAATGAAGACAATTTAGACGCGATTAAAAACATGGCGTCTAAAAATGCGCCGATTTTCTTCATACGCTGTCTAATTTGACAGGACTAAACAAATGTATCTTCTGTCCTTTTCTTTAAGAAATGGAAAGAGAAAGATGCAGTTAACTTAAATTTAGTTAAAGTTAGTGATCAAGAGAATCAGCACCATTAACCATTCTTTTAGTTTTTTTTCTTAGAGTTTCAGTATGATGAATGGCAACAGCCGGATCACGTTACGCCAATCATTATTTATATTGAGGGCTGGTTGACGTAGAGAACTGCATCTAGTTTCCCTAGCTTGATCCTAACAATACGATGTGATGTGTTTTTAAAGCATTTTTAAAGCTACTCTTTTGGCTGCTAACAGTTTTTATTATCTATTATAGTCTAAACGACTGTTTAATACGATTAAAAGGTTTGTAGACTATTCGACCTGAGTTAAAAAAATGTCTAAGTATGTAGGGTAAGAACATTAATTTACCATGCAAACACCGTATTTACAAATAATCTGACGCCTTTAAATGTCTTAAGGGCATTTTTAACACAAATTCGGCCGAAGTCAGAGTTTATACGTTATTTCAAATTCAAACATATTTAAAATGGCAGACATGCGAAGTTCTGACAAAAATTTTCTTTATGCATTTAAAAGGTTAATTTCCTCATGTAAAATCTTTACAAAATAACACCATAAAAATAACTAGCAGCTGAAAGCAATAACGGCCGCATTCGCAATGTCAAGAAAAGTAGACACTAATCTAATAATGTACTCTGCACACATTATTCACAATTTTAGACAAGTCATAATAAAAACTTAAAACTACACATCAAAATCACTTTATTTACATGTATTTCAGAGCCCGTCTGTATACACAATACATTATCTTTTAAAATCATATTGCTTAAGTTTTGTACCAGAGATATTTCGTAAGTAAATATTAAGTATGCTGCACCGTCAGATATAATTTAAGTTTTCATTAACACCGATGGACATATTCAAATTAAATTCAAATTAATTAAAGAACGAATTATTTTCTACTTTAATTATTATATTTAAAAAAAACATCCACGGGTTTTCATGAAAACTGAAATTATATAATTATGACGACTCTGCATACAGATCAACTTAGCTGCTACAGTAACGGTCAATAATGCAGTAGCCCTTTTGCTACTCCATTTCTGTCCGTGACTGTACATGCTACAAAACTACGGGAACGTATTGCTGGCTATTTCAAGTTTCTGCCGCAATACTCCACCGAGGATGAACTCCGTGGACACGACAGTGGCGCCTCGCTTCCTCAAAGCTGGCCAAAGACCGTTATCCTTGGAACAAGATACACAGATCCAGTTCGGACCACCCTCCTTCCACGTACCGCCGGAACATTCTACTATCACTGAAATAAAAAAGAAACAGTTTTCAATCATTACAGTTCATTACCTAATCTATAGATTTCAATCAATGTCGGGTGTTTTACATCATTCATAACTCGATAACAGCGGGACCGATTCCAGAATAGCATTTATAATTACATAAACATTGGTATACATGATAATTATGATAAAAAACATTTTACAATACACCCCCATCTCTGAACCGTAACAGGAACGAAACACGCGACAAAATTAATATGGTAAAAAAAAATCAAAATTCAAAGCATTTATTACCCTTAGACCATTTACAGGTACTTATGAATTGTCAATGAGTCGGTCGGTTAGTCAGAAAAGAAAAGTGACGCTAATTGCCTGTTCCAAAACGTAGATCTCTATGGAGAAGAACGAAGATCTCTATGGTATAGTATACTAGTAATTACAAAATGATATTTATTTTGTAAGTTGGTTAAATATACGTTTATTTTATTTTCTGCTTATCTTAAACGAACGATGGGGCCATTGTTTCCTAGAAAAGAAACACCCGAAACAAAGTCAAAGATATCTAAGAGAGTCCAACTCACATTTCATCTCCGCTGCGTTCGGTTGCACGCTCGGCGTGGACGATACGTTGTGCCCTTTCAAGAAATTCCTCTTGCCGGTCAGTGTCTTCTGTAAGCTGAACTGAAACCGCTTCTCTGCTGACTCGTCATTTACCAAATACAGCCAAGGATCTGTAATTCAATATTTATTGTTGTGACGTGTGTAATGCGTATTTACGATTATAACTCAACAACTTTTATTATGGGACTAGCTTTTGCCCGCGACTTCGTTCCCGGGGGATTTCGGGGATGAAAACTATCCTATGTCCTTTCTCGGGTCCCTGACTATATCTGTACCAAATTTTATTCAAATCGGTTCAGTGGTTCAGATGTGAAGAAGAGACTGACAGACAGACAGAATTAATGATGTCACTCTTAGCATGTCACTTACCGACAATGATGTTGGTATCAGCACAGGCCTGTACCCAGCCGGGGCCCACGATGGGCCGCCCGAGCCCTACGGCGCACAGCAGCTTGAACGTACGCTTGATCTGCATCGTCAGCACCATCGAGCACTCCAACACGTCCGTCACTATCACCGCTCCTGTTTAACAATTGAATATACAATTTATTATTTAAACCTTCGAACACACGTGATTTGAGATACAATAGAAAGACAATAGCAGCCCGATAAGGCTAACGCTTGGTCGTTAAAAGGTTAATATTAACTATTTATTATAAATTTATTTTATGCTTTAGGCATTAAGACCGCTAGTGTACATTTACGCATTAAGAATAAATAAAAAATTATAAATATTTTAATTGAGGAGTCTTTTGTTATCCTCTTTATCATGTTAAGTAAACTACACACATCAAAAGTGTCTAGGGATATTTTAATTAAACCTAAATAACTAAAATTCTATTAACTTCTCTTCTCTGAAGCATATTTCAGGCATGCTCAATAGGATTTAAGTCAGGGGATTGTGCAGGCCGGTCTAAAGCTTGGATAACATGCTGTTGTAACCAACTTGTAACGATACGCGCCGTATGTGGACGGGCATTGTCGTGCATTAGCTGGAAATTTTGTCCCATTTGCTGTTTGTGGGGCAAGATTACAGGCTCTAGCACCTCATCTCGGTATTTTCGAGCAGTCATATTGCCTTGTATCCAAACGAGGTCCGTTCTACCGCCGAGACGAATTCCTGCCCAAACCATAATCGTGCCACCTTAATATGCATGAACTTGTTGTGGGTGCTGCAGTCGATTCCAACGTCCAGGTTTTCTCCAAACGCGTACTCTTCGCGAATCAGGATGAAATCCAAACCTAGATTCATCAGTGAAAAGCACAAGTGACCATTGAGAATGGTTCCAGTTTTCGTGTGCAATAGCCCATTGTAATCTTCTTCCTCGATTACCTCTCCTTAGTGCTGATACCCAAAATGGCCTACGAGCACGTAGATTGACTTCATGCAGTAGCCTTCTCCAAGTTTGACCGCTTACCAGCAAACCATACTCTCTCTGTAGCCTTTGAACCAATTGCATCGCCGCTGCATTTAGTTGACTTCGTGCAGCATTTACTATGAATCGGTCCTGTACATGTGTTGTAATGCGTTGAGGTCCTCGGTGCCGTTCCACCACTTCCTCCGTGACACGATAACATGACCAAAGCCTGGATATAACGCTCTGACTGGTCTTCATGGCTTCAGAAACGGCAATTATGGGACAGTATTCCACAACAGGATATTGACACCCTTGTTTTGAGTATGCAGAACCGCTGCAGATGTGTCAGGAGAGTCTTAGGTGGATCCACGGAATATTAATTTTAAGTTTTCAAGAATTTTTATAAAAAAAAATTATTGATTTGTTTAAGTTTTGATGTTTCAAAAATAAAGTTAAGATTGAAATTTTGTTTGAGTTTTTCCTCTTCTTTTAAGTTTTTTTTTAATTTAACTTTATCTAAAAGTTTATTATCAGATTAAATAGTCTATTAAACATTTGAGTATGCAGAACCGCTGCAGATGTGTCAGGAGAGTCTTAGGTGGATCCACGGAATATTAATTTTAAGTTTTCAAGAATTTTTATAAAAAAAAATTATTGTTTTGTTTAAGTTTTGATGTTTCAAAAATAAAGTTAAGATTGAAATTTTGTTTGAGTTTTTCCTCTTCTTTTAAGTTTTTTTTTAATTTAACTTTATCTAAAAGTTTATTATCAGATTAAATAGTCTATTAAACAAGGTTTATTTTAATGTGTACATGTTTTAACAAAAAGTTAATAGAATTTTAGTAATTTAGGTTTAATTGAAATATCCCTAGACACTTTTGATGTGTGTAGTTGACAATGTAGTAAAATGAAAACATTAATAAACAAGGAGGGTTGGTCTGTGACTTTCAAAAACGTGACGGTATTTTCAACAAAGTTCCACAACGTCAAAAGATCAAACAACAATATCAAACAAAGTTATTAAGTCAATCTCAACCGACTGCATCAGAGTTTGTTGACGAATACGATAATGCTAGATTTTTTACAAACACATGCTAGATATACGACAGTTCATTGAATTTGTAGTCCATTTAAAAAAGGTTACCCATTCCTAATAAAAAAATAAGCACAAATTCTTACCCAGTTTTTCCAGTTTCTGCTTGACTTCTGCACTAGGGAATGCAGTCAACAATACATGTTGAGTCTTCATTACTCTCGCGGGAGTCGCCCGCAGTGACGCGTTGTTGATACCAGAGTTACTGCTCGCGTTGTGAGACCGCGTCCGCTTTGTGTTTGGCATGTCGCTGTCGTCTACCATCGACCTTTTTAAACTCTTCGGTGACTCAGAGCTAGACGACGAAATGTTATAAACCGTACTCTGCTCATGTATACTCTTTTTCAGAATAGATTTCGGTGCCTTCATTGTATCATCGGTTTTCTCTTTGGCCATCTGCTGTCTTCTACTTCTTCTGATTTCAACCTCAGGAGACACTGATCTTTCTTTCTCTTGCTTCTTATGTGTACGTTTTCTTCTGCTATCTGTGTCTTTTTTAATGTTCTCTGGGGATACAGATTTCTTTGCATTTTGACTGTCGGTTTCTTTTTTCTTAGACCTAGTTCTTCTCGTAGTTGCTCTGGAAGATGTAGAATCTAAACTATCTTCTTTAGTAGTATTTTTCTCCAAATCAGCACTCTTTCGGCCAGATGACTCGGTTTTTGACTTTGTTTCCTTCTTTTTAGGTTTTTCAATTTTAACTTTTATCTTTTCCTTGGGTTCCTTGCTTTTACTGTCTGTTTTCTTCCGCGATGAACTTTCTTTCTTATCTTCTTTCGTAATTTCAGGGCTTTTAGAATCTTTGTTGGTTTTGCTTTTTCCAAATGTTTTAAGCCGTTGTATATTTTCAGTGATAATATCTCCATCTATTTGATCTTCTTGTTCTGTAAAGTAACTCGACTTTAATATAGTAGAGTTACTTTTACTAACATCGCCACCATTGAGTAGTTTGAAGGTTGGTTTACGCTGGCGCGTAATAATTCTTTCTGGTAACTTCTCAATTTCAAATGTTTTAGTAAGATCGACCTTTGGAATGGGTTTAGTTCTCTTCTTACGCCGTAAAAATGGAGTGACCTCTTCCGAACAATTTTCTGGTTCTGATTCACTGGATGATTCTGTGACTGCAGATCTCGTGTGCGACATCATACTCGATTTTATTTCTTGGCTATCTGGAAGATCACTGTCTGTGAATATGAACTTTTTTACCTTTTTGGGAGTACTTTCTAGATCAGATGCAGAGGAATGACTTGGCCCTTTTTTTAACTTTGCAACATTGGCATTTCCAACGTCATTATTTTCTAGCCCAGCTTTGTTTTTGACCGGACTTAAATCTCTTTCAATATATGTAAAGGGATCTTTAGCTTTATAATCTTCTACGGAACATGGCACGACCTCATCGTTTGCATCAGAAGCAACTACTAAACCATCTTCAGACTTTTCTCTTTGAGAGCACAGATCTTCGAAAATATCTTGCGTGGCGTTATAATAATTATCGTCAACGGCTAAAGGTTTATTTTTATCTGTTTTATCTTTGGGTATCACTTTTGGAATATCTTTACTTTTGATTCTTATTGGAGATTGTAGTGGTATTTTAAATGGGCTAACAATTTCATCAAAGGATTTTTTGGCCTGTGTGATATTTTCCGGTACGATCTCATCTACTATTTGTGTCAGTTGATCTTCAAAGGCAACGTCTTTAGGATTTGTTGGAACTTCATTAATAATTTGTGTAGGCATATCTTCAAATGCCAGTTGGATATTTTTGTCGTCATCTAAATCAATTATTTCCAATGGCACATTATTTTTCTTACTGGGCTTCACTTCAACAACGTCATCTTCGCAATCAGTAAGGTCATCATCCTCATTTACTTTCTTTTCCGGATTTTTTTGTGTCAATATTAAATCAACGTCTTCACAGTCTGTTGAACTGTCTGATTGGATTCTATTTACTCTCTTTGAAGGAATTTTATTATCTTTCATTAATTCTTTTTCTTTTTCGTTGTCTTTAGTGGTCGGTAGGGCGGGAATCACCTGAGTTGGTGCTATATTAATATCTTCACAATCAGTAGAACTATCAGATTTAACACGAGCAGTTCTCTTCTCTGGGTTGATTACCTCTTCAGTTTTTGCATGCTGCTTATTTTCTTTACTGGGTAATACCGGTATTTTCTGCGTTGGTAACATATCATCAGTTATATCTTCGCAATCAGTCGAACCATCAGAATCGATCCTTTTGTCTCTTTTACTAGCAATCGGATTTTCTGTGCTTTTAGGTGGTTCTATTACATTTTCCTTGAGCGGAATTTCGTCCTGTAGTATATTTTGCGAAAGAAAATCTTCTTCTAAGAGTTCACTATCAACATCATCAAACAACAACTCTTCTTCTGAAGTATTTGACTTATCTTTTGATACTTCAGCTGAACAATCTTTTACCGGCTTGTTCGTCAAATTATTTTTATTTCTATTAACACTTTCTGTTATATGGCTTTCATATCCAAATGGCTGGGTTTCAGCATTAAATATGTCTCTGTTGTTCTCCTTATTGTCTGCATAGATATCTAATTGCATTTCTTGTTGATCATCTATCTTTCGTACTTGTGGTAAATGATCTGTTGAAGGCACTTGTGTATCTAAACTATGTATAGAAGGAGAAATAACTCGTTCTGGCGGAATTTGGGTATTAGCAGTGTATATAGAATCTGTACTATCATTAGCAACAGGGTTCGGTGCTTGTGTATCCGCTTCATGAATATCATCAACAACATTATTGGCTGACTTCAGAGATATAAATGATTCATTCAAACTTGTGTTAGGATTGTCGATAAAACCTAACGAATTTGATTGCTTGGAACTCTTTTGATTGCTGTATGTCTTAGGAGAGCTTCCTGGTAGCGCCTGTGTTTTACTATTATTTAGTTTTATAAACGAACCGCTAGATAATCTTAATTTCCCACCTATCGGTTTTGACGGCGTGACAAAAGAGTCGTCCTGGAATACAAACATTATTGTTGATTTCTAGACGAATGTAATGAAATCAGGCTTATTTTGCGGCGTAGATTTCCGCAGTTAATGGTTATGCAAATATAATATTTAAATTGAAGCCAAACAATTGAATAAACATTTTTGTTCAAAGCCTCTTCTAAGATGTAGTAGTCAAGCGCAAATTAAATAAATAAAAAACAACCATAAGAAGCTCAGACACTGATTCCTGAACCTGATTTATATGAATGACTCTTTTGTTAAACTTACCCGATCACTCACATCAGGAGACTCTGGTATCACCGTCGTTGGTACCTTGTGTAGCTTTGACACGTGTTTGCTGACGACCATAGGTGTCTCTGGGATATCAATAGCCTGAGTCATGGGTAAAGCATCATCTTCCTCTAAAAGTCTAAATATACCAAATATATCACCAAATTGTACTGTGTCGCCGTCCCTTATAGGGTGAGGTATGTATGGTTGCAAAGTTTTCTGAAAAATAAATATCTTAGGTTTATTTCAGTACATGATAGGCTAGGGTGAGACAAGATAAATTAGACAATGTAGAGAGAAGAAAATACAGAAACAACAGTTGAATTGTGTCAAAGGCCAAGAAATGAACAAAAGAGATTATGGGCCGAGTTACACCGGAATGGCAGGGGCCGGCAGCGACGCGGCGAGCATTTTCAGTGTGAAATAATCTATATATAACTCGGGCCTATAAAAGGAACAAGAAAGAAGTACTTTATTTTATAGTCGGAAATAAAAATAAAAGATATTATTAGGTATTTTACATACATTATCCCTATAATAATATTGTGATGGACAAAAAAAAACAATAAATTGAAGTCAGGATACAATTGCATAAAGTTTTGTAAGGAAATATTGCTCAAGTATGATGAAAGACACTTACATTTTGTAGTTTGGTTTTGTTAGCTGAATCTAAGTCCATAAGCATGTACTCTCTACTATTTAATACATTTATTACAGCATGTTGCCTTGACACGGACTGCAAAAAAAAAAAAAAAACAAATTGGTACTTTTGAAATATGGGTTCTTTTGAAAAATAAACATAATGAATGTTAATAAAGATTATAATAAATACATAAAGTCTGTAAATTTTCTTTACCAAAACATTTCTGAAATCACATTTTGAGATAAATTTGCGGAAAGTTAGGACACTACATATTTTTTAAGTCACTAACAGTACAACTCAAATTCAAGTTGACAAAAAAGTGTTAATTTCAATAAAGATTTTTTTTATAATATCTTTATTTTCCATGTAAGTACAATTCGAAATTTCCCGCATGATATGCTATAACAGTGTCATTTTAAAATGTTTCTTTACTGTTTTTATGCAGCAACACCCAATAATGTGTCTTTGTTTTTGGCAATTTGCATTTTATGAATATCAGATAGCAGGAATTATTTATATAATAAGATACATTGTTTTCATATTAATTATTCTATTTGTAAGCAGTGCACACCAATGACTGTGAGGTGTCCCAAGATATTTATTTATAAAGGTCATGTCTGCATATTTTTGCACATTTCAACAGTCTGCCTTTTTCCCTGATATCTTCACACATCACTATCATATTAATCAGCTTATTAACATAAAACCTTAATTAATTTCTGCATCTAAACCTTCACCATGAATAACTTCATAAATTAGTGAAAACTGAAAAGTTGTAAGTTTTACAGTTCACTGAGTTTAAGCAGAAAAGGTGACTGAACACTTATGCCCTTACTAATAATCACTGTGTAAAGTTATGCAATGAATAAAGCCTGTGTAACCATACATTTTTTGACGTATAAACCTGTCATAACTTTATGCAGCGTTTATTAGTAAGGCGCTTAAATTGTAATAAAGTTGCCTATTGTTTTTCTTTGCATGTCCATATAGTTTCTTAGAATATGTTTTCAAGACCATAATAATCAGATTAAGTTTATAGTTAGGAAATTTCTCATTTTGATGACAGTTAAATATGTTTTATTTAGTTAATATCTTTGTTGTGCCTACAAAAAGTCCATAAATAATTGTTTAAATCAAAACACCCCCAATCAATAAAAGTGTATAAATGAGCAGATGTTAACCATAACCAATATTAGAAGTGGATTATTAAATAGAAGACCATAACCCTGTTATTAAACACAATTCTTAAACCCTGTTATTTTTAATATTGAAATACATAGCTTGTGTGAAAGTGAAGACAGATTATAAGTTCTATTTTTATGCAGAACTTTTCAGAAATTTTGTTGCAAGAAAGCATGTGCATTTCATATTAGATTTACTCGCTGGTGAGTTAATATTTGTTTCTTATAAACTAAACACCCAACTTGACCAATGCAATAACCAAATACCTGACTTGACGCGGGACAAATCAAGGCGCAAAGTTACTTTAGTAAATAATTGTAAAGTACTTACATTCAAATTAAGAATGATACTGCATGTTTGAGGATCTCTGCCTATTTTATTAGGACCTTTTAACACGGGGTGTTTCGCTCCACATATCCCCAGGAAACCAATCTGAAAGCATAACATTAGGGTGCTGAAAACTTTAAACTTAGTGAGGGCTTGAGTTGCACGCAATTAAACAAACTTGATTTTTAGAGACTTTAATGAACTTGATAGTGTCTCAAAATAGTGAAAAACAATCCAAAATTTCAAAATAATATCAAGTGATATCTCGAAGTAACAGCGTAATTTGGATTTTTCGATAGAGCTGGCTGAAACCAATATTGCAGTTAACACAAACCTGTTCCGGGCAAGTCCTCTCCGTATGGGTATCGTATAGTTCCTGTGTGCACTCCAACCTCTGGGTGCACTCCATTTTTCTCTATTTCATTTCAATTATTAAAGACTGAGGTTAAATTAAAGTAAATAACAAATGCTTCACTTTCGCGCTTGATCGTTTCTTTCAGATTGTTTGTGCCGCTTGTTTATTTTCCCGTAAATATGTTGACATCGATATTATGACAGTTGACATTTGCGATGGCAGCAGCAACTTATGCCGGATTTACATTACGAAACAAGTGTCATGCATGATAAAACTAGTTTCGTGAAACTAATTTTAGCACACGTGAAACTTCTTTCGTTTAAAATATGTGTCGTCAAATTATCCTGTATCGCGGAGATAATGACCCTGTCAAAATCAAAGCTGTATGATTCAAAACGTTGTTGTAGAAATGATAAAATATAAAAAAAAGTTATCTCGGAAGTAGTCTTTACTACCGAGATAACATTTTTTTGAGTTGGTGGATTCGAGGTTGGGTTGAAAAAAAAGCATTACAGGTGCAGTCCAACAAAAAAACACACGTCCACACGTCCACTCTGCGCAGGTGCTGCTGTGGCGACACTAATTTCGCGTCGCATTTACATGATGAAATTAGTTGCATGGTTGCATGACATTAGTTTCACAAAAAATATGCGCATAGCACGAAATTAATCCAGTGTCACAAAAGTAATGTATGCATTGTAAAACTGAACGTTTACACGTGAAATGACTGGTCAAATTAGTGTTATAAAACTAATTTCAATAAATCCATGGACCTATAAAACAAGCGGACGCCGTCTCATTAAACTACAAATGAAGCACCCATAGTATGTCAGTGCTCCTATATGGACAAGCTAACACGCACACATCTACACCATAGTATGTCGGCCGTCGGCTATTACGCTTCGAACTGCGCTCACGTGATGTTCGGTGTTATTTTTGCTAATATATATTTAGCTATGCCTTCATGTATTGTAAAAAGTTGTTGATACCATAGTGGTTCAATCAATAAAAGCCACGACATCACTTTCCATCACTATGCATGTCATTTTAAACTTATTTCTCGATTTTACGTAAGTAAATTTTATCAATCATGAAATCAATCAGTGTTGCTAGTATTTCAAGTTACAATTTATTTTTAAAAGTGGGAGATTTACATATTTTTGTTACTATTTGTATATTGCAAATGATGTATGAAAACTTGATGAGGTAAAAATAATAAGGGATCTCCCCTCGTTTTCAAGTTGATAAATTCCACATGTGACTGTTTCTAGCCTACCCAAGGCTGATAAAATTTTCGATTTTCCTAAATATAAAAATTAGTGATGGGGAAGGCTTCCCCCGAAGGGGAAGGAACCGCGCCCCTCCTCCGCACGGTCCTGTAGAGCTCGTCCCAGACTGGACACTCTCCCACCATTTATACTTTGAAGGAGAGGTTTAAACTTTTTTTATTTGTTGCACATGCGAGATGGTGGTCCGAAGTTATTTTTAAAGATAAAATAACAGTATATAATGAAAGAGAAATCAGTACTTGCTAAAAAAAACTAGTTAAAATTATAGTAAACGACAAAATATTATTGGAATAGAAAATAAAAGAGCTTTAATTAAATACCTAACCGAAAAATACCTAAACTTTTGTTTCACCACATATTATGTAAATTAGAAGGAATTTCTAGATGTGTCGATAACAAAAGACAAATCTACAAAAATTTACATCAACAAATGTGTTTGTAAAACTCTGTTAATTTAAATGAGTTGCAAATATTTTTAATATCCAATGTGATTTATTTATTTTACCTTTATATTATTTATTGTACCTTTATTTTAACAATATTTGTTACTAAACTTAATAAAGTTAATGGGAGATCTTATTGAAATATTGTTTAAAAAATGGGTAATTTTCCTTTATCTGGCATCCCTTTATACACGCACACATAGTAATGACGCCGCCGCCCATTTGGTGCTTCAATTACTTTATATTTAAAGCTCCGTGCGGTTTTATTTAAAGGTCCATGTTTGAACGTCGGCAAACGCGTCTGAAGATGACGTCACATGCATCTTTGACGTGTAGAGGAGTCCTAAAGCTATTTTATGTTCTATTCCAATTCCAATAATACTTATTTTGTCGTTTGCTATAATTTTAACTAGATTTTTATTTTTAGCTGATATTCTTTTTTATTATATAATGTTATTTGATCTTTACAAAAGACTTCGGACTACCATGTCACATGTACAACAAATATCGTACAAATCTTATGATAGAATGTTTAAGCCTCTCTCCCAAATTTATTAACTTGATAACGAGGGGAGACTGAAATTCATCCCTTATTATTTTAACCATAGGTTTAAGCATAGGTTGATCGACCTACAGACGTATGACGGCTCGTGGTATTTAACTTTCATTTCAGTATTATGAACTTTCGGGATTTTGATAAATACCATCAGCTGAATTGGGTAGTTTTCACCATTAACCAATAAATGTTAAACACAATTCCTATAAAACCTCTATTAATATCAGCCTAATAAGTTCAGTTCATTTTCAATTTGCTATAAAATTTGATTTTTAGTTGTTTTGAAATCAATAAATAGATAGTCAACTGAGTTGTTATTTTAGTGACGTCATAACTCATCATTGCCATACAAAATCTATTGGAGAATGGCGTTTTGACAGCTCATAAAAAGTAAGTCAATTGATAATGGTGGAAACTACCGTATTGCCGATGCATCTGTCAGTTTCCTCGGACTCATCTGTGAACGTATAGAAGAGGCTTTATATGTACACAGATTTCATTGATTATCTTGACTATTTTGTTTGTCTGTCTGTCATGGCGGTGCCTGTCCGACTGTCATGTCTTTCATCTGCTGTCACTCACTATATTCCAGAATCCAGATTCCAGCCTTTTTTACACAGTTTTATAACTTCGGAAGTGTCTGTCTACCGCCGGCCGTCTTTGTTTTGCTAATTTGTAATTTTATGCAAAGCCAATGGCAATGATAGTGTGTTTCGAAAACATGTTTTCTTCTCTGTAAACCTGTAGATATTATCTTTGCAGGCGTGTATAGTTTAGGTAGTGCAACGATATATTTTTTCATAATCATCTTTTTTCTTTTCGTGTTCATCATGGGAAGTGAAAAAGATCGCATGTCGGATCCGGGCGATGGTGAAGATATACCCAGTGATTTCTTTGATGATTTTACGAAGGACGATTTTATGGAAGGTTTGAGTGTTATTGATAGTTGGGACGATGAAGATGGCACCGGCAAACGACGAGAGGCGCGCCGCCTCAACGTGGAGGCCCTCGACAGCGTCAAGGACCTTCGTGAGTTGATCGGAGATAATAAAGACGACTCAAAAATCAAAGAACCGGCTGTCAAATTCGATGATAAGTTTAAGTGGCGTAAAAGAGAATCCTCGCAAGAGAGGTCGTCAAGCAGCTCACGTATGAATGATTTCATCAAACCAGGGAGCAGGCGCGACCCGAGCAAGACTAACGAAGCCATCAAAAAAGACAAGGAAGTTAAAGTGAAAGAATATCTAGCTAAACATTTAGACTCGACAGATGATCTTCGACCTCCTGGCACAGAACTGGACGACTATTTTGATGAAGACAAATCTAAAGAACCCAAGAAAACACCAAAACGTGTAGTTGAAGAAAAGATAGAGCAACCTCAGCGGCAAGTGATTATAAAGGAGCGACATTACAAGGAGCCATTCCACCACAGTCCTCGTCGGCAGAGCCCTCGACGCATGAGTCCTCATCGCCATAGTCCTCGACGAAGACATAGTCCTCGCTGGAGTCCTCGCCGCAGTCCAGGACGCCAATACAGGCCTCGATACAGCCCTCACAAGTTCAGAAAACGATACAGCCCACCTCAGAGACGCAGTCCTCCGAGAAGATATACACCGCCACGAGTACGTGGACACAGCCCTCGACGGCGACGCAGCTCCAGGTCGCCAATGCGCCGCCCCTACGAGTCAAGAAGATCACGCTCTCCGAGATCTCGTTCCCCAATACGTACAGACAGTTTCCTTTACCCTAGTGACCCACAAGGTGCACCAGGCTATCCCCTCGATAATACACCCTATCACTCAGAGCCGGGGTCACTTTATACCGGTTCTGTGCAAAATGAATTTCCTGGAAGTGTTCCAGGTTATCCATATTCACAAGGTGTGGCTTATGGTCCTGGGTTTACTGCTCCATACAATTATGGTTTACAGCCAGTTCCTCCAGGCCTTATGCCTGAACCTGTACCTTTGCCGAGTATAAACCCTGTGCCGGCACCAGCTCTGAGTGTACACCCCGCTCCTGCCATGGTACCTGCTCCTGCTCCTGCCCCCGCTGTCTTGGAACATAAAACACCATATGATGCTTTAGCACAAGTAATAATATTTATAACCAAAATTGTTACATTATTTTAGTTTTAGCATTATAATTTATTAAAAATCTGAATGTTTCAGTTAGTAGCAGAGGGTAAAATTTCTCAAGAAGATTATTTTAAGCTTGCACCCAATAAAGGTAGGACTTTAAAATGCACTTAAATTAATTTTGTTATAAATTTAGAATATCATAATAAATTTTCAATGAAATCTGTGTCAACTTATTATTACAGGTGTAAGCAGTTGTATGGACCCAAAAACTATAACTGGAGGTGGGTATAGCATTTTGTCTACATATAATAGTTATGACAGTTAGAAAAAATAAAACAGTAAAATTAGCAAGTGTCGCAGATACGGTCAGGTTTAATATTTAAAACAATAAGTTTGATTGTATTGTGGGTATCAAAAATGAATATCTATTATCTACAGTGTAACTGGATGAAAATAGTGCTGCTTTTGTGCTTACAGTTATGTCTCGGTGCAGCCAAGCTTTAACCAAGCTAGAGAAGTTGCGTCTGCCGAATCACCTGATGATGAACAACCACATCATCGGTGCAGAACCCAAATCCCTAGAGTCAAAATTTTGTTCGCCGCTGAAGAGACAGGCAGTCATCGAGTTCAACTTCACGAAGACTAACGGACCAACTCTGGCGCAGCAGAACAAGCAGCTTGTGGAGAGCATCATCACTACTATTGGATTGGATAAGGTGGTGTCCAGATATAAGAAGAAATTGCCTAAGGATGTGAAAGATGTGGCTTGCCAAACATCAAAGCCATACTGTGACGTGTGTGAAATACGGGAGACGACAAAATTCCACGAAGTCGGCACAGCAGTGGAACCAGATTACTTTACCACATCTGTTCATACACAAGTTTTGGAGCAGGATTTAGTTAATTCTAAGTCTGTGTTTAATCCGAGTGGGAGTGTTGGTGACGGAGCCCCCATCTCTATCGCTCACCTGACTCCTGCGCAGTTGGTGTCGCAGCTGGCGGCGCGCGCGAAGACGTTGAAGCAGTCGTCGCCTGTCCCGCCCCCAGTGCATCAGAACCAGTTCGGAAGAAGAAACCCTAACTACGACTACGATGGGAGGGGTGGTGGTGGCCAGCAGCAGTATCAAAATTATGGCAATTATCGTTACTGATAGATTTTTAGAAGTCAATTGAGCAGAATCAAGTTTTGTAGAAAGCTGAGGTCAGCATGTATATTTTTTAAGAAGTAGCCTATCTAATAATAGTCTCAAATATTGTTTAAATTCTTTAATAAAAGCAAACTTCCATAGTATTCCGAAATTTATTGTATTTTCTTTTATTGTTTTTTCGAGATCTGAAAAGCATTTTTGTTTTCGGCTACAGTAACAAATGTTCAGTTTATGTTAGGTGTGTACCTACTTTAAATCGTAAAAAAATAAACTTATATTGTATGTACCAACATAATGATTTTGTATAATGCGAAAAAAAATTGCTAAAAGACTTGCAAAGTTGGAGTTATGTGTAGACTGTATACTTACTGTATCTATCTGTAACACATAGATTTGTATCACTTGTGTGCCCATAACAAAAACAGATGGTTCTTCGGATGTCCAGCCGAAAAGGATCTGCTTTCTTGGATTTGCCAGCGTAGTACGCTCCTGAGACTGAAGAAAATGAGCTGAAAGCAGAAAGTACTTCATCTCTCCTTGACACGGCTTCGAAGAAACACTGCTATGTTCCTGACAAGTCCTGAGACCAGCTAAAAGTAACAAGCGGGGAGTATCAAGATAGCGTGAAGTTACAGTAAAAATTAAGTGGGTGGTGGATATCTATACACGTCAGCCGTGTTGTCATGGCTTCGATAAAGGCCAGAGCAGATCTGGTGAAGCATAGCGTTGGAAATAATAAATGAATATTTCCCAAGAAGATGGCCGTAACAAAGAGGTTTTTGGACTTTATCCGTTTATTTTTACTGACAGTGTAAATCCACGCTGTGCGGTTTTGCCAGGTCTGCGCGGGCAAAGAACACATGCAGGAATAATTGATCAAGTAGTTTCGTCCGGGAGTGTCGGTATTGGTAGCTGGGAACCCAGTACCTGTTTTGGAAACTTGGCAGTGGTACTGGTCATGCCCAGTAAACCATATTATAGTGATAAAGACACTCTCCACAACACACATACTGCTCTACTGTCATAAAAAGGGGTAAACATTTATTTCTTTGTAAATGTAATGTGTTTTTGCATTCCCGAAAATATTTGACGTATAAATCACTTATCAGCATGTTTTTGAATATCAAGAAGTTTGTACTTTTAAATTGTATGTTTATATTGTGTGTAGCCTAAGGAATATTCGTAAAAATCGTAGTTATATTTCCCAACAATATATTGGTGATAGCTATTGAAATATCTGTTTTCTTGATAAAAAAAAAAACTGCCCTTTCTGCTACATAACAGACAGAGGCACTTTTAGTAATGTGGAAATGTATAAATGGGACATGCTGTTGACTGTACCTGCTGATGGTGTAAAGGGTGATCAATAAAATGAATTAATTATAAAATTGGTTTTATTTTGATTAGGTATAAATAGTATTCGCTATATAAATATAAGATTAACAAAGAATACTCATCCTAGCCTACTGTAGGTACTTGTGTTTATGAAAAGTAATCAAACTACATACACATGTCATATAATTTTCACTATCTCAGTCGCTAGATTATGAGTTTATGATACATTACATATTACATTGTATATTATCATTTGCCATTCAATGACTTCTTGTTACTAACAATGCTTCGTTCGATAAAACTCAAAAATACATAGGGTTCTACCTAACACACAGATATCACTGTCTGTCTGGTCTGCTTGTGACCATGGCAGGTGTAACCCTGCCGAAACGCCAAGCCAAAAATAAATAAAAGGTACGTGCGCGTTAAATCCCGAAAAGCGGTAAAAGTATAAATATGCAACGCGAAAGTTTAAAGTATAACACAGATATCAGTCAAACACATATATTGCATTACATCAAGGTTTCTCAAAGGTGGATTCTAAAATGGTTCGCACAAAAAGATGACGGCCAAATTGTTGGCGCGTCTCAAATTTTTTACTTGTTCCAACTGTCATTACTTCCTACTTTACATTCACCACTACACTCTCGCTACATACAGATGTGATGATGACATGCTTCTCATCCTCGAACTGATTCGGTAGATACACTTTAGTTAATAAGCATCTCTTCGCCCTGGCTGCTGCAGGCCTAGAGTCAAACTCTTGGCAACCACCGGATAGTCCGCTTAAGCAGAAATCAGCGTTAGCGAGCTGAACTGCGAGACGCCACATAAAAAAAAAGGATCTCAACGCTCCGCGTGCCTATGGCTTTGGTGGAGCTCTTTGAATGGAAATTTACCATCGGTACGTGGACGCGCCATAGATTTCAGAAACCTTGCGTTACACTACTGGTTGTCCAGCATTAAGAAGAAGATATTTTGGAAGACAATTATCTAATTATTTGTTAATCAACAATGATTTCCCACTCCCCAAAAAAAAACTATAGGTATGTAATGGTGCAACTTCACTTGCCGTATTTGGAAAAATATTCGCATGTTCGATGCAACGTAATATAAACTTTATTCTATAAAAACTAGAGTATAGTTTGTATTATCCAAGTAACGCAGATATTTTGCCAAATAAGCAGAGTGAAGTCGCACCATTTATGGTCTCATCTTGAAAACTAATACAGCTATTATAGATTTCTTTTGTTAGTCTTGTTTCGTCTTTTTTATTTAGTCTATAATGTCAAGTTGAAACTAGTGCTTTTGAATGTTTGTAATTGTAATATTTATGTTCATCACTTTCTTATTTTTTTATGTAATAATATAAAGGTGTATATAATGTTAGGTAAGTATATTCTGTACAAGCAAATCACATTTCCTATTTGTTTGAGATGTTTACCCATCCAAAAAGTCGTCTAGCCACTTTTCAAGATCTTCTGGAGATTCAATAACTGGGTTTTTCTTTGCTTCCGCGGGTGTTTCCACAACTAAAATGATAAATAAATATTGTTTATTATTTAAGTAATTTGTTTTATTCAAAATTTTCCTAACCAACCCCAAAAAGATGAAGAGAATGAGTTCCGTGACTATCGTGGCGACCTAAGGCAGAAACGGCAAAAAACGTAGTGTATTTGCTATAAACTAGGATAATAGGGCTGGAACAAGAAACTAGCAGGGTTTCCGTTACAATAACTACTTCATATTTTAACTACATCCACAATCAAATGTGGTCGCCAGAACAACTTCTGAACACTTGGGGTCAGTTCTCATAGCAAAAAACTTTGGAATTTTTCCGACAGTGTGGTGTTAAGGTATACACGGGACAAGTTGCTGTGCTATAATGCAGCTCTGTTTATCCTATTTCTAGAAAAAGGAATGATACTTTGTTGAGTAAGTAGTCAACCTTACCTTTAGGAACTGCAGACGCGGAGTTCGCCTTAGGAACCATAGTAATTGCAGGCGAGACTTTATCAACTTCAAGAGGCTTTTCATGGCACACAAGCTTCTCTGTAATATTTTTCGTTTGAACTTTTTCTACTTCAGTCTCTTTTGTGGGTTCGTTTGTGTTTCCAAATACAGAATCAGGTTCCTCCTTTTCAATACTTGGTGTCCTAACGAGTTTTGTTTTACTTTTTAGAACTTCATGTTTTGATTCTTTATCTTCAATAACATTAGTTGGTTCATTCTTTACTATTTCGGTTTCGTCTTCTAAATGAATATCTGTAGTGCTTTGTGTCTCTGACGTTTTTCGTTCTTTGTCGTATTGTATGTCTATCTCATTCTTTGTATCCTTTTCTCTTTCTACATTATCATCCTTTATACTACTGAGTATTTTATCAAAAGCTTCTGTCTCCGGAGTTGAATATGATTTATCATTATAATATTTCTGTTTGAACCTAGTTGCTCTGTTATTCATAGTTAGTATATCTGTTTGGCTAAAATTGTTCTCTTCTATCGAGTTTCTCTCGTAAAAGGGAATGGAACAGAGTGCAGTATTGAGTTCTTCCATATTTATTTCAAAGTATTTATCGTACACTGATGGGCCTGTATCCATGTCCCAAGATTTTTCATGTTTGAATTGGAAATGTCCTCCCACAGAAAGTGGTGCTTGTATGAGTTTCTGGAAAAGACATATAGGGTCATCATATTTCGGCACATGGGCTTATTTTTTTTTGCAATTAATTTAGTAAATAGGATTGACCACCGAACAATATACAGAAGTATAGTTTTTAATAAACAACATCCAGTTATGTGAAGTAGCAATCAGAGTGTCTATGGATGACAATTAGAGCATGCTCTGTTTGAGCATGCTTCTTACAACTAAAAAAGTTCATCAAGTTGCTAAGACATTTCTCCTAAGGTATTAACTTATTGGTATTGTTTGTGTTCAGTATTGATGAAACCAATTAACAACAACATGTAGTTTAACCTTTTGACCACTAGAATCATGTATAGATGATAAACCAAAATGTGCCTAGCAGACCATGGTTACAATCCCGTGTCAAATTCCTATAAATAAAAAACTTGGTGCTAAGGGCACAACTTTGCTGTTTTATCATGGCGGTGAAAAAATTAATATTTCAAGTAGTGATTACTGTAATATTTACCTCATAGTCAGCTCCCAGGTTCTCCTGTTCCTCAATTTCCTCATAACTCTCAATTGGCACCTCATACTTGGACCAGTTGCTTTGTATCTCTTTCTTTTTATATTTTGAGTTCTCCTCTTCAGTAATTTTGAGAATTTCATCCGTCTCCCTTTTTAAGTTTTTGTAGAACTCTGGTGGTGGATTCTCATAAACTGGTTTTTGTGGCACTGTAACTGTGGAAATGGAAACATAAGTAATTTCTTAATTATTAAGGTTGAAGTTGTGCTGGCCTAGTGGTTAATGATTGATGATGACATGTGTGAGCTTGTAACTTGGCTGGGAGAATTTGAATGTATTGTCATGTAAAGTAACTGTCCCCAGCAGTTTCACCCTCATTTTTGGTTACTATTCTGCCTCTTTAGCTCATAGTGTGATGTTAAACAGCCTACAGCCTGATAAATGGGCTGTCTAATACTAAAATAATTTTTCCATTTAAAGCAGTAGTTCTCAATATTACCTGGTTCAACCAAACAAACTTTACCATCTATTGTATGTCTGTTAAAGAGTATTTAAACAAATAATTTTAAAATTTATTTGGTATTTATTCTGCGTCTTATTAAATTTTCTTGGGAAAGGCAAAGTAATTTATCTCATAGGTAACTTACCTAAGAGACTTGTGGGTTGTGTTATTCTATTAAAATTAATTAAATTACTTTGCCTTTTCCAAGAAACTTTAATAAGAAACAGTATAAATACCAAATAAATTTTGTTAGGCTTTAAAATTTAACCTTCCACCGACCAAGCGACAGCCGGCTGTCGTGCTGCTATTATCTTTCTATTGTGTCTCGTATCACGTGTGTTGAAAGGTTTGGATAGTATGATCATTTCTGTATTTTTTATATTTCATTACATTGTACTCAGGTTGTTATTAGTGCAAGCTGGACTTTTCGGAGCAAGTAAACACATCAAATTCCTGTAAGGTAGGAGTAGTTAATTGTAATACAGCAGCATAGCAGATGTTAAAGATTTTTAAATTACCTTTAGGGGCATTCTTAGGCTCTTCAGTCTTCTTCTCGGCTCCAGATTGCTGGTGCCTCTGACGCGGTCTCCGCTGGTCTTTTGGTTTCTTGTCACTGAAATAATCAAGAATAATTATTACTGATAAAACCTTAAGATGATGCATGAAAAAGGTAGTGAATATACCAACTGGTTCTTTTTTGAATCTTCAGGCATATTGTTAGGTACGTGCAAAACTGTTGGAGACCAAGTATTTATATAGCTGGTAGTTCACTGTAGCCCTCCAGGTGGTAGGCGGAGTCACAGTTTTAATAAAAACAGCTTAAAACTACGTTGAATTTTCAGCTAGTCGGTCTACTGGTACTGGTACTGGCTGACGTTTAATTCGCCTTGTCACAGTTGTCACTGTCAGTGTCAAAATGAGTGCGGTTAGTTATCTTATTCATAAGCATATTTTAGGAAGGGGCCCAACAGGGCCAATGCCTGCCGGGGTTGCAGAATGTTTATAATAGTTACTGTAAAAAAAAAAAGCATATTTTTGACGTGACAACGTCTTAAATTAGGTTGCGGCTGGGAGTCACTTATGAAAAAGTGTAACGCTCGGTAACGTTACGATGAGTCACCGAACGAGAGAGAGGGCCGCCGAATGCCTTGCGTCTCTCTCCCACTCAACTATGATCGGTAAAAGACGTTGTCACGTAAAATCTTCGCCCGTAAAACCGACTTTACAGGCAACCATTTTTTTATTCTTTAATCATATTCAATTTTATAGCTTATCAAACAATTATCAAATCGGTCAAAAGTTAATTATTAGAATACCTAAGTGCATCATAAGTGATGGGCGACTCGGAAAGTTTCTATCATTCCACCCGGAATATTCCTGGGAATATTCCCAAAATGGGTATTTACTATAGATGCTGGCGGGAAAAATTCCGAATCATTCCCGTCGAATACTTCGGAAGTATTCCGAAATATTCTGAAACTTTGGGAATATTTCAACTGCCAAAAAAAAACCCGGTGAAATTGTATTAATCCATTAAAAACCACTGTACTCGATTGAGTACAGCGTAATGAAGTAAAATAATAAGGTGTATCACCTAAAATTTACAAGATCTGTCATTTACACTTCGGAATAATGCTGTACTCAATCGAGTACTGCAGTTACCTCTAATGGGTTCATAGGGAATATAGCCTACTAGCTGTCCCCCGCGGTTTTATCCGCGTTTAATTTCCTTTGGTTACTTCTTAGCCCCCCGTAAACCGTTTATGCAGCGCACGCAACAAAAGTCCTCAAATGTGAATAATTTTCCCCGTTTTTGCAACATTTCTCACTGACGCTTCGCTCCTATTGGTCGCAGCGTAATGTTATATAGCCTAATACCTTCCTCTATAAATGGACTTTAAAAAACAAAGAATTTCTCTAATCGGATCAGTAGTTCCTGAGATTAGCGCGTTTAAACAAACAAACAAACAAACTCCTCCGCATTATAATATTAGTAGTAGCTTTCCAATAGTGAAAGAATTTTTGAAAGCGACACAATAGTTTTTGAGTTTATTTATTAGGTTTTCCTTTATTTAGTAATACCTATCTATGTGACTCGCGAATACTTAGCGATGCGAACAGCAGAGCTATATATACAAACTAACCAAAAACATAGGTACTTAACCCTTTTTCAAAAAACAAATCAAATATGCTCGGCCTGGTTTTTTATTCCACAACTAACATTTTGAAAAATAACATTCGACTTCGATATAACCTACATAAAAACAAATAAATAAAAATCCTGTTAATTGTAGGATAACATATTATTATTATGTAGATTAGATATGGTATCCCGCGATTAAAGGGATTTTTATTTTTTTATAAAAATATTAACAAATATACTTAATCGATCAGATTTATAATAAAATAAACATTTATATTTTACTAACTTATGTGCCACTGAAAAATAATTAATTCACCCACCACACAAAAAATAAACACGTTTATTCTTATTGAATAATTCGGGCGAAATATTCCGCGGAAACTTTCGATTGCGGGGTATGAATCTTTCTGAAAACTTCTCCGGGGGGGAAGCATCTCCCCTCTCACCGCACCCCGCACCGCCATCGCCTTCGTGCACACAGTCAGGCGGCGGCGATCGACGGTCGATGCAAAATTCCATTCGATATTTAAAAAAATATAAAAATATTTTGCAAAAAAATACAATTCTAAATTTAAATTCATTTTGAATAATTCTGATTTAAAGAAACTTTCCCAGAAGTATTCCGGAATTATTTCGAATTTTTCAGAAGTTTTGCAACTATAGTATTTACCCGGGAAAGTTTCCAAATGGCGGGTAAATTAATTTCTATGATTATAAACAAATAAAATCAACTCTTAAATCGTTTAGAATTAGAAATACAAGGATGTGGGTAACAAAAGAAATGGTCAGCACGTCAACTTTCAATACTCTTCTATGGTTACATTTTTATCGAGACTAATTTAGTCGCAAGGTGCCACTGTTATCGAAGAATGCTTTTGTTATATCGCGAAACTCTATTTGTCTTGTATTTCTTCCAGAAGCTGATGGTTGAGGTTCAATATTTCTCATGGTTGATGGGCTTATCATAAAAGAACTTGAAATGGGTTCCTCATAGTCTTCGTCTACGTTTTCGTCTTTTTGATTATGTAATAAATTCCAGTTATAAGATAAATAAAATAAAGCAAAGAGCTTTGCAGCACTTTCTGTTGTTAACCTGTTCCGTTTAAGGCTGTGGATTTTGCCATGAATGCTGAAGGTTCGTTCTGTTGCAGCCGATGTACAGGGAGCAGTAAAATACTAGCTACAACTTTGCTTACAACCTTGTTTTTGTAAATTCCTTTCCACCAAATTAAAGATTTTATGTTCTGGAGGCTGGTCCAAACCAAAGAATTTGCCCAAAAGCATTCTCTTGCTGTATAATTGGCTTAATCTTTTCATTACTTCCAAATTTTACTAGCTTCCTTTCTCATGAATGAAATCCATGGCAATGATTTCATCATCCTCGTTGAGTTTGATGCCTTGACATTTTGGACCTAACATATAGGCTGCTAGATGGGCTTTGTGCAGTTCTCTCTGCGTTTATCAACTGTATTCAAAATCCTTGTTCTTGATATTATTGTCAACCAAAGAAGAAAAACCAGGTAGCAGAATAGCCAGACGTGATTCGTAATATCTTTGAATGCTATGTACACACGGCTACACATCAAGCTATACAAAACCAGTTTTAGTTGACCTCACATTGTGTATATTTTTCGTACAATCTGAAGTCAGCTTATATTGGATTTGTATAGCTTGATGTGTAGTGTAGCCCACCATATACGTAATTAACCTACGATTAGTTTTTTTCTAGTTTAAATATGTAATCTGTTATTGGCTCTAAAAGTAAATTTGCTTTAATACCAGCTGGGTTAATTATTGCATCTTCATGTACTGCCACGCATTGCAGAGCTGCTTTGCTATTTTGCAAACTATGCACATAGTGAAAGTAACTGCCCCAACGTCTTGTTGGGGCAATTTTAGTTGCTCGCAAGAATCTTTTTCTGTAATTTATCTGTTTGACTATGCGCGCAGTATTTGACATTTTTTTACAAACGGCAACTGAAATGAAGGCTTGTATAGCATCTTCTTTCATTCATGACACAATAATTAAATGTGTGTGCTACGTATGATTGCGTTCGGATGTTGTAAATCAAAAGCTTTTTATAGGATTTTTGCGTTATCTCCTATTAATGTCACAAATTTATACGTTCCGTAAGTTCTTATGACTTTTCTCAAAAACGGGTCCAGGTTTTGCAATAACAAACATAATAACACTCTCGTTCCGACACAGAAGATATAAATTTATCATTTTTTTTATTCGTTTTATTTCATTGTAAAACCTTTCTAAATGTGTTGTGGACACAGCTTTTCGTGTTAGCAGTTCGCACAGTGGCTGTAGTTCCCCAAAAACGTCTCTCCTCAGAAGATATTTTATCATAGACAGAGGCGCGCCAATAACATAAATTGCCTTTGAAAACAACTTTGTAAGCCGCCGCTGTTTTAAAATGTATTTTGATAAAAAAATGTTCTTTGATCATGAAAATATAAATACCCAAATAAATGCCCATCGGGTGGGTTCAATGGGAATATTTCCGGGAATTTTCCCATTTTGGGAATATACCCGGGTAGAATCCCATCACTCATATACAATTTAAACAGGTATTTTGACAAATATTGTGTTTTATTCTTACTTCGTGCTTGCAACCAATCTAACTGCTGGTAGACTCAACTAAAACTATATCTTTTACTAAATCAGGACATGACTCCAGGCGGCACATTTGGGGGCGGCAAAATTCAATTGATGGACACGGGTAGAGGTGTTTTGACTATAATTATTTTTGATAATGTAATAGGGCCAGGCGCGGCACGCACCCACACTACGCCGCGCCAAAGAGAACAGTATACATATACGCCGCGCTACTATGCTTCACTATAAATGCACAGTGCACCATGGCAGAAATAAATGATTACTGGTTATCAAGTGCTCCGCTCAGGTAATATTATTGCCACCGTTGCTCTATTGTCTAACGGCGATGGCAAGATATATATGTTAACAGTTAAGCTAAAGTAACGTCTTCAAGTTCTAACCTTGAAGCGAATGATGGTTGAAGGATGACGTGAACGGTGAAACTGAATAAGCAATTCAGGAGACGTAACATTTCCAAAACAAAATAGCTTCCTTCTCAAGTCATTATTAAACGTTGTTTTCTCGTTTTCAAATTTCTTATGTTTTCATAGCTTTATACATTGTGATGATTCAACTAAAAAAATATGAACAATAAATAAATATCCTGGAACTACTCACACACGCCCATTTGATCTCAGCTTCTGCTGTGGTAACCAGACAACGAATAGGTAACAACTTATATAGTTTATAAATACAAATGACCCCGATACAGAACAAACAATCATGCTCTTCACACAGTCAGTTGTTTTGGGTGGAAATCGATCCACGACTCCCGACTTAGCAGTCAGCTCTACTAACCACTAGACCAACAGGCCCATCAACTTAACTAAAATTAAGATTATGAACAAGCAAATTAAAACCACTATCTGGGTGATCGCCACCATCAATCTTTAGATACGCGTAAAAATCACAAAGCTGAAACTTATTCACGCAATCATGTAGTACCTATTTACATAGATACATCTCGGAAACACCAGTAAGCGCCCAGGTATTAAAATCAGTGAACATACTGCAGATAAACAGCAGTGGTTCCAAAGCTGTGTGTTCTAATATAACTCTTGCACCTTTTCTTTAAAGTTTAATGTCGTGTGCATTGAGTAATTAAATAAGGCTTTGCTAGTTGACAATGTTTAGGTATTATATAGATAACACAGAAGGCCAACTAGTATTAAAAAAAGAACTTATATAAATGTCGAAGTCTACAAAATCGATTTTTGCACTGCCTGTAATTCGCATACCAATATATGTAACGACTTGCTAAACCCCGTGGTTTCACCTGCGGTGACAGTTACATGTTAATATACTATCTTCGGTTAGGGTTACTGCTTCCGACTCGACTGCTTCGTTCTCGCGGGTCGCATTGTGCATTGTGATATTTAATATTTTATTATATGTAACTTAACACAAAGAATGTCCTTTAAATCGGAAGAGTTTCTGAAATTAAGAAACATACAAACTTCATCAGCTTTATAAAGTTGTCCAACCATTTTGTTTTTTTTAATTCGGCTTCAGAAGCCTTGGTTAAAGTTCTGTTAATTGATATTCAAAGGAGGCGAAATGCGCCTTCTGAACGTTCTTATCTCATCAGTTTCGCGTAGGCGCGGCAGTGGGCGCTTGGTGGGTGCTCTCCCGAATGCATCATTCGCTTCCCGTCACGTTTGTACGCCCCCGGGCTCAAGCCGACAGACTACAATGAAAGTGCAGTCGTTAAACGACTATAAATAAACAAAATTGTATTTAAGTACTATGTTTTTATTCTTTAGGGTTTTAAGGGCTTCATCTGTATGTTGTTAAAATAAGTTTGGGGTAAGAGCCTGATGTTATTTTTCGAGCAAAATTCTCACTAAAGAGTAACACCAAAAAGAAAGAAAAGTGATTTCGCGGACTTGAAATCAAACCTTGGACGAATCGGACTATCAGACAATCCACGCAGCTATTGCCACTTGCTTGAATATTAAAGGGAGCAGTAAAGCAACCGTAATCTCATTATTGTGTGATTTTACATCAAAACACCCCGAGTACAGGCCAGGGGCAAATTGCCCTTTATTGCAATGCACCCCTTGAGGCTGGAGGGTACGGGACACATCGGTCTACTGGGTAGGGTGGTACAAGAGCCACATTAAAAACAATCGGCAGCCGAAAAATTTTTTCTCTAATCTATTACAACGCTTATTGATTTATACGTAGGTACTTAATTCACTAACAATTCTGTAAGTCTATAAAACTTTTTGTGTACGCAGCTCATTCAATACAAAAAGGAAAAAAAAAAACAAAGCGTTCGGTACCAAAACCATAGCTGTAATACACGCAAGGACAAGGCAGGATTTGGGAACAAGGAAGGAAGGCCGGGTGCGGGCGGGATGGCGACGAGGGTGACGCACGGCGCATGCGCCACGCAAGGGGCGGCTGCGCGCAGTCGCCACGCGCCCGTCCTCAAATCAACATGGCGCGCTCCTACAGCGTCCTTCAAGGACACATCTGACAACCCCGCGGCAAAAAAATACGAGCCAGCTGTCACCGTCTGACACAAACCGACCCGAAATAATTACAAAGTGTAATATTGTGTGTTATTTAAGTGCAGTGGAATATCAGTGTGTGTTTACTAATACGGAATACCGGCTCCCGTACGCCCCAATTGTTTCCGCAAGGTAGGTATGTAAAAACAATAATAAAGTTGTGTGATTAATTTCTTTCATAATGGTCCATTGAGCGGCTGTTTACATAATATGTGTTGTATATGTTAGTGTTACTTAGGTAAGTACTTTGTTGTTCGTGTCCCAAGTGGTAGATATACCCTCTGTTGTGTGACTGCACACCTTTCATGACCTACCTCACCTACACCCATAAGTTTTGTCGCCTTGGTTTTATCCCGGACGTTTATTTTAAACCATGCTCTTCAGATTTCCTATACATAGATTCGTCGGTTCCTAAGCGGCCAGAACTGCACGTCTGCATCTATCTTATTTGTTTTGTATATAGTTAATCAAATCGTGAAACATCTATCTCATCTTATTTACATAAAGCAACTTCATCTCATCTGATATCAACAGTGTACAAATATCATTGACTTGCCATAAGTCAGCATTTTAGCAATCGATCCTTGGAATCTTCTCATTCCAATACGACTCTAAAATAAAGGGCTAGTCAAAAGTTAAAGGAAGAATAAAAATAGTAAATTATTTAATAAGTTACCTATTATACCAATAGCTCCTACTACTAGTAACTTCCTAGCCTGACCAGAATATTTTATAAGTTATTATCAATAGCTAACTAACTAGGCATACACCTAGGTACTGCACTCTAATAATATAAGCTGTAAACATTACTATTTTTACAGCACCTATTGCAGATTCACAAAACAATTTCCTTCCTCAACAAAATGTTCACCTAGTTGCAAATATTTCACTTGTGTGCATTTAGTCATCGTCATCATGTGTAAAGTAATCATGATACATTTTATTACAGCTTGTAAAATCATACCAAACTGACAAAAAAATGTGTTGACGCATCGCGCAAATAATGCCGAATAGATTCTGCCTTGACTTTTTGAAGTACGGAACTCCCAAACTCAATTAGTCAGTCTGTATGCAGGATAAGCAAATTAGGTTCAAGAGAACGAAGACGCTATACAGTAAAGATTAAACAAAATATATTGATTTTTAGTACATCCATTTACTTCCTGCGTCTTTACGATTGCAATGTAAAGTAATCGTACGAATTTATCTGAACATTAGATGAAAGCTATATTTGTATCATTTACAATAAAGGTTGTTAAATTCGTAATGACATAAAATACGTTCTTTCCCAATGAACTTGACTATTTCGCTGGGTTGCATTGTACTGACGCACTTAAAACTATGCTTATTACGAAAATAACTGCCTATCTTGTCATCATCTGTCTGCTAAATTTAAGAATTCCTCTGAAATCCTACGTCTAAGACATAAATAAAGTCGTAGACAAAAGGCTAGTTCTTCAGCATATTCGTATCGTAGACCAAAAACGGGCGTAGGATTTATTACCAGATCCGATGGGAATTACTATATTTTATTACCCACCCCAATGATTGTTTCACAGTTACTTCACTTATGATGTATTAGTAAGCAACAAGGCATTAGGAATTCTAAACTCGAAGTATGACAGCGTCTAGCTAATGACTGGTAGCGGTATCCTCACCAAGTTTTACATAAACACTTGGACATAGGCATAATTAAAAGCTTGACCTTTGTATTAAAACCTTAACTTTGCATTGCAATGCTAACTTACGAAAACGGCATTTCTGCAAGTATGCCATTTGCTATTTTCGGCTCTTCCAAATACAAGAATTAGGGTCTGCAAATGTATTATTTACATTTTTGCGTTTGTTTGCGTCTACCTTTTCTGAGTCATAAACAAAATGGCCTTTGCCATCCCTTTAATAAGGCAGAAAAGGTCTCCACGACTACAAAGAAATCAATCACATCCAGCAACGGATTTTTGTAAAAATCTTTACCAAGCTGTATCTCTTAAACATTCTGCGGGTAAAAACGGCAAATCTTTCTTTTTTTGGCACCGACACAGACAGGTGTTAAATCGATACCACAAGCAACTGGTCCTAAATTTAATTATTCAGGTCTGTTATATTATTCAGGAATTGGTTTACCCAAAACGACATTCAAATGTATGAGCAGGTGTTACGAATCACCGGAATCGCTTGTTGCATAAACGTTTTCTTACCACAACTCGCCGACTTTATTGCCTTTAGGAATCTGCATCCTTGTTAACCAAATTTTTGCATTCGGTGACGGTACAAAATTTTGCTAGTTTATATGACATCACGCATCATTCCATTTTTGATCACAAAATTGACAACATAACACTTAACTCATCAGATTTTTGCGAATAAGAAAATCATTCTAAGCTAGTTGCTAAGACCCTTCTCCAATAGCAATTATTTTTTAGCTGGCTTTTGACAGCTTCGTGTTATTATATTATCGGTGCAAGCCCGACTTTTCCTTAAAATAAAATATGAAGGATGTTCTTGAAGCAAAGGCAGCTAAGGACCACTTTTATCAGAGTCAAGTCTCCATCTAGGCTCATCAACACGGTCAACACCCAGTAAATAGTGCTTTCCTTCTCATGCAATCTCCTCAAATACACCACAAATAAAAAGTGATTGAACCCCATTCAAGTTTTATATTATTCGATATTATAAAGCTTACTGTGTGGTCTTGCCACCATTGTTAAAAGAGGTTCAACCTCGACGTGTTTTGGTTCTACCACAACGAATTGGTTTTAAGTATTGATTGAATTGATATTTGAGACCCTTTGTGTTTTGACTACTCTGCTGACTCAAATGCTTCAAGAATTAAAATAGTTCCAATTTTCAATAGTGCGTTTTCAATGGTAAATCAATCGTATTCATAAAAAGAGTCATAAGAATTCTTTATTCTATCTACTTGGTTGATGAATTCTCATACGCACTGCATTACCATAAAGTGATGAATAGGTACATCATTCTATCTTGTTATTATTGTAGTACATGAGGTAAGGACGATATGACACATTCTATTAAATTAACACGGTTACTCTTAATTGACTTTGGCAATGAACTTTATGATCTACATTTACGATGTACTAGAATTAGCGATAAAGGATTTTGTTATCGGTGACTAGCAAGTACTTATTAACTTATGTAAAGTGAAAAGCTTTGTAATCTCTCAATCCAGTTGGTTATTTAACTTCAGTTTTCACCGTTTAGGACATTTATAGCCTTGGAAGAATGCCAACCAATACAAGAACTAGGTACTTACATAAGGGCAACAGAAGTGCTAACTCTTAGAAATGTGCTATACATCTATAGTTCAATTCAAAGCTTTTTATGTCCTGTGCTTAAAATAGAGTGAATTGGTCACAACATCACGAAAAGTCATAAATTTTGTTATAACTTTATTAAATAAATTGTTTTTATCATCGATCTCTGCCCCTGAACTTAGTTTTGCTCGAGTTCTCCCATAAAAATGGAATATTTTATCGCGGCACGGGCCGGTTTGCGAGGTCTTTGAACCCCCGAATTCCCCTCAGATGTTTAAGCCACGGTTATATTTAGAACTGCACATTCACACCAAATCAGGATGCGGGTGTTGTTTTAAATCTAGGAATTATAAATATTTAAAGAGATCACTGATGTTTTATTTACACATTGCATTTCATGATTAGAAAATAAGTACCTCTCTGGTTTACCCTTTACGCGTATTCCCAAATGAAGCTAATCTAAACCCAGTCCGAACGCCTATGAATATAAAATCTGCACTTGTGCACTTATTTGGGGAATAAACTAATGTTATTAGAATTTATTCATCATCACCATTAGAGAAACGGTTCAAATTATAATATCATCTTCCACTCACTCCTGACCTTACCTTACCCTAAATGATTAAGAGGGCAGCATTGCCTTATGCCTTAATATTTTAATGTCTTTCATCTTATCAAAGCACTCACTTCCTATCTAGCCATATCATTCTTCAGTTTTGCCACGATCTTTTTTTTTTGAATATTGATGTTAGTTGGCAATCCATATATTTGTCTGCCTAGATCTTCAAAGACATTTTTTCAGACGAGATCATCGATAAAGAAAAAGATAGACTGATTTTGTGATCATCCGACCTAATGATGATATCGCATTAATGCCTCATTGTGAACAACAAATTAATCATGTGCCTTATCAATTAACCAGTAGTAAAACACGTGGACGGTCGTAAAAGTATCAACTTTCATTTTTATTACCCTGTCACAATCCTTTGGGTATGATGACAAAACTGCTGCAGCTACTTCTTAATTCATCGGTGAATTAATTTGCGTGTAACATACTAAAGAATTTCTCTTTCCAAATCAGTTAGGGGCTGTTATACAGAACTTATCTTAGTAAAATAGCATTTTTGCCCAGCAAGCTTTTTCTTCTTTATTTTATTCTAGTGTATCCAAACGGACAGGTCCGTTCGTGATTCAATTCAAATAAGTAGAACTTTTTGCTATCCAACTGGATTTGCGATTTTCTTTCGCGTGCTGTAAGTTGTAAGATCGTGTGGAGAATTTAATCGTCTCACGTAATTCGACGTATTCATTAATTACGACTGGATTAAAAATCATAAACATTATTGGCGCATCTTTTTATGTACTGCTACCGCCTGCGGATTCTTAAGATTGCATCAAAGAGTAATCAATTTGGTTTCTTCTTAAGAAGGTACTTCGGTTTTTTCTTAATTAAGTTTTGGTCTTGTAGATGGCGTAGTGTTTCAAAAGCTACTTGATGAATATGAATGGCTTTTCGAGTCTCGGCATACCCAGACACAGCACTTTGAGAGACGAGTGAAACCCCACATGAATCTGGATGACTTATTGTTTCTCCCTGCATGGTAGGTTATAAGAATCTAGGGACACGAATGCACGAGTAGTGTCTCATTTCAACATCGGCTCGCGGATCAATTTACACACCACATAGCCTATCTCTGTCGTACATGTTTTTGAGAGAGAGACAGAAACAAAATGCAGATTGCTTTTTTAAATCAAGGAAGTACGAGTATGATATTATATTATGAAGTTTTTAATCTGTGCACGTATGACAGCCATTTTTATTTCCGTCGAGGAAATGTTTAAACAAATTTGTGAATCCATTTCCTGATGGCACCGCTTGTTGATGTCATCAATACTTTTAGTAATATCTAAAATGCAAATGACATCAGAGCTTGCACATTTGAAAAGTCTGTCCCGGATTGTGATAAGAATTATGTAGTCATTATTTCTGGATATCCAAGTGCATGGCTCATGTTGATAACCAGAAATAATCGTGCCATGTTATCTTTATACTTACCAGAAAATTATTACGTTTATAAAAAAAAACGAATGATAATCTATAATGAGATGAAAAATGTAAGTGAAAAGGGTTACATTATGTAAGTAATCTGAAAATTTAATGAATAATGTACCTGTCATCATGTTATTATGATTAAAGTCAGTAACAATTACAATTCACATCGTTCACAATGATCTAATTACAGTAATTGCTTGCGTAGGTATAATTATTATAACTTTATTGGGTATGAATGTTGGCGCATAAAGGTACGGTGGATTTGTTATTAAAGCGTAAGCGGCGTATTCTATTGTAACGGCTGCAGCTGTACGATCGATATGAAATGCAGTGGTGTGCACTCGCTCCGGATTAGAAATTACTGTCGCGTTGTTAGAGATTTCGTGGTGTTAGCCCCGTGTGTTATTGCCAGTTCCTTTATGAAGCCAATGCCCTGTGTTTGTTGAAGTTATTCAATCTGGTGCTGTGCCAAAATCGAGGTTGCCCACCTAATGGATTTCTGAGGCGTGCAAGTAAGCTTAATTCTTTTATATCATTAGGTTTTTGTTATTATCGGCGTCAGCGTCATTGAAGGGACTTCAAGGAAGTCTTATAAAATCTTTATTTTATTTATTAACTGTGGTTCTTTTGCCAAACTTTCCACTGTCTACTCAACAAGCCATTGTATTAATTTCTTGCAGTGCTTATCGCGAATGTTTACCAAAACGGGTTGTTATGTTATTGTTCGATTGTATTAAAAGCCCACAAAACACCACCAAAATTATGTAACACAAGGTTGTGTAAGTCGGAATGACCATCGGAATTCTTACACTTCCAAATAAGTAATCGATGCTAAAAGAGAGATCCATGCACGTTATGCAAAATAACTTGCTATCTAGCGTAAACACGATTAAAAATGCAAAAAACATGAGTAAGCCTCAGCCTTACTCATAGTGTGTCTAAGTACAGTTTTATCTTTCCTATTTGTATGTCCTATTTAGCTTAGACGCGCAATGCCTGAAGAATGTCGCAGATGATTTCACTAGGTAATCGCACTAGTTTGTTGTATTAACTAGGATTCTTGAAATACGTGAGTTTGAACTAATTACGGTACGGACGTGTTGTATCGTATGGGCACTTGCAGGAAGTTCGGAAGTACGCCTATCTATGCACGTGCAACTGGTGGTGCATATTAATTTCACACTTAAGTTCTGCGTGCCAACGCACACATTGCTGTGTGTTAATATGGGTCAAATATGGACGTTGCAGGAAACATTAGAGGCTATTAGCTTTTCTTGTAAGGTTTAATTCTGAATGGGTTTAGTACCTATCCTATTTTGACATATTAGTTTAAGTGCCATGGCGAAAAAGGAAGTCTGTTATTAGAAAAGACAAAATATTGATATACCTATAATCAATTACGACACAGAAAATACAGCTTTGGAGAGGCAAAGTACAAAAAAAGAAGAAGAATTGCCAAGTATACTACTAGATCTTCTAACAAATTTACCCAGATACTTACGAATTTGTCTGAAACTTCAAAGGTTTTAGGCCTGCTGATTAAACGTAGCAGTTATTTAATCTTATTTAATCTAATGTGAGATTTGGTGTGCACGGAGTAAACATAATAGTTACTTAGTGGGTGGTACAAGACACGGGCTGCCGTCAGGTAAATGACGATGCCAGACTAAAAACTTCAAAGTGAACTTCATTGTGGACTACACCTTGAATATACAAATCACGACAACACCACTACCAGGCACAACCCCCGTTGTCGGTTGGTTAAGGAGTTATTCTTTTAACGATGATATTTATACTAAGTTCCTCATATATCTAAATAAGTGAACTCCTCTAAAAAGTACTTTAAATATTTGAAGTAACTGTTCCAGAGGAATCCCTATTTAAGTAATTAGTAGAGACTGGAATGCCTGAATTAAAGACAATTCTGGACATCCTGTCTTGCAAATGCGAAGAATCACGAGACATTTTTTTTATTTAGAGTATAACGTACTGCATAAAAAGCCAAAAATCGAAGAAATAAAATCCTAAGGGACAGGCACGCGTGCGCTTGCACATGATTCACGAACCGCTCCGCGCCTGCGCCTGGCGCATGCGCTAAGCGTGTTTTTGTACTGGCAGGAAGCGACCAGCACCCAGACGGACGTCCGACACGCAACTCTCACTCTTACGTACTAGTCATACAACTTACATTCCCGGGGCAAAAGTTATTAGTAATGTATGCAGCTCCGAACACTCTGGTGAATTACATTTACATCCATGTTTTAATTTATTTAACTAGGAAAAGAAATTACACAGGAATTTATACTAGTTGAGTTGAACTGTTTTAATAAAGCATTTGTAATTCCTTCAACGTTAAACGCTATTCAAGTTTTTACCTCTATGACACTTAGTGCGCCTTAGGACAAATAGATGGCGCTGTCTGTCTGTATATGTAGTAAACAACTTTTTTTTTTCAATTTTGATCAAATGCCGCGATTTTTTAGAAAATCATACAATAGAATTGTATAATTGTTAGCCTTTCTGTCAGGCTGAAAGTACACACATTATTTGTTCACATTTTCTTTACAGATTCTACTACCTACCTAATAGGGCATTGCATCTGTCGTGGGCCGTGGCCATATTTTTGAAATTGATAAAATAATAACGTAATGTTCTAACCTAACCAATTTCATGGAAACTTGTTGAACATTTCAAGATCTAGACAATTAGCCACCATTACATACACATTACTTATAAAATAATTAGTACCTACTTCATCTAGGCTAGGATACATTGCCTGGAAGTCCTAAGCACTTTATATTGCTAACGCGTTCTTTAGAAAATCTAAATTATGCGAATTGCCGGTATCAGATACATAAAATGCATTTTTTGCCAAACGTATTACATCACACACACCTTACACTTATACTTAAGTACAATGATGAAGTCAAAATGTAGAAGATTGATACGAAGAAGATTGTTCTCATTGACAAGTTCGCACTTTCGATGAGATGTGTTACGTAACTTGACGTAACACAAGTGCACTTAATGAAGTGAATTCTCTTATAATTTATTGAGCTTGTTATAAGCTATTGTGTTTAAAAAAGCAAGTTTCGACGTCTCGTTCGGTAGATTACACAAACCATTCCTATTCCTATAGAATAGATTGGGTGTTGAGGACTTATATCATGAGGGAAGAGGTGCTGGTGAAACTATGCAGCAGATCAACAATATGTCAGATGTATGTGGCACTATGTGGTACTTATAAACATAGGTTGTGTTAGATTGAAACAATAGGAGCCACGATGGCATTTGAAGATCCTGTTCTAAGCAACATTAAAAATTTTAAAGGCTCTGGACCGTAGGAAAAACAGTGTCTTGTACATTGTTTTTAGCAGCTTACTAGATCCAAGAATATTTTCGATTCTAGTGTATTCAAATATTCCTCACTCGACGGATATTTGATTGAGCCACTTAAATTCCAATAAAGCCTGGAATGTGCTTTATAATTCTATCTAGCTTTATGCTCCAACTTCAGACAAGAATTTCGGTCAAGTGTCTGATGAATACATTAACACTACACATTTTATATGATGCATGACTGTCTGTCTGGTTTTCTGATTGCAGAGACTGTTACATCATATTTGGGTCTCTTATATGAAATTAATCTTCCATCCAGTCGTGGATGACCTAATCTAATTCCGTTTTAGGCACGACAAGTATCAGGTCGTCTGCTTTTAACTTTAATTGAGACTGGTGAATATCTAGATTTAGAAGAGGTTTGGTATTAAATTATACTACTGGGGTTTGAAGAGTTCCGATAATTTCACACTGGCGACTTTAGTAATCTACATGAAGTCAACTTAAATGAAATCAAAGTCTTCCGAGACTCGTATGGTATATGTGTTAGTCCTAAACCATGTATACTTCTTATTTTTTTTTAATTTTAGCTGTATTGGCATCAATACAGCTAAAATCTTAAAAAATATTATGAGTTAATCTCCAACTTATGAGCCATTTCACAAAATGATTGCGCTCAAGTTTAGGTAAAATACTGGACCACTGTTTATGTGTGCGTGGTTACTCACTCAAACTCAATGTAAACAGAGTAACGTGAGAGTTGAGACGGGCAAACAAATCTTGATCCTTTATCGTAATTTAAAAATCGATTTTATTTCATCTTTTAGTCTGATGAAAATTTATAACTGGATAATAAGACAAAATTTGAGTAAAATATAAGTATTAAAATAATGAACATAAAACAAACACACGTTATAATAATATCATACGTGATACGTGTTATTCATTTACCTATAAAATAATAAAGAACATAGCCAATCAGTCAACTTAAACACGTACAATTATAATTAAATTATAATTTGAACAATTATGCCTAAATAGTACAAAAGTCATTTAAAAACTTAGGCCCACTTGCACCACAAACCACTAAACAGGTTTAGCGCTAAACTGATTTAAAACATCGTTCAGTCTCTGTCAACTTCAAACAATTTGACAGGGATACAGTGATATTCTAAGGCAGTTTAGCGCTAAACACGTTCAGTGATGTGTGGTGCAAGTGGGCCTAAATACACGTAGAATATTAATCTTATTTATAACATACTCGTGTCACAATGTTAGTTACCTTACTCCTCCGAAACAGCTTTACCGAGTTTTTCCAAATTTTATAAACATTCAGAAGGTCTGAGAATCGGCTACTAACTATTTTTCGCCCTTAACATTTTTTACGCGGGGGAAACCTCGGGAGGCAGCATGTAATTCTATTAAAATTAAAGAATTTTCAAACAACATAACATCTTCATGCTCTTTTGTACGAATAAATGATTATTAGATTGATATTTTTTAGGGTTCCGTACCTCAAAAGGAAAAATCGGAGTCCATATAGGATCACCTTGGTGTCTGTCTGTCTGTCAAAACCGTTTATCTCGACAACACGTGGAGGTTTCGAGTTAAAATTAACCATATACTGAAGTCTATGGTTCCTTGAGGTTGTTTAAAAATCAACCTTCTAATTTAATGTAACAAAAAGATATGGCCGTATATCTATCTCAAGGGAATCAATATTTATGAGGTACTTCCCGTTGACCTGTGTAGAATCATGAAATTTGGCAAGAAGCGTCGTATCGCACAAATAAAGGGAAAATCCGAAAACCGAATTTGTAGTTTTAATAAAATTTAAATAAAATTAATGAAAGAAAGGAACCTCATAATATAAAATGAATGGTAGGTACTTAACACTAAGGGGTGTAATAAATATTTGCCGTAAAGGCATTGATCTAGCTTTCCTTAGATCTATAATTTTCGGCAATACGCAGTATTAGTCCAGTCATTTTAGCTATTTTAAACCCCAATCTACACTTGACAGACACTTGTGGTCTGGCATTATGCTGAACTGGGCCTGTTTGGCGCAGCTGTGGGGCACATGATATCAATTTTTTTTCCCCTTACCATATTTTTGTTTTGTTTTTTGTTTAACTACTTTGTTTAGTACTTAAGTAAGTAGTTTAAAAAATCTTACATTTATTGCTTTTTTATTTTATTTTTGTGGTTGTAGTCTGTGACCCCACTGTATGTGACAAATAAATGTATTTTCTTTCTTTCTTTCAATCTGCGGAAAAAATCCTAGTGAGCTGAATTTTTGTATACACCTTTATTATGGCATTATAATAAAGATGTGAAAAATCGACATTGATATCGTGCCGGCTAAAAAAGTTATAAAGGTCAAAAGTCACGAAGATCAGTTTTTCGCAAATATCTCGCGATCTATTGCTCGGAGGTCAATAAAGGTCATTACAAAATTGTTTGTCGTAAAATTGTCTTTAAAAAGTGTCTCTTGCATTTTTCTGTAGAATTAACCGTTTTGAAGTAGAGACTAGAATGCACTCACATACGGTATTGTGTACCGTACGGCGTATACCAAGAAGTAAACCCTATTGCTGTTTATTCGTGTTTGCAAATGTGTTGATAGTAAAATCTACTACATACACAGACATATAGCACTAGTAACACTAGTATAGACAGGACTATTCGTGCCCGTGAATGCCTCAAACGAACTCCACTGGTAGGCAGATTTTCCGTATTTTATTAGACCTTTATACCTGCTACTTCGTGTCGGGCTGTATTTAGCTCAGTTGAAAATTATTTCTTGAGTGTTAAATAAAAATTATACGGAACATCTGCTTACCAGTGGAGAGCGTTTGAGGCATTCACGGGCACGAATTGTCCTGTCTATACTAGTGTTACATAGTGCTATATGTCTGTGTATGTAGTAGATTTTACTAACAACACATTTGCAAACACGAATAAACAGCAATAGGGTTTACTTCTTGGTATACGCCGTACGGTACACAATACCGTATGTGAGTGCATTCTAGTCTCTACTTCAAAAACGGTTAATTCTACAGAAAAATGCAAGAGACACTTTTTGAAAACAATTTTACGACAAACAATTTTGTAATGACTTTCATTGACCTCCGAGTAGTAGATCGCGAGATATTTGCGAAAAACAGATTTTCGTGACCTTTTGACCTTTACAACTTTTTTAGCCGGCACGATATCAGTGTCGATTTTTTACATCTTGATTACAATGCCACAATAAAGGTGTATACAAAAAATCAGCTCAATAGGATTTTTTCCGCAGATAAAACCTAAAATGACTATAGTCCAGTCATTTAATTCTTAAAACCGAATTAAATTCGACAGCATTTTCGTCGTTCAAAAAATTACATCTTTTTCTACTTTTACCAATATTAGTGGGAATTCAGGACCAGTCCATACAGCAAATATGCTGACTTGTAGCCGATTCTTAGATTTGGTGAAATAAAAAAAAATGCATATTTATTTATATTTATTTTGGTAAAAATCGGTAAAGCCGTTTCGGAGGCGTAAGGTAACTAACATTGTGACACGAGAATTTTATACATATACTAGCTGTCCCCCGCGATTTCACTCGCGTAATATCAGATTTTTGGTTACTAAAAAAAGAAGATAAAAAGTATTCTATGTCCGTCCCCTGGCCCTGGTCCTAAGCTACCTTCCCCACCAATTTTCAGCCAAATCGGTTTTGTCGTTCTTGCGTTATAAAATGTGTAACTAACACGACTTTATTTTATATATAGAGAAGATTTAATTATTCTACGAATGACTCAAATCATGCATATTACGCTTAATAAACAAAATCTTGCCTTTTGAAAAAACAAAACAAAACGAATCAAAACTTTGTGGTCGCAGTATAATTTTGATATTACGATACTAAGCACTCGCAACTCGGGGCTGAAAAAAAAATGACACAGGTCCTTCCTCGACGGGCGCTTGCGCCGTACTGATCAGTGCTCGCTTGTGTATCGTAATTTATTCTAATTTGGACTGATGTTCAAATATTAATTTTGATAAAATAAATGAAAAAAAAAACCAATATTACTGTAGTATTCGATTCTCCAAAGAACGTAGTTTATTTTGGAATAACTTTATTTTTGTAATTACGCTGTATTTAAACCAAAAATCACGATCAAAATTCAATGTAAATCTTAAAAATTAGCTTAAGGATTTAATTTTTTATTAATTAATAGTAATAAAATTCAAGAATCTGTTCTAAGATTGGACAATTAAAGTACATAACTGATTTTTCTAATATTTTGTTTAGTTTCATTTATAAGTATTATTGATAGATAAAGGACTCTGAAAATGACTCTACGGCGATTTTTCGATAAACTGGTTGTGGGAGAAGGATCACTACAGGAAAAATAAGTTATTTATAGTAAATGTAATTTATGAATGATCAACAAGAAAAATTGATCTATTTTTTGCATGTATTAAAAAAATTCTGGGTATTACATAAAATGGGGTTTTAAGAGCTCTAAGTCTTAGAAGTTCGTGCGAAAACGTGAAATGGCTCTTATCGAACAGTGTTATTTCGGAAAGTCTGTAAGACGAAAGCGCCCTATTGTTATGGCGTCAGAATTGTATTGCAAAGTCATTGTCTCATAGTAATGTCAGTTACTAGGTTCTAAATGTAATAAATGTGCAATACGATATCTTTTTCAATGGACAGGTCTATGAGTTCCGAATCATCTTTCACCTAATATTTATGACTAGGCCGCCGGCCGTGACGATACATGAATCACGTGTGCTATATTACAGTACTTACATATAAACAAATAGTCAATGGTAGACATCCGTGTGTCTGTGCCCCGTATTCAGTGGTCACGTACCCCCCGGCCTTCGTGATCAGTATGCATTCGATCGGCGAACAAGACGCACAGAGCTGGCCAGAGGGCCATGTCGATAGTTTATTTAGAAGAATATTTGTCCATCAAAGTAAAAACTCTTTCCTGGATATGATTCATCATCCATATGTATCACCATGATTCATATGGATTACACATCCCTTTTATATGGTTATCTCTTTAAGTAGATGGTGATGAAGTAGCCATTCCATAAGAAGCTTTCAACTAAATAGAAACTTGAACCCTTGTATCCAATTTGGTAAAGTAACAACATACTAAAGGTTGCCATTTTTAACAACAACACGCGGATCGATATTGAGTAAGCAAATGATAACACTGAATTTATCAGAAACTTATCAGGCTATGTAAATGTGAGTTAAAACAAACGGCATTAAAATATATCGACATGGAACTTCACTATGTCACTACGTATGAGGATATAAAATTAATTGTTATTCCATAGGCACATGGAGTGGTCTCCTTTCTCCAAAGATTGAGCGACAAATCTTTACTTTTAGAAAGATATATTGGCGAAATCTCTAGAGATTTTATGGTTGGCTGGCTGTAAACTTGTGATTTATAATTGTATATATCTTTTCACAATATCTATCTAAATACTTTTATTTGATGTTGTTAGAAAATTATGCCCAAGTACGTCATCAACTTAACATGCATTAAAATTTTCCCAATGCTTTGTGTAAATCAAGCTTCGTTTACCATAACATATTTCAATACAATGGACAGCTTCAGCATACAGATGACGATCACTGCAACAATGCGAGTGCAACTAAATGTTTCGATCAACCTTTTGCATATAAAAGTTACCTATAACTTACTTGCAGTTGAAGAGTCTCCAATTACCCTTAAAAATTTCCAGGTTTTAGTTTTTGAGGACAAAATGAACTGTTTCCTAATGAATGATTCATGCCAGTGCGCTGCACTACGCCAGACAACTTCAAAGGAAAATGTAAAAAAATGTGGCAGACGTGATACTACTGGTGCTTCGTGCTTTTACATTGAATTCTGTCTCGCGTACTTACGTGAAGTAAAGAAATAGAGATGAGAAGACTGTTACGAAAGCTCAATTTTCTCTGTAATTAAATAATTTAAGAACTGTATTTACTACCTATGTTACATAAATAGAATTGATTTTGATTTGATTCTGTACCTATTCGTATAGAAGTACGAAATCGTGGTACCACATGATCTTGAAGTGCTGGTGTTTGAAGTGATAGTAAAACCATTATAAAAGCTAGCAACAATGCAGGTCAGCTAATCTACTTGGTAATAAATTCCAATATAAATGCCGTTATTATAGGCCCACCACCAACACACGAAGTCTCACATCTTCCTCATATGTCGCCATTTTGTCAGACATCAATCAAACCTGTCAGCTGTGTGAAACGCCTTTGTACAAATGCGCCTGAGATATAAACAGAAGCTTCGGTCGCAGGATGGAAATAGCGATAGAATGATTGGCTGTCCACGCAATAGCAAGCGCACGACCGATCGAGATATTTCGAGCTGCTGAGTAATCTGTAAATCAATGGATATTGATTGTGACCGATTTAAAACTTTCATTCAAGACTAACGCCTTTTCAACAAAGACTTAATCGCGGTGTAACCTATAAGCCATATTAACTCGTTTCATATTACTTATTCTCGACAAGTCCTACTTCTTATTCACAATGCGTTTCTTCGTGCGTTCAATATGGTGATTTAAATGGCTGACAATGACAATCTATAATTAAACTTATATTGCTCAGCAATCAATTATGTAGGTAATGAAAAGTTGCCAGTGAGAATGCAGAGAAATTATTTTGACACGTGACACTCCTTGCCCGCAGCGAGGATATTAGAAAGCATCAACCTCTATACGTGTGTTCTTAGTTTTATGATGTACGTGTGGACTGATTCGGTTGGGTGGCCTTTTTGTCATAACTAATGATGCTATTGTCATCAGTAATAGTCGGCCCTTTATCGGAACTGCAGTCGGTGAGTGTTTTGACATTGACGATAAGTTTAGCTACATAAATGGCTAAGTTGGCTATCTATCCAATGCTAAAATGTAAGTAGATGTATTTTAAATTTACAATAAAATATAAAAGTATCACAAATTATAAAATAGAGAACTACAAACCTAAACTTTTGACAGACTAAAAGCATCTGGCAAATCTACAATTAAATTAATGCACTTACAACACACAGCATACAAAATGTGTTTGCAATTTTCTAAAAACCTGCTTTCATATTTACATCACTGGTCGAATGTTTAACGCAACACTCTGAACTCCAATAAGTGTAAATTGGAGCCTGACTTGAAACAATGGGTGATCGAGAGCATTGTTCTCATGTTTTGTATCGATTCGACGCGCCAAGGTCATTACAACACCCACACGAATGCTGCCTTTGGGGTTGGACTTGGACAGCCGTCTGAGTGACAGATGACAGCGAGTGTTATTAACTTCCTACTTTTTTGGAATAATTGGTGCTTAATTATCCCGTTCAATATGTTCAGATAATACGGTTGTTTTTAAAAGCTCTTATGGGCAACTAAAGGATCCCAAAATATGTTTGAAAATGAAGTTGTTGCACATACTTGCTACGGTTCTGGACTTTTTCATTTGGTCTTTTGGTACCTGACTCAAAGCTCTATATTTATTGCGAAGATTGCGTCCAAATAGTTTCTTCGTTATTGAACGCACTTAGACCAACCTCCAAATGTCTCCATCTCATATCATTCTTGACGTGTACCGCCCCTCTTCGATACCGCAGGTGTCAAGTGCGGATATGTCGAAATCTACATTGTTGTGGTTGTAATGCAGTGTTCATAATGGTCTTGTTACTGCTTAATTTGACAGGTCTATCATTTCGATTCGTGGTATTGATTTCATAAGTAGATTTACTTAATTCAAAACATTAGTGTTGCGATTTAGAAATTACGCTTTTGACTAAATAGGTTGGTTGAGCTTTATATTAACAAGATTAGTTGAATGATTTATTTCTATTAATCTTTCAAGAAAATATGAATTGAATCTGGTTGCCTTTTTCAAAAGGAATCTCTCAATTAGTGACTGCTTGTTTTTTAAAAGGTCAAACATCTCTGGCATGATGGCATCAATGATATCATAAATGATTGTTTTCTCGAAAAATGACAATCTCTTGCTTTTTCATGTTCGTAATGTTATGTGAATGGATGTTGAAACATTAACTAAATACCACGGGAAAGATTCTGTTGAAATTATAAACAGGTCAATGTGCATCTGTAGGTATTTTTTTCCCTTTCTAGCAAAGCTGCGGGCACAGCTAGTTTCAAAATTAAAAACGTCGCGTCGTTACAGACATTTCATGTTATATCTATGTTATCTCTTGCAGCTAACTAGTTGCGTGTGTCGGCGTGTCTACCTGGGGTCGTGGGGTTGCCAGCGAGGGTGAGACCTTTGATAACGGGTGACGCGGGAAAGATTAATGACCGTCTGCGTTCCCCTTCTTTTGTACTTACCTCCTATGTCCTATCAGTCTTGTCTCGTATTCCTTTTTGAGAATCAATAATAGGTGCGTCGCGTCGATTGATTTGAACCTTCCGTGGGGTTGTGAAGCAGAAGTCCTTCTTAAAATATACTATATCCTTGCTGGCTAATGTTATAAATAAATAAAAGAGGGTATGATTTGTAGAATTGGGTACAACAGTGCTGTACTGCAAAAAGAACTTTTAGACAGGCCGAAAATGCCCAAGGCATTAAGTCCGCGTCTGTACGGAGTTTGTACAAAAAGTAAAATAAATAAAAAAGTCCCTCTTTGAATTTAAGTGACCTGTCAAACTTCACCAAGGAAGATTTTTACAACATCTCAAGTTCACTTCGGTGGAACATGGAACTTAGTTTAAGCTACACGTCTTCCAAAGAACGCAAGTTCCCACATGACTGTGTAAACGTCTAATGAATAGTTCGCACTTCTCAGTAATTGCTACCCAGCTCGCAAAGTATAGGTGATTTGATTAGCATTCTAATGCTATAACGACCATGCTGTTAAATTTATGCCCGTACTACATGTTGCTTCGTTCACGAGAAAAATTACTTTGGGAGTGATAGAGTTGTGTACAACCGGATTCTGAAACGATTCACCCACAGTCGATTGTTCCATGAACGGTTAGGCAACAGAATCTTTTAACCATTAACTTTTCACCCAAAGAACGTTTGGCCCATGAACTGTTCGCCAACAGAACGATACGTCAGTGAATGTTTAGCCAACAGAATCTTTTGACAGAGAACGTTTCGCCCATGATCTTTGTCCTATACAGCTGCCACCCTCAACTATTGTTACCGGGTGAAACTGGTTGCAATCTGGACTTTAGGGCACCCCGACTTGGATAGGTTAGGTTAGAACTGGTTATTGGTTACTTCTTTATAAACTGGTTATCCATACTAATATTATAAATGGGAAAGTGTGTCTGTCTGTCTGTATGTTTGTCTTTCTTTCACGTCAAAACGGAGCGACGAATTGAAGTGATTTTTTAAGTGGAGATAGATGAAGCGATGGAGACTAACATAGGCTACTTTTTGTTTCTATAGGACAAAGATCATGGGCGAAACGTTCTCTGTCAAAAGATTCTGTTGGTTAAACATTCACTGACGAATCGTTCTGTTGGCGAACAGTTCATGGGCCAAACGTTCTTTGGGTGAAAAGTTAATGGTTAAAAGATTCTGTTGCCTAACCGTTCATGGAACAATCGACTGTGGGTGAATCGTTTCAGAATCGTACAACCGCTTATTCGTTATTTTACTCTTACAGGGATAATATTTCTATAATTCCTTACTTAGGTAATGCTTAGAAGAGATTAAGAAAGCTCCTTCGAAATAAAATATTACTACATTTATGAGTTTTTTCTTAATTACAAGGTACAAAACTTACAAGACAATCAAGCCATACCTTCAACATATATCTGCCCAGTAAAGAGTTTCATGCTTACTTTGCCGACTCGAGTCTTTCTGACCAGTACAGCAAATAAAATATCTAACGATTTCCGAGCATATTTGGAGAGATCATTTTCTTATTGGTTTTTCGTTGCTGGCCGTACAGTATAAAATTTATCAAGCTTGTCGAAATACGTGTGTGCCCAGTAAAAGGGAGACTATATATTTGGTATGCAAAACACGCCGTAGTTTGGTGGGCCGTGAATCTTGACGTCATTTAATAGACCCGGATTTCACAGACAATGTGGCTCCTCATAATGTAGGACAAAAGGTGGAGGAGAGTAGAATTTTTGATTTCATTACTAGTTTTGGTCTGCTGTTCACCCGTGTTTAGTTATGTTAGGATGTTAGCTTGTAACTTAGGCATTTATTATAATTATGCCAAAACTTAACCAGTCAAATTCAACTATAGTCCGCGCGTTAAGAACTGAGTCGTCGGTTATCGTGTTTGTGTGTTGGGCAGAAATAAATGACTAGCGGCAAAGTTAGTATGAAAGCTCTTTCATGGCAGACATTGCCAGGCATATAGATACTACCAGTACCACACAATTTACAATTTAGGTAGAAAACTTATAATTGCCGTGTTATTAAAAACTTTTGTAGTCTAAAATATGGCTATGAAAAAATAATTACATGTATGGTTTCTTTTTTAGGTTCTTATTTTGTAAGTGTCGTCCAATGCAAATGTAGTTAGTCTAGTCATTTGATAAATCCTTCGATGTTTATCATTCCTCTCAGCTGGACGCCACAAGCTAAATATATTTTCATATCACTTACATATAAATTCACAGGCCCTCACATTACGTTGTGAACATCGCCAATTACAGCATGTACGCTTTATAATGCTGTTTTCCTGTTTATTTTAATTAACTAAATATACATGAACGCCCGTTTACCGCATACCGTTATACCTAATCGAACATTCGCTTTACATCATGATTTGATTTAGACAACGATTCAGTGTGTTTATCGTTGTGTGTGTTCCACATTTCTAGTACCTATGGAAGCACCCTTACAGGCACATAATATAAGACTTAGACTGAGGCTACAGTAGGCAGGGTTTTGCGATGCGACTGGAAAAAGGGAATCCAGATAAACATGGTATGGCTACATACATACTAAGCGAAAATCCGACCTATAGTCGCTTCAATTTTGCTGGCACCTTAATGTAGCCAATGCCGTGATTACAGTCATATTGTTCTTCGCGAAAGAAATAAAGATCGCTAAAAATATTTGGTATAGGTGTAGCCATATACATGAGCACTTATTTATTTATTTTAATCGCTGATGTGTCGCAGTCGCAGCTCGCGTCGCGGCCTAATGTAGCCTCAGCCTCAGGGTGAGACTCCACCAAAGCATACACGAGGGTTCCTCGTTATTAACCAATAAGATGTTCTATTGTGCTGAAGCTAAGCGCTAAGTTGTCAACCGCAAGCTGTTTGGTTGTATGTACGACACAACATCTCTACTCGTCACCGTTTTGGTGAAGTCTCGCCCTAATTAGAAATAGCTTTGGCTCTGAGATGACAAGATTTTGATCCCTCAGGTAGATATATGAATTTTTCAGTTGATATTATTTTAATCCTTTTGGAATAACACGCCGAGCCGTTCGAGATAATCCTATCCTTACTAATATGTTAAATGGAAACCCCGGGAACGGAAACTATTATTCCATGCGGACGAAGTCGCGGGCAAAAGCTAGTTATTTATATGTCACACTGCAAGTGTGAGATAAAGACGGAACATGGCTAAGCCAATGAAATTGAGACTAGTGAACTATCTTCAAAAACACGTTAAAACCTCAACGATTACCTCTTTCTTATTGTTTGTTTATTCGTAGAGTTCGTATACTTGCAAAAACAAAGGTATGTTCACTTTCACTAGAATCCCGCTGGGAGGTCGCCGGGTCGCGCTGTTCATCGTTTTTATCTACATTTCGTTGTTATGTATTGTTTCTTTGTATGACTGGCTTACGTTTTTAGGTGAATGCCTTTTCTGAAACTTCGGATTTGCCGTTTTGTGGGTAGACTATCATTCTGTATTATTCAGTAGAGTTATGAGCATGTGCGCAAAGCAATTTTTCTGTTGGATAATATGGGAGTTATAACAGGCACATGAGGCATATCATTTTTATCTCCGGTACGTATTGCAATTTATTTTTCCTTTTAGCAATTGAGCCAATACTGTATTTTACACCATCATCAATTGAAGTACTTTTAATGAGCTGTTAAATTCCAATTCTCTCATAGATTTTGTACGGTAATGTCACTTTATGACGTCACAAAGTAACTCAATTGACTAATTATTCATTCATTTCCAAGCAACCAAATCCAATTTAACAGTAAATTGAAACCGGATTTATAGGGCTAAAATTAAGACAGATTTTGTAGAAATTTTGTATTACATTTAATGGTTAATGATGAAAAATACACCCCATTGAGCCGATTTAGACTATTCTGTCAGCGTTATGCCAAATATTCTAAGACATATTGGAACGGAATTCTAAAAAACCGGCCAAGTGCGAGTCGGACTCGCTCATGAAGGGTTCCGTTCCGATATACGGTTTATGACGTATTAAAAAAAAACTATTTACTAGATCTCGTTCAAACCAATTTTCGGTGAAAGTTTACATGGTAATGTACATCATATATTTTTTATTTATTTATCATACTCTTATTTTGGAAGTTACAGGGGGGGGGACCAAAATTTTACCACTTTGAAAGTGTCTCTCGCGCAAACTATTCAGTTTAGAGAAAAATTATATTAGAAACCTCAATGTCATTTTTGAAGACCTATCCATAGATACCCCACACAAATGGGTATGATGAAAAAAAAATTTTTGAGTTTAAGTTCTATGTATGGGGCCCCCAAAATTTTTTATTTATATTCTATTTTGTATCAGAATCTTAATGCGGTTCACAGAATACATCCACTCAGCAAATTTCAACAGTATAGCTCTTATAGTTTCGGAAAAAAATGGCTGTGACATACGGACGGACAGACAGACAGACAGACGGACAGACAGACATGACGAATCTATAAGGGTTCCGTTTTTGCCTTTTGGCTACGGAACCCTAAAAATGACAAGAAGGTGCGGTGTTCGAGATTCCAGAGGACGCGTGTAGCAAGGTTAGCTGCTTAGGAACAACAAAAAACCGGCCAAGAACGTGTCAGGCCACGCTCAATGTAGGGTTCCGTAGTTTCCCGTCCGTCACAATAAGTGTACCTACCTATAAGTTTAAAAAAAGGCTATTTGTTACGTTGACATACTAAGTACGCAGAAATTATTTTGTACAACCTTTTTGTCTTTTTTGTACAAAAACTGTTCTTTCTATCAAGTTCAAAATAATTTTCCTAGAAATTCCGTATAAAGTTCTACTTTCCAGATTTTTTTCATATTTTTTAAACCTACGGATCAAAAGTTAGAGGGGGGGGGGGGACGCTTTGATTTTTCCTTTTGGAGCGATTATTTCCGAAATTATTGACATTATCAAAAAATGATTTTAGTAAACCCCTATTCCTTTGTTAAATACCTATCCAACAATATATCACACGTCAGGGTTAAAATTAAAAAAAAAAACCACTTCCCTATTTACATATAGGGGGGCTACCCTAATAAAACGTTTTTTTTTCCATTTTTTATTTTACCACTTTGTCGGCGTGATTGATATACATATTGGTACCAAATTTCAGCTTTCTAGTGCTAACGGTCACAGAGATTAAGCGAGGACGGACGGACAGACAGACAGACATGGCGAAACTATAAGGGTTCCTAGTTGACTACGCAACCCTAAAAACGGGTATCTACATTCATTATTTGCTATCTCAATGTAACATCGAGTGATACAAATAATTTTTTTCTCGATGTTTATAAATCGTTTCACTTCTCGAATATAGTAGGAATTTTCGGTCTGAGGGACCAATTTATAATTCATTGTCTGCAATAAAAATAGTATAATCTTTTTTTATTCCGCGTGTAGATTAGTTAGACAAATTAAATGCAAAAAATCATTTTGCTCTATGCACAAATGTTTACCTGTCAGGTCCTAATTAAGTGGCCATATTGCGGGCTAAGCCAATGAATTGTTCCAAATTAATTAATTTGCAAATAGAAGTTCCGAAACTACTAATTGCATAATTACAAAGCTGTCAGTGGCGTGCTTAGGGAGTTAAAATTATGAAATTAGAAGCAGAATATTAATTTAGAAGGTTGAAGCTAAGCCAGATTTTTTTACGGCTAAGAAAAAATACCTGCTAGTCGTTTAATACTCCTCCAATAGCTTCTATTTAACTTTTTTTATGTAAAGAAAGAAAGAAAGAAAATAATGAAAGAAAGTCACTGATGTCTGTGTCCAAGATAAACTTGAGAGTACATATGACTTGAAAAAGTCACTTTGGAAATCTGACACTCCCTCCCGCTCTGAGCGGAGCGGAAGGGAGTGTCAGACTTCTACTGACCAAAACCCATCCATGTTCCTTCTTAGTCCTTTGTGTTCGGGACCGCGGTATCTCTTTAGAACAACCCGCTGCTTTGTACTTGCCTGGATTTTCAGAATTTAACAGGACCATAATGACCTATATCTAATCTACAAATATATCATCTGCGCAGTACTCGGTTTTTAAGATAGGTAGGGTAGGTAGATTTACCATATAAATTAGATGATTATAAGAAGATAAAAATGCTTGGAAACATGCTGATCCTGCTCCATAGGATAATCGTCAGTGTAGACAAAACCAAACAGGTTGCTAATTTAAACAGATAATGATTACTGCTTTTCAAATTAGAAATTATACAAGTATTTAATTTTTTTTTCAATTTAAGATTGCGCTGGGTCACACATTATTTTCATTAAAAAATTGGAAATGGTTTTTGGATTATAATATATTCGTTCTAATTCACATTTAATTATGTAAAAAAGATTTTGTGACAATATTATTTTAAAAGAGTAAGTATGGAGTTTCTTGCCCATTCTTCTCCATGCGAATCTACATTTTGGAATGGGCAACTAGATTCACTTTTATTTTTAACCGACTTCAAAAAAGGAGGAGGTTCTGAATTCGTCTGTATGTTCTTTTTTTTTTTTTTTGTATGTTTGTTACGCGATATCTCCGTCAATTGTAAACGGATTTTGATGGTTCTTTTTTTGTTTGATAAGTCATGATTCAGGGGTGGTCCCATATAAATTTTGTGGCGATCGGTTCAGTGGTTCTCGAAAAATTCACCAAGAACAAAAAAAATTGACGAAATATTCCTAGACGATGTGTGTTTTTTCTTCAAGTTTCTATATCTACATTGGGAGTCGACACTAAAAAGTAATAAATAAAAACTTTTTTTTCAAAAATATAATAACCGCCTTCAAAAACTAAAAACCCAAAAATAACTAAAATTTCGGAAGTCGGTGGCTTCTGTTCTGCCAGTCAATTTGTGTTGCCACCGACTTCCGAAATTTTAGTTATTTTTGGGTTTTTAGTTTTTGAAGGCGGTTATTATTTTTTTGAAAAAAAATTTTTTGTAAATGACGTTTCAAAGTGCCAGTTTTTGGTCTAATGGAAATAAATGATTTGACTATTGACATATTCATGCTTTTCATTAATTCCGTGTCATTTTCATGATTGCAGTGTACTCAAACGTGTTCCTTGTTACATACAAGTCGATGTTTTGATTCGTGTTTTATCGTAAAACATGACTTTTATGGCGTCGAGGTAGACGATTTGTTTATGTCTGTTCCTCTATTGTCTTTATGGTAATGTTGCTGTCAAGCGATAGTTCCTAGTTCTAAATATTTTACTTTTCCTATTCAGGTAAGTGCTGAAGTTGTATTTGTTCGGTTATGTGGAAGAGGTGGGTATTATTTTTAAATATAAATAACAGAAAGTTATCTTGTTATGTGTGTAAAATCAAACTATAGACAAGAGAAAAATATATATGCAGGCTGTCAATCTAACCTTCGAACACACGTGATTCGAGACAAAATAGAAACGCAATAGCAGCGCGACAGGCCGACAGCCGGCTGCCGCTTGGTCGTTGAAAGGTTAATGTGCCTTTGCAGGACAAAGGCCTCTTTTCGTACAGAGAAGGCGCGAACGTTGTTTACCACTCTTGCTCAAGGTGAATTTGTGATTCCAAATTTATACGACTTATTAGTCCAGGAATCTGGATTAGCGGTCCTTTAAAAATCAAATTGGTAAGTACGTGTCAACTCTCGAAAAACCTCATAAAGGATGCTTTAACCGGGCCATCTCCACTGTGAATTACATTAACCAATTTAATCCATCCATTATCGTGGGTCACTCGGTTAGAATGCTTATAAATCAGACAGAATTTAATAAATTAACCATAACTAACACTTATATAACAAACTAGCTTTTGCCCGCAGCTTCGCGCGCGTGGATGTCGAACTTCTATTCACTATTTTATCCCGTAGGGGTTGAATTAAAAAAAACCTTTCTTAGTGGCTCAGGCTTCACAAAGAATAACCCCTTCAAGTTTCCTCCTCTCCAGACACTCCTCAAAGAGGCGTGTCCACTGGGCCGCAACAGTCGCAGTCTCCATTCCGCCATAAGATCCCGCCGGAGCTGACGTGCTTTTTTTTTAGAACGTTTTAAGAGACACAATTTTTTGGTACATAATTTTTGCGGCACATCAACCATTTACGCAGCGCACGCAACGAATACTATCAAAAGGAATATATTTACCGTTTTTGTCACATTTTTAATTTCTGCTCGGCTCCTATGTGTCTCAGCGTTATGTTTTATAGTCTATAACCCGCCCAGAAGTATGAATATTGTAATCGTACCAAGTTTGGTTAAAATCCCTTCAGTAGTTTTTAACCCATGCATCACCAATCATCCTTCAACATTAATTCGTACTTCCGTACTAATATTATAAATGCAAAAGTAACTCTGTCTGTCTGTCTGTTTATCTCTTCTTCACGCCTAAGCCACTGAACAGATTTGAATGAAATTTGGTACAGGTATAGTCTGGAACCCGAGAAAAGACATAAGATAGATTTCATCCCGGAATTCCCCCGTGAACGGGAAGTATTATTCCACGCGGACGAAGTCGCGGGCAAAAGCTAGTTTTAAATATATGTATATTTAATGTTCAGAATTGACTTCTATACTGTTTGTGGGCACTTATGTAGTAACTATTTAGTAATTTGTGCTTAGGTATAGGCTGAGGATGTTGTTATAGCGGCAACAGATAACATGGTGCATGAGATACAGCTTGGTGACTGAAAACAAAAATCCTCTCATAGTGCTCACTTGCTTCAGTGGTGGAACCTACATACAATTTTTTAAGTGAATCCATAAAGTAATAAAAACATTTAATTTATCCCCCCTTCACTCCCCCATGAAGGGGAATTTCCAAAAATGCTCTCGCAGTGCTCAGTTGCATCACTGGTGGAACCTACATGCAAAGTTTTAAGTGAATCCATAAAGAAATAAAAAACAGTTTATCCCCTTTTACTCCCCGTGGGGGGGAATTTCCAAAAGTCCTCTCGCAGTGCTCGGTTGCATCACTGGTGGAACCAAAATACAAAGTATTAAGTGAATCCTAAAAGAAATAAAAAACTAAATTTATCCCCCTCTACTCCCCCATGAAGGGGAACTTCCAAAAATCCTCTTGCAGTGCTCAGTTGCATCACTGGTGGAAGTTACATGCAAAGTTTTAAGTGAATCCATAAAGAATTAAAGAAACAGTTTATCCCTCTTTTCTCCCCTATGGAGGGGAATTTCCAAAAATCCTCTTGCAGAGTTCAGTTGAATCACTGGTGGAACTTACATGCAAAGTTTTAAGTGAATCCATTAAGAAATAAAAAAACAGGTTAACCCCCTTTTCTCCCCCCTGGGGGGGAATTTCCAAAATTCCTCTCGCAGTGCTTAGTTGCTTCACTGGTGGAACCTAAATGCAAAGTTTTAAGAGAATCCATTAAGAAATAAAAAAATCAGTTTATTCCCCTTTTCTCCCCTTTGGGGGGGAATTTCCGAAAATCCTCTCTTAGTGGGCGCCTACACCCCCTAACAAACACACATGCCAAATTTCAGCTCTCTACGACCAGTAGTTTCGGCTGTGCGTTGTCCATCAGTCAGTCAGTCACTCAGTAACGGAAGCGTTTTATATATATAGATTATTATGTAAATGCTCTGCACTGCCTGCATCGCTTAAACGAATTAAATTTTAAATATAATAGGTAACAGTCGAAGTTTTTTCTTCTCATTCGCCAGATGAGTGCAAAATCTTCTGGTGAAAAAATACAATGCTTTTTCAATTTCTTCTTTTACTCCTGAACTGCATGATGAACTTCTCCATTCGGTTGCCACTTGAGTAATAGGAGAATTAGTTTATTCGGTTTGAGGAGTTCCTTTAGATAGAGTTGAGGTCATGTTGGCTAGTGCAAGCGTATTACTTATTCAGGCAGTTTCCCCCCAATTGTTTCTATCACTTTCCTTAAAAAGGCTGGTCCGGAAGCTGTTTTGCAGGGTATGTTATACGAACTTTTTGGCTAGCTTGAAAAGAGACGATCCTGGAGCTTATTACAAAGTCAGTTAGGAATTGGCGACTTCAGCTAGTTTAATCAATATCCTGTTTGTATAAGAAACATTTCATTTCTTCTGCCTGGTAGCTTGTACCCGTAGTTCGCGCACATCGCAGGTGTACTATTAGCGTAGAACAAGTTTTAGAAGTTTTAAGGGACTTCTTTCTGTCACAAGGTTTAGACTTTTAGAGGGTTGAGAAATGGTAGTATGGTTTTGTAATTCTGTTTTTATTTTTATACTAATGTAATTGATAAATGGTTTTATATGTTATTAGAACCAATTCTCAAATTGTAGAGCTTCTACAATTTGAGAATTGGTTTTCTATAAATCTGGTAATATACCTTTAAAATAAATGCCTATTAATTCACTTGCTATAGGTACTATCATATCTGTCATTAGAGCGAATAAATTCCAGTCACACCCGAATTGATCGTAGCCTCCACGATTGACAATTATTACTAGTCGAATCGAGTCCTATGCATATTTGTCACCATATTATTTGCAATTAATTTGTATCGATTGTTTGCTGTTCTAATACAGTTATTAGTGCAATGTAATTGCAACTACTCACCCACTACCCTGCCACCCAAATAAGGCTCATTTCATTTCGAAATAGCAGAGACATGAGGCAGAGCAAAGGGGAGTAGTAAATTCTTTTAATCTTAGTTAATATAATAGGTACTTACTTGTTTAACGAAACTTTTCCAGCTTCTAAACGTCTAGAAAAGTCGCGCGCACGCTCGCGGGCCTCGAGCATTTTCGGTCCCTTTTCCGCGGTCCATGACGGAGCGCGGTGCAGTGATTTTAACGTTGAGAGCAGGCTGTAGTTTTTAGTTTATTATAAAAAAAAAAACACTAGCAGGGCAACACACTAATACCATCTCTCCTAAGATCTCTTCGTTTGGTGTGTTTTATGCAGCAGTGCGTTCCACTGCCTTGCCGACTATTTTCGTGTATTTTGACACTATAATTATGAATACAATCCTGTATGCCGAAAAGATACATTGCCTCGATGATTGAAACCATTGAAATAATTATCTGTACCTATTTGCAACTCATTATTCAAGGGGTTTTAGGCCATTAATTGCTATCTATTCTGAATGTTAACTAGCGTTTCGGAGCACATTTTAGGCGCACCTATCCACCTACTGCCCCTGTGAATAAATGGAAATGATATATTATATGAATACATGGGAAATGATGACGAAAGGGGAGATTTATTGCAGAGGAAAAAGCTCCTTAATTAATGAAATTGTTACACGCGTTTAAAGGGTAGGGGCGGTTGATGTACCTGCAGTTATCGGCAGAAATCGTGAAAGGGGGAATGTTTCATTAATTGGAGAACTCTTCAATTGTAAGTACTTTCAAAATGTGACATTCTAAGTAATTAATGATCATGGGGAAATGACTACGTTTAGGAAACGAATTAAGAATGACTTCCGCTTATAATGCTTCCTCTGTCATTCGCTGTATTGTGCGAGTGAAATGTCATGATGAGTTTCATTGTTAGGTTTCATAATTATTTTTCTTTGATAGCACGTTTATCTATTACAAAAAATTGCAAATGCAAAAAAATCAGCAATGCTACAATAAAGTGGTACGATTTAAATTTTAATAAATTTTGTTAATTTTATGAGTTTTTAAAATTATAATATATTGCGGCTCTTAATAAGTTATTAGGAACCGCAATTTACATAAGCAAATGCAAAAGCGCACTTAAATATTTAGCACCATTTAGCATTTAACTCAAATTATTAGGTTCCATTATTTAAATTCCGGTTTCACGGTTTCGACTGTCAATTAAGTGTAATAAAATCATTAAGTATTTTCTGATTTGAGGCCAATTTGTGTTTTATAATGCCCATTATCTAGTACTGGTTCAGTTAGAACATAGTTTAACAATTAAGTAGGTAATATAGATGAAAGAATCTACGCGCAGAAGTGCACCCCCTTTTGCTATTTGCGCTCTTTACGCTTTTATTAGTTTTTCACCTGTATGTTGTATGTAACCGACTCTTTTGGGCTTATTTTACCTTACTTTGAACGATCAGATAATTTATCAGTAAAGGAAACTGAGTGCGTTCGCCATGACACGAAATATCACAGGACATTTGGCTTGCCGATGCCGTGTCGTGCCCTGCCGTGCCGTCTGTAATCATGACAGTCTTGATTTGATTATGATTGTCAATTTGTTAATCAAACAATTATTTGACTTCATGATGTCAGTGACAAGTGTCAATTCTTAACAATTTCGTATTCTATTTAATTAATTGGTCATCCACAAACAGGAAGTTGTTCTTATACAGCGTGTTATTATGACCTATAAATGACTCGCCGGTCGTTTATCGAACTATCGGATCTCGATGATTAAGGCGACTTCTTTTTATTAATTTTAATTAATGTTAAATACAAATAATCGCTATTAACTTTAAACAATTTCTTATATTGTTGGAATCAAGGAGTCCTCTTTGAGTAAGATTATTTTATCAAAAGGTTTTATTTTATTTCATGTATATTTTGAGAGAAAAAAATATTTATACAAGAAGAAGACAATTGTGATTTTGTCAGGGCTTCACGTCATTCCATAAAGGCTTCTTGATGGTTTTTCTATCAGGGTTGTAGAATAGTTCTAATAGTTACCGTGACCCCGGAACATAAAGGGCAACTCAAGGAACATGAGTGGGTTTTAGTCATTAAAAGTCTGACATGCCTTCTCTGACATGACTTCTCCCGCCCCGCCCAGGGCGGGAAAAGTCTTTTGATGATTAACCATTCACCAAATGCTTTTTCTATCACAAAAACCATCAAGAGCTGAGAGAACGGAAAATGTGTGTAACTTAAGAAATAGCGGCCCAAAGTCCTAGTTTTGTGAAGTTATAAATGACTGCGATTAACGAAATTTACATAAATCATATAAAAAAGCATCGTAATCGAAGCAATTAATAAGTGAAACAAACAAGTTATGTCATTGGTGTTGTTTGTTTGTTTACGTTCGGCGGCCATCAGTCTGTTTGTAACTTGGACTTAAAACGTTGGAGAAAAGGCTGTCAAAGGAACTTGCCACAGAGCAAAAGCCTCCGTGACGTAATTCGAATAAATCGTGTTCGAAATTAGAATTGCAAAACGAATTCCTTTGCCCTTCAGTGAAAGTTTCGGCGCCAATTTCTGTTTATACAATATTTTATGTCTGAGTTGTGTCACTTTTAAGTTTCAACCATCGGTTTCCGTATCATAGATTACTTTTGTCATTCATCTTGTAATACTACATTGTGCTAGTGCATACGTATTACATAATGTCCTCGATAATCGTACAATTTATTTGATTGGTATTAATTATCTTGTTAGGCTAATGGATCTGCTCGTTTGCATTTCCTGTCCAAATATTTTTTGGTTGTCATGTCTAAAGACTTTGAAGTGCGAGTGAAAATTATTTAACATATTTGATTATATATCAAATTACTAAGGTTTTTTACACAGAGTAATTGATAGCATGACGTAATTATTTACTTAACGTAACACCCCATTGAATTTCTCAAAGTAAGATCCCTCTTGTCCATTGGTTTAGGTACTTTAAGTATGTATATTATAGGTATGTAACCTATTTATGTAGGTACTTTTAACAACACGAGATTGCACTTAACCCAGTCACTGAGTACTAAGCATCCGTAACAAAACAGTGTGATAACTGTCTCTTTGAGAGGGAAATTTGAGAGGGTAAAGTGAAATGTTTACAGTAGTTGAAAGTCGGGCAGAGTGCGGAAAGGAAAGGTCGCTGATAAATGCTATCGACCTTTTTCCTTAAAAGAGTTCTTTGAAGGTTAATGTCTAAAGGTGTTTAAGTTGGTAGTGTTTCAAGTATTATTGCTGTAGGTACCATTCATCATATTTTTACCACAAAAAGCATAAACGGCACGGTAATTGAATTTTGATGAAATGTGTGATTCTATGAAGACGAAGCAGCGGGCGACAGAAAGAAAGAAAAACAGTTTATTCGTGCTAAGTTGCAAAATTTTTACAGCATAAGAACTTAAATAATGTAGGTTGATTTATATATAAAACTTATTGCACGAAAGGGCTAGCGCTCAGCATAATGCCGGGCCCGTACACAGGTACGAGTCCACGGCGCTGGTTTTCAGCGCAAGCCGAGACAGCTCGTCTGATATATAGGTATATGATTACTCAAACTTACCTACATATAATTTTTAGGCAATGTTTCGTGTATATCCTTCGTTGGAGATCCTCAAATAAATAAATAAACTCCTTCTCTATGTTACGATCAATAAATGGGTCACTCAATTCATTATGTAGGTAAGAAATAAAAAATCGTTTCTGCCAAATCTAAAGGTGGGTACTGACCAACGTTACGAGGTGTAATGTAACATTTGCACCGAGCGTGTACGCATCGAGCATGTTACGCTGTGTTTTTAAATCGGCGTAACATGCTCGTCAAAACTCTGTGCTCCACTTTCGCCGTTAATTCACTCAAGATGTGGCGTGGATTGTTTCATCCAAATTAGGAAGAAGAAAAAACGTTACTGGACAAACGAAGCCAATCTATTCCAAGCGTTTTCTTTCTTGAGTTTGTTATAATGCTCTGTATGCGCTGGGTTTCACAACACTTCCTCTTCTCTGTATTTTTCTATAAAATACAGTCTTTTCTTTGTGCCACTCCATGTTTTAAGAAACGAATACGAGAGGAACGACGACGTGTGATTACTCGCGACGCGTGTGCGCTCGGGACGACTTGCAACTGCGTACTGACCGAATCGTGTAACACTCAAAGGATTCGCCAAAAAACCGACAGCCGGGTGGAGCACTCAAAGCGAGCAACGAGCGGCTCGTTGTTCGTTGGTTTACCCGTAACACGACGTACTGACTGCACGAATGCTCGTGGTGTAACACGTTACATTACGCCCCGTAACGCCGGTCAGTACCCACCTTAAGAGGTATTTAAATTACAGGCTTGCTGGCTTTGCTGTTGGTTGAGGGCACCTACAGTTACCCATATGTCAATTTTCTGTTACTGCTAGTGACTACTGACACCAGTCGTCGGTCGTTTTAGTCACACATTTGCACTAAAATTGTCCTTTGTGATGCACTCTTAAAGTTTCTTTTAAAATATGGAGCCCTTAAAGCTGTTAAAATGACTTTTATCACTTCAATTTTTTTTTTGGTGAGTGGGAATTTGGGAAATCATCCAATGACTGCTCCCGTCCTGGGTGCGGCGGGAGGGCGTGTCAGATTCTTACTGACTAAAACCCACTCGTGTTCCTTCGATTGCCCTTTATGTTCCAGGGTCACGGTAACTATTATAAACATTCCGCAACCCCGGCAGGCGTTGGCCCTGTTGGGCCCCTTCCTGTGCTGACTCCTTCTCTTTGAGGCGCGCGTGGAACACTAACGCGCCGTCGACGCGGTCTTTATTACTTCTATTGCCTAACGTGTAGGACGAAGGTTAGTTAGTAAACTAGCGTTATCGTGGATGACGTGGGCTTTTCATCAGCAACCTTGACTTAAAATAGATCAATGTAATAATAAAGTTAATTATAGTAAAATAATAAACCTTGTTTTATTAACTGCATAGTTAATATTAAATTTTCCTCACAGGAAAAAGAAATATTGCATGATTATTATGGATATTTCCGTGATGGAAACGGAATCATAATCCACACAATAGTGATCACGACAGTCTTGGTTACACGAAAGGCATATAAAAATGAATGCTTTTAATAAGTATGAAATGGATAATGAGTGGACTGCTGCAATTCGCTATGCAAGACGAGCAATGGTACCCAGGTGTTCATTTAACGGGGTTAAATATCACCAACACTATCACCAACATTTCATTGACATACGATACGTTACATAAACTGTTGAATTGCGCTACAGACCTAACAATATTTTTTTCAAAATTTTTTGTAAAAGCTCTATTTATGGTTCATTTGGTAAAATCCGTTCAATTTTTTATTGATCACTTCAGTTCCTAGCATCAAGAAGGTTTGCTTTAGGCTCACTTTACCTAATTTCACCAACAGAGGTTTCATACAGATTGGCTGAGTTAGGAACAAAGCTAAAACTTGTGTAAGTATTCGAATTATACGCTTAACCTTTCGACGGCCAACCGACAGCCGGCTGTCGCGCTGGTATTGTCTTTCATCTGTGTCTCGAATCACGGGTGTTGGAAGGTTTAAGTAATATATATAGCCTTAAAGCACGCACAGAATCGTATAGTTAAGCAGATATAAGCAGTCAACAACCTCATGTTGACCTGCGAGATCCCATATCGAAAGAAAGCCTTAAAGCTTAATCGAATGGAAAACAAACTCTCCTACGGCTACACTAGAAACTAATGACATAATTAGCAACTTTACCGGTCTGAGACAGTTTTTATCACACGACTGGTTTAACATGTTTGCTTTGTGGGTATCTGGTGGATAAATCAGCTGGATTCGATTCACTTTCATTTGATTCTGATCTTGATTAACATCACTAGGTTGTACTTACGTAACTTGTGTTTAATCTTTGTTGTCCATTTGACTAGTGAACAAATTGTTGTATGTAAACAAATACTTTTGTTTTGAGTTTTTTTTACGGACCATTTATCAAAACTCGGAACTGGTTCGTTACTTTTCAAACATTTATTTTCATGTAAAATTAAAAAAAACTCACTCTTATATTGGGCCCGATATAATATTTTGTGACTTTTCAAGTCCTTTATTTCAAATCCTGGAGAAAGGATCCACTATCAAGTTCCTGTCCCTACTCCAAAAATCCACCTTAAAGATTACGGTTAGATACGGGGATCCATCTTAAGGATTAGTTCACACGAGTCTAAATCCCAATCTGATTAGCGCAGAAAAATGCGGGTCACATTCATTCACTCTGTAGTTGAGTGCCAATTGTATGTGACCAGCGTTATTGACGACCTATCGGCCAGTAGGTACTGCACTCGTGTGAACTTAACCTTACATAATATAACTAGGTAGGTTCTACTCACGATTTCATTTGTATGATATTCAACTGAGTATACCATAATACACACATCAAAAGTGTCTAGGGATATTTTAATTAAACCTAAATAACTAAAATTCTATTAACTTTTTGTTAAGACACCTACACTTTAAAATAAACCTTGTTTAATTGCCTATCTAATCTGATAATAAACTTTTAGATAAAGTTAAATAAAAAAAAAAACTTAGAAGAAGAGGAAAAACTCAACAAAATTTCAATTTAACTTTATTTTTGAAATTTCAAAACCTAAACAACAAAACAATTTTTTTTTTATAAAAATTGTTGAAAACTTAAAATTAATAATTCGTGGATCCACCTAAGACTCTCCTGACAAATCTGGAGCGGTTCTGCAAACTCAAAACAAGGGTGTCAATATCCTGTTGTGGAGTACTGTCCCAAATCCTGCTAAGATGCAAGAAAAGCTGGTTTTGATGCACAACATCAACAGGGAAATTCCTACGAGCTCTTCTCTGAAGCATATTCCAGGCATGCTCAATAGGATTTAAGTCAGGGGATTGTGCAGGCCGGTCTAAAGCTTGGATAACATGCTGTTGTAACCAACTTGTAACGATACGCGCCGTATGTGGACGGGCATTGTCGTGCATTAGCTGGAAATTTTGTCCCATTTGCTGTTTGTGGGGCAAGATTACAGGCTCTAGCACCTCATCTCGGTATTTTCGAGCAATCATATTGCCTTGTATCCAAACGAGGTCCGTTCTACCGCCGAGACGAATTCCTGCCCAAACCATAATCGTGCCACCTTAATATGCATGAACTTGTTGTGGGTGCTGCAGTCGATTCCAACGTCCAGGTTTTCTCCAAACGCGTACTCTTCGCGAATCAGGATGAAATCCAAACCTAGATTCATCAGTGAAAAGCACAAGTGACCATTGAGAATGGTTCCAGTTTTCGTGTGCAATAGCCCATTGTAATCTTCTTCCTCGATTACCTCTCCTTAGTGCTGATACCCAAAATGGCCTACGAGCACGTAGATTGACTTCATGCAGTCGCCTTCTCAAAGTTTGACCGCTTACCAGCAAACCATACTCTCTCTGTAGCCTTTGAACCAATTGCATCGCCGCTGCATTTAGTTGACTTCGTGCAGCATTTACTATGAATCGGTCCTGTACATGTGTTGTAATGCGTTGAGGTCCTCGGTGCCGTTCCACCACTTCCTCCGTGACACGATAACATGACCAAAGCCTGGATATAACGCTCTGACTGGTCTTCATGGCTTCAGAAACGGCAATTATGGGACAGTATTCCACAACAGGATATTGACACCCTTGTTTTGAGTATGCAGAACCGCTGCAGATGTGTCAGGAGAGTCTTAGGTGGATTCACGGAATATTAATTTTAAGTTTTCAAGAATTTTTATAAAAAAAATTGTTGTTTTGTTTAAGTTTTGATGTTTCAAAAATAAAGTTAAGATTGAAATTTTGTTTGAGTTTTTCCTCTTCTTCTAAGTTTTTTTTAAATTTAACTTTATCTAAAAGTTTATTATCAGATTAAATAGTCTATTAAACAAGGTTTATTTTAATGTGTACATGTTTTAACAAAAAGTTAATAGAATTTTAGTAATTTAGGTTTAATTGAAATATCCCTAGACACTTTTGATGTGTGTACATATCCGTATCCTATGATAATCGGCAATAGTGATGCATTTTATGAATATTTTTTTTTAAAGACGTATGAGATCACCTCTTACAAACAAATAATTTTACTTTTTATAATGTTAACTAATACGACAGGCGTCGACTTGCTACATCAACAACAGTGCCGCCATCTGGGTCCAATTATTTTTCAAACGATCTAAGACCGACGAACGAACGACCCATTACAATGAAGTAGGTACAATATTTCATCCATATCTGTCGGGACTTCAGGAGTTACCTATGTCCTTTGATTCTTCTATGCGTGTTTGTCACATGACAAGAACACACAGCATAAATGAATTATAATGATACCAGCCTCCCCCACCTAACTCCGTAAGGGGTGGATGTCGAAAACCGCCTTTTAGTAAGCCTCTATTACTGTAAAAAAACATTTCTAGCTTCAGTAGTTCGGATGTGCATTGATTTACACCAGAAAGCCAGATTCTATAAATATTTAAAAATGTAAATAATATGTAATACTAATTAATAAACAAAATAATAATAAAGGTTAAGGTCAAGTTGCACACTAAAATGTAAAATAAAGAAAAATAAATATGCATGCAGTCGCATTATTAAGTGCGTAAACGGTCAGTGAAATGTTAAATTAAGCAATTTCTATTCAAGTTTAGAAACCAATCTAGGTTGAATTTCTAGAATTTATTAAACTGAGAGAGATTTTGCCAAACGAAATAACAATATTCGATAGATTGATAATATTTTATACAATATTTTAAAATATAAAAAACGATTTCTTGAAAATAATTTGTCACTGTCTGCGTAGGAAGTCTTTGTCATGTTGACTTAAAAAGTGACACAATACTGACATCGTATTTAGCGTTGATTAATTAATAGAATCGGTTACCTGCTCATTAATTTTAAATTATTTATTTAAAAAAACTATGCTCTTATCGATCGTTAATTAACATATTAATAGTTGAAATTGATACAACATAAAACTCAACCTTGAAATTAAAAAAGTACCAATCGATCACTTATCTAGACATTTTATCAATTTCCTTATATTCCATTCATTTACTAAAGGCTTATTTTTAATAACATACCCATAACAACATACCCATCTATTCATTTAGCGAACTAGTTATTGCGCGAAACTGTCATTACACGAATCTGTCACTACGCGAATCTGTCATCACCAGATCTTGTCATTTTGCGACACACGCATTATGCGTTTCTGTCATTCAACGCTGAAATCCTACCTACCTAATATTCTTCCTACATAGAAAATTCAAAGCTAAAACGTTACTGCACTCTGTAAACCGATAATGCTATTAATATAAATCATTTCCTCATAGCAAGCTAGAGTGTTAAAATAGCATATTTCACAGACTCGACATTTCTGTGATCGCATTAAATAAAAAGGACCGCAATTTAGAAATAGGTAGCGGTTGAATGATCTCAAAATAAATGTCTTGGTTGAGATACCAATCTCAATTTTAGCTAGGAAACTGTCATCGAGTTTTTTTTTTCACAAATAAACGTAAAAACTTTTAAGACCACAATATTTATTTACTACAAATGCGAATCTTGGCGGCTAATCTGATAAAGGGAGATTAATGTTAAGTATCGCATGCATTGCTTTGTATGATTTCTTAGAAAATTAATATATCAACATTGAAGTCGTTCACAGAAGCTAGGAATAGGGATGACGACAGCATTAAAAAAATGGTATTCTGTTTAGTCCGTCTAATAGATCGGTCAAAAATACGAGACACATATTTTTTGCTTAATCAAATTAATAAAAAAATACAAAGATAAAGAGCAACACAGTTCCGGAGTGGGGGCTTTTGACGTCACCGTCCTGCAAAAATTGCATCAGATCGTGACGTCATGCGCAACTTCAGCGTACTGTATCGTCGTCATTCTTCGTTTACAAAAAAAAAAGCAAAAATACGTGTCTAAAATTTTTTGATAATCTACCTGAAGGACTAATTACTTTTTTTTTGTCGTCTCGCCTATTGTTCTTCAAGATATTACCGTGTCCTGCCGGGGTTGCAGAATAGTTCTAATAGTTACCGTGGCCCCGGAACATAATGGGCAACCGAAAGAAAGAATATGGGTGGGTGTTAGTCAGTAAAAGTCTGCACGCCCTCCCGCGCCGCCCAGGGCGGGAGAAGTCATTTGATGATTTCCCAACCACAAAAATTATTACCGTGTCACTTCTGCAATATTCTTGGTCAATCACATTCTCATTTACATCGTTCGTAACACAGAATCGTTTACTCGTTACATTGACCGCTCTGTTATGTGTCTACGTAATGGCGACGCCACACTACACTGCAGTTATAAAATGTTTTAGGGACATTATTGAACTAGGTAATTAGCAGTATAAAGTTTCGCGCGTTCCAATAAAATCCGCTAAACCGGTCCCCTAGGGAACTATATTTCCACTACTATTCCCAAAGTTGGAATTCCGTGAGTACTAAAAGTGCTATACCCCTGTCCTAATATTATAATATGTATTATATTATAACTTGTTTTCCATGCTCCCTCAATGATGGAAATTCAAACGCAATTAATTATGCGCCTCATCTCTTGCCTGTTGTAATTTGTTTACTAAAATTCACATTAAATAATGAAACTCGATTCAATAATTGATTATTTTAATTTTGTTTGCAATAAATTTGCATTTGCTCCAATTTGTGACTGAGTGTTAAATTAAAAATTTTATACCGTGAAGTATGGCAATACCGTAATATTCATATTCACACCTCGAGGAAACGGCCTCCTATCGATATCTTTCGTTCAATAGCTTATTAATAAGGGGTTTTACTCCTACACGGTACTAGTGTGAGGATGACAAAGCTAAGAATGAATGTTTTAAACTATGAGAGAAACATTTTTAACCAATTTCAAAAAAGGAGTAAGTACTTACTGTATTCTACCCGCGAGCGAGACAAACTTATAATGTCTCTACTAACCCAATTGGCAACGATTTAGTTATTCACCGATTTAGTGATTTGAGACACAATAAAAATACAATAGCAACCCGACAGCCGGCTGTGGGTTGGTCGTTGAAACGTTTAAGAAAAGTTTTTGATATTACCTATTAAACTTACAGACTGTTTACTGACTCTAGTTGAAAGCTTCTTTGAACTTTGTCTGTAACACAGGTTATTTGTTATTTAAGAGTATTTTGAAGTATAGCAGATTGAAGAAAGTCAAAACATTTTCTAGAAACCCCGCTGAAAATAATCGAGCACATTTTCATAGCAGTTACTTTTTGAGTGTATACTGTGTATATTTATGCGCATAATATGTGGTTATTTTCGCTTTTCTCGCAAGATAAGCGAAAATGGTTGGTGGCATTTAAAATAGATGAGGTGTGGAAGCGAACTTAATGTGCTTACATATACTAGGCAAAAGTCAAATATTATCTTTCGTGGACAATGTTTGACTTCAATTTACTTCAACTGCCATTACTGCTTTTCTTGGCATCTCCTTTGCCAGTTGCAGTAGTCAGCACAGAGCTGACTTCTGCAAATTTTCGTTCAATTATCCCACTAGCTTCTTTTCCCTAATCTCCTAACTTAACTCTTTACTTCTTTTCCCTAAATTCCTGCCCTAATTTGCCTAGTCAATACTTACTCTAATCACAAGATGATTTTCATAGCTTTATTTTGTTGAATGCAACGACAACAACGACTACCACTTACAGTCCACTATTTGACGTAATATTCAATTGCCCAATCATTTGTATCGTCACTGCACAACGGAAGCTTTCCGTTTTATTGTTCATTCGATAAAGCTCAGTGGCCCGACATACGTGGTTTTACGAAATAATTAAAGTTTATTTTTTTAGGCTCTGTTACCCAATCATGCCGGAAGAGTTATTTTAAGATTGACGCGACGGTATGTGGAATATTTTTTGATTATTTTTGAGTAACAGATTGTTACTGCGAGATAAGGTCAGCGTATATAAAGTGATCTACCTACGTCATTGATATTTGTATATCAATAACCTACATGTTTAGTTTTTTTTGGTTTTTGATTGAATAATTTTATTCTGGAGTTCTGTTATTACAATAACTGTTAAAAGAAACAGAAAACATTCATACATACATTCTCCATTCTCCATTAATTTATTATTTTCACCTCACATCTACGATAGCAAAATATTTTTTTCACCTTACTCTCACTATAGCAAAACTACCAAGCAATATATACTTTGACAAAGGCGAAAAGTTTGTAATGTTAGGGCATTAGAGACTAGAGTTAGAAGTTAGGCTAGACCTGAATTCCGAAACCTTTCTGTGCGTAAGAGCCATATGGTCCGGTCTTGACCATCCGTACTAATATTATAAATGCGAAAGTAACTCTTTCTGTCTGTCTGTCTTTCTGTCTGTCTCTTCTTCACGACTAAACCACTTTACCGAGTTGAATGAAATTTGGTACAGATATAGTCTGAGACCCGAGAAAGGACATAGGGTAGTTATCATCCCGGAAATCCCTCGGGAACGGGAACTTTTATTCCACGCGGACGAAGTCGCGGGCAAAAGCTAGTATTTTATGTTTTTGGTGGGATATCTTTTTATGTAAGTTAAAAGCATTAATGGACAAATACTTTTAACGTTAAAAGTTGATTATTAGGGGTATTCCTCGGAGCGCTCCTGTTTTGAAGCGCTCCTAACGAAGCGCTCCTAAAATATTCCGCCAAGCGCTCCTGTTGGGAGCGCTTAGAAAATCAAACTAAAAATATTATTATTTCATTCCTCGAAGCGCTCCTATGACGAAACATAGAGAAGAGCATGAAGTGTTCGTAACAAATTATATCGATAAACATTTCGACGGCTACTAGTTGCTTATATTAAAACTAGAAATAGCTAGAATAACTGAATAGTAAAAATAAAAGCTTCGATGAAAAGTACCAGGGTGGCAGAAATTGCCAGGAGGCACCTAAATGATCTCATAATAAATTGTACACCAACGATTAGAGACCAGGGTGGCAGAAATTGCGAGGAGGCACCTAAATGATCTCTTATAAATTGTTCACCAACGATTAAAGTCTAAAATTATTTTGTTATTATTCACTATAACGATCTTATTATTTAGTAATTGTTTATGACTAAATGTAGTTATAGATATATAACAGTACATAACCTATAGCTATCAGGAAAACAGAAATGAACTAGAAGTAATTCTTTATGCGATACTACTCAACTTGTATATTATAATAATATAGTTTTAATAATTAACTTTCATGTTATTCCTTTCTTTCATATCCATCCCAGCAATACGTGCCATAGATTGATCACAAATTAAAACAAACTTTTCACTTTTCGCCAATTTTTTAATAAAACAAACTTTTCTTAGTACACAACTTCATGTGACGTAGGCGCACTCGCAACTAATAAGTTTAGAAGACAAAATAATGCGTATTCGATGTAAACTAGTTCCGGAAATGCTCGGCTGCATTCGGAATCACTTGGTAACGCGACCACGCGATTCTCTAGGATAAAACTGGGAAGCAGGGTTACAACAGCGGGTAGTGTCTTGCTTGTGTCACTAAAGTCACTAAAGTACGTAGTTCCAGTTCATTTATGCTTCCCTAGTAGTTTAAAAAAAAATCCAATTATGATAGTTGAACTTTAAAACGTCGATATCGATATAGTTTCTTACAAATCCTTCATGCTCTGCCCTATGGTATCGTCACGTCATAGGAGCGCTTCGAGGAATGAAATAATAATATTTTTAGTTTGATTTTCTAAGCGCTCCCAACAGGAGCGCTTGGCGGAATATTTTGGGAGCGCTTCGTTAGGAGCGCTTCAAAACAGGAGCGCTCCGAGGAATACCCCGATTATTAAGTCGTTTGGTCCTAAAAGCAAGTTTCGGTCGAGCTAAAAATATACATAATTGCACCGCTCTAATTTGTCGAACCAATCTGTCAACTCATTAATTCTAAATTGTATACCTACAAAGGATGAGAAAATCTGGTTTAAAACTTTTAGCTTTGGGTTTATCTTAATTATTTGGTATGCTAGGAACTTCTGTATAAAATTAGATGCGCTTAGACTTTTTGTTGTTGATTTGGGAACTTTGGAAAAGAGTAAGGATGAAGAACTCGATAGCCTGACTTTACGTAATGTCATTTTCAGTAGCAGTCAGCTATACCAATGCTGGTATAACAGAAAATAACTCTTAAAGATTTTCAACCAATAAAATTCTAAAATACAAAAAAAAAATAGGTCTAGTTCTAAATAATGATTGGCACTTTACTAACATTTTGTAATGCGATCCTCAGTGATCTTCCTGGGAATGAACTGCGACTCCTCACCGTTTCAGTGCGTTTCCATCTTCTTCAATATTAATGCTAAAGTTTCGTAACCAGCTTCAACTCAAATTTTTTACACTTTTTCCCACATGCTAGTACCTAAATTATATACTTTATTGTTGCACGTAATCTCGGCGCCGCAGGTGGTGGACCTACCAGCATTCTCAGACCATTCACATTCATAAGTGGGTCTTTAACTAAAATAAACTCAATAATTTAGTTTATTTTTACCTTTATTATGCATAAGAGCGCAACGATATCGATGAAAGTGGAATATTTATATTTTACACTCCTTTTTATGCACTTTCTTCGTCAGATGAGCTTATTGTTGCTATGTGAAAGTTTGGCGGCGGATAGTTTTGAAGATTTGTGGAATATCATATTTCTATCATTATTTTTCTGATAAAATTAAATTTATTAAACTCATAGCTGACCCCAATAGATTTTGACCTGTCAAACGTCACCAGCATAATATGTATAATGCCATGTTGATCCGCCAGGATTTATAGATAGCGTTGCATTAGAAGATGATTGTTTTTATTTCTGGAATCATTCTAAAGTTTTAATTGTTATTCTGCTATTCTTAGAAGTGAGAAATCCAACAAAGCAAAGATCGTAAAAATCGGTCCAGTCGTTCTCAAGATATAAATATTCTAAATAATAATTTTGCTTTACATAAATAAATAGAAAAATACATTCTCAAGAGCTAACATCCACATCCATTTCCTATTTACGAACCTTACCTATATTACCAACTTCCTTTATAGCATCTCATCAATCGTACCATTCGGCACTTCTCATTGCCAGCTCCATAGCTTTATGGTGTCTGTAGTAATCGATGAGTCTGCTATTCTTGGAGGTGACAAAAACAAAAGACTATAAAAATAATTATTTATTGTATTTATGTAATGTTTATTCTGGAGATATTCTAGAATCTTAAGTTTTACAAACATTGCATAACTATAAATAGATAAATACATTCTCAAGAGCTATAAAAATCGGTCCAGTCGTTGTCTATATAACAACCCGATTTCGATTTTCGATTGTTTCATATATATCTATATATATAAAAGAAAGTCGTGTTAGTTACACATTTTGTAACTCAAGAACGGAAGAACCAATTTGGCTGAAAATTGGTGGTAACTGTGGGGAGGTAGCTTAGGACCAGGGGACGGACATAGATTGCTTTTTATCTTCTTTTTTAGTAACAAAAAATCTGATATAACGCGGGTGAAACCGTGGGGGACAGCTAGTAGTTAATACAAGAGCAAACGTCCACAACTATTCCATATTTATGATATGACCAAATTTTAAAAGCATCTCATAAATCGTCCCATTCGGCACTTTTCATTGCCAGCTCCATAGCTTATGGTGTCTGTAGACCCATCGTTGAGTCCGTCGTCACGGTCATTATCCTGTCATGGTGTTTTGTTTTCACCATGGGCGGCAGCTGTCTTCGTATTTATAACTTGGATATTAAAATAGGACTAGGAAGTAACGGGAAGATTGATATTTAGTGGTTCGTGTGATTCGGTGGCTCGGATTAGATCTTTGAAGACTTGGAATTAAAGAAAGATTTGGGTCGTTGTCTATTAAAATTCTTTTTGTGTTTGGGAAACTGTCGTTTAAGCTTTTGGAATGTAACAGTCTTTAAAAAATTTCGAATCGATGTAATCTATTGTAAAAGACATTTAGCTAAAAAAAACCTTACATGCGGTTACATGAAACAGTAGTCCACAGATGGCTAACTACAAGTCCTCACTTATACCAGCCTAGAATTTAAGATAATCAATATGTTATGTACAAATAAATGTTTAATATGTGTGTTAAATTATTTATTTCATAATAAAAGTAAAAAAAGAACTCATAATTCACACTATTTTTAGTATATTTTTTGAAAAAAAAAACTGAAGCCTATTACTAAGTCTCCAATGTCTGTATGTCTTTATCTGTCCATCTATCACACACAGGGCTGTATCCAATCATAGCCTCAATTCGTTAAGGCTGTGTTATTTATTTGTTCAAAGTAGGTAATTACCTACTAGGCGCCTGCGCGTGACCGCAAACTTTACGTTCAGCTGCATAATGTCTCTATATGTGGTGGGAGACAGTCGTTACTCAGTATATTTATGAGTGTCAAGCGGATTTGACATAAAATTCAATTTAAACCTTCGAACACACGTGATTCAAGACACAAAAGAAAGCCGGCTGTCGCTTGGTCGTTAAAAGGTTAATGAAACATTTGGTTGTCTAGGTATAACAAAAGTGGGTAAGTTTAATATTTGACATCAGACTTTAAATTGCTTTCAGATTGTTCCTGGTTGTTGGTAAGTGATAGGTTTTTCGACATTCTTCGTTGATCAATATTTATTAAGTATCAATGAACTTACATAGCTTTTGTTTTAGAAATTACTGCAAAATCAATTTATAATATCTAACGATTTCAGTATACTTACTCTATCATAATTTTTTTATTGAGCACAATGAAAATACGTTATCAATTACATTCAATGGTGCCGATTCTCTTGTGCACAACTTAACGTAAATTTAAGTTAGGTGCATCTTTCTCTTTCCATTTCTTAAAGAAAAGGACAGAAGATACATTTTAGTTTAATCCTGTCAAATTAGACAGCGCCTCATGCCAATTGACGTATATTTAGACGCCATGTTTTTAAATTACGTCTAAATTATCTATGAAGTGTCTAAATTTGACAGGACTTAACTAATATTTGATCTTCTGTCCTTTTCTTAATTAAACGGAAAGAGAAAGATGCATTTAACTTAAATTTACGATAGTTTGTGCACAAGAGAATCGGCACCAGTATCTATAGGTAAGTAGCTATATTTTTTCCAATTCATCACGTTTCATATATTTTCAAATAGAGCAAAAAGCTGTGATATTGGATACCGATACAACGACAATGGGTCCGTAGATGGTGTTCGTGAGTTTACTTCGATTCGCCAATTAAGTATATTTTGGTCGCCATCTTTATTTGGAGGAGGTATCGATTTTAAGTAACACTAGCTGTTACTCGCGGTTTTGCCCACGTTTTTGATTACTGCTTCACTCCCGTAGCACGTAGCGTGATGTTATCCATACTAATATTATAAATGGTAAAGTGTGTCTGTCTGTCTGTCTGTCTGTATGTTTGTCTTTCTTTCACGGCAAAACGGAGCGAGGAATTGACGTGATTTTTTAAGTGGAGATAGTTGAAGGGATGAAGAGTTAACATAGGCTACTTTTTGTCTCATTTTAACGCGAGCGAAGCTGCGGGCAAAAGCTAGTATAGCATATAACCTTCCCCAAAATGTTGTCTGTCTAACACTAAAAGAAAATTTTAAATGACTCCAGTACTTTTTGCGTGTATTCGTTTCAAACGTAGAAGTACTAACCTTTTTATAACATTAGTGTAGATAAGCTAATAAACGCAAATTCGTTCGCGTGGAATTAAAAAAAAAAGATTTTAATAAAGGCTCTCTGAACACACAAAGTGAAGAGAACTTCAAAAGGAATCGCAACTTTAATTTCTTTGATCTTCCACCATTTAATATCAAATCCATGTTCAAGAGCAAACTCTATGAAGTTCCCTTTTCGTAAGCTCAACGATTTTCCACCAACCTTAGCACTCCTAACCATATGGTGGAAAATTGTACTAAGCGACCTGTGTGATGCGAAACGCGTCCCTATTGTGTGCCATATAAGTTGAAATCAGGTTAACAGCCGCCACCCATAGGTTTCACGGAGCGTTGCATCCAACTTTAGTGCAACGTTGTTTGATGATACATAGATGTAGTAGTACTGGAGGTGACATTTAAATAATAATAATATTAGGTATTAATTATCAGGTATCTAATGCCCCCTAGTAACAAATTGATTTACATAAGTAATTATCATGACGGGCCTGTTGGTCTAGTGTTCAGTGACCCTGACTGCTAAGCCAGAGGTCGTGGGTTGATTCCCACCCAGGACAAACTTTGTGTGATGAGCATAATTGTTTGTTCTGTGTCTGGGTATAATATGTATGTATTTAAAATTATACAAAGTATGTATATCAGTTGTCTGATTACCATAACACAAGCTCTGCTTAGCTTGGGATCAGAAGGCCGTGTGTATGATGTCCCAGGATATTTATTTATTTATCAAGTAAATCACTAAATACACGACATAGGTAAATAGGACTTTGAACTTAATGTCAGTAACACTTCAATTAGCAGGTGCATCTGTTTAAATGAATTACTAAAAAAGAATAAAGAAATTAAGAAGGAAGAAAGAAGAATACTTTTTGATCAAAATAGGAGCTATTTAGTAGGGGTAGTGGTAGTAGTGGTTGGTAATATTAATAGTTGTAACCGTTTAAAATTATTAATTTGATTTTATTTTGACATACCTAGCTAGATTCCAACCTGGAACTTACATAACTCAGCCGTTCGTTAAAATCCAAGATTTATTTACGTTTTTTGGCACATCCAGTAGCAGTTATAAAATATGAATGTGTGAAGAAGAACATAATTATTATAACGATGTCGGTGTCGAAATCACGGCCACACCTTACGGGGTATCTAGGGTACGAACTGTGTTGTGTTAAAAATATTGATGCCATAATGTATATGGTGCTGTGATATTCCTGGGACATCTTACACACGGCCATCTGATCCCAAGCTAAGCAGAGCTTGTGTTATGGTAATCAGACAACTGATATACATACTTATATAATCTTTGAATACATACATATTATAGATAAATAACACCCAGACACAGAACAAACAATTATGCTCATCACACAAAGTTTGTCCTGAACAATATAATATATGAACGAAACACACACAATATAATATATGAATATTATGAACGAAATAGTTTCTAACTGACGTGGTTCAATACTTCGAACACACGTGATTCGTAACAAAATAGAAAAACAATAGCAGCGCGACAGCCAGCTGTCGCTTGTTCGTCGAAAGGTAAAAGTTTGTAGTTTGGCCTAGAGCCTGAGCGTTTGGCTCCTGCTGAGCCGTGTGTCAGGGGTTCAATTTCTGCATAGGACTGATGCTCATATGGTATTTGTTCTGCTGACATTCACTCTGATCGCAACTCACATATATTTAAGCATGTGAGTTTAAACGGTTGTAATGGCTTCCACGCCACAATTTTGAAGATTTTTTAGCGTGGGGCAACTATTTTTAAAAACGAAAGAACATCAGATTGTAGTAGTAGACTGTTCCAAGTTACTGCGGCCCCAGAACATAAAGGGCAACCGGAGGAACAAGGGTGGGTTTTAGTCAGTAAACGTCTGACACTCCCTCTCGCCCCGCCCAGGGCGGGAGAAGTTATTTGATGATTTCCCATCTATAAAAAAACTATCAAAATTACCTCTAATTTAAAAACGTAATAATATATTGACCCGTTTTAAATGGATATATCTCGATTTGTCGCTAAGATGATTGGAACTAGATATGTTTCTTGTAATACGGAAATTGGCCTTCTGGTAATTCACTGCAGTATTTCACTCAGTCATTTTATTGCCAAGCTGAAGTTGTTCCTGTTAAGTGCATTATTTAAACGAGATGTTGATTGAAGCATTCGATTAGGTGTCTGATATAGATCGAGATACCTGAAGAGAAAGTGAATCGATAATCGTGACCGAATCGGTAGTTCTATCTATGTAGATAATGTACTTTCCAGCCAGTAAGGAATAGGGAAGTCTGGCAGTGATCCAAACAACCGATTTGAGAATTTGATGGAATTACTTTTAAAGTCGTTAAAAGAGATTAAAATAGTATTAGAAATGCAGTTTCAGGTCCGAGATTACGATAAGTTTTAGTGCCTATAAATATTTAGATGGTTTGTTTTCGAAAGAGCTATACGTAAAGTATATACGGAGTTATATAATAACTAATTGTATGGATTATGTTTTTACAGGCGCCAACACATTAAGCTACTATAAGTTGTCAAAATGTAATAGATTTTCAACTTTATCGCTGTAGTTTCAAGGTTGATTTGAAAGAAAAACAGTTTTGGGTAGCTTAATGTGCTGTTAAAACCCAGGATTAACACAATATACATGTAGATTTACACAACAAAAACTTACGAGTTGCATCTAGGGCATGTAACATAATTTATATAATAAAATCGGAACTAGGTAATGTATGTTTGAAGCATCACGCAAATACAACTGAATATAATCTATTAAATTTTTGCACCGTGTATATTTCCAGTAGAGAAACTATAGTGTAGATGAAGTTTAGCTTGTGGCACACTCATGTTCAGGGGCTTTTTCTGCTTACACTTACACTGAATGTGAATGTTATTAGTTGAATTAAATAAAAAAAAAAATATTGGATCAGTCAGCATCCCGATGACCCGGGCCGTGTGTCTAAAAATAGATCGTTCTTAATCGTAGTCACAGTGCACTGCACCCAGCCCATACCTAGTATGTGCCTAGCTTGCCTGGTTTTGAGTCCCCTGTAACCTGCCATCAGCTCTTCAGCTGCCCCTTGTCCGGAGATAGGCCCGAGGGCCTTGCCGTTTTTGCCGTTCTTGCCATCCTATAGTTACGTCATTACATATTCCCTACTGACCCACTCAGTTCACGGGCTATACATGTTCACGCTATTTACTGTAGCGGATGAGCAAAGCTGTACTATTCAATACTTATCTCCGTTACACTAAGGTCCACTTTAGCGAAGCCGGAACACACCAAGTCTTAATAACAATAACAGCTGCCAATCAAATAAACAAGGTGCTTCGGTAACGCGGAAGAAAGGATGTTGTAACTGTTATAAATACGTCAATAATGGTTTAGGTAAGTGATGTATAGAATACTGGGGCGATGACGTCACGCAACAACCGAACATAGCCTGCACTGGAAAGCTGGCATGTAGAGTAATACCGGTCCTGGGCTACGCTTTGTATGAACTTTTGTATAAAGCGCACTATGCAAATAGTTTGTATAAAGGAAGTTTGTTTTGTGCTAGTCACGTTACATTTCTACTGTGTATAAGGCGAGCAACACCAGGTGTATTTAGAGCAATTACAATATATTTTTTCATCAGGCCTTTGACGGTTACCAATCTATATCGGGGAGGGGGCACCAAGTATGCAGGAGATGTAGTGTCCAGGGTTGCAAAATTTGTTGATAAGAATTGCCGTGTCCCTGGAACGTAAAGAACATTAGGCGGAAGGAGTCATTTAATGATTTCCCATCCATAAAAAGAGATTGTGTGTGTAGTGTATTTTGATCATTACGTGTGGGTCTAAGATACCAACGAAACATCCCATCAAATCAAATCAAATCATTTCATTTATTTTCATTAGACCAAAAAAAGGCACTTTGAAACGTCATACTTATAAAACAAAAGTGAATCTACCGCCCATTCGGAAATGTTGTTACGTATGGAGAAGAATGGGCAAGAAACTCCATACTTACTCTTTTAAAAAATAGTTGTATTACAAAGTTTTTTTTTTTACATGGTTAGGCGTGATTTAAAATGAATATAATCCAAAAACCATTTCCGTCAAAAATTACATGTATATAATAAAAAAAAACTTTACTTTTTATATAAATTAGGAAATGGAAGCTTTATAATGTTCGCGAGCAAAGTGTTTACATGTTCACAATTAAACTACATTCCTCAAATAATGAAAATAATGTGTGAGCCAGCGCAATGTATAACTAATATATATATATATATATATGTGTGTATAATTTCTAATGTAAAGAGCAGTTAATCATTGTCTGTTTGAATTAGCAACCTGTTTGGTTTTGTCTACACTGTGAGTTATCCTATGGAGCAGGTCCAGCATGTTTCCAAGCATTTTTATCTTCTATATAATCATCTAATTTATAATATGCTTGTTGACAGAGTGTATTCTTAATATGTGTTTTGAATTTCCTTTCGTTTAGATTTAATATTTCAAAAGGAATTTTGTTTCTGCTCTGATACAACCATAGACTTTAACTAATAAAAGAAAATAAGCTTAAAAGCAATGCAAAGCTGAATCCAATGCCACTTTCCTGAATACGACAGAACACAAATCATAGCATAAATACACAATCGGTAGAAAAGCCCATAATTCTGCGGTTTCGTTGTGAAACGTGTGTTACCCAGGATACACGGAAGCAGATCTCACAGCTACTAGCTACCGTACAATACATATTGTTATCTGGGGTGTAAGCAAAATAGATAGGAGTGTCTGGCTGTATGTCTTTCTGCACTGGTGGGCCTATATAACGGTTAAATACTTTTTTGAATATAATACTCGAACTGGATGGGTTTCAACACAATTGGAAAGAGAAAGCGAGGGATCGCGATGGATCAAAAGGAATTGAGGGAGGACTTTGCCCAAAGTGGGACAGAAGAGGCTAAAAAATACTTAGGTTCTCATACTGCACTCTTTTTTTAAGGTGAGGTGTCTTTTATAGCAATCTTGCGTATGGAATGTTAACTTGTGTAACTGAATTACACGGCTGCTTTGAAACAATATACATATGATTCCATCTTAAATGGTTTCAATTTTATTTCGTTTTTTTTAGACCGTGACCATGATGTCTTATTAGTTGAGTATTCTGGTTAGTCATGGTGGTAACGAAAGTAAATTTTAATGTAACCTTAAAAAGAAGGTGTAACACGATCTTGAACTAAATGACTCTGGAAATACCATAGCGTTTAACAATAATTATGAAATTAGACAAATAATAAATAAACTCTCAAAACAATTTAGGTCAACACTAAAAGCATTTGTTGGTCACAACCTGGCGTACATGACAAATGTTTGGTTAACTAATAATTAACTTGTAACCTTTTAATGAGAACAAGGGTGTAACAGGAAATAAATCTCAGAAGCCATTGATTTGTGTGAAACGCAATCTTAGAGAGCATGGGGCGTGGAAGGTCAGACTTGCTTCACATAGTGAGATGGATTAAGTTGAAAGTTGACGAGTTTTTAATATACTACTTATCTTTAAATCTCTCTTCCCGTGGATTAAGTTCATACCGTAAGTAAGCCATTGGTTATGAATTTATGATTGACATGAATTAACATTTAAATGGAATTGTCTTTAATATTTTTGTAAGTCCACCGTTCAGTCTATCTTCATCACCAAAACATACAAATTATTAAAAAAAAACTTATTTCATTATACATACTGTTCCTGTAATTCTATACTCCTTTACATCTACCTCTCGTATCTCATGCCTTGCACCTTGCATTGTACGCAGTAGATAACACACAGATCAAGTGTCTTGTCAGGGCGACTAGTTGAACCAATCAATCAGTGAGGCGAGACTAGCCCACATCCGCCAATTTGTACTACACAATGTTTTTATTCTTAAACTTATTATGACCCTCGCACCTAATAATTTCATTTTTAATGATCCTAGACTGACGGAAGTTTCACTTCGACATGATCAATTTGGTACAGATATTATATTACGTTTTGATATTATCGAAAAGGTTAATCTAATCAAGGCAGCAGACGTACTCGATAATGGTGAAGAAAGTAAAAGTGCTGCGGAAATTGTTATGCTAATGTATCTGTGGGAAAAAAGGTGTAGTGTTGGATGTAGAACCTGTATTTTTACTGGAGGCAAGGCTTTTACTGGATTATTAAGACCTAAAGGCACGCCACTTAGCTTATTGGATTCTTACGTATCCCACAAGAATCTGTTGATTGAATTCTATTTCTGCGCAATGCAGGTAACAAGACTCAGGTAAACATTAAAGTTCAGAATATTTATAAAGACAGATTCCACGTTTTCTTTTAATGTAAATACATTTGCAGAAAACGAAGAAATTACTTTTGCGCCAGACGAAATCGATTTTGATGCCTAAGGAGCAGACGATAACGCTGTAGCATTGTGAATTTGTAAGAGATCATAAAAAACATAACAATTGAAAGGGGTTTCTAAGAATTTAAAAATGGTTGTTGTTACTCTGAGCAAATCAAAATTATGTGAGCTTGTGAAAGTCTGTAAAAAAGCCTTTACGATTGGATTGTTGAAGATATTATGTTGTCTAAATTTTCAATAGTAAAATTAATAGTTCCTTTGATTACTTCTTAAACAAATTCTACCTAATGATTGATATCTCTTGAAGCACGATTAATCTAAGATTTTCCTCGGGTAAGACCAGTAATCTTGTAGGAATATTAAATTACTCCATGCGCTCTTAGCCTGGTGAACGGTTTTTAATGACTTTGCTTAGGAAGTTTAGGGTCCGTCTTGAGTTTACTACCAAATAAGTATAATTTAGCTAACTGTTGATTTAAGTGAGTCTAGGAGTAATAACATCTGTTCGTACTTATAATTTATTGATCATGATAACTCTTGCGGTTTCTTCTTTAATTATGGCAACAGTGGTTATACATGCATTTTCAAATTAACAAATCGATTTATTTGCTCTTGCTTATAGTAAACTTGATTGTAAATATAACTTAATTGCTTTTTCAAGCTGAATGTTCATGATCAGTAGGATCATAAGAATGTCTGATGCCTCAGTTGATTATGTGGTATGCCCTTGGTGGTTATCATATCATGTTGTCTATCGTTCATTATCTTGATTGAAAGTCTCTCTTCGTCTCCTTATCTCCATTGTTTGGTTTAAGATTATTTAGAAAGGTGACGTCAGTATCCAATAACAGCTGATGTTTTGCTTAACGTTATGTCATCTTGTTTATGATTATGATATGGAAAAATATAATAACCGAGTTATCCTATTGAATTTCAGGTTTCTTCATCAAAGGCTTTGAAAGACAAAATTAGTAAATATGGTATCCTATCAGCCCAAATTACAGTACCATGTACACAGTTCTTGAGTTCAGTTAGAATTGACATGCGTAACAGCGCAGGCCTATAATTTCATTTGTGACCGAGTTTTTTGTATTGTTACAGGTGAGTCCACGAAATTCTGCATTCAAACGGCATCCGCAAATAAAAATAGACGATTCACGTTTGAACTGAAGACGAGTACGGCACGGTAAGTAATGATGATAGTTGTTTTCTACAACTATTTTCTCTGACGTTCCGTGACATCGCTACCTACTTCGGTTCAGCGGCTGCGATTTCGATCCGCGACGGTCGATGGCGAGTGCGTGCGCCCAGTCACCTGCCGCTTGCACCAACCGCAGCACGTCGCGTCCGCGAGATGCCGCCAATCGCGCCTATACGATCTATTCTGTTCTTTTTTTGAATTGACGGTTTTAGGCGCCAAAAGTTTTCATTCAGTATTGGTGGACAGTGTATTTGTGTTTTTCTGTGAGCGAGTTGTTTTCCTTTGAGGCCTTTTGGACATGGTTTTACTATTTTGTTGTTGAATGGTAATGCTATTTTGATATTTACGTTAAGCGGTTGCAAAAATAAACATACTTTTCGGTTTATTTCACTAATTTTGTATTTTTTTGTAATTGTAATTTAGCGCAGTGCTAAAAAAATAATAGTTGTAGAATAATGAAATTGGCAAAGAGTGAGATAAATATAAAGAATGTTTTGTTTTGCAAACTGCATTGTTTTATAGTAGGTCAATGAACTTTCGTTGTTTTAATTTGTAAAAATCTCGTTAATTTCATCTTCGTGTGAAAATATTTCGTTTTAAAACTACCTCTCATGATGGTACAAAAGTAACATTTAGATAGGGTAGATATTCAGATGTCCCTGTACCTAGCGATTGACCATACCCTGCGGATTAACGAATACATTAAATAATTAGTTCTATATTTGTTCTATCGAAATATGCATAACACGTAATTTGTTCCGTTTTAGTTTTTACAAAAAATGACTTCTTCTATAACAGTTAGCCAGCGATGTACTTTTAAATTACGCATTTAAAAAAAACAAAATCTAGATAGGCGATTAGTCCTTCATTAACTCTAATTACTTATCTACTTTTTACTTATAAAATTGATTACTTTAAGTTAAAAAAGACAATACAAAGAAGTAAATAAATTATTACTATCCACACAAATGTGGCGGCCATTTTTTTTCAAAATGGCGATCTGTGACGCCATTTGCAAAAAATGCAATGACATTTATTTTACAATACATCGCTAGGTTTTCTTCTTTGTATTGTCTTTTTTTAACTTAAAGTAATGAATTTTATAAGTAAAAAGTAGATAAGTAATTAGAGTTAATGTAGAACTAATCGCCTATCTAGATTTTGTTCTTTTTTAATGCGTAATTTAAAAGTACATCGCTGGCTAACTGTTATAGAAGAAGTCATTTTTTGTAAAAACTAAAACGGAACAAATTACGTGTTATGCAAATTTCGATAGAACAAATATAGAACTAATTATTTAATGTTTTCGTTAATCCGCAGGGTATGGTCAATCGCTAGGTACAGGGACATGATATTCAGGAAACAAAATTCTACTGATTTATAATTTTTCTTTTGTTATTTATTAAACTTTGCTCTCAGGTTACTATCAAAAACACGTTTATACAATTATTACAGTAAACATCTTATACTTAGGTTACAGTTAAAATTTGCAAGTAAATACTCCTTATTTGCATATGCAAATTCTCATTCGGGGAAGACTATTCTCATAATTATCATGATAAATATAAGTCGTGTGTTCCATCGATTAGTTCCAATTAGTCTCGTCATTGTTTTCCCTGGCAAAGCAATTTTTCCATTGTTTTTTTTAAATTCCGCACCTATTTGTTTTATTAATGACATAGGAAATATAGAAACATAGGAAACACAGCGAATGTATAATTACAGGTTTATTGCTATTTAAAACAAAACAACCCGCATTGTAAAACTACCTATTTTAACCAAAAAAAAAAACCGGAACACTTAACTGTATAAAAAAGTAGGAATATGTGGGTACTTTGAAACTAATGTTATACAAAAGTCACTTTGATAATGATACTGGTTCCCCGAAAAATTACGACCATACTGACATTGTTATTGGTGCTGATTCTCTTGTTCACAAACTTAACTAAATTGAAGTTAAATGCATCTTTCTCTTTCCATTTCTTAAAGAAAAGGATAGAAGATACATTTTAGTTTAATCCTGACAAATTAGACAGCGCCTGAAGAAAATTGACGTATATTTAGACGCCATGTTTTTAAATCGCGTCTAAATTATCTATGGAGTGTCTAAATTTGACAGAACTTAACTAATATTTTATTGTCTGTCCTTTTCTTAATTAAATGAAAAGAGAAAGATGCACTTAACTTAAATTTACGTTAGTTTGTGAATAAGAGAATCGGCACCATTGTGAGACTTCGTACTACAATTGTAAAGCCCATTCGCCCCCAACCTTTCGACAAAGGTATGCGCTTGCGACACTGCAGCAATGCATGCAAGAGGGGTAATTTTACATGACTCTTCGCTTAGGCTATATTTTAACTGTCGGCTGCATGATTGCAGTTTTGATGTAGTTTTTGTGGAGTTGACGTAACTGCCTCAGTACTGACTGCAAGAAATTGCACTCGCTTTGTTGTTAGGTTGGCAGTTCCGATGTTGTAATGGTAACTGCACTTCTGCCATTGACGTATCTGCGTCAGAAATGACTGCAAGAAATTGCACGCACTTTGTTGTTTGGTTGGCAGTTCCGATGATGCAGTAATCACAACTGCAATTGCGTCTGCCATTTGTTTAGTTAGATTGGTCTGTTAATCTTTTTTATTAAACCCTAAAACATACTTAATTCGAGACACAGAAAGACAATAGCAGCGCGACAACGGGCTGTCGCTTGGTCGTCGATAGGTTAAAATCTGTTTTTTCACATATGCGATAATCTTGATCTTGAGACAGATTTGAAGTTATCACTAGCATGTTATCAGTATTGTAATGGGTAGATACTTTCATGAAACACGTTTTCTTGGAATGTTTACTTTTCCTTGTTTTTTTTATTGTTTACCGATAGCTGTCCTCCGCGGTTTCACCCGCATCTTGGGTTAGTGCCCCGCTTTCGATACATAGGCTATCCAACAATAAAATAATTTTACGATTCAAACCAGTCGTTCATGAGATTAACACGTTCAATCAAACAAACACTTAACCTTTATAATATCAGTATACATTTGAATTTTACATGGGTAGTTTACACAGGTAGTTGGTATAGCCGAAAATTGAATGCTTCTTACATATTTTTTTAATGATATAATTGTCTGACGTTTGACAAATCGAAGTCAAAGACAATCGTGACTAAGAAACAAGACCCAAGTTCCAAGTAGGTTGTTGTATTGTTTAATTTAAATTATGACTAGTGTCTAGAAATCTGTTTTATTATTTCTAATCGTGAGTTTAAGCTGACAATAGACAATTTAGGTATTTCTTTTTCAAAAAAACGAAAGTAAATCTTTAACGATTTTAAGCATATCTTTAAAAAGTACCTAAATATAATACTTAGATAAAAATAATCGTTTTATAGAGTTTAAATTAAAGCAATAAAAATTGTTCAAAAAAATAAAACAGAAAAATCGTTTAATGCAATAACCTGTATTAGATACTTACATAAAATTAATTAGTCATCTTGAACATTTATTAAATAATATTAGCCCATAAAAACATTAATTAAAATCCTTCCTGCTTCTTAAAGCTTTCACATATAATTCTTGAGGTTTACGATAAAAAATAATATTACAAGATAAATGAATAGGCTATTAAATTAAATTAAATTTTATATCTAGCGGTTTTGTAGTAATCAAAATAATTTGAAGCCGACTTAAAAATGACGCAATTGTTTCATGAAAAACCAGGGCTGGTATCCAATTTGGACATACCTGTGGTTATTTTTCGTCATGCGGTAAACTTGCGGATTTCAATTATTATCGATAACTTCAAAATAATGATCACGGACTTTTGGCAAACACTGTGACAAAACTTAACTACATCCAACGCACAAAATATTTTAAATAATGTAGCAATTTTGGTTAAATTTTAATATAATGGCACACTGGCTTCATTTTGATCTATTACAACCAATGACTGTTCTCATACAGAGAAGGCGCGAGCATTCTTAAGGTCGATTCACACATATCAGTGAACCCGCAGTTCCGGCACAGTACCGTTACAGTTCCGTGTCCGTGCTACAGTGGTGCGTCAGTGCTTCAATTCACACATATCAGGCACAGTACAGTTCTCTGCGGGTCTTCGTGCACGACGGCGACGTTCCCTTCAGACTAGCGTTGACGTCGATTGTTTTGATGGCACTTTTCAATAACACAGAATGAGCTATGATAGCCATTGCTTTAGACGAAGAAGAAGAAGAGAATCGAGGAAAAAAAAGAAAATGGGTACATGAAGCATGGAAGTTAAGAGAATCTGAAGGAGAATTCGTGACATTATACAAAGAATTAATTTAAAGACGAAAGAAACAGTATTCTCACGAACTAATTCAATCAACACCTCGTCCTTCATTTTGTTTTCGATGCAGCGGCGTCAGTGATCCGTGATAAAATATCGTCGTCGCCGATCACGTCCGTGATGGCCGGTGCCGGCACTGACACTGACGGTACTGAGACGACACTGACACTGACAAGTGTGAATACATCCATAGAGAATGTTTGAAAGAATAATTATCACTGATGCGGTACTGTGCCGGAACTGTGGGCTCACTGATATGTGTGAATCGACCTTTAATCACCACGCTTGCTCAAATCGGAGTGGAGATTTCAGGATAATAGTATAGGTTTTCTCACGATGTTTTCCTTCACCAATGTTAGTGGCAAAGTATAGTCAAGTATAGTTCGTGTCAACAATTAGTCTTTTTATAAAAAGCGTCTCAATTTTAGTTGAATCATTAACATTTATCGGTTAAATAATGAGTTCTTATCTAAATACTTATTCAATTTACAGACGCGTAGACGCCATCATACCAAGCTACTACAATAATGTAATTTTTTAGATTCTAAACTTAATTGCCCAAGAATTAGATTCCATTTTGATTGGGAAAATTTTGTTAGATTCGGGTAGCTTGTATGGAAACAGAAGAACTAGTACTGTAAGCTTAATCGTGTTTTTCAAATAACCTTGTATAACTAAATCTAATTATGTCATGAAACAGTGTTACTAAATCATAGTTAGTGTCTAGTGCATTGAATCTAGTCTATTAACATGTTAATTATTGTAAATATAATCAGTATTGGTCGAATTGTCTACAATGGTAATTAACTTGAAATTACGCAATGTTTACATTAGGCCACACTGTAAATAATAATTGCAGCTGCCAATTTGTTATGGCTGAGAATGAAAATATTCTGTTTTGTCATTCTAATTTCGGGCACGCATTTGGTTAGGCTTGCATTCGTAGGCTGTGTTATATATAGTGCACAAATGTGACTGTAGACTGTACTATTTAACTTGTTCGTACCTTGAAACTCCAATGGGTCTTTTTTCTTGACCCGATGGTCAAGCTTTTTTACACACGGTGACACGAGGTTGTTAAACAACTATTTCCCAAAATCTATCTGTTAATCTAACTGAGAAATTCCTAATGAAAACCAATGGCATAAACCCAGGTGGTTTAAAGATTTGTCACACTGGATGCGTTCTGCGGCCTGCGGTCAGGTCAAAGTGAACGCAGTCCGCCTCATGTATGAACAACGCTGTCGGTCGGGGTCAGCAATCCTCAACATGCGTTCTTTGGTTGTGCTCGCACGGTCAGATCGCATTCTATACAAAATATATTGATACCGACAATGTTGTTCATAAATGATGCGGGCTGCGTTCACTTTGACCTGACCGCAGGCCGCAGAACGCATCCAGTGTGACAAATCCTTTATAGTCCGGCTAAGCAGCAAACTATCTTATCGTGTTGAACTGCGACTGGTCATGTCAAAGAAAGCCCAACCTACTAAACAGACAAAGGACTCCTAACTCAACACACGCGAAACCAAAACGGACCACCAAAAAAAATGTTACGAGCAATTTAAAAGTGTGAGTTTTACTTTTCGTAAAGAAAGTTGTACGGCTATCGAAATCTAATAAATTAATCGTTTGACCCGAAATCGAAGCCGAGACCTTCGATTACCAAAACACCTACAAGGCGTGCAGAAACATGTTGTATTAGCAGTGAAAGTGAACTACAACCAAATTCGTTTAACGTAAGTAGTGTTTGCACGCATTCACACCCACACAATGACCAGCCTCTACGTGTTAACTATAAATAGAGAACCGAACCGATATTTAAGTGTCGCCATAAAAAACAGTGAGAAAAATGTCTCCAAACCTCTTTTACGTGATCCAATACTTATTGTATAATGTCCGTTAGATATAATAACTATTTATTATGTTTAAACTGCTTTAGTATGTAAAAAGTAAAATTATGCAAGAAACACTTACTTTCGACTTTATTTACCAAGTAAGCCGGTTTTTTAGATGACCTACATTCATAATAATATACTCACATTGGTTTTAATTACTAAAGACTCAAGTATGCTAATACTGCGACCCGATGTGCGCGTAAATGACAACAAAGAACAAGTCAATAATTTACTAGATGTACGTAAAGCAGATGACGTCGGCAAATTTTAACGTGAAAGCGTACCTTGTATCAACGTTATTAGATTTTCTAATGCATTGCCCAAATGGCATGAAATTGCTCAGTCGCTTATCAATTCTCAGAATACTATGGTACTCTCATTTTCTTTGGAATGTTAACAAAAAGTGAAAAAAGAGAACCGCCGTCTTCTCGAACCGGTTGTGTTAGCAACGTAACATCAGGAATAAAAAAAAGTAACATTTAATTTCGGAATTGTGCAACATCGATTATGCGTTTAATAAATAATTGCCTCCTTATCGGGGACCTGTTTTTGACGCTGATGCATTCAAACGAGTACAAATCGAACCTGCGTTTGGTGATACGTAACATTTGGAAGTTTTCCTTGGCAACCTCTGATATTAATTACTTGACATTTGTTTGATTATTATGTTTCTTATGGGAGATGACTTCATCCTATTATGCAAGTCGACAGTCAATTCTAAAATTCAAAAGTCCACAAGCGTTGTTAGCCCCTTCGAAAGGCAAGTTTTTTAAGCGAATGTTTCTAAATACGCGAGATAGTTATCAAATGATGTATAGTGCATTCTTCCTGCAATGTTCCGGTGAGCTGTTGCAAAAACTCTATAGCGAAGGTTTTACTATTGTTTCATTCCACGAACAGATTGACAACACAAGGTCCACGGACATCCTTTCGTTTCCAAAGTCTTCATCGCCTTGCCCTTTCTTGCACAGACCCTGAACGCTGGTCAATTCGATTAATATTTTGACCTTTTCCCGTTCATATAACTTGTCCCTTAGAATGTATTGTTTATTAAATGACAGACTGTTATTTATACTGCTACTTGTCTTCGAATAAATTCGTGTTAAAGCTATTGAATAAATAGACGGCAGTCGTAAAATATTTAGAAAAGTTATTTAGACAGTCGAGCCTCATTTGTTTTTCCGGTTCGTCGATTATTGACCTCTGGCCGTGCCCCCCATAGCGCTCCTTCTATCAACAAACTATAATGATGTTAATCTATTAATTGCAAACGAAAAGGTTTTTAATTCAAAAATGTCGTAGAGAGTCATTCATATTCATCATGGTGATATAACTAATATGACAGTAATGGTTTAGAATATATGCAAGAATCCGGAGAAATTGTTCTTTTAAAATGGCGATTTCACTAGTATTTTTTATAATTTGCATTTAATTGTCATAGGCGTGGTGTTTATCAAGATGCCAACGAACGAATAAGGAACGCTAATAATCTTTATGTGAAATGAGACGGTTACAAATATTCTAGATCGTCTCAACAATCCTTTTTGAAATCCACTAAAAAGATTCAGATGTCTTGTTTCGGTACGTAAAGCATTAGTGACCCAATTTGCCTATTTTATTAATTACTTCACATTGTCTGATAGAACTGTTAGAGTGTCGTATTAATTCGATATTGTTTCAATATTTTTTCGCAAATAATTTAGACTAGCATAGCTAACCTTCCTCCAATACCGTTCACCATTGCATATTTCAAAAACTGATCACCAATTGGCATTATATTATTTTGATTGATCAACACTGCACTACTAAATTTTGCAACGCTTGTTTCGTAAATTTCATTATAGCAAGTAATTATTGGTATCGCTTGACTTATTTGATTGTTATCAACGTAATGCCGCATGCCAGTACTAGGTATTTGACTATAGTATGTGTGATAATGGCATGCAAATTATTCTGTGTTGACCAGTGCAGCATGTCGGTAAATGTTGCCTCTAATATGTGCTACAGCCTTTGTAGACCTATTTTCCTGAACGTTGGTTTGTGTATTATCATTTGTAATATCATTGGGGGTGAATGGTATTTTAGGTTTTCTTATATTTTAATTACTGTTGTTTTATGCTTATTTTCGGTTAATTACTTTCACGTTAACATTCTGACTGTTCACTGTATTCTGCTTATTACGTCCGCGCGGAAGTCAAGTAAACACCATAATGTAGAATTTTAGTAGTTATAAAATAATGATTTTATGGGACCGATGCCTTTTAAGAGAAACCACTTACAATGCTATTTTTACTTCTTTATAATATTAGTTAGTGTAGAATTGTAGATAAAACTTACAGTCCATTGACCTCAAAGTAAAATAAACGAATCGCCTGTTCCAGTGACGGTAACAGTAGACATGAAGATCTAGTGAGTTGTGGTGTGTGATAGATTCTGAGCAGTGGACAACAAAAATAACGACAATGTGCAGCAAGGAACAGATAAACCATGTGCTGAGTAAGATCAATGTGGTGAGTACATTCTCGAATTTAAATTTGGTGGTGGTAAAATTGTAACGTATCTTTAAGATGGACCTAAAGTCTCTTTTTCGAACTCTTCATGAGTTGAGTTGAGCAAAATATTACAACGATAGCACATCTGTAAGGAACATCCTATCCTATTTAATCTATACCGTCAGTCTCCCTTATGCAGTAAAAATAAGATTAACCGGTTCCAGCTAATCTAACGACAATATAAAATCCTGATTGGTCACAATTGGCGGTTAATTACTTCTCTGTCGGAGGTTGTCGCCAAGGTTGAACGTGATGGGTCCTATGATGACGGCGCGTTTTGTTCCACGCGCGCCTCAAAGAGAAGGAGTCAGCACAGGAAGGGGCCCAACAGGGCCAACGCCTGCCGGGGTTGCGGAATGTTATGTTTATAACAGTTACCGTGACCCTGGAACATAAAGGGCAATCGAAGGAACATGAGTGGGTTTTAGTCAGTAAGAGTCTGACACGCCCTCCCGCCGCACCCAGGACGGGAGCAGTCATTGGATGATTTTCCACTCACCAAAAAAAAAAAAATGGGTCCCATGATGGTTCCAATAAAACAGATATAAAGTATTTATAACTGAAACCAGGGAAGGAAAATGCATTACATTGACATTGGCCTATAAATGTCAATGACTCAAAATTTGTTGTAAACGAGGAGTGAATAATTAACTAGCGTATTGTACTGCAAGTCTGCAATGCGGCGGGAATAGAGGTATAACCATACGTACAGGTACTACAGGCTAGTTCTATACGGACGTTCTTTGAAGGCATGTTTAAATCTAAAATCAGGTGATTGTTCGAAATAATTGGGTTAGATGATTGCTTCGATTAACCTATAATGAATCAGATAACGCGATATTTGACAATTATCTTTATCGCCTTTTGTGTTTTTAGTTCATCTATTTTTAGGAAACCAAGAACGTTTTCATATTGTGTGATGCATTAGCATATACCAATTCATTTATTATATATTTTTATTTTCCTTACACACTCGATTTGGGTACAAAACTACATGATATATCGTTTAAGTACTTAATTGGATGTTGAAATCAAATGATTTCGTTATCCTGTACAATTTGTTTGCTATTCTAAAAGATCTTCAGATAATTCAGGTGTAGTCTGGTCTAGTAGCTTTAATATTACATAGTTTAAATTTAACAAGGTAGATTTACAAATAACAGAACATAATAATTTTAGTAGGGTACTTATCGCGTTAACTTTATACTCTCATCAACTACTAATCTTCTATAACAACATCGATCATCGTTAATCCACTCGAGTCTTGTTTCAGTATCGATAAATAATCGACCAATTTCTGCAAGTTCTCGTACATCTATACCTTTAGAAGTTATTATCGTATTTGTTCTGCTGTATCTAACATCGTTATTTGTAACAGTTTAGCATTATGTCTATTGATCTGCATTCTGTGTCCTCTTAAGGGATTGGCTGTTATGAATATGTATGTTCGAGGTACTTTGTGCATATTCAGGTTATATTTGAGTTATGTATGGATGCAATGATGAATGCTTCGCTGGTTACTGAGAACGGTACCCAACCGAGCGTGTTGTTGAATTGAATGTATCCTTTCGAGATTGTTGGTAGCTAGTCTATTGGGTCTCATATATTATTCGAAATACCTTGCTTTATGCTTTTAAAAATAACCACGATATTTTGCTCATTTTATTGTTTTTTTCATCGTACTAATTTCTTATCAGTTTTACGAGCGTGAAAGTATGCATCTAGTTCACGAACGCTTGGCTTTAGATAATTTTGGTCTTTTGGCTCTTGTTAGTTACAATCGTGCATTGAGGTTATTCTTTCAGTAAAAATAGTTTAAGGTTCGTAAGGTACACGTTTCTTACAATCGTGAACTGTATTGACAGCTATTTATAATTAAAATGCTTTAATTAGCCTTCGCCATTCAATCACGATCAGTATTTAGATCTTTGTTTTTTATACACAAGTCACAACATTAGGTACCGCACTTAACGATCATTACCAAATCATTGATTCTAATGCTAGTAACGATTTAGTATCGATTTTAATTCAATTCGAATCGTATTGTTATTATGACGAAGGTTATAAATATTTTAATGTAAGTAACGTTTTGTATGCATATGTGGTGTTAGCGAAAGTATATTGACATTGATTTTGGTGGAGGTTTCTAGAGGTAACGGCCCGAACATCCGATGATCCGTAATCCTGATAATGAGTTATAAAGTTAGGTGTTCTATTTCGCTTTGATTTTATTTTATACTAGCTTTTGCCCGCGGCTTCGCTCGCGTTAGAAAGAGACAAAAAGTAGCCTATGTTACTCTCCATCCCTTCAACTATCTCCACTCAAAAAATCACGTCAATTCATCGCTCCGTTTTACCGTGAAAGAAAGACAAACAGACAGACAGACAGACAGACAGTCAGACAGACAGACACACTTTTCCATTTATAATATTAGTATGGATTACTTTTATTCGGAAAGTCTAGTTAGTCAATTTAGATTGAGCAACAAAGTGAAGGACAAACGTAATGCCGCATGCCAGTACTAGGTATTTGACTATAGTATGTGTGATAATGGCATGCAAATTATTCTGTGTTGACCAGTGCAGCATGTCGGTAAATGTTGCCTCTAATATGTGCTACAGCCTTTGTAGACCTATTTTCCTGAACGTTGGTTTGTGTATTATCATTTGTAATATCATTGGGGGTGAATGGTATTTTAGGTTTTCTTATATTTTAATTACTGTTGTTTTATGCTTATTTTCGGTTAATTACTTTCACGTTAACATTCTGACTGTTCACTGTATTCTGCTTATTACGTCCGCGCGGAAGTCAAGTAAACACCATAATGTAGAATTTTAGTAGTTATAAAATAATGATTTTATGGGACCGATGCCTTTTAAGAGAAACCACTTACAATGCTATTTTTACTTCTTTATAATATTAGTTAGTGTAGAATTGTAGATAAAACTTACAGTCCATTGACCTCAAAGTAAAATAAACGAATCGCCTGTTCCAGTGACGGTAACAGTAGACATGAAGATCTAGTGAGTTGTGGTGTGTGATAGATTCTGAGCAGTGGACAACAAAAATAACGACAATGTGCAGCAAGGAACAGATAAACCATGTGCTGAGTAAGATCAATGTGGTGAGTACATTCTCGAATTTAAATTTGGTGGTGGTAAAATTGTAACGTATCTTTAAGATGGACCTAAAGTCTCTTTTTCGAACTCTTCATGAGTTGAGTTGAGCAAAATATTACAACGATAGCACATCTGTAAGGAACATCCTATCCTATTTAATCTATACCGTCAGTCTCCCTTATGCAGTAAAAATAAGATTAACCGGTTCCAGCTAATCTAACGACAATATAAAATCCTGATTGGTCACAATTGGCGGTTAATTACTTCTCTGTCGGAGGTTGTCGCCAAGGTTGAACGTGATGGGTCCTATGATGACGGCGCGTTTTGTTCCACGCGCGCCTCAAAGAGAAGGAGTCAGCACAGGAAGGGGCCCAACAGGGCCAACGCCTGCCGGGGTTGCGGAATGTTATGTTTATAACAGTTACCGTGACCCTGGAACATAAAGGGCAATCGAAGGAACATGAGTGGGTTTTAGTCAGTAAGAGTCTGACACGCCCTCCCGCCGCACCCAGGACGGGAGCAGTCATTGGATGATTTTCCACTCACCAAAAAAAAAAAAATGGGTCCCATGATGGTTCCAATAAAACAGATATAAAGTATTTATAACTGAAACCAGGGAAGGAAAATGCATTACATTGACATTGGCCTATAAATGTCAATGACTCAAAATTTGTTGTAAACGAGGAGTGAATAATTAACTAGCGTATTGTACTGCAAGTCTGCAATGCGGCGGGAATAGAGGTATAACCATACGTACAGGTACTACAGGCTAGTTCTATACGGACGTTCTTTGAAGGCATGTTTAAATCTAAAATCAGGTGATTGTTCGAAATAATTGGGTTAGATGATTGCTTCGATTAACCTATAATGAATCAGATAACGCGATATTTGACAATTATCTTTATCGCCTTTTGTGTTTTAGTTCATCTATTTTTAGGAAACCAAGAACGTTTTCATATTGTGTGATGCATTAGCATATACCAATTCATTTATTATATATTTTTATTTTCCTTACACACTCGATTTGGGTACAAAACTACATGATATATCGTTTAAGTACTTAATTGGATGTTGAAATCAAATGATTTCGTTATCCTGTACAATTTGTTTGCTATTCTAAAAGATCTTCGGATAATTCAGGTGTAGTCTGGTCTAGTAGCTTTAATATTACATAGTTTAAATTTAACAAGGTAGATTTACAAATAACAGAACATAATAATTTTAGTAGGGTACTTATCGCGTTAACTTTATACTCTCATCAACTACTAATCTTCTATAACAACATCGATCATCGTTAATCCACTCGAGTCTTGTTTCAGTATCGATAAATAATCGACCAATTTCTGCAAGTTCTCGTACATCTATACCTTTAGAAGTTATTATCGTATTTGTTCTGCTGTATCTAACATCGTTATTTGTAACAGTTTAGCATTATGTCTATTGATCTGCATTCTGTGTCCTCTTAAGGGATTGGCTGTTATGAATATGTATGTTCGAGGTACTTTGTGCATATTCAGGTTATATTTGAGTTATGTATGGATGCAATGATGAATGCTTCGCTGGTTACTGAGAACGGTACCCAACCGAGCGTGTTGTTGAATTGAATGTATCCTTTCGAGATTGTTGGTAGCTAGTCTATTGGGTCTCATATATTATTCGAAATACCTTGCTTTATGCTTTTAAAAATAACCACGATATTTTGCTCATTTTATTGTTTTTTTCATCGTACTAATTTCTTATCAGTTTTACGAGCGTGAAAGTATGCATCTAGTTCACGAACGCTTGGCTTTAGATAATTTTGGTCTTTTGGCTCTTGTTAGTTACAATCGTGCATTGAAGTTATTCTTTCAGTAAAAATAGTTTAAGGTTCGCAAGGTACACGTTTTTTACAATCGTGAACTGTATTGACAGCCATTGATAATTAAAACGCTTTAATTAGCCTTCGCCGTTCGATCACGATCAATATTTTAATCTTAGTTTTTTATACACAACATTAGGTACCGCACTTAACGATCATTACCAAATTATTGATTTTAATGCCAGTAACGATTTAATATCGATTTTAATTCAATTCGAATCGTATTGTTGTTATGACGAAGGTTATAAATATTTTAATATAAAGTTTTGTATGCATATATGTGGGGTTAGCGAAAGTATATTGACATTGATTTTGGTGGAGGTTTCTAGAGGTAACGGCCCGAACATCCGATGATCCGTAATTCTGATAATGAGTTATAAAGTTAGGTGTTCTATTTCGCTTTGATTTTATTTTATATTACTTTTATTCAGAAAGTCTAGTTAGTCAATTTAGATTGAGCAACAAAGTGAAGGACAATTAAAAATTTTCACAGATTGATTTTTTTAGGAATATGTGGACAAGATGGTTGGTAATGTATGGAAATATAAAACTGGGGAACTTAGATGATGCGTAAACAAGGGACCTAATTATTAAAATGACCAAAAAAAAAAGATACCAGTTTTGGAAAACTGTTATAATCTTCCTGTCAACTTAATAGTACATAAACACGATTAGGGTTGCCAAACCTCATGTTTATAATGTTTAAGTAACTTTACATGTAAAATGGTTAGTATCAAAGAAACTACGTAAACATCATGTTACTAAAAATACAAGATGATAGCAAAATGACTTAGATTTGATAACGACTTCACTTTTTAAGATACTGATACGGGCAATAGACCAGATGATTGATAAGAGTTCGTTATCCTTACAATCACGTGGTACTTTCTGGCCGCGCCACAGTCGCATTTTGAATCGCAGTTAATGAGAATAAATGTACATTATATGTTCATTATTGTACGAAAAGAAATATAAATTGAACTTGTGAGATTCGCGAGATATTTAACAAAATCGGTGGCGCGGCCATGTAGCATGCATCCTAGCCGCGCCACCGTGTACACTGCAACAAATTGGATATTTATGTGCAAACTTAATGGTAAACAATTGTACGACTATTGTTTGTTCTATTGATGATTAAAAATACTACACAAAGTCAATCTATATGAATATCGAAACTTCAAAATCGGAATAATCTTTGTTTGTGGTGTTTCAAACACAATTATGTCAGCAATGATTATATGATGTTAAATGTACGGGCAAATGTAAAGTATGCAATTGAAAGATAACTGTACTTACAAGAAAATCGGTAGATCAGTTAACATAAATTGTGCAAACTTAATGGTAAACAATTGTATGACTATTGTTTGTTCTATTGGTAATGAGGAATAGTGTAAAAGTCATTGCCTACATGATAAATTTAATAATACCGAAACTAAAATACTACTTCGACTATGGCAGAACTATGAGACAGTTACGATCGTTGTTCCTATACATTTTATGTATTGTTAAATTAAAAATACTACTAGACTTGTGTTTGCTGACTAACCGAAGTGCAATGTGCTATGCCAAGGTCAAGGAAGGTGATGACCAGGGATGCCCTGCAACAGAATGTGCTACTTCTCCCTAACCCGCCCAGCCCCTCTCAAAACAACGAGCACTTTGTTGAGATCGGAAACCACTCAGTATGGTGACATCATTCCCCCGACTCATCATTGGGGCATCTCCGCAGAACGTTGATACAAGGGAATAATCCCGGGAAATCCTGGTTCCGAAAATCCCGGGAAATTCCGGGATTTTTGTATAGACTAAAGAACCGGGACGATCACTCCTCGTCCCAATCGAGTTTCCCCATTCAGATATCATAATAAAAAGTTTTTTACTAATATTTTATTGTAAACTAGCGGTCCGCTTAGCGGTTTCACCCGCTGGCACACGTATTTCCGAGTGAACTACGTCAGAAGTAGCCTTTGTTACTTAGGGCTATTTAGTAATCTGTGCTTAGGGATCTTGTGGCTTTTTAGTGGTGAAAAATATAATCATTAGTTTTAGAGTTTATTGGTTACATACCAAGAATACCTACAAAAAAAAAACATTTTTCCCTCTTACCTAATCGTGTAGAATCTACACTGTACTTAAATAGTGGTTCGCTCATCGGTTTACCGGTTGTTTGCTACTGCTGCCAGTTTTTCCGTCAGTATAAGGCGTTTTTCCACTCTTATTCAAAGTGAATGTAGTCTTGATGAAATATTTTTTGAAATCACTTCTATAGTTTCGGAGTTTATCGATTACATACATACAAAACATCTTTCCTCTTTATAATAAACTAGCTCTTCCTCGCGGTTTCACCCGCGTTACGTTAGGTTTTTGGTTACTGCTTAGCTCCCGTGGGACATGTATATAAATAGCCTACGTTACTCATTGACAATGTAGCTTTCGAATGGTGAAAGAATTTTTAAAATCGGTCCGGTAGTTTTTGAGCCTATTCATTACAATCAAACATACAAACAAAGTTTTCCTCTTTATAATATTAGTGTAGATTGCATTGCTCCAATTAGTCCTGCAGAATGACTTCTTTGGGTTTTTCCATTGTTCCTTTAAATTCTTTTTTCGAATGTATCAGGTTTGTATCGACTTTACAAAAAACACAATTTATGTTAACTGATTTACCGATTTTCTTGTAAGTACAGTTATCTCTCAATTGCATTCTTTACATTTGCCCGTACATTTAACATTACATATTCATCGCTGACATAATTGTGTTTGAAACACCACACGCAACGATTATTCCGATTTTGAAGTTTCGATATTCATATAGATAATGAATTTTTGCAGTATTTTTAATCATCAATAGAACAAACAAAAGTCGTACAATTGTTTACCATTAAGTTTGCACATAAATATCCAATTTGTTGCAGTGTACACGGTGGCGCGGCTAGGATGCATGCTACATGGCCGCGCCACCGATTTTGTTAAATATCTCGCGAATCTCACAAGTACAATTTTTAATTCTTTTTGTACAATAATGAACATATTATGTACATTTATTCTTATTAACTGCGATTCAAAATGCGACTGTGGCGCGGCCAGAAAGGACCACGCTTACAATCGATCAAATTCAGATTTTAAGAATCAAATCAAATCAACAGTATTTATTAGAATCTGTTAAGTCAATACATCATAACAATGTATTTTTCACATGTTAAGACCTCTTTTTCATGTCTCAATTAATATCAACGAAATTTTAAAAGGGCGCAATTGAAACTGTACTTAGTTACTTAATTTGATTCATATCTATAAAATGGAAATCGAACCGGAAAAACAAACAAACAATGCGGGCAACGGTTCCACAAGGCACAGATATCATTCATAATACAATTACTTATTGCTTTGAAGCTAACTGCACTTTGGAGTCAAGGTTTCGAATAGGCTCTCTGTAATAACTAATGGGATCAAGTAATATAGTAAACTGTCGAGATGGATGTGGGTGTAGAGTGAGACTGGGAACTGTACAACAAAAAAAGACCGAATGGCAGAAATGATGAACAAGTAATGAATGGATTGGGTGAACAATGAAGTAGTTAGGATGGAATCTGATTTTAGTGGACAACATACTAATAGTGTGGAATTAAGGAATAAGATGTAGGAGCACAAACAAATTAGATTAGGAAATGGTGACAATACCACACGAAATACTGTTCTTCAATTTATCCAAAAACATTACTCCTCAATTCCAAGATTGCAAAGCGATTATTGCATCACCATTGCTAAAGATTATTTGGACATTTCCAGTGGACATCAACAATCTCGTTGGTAAATACGAACAACTGTATGATGTAAAACAATAACTGGAGTAGAAAAACAATCGCACAACGGAAAACTATGGAATTATGACGTAAAGCATAATAGTGGTGAATGAGGTCGTGATATAAATGCGTCCTCATTTCCATTCGTTTTCAAGAACTTATCGTACTGATGGTTGCGAAATAAGATCTTAATATTCACTTAGATTTCTTGTTTTTGACTTGATCTTAGATGTGATTTACCAACTCCATGATAATCATCTTCTGTTTACCTATGAAGCTTTCTGATTCACCTTGTCTTGAGTTTATTGTTACGATTGCTTTAATAGCACACAGTGAAGTAAAAGATAAAACAAATGTACGCATTTATACGCTTTTTACCGACTTCACAAAAAGGAGGAGGTACTATGTTCGGCTGTTTGTATGTTTTTTTTTTTGTTTTTGTATGTTTGTTCATCGATAACTCCGTCAATTGTCAACGGATTTTGATGGTTCTTGTTTTGTTTGATAAGTCATGATTCAGGGGTGGTCCCATACAAATTTCGTGGCGATCGGTTCAGTGCTTCTCGAAAAATTCACCAAGAACAAAAAAAAAATGACAAAATTTCATAGACGATGTGTGCTTTGTCTTCAAGTTTCTATTTTCGTTTTATAAGATTGTTAGTAGTTTTATTTTGAAAATAAATTACTTTGAAAGATACTATACACAGTCAAACATTGGGAGTCGACACTAAAAAGTAATAAATAAAAATCTTTTTTCAAAAAAAAATAACCGCCTTCAAAAACTAAAAACCCAATAATAACTAAAATTTCGGAAGTCGGTGGTTTCTCTTCTGCCATTCAATTTGTGTTGCCACCGACTTCCGAAATTTTAGTTATTATTGAGTTTTTAGTTTTTGAAGGCGGTTATTTTTTTTTGAAAAAAGTTTTTTTATTCTAATAGGGCGAGTCGAATTTAAAGCGATACTATCTTGAAGTGCATCTGTTCTGCCTTTTAAACACAGATAAGTAACCATTATCGTTCATTTACTTGCATTTGTGACTACAAACGTGACTGTAGTTTGCCTTCTGATTGTCCAATTTTGTATTCAATTGAAAGAGTATTCGTTAAGGTAAATATTGTATAAGAATCGGAGCCAATTTTCTGAAGTATAGCAGTTACCTTTATCTGATTAGCCATGAAACCTCGTAGTAAGTAAATGATTCGTTAACAACTTACTTGTCTTGCCTGCAAGCTTTAGATTTAATGCATTTCAATTGAATTTGATTTATGCATTAACTTATTTATGTTGGGCTAACTTTATATGCTCATTTACTTTTTATTTATTTGGTTATAAATATCGCTTATATTATGATGTGATGACCTAAACTGAACATGTTTATGTCTCTTTAGTCATCGTTTGTAACAGAAAATTATAAATAAAACAGAATCTTCATAAAGTATAATATGTCATACGGTAGGAAGTAAGAATTCATGCAGTTTATAGTTGATTTCCTTGCAGACCGAACAGATATTGTAATCTGAGTCATTTCGGGAAGTTTTAAGGGTGTACTTGATGGCACCTTGCTTACTTTTACCTCCATCCATATGTCGCATGTAGATTTTGACAAATGTCATACAGAATTTGGAGAAATCTGTGACTTATATCATACGTTTTTAAGACTTCTACCTACTGTAAAGATTGTGGGAGAACTGGAGCCGATCCCTTTACAATCTATAAATCTACGCCCACGTACTAAATTTGAGGTTAAACGCAGTCAAACTGTTTTAATGTACTCTCTGAAATATAAATTATGGACACCTCAGGCTGTTTATAAAATATTGTGGAGATAACATCGATATGGGCGTTCATAGTCAAAATATTGTTCAACGTGGCAATGAGATTATAAAAGATTGCGTTAAATGTTTAGATAGTAAAGATTAGAGAGTGGGTACATTGTTCAATGTTACCATAAAAAGTAGGGCTAAAAGGTTTAGTCCAAGCAGGACTTGCTTTCATAACTTTGTTTCAATAATATCCCCACACAAGTACTTACATAGTCTCCTAAGATACTCGCTGAAATTTTCCAGCTATGAGATAGTTTAATTATCATAAAAAGACCTCATATGTGTGTGTTGTGCCATTTAAAATGGATCTTCTTTTTGTTTTTTCTTCGTGAGTGCCCGGTGTTGTTTGTACAATTTACACTGGGATTTTTATCAGCTGTAAAATATTGTGTAAATACTTCATCATTAACTTTATTGTGTAATTTAACGAATTTACCGTCTCTTTTAATACTTACGTAGGTTTTACCTGCTAGCCGCTAGGTTTCTCAAGTTTACATTCCATATTACATTTATCTTGATTCTGTGCTTATTCATCCCATCGCAATAGACTTACCTACTTGTGGTGGGAAAATGCGGGTGCATTACTTTTTATCAGTTTGACGGCTAGCATCTGGATTGCAATATAATGCAAAATCAAGAATGTTTTGAATCGTTGATTCCTTTTTTGTACACCTGTATGGGTTTTTTATAACAGATTTACTATTTAATTCAGTACATTTTCTTATTATTTTACATTACTGCAATGTGAACTTAAGGACTTTACAAATATTGCAAATATGCGAGTTTATTGTCTTTACGTGTTGTAGGCGATTCTATTCTACATAAGGCGAATAAGGGCGCGTGATTTTAGATATGTGTAGGCGTTTATGTTATAAATATTATCATGACTAGGGTTGCCTTTCAACATTTTCGGAGAGGCATGCGGAGACTTCGTCATTCATTTAGTCAAGCCCACCGTACTTGTAATGAATTGCGTCATTATTGATCTATACACTCTGCACAAAAGCACCTTTAAATGCGATTATAAATTCATGAACAATTACTCAAATTAGAGACGGTCCTCCGCAGTTCCCTGCTGGGAGCAATCCTTACGAGTCCTACCAATCTAAAATTAGACTATTTAGCCCTTCACATCATTCTTCTTACCACAGGGAAAATAACAAAGCATTCTAAATTTAGTTCGATACGCACAACCACAAAGAATGCTACTGTATAAGGCGAATAAGGGCACGTGACACCTACATATGCTCTTATTCTACGTCATGATTGATATGTCGTGAACAAACAGCTGTTTGGTTCCCTAACAGTCACGAATACACGACCTTTACATACACAGGCACATTCCGAAATGTATGATAATTGTACGAGTACATGATGTCAAACGCATGCTTGTAGAGTCATTTGAATCTCTTGTTCTGTTTAGTCCGTGTATTTGTGTCCTGGTGTTTTGTACTTGGATTAAGAAGCAACTGGCCAACTGGTTGTATTACCATCTTCAGGGCTTCTGCAAATTTGCAAAACATCACCATTTTCTTAATCCGCTGCTGCCTTGTGATTTAAGGAATAAAAAAGATTGGACGCATACTCCCACAATCCCGGATTGGCTGGTATTTCGGGAGGTCCGGATTCGGAACTGTTCTAATCTGTATTGCATTAGCGGTGACCTCTTTACAACTGATAGTTAGACCTCCCGGAATCTGGTTCAGGAATTCCGGACTCGTTTCCGGACGAACTCCGTCAGCTCATGTTATCTAACAGTGAGTTAAAATAGCTAGAGTTTGCTTTGTTGCGTTAATTTTAAATGTTTCTTATCTACTGCCTCATAGACTACTGTAAGATAAGTTTCTTTCACATATAGAAGTACCTCGGGTGCCTCAATTCTTCGTAGAAATTTTATTTGAATATAGTTTTCCTGATATTTCATGGTATATTTCTGGTCCCTGACAGAGTCTGAAAAGTCCAAACTAAAGGTTTGCCAAAGAGCGATGGAGTGTAGCGTGTTGGGTATAAAAATCAGCGACCGGATACGCAATACCACAATACGCTCTATGACGGGAGTCGCCGATGTGGGCTGTAAATCTGCCATGCTGAAGTGGGATTGGTTGAGCCACGGCCACGTATGTGGAGGAATGGGGACAGATGGGCTCGAGTCGTTACGCAGTGGGTGCCGAAAGACGGGTGTCGTTCCCGAGGGAGGCCCAGGAAACGCTGGCGGGACGACTTGCAGTCTTTCATGGAAGATTGGCAAGATAAAGCATTACATAGGGAGCAATGGAAGGCTACGAGGGAAACCTTTGCCCAGCAGTGGGACAGTATAGGTTAATAATATTAATAATAAATAGTTTACCTAATCAAATTTCTTTATCCAATATCGCTGCTGTTGAATCTTGTGCTGCCTGTGTTGATTGGTTGAACAAAATAACACCAACCACACATAATTAAGGGTCTCCATCACGCTTACACATTAAAGTATGTTTATAATAATCAGCACCTGGTACCTGCACAACCTGCGATGATTGATGTGTCGTGTAAAAACAGCGGTTTGCTTCCAAACTGTCACGAGCGACCTTTGCGGTCGTCTGCGGTGCATACCGAACTGTAATTATACTTTCTTGTGCCTGTAATTATTAATGGCGTGTTTGGTTTTGCTTGCCGGTGTAGAATGTTCGGGTTTCGGTTGTGAGGTATTTTCGTGGATGTTTTTGATGGATTGTCTTTAGGTTACCGCATCTTGTCTTGCTTATTTGTTGACTGTGTCTTACAATTTGCTATGACGACGGTCTATTACAAAAGTGTTTACTAAAAGGTAGTGTTTTGAATCTTGTTTACTTTTTGTGTGCCTTTAAAGAATACGCTTTTTACTGTATATATTTTAACACTTTCTACATTCCCATCTGTTGCATTATTGCTGATACGATTACGATCATTTTTCATCATCCGCAATTCACGCCTGATAATGGAACCTTTCAACATCTCATTATTATTTATGTATACTTATCATAATGTAAGTTATACATTTTCTTTATTTCCCAGACCAGTAGCAGTGCAAAGAAAAGAAAGTGAGCATGTAATACATGATTAATGATTCACATAAGTGGAACATTAATTTCCCTTTTGTTGCTCATCCAGTTTCAAGTGTTTACGCTCTGTGATTGCATTTAAAGCATCAGAATCGTCATAACATCACGCTTGTTTTTCGAAGTGGTAAGCTGTATGGCTTCGATGTTATTTAATGTCTTTCTTCTGTCAGTTTTATTTAATTACTAGCTTGTACTCGCGGCAACGCCCTCGTGTATGTCGAACTACCATCTTGTATTATGACTCTTTGTGGGCCGATTTTCCTAAAATCCTTTTTTAGTGGATTCTTACTAATAAAAAAGAATACACCAGCGGCCAGCGGTTTGGGCTTTTTGTTGACATATCAACCATCAGCCAGTTTATCATTTTATATATTTAGTTATACCTTCCTTTTATTGATTACTAGCTTTTGCCCGCGGCTTCGCTCGCGTTAAAAGAGACAAAAAGTAGCCTATGTTACTCTCCATCCCTTCAACTATCTCCACTTAAAAAATCACGTCAATTCGTCGCTCCGTTTTGCCGTAAAAGAAAGACAATCATACAGACAGACAGACAGACAGACACACTTTCCCAATTATAATATTAGTATGAAAGTATGAATTGTAATTACACATTCTGTTTCTTTGCTCTGCTCTTTCAGATTCTAAGTTTTCTTGCATTCTAGTCTTCTTCTTGAGACAGTATTTCTATTAGAAATATATTTAAACATTTTAGATGTAAAAACAAACAGGTTTAAATTGAATTTCTATTAAACTAGAACATGTAGATCTAGGTAGTTGATACGAATATAGTTGCTACTAAGCCAGTAATTATTGTTAAGTCGAAAAGATAGAACCAGTTTTTGTGCTCTAATTGTTGTGTTGCCTTTTCAATACTAATTTATTGTTTACTATTTTCTTGTTCGCATGCCAACAATTGCAGTAATCGTATGCTAAGTTCTAACGTGTTGAAGTCAAAGTACTATAATGTTGGAAACAGAAGGCTCGTTTCGATCAACGGTTTAATAATAAGCGCAATCAATTATGTGAATGACGTAACTAGTCATTCAGTCTGAAATTCGTAACTACAGTGTAATTTTGTTATTTTTCCTCAAATCCTGAATAATCCACGAACTTTGTGTATAAAAAATTTACCTGACATCTGAATTTATTATTGCTCTGACTTAGCCTATCTCAACAACAGCTAGTCCAAGGGTCTAAAAATAGTACTAATAATCGTCTGCATCCTCTCAATATAGTGGACTTTCCTAAGTTCCACCATTACTCCCCTTTTCACTTCCAGACTTTCGCAGCAGCTTTGCGTATCCATCTAGCTGAGAGCTATTCTAAGGTACGCTCATGTACAAATTATATGAAGTTTCTTGCAAAACATTCTACGTGAACCTTCTTTACTCCGTCGTATGGTGCTAATGTTTGGGTGCGCGTACGCAGTCGTGCGCGACGCCGACGCGACGATCGCGAGTGACGCACGCGCCGCGTTCCGCAGTAATGTAGAGGTAGCTAGGCTTCTTAGGAATAATTTCATCGCTTCCGTGTGTTTATGGCCCATCGATATCAGAATAAATTTTACTACTTACACTTCCATAGTAATTTAATAAAGTTAGGGTCTTAAATTATAGATGTATTACTAGCTATGCGCCTAGCTTCTTTTATTACATCACAAAAATTTTCACCACGAGACAGAACATTCCACGAGGAAGATGAACTTTTCTGTCTTTTCTTGAAAATGTCACGACAATTCGTTCAGTATTATCAGAAAATCCCACCAATTTGCCCAAAGAGTATAACACACAATATCTCCATCCTTGTCGGTCCATTGTGATTAGAGGTTGCAAAAATTCGATAATTTTAATTTTCGAATATTCGAATATTTTTTCAGTGCTATTCGAATTTTATTCGAATATTCGAATATTTAAGAAAAAAAAATAAAACAGAATATCAGCGTTTATTGGTTTAGGAATTATATTTTTATGCACATAAGTAAACCTAGCACAATAATTATTTACTTAGGGGCGATTTTTCAATCGTCAGTTAACTTTTATCTGAAGAGTACGTTTGACGTTTTGACAGCTTTTGTATAGAAAATATGTCAAACCGCCATATTTATTCCTCAGATAGAAGTTAACTGTTGATTGAAAAATCAGCCGTTATTCAACAAAATTTAAAAACAATTATCCATGAAGGTGTTAATCTAAACAATAAATTTTTTTAAACAAATTTAAAAGTCTCTCTCTCGGTAATAATAAAAACCAAATAAATGTCTTTTTTTTTTTGGTGAGTGGGAAATCATCAAATGACTACTCCCGTCCTGGGTGCGGTGGGAGGGCGTGTCAGACTTTTACTGAGTAAAACCCACTCATGTTCCTTCGATTGCCCTTTATGTTCCAGGGTCACGGTAACTATCATAAACATTTCGCAACCCCGGCAGGCGTGGCCCTGTTGGGCCCCTTCTTGTGCTGACTTCTTCTCTTTGAGGCGCGCGTGGAACAAAACGCGACGTCGACGCGGTCCTGGTCCTAGCCGGGCGGCGAGCTACCCATCGCTCGCCATCCGCAGAACCGCACCTACAGTGGCCGGTAATCGGTGCGACTCTCGGCGTTTTCGCCTGGGTCTTAGTCCGGGGCGAGAGGCTCGTCGTTGCCTCTCGCGCGCCGCCGCTTCCTTCACTAGCATAACTGCTTCGCAGAAGGAGGCGACGGCATCCCATTCCGTCTCGCCCCGGAGCATGGCCTGAACCAGCGCCGGGCGCGAGAGGTCACCGCCGCCGATCGCCTCTACGAGGACACGATCGCCTCTACGAGAAATAAATGTCTTTCTCTCTTGTTAATAATAAAACAAAAAGTATCACATACATACGTAAATGTGTCGTAAAAACGTTACAGTATTATTTTCATAATATGCAATATTACACTGAAAAATCAGATTCATCAATTATATTTCGGAAATAAATCAGATTAACCTATTATAACATTTTTAAACAAATTCAATTCTTCTGTTAATAATAAGAACAAAATAAACATCTCTCTCTCGCTCGTTAATAATAAAAAGAAAAACTATTACATGTCACTAAAAAATCAAATTCGTCAACATTAATTCGAAAAAAAAAACAGATTTACTTATTAAGTATAAAATTCTTTAATAAAGTCGTTCTCTCTCTTTAATAATAAAAACAAAATAAAAGTATCTAAAATCACTTCAAAAAAGAAAATGCACCACTTTACACATAAATAACAACGTGTTCTGTAAGTGACAAAATGGCGTCAAGTCAAACAGTGTTGCCAACAACAATTTTCAAGCTCTATCAACATATCCTTTAAACTGATATATTTTTTTTGGTAATATTCGAATATTCGAATAAATATTTATTTACTATTCGAATATAAATTTGGAAAGAGTATTCGAATAATTCGAATATTCGAATATTCGATTGCAACCTCTAATTGTGATGTCAACAGCTGAGTGTAATCAGTCAATCGATCTTATCAGTCGCTCAATGAACGACGGATCGATATTACTCACTCGGCTATTGTCTTTGGAAGCTGGAATGTTCTGCGTTTAAGAGCAGTTCGTTGTGTAGATGTGATGTTAAAGAATTTTTTTAATGGGTGATATGATAAAAAGTTACGTTTCAATCAATATGGATTATGGATAAATTATGGAAATTAGGGAGTTTAGAGGACATTGGTATTTTGGGATATTTAATTCACAAGGTCCCCATCTCAACTTGTACACCATGGCCTTTTTTGGAAATCTATTCTGTATTTCTGAGGTATTCTTCTTATAATTATATAGGTATATAATGCATGTTTTGTAGTTATTCTATTTACTTAAGTAGTTTCAGTTGCCAACTTGCGACTGTCGGATCTGATTGGCATTGACGTTCAAAACTCGTAAAAGATTTTATAATGTAATTGGAATCTAGCTGGCACTCCCTATGTGACTCCATAGATGGCTTAAGTGGTATAAAAGAGTTTTCTAAATAATACTATAAAATAAAGAAATAAAGACGAGAGTCAAGATTGATAAATGTTGCTTAGCTATATCTATCTGGACCTTAGTATATAAAATACATTAGATTTAATTCACCTCATATTAAAAAAAATCTCGTTCTCGGTGACGTGTCGGTGACTTTCCTGGTAGACAAACGACCTTAAACTATGATAATTATGTATTATATTTGCTTGACAACTAATTGTCATGAATTTCCGCAAAGAAACGTCTGATTTTATTATTAAAAAAATAATCATTTTGATAATATTTGTTAGAAGCATAGCCAGGTCACACAAGTTACACAAATCGGCTTTCGTGACATTGATTGGTATTTATTGAATAAGTGTTTTCAAACTGTGTGCTAATTTAAGCTCCGGTTAACCTGAGGTTAATGTAACCTTCGCTATGTTTAATGCTGTTTAACGATTTGTGATTTGAGTTTAAAGGCCAGGCTCATTTGTTTTGTAGGCTTTGTTTACGTTGATTGTGATGGATGTCTTAAAATCTTCTTAGTGTGTATGTTTTTACTGGACCAGAAGTTTGTTTGATTATTGAATGGAATTTTGAGTGTATCTTTCAAAAGGTTCTTGGATGGTCTGAAAACACAATCACATCCACTGACGCTGACAAGTCGACATCTGACGGGTTCTCCGTAGTAGTATTAACAATAGCACTAATTCTCTTGTACACAAACTTCTCTAAATTTAAGTTAAGTGCAGCTCTCTCTTTCCATTTCTTAAAGAAAAGGTCAGAAGATACATTTTAGTTTAATCCTGTCAAATTAGACAGCGCCTGACGAAAATTGACGTATATTTAGACGCCATGTTTTTAAATCGCGTCTAAATTATCTATGGAGTGTCTAAATTTGACAGGACATAACTAATATTTTATCTTCTGTCCTTTTCTTAATGAAATGGAAAGAGAGAGATGCACTTAACTTAAATTTGGTGAAGTTTGTGTACAAGAGAATCGGCACCATTATTTTGCAAACTCCTTGGCAAGAGGCGTTTGGCGTTTTCTTACTGGATTTTTCTTTTTTTTAATTTTTGTAAGATAGCATTCATCTTCATCTTCATCATGGACCTCCATCTGGGAGGTTTGATTTCCGCACTTAGTCCTCTAAGGTAGGACCATTGTACGTGTAAGATAGCATTAAAACAACACTGTTTTAAGAGATTGTGGAAGCCTCCCAGAAAAGATTCCAGTGCAATTGCAATATCTTAGCTCCAGAATTATAACCGCGTTGAAAATTGAAATAAAATACGCAACCGGAATTAGTTTCATAATTTTAAAAGTAATTAAAAATACGTCTTGCTGGGCAACACTGTTTAATATTTCATAAATATACATTATTTTATTAGGTTTTCCTTGTAATTCCATCCCGAATGTAATTTAGATAATAATCTTTATTCAATGAATTTTCACACGACCAACGAGAAGTTCCTTTTCGCATATAAATTAATTTGTGCAATAAAATTATACTGCTTGCTTACTAAATAGGTACTAATAATAACTTTATGTACTATATAGAACTAGCCAAAGGTTTACAGGTCTTTGAAAGTCTCGGCTTTTCTTTGCTACCTATAATATGCACGTATTACATACCTACAAGCTTTTGCCAGCGACTTCGTCCGCGTTGATTAATAGGTCCCGTTCCCAATGGATTTCCGGGATGAAACTATCCTATGTCCTTTCTCGGGTTCCAGACTATGTCTGTACCAAAGGTGTTTCTTTTCTGGCCCAAACCTGTACCGAGGTACAAACTACTAATAAAACTCCTCCCTATAATTTGTGTTTTTAGCAGTGTTTAAAATCCTTTAATATCACGTAGATTTAGAAATAAAAGAATATGAAAAAAAAGCTGCATCGCGTCGTTACTGCGTAAAAAGAAACGTTTATGAGAGCGTTGACAGCTGTTAATCTGTTGTTTTTTGTTTATTTGAATGACAACTGACAGCAGAATAAAACTATCGGCCCTGATTTGGAGCCCTGTCTTTGTCCGGTAGATAACCAAACGCATAAAAATTATATGAATTGTGAAATAAAAGTATTTCTGGAAATACTTTTTGTATAATAATTCACGACAAATGCAACTAGAAAAAAATACTATCTGTAACACAGAAAAAATCCTTAATAATACATTTTTAGGTTAATACAATGAAGCAACGAAACGCATTATCGAAGGAGTAAATCATGACATTCCCAGACTGAAATTCTTGGGTCGCAAGTTTTTAACATCTTCGATCGACATTATTTCAGGTGGTACAAATGCGCAAATAAATCCATTATTTTTTTTTTCAGATTCTACGATTTTTTTCACGTATTTTGATACTTTTTTTTTAGGTACATGCCTGGGCCGAAGTTGTAGGGAAAAAGAAACACCTCCTTTCATTCAAATCGGTTCACTGGTTTAGGCGTGAAGAAGAGACAGACAGACAGACAGAGTTACTTTCACATTTATAATATTAGTATGGATAAACCTCCCTTTTGAATCACTCATCTATTGGTGAAATACGCGTTAAATCTGTTTCGTACTTCATAAGATAAACGACTAAATTTCATACAAGTCAAAAATCCAGACCACCTCAAGAGGTCCAAATTGTTGTTTATTATTTTTATTCTTATACAGTATCCGACTAATATTATAAATGTGTTGCCTATAATTGTGTATTTAAAACATATCCACGTTACCAAAAAATCCCACGTTCAAAACAAAAACACGATCTCAATGATGTGAAAAACATGTGTTTTGGTTTCGTTAAGATCTTTTTACACCTATTCATATAAGCGCAGATAACAAACACTAAGAGCTGGTTCACATTAGGACTGAACGCCACGTTGGCCAATTCACGCTTGAAGCTACCCTCCGACTTGCAAGTATGCTAATATTATGTCCGATCCGACACAAATAGTGGCGGTTCGTCCGGTAAAAGTGTCGTCTCAGATAGTTTTATCGGGTCGCCCTAGTGTGTTTGTCCGTATTTTAAGGCAAAACGGAGCGACGAATTGTTGAGATTATTTAAGTGGAGTTGAAGAAATGGAGTGTGACATAGGCTACTTTTTTCCCTTTCTAACGCGAGCCAAGCGGCGGGCAAAAGCTACTAGGTATATGCATAATGCCAATTAAAGATGTGCATAACGGCTTAAATCTTTAAACGCATTTATTCGTTAATTATTCCTCAAAAGTCAATTATATTGTTAGCTTAGTAGCTTATCAGCTATTTAACAAAAGAGCAATTATTAATTATTATTGACTTAAATTTAAAATGGTTTTAAATGTGGTCTTGCTGAAAACGTGTATGTACCACTAACATGATTAAATTTTAAATGTTATTTAAGGTTTTTTTGAATTTATATGATGATTCTTTTGGCAAAAAAGGAAAGATTTTTTTTCATTCCAAATCTCATTTCAAAACTATTAATATTCTTTAATTATTTGCCATATTTAAAGCCAAACAGTTAACAAAATTATACGAACGTAAATTTAAAAAGCTACCACGCGCGTAATAAACATCGAACATTAAAAGCGAACAACACAACATTCCACTGACGCTTTGAAAACGACACTGAACTTAAAAAAGCAACTATCGAAAAGCATTCAATGGAATTAGAACCCGTATAAATTAAACGGCGACCATTAAAACCAATTTTAATACGTTGTTGTCATATTAAATTCGGTAGGTGTATACACTCGTGAATCACGATAGCTACCAAAATAGTCGAAAGAAATACATTTTTGTATCTTATTTCAATTATTTTAAGATCTATTATCGTAAAGTAACAGTTTGTCTATCGATTGAAATTGTATAAGCACGCCATCTATCGGTCACTTGCAAAAGCGACATAAAACCTCGTTTATATTCATTCTTGCCACTAGATGGCATTAGTGTCTATAAAATTATCAAATCTTATAAAACTATTAATTTAAAGAAATAGCAAATAATGTTAATTGCTCAACATTATAAATGTGCATAAGTGCTTAACTCATTTAACCTGCTTTATTATTTGCTTTACGTTTAAACGCCCATCTCGGCCGATAAAATTGTCGGACCGACCGAATGTGAACCATCTCTAACATTCAAAAATGTTGACAGCTGTCACAATCATTGTTACACGGTGCACATTTCGTAAAGGTTTTCCTCCGTTGCAAGTTGTGACAGAGCGACATATCGCAACCGTGCTGCTCGCTACAATAAGTAATTAATTTGCACCGTGATTAGTCGGTGCAGTGTGCAGTTACAAAATGTGTTGGCTGTTGCATAGCTTTGTGGCAATGTGGTGTGCCAGTGAGATGCAAATGAGCTTAGAGATGTGTTTGAGGTGCTAATTGTAGTTGGATGTGCTTGGAAATTTGAATTGGTCTTTTGGTTCGGGTTTTAGCTTTTAAGGCTCCTTTTCTCACTAGTGTTTCTTTAGCGTAGATTTTACAATCCAAAAGCGGAGAGGAGCGAAACGGAGGAAATTACTAATAGGTCCGTAAGACTGTTGAACACAGCAGGCCTAAGACAAATTCATCCGTTTGTTTTTCGCATACACTAAAGATTAACCTTTCAACGACCAAGCGACAGCCGGCTGTCGCATTGCTATTGTCTGTCTATTGTGTCACGAATCACGTGTGTTAGAAGGTTTAAACGTGTGAGTTAAGTAGTAGATATGATGCCTTTACTTCGATATTTTTTTTGTATTTGAACAAAGAGCGCTCTTCATCCTCTCCTCTAAAAAAACTATCTTGCTGTGCCCGACAGGGTCCATAATTGTTTCTTACCCTACCTACCAGCCTTGTATACATTATGGGATGCAATTAAGTTATTGAGTATTGAGTATGATCATGTGACTACTCAGCTGTCATTGCCGTACATGTATTCAGAAATTTTACATGTTTATGTCTGTTGAGCAATTACGCGTTGAGCTGGAATCTCTCTTCAATGGAGTATCACCCTAACCAATAAAACTACGCCATTGGCTGCGACGCCACGTGGCGATCCACAGAGTATAATTGATAATACTCTTCGCACGCATGTGCTTGAGAAGCGAAAGAGTGGACACCCCTCGAAAATGTTATCTTAACAACAATATGTCATGTATTTTTTATATCAACATTCATCTCAGTTAAGCCCAGTATGAGTTGTTGGCTATTGTTTCAAGACAAGTGGCTGATGATTAATAAAATTAGTACAATACCTATTTTAGCAAACAATCGAATGTTTTAAATCTGTTCTCCTTTTGAATTAAATTGAATAGTAGCTATTCAATTTAATGAGGGTTTTTTGGCAGCACGTAGGCGTCAGGTCCAACTGCAGCATGATTGGCGAATTTTGACATATCTGTCGATAAAACGGCATGACATTGATAGATATGTCAAAAATTCACCAATTATGCTGCAGTTGGACCTGACGCCTAGGTATTGACATCTAGCGGATTTCTCATACGCAAAAACCCTCATTGGTAGAGTATTCGGGAATTAGAAAACTTATAACAAACTGTGTAGAAATGTGAGGTCCATTTGAATAATATTAACGTCTTAATAAGCCACAAAACAACCAACTTAATCGATTTCTTTTTTTTTTGTACCAAATATGGAATTATGGAGTGGTCTCAACGTTTGTTTAAGGCAAGTTTTGCATCAGCTCCAAAAACAGATGTTAAATAAATATGTTATTTAAATGCTTAATTTTTCGTGGGTGTCTGTCTGTCAGTAACAAGAAATGTGCTAAAGCCATTGTTCCACGTTTTTTTTTCAGTCACTTAATTCAGGTTGTTACGCTCATAAATCAGAATTTGCACACAGTTCTGTTTACTCGCATTTTATTCATACAAATGTGTTATATCATAATCGTACTATGTGTTTGTTTGTAAGGTTGCCACGCCTCAACAGCTGAACCAATAAATGTTTTTTTGGTAGAAAAATAATTTAAAACTTTAAAAAGGGTTATCTCACACAACTTTTTTTTTATCCGTAATTCTAATATCTGCCTGCATCCGCTACGACAACGCGGTCGAAGACGCAGACCAAAGCTAGTGTTTAATAAAAAATACGTTTTTCAAAAAACTAAAAATATAACTCTTTCACATGTATTTCGTTTAGTATTCAATGTAGATCGTATCGTATTGTTCTCAGATATTACTATACAATTGTCGGTGTTATAAATTTTGTGTGAAGAATGTTGGATGCCAGGGCGTCTGTCCCCGGTTTCTACGAATACTTGGCAATAATACATATTGGAGTAATATATTGCTTTACGTTTATATTACCTTTTTACTGGATCAATCCGTGCCTGCCTAGGTTTTAAATTTACAAGTAGGTGCAGTCATTGGAGCCCATTGTGTCAACCGTCCTTATGTACATTTCGTACAATTGTCAAATCTGTAAGACTTAATGCAATCGTAAAGGTCGGCCTACTTGATGTGAAGTAGTTAGCACCGTCTATAGACATCTGCAACAATGAGACTGATTCGTTACCACCTCGAAGATAAGGATGTATCCTTTTCTCTGACTGACTGACTGAAATTTTAACTACTTACAAATTTTCACTTGTCACCTAAAATCTGCTAAGTACAGTGTACGTAGATGACATGATGTGTGGTCATGACTTTGATTAATCAAGCATACTTTATGCAATCGTTTACTTTACACTTGATTGACTTGATGTATACACACTTCCGTATTTACTCTCGCATAGAGCACATAAATAGGTTCATTCACCTCAAATACTCAAGATGATGTATCTATTAGCCAACAGTACTTAGCAATGCGTGTTTATTGCAAAAAACTTCGGCAATACTTAGAAAAACCCGTTTCATGTTAATGGTTCGTGTGTGGCGCTTTTTGCCAAGAGTTTTATGTCTCAATTCTGCATACAATGCATTTCAAAGAGGACATTGATGTACACAAGTGTTATTTTGCCATAAATACGTCGATTTCCCCAGTTTTTATGACAATTGATCCGTTATTATTCGGTGTTTTATGGACTTTCGTGGGATTTGTTAGTTTTGAATAATCGTGGTTTACTTGGAAATTGCAGTTTATGTGAGGGAAATTTTAATCGGCAAGATAAATTATGAAGTTCATATATTTATTGCATCCATAAAGTTATTGAAGAAAACGCTAAAAGACATAGCTCACTTTCAAGTTCGTTACGTTAAACGTTATTTATGAGATAACTACATTTTATGAGTTTAGCATCATCTCTCTAGCCTTTTCCACTATGTTGGGGACTTGGGGTCGGTTTTCATTTAGAGTTTCATATCCTTCCATTTTTTTATATTTAAAGATGTCTAATTAACTTAAATGCATAACTTTTAATTCATTTAAGTTTATTAATATAATAATTCATTTAAGTTCATCCTTCGCGGTCAAAAATACCTCATACCAGTTAATCTCACGAATAGTAATAATAATTACCTTCATACATGTTTGACAGTGTACATACTTGACATGGGGTGAAGGCTGTTGCAATTTGTCAATTGATGAACCCAAGTATGTCGAGAGGTCAACACATGTTTGTTTAATTAGTTAACATTTGATATTTAGATGTTATGTAACTTTTGATTTGACGCTGTATAACGTCACGTAGGTGCCATCTTGACAAATTGTAGTGTAGTGATGGCCCAGTGGATAAGGCGCCCACCTCTCTAATAAATAATGTAAGGTGACTTTTTTTTTAATTCATAAGCGATTTCTTAAGTTTATCTTAGATATCACTGACATCTCGTTCCTCGGAAAGCACGTAAAGCCGTTGGTCCATTGGTGGTCATTCGTAGAATGTTGACAGTCGTTACGGGTCGACAGAAGCCAAGAATTCTGACCAGTCTAACCAAGAGGTATCTTGTCGCCTAGTAACTGGATTGTGAAGGTCTGATAGGCAGTCGCTTCACGTAAAGCACTGGTATTCAGCTGAATCCGGTTAGGCTGGCGACCCCTACATGGTTGAGAAAAGTGCTAGAAAGATAATGAGATGCCATCTTGACGAATTATGATAAAGTGTGCGACAAAGGAGTTTATAAAGGCGATGAAGTGCGTTTCGCACTGCCTCACGAGGGGGTTTCAGCTCTCTATCTGTTATGGTTCATTAGATACATCTCGCTTATAGACGGTCGGACGGTGAGTTTGTAATAGGTTTCGATAAAGCGTCCTTCGAAATTTAAAGAAGTGACAATAGGACTTTACAATATTAAAAAGAGATTGGTAGCACTTGACTTAATATTGAATACCATTGGTCAAAGTCCATTGCTGAAGAAGCTCATCTGATAGAGATATGAGTGATCGACCACACGACCACACATAGATTTCGCTCTAATGTGTGGTCGATCATGTCATTGGGTCGCCATCTCATCACTCTATCAAAAACTATCACCGATCTTCTTTTGTCATTTCCCAATGAAGGCAAAGTGAGAGATGGTCAACATGATATTTTATTGTCTTTTTCTACAACCACAAGTTAATCTTTAGAGATAAGATATTGTAACTATGACCATTATCTGTGGTCATGAACGTCAGTTTAAATCTCGCTAGATAAACTTTCGTCTCTTCAGCTTTCGCTAGAACTTTACGTTTAGTGCCGTCCCGTTTGTTTGTAGGCAAATTGGTCAAGTGTGACTGGTGACGTTGACTGGTCTTCAAATTTTATTGGCGTTGTTTCTTTTGCGGTCAGGCCTTAACCCTGTGTTGGGATAAGCTGTGAAAGTCGACATTTAGATGTTATTGCTTTTGTTTGGCTGTTTACGTTATTGTACAATTTCTGAGGATTTATCTGATGATTGAGGAGAGAAATGTTGTTAAATACTTCTTATTTAGGATTTAATTTGTTTGAAGAGTATAACTTATTTTACTACTTACAGCTGGGTATTTAAATAAGAATAATTGAGGAACAAAGTTACGGCTAATTGTTTATAGACGTGTTCTTTCCCAAGATGCTACTGCTAGTGCACTAAACAAAAAGATAATAACAAAATTTCTCGAACAAGAAAATAACCTGTTGACCTACTAAAAATACTTCAGCAACGAAAGTCTTAACAAAGCAGAAGTTTGTATGAAATTCTTAAGTGAGATCGTACAGCGTACATTCTCAATTGTCGGCCATTGAAGTCATAGTTCAATAGTCAATAGTTAGACCGGTTGAGTCATGGTTGTGGTATACCCACTACTTGAACCCACGTCAGATTTGGCGGCGATAACAGGTGAAATGTGAAATCGACACAACTTTAAGTTAAATTCTACGAGCTTTAAAGGAAATGTTTGCCTAAAGGACTTTATTAGTACTTATTGTGATAATAAAGATTTTATGTGTAAAATGTTAACTAACCAGATGTTTATTCACAAAGTATTAAGAATTTTAAGACTCTCTAAGTTCTTAATACTTAGAGAGGTTCTCTAAGTTCTTAAAACATTGTTATTTATATTTGAGTTCTTATTGATTATGGTCCTCTCTATTAGAGAGGACCAAATATAAATAACAATGTTTAGTGCTATTTTATTGACGTAACATGTAGTTGTGATTAGCGGAGATGTTACATTACACACGTGAGCAATTTATAATACACACACGTCAAATAAATAAAGAGCGGACAAAAAGACTAATCACTCAGAGATGGACAGCAAAAAAATTACAGACACATATCAATGTACTGGTTTAACACTAATTACATAATAAATAATTGAGGTCAACACTATTTACTAGTGATGTAACCATGTTGTATCGATGCTAGATCCGGCTGCTAGTTCCGATTTGTCCATACGTAACGTAACTCGATAATGCACTATAACTCTATTACATGGGCGTGTTGAAACTCGAAAATCGATTTAGAGTATCTATATTGATTATTTGATATTCGGTTTGACGAATTGTTCTTAACAGTTTGGATGATGTTTGTTAATTTTTGGTTTAATTATACTACCTAATTTAATGAAGGCCAGCCTAGTAGTCAAGATTAGTAATACAAGAAGTTCTGGGTTTGCAATCGGACATGGCTAAATATAATTGTGACCTTTTCTATTTCATTAGTAATTTTAAGTTTATCTTGGACATCAATGACACCAGTGAAGCATTTTTGTCCTCTCTAGTATATCGCAACGAAATTTAAACTTTAGTTCAAAGGGTGATCATTGGTCCTTTCTGACAAACGTTATTTGCTTTGCAATGGGTCTATAAAACGTGTGCGTTATTATGATATTTCTACAAAATTCTAACTGGTTGCCTTAAGTCTAAAATAACTATTCCAACTGGCCTAAGAGAATTCCGCCATGCGCCAAGCGCCAAGCCTGCTGTTTTACATAAGAACGTAAATTATGGCCTACACCAGAGTAATGTTAGCCAAAGGATACGAAGCCAAATTGGCACATCAAGTTTCACGCATGACCTATTTAGGAAACTCGGCTTATTTATCCTTTAAATTAAACACATTATAAATGTGCAAAGATGTCGTTTTGCTATTATTATTATTAATTTAATGAGGGTTGAATTGGATGAGGTATTTTAACACAAATGGGATGAAAAGACTAAGATGTATATGAGAATCGTAATCTGCCACATAATGGCGGAGATACTTGCAGTAAATGGCAGATCTACCACAACAGACCTCATATTTATAATTTCCTTTCTTTTACACCCTGCTCAAAAAAATGTGTCTTTGTTCCTGAAAGATACAAAATCAAAGTATCAGCACGAGACTGAAACTAATTTTTCTCATCGAGCTGACAGCCAATCTTTTCCATGTTAATATATCTCATGTGAATGAAGGTGAATTGAGCCTTAGGTTTACTTTGTGACAAGAAGTCTCTGAAACTATTAGCGGCTCCTCTTAAACTTATGCTACCGTTATTCACCGAGGAAGATTTTACAGATTATCATTGACCCACTTGTGGCCCATATTAATCAATTTTTCTCCACGTAACAGTATCATTACATTCAATTAATTCAACACATCAACAACAATATCGCCTTCTGCGTTCAAATGGTTATTGTCATAGATTAATATCTCTTTCCAACTAGGTTTATTTATTTTTATACATTAGCTTACAAATTGATCAATACTGCACTTTTATTATCATTGTCTTTCGAGTTTATATGTGTGGTGTGACATGAATTATTTACACTTTCTGTGGCATCGGTCGCTTGAACAGGGACATCTGGCTCTGTTGTAGAATTTACAATTATTGGTTCCTATTGTTTGTTTACCTTTTCTTTTTTTGTGTTTTTTTTACTGCACTATTTAAGTCGTAAATTTTTGTGTTACTTTCAGTAGTACTTAAGTAGTCGTTGGTCGATCTTTTTCTCTTTATAAACCTGTATGATGACTCATTAGCTATTAATTTCTTGTGAAGTAGACTATGAAAAGATCAATCATCAGTTCCTAATTAAGTACATATATGTATGTGAAAAATAATAAGGCGAGTAAGAAAATGGACGCTAAATAATGATAGAGTAGAGATGGTGTAAGAATGATGACAAAAAGTAATAACAAATCAAAGGAGAAGATGTACACGTAAATAATTTAAAAAATATCAATTACATTCCAAAAACTCGTCACACAATGATTGAAGCGAAAGCTTTGATTACATTACATAATGATACAGCTAATAAGGAAACAGCAAATTCGTAATGCATAGATCATTAATACGGATGACTGATGTAATGTAACGATCAAAAATATCGCGCGTAAATGATCGCCGTTTATATTGGAGCTAAATGATATAAGACGTTTACGATTAATAAAAAGTTAATGCCGGTAATAAAGCTTGTAGAACATTGCATGTGCAAAGTTTGTAAGAACGTTTTTACCGTGTACGCTTATATAGATCGATTACTGTGTAACATTAATGAGATGATCGATACGAACGATAGTAATTTTGTTTTTATACCAATTAACTGTCCATTACATCGTCTTGATGAAAATAAGATAGAAATTCAAAATGAAATTGATACCAACTTCCTGGTAGAGGTAGATTAGATAGGTTTCGGGTAAGACCTGATTTTATACGGATTGGGCAGTGGTGAAATTATCGGATGTCCAAATCATAGCTGTAAACGTAACTTCATGATTGTATGTATGAGCTTTCATATCGTAACAATTTCTTCTTTTCAGATGTTACAGGTTGAGTGTTTATTAGGTTCAATGAATATTATCTTTAAAAATCTTTAGTAATTATTGAACTGTGTTTTTGCCCAAAAGAACATCTAAGCAGATAAACTCTAAGATATCAAAATAAAATAATCAAACTAAGACTAGATTTATTTTGTTAGAGGCACAGCAACCTGATATTAACATAATTATAACATTAAAAATAATTTCGTTAATGTAATTAGATAAAACAGAAAGGATATTAAATATTTTGCAATCTATCTTCTTTTGCAATGTCATCAGATTTACATAGTTATAAAAAATTGCAGCTGAATTCCGGAAAGTGGGTCAATATTAACTAGTAAAAACAAACACCTGGGCACAAACACGGAGGCGGAAGACAGTAAGTCTAAAGCGGAGATAAATTATTAGCGCTTAGCACGTGCTTTAGCTAAGCACACGCAGCATTATTGTCTCTGTCACACAACTATGAAACTACCCATATAAGACAGAGACAGGAAGATAGGTTTGTAAGCCTAAATAAAAGCTCATTAAAATCAAGAAGACTTTTCTATCTCAAATAATCCTGATTGGTTTGAACTTCGAACCTCAAATGACCAAACGTAATTTGTATAAAGTGACGGTTGCCAATCGTAATCCAAGCGTAGGTAAGCAATGATTGATGTTATACCAATTTACTAATAACCCATCAAATCGCTTTTTGTTCGTAATTACTTTGTGCTAATGTCGAACATGTCAAGGATTTGACGAGACCTTAATTTAATCTGTATAACTGAGATCAGTCTTCGAATTATGCGCACGGGCACTTAATGATGCAATTTTCATTCTTGGTCTGTTTTAAACTAGTTTTTAAATTAATTTGTCTTTGCAATTTTTACTTTTTCTTTTAACGATGTTAATCCAAAGCTGAGGAAAGGAGATGTGTCATACAACCAATCATCTTGCGTCATTTTGACAGCTCGGCTTTAGCACATGACGATATCCTATTGGTTATTTTCGAGATATCTCCTTTTTTCTTTGCTTTGGTGGTAATCAGGCTTGAAGCTCGGTTTAAAAGGTACAAGTAAAAGATTTGTAGTAAGTACATATTTACTTTTGAGAGTAAATATAATACCAGCCTATTACTGTCCCACTGCAGGGCAAAGGCCTCTTCTCATACAGAGAAGGCACGAGCATTGATCACCACGCTTGCTCAAGGCGGGTTGGCGATTTCGGACTCATATTCATTACAAGTCCAGGTTTCCTCACGATGTTTTCCTTCACCGATGTCTGTGATGTCTAAGATAAACTTTTAGAAAGTACATATGAATTGAAAAAGTCACATTGGTACTTGCCCGGATTCGAACCCGCGACCTCTTGCATGAGAGTAAATACTCACAAAAAAATCTCTACTCGTGTAACTGTCTAGTTCACACACGTCAGTATTGTGTCTGTTTGTTTGTGAGATGTCGCGGGAGTGCTGAGTCAACACTCTATGTCCACAGTCTATGGTTACTTAGAGTTCAGATGAGAGTAACTTTGATAACAATGATAATGCATTTGGCTCTGTTGAGTGTTGGCTACGATGTTAACATTTTGAAATAGGGAAAGCTAACAGGGTTATTTCGACTAATGGGCAGCGTGCAGTTGGAACTATTGGAAATAGGGAGTAGTAGAAAACAAAATAGGTTTTCCTGGACGGCTTCAGCATGCAAAATTACCAATGCTAGTGCTTTTGACTTCTTATTTTACGTTTTTTTGTGACGTATAAATTAACTTTTTTTACGAAACAAAAGTTTCGTTAGTGATAATGGGTATGTGTACTCAATTAAATTTTCATGAGTAATCTTGTATTCAAAATTAAAAGAATTTGTATTTACGAGACATCTTATGAGAGAAAATGCGGCATACGCTTTCAAAAACAGCAAGTCACGAGAAACCTAATGTACACTTAAAGCTTAAGTGTACACATCATTACCATACTTCATGAGAAAGGTTTCAGCGAATATTCTCTTTAAGAACAAAGAAAAATCTAGGATGAGTAACAAATTAGCCAGAATATTAATCTAAACTATTCATCTCGTAAGTAAAAAACCCATTACAAATAAAAAGTGCTCTGATAAAAATAATGACGAGAAAAAACGAAAGTGAAGTCTATTCATTCGTTGTGAAAAATTTGCGTAACTGTGACAATATTCTACATTGAGATTTGGTACGTTTTACCTAAATAATTTAGAATCTGGTACTTTTTTTTTGGTGAGTGTGAAATCATTCAATGACTGCTCCCGTCCCGTCCTAGTGCGGCGGGAGGGCGTGTCAGACTCTTACTGACTAAAGCCAACTCATGTTCCTTTGATTGCCCTTTATGTTCCAGGGTCACGGTAACTATTATAAACATTTCGTAACCCCGGCAGGCGTTGGCCCTGTTGGGCCCCTTCATGTGCTGTTGGGTCCCTTTGGTACTTACTTCATTAACATGACGTTTAGAAGAAAACATTGAAAGTTGAGTTAATAAAATCTAAGTTGTTAGTCTGTTGTCTCTTACATGTTCGATTTGGTGAAATAGACCATTTTACAAAAGTAGCTCAAAAGTTATGATCGTAATATCTGCTTGTTTCTAATAATTCTCCATTTATTTTCATCTGAAACAATCAATAGACAGACAATAGTATTTTTGATATTATTCAATATATATTTTGTAGTTCAGGGCAAAGGATTCTATTTTTTTTCTCAACCCTCTTTGTTTCAAAGTTTTATGAACACATCAAGCCTCGTAAGTGGGCTAGACTCGTTCCACCATATTCACCCGGGTCTGCCACTGCCATAATAAATTCCAGTAGACCTTCACACCAAAATTTAGGCACCGCCTTCACTTTCACCACATCCGTGTGCCGTACACCCATCCTACGTGCTTCCCATGCTAACCATACCCTATTGACATACTGCACTTGACGCTCTGTTACACTTTCAGAGTTAACTTTATTTTTATGTAGAAACTTACAAGTACCTTTTGGTTTTAGCTTTTTGGAATTTGGCAAAGGATTTTGAAACGCCTTTGTTTTGCTATGGCGAAAGATGCAACTTGTGTGATTATTACAAAGTTATCGTTGATGGATGGTGTTGCGATCTCTGATATTTGATCTATCGCTGGTTATTGTCTATCTGTTGTTGGTATAGATACTATCAATTTCTAAATTATCTTCAGCCCTCATCTTCATTGCTGGGCCTGCCTGGAATGTGCCTTAGCCTCGTAATTGTTATTTGCTGTTAGCTATAATTTGGCCCTTTGTGCAATGTTTACGTCTCCCCTTTGTTCTGCTTGCGACAGCCATTACAGTAACACCAACTTGAACATCACCTCTGCCTCTAATCTCTTCCTATCTGCAAAAAGCAAGTCGTACTGTATCTTCAATTTCCCCGCTATTAATCACCACTACCTACTTTCAACCGCGAAATTAATCGCCCATGCATCTGTACAGTTATATCCCACACTTAGGCACGCATTTCTTAGACACCGCGAACCGGCTAAACATCGGAGCATCACATTCGGTTATCATACCTTTATGATCAATTCGCAACAGTTCAGCAAATGCCGAAGTAAAGTTCAATGGAACAATAGCTCAGAGTAGTGTCGAAACCAACGCTAAACTAAATCATGATGGGTGTGCATAAATTATAAAGTTTAGATAAGATGCCTGTCTGCAGGTAATTAATTAGATTTAACTCGTGATATTCAAATGCTCTAGTATTTAAAGTTGAGTGAATTCGTGGAGTCAATAGATAAATCTGAATAAGGTTTATCTTTTATGCTAAGTGGCTTGGTATCTATGTTGGTTAGGGGTTGTATTAACCTTTTATATATTTATGTTATGGGTATTTGTTCATTATTTCGGTACGCGTTATCTCTCGGCAATATCTGACACAGACAACTAACCTCACCTAACCTTGTGGCATTCGCATTCCTAAGTCAAAATCATATAAGCGTTTGAGAAGTGCTTGCGCAGCTTTTCTTGCAAATACAGTACAGAATTGTTAAGTTTTACGAATGTTTGGGGACACCGAATTGAGCTTTCTTCAAATAAACTTGCTATTAATGGTTATAAAAAAACGGGAAGCGCTAGATGAAATAAAATCCGCAAATTTAAACATATGTTTCACGGTTAACAATTATATTGTTACTGTCTATTATCTTATTGAGTGATTAGTCAAGCTAGAAAGCTGATATCAATTAACTACCGTTTTTAAGCTAACTAATTTTAAAAGTACAGTAATAAACACGCTTGCTTGAGGAGTCACGATATAAATCTTACAAATCTTTTTTGAAACACCAACTCTGTGGTAGACCTATGCGGAACTTCTTTGATTGTTTATTAGATTAGAAGTAAATGGAGACTAGGGATGCCTCTGACCTGTCGTGAGAAATTCAGGGCTTGAAAAATTGAACACGCTTCCCGCTTTCCTGTTTGTATGTGAATAGACACGTGATTCCAGACACAAAAGCATCGCAGCGCGACAGCCGGCTGTCGTTGGTCGTTGAAAGGTTAATACAGCTTTGAATACTGTAGAAAGTCAAAATTTTTGGTATTCCTGATCCTATAACTGAGTGAAAGCTTAACCGTAGGCTAACTTGAACAAAAGTTAATAGATCTGAGAAGACTAAGCTTTATTCCTTATTTTCGAGTTTGGAAGCATAAATCACACATTATTATTATATTGGGTACCGTTACATTGTAGCACAAAGTCTATGGAATGAATTTTCTTAGAACAGTGTACCCAAACAGTGTCAGGTTTAGTCCGTTGCGACACATTTTATTCTCTAATCACATTAAATAAATTGAAATACGTAGGCATTACTATAAAATTAAATGTCGCAAGCTGTTTCGCGGTAAGGAGCTTAAAATGTCGGCTTGCGACGGACTGTGCAATTTCTTTAGATTGTGTCTCTGTTTCTTATTATTTATCAACTGTGGTTTACGTTTTAACATAGATATGTTAATTTCTGTCCAATTCACTACGTTGCTTTAGTATTATTTTTGTACCAAAACACAAATAGAAATCCATTCAGTGAAAACATTTAGTAAAATCTTTGTAGATTTTTTTCTATGTACTTTGACAAATAAAATGTCATTAATACGAAATTGACAAGAGGACAACTAATTAATCTATTTCTTTTATTTATTTTCATGGTACCTTCTTTAATATGACCATGACATTTTCAGCTCTATTGTTTAACTTAGTATATTGAAAATTGCAATTAAATCTATAATAACATTATCTTTGTTTGTTTTTATACCCTGTCAAATAGTGAATGGGCAATTAAAATTCAAGTGATCGTTATGTAAAATGTTATTTTAAACTTTTTAAAGGTTCCTAATGGGCATCAACCTTACATAATAGAACTAAGTGATGTTATGAACTTGTTGGACTTATCACGTTCTAATCGTAATCATGACGATAAATTAGATGTAACAGCTATTTAAATTAACCACTTTGTGATTGATTGCTTATTAATGGAGGTTCTTATGTTAAGATAAATATATGTTACATGGCACGTAGTTTGGCTTAACTATTCTCCGTCTTTGTCTTACCACCATTCTTTGGTAGTTGTGCGACTGTGACAAGATAAAGAAAGACTTGTACTTCATATTCTTGCTAGTGCAAAACTTAAAACTTCCCGGAAAAGGTCCGATGGAAGATCTTGGAACTGAGTTCTAGATGAAAATCTTCCAGTAAATCCGAAAGTTTAAATTGATAGAACTATTGCTTATGAAATAATTTACCTTAAAAAAGTATTGTCGTTGTTGTTAGAAAAAGTATTTATTTGATGCTTGCAGTTGTAGAAAAGGTTGTGGTCTGATAAAGTTACAGTACCATTTTAATTAAGTAAGTATAGTGTCCCAGCGGAAGAAGACACGAAAGAAGCTTGTTCTTGTAATAATAAATTGTTTGCCTACGAGCATCACAAAAAACGAAGCCTCTGAGTGATATTTCATGTCTTAAGCTTTTATGCAAACAGACATTTCCTTCAAAACTTTTTTGTCATATTTGGTAAATAAATATGAATGAAGTAAACGATGGAATCAAACTGGTTTCTCACGATATTATTATTGTTGTCTACAAAAACTGGGATAAGTCTAACTCTAACAATTGGGATAAGATGAAAATAATAATTGTATTCACTGTTCATTATTACTTTTCTGCCATATAATTATACCCAATCTGCAAACTACGCAAACCCATATATTTTGACTACAGTGTAAAGTGCCCTAAGATTTTATTAGGAAAATTGAACGGCAATTTCTATACCTACGCAATTTTCACCATGAATATGTATATCGATAATAATGGCGATGATCTGAACTAGTTTCTACTTTTTAACATAAGAATTCCCATTCGCCGTAACCGCCATGTTTCCTATTCCGATGGGTTGCGTCAGCGTTTGTCGGAAGAAAGTCGTTTGAGATAAACGTTTTCGCTTTTCCGTCACCGTATGGTGATACAGTGGCGAGCAGATGTAATGAACCGCTCGTAGAACCATATAAACCACATCCATATTAATGTTATAAAGCTAAGAGTAAGTTTGCGTGATCAAGCTTGTGCCACAAGTAAGGTTTATTATAAGTTACCTTAAAATAACTAATATCGTTGACCTCCATTTAACGATCGATGTTAGCATCAATTCATATTTTTGACATGGACTCAGTGACTTTAATCAGTGACATAGGAGACCTATAATATTTTGTACGTTTATGTCGAAGCATATCATTATTTCTACAATACCGTTTGGTAGTGATTCTGAAATGTCTAATATCTTACAAGATTGCGTGTTGTGTCTATCTGTTCCTGGTTACGAAAAATGATTTACAGATTATTACACTTTAACTGCTGCATTCAAGTGAAATAGCGTGTGTAAATAGTGCATTATTAGCATTTTTATTACGTTATGAAATGCTAATATCGTAATCAGGATTCTATATATCGTAAAAAGTAATTATGCAATAGGTGTATCTAGTTTGGTATTAATAAATTAGTGTGAGGAAAAAATTGCAAGGAGTAATGAGAGACTTGGCATAGTTTTAGTTCATATTTTGACCTCTTAAGTTTGTTTCGGTTGTTTCTTCTTAGAGTAGTCCTGCTAGGAAACACCGGTTCCATCTTTCGTTTAAAATAAGAAAAGTGTAATTTTTTACCTATTTACATAATAAAAGTAATTTTATTTTTATTAAGTTTTCGACACTACCTGCAAAAAAAAAAAAAACAAAAATATCGAATTACGATTATTGAACGTCAACAAATAATTATGCAACTCACTTTTCTTGCTCGACACTGTAGCGCATTCACTCTCGCTGTCAAAACCGCGCTCAACATGAGTGATACCGTTATTACCGTGCAGAGTAGTTGCGTGCAGCATCACGTTACGATTGGCCTTGACTGACATGATCTTGTATAGTTTGATTTGCATGCGTTCTCATGCTATGAGAAGTAGGTGATGAAAATTTGTTAGTTGTTGTGTTGTTTGTTAGTTTTTCAGGTCGATTGAAATGACGTTTTTTTAATCCTTTGAACACACGTGATTTGAGACACAATAGAAAGACAATAGTAGCCCGCCAGCCGGCTGTCGGTTGGTCGTCAAAAGGTTAAAGTGCCTTTTTGACTGTTGAATATTAGGGTTTTGATTGTTCTTGATGCAAAAAGAGGAGTGTTCTAAGTTTGATCGCTAAGTGTGTTTGTTTGTCAATCTGTCTGTGGCACCGTAACTCCTAAAAGCTGGAATAGCGATCTTAATTTTTTTATGTTTGATAATCGAAATAAATAGAAAATATTTTATTTTGTTGTGCAATACGTTTTTATTGCTACAATCTACATAATAACTTTAATTATACGACTAACTATGCTATATTTCTCAGCAATAGAATTTATACGTGAATGTGTTAGTATCTTTTTTTTGGTGAGTGGGAAATCATCAAATGACTTCTCCCGCCCTCGTGTCAGACTTTTACTGACTAAAACCCACTCATGTTCCTTCGGTTGCCCTTTATGTTCCGAGGCCACGGTAACTATTATACCTAACTATTCCGCAACCCATGTGTTTGTATCTCATAATTTACCTATCTTCTCCTCTTCCCCAGGGTCTGCCGTCGTGGTCGCGCGGGCTGGAGGCGGCGGAGGCTGCGCGCGCGCGCCTGGTGCGCTGGGCGTGCGGCGAGCCCGCGACGGAGCCCGAGCCTGCACGGAAGAAGATGCCGCACGCTCTGCGACGCCGGTGGCCGCTGTGCCCTTGTTTACAGGTTAGTGAGCATTCACATTTTCACTAGCAAAATATTCTTTTGATATAAAATGTTGCCAACTCAGATTATAAAACAAGTTGCCAAGACGAGACCATAACGCTTGCAGTAAAAATGTTATCGAATCTCTCTCTACACACCTCAATAGGGATGTTGGTTGACTACATCAAAAGAATGACATTCTGTTTAGTCCGTCTATTAGACAGTTCAAAAATACTGGACACATATTTTTTGCTTGATCAAATTAATAACAAAATACAAAGATAAAGAGCATCAAAGTTCCGAAGAGGGGGCTTGTGACGTCACTTCTTAGTAAAAATTATACAAAGGCGTGACGTTTCACGAAACTTAAACGCACTATATTGTCGTCATTTTCTGTTTACGAAAAAAAAGAAAAAATACATGTCCCAATTTTTTTGATTATCTAACTGACGGACTAATTACTTTTTTTTGTCATCGCGCCTATTCTATAGATCTAATTTTACTAAATTAATTTTCCACATTTTGACTAAGGTGGATACCTTAATCAAAATGTGGAAAATTAATTCACTGTTCGTTACACAAATAAATCTTATAAGTTGTGACAACCACAACCCATTATGATTAGGGAAACCTAAAAATTTGATTTTGAAGATTGAAGCTTCAGTGTTTACAGCACTTAAAAACAAATATCTTGGGATAATTCTCACACGGCTATTTGATTCTAAACTAAGATTTACTTTACTAGAAGGTACACTAAAATTTTTACTACTTGATAAAGCCTATTGGCCACTTACAGCAATTTTAGAATGTGATTCGATTCAGGCTTTTCATATTGCAGGTTTAGTGTCTTGCTGAGATGAGAGGCATATAATGCCTACTGCCTAGTTTATAATAACTATATGGCCTTAAGGCCAGGATTAGTGTCTGATTTCAGTTCTCTTAAATTATTCCACCACTTGCATTTGTTTACCTTAATTGAATTAATTGTGAAATGAAAGCGTAATGTAATAACTCATTAATCCATATATGCATTTGAATGCATGGAAGCTACTCAGTTATTTAGCCTCAATACATGGTAATATAAGGTTGCAGCCCTAATTACATATTATTGCAAACTTCCTGTCAATGCAATGGCATCAACGATAATTTCCCTACACCCTTCAGTGGCGGATATGTAAACAAAAACAAAGTAATCAAGGGAAATATTGATCAATATCCTTAAAGCTGGTTATCTAGTTGATCTGTGTATCGATATTGTAAGTACTCCGCGGCTAATTGTTCCGGAACGTGTCGGTTGGCTTCGCGAGCCAGTAACACAACACCCACGGCGTATCGAGTTCGGATTAGGGTTCGTTTCACCTCGGACTTTCACCAGACTAGGGACTTTGAAGTCTAAAGCATATTTTTTACGAATTTGTGTATCTTAAATAAGACAAATTTAAACTGATATAGGAAAGCAATAGTTTTTGGAAAACAAGCTGAAAGCCCACCCTAATTTAAGGGGTTGTCGCCGCCTATAGGACATCTAGCGTCTGCTAATCAAGGACTATCTAAATTGCTATTAGTCATTTCTTTCCCGTACTATCTCAAACCAGCACTCGCAGAATAAATCAAGGTAATTTTGCCGCCTCTTTTTGAGCGACCTCATTCATGCCGCCAATCTGCAGAATTCATAATGTCGTAGAGATTCTGGCGCAAAAGTCACTGATGTAGGTCAATCCCAAAATTCCATGAAATTGCATCTCTTCTACATGTCGCTATGCTATGTATAAATTACATTTTCTTGAAATCTTTCAGTATATTAACATTGGTAAACAGCAATTAGTCAAATGTGTGCAATCCTCCGACGGTAGCAAGCATAAACAGAATCGATATCTTAATTTCCTGAAAACATCTTGTTCTACATTTTCTGCAATATTCGTTACACATTTTGCTTAATTAGAATACATTAATGCTGTCTCCGTAGAAAACGAAAGCATTTGTGATTTAATCATTTCTGCAGCGCCAGACCTGTTTCTATTAGACAGGTTTCAGACCATGTCGAACTTGTTTACTCAATGTCTCGTGTCGCAAAGGTCAAAGGTCTTTTGTAGGTAGCTATACATAGTCAACAGGTTGGTGATTCGTAGTCCACGCCCGCCAGTGAAAGTCGAGTCCAAGGACTTCATTTCTCCGAGGTTGTATCTACTAATATCATTATCAATGTCTGCACACGTACTAAGCTGCTCTAAATTAAAGATTATGCTCGATTTACTGAAGGCTTATGAAGAAGGTGTAAATAAGCTGTTATTGAAATCGTTACTTGTATGAATACAGTTGATGATGACGAAAATAGTAAAGATGCTACTGGCGATCCCAGTTCGCTATTTCGTCTCTTGAGACTAGTATATTTCTTCATTGAGACGGCGTCTAGACTCTCAATACCTAGTGAGATGATCTTACTATACACTTGATCATAAGTACACTTGAAAGATTTGTAAGCAATGAAATTACAAGTCCTGAACTTTAAATTCAATACACTTTGGAATCTTTCGCAGAAACAGGTCGCAAAAGTCTAAATGTAAGTTCAAGTTGGTTCTAACGATATAATTAACATTTAGAATAGCTTAAAGGCAATCCAAAAGGTAATTGCCACACCCACTGGCGGTATAAGTAGCGTGAGTAAAGCAATAAAATGTAAACAGAAGGTTCGTTACATTGATAATGGTGCCGATTCTCTTGTACACAAACTTCTCTAAATTTAAGTTAAGTGCATCTCTCTCTTTCTATTTCTTAAAAAAAAGGTTAGAAGATACATTATAGTTTAATCCTGTCAAATTAGACAGCGCCTGACGAAAATTGACGTATATTTAGACGCCATGTTTTTAAAACGCGTCTAAATTATCTATGGAGTCTCTAAATTTGACAGGACTTAACTAATATTTTATCTTCTGTCTTTTTCTTAATGAAATGGAAAGAGAGAGATGCACTTAACTTAAATTTAGTGAAGTTTGTGTACAAGAGAATCGGCACCAATTAACTGCAAATTATAGAGAGAATAAATAGTTACATAGAAATTATTCACATATTATATATACAATCCAAGGTTTAATCTTAAGTACCCGAAAGATACTGTCTCAAGGGAATTATTATCTTTAATGTTGTTGATTTGTGCCTAATGATTATTAAGATTTATTGCGATTACCCGGTTATTGATATTGTATTCCGATTTATTACGAGTTAGTCTTCTGCTTAAACTTTAGTTGCTAAAGTAACATGAGTTGCATTTAGAGAAATAAACACGTTTACACTTCCAATTTGTGCCAGTCTCGTAGCATCGATGTCTTATACCCTCGTTAATTTCTATTTGCGAGTAATTAAGATTTGTTTGCCGTTTTTAATCGATTTGTGGGAATTGAAATACAGTTTAGTTGCTTTTCTAGTCCATAATTTCCTGACCCTTTTCGATTGAGACTTGTGTTATGTTATTTGTTTACTCTTCATTAATTTGTTAAGTTTAATGACTTAATTTAAACTTGAAATGAGTCTGGATTCTTAACATTTTCAACAAATGACTCTGTATATTTTGCTGAATAAACAGTCAGAATTGCTTTATTTATTAACTTCAGCAGTTCGTTTACCCATGTTACATCGAGTAACGGTTTCATGTGTGACCTGACAGACATCTGGGCTACAACCTCACGTGAAACAGGTTTACCTAGTGCGATGTTATCAGATGATGGATGGTGTTGGCCATTCACCTGATACACTTACTAATCGATGCTTTTATCACGTGTCCGAGTAGTCTCATCAGCTGGTTTAGAAATAGTTACCGAGGGTGTTGTTGAGAAAGATGTAATTTTAAATCGATTCTGTGTTTTGGCCGTTTTGTTATTCTGTTTACTATGTTGACGCCACGAAAGCCTATTTATTACATTTCTGTCCATTGTTGTACAAATTTCGCTAAAGTGAAATTATACTTCTGACATCCGTATCGATACGAATAACAAGTGTTAATGTATTTAAATTTTGTGCGAATTTTATTGTGCCAGGGTCAGTTCATAGGTTAGACATTAGAATTTGTAGAGAAATCTTTACCTCCTTAGCGTGGGTTTTCTAATCAAAATTAACATTTACAAAATTAAAAATTAACATTTCTAACAAACCGCGATGTATTAATCAAAAGAGTATGTTTGTTTATTTTTATTAAGTTGTGATTCTGTATGTTTATTGTAATTTATTCCGTCGATTTATTATGATGTATCTAGGTAAAAGCGATTCCGAAATTCTTTGTTTGCGATATTATTCAAATGAACCTTTCATTTGAATATCGCTAGATTTTAATGTTGGATTGTTTTCGCAATTTTTGTTTACAATGGATTTAGTCTTACTTTTGATTATGTCGTCACAACTTTTGAAGTGAGCGTCCTTGGTATTATCTTGGTCTACGTTGAAGACAAAAGTTACCAACTTTGTTATTTTTTGGGGTTTCTCCTAGACACAATTCACGAGTGTTGTTGAATTCAAGAGCGAGTGTCATTGATCGTTCCAAAGCAAATGAAAAATTCATAACCAAACTAATGAATGAACAGACACGGTTGATTAGCGATGCTAAAATTATCTTTGTTCTCTCAATGTTTACTCGTTGGTTAAATCAAATAATTAAAAAAATTAAAAAAACACGACTGCCATGACTAAAAAGAACTAAAAGGCAAAAAACTTCAGTAATGACAGATTTTCATTTAAACTTTCATCCCCTATTTTACACATACAGGGGTTGAATTTCCAAATTTTTACTAGCCTATGTTACTCGGAACTATATACGGATTGTAACGATACATCATACATCTAAATCGGTTCAGGCATTAATAAGTTATGGTGGAATAAAGAAACTCACATACATACATACATACATACGTACATACATGAATCTTGAAAACATAACACTCCTTTTTTTGGGCAGTCGTGTAATTACTCACAGACCTGAAAACAAATATACGTGCAGATATAATATTATCTTGATGTGTATAAATTGCGATAAAATTATGAAGCTCTTATGTTCTGAGGAGGCCGTTTTTCTTACGATTTTCATTAAAATTTAAGTCACTTTCACTATTAGATTGCTAGAAGTATGAAATGGGTGTAGGCAAGGGTCAGCCCTGTGTAAGCGCTATTGAAAACCAGTTTACATTGGATTGGAAAGCAGTCGGGATGTCGGTCAGTCCGCACATGCATGGCACTTGCTTTTATATTATTTCCAAGATGAGGCTTTGAGGTTCACACACGTGCCTATTGCGTTTGCGACTGTTAAGTCGCGAGATTGAAACGCATCTGCAGTGATGGCTTTACAAATTGATTCTGTTATTTGTAGTGATGTTTTCTACGTCTGTTTTCATTCACTTGAGCTGCGACTAATATACTCGGAGTCTCGTATTCTTATTGCGAAAGTAGCAAAACGATTTACAATGTTGATATTTTTCATATAACTGTTACTGACATGTCAATGTCATGCGTAACCTGCTAAAAATGGTCAGCCAATCAACATAGCCTTTGTGCTACCTCAAAACAGTCAAGATAACATGTAACTTGACCACCGCAATCAAGCACAATTGAACACAAAAAAGCGCGATTATTGTACAGTCGAACAAACTATTTGGTATGCAGGCGAATATGTGCTACACTGTCAGTATACATTTTTATAGTCTGTAATAATTACTTTATATTACCATACTACATGTTGCAATTTGCTGAAAACGTTAGAAAATTTTAATGTTAGCCGTTAGCTTTAATTTACAACTAATCTCAGCTTAAAAAAGATATTATTACCAGAGCTCTAAATGGGCTCAATATACCATAACATGGAGTGGATAATGAATGCCTCCTTTAAACTTTGGAGACATAGAATCGTAAACATAACGGCACATTAGGACCCAGAATTAAAAACATGGACTTTTTTTATTATTATTATGGGCTTGCTCTTGTTCCCAGACTAGCCCGAGGGCATAGACGGAGCCTACGATGGAGCGAGCTTACCCAGTAGATGGACCTATGCACTCGTTTCTTAAATACTTCCGGGTTATATGAATTTGGAAACACAGGGAGTTCCATTCCTTTGCGGTGCGCATTATGAACGATTTTGAGAAGCGCTGCGTGCGGATATGAGGAATATCAACCAAGAAAGGGTGGTATCCCGCCGTACGTCTGGATGTCCGGTGGTAAAATGGAGATGAGGGAATGAGCTCGTGTAGCTCATGAGCACACTCACCTAGGTGCAATCTGTAAAATACCGCCAGACAGGCAACTTTTCGCCGATGTGCTAGTGGTTGAAGTTGGGCCACCAGCTTCTTGTCGCCAATCAACCTTCTGGCCCTGCGATCCACCGAATCCAATGCGGCCAGTTGGTGTTTGGCTGAGCCATCCCATAGGTGACTGCAATACTCCATACACGATCGGACTTGAGCTTTATAAAGTGTGCTTACACCGCGTAATTAAAACTGCGTGTATTACCAAAAGTTTGTTCGACTGTACTACGCATGAAACACTCCATTGATCGGTACGCTACGTGTTTCTGTCTAAAAGTCGCAAGTTTGACCGCCGGGTCAGACATAATCGTGTTAAACGATAAGGGTTCACGTCAAACTATAACAACGAAGCCACATAATAGTTTATTACCAAACATATTTCACAAATGTAAGCTGATTATAGAGAGTAAAGGTCGAGAGTTTAGGATTACGACTTTTTGAAACTTTAATTGGTTCGTTTAGAGCAAGGCCGTGACTTATTGTATGATTTCAATGGGGTAATGTCTCTAGCGAAGGCTGTATCAGCTAAAAGATATTAGCTACGTTCTATCGAGGACTAATGCGATTTCGTTGTACTTGAAAGTAAAGTTGATAACTATACTGTTATTTATTACTCCAGCTCCGTTCAGCCCTAGTTTACTTGCCTCGGAAACAAACATTTCATTTATAAATACTTATTGTATCGGTCGTCAACATGGGCCCTAATGAAACGTCCATTTAGTCGTTCGTTAATAGAATTAGAGCGAGACAATGCACTTCGATAAATATGGGAAGCAGTTACGGGTACAACATGGAGGTCTTTAGTTTTGATTGAGACACATTGCTTGGCGCCGGGCGGCCATGTCTCTCGTTTTGTGGTCCTTTCGTTAATTGGCTCTTGCGCAAGTAAAAATGCGTTTTATTGACACTGCGGTCAAGTGGCACTAACTAAATTAATCAATCAACTGACATTTTAGTGTTGTTCTTTTGATGGTCCAATATTGGGTCCGAAATGAACAAGACAAGATTTTTTAGCTTGAGAAGAAAACAGTCGATCGCAAGGATACAAAACGTAAGTTCAGTTTTTTAAATAAACAGGTATTTTTGTGCGAGTTTTTCTACGAATAGCAGTTTTAGTTAAAGATGGTTAACGTTCACACCCTTTTGAAGTTAATGTGCGTTCTTGACATAATATTTATTTATGCAAATGCGTTTCTTTGGAATACCAAATGTGGATACGACTTTTAGGAAATAATGTATTTTTTAACCTTCGGTTTGGATAGGTTTATGTTTAAATTTGGTATGATCAAAAACTTCTTGAACTAGATATTTATTATTTCCTTAATTTTTACTTTTTAATTCTTTTGTTTCTATTGTTCAATGTTTTAAATTTTTACAAATTAAATCCCCATTTTTTATTAGATTATCATTATGTAGCGAATCTTATCTACAAATACCTTATTGTTTTAGTCCCAAAACTATATTCCAATATGGAACTACACTGTCTATTTTACTGCTCACTTTACTATTTAAAACAATTTACTTAAGATAACGACTGTCCTTACTTCTTATCTTTAGTAGAACCACACACAACTGCAACACCATGTTTGTCATTCACTTCTTTCATTTTCTTTATTGCACCCATCCAGTTAATTGATACATTACCCCATACTACGTCTTTGTTTATATCTTGTAAATTAATGTAGCTAATAATGACGGTCCTGCAAACTTCTCAGAGTGCAAGGAGGATGAAGTCATCGACGTAAATATACTCCAGTCCTTGTGTTGTAAAGGGTTGTAGGGTTATCGCTTTTGTATTTTTAGATGGTGAATGTTAATAAGAAGAATGACGAGTATAAGTAATAATATGAGTCATCGGTTTTTGGATTTTTGACTGGCCTTTATCTAGTGGTTGTGGAGTGAAGTGACCCTGACTGCTAAGACGGAGGTCACGGGTGCAATTCTCTCCCAAGACAGATCTTTGTGTGTTTGTTTGTTCTGTGCCTCGGGGTACTTTATTATCAATATGTGTATCCACTTGAAAATTTTAAGGTGGGATTGTTTTATGTGAATCATTTCGTTTTGGTAAACTAATCCCCATGAATTTCTTTCGTCTTCGGAAATCTATTGTGGCGGAACCATACTGATGAAATCCTTTTACACACTAGGAATCCATTTCTCCTTTACATTTTTTTTTTCATTTATTCTGACGACCTTACAAGTAAAAACAGTATTTACCTTCCAAAGTATTTTTGCTCTGATTTTTTAGTTATTGTTAATTAATTATTAAGTCATCGTCTGTTACATTTACATCTGATAACACAGACGATGCATTTTATATTTCATAATGCACACGGAAACTACCACTAACCTTAATCTAAATCTAATTAACACGTTTTTAATATGTATAGTAATACATTAATCTAATGTTAACAAGGTAATGCTATATAAATTGAGATTTATATAATCAAAGCAGTTTATTTCCTAATTATCTATTTCCTGCAGCTTCGCCTGCTCATTTTCTTCTCCTGCTTTACCACGTACGTCAATAAAATAAACAACTGTGCAAATTTCATGTTTTAAATTTTACTAGTTTTGCGGCTTTGGTTCTCACAAAAAGGCTGTCTCTTTACATACCCATAAACATTAGAAAACAAAAACCATAACAGGATGCACCTAATGCACATAATCCTTAATTCTATATCAGCGTATTAGTTCAATATAACTTTTCATTGTTCTCTCTCGGCAAATATTTTGCCTCTCTGTTCATGACCTCATTAAGCGTCGTCTAGATAAACTTTATTTGCTTTTCCATTTGTTTGTGCCGTGTCTATAGTACTTTCTACTATCAATGTTAATTAACCAAGTACTTAAGGGAATACATAATTAATTGGACTGTTTTACAGTAGTTTGCTTTCTGTTGTTTCTGTCTGATGAATAGGAATTGTTTGCATAAAGCATCTCAATTAGTGTTGTTAATGAATTGTTGAGATCTACGTGTGTTGGAGGACCTGTTTCGTTGAAGCTGTGAAAGTTTTGAACGTCATTTTCTTGTTCCTGGTCGCATCATCATTATCATGACAGACGCCCACTGCTGCCACGCTCAAACTGAAGAAGCTAGGCCAGCTACTAGTTCATCGTAGTCTAACAGAACTTAATTAATTTTACTCAACTCAATATTAGACGACTTTCATGCCTAACATCTAAAACAGTTACATGGGTGGGGTAAAAAAATCGTCTTGAATAAATTCTTCTCGTTGGCTAGCTGTAGCCTGAAGTCACGTCCCTGTAATAACGTTTAAAGATGGCGACACTCAAGTACCTAATGGCAGGGGGAGGGTGCGAAGTCTGAGATCACCGCAATTCGTTCCCCTCAGTTAACTTCAGCAAATTGTGGCGACGATAAGCGGTAAATATGACGTGGTTTATTTTCTTAGAACGGGGTCAAGAAAAATAGCAATCCGTTTAAGGTTAAAAAAAAAACTGTGATGTATTCAAATTATTGTTCTCGTTGGTGGGTGGAAAAGATGGGTTTCCAACGCCTTGGGCTGTGCTAAGATTAATTCGAGTACAAGATTACAAATTAACATTATTTATGGCGAAACATGACTGTATAATTTTCAGAAATCAGCGGTTAATTTATAATGCTTTCTCCGCACAGCCCTATTCATTATGTCAATGGATTTGCGAGACATCGGGCGACGCACACTGGTGAAATTCGCTCAAAAATTGGCCAAAATTACGTCAAGCGTGTTATGCCCATATATTGCTGTAATCTGCCTAAAATAATAGGTTGAAGGAGCTTTAAAAAGCAAAACTATTAAATGTATGTTCCATTGATGTATTTAATCTTAATAATACTAGTTAAACAGAGACAAATAACAAAAAAAAAACAATTACGATACAGAACTTATTTCTGGTGCTTTTAAAAGATTTATTACATCTTAAGGGTATACTATAGGGTTTAACTTGTCTTTGTGGTAGCTTTCTGAGACTTGTGATGTGAGGATCTGATGAAATAAAAAGTTGGTGAAACAAATCTTCCATAGTCTGTTTCCTAGAAAATTTCCGTGTGAAACCTTCACGATATTTTTTAATATCTTTGTTCTTACTTTCTTGGGCCTCTTCAGATAGAAGACCTATTGGAACTACTGCATTCTGTACTATAATATACCCATGGATTAATATTCTGTGAGCACTATTTTGTTTAGGTGACGCAGTTAGACGCAGCTAATTTTGGTGTGATATAAAAGCTATAGATATGTTCTTTCGAAATATGTAAAAGAAACGGGTTGAGTGTGATTGAGTATGAACTTTTTCACTGAGTAAAACAAAAAAAAACTGTTAAAAGATAGACTTCTATTCAAACCTACATATCTATTACATCGCAAGTAATGTAAACTGTTTAGTAATACAGAAATAATAAACTAACCTGAAGGTATAGAATCCATTACGTTTTACACCAAATATCAACTAAATAAAATTTATACGTTGTCATTAAACAAAAGCTCAAAATTGTAATAAATTACTCAACAAGCAAAACTGTTTAAATCGAGTGTTGTCGGTATGTGAATAAAAACTGTCAAACGTTTAAATGATCATTAATAGATAGCACCATATCTCTTGTTCCTAAATTAGGTTACTAATTTAGAATCGGAGTAACTTTGTTTTTTTCAATTTTGGCCACTAATTACGTAAATTTCACCAGCGTGCGACGGTTCGTAGAAATGCGTCGCAGGCGCCGCCGAAAGGTCACTATGACTCAGAAGCGCTTTTAGCGTGCTCATGTATGGACGTGCACGGTATTATCAGTTTGTATGCAGCACAGAGTATTGAGAATGGAATCTTAATACTGTAAAAATAGATATATTTATCCTGATTTTAATGTGCATAATTTAACATGCTCTTTCAGTAGCAACCACAAAGTACTATAATTTGAGCGATCAAAACATTCGATACCAAAATACCAAGTCAAAATACCAAATTATTTATTCGGAGCTCATGGTTACAATTTTGAGAATAGAAAGACCTTAAATTGTTTAGGGTCTTTCCTTATATTAAATTTTATATATTTGTATGATAGTTATTTCTTTTTGTAATGAGACCTTTATTATAAATAAACGATTTATTATTATTATTATTTCTATGTGTCTAGGTGAGAATACCTTCAAAATATACAGGAAAAGGTTTTTGGACAAAGGCAATGTGCAAATATAAGTAGTATTATTTCAAATCAAAGAGAATGGTCTACCCAGGAACTGTACAGACGTATAATTAGTGAGAAGTTTGAATAATTACAGTAATAACCGGTTCAAACATTGAAGAAAGAAATAAATAACCAAGAACCCAGCTAAACGCCGCAAATCGTCGAATCATGTGTTTAATAGTAATTACCTTCCTATTATCGTAATAGCTTAGCGCTCAAGCGATTGTCAGTTGCCAGACGAGGTTCTTCTGTCCGTGCGTGCTTCCTCATCGGCCATATTTGTCCACTCTCCCTTTAAGGAAGGAACCAATGTCTTCCTCATATTATTTTTAACTCAGCAATTTAAATGGCCGTTTTTTCTCGACTCTTGCCAGTATTTGCACGAACAAATTATGTTCTCACGTTGATTTATGTCTTACTGAGAAAATTCTCCCAATGCGACTGGAATATTTTTGGATAATTAGGTATTGATTGCAGTAATTTTATTTATGGTTTCCTTAAATTGGCCAGAATGCCAGATGTTGAAATGGAAATGAGTTATTGTATGTAGAAAGTTCCTTTTCGTTTTTTGTTGCCACGTGCCCGAAATGTGTCTTGGATTTAATGTTTTCTTGTGAGTTTATTTTTGGTTGTCAGCAGATGATTGATAAGTTATGTTGTTTTACTACGGAGTCGTATATTGTCAAGTAGAAGAAGAATGCCTTTTTTAATGTTCAAGTCGATGTTGTTATTTCATGTTTGTTTAGACTTGGGCTCAATGTTATATGGACATGATTTTTCTGCCTGTTCCTTTCAAATGTTGGTAACTATAGTTTACCGTTTACTTTAATAGTGTCTTTACCTTCTGTTATAACGTTCATGGAGAGACACTTTGATTGCTAATAAATCTTAGCTCCAAGGATTTGAAAAGGTTTAGATGTTGCTGTTTTTGATCGATGATGTCTTCTGACCTACATAGTTTATTTGAAAGTGATACGAGTACCTAAATTATCTTCACGCTGACTTTAACATAAGTTTCGAGCTCCCAATCGCTCAGATTTTTGAGAAATTAAAATTAAGTAAAATTTTATTGGAATTTTGTTTTTAACCGAGTAGCCTTTCAGCTAATTAAATATAATTACTTGAGAATAGCTGCTAAGTTAATTGGATTACGCATATAATTGTATTGCCTCTGTATAATACGTCTGACAACGTCATCATAGGTCATTGGACTATTGTTAATGTTTATCGTTGAATTGCGTGCTGTGTAATGTGACGTTACTGCCGACTTGTTTCTATAGTCGTCTGACTCCCCCCCGATTTTGTCTAATATGATTATTTAATTTAGTTCTTGTGCATTATTTCCACCAATCAGTCTATATTGTGAAAATTTTCCTTAGTAAATCGACGTGATGTCAGTTTGAGCTGTTTTAAGTGACAGCTCGCCTATAGTTTGCTTCACTGATATTAACTGAGAGAGATTTTCATACAAAAGTACAGCATAGGTCTTTTATTCAATCTTAATATTGTAAAGTGATACGATACTCTTGAGTATTAAATTCCGATTTGCGCATAGTCGGTTCATTCTCTAATTCCTAGCGCATATATCTTTTTAGCTACCTATTATGTCTAATCCATATGTCTTATTTCTTACAGAATGACGAGCCTCCAGAGATCACATACTGCGTGGTTGGGGGCGAGGGCGGGCTGGCACTTCAGGCCGTCACTCCCACACATCCCATGCCGCCTCAAGATGAGCTGGACGCCAAATTTGCTGAGCTCGTGGTAAGTGCATACTTTCTTTTTTCTTACACCTACAGCCCTCTGCTGTTCTTTTTGGACTGATTTCGTTTTGCGATCCAAGACATCGTTTTTCTGGGACTCGTCGAGCTTCACTGCTCGGCGTTTTTCTGGTGGACTCCACCGTTGATTGTGGCTTTCAAGAGTTACTGTCGTTAGGAATAGTATGGCGGGTAGATACTCAAGTCATGCTACTTATAATTACCCTTATACTCTATTTGTAACTGTTTTAATCGTGCAAAAATCTAGACCTGAATCCAGTTAGATACCGAAATTAATTAAATCACTGTTGCATTAAGAAGTCTCATCTGTTGCTTAGCACAGGCTTCATTCAACACCGTTTCTAATTAAATTTCGAAGCCAGTCTTCTCCACTTCGTTGAGTGAATTCTCATCAGAAATAAATTATGTATCTGATGGGGAGCAAATTGTTCTACGTCCATTTAGGAGGGAAGATAGAAATATGTTTATGTCATCATGATTGACTTTCTTCGTCTGGTTAACTGCTTAACGAGAAGCTTCTTCATCGTTGTTTTTCGAAACTATCATTACTATGCGAATTATTATGATACTAATGAAATCCTAGACATAAAGAACATTTTATTTTAACTTGTATCTTTTAACATCCAAGCTAGTTATCCAATGTACGTTTCTACCTATCCAAGTTACTATTGTATAAAGCCCGTAATCAGTGTATATAATTATGTAGTTTTCCTCTGCGGAAGTTTTAACCTTTACTAAGAACTCCAGATCTCGTTAGATCTTGAAACTTGATAGTATGAATCGAATATAAACAAGTCAATTAAATTGTCAATTTCAATACGGACTTTATATTCAATACCAGTAGTTTCGGCTGTGAGTTGTCTGTCAGTCACTCAGTAACGGAAGCGTTTTATATATATAGACTAGCTTCTGCCCGCGGCTTCGCTCGCGTTAGAAAGAGACAAAAAGTAGCCTATGTTACTCTCCATCCCTTCAACTATCTCCACTTAAAAAATCACGTCAATCCGTCGCTCCGTTTTGCCGTGAAAGAAAGACAAACAGACAGACAGACAGACACACTTTCCCATTTATAATATTAGTATTAGTATGGATAAAAAGAATATTTATTTTAATATTAAACTGAAAATTTCTGTCGTATCTTCATTTCTAAACACCTAATACCATAGGCATTTGCTGCTAGTGGTAGTTCTGGTGATGGTAAAGAGATAATAATGGCAGGGGCGTTTAAAAATAAATCTTCGGTCTTTATTGTAAGGGTTCACTGTCAGAACTTCATTCAACGTCCTTTACTTAATGGCCAATAATTGTCTCTAAATAAATTAATCACATGATTACATAAATAAAATCAAGTACTGTTAGCTTCCGTAACGACTTCTCTCATTGTATTCAAAATCGTACTTCCTTTTTGAAAATTAGTGGAATTTTAATAACATAGAAGTAAATGCCATAACATAATATGGAGTTGTCATAATACCGCTTCTTCTTTGTTCCCATCATTATGCGGTTAATTTCGTCATTGTATAAGCGCAGTTTATAGTTATGTAACTGGCGACTGTCATTATGTATGTTATGTAGATGTTGTTTTCAGAAAAAATTAGTTTCTTAAATTTGTGCTGCTGCATCACTATACTAGCAATCTTCATTTAAGATTTAGTTTTAGATATTAGAACGTTTACCAACAAGGTAAACGTTGTAATGTCTTGGTGATTGTTTTTTCGTCCTAGTTTCATAGTATGCGTCCCATAATGGCTATTAAAAATGTTACCAAAAATATCAAAAGAACAAAAACGATATGCACCTTTCATAATAGTTGTTACATCTATAGTCGAATCGACTTTGCTATTACTGTGAGTTTATTAAATGACAACGATGTTTCAGACCATAGTCCTTACATTAGACTATTTAATGCCATTATAGGATCATATCATATGCCTTCTAGTAGTCCATTGAACATATCGAAAAACAAGTAAACTGCTTTTCCATTTGTTTTCAATAGGTTCTATTTTCACTCTAATTGTATTAACAGGTTTATTACCTTTAGGAACCCAACAATAGAAGCTTTATTGACAGTCTTTATTTCCCTGATAACATTTTATGGTTATTTGGTGGCGTTATTGTAGACATGTGGGAAAGTCTATCGTCCCTTGAGTACATTCACCGACTATTTATTTTCATTTAGTCCCTGATATTTCTACCCTTACACTTTCAGTTGGCACGATAAAATTATCTATTATTTCTATTCCATTTTCATCATATACTTCTCTTTTTATATTACCAGCGTTTACACTTCGCTCTGCTTAATAACCTTTATCATTTGCTTCTTTTCAACTTACAACAAAATAATCCATTTAAAAGTTGTTCTGCTGATTAAACAAGTTGGTATTAACAATTGGTACCCTTACATCTTCAGTTGGCACGTTAACATTATCGGTGCATATAGACAGACAGTGATTGGGAGGTGTTGTTTAAACAGATAAAGATGATCTATCGCAAAGTTGATCTGCGCAGTTGGCATATTAACATTACCTATTATTTCTATTCCAATTTCTTCTTAAACTTCTGTTTCCACATTACCAGCGTTTAAACTAAGCTTTACTAAATACCCTTTATCCACTTGCTTCTTTTCGACAAGAAAATCCATCTCAAAATTGTTCTGCAGATGGTACTAGAACAAGTTGGTATTAACAAGAGGTACCCTTACATCTTCAGTTGGCACGTTAACATTATCGGTGCAGATAGACAGGCAGTGATTGGGAGGTGTTGTTTAGACAGATGAGCGGTCCCGCCTTCAGGCACCTGCGGCCCTGCACCCTCGGACTACTTTCACAATGCATCGCTGTTTTTATAGGGTTGACACGATGGGTACTTGTGATTATTTTTGTTTGTTCTTGTGAATGACGATCTAAAATGCCCTTTTGATTGTCTCATATGATTAAAATTGATTTTAGAGTTTGATGAAATTAAAAATGTTGAAATTTAGGATGGAATAACTTCTTTGTTTTTGACAATACTTGCATTTTGTTATGTACACTAGGTTTGCCCTAGTCTTCGTCTAGTTTAATGTCGATTATCACGAGCGCCAGACGAAGCCGTAGCTAAAAGTATTCCTTTATCAAATGCCATCAGAATTTGTTTATTGGCCTAGGCGTGTACTAGTGGACAGAATGACAGACAGACACTTATTATTACTTACTATTTATATTGATATGACAGCTAATTTTAAATGTTAAACTTAGAATAATATGCATGGTGATGTCATAACGTCGGCATTTTAGCCAAACTAATAGAAATGTTAATTTTATCTTTTAACAAGATCTAACAAAGTCTAGAATTGTGGCTAAGTTTAAATTGGCAACATCCTTGAAACTTGCTGCTGGAAAGGCTAAAGTTGATAATAATCATAATGCGGATGCTACACTTGTAATATTATTAATTTGGTATTTAAATTAAATGCACAGAATTGCATGTGAATTAAAGAATGATACAATTTATAAAAGAAGACCATCAGAATGACGGAAGTTAACACCACCGCTCAACTTAGATTAGTATGACAATTGATCAACTATTAATTTCAAAGCCATTCAAACATTTACATAATTGTTGACACGGCTAATAAAATTTTTGATCAGCTGTCCAATTTGCTGCCTCTTGGATGAGAATATTGTTCAATTTCACGACATTCATTTAGATTACTTCCCGAATATCGGTAAAAAAGGACTCAATACTCAAAATATCGAAACAACAGCTTTAATAGAACAAAGAGACAACCCTATGCCTCCTTAAATCGGATAACAAGTATCGTATCGAGTGGTAGGTGGCGTTTAATTTGATTTACTGGCGGCATGGTGCCACGCAAATTGCCGTCCTCGATACCACTCGTTCGATCGACTATCTCGCCATCGCATCGCCTTACGATCACTGCCGAGGGGCTGCACTTGGTAAATGAGACTGAGCTTCGAAAAGTATCAGGAACTATCATTTTGTTGTATTTTGTTTAATAAGCTATTAGGTTTGTCTTCGAAGTCATTTGATGAATTATGGTCTTGAGGACCACTTGCGTTGAGAATGTAGGTTTGTATTTTGACCTCGAGTTAGTGTTAGCTTTGAGTTAAGTTGTATGCAGATGCTGATTCCTAACGCTTATTTCGGCAAAATCTTCCTCATCAGCACCTGCAAACGTTTTGTGTGTAATTTCTCCATGTGTTGCAATGTAAGATTTATCTATAAATTCTTCTGAGAAATCCTTTGTAAGAGTAAAACGTTTATTAACTTTATAAGCTTTACAGTATTGCTTACTACGTAATTGATTTACCACGTACTTGATTATATCTTAAAGCGGTTAAGTAGATACCTTATACTTGTATCGTTCCGCGTTCCAATAACTTAGTACTACATAAAGAAAACATAACAGCATTTGACTGGTCATGATCCTATTAGCATTTTTCTTAATATGGAAAATTGTACGTGCAAGCCGTCATCACTTTATATTCATTCATAGCAAATAAAAATTCTACTCTTGAGTTCAAATCACGTAATTTGCAGACCAATGATCCTATTGATACAAGATCCATGAAAGATAATTGACAGAACAAAATATTAAAGGCCAAATATAATTGTTAAGTAATTTTGACGAGTACGAACCTTAATTGATTATTTTCCTTAAGACGCATTCAGGAATCCATTATGCATGTAATTTTATATTCTTCAAATATTTATTGGGACGTTTAAACATGCCTATTTGGTTAATTCAGCATTCTTGTAGTCGATGTAGTATTCCTTGAACTATTGAAATTAGATGCGAAACTAACCTCTGTCACTGTATTTTTGATAATGAAAGGTTGAATATTGCGAAATGAAACAAATAACTTCAAATCATAGTTGGCTTAAAAGTTATTCAAATGGACCATTTTAACAACAATTATGTAGATTTGAATAAAAGCGGTATCAAAATTATAAAAATAATAATAATAACCGTACATGGTATAAATACCACGTATGGTCCTCGATTTAAAACTGTGTTTACGCACTTATCTTTAAAGAAAATGCTCCTGGTGCAATCATTGAAAGGTGGCAAGTTAATTATGACCAATACTTTTGCTTTCTTCCAAAACTTTAAGGTGACGTTCAAGTGCTCGAAGTTTCAAAAGATTAAGATATCAAATTATCAGCTAATAAAAATTCAAAAGTTATAGCTCCACAAAAATACTTAATTAGCTACCTCAGCGGTTAATAGCAATAAGCGGTTACATTAACCAAATTTCACTTACGCTTACAAACCGGTTGCGACCGACACCAACAAAGATCGTAAAAGATATTATAAACAAACTGACCGTGATTCTTAATTCGTTGTAAATTCTTTCGTACCTTTTAACAATTAATAATGTAAATCCCTGCCATATTTTTTGTCACGTCATTTGAATATTTATGATGTTTTTCATCTGACCTTTGGTTCCGACAACGGAGATGCAGTTTTGAAACTTGATGTCAGAAGTTTCTAGAGAGATAAACAAGTATAATTATAACTTGCGAAAATTCCCAATCGTGTCAGGTTTAACAAGTCTTTTACTATCTCTTTAATATCTGATTGTTTGAATAAGAGAATAAGAAGAGATTAAATTAATAAGAAGGCCACGCAACAAGACAATGATAATTACAGACGTAATGAAAGTGATGCAACACACATTGGTATCTCACGAAGCTTTCACTGGACGATATGACGAGCACATGACAGATTTGTGGCACTTACAAGCTCACACGTTAATGACGAAGCCAGAATGCCATTAAAGACTAAAGTTATGTAAGATTACACAGACAGGTGAAAACACCCATGATTTCCTGTAATGTTCATAATAAAATTTAAAATAAACTTTGTAGAAAAAAGAAGATTAGCTTATTGCTTGGTAACACTGTCTTCGTATCATTGGTAACAAACCTATTCAACGATTTGATTTCTGGCGTGTCATGTTACTTGCATTTATTTAATTATACTTACCTATCTTACAGTTTAAAAGTCATTTGTAAGACAAGTATTATTGCAATTCTATATTCTAAGTTCTCACGCTTATTTTGGCAATGATTCAGTCTTTGTTCTGTTTGGGTTTGTCCGGTTTGTTTGTTGTGAAACTCTGCCGCACCCTTGTTGACTTCTATTCGTGAAAATATTGGCTCTAACATTTACTAAAATATTCGTTTTTACTAAAACATCTTCATCATGTATTGCTGAGTCAGGGAATATTTCACTTGTAAATGTCGATACATAAAAATGTCCATTGTGGACTTTCTCCCGACCCCTGGTATGATCACTGGGCGCCGGCACCATGATTGGCATAAGTACATTCGTGCCAATGAGTTCGTTATTAATGATTTCTCTAACGACTAGCACCTACGCGAATGGTGTTTTCACCTCATCATCAATCATTGTTCAAGTCTCTTTTAGTTGGTTTTCCACGCCCATTGTTCTGTAAATTATAAATACGTCTATACACACATAATATTCAAAATTATTTTCATATCATAACATGGTTTCTATTGATTTCCCATAGTCATAAAATCTTTGATGACCAAATTTCTTTTCCTATCTATTCAATGAGAGCTTGTGAGGGATTTTACCTATCAAAATTAGTATTCCCATCAAATTTAGTATAAATTTTGACGGGTTTCTAGGGCTACATTTATATAGATCTAGATTTGATTGTATATCCGGTACTAATGAAAATTTGTTCTGTTAATTTAATTTATCTCTGACTGAGCGATTAAGATTCTTGATAAGCATAAGATGGACGATGTGTGTTGACATGCTTTTTATGGCTATCTATAAATATTTAAACAAAGTTGTGACAGAACATTGGATCGCCAGCGCTGTAAACAAATAAAACTAAGTTTTCTAGTCTGAGACTGCGAGGTGTTCTCTTAGGTATCAGACTAGATTCCTGAGGCTCGAAAGGTCTCGCATATTTACATTTGACTTTGAATGCCGATCATAAACTAGTTATATCGTTTTCTAGTGCATTAGCGTGTCGCTATCATGAATTAATTTCTATTTAACCTTCGTCCAGTCACGAGAAGTTGCGATCGATTGATCGACTTTATTAAGTTCAGATCATCCATCATCTTCGCTCTCATCATTATTAAGTAAAAACTGTTGATAGAATATCATATTTCTGAAATTAAATTTAAATGTCAAAAGGTCAAATTGTGTTGGTGGTCCTTTGGCTTACTATATTAAGATTGATATTCATATTATGAAGGTTGACTAAAAATTCGTGATTGATCATAATCTTATTACCGCGGTGCTTTGTTTTGAAGACAATCAGATCATCTGATATGGAGTACAAAAGTTACACGATACATATTTTAAGACTGACATTAACTTCTTGGTATAAAAAGTCAGTTATGAACTGAATGTCCTTTGAGTCTATTCTTAGAAGTATCTGAGGAAAAGTTATGATTTTATTTCTCTGTACGCCTTCAGATGACATTTTGATTATATTCTTCAACATTCTCGGAATTATTATAAATATGATCTATTTTGATATGATCTATCTTTTGGTTAGACATTATCCTTATTACATCAACAACGCTGTTTTCTAGTATTGTTTTTTTATTCTTTGTTAGTTTATGATTGTGGTCTTAAACTGCTGCAAATGCGTTCAAGGTTCAAGTTAAGTGTCAACATTCTTGGATAGTTCATGCAGTCATGCTCTTAACATTACGACTAACGATTGCTTGTCAGTTGTTTTGAATCAATGTCTGTAGCATAGGGACATCCATCTTATCGTAGATGTAAACTTGTTAACGCATATCGATTACACGCATGGGATTTAATATTAATTATTCAAATAAAAGTATTATTTTGTTTTTTAGTTTTTCGACATTGTACTGCTTTTATTAAATTATCGTCACCAAGTGCCCATGTTGGCATGGCCACTTTGTATGGCAATACTTAGTTCGCTTTCGGTCGTAGTATGAGCCAGTTCATGGGTCGTGGGAAGCGCCAAGTTATTAAAGTTAATTAAAAATAATAATTATATTCTTTAATATTTTCAACCACACATTATATTATACAATAAAACCAGCAAGATAAATTCCATTTATAAATGAATATTCTCGTAGCAATAAAACCGCATAAAAACAGTACTGATCATTATAATTTCCTGTAAAGGAGCCGTGAAGAAGTGGTTGAGAGAGCTAATCTCAGTAACTTTTGGGATTAGCTTGATACCGCGTACAACCAACTGGCCCACCATAACTTATTTTAATTTTTGTGTCTGAATTATTTAAGAGACAATGATTATCAAAATTAAGCTTTTGGCTATGTGGATGACATGTTAATGATTCGTTAAGATCGGTAGACTGCAGTAGTGAAATGCATGGAACAATCCCAAAATCCTCAAATACCCACATTACAATATTCTCTATCATCAACATTTGCCGGAGCAAAACCAATTAAGGTTATAATTACAGTTTTCCATCTGGCGTTAAATGGCGGATAAATGAAACCTCAATGCCATCACGATAAGGGGTCATCTCACTCAGTCACCCCCAGTTTTCATTGACCGCGTTCTGAGACATTTAGTTAAGTGACAAATTATTATTAATTACTGCAATTTAATTTGCTCAAATGCAGTCGGTATCCAGTAAGAATGTTGCGTTTGGATGTTTAGCTCGTGTTTAGATGGTTGTGTTCCCATTTGAGATGTAACCTATAGAACATAGCTGGTATATGCCATAATTAGCTTCTGTTACTTCGTATAAGTTAGGGTTGTATGTTTTGGTACCTAATAAATATTTGTGTACTTTCACGCGAACGCAATAGCAGTCAGGACCTAGTCTTCTTCTAGTCTCACTAAATCAACTCAAAAACGAATTGAGTGATTTAAATGTAGTCTTTCTTTGCTGAACCTCGTGACCCTCGTGAACAAATCCGCGGGTATAACTAGAGTTACAAATTACATAACGCTTTTAGGGTCTGCTAAGAACGGGAAGAAGTTGCTCCACTCATAGTTATTTGACCGCGACGTTGCGCGAAGTTTCTTCCCGTTGGGTGTTTGCGGTCACATTTGTGATGAACGATGCGGTCACTGCTGTTTGGATTGACCGCGGTCTTGCTTGTCTCGGAAGTTGGGATTTAGTTGTTTTATTCAAAACTAGCTGTTGCCAGTGGTTTCATGAATGTGCATTAAAAAAGACAGAGTTTCACACAAAGTTTATAATATTATTCTTTTTTAAAGAGACTGTTCTAGAAACCTCTTCGCAAGACTGGTTGGAATACAATCCAAGCCATAGGGTCATGGACTTATTGGCAAGCTCTTGATATTTCGGAATTTAGAGTAGGTACTAAAGTATAAGATTTCTGAATGCATAATCAACTGTACGCTGTCAAATCCATCAAGTCTATTAACCACTGTGATTGGTTGACCAGTCAGAATGTCATAACGATTGAATTGTACAGGTTTGCTAATATTGGAGGTCGCTTTAGTTACGCGTGGGATCCACATCCGATAGTGGTTGTATTGAAGAAGCTTCTGCCTACTATGTAAGGACATCAGGCATTTTAGTAAAAAAACGCGAACCTAAAATTATTTCAAACATCATGTCACACCTACCGTATCATACTACTAAGGAATTTAACCCCGCTACTGCCTTTTCTTAGTGGCGACTAATTAAAGAAAACAGTATTAAAAATACAAGTCTCTCCTATTATTAGTATTAACAAAAAGCAGTTAAAGATAAAACCCGTAATACCTCTACCTAGTAATTCGGAATATTTCTAGATCTGGCCGTGCAAGTTTTTTTGGCCCAACAATGTATGAATATTGCCTGATGTCCTTTCATGGTTTTAACTTCGGCTGTTTTAGCAATGCCTTGATCTCCAATAGGCCAACAGAAAGGTTTTAATCTGCCCAAACCATTTATCTCATTCAAATAACTAAATCTTTCCACAAATACCAACATGCACTAAACTTAGTATTCAACATCAACTCTTAGTACGTGTATCAATGAAATCCGACTTTCGAAGTCTCGAGAAAAACATCCGCGTACCAACGTGGAAACGATATCAAATAAGACATTTCGTTTCTTCAATTCTAAATAGCTATATTTTCTCTCGATGTGTGAAAGTTATCAGAGTATCAGACTATTCAAGACTGATAGTTTCATTAGTGGGCCTGTTGTAACTGCTTTCTAGCTCGCCCTGCACCTACTTGCATATTTAGTACTAGTTGAATGACTGTATCTGTAAACTAGAAGATTTGCATGTACGGTCAGCAAAAGAGATATGTTACCAGGGCCATGAGATATAATTAAGGTTTTCTTGAACACCGATTGGTGTATCCAAATGAAATTTAAATGGATTGAAGAACAAATTACTTTCTACAACATTTGAAATTTTAATCAAAATATATCCATTGGTTAATGAAAAAACTTTAATTGTATCTGACGGCCCTGGTAACATATCTCTTTTGCTGACTGTACGTTTATAGTACGTACTTTGTATCTTTGTGGGTTTTCCTCTTAGAAATGAGGTGAAATTACTTTTGTAACATTGCATGGTGGATAAATCGATGACCCCTCTGACTCTGAAACAGATCTATTAATTCCATTTCAAAGACAGAGGTAAAACATACACACATTTCATCTAAATAGGTCTAGCCATTTTTGACGAGTTAGATACAAACACATGTACAGAAGAATTATAATAATATAATGTATTGAGATAACGTACTTTTTTACATCTGATGATTCATCTTCAGATCCGTTTATGAATGAGTCAAAAACATTGTGATGCAGTAACGATGTTTAGGGGAACTCCTAACGAGTCTGAAAACATGAAAATGATAAAATTTGAAGTCATGGCCGTGACAAATGTATTTACATGAAGAAACAATGTTTTCTTAAGTACATTCAGTGATGATAATGACGCCTACAGTTTTTAATTACTATTGCATGTTTTTTGTACGTTCTTATGCATAGGTTTATCTATTAAACCAAGCACTCAACAAAGTAATATCTGTTTATATGTGTTCATTTACCATAACAAAATACATAGAAGAATCATTTTGATCGTTTCGTTGCAATTTAACGACTGCCGTCTTTGCCAATATTTTATTGCAAGGCGCCCTAATTATCATTTTTATTGAAGTAAACTATGCAACGGTTTTATTGCGTGTAAATACGTTATACGTTCACAATACTAGTTTATTTATATATTAGCTCTAGTTTATCTGGAGCTTAGTATGTTCATTAGTATGGTTAAAATAAAATTTATCTTAATTGATATATTTTAAATGCAACATTGCAATATAAAATGTCCCAGGTAAGATCTTTTATAAAGCGTTGAGAGTTGATTTAAAGGTACGATAATGACGAATGGAATTAAGAAAATGTAAAGGCTTTTCTCCTTTGCATACACAAATGACTCACAATAATACCGACGGGCCTTTCAAATTTCGTTCTTGGTCCCGGTTACTCCTGTTGATAGAGATTGTACTAGCATAAAGATGACACTTAGGATGATTAAAAACATAAAAGATGGTTAGTTTTATTTAGATTTTTTTACCTTTCCATAGTTTATGAGTACATCTTTCAAGCCCTTATTGTATATCAGCAACGTTGGAGTGCTTGAGATATCCACCATATACAGTATAATAAATCAAAAGAATTTGAACCATGTCACCTCGCTTAATTAGCCGAGGTCGTAATAACACATTTATCATTGACCCGGAGTTGTGATGACTTTATGTTTAATGCAAGCTACTAGAGCCCCGTGTTCTCTTCAAAGACATGTTTATGTATACCACTACGAGTATATGGCTGCTTGTTTGCTAGTTTTAGCAGAATGAAAGGGGTTTAGCAGAATGAGAGGTTCTTTATTAAATTGTTATATGTTAAGCTTCTCTCTCTCGGGTTGGTCCCTCATGTCTGAGGTACCGTGGTCAGCACTAGGGTTGCACCTGGAGCGGATGATCTGCCTCCAACGGTTTCTGTCCAGCGCTTCTCTAATGTTAAGCTTACTTTGATACTTATTGATAGTATTCTCGTTTCTTCTTTTTGTTGCTTTTATCCGAGATATTTCATGACTACTCTACGCTTTAACCCATCTATCTCGAATACGGACGCTCGGGCGTCGCGTCGTCGCCAAGGGACGCCTAGGAAAGGCTGGCGGGACCTACTACAGTCGTTTGTCGAAGACTGGCAAGAGGAGGCAGTAAACAGAGAATAGTGGAAGACTTGGAGGGGGACCTTTGCCTAGCAGAGGGACAGTATAGCTTAAAAAATATATTATTTACATATAAAAAGAGGTTCTTTATATTTTAGGCATTGCTCAAAGGAGAAAGATGTTTGCTTTCAAACAAATATCTTATTCTTCTTGAACAAATCTTAAAGAATATGTCGCTTAGCCATGGGAAGAGTTAATCAGTACCGTACCTGTCACGTTATCAGTAGTAACGATAGAGACCATTAAACTAATTACAAGGACAAGGTTATCTTCTAGTTATTTATAACCGTAGTAAAGCAGTTAACAGTTTTAATTAGTGTTAACAGTAGTAAACATAGGATTGTAAACTCAAGGTAGAAGATTAATATTTTACTTTGATTACTTCTTTTAAAGTTCTCTTAGAAAATCAGATTCTTCTTACAGAGAAGAAGTAAACTACTGCATTTTATTACTTCTCACTTTCGTTTTTCCAGAATTGTATTTTCTTCTTTGTCTGCTTGGCTTGCTAGTCTATGCCATCCTATTTGTTGCTAAGGATAGAGATTTACAGCTCCAGTTCCCTTCCCCTAAACTCAAAGACATAGAGTTTTATGGAATAGGTAGTTGTGTTGGGCTTATGTGTACTGCAATAAACTTCTTTTTGTCATTCGCCCTTATCAGCCAACACGTTATATTATACTGAATCTTTTGGCGTGTCTTGTCATAACGTATTATCATCCAAAGCCTGACTTCTGCAAGGCATAGGCTTCACTTGTCTCATTTCCACTACTTTTCTAATCACATTTTTCACCTGTGTATGTGTACTACATAGCTTGTTCGACTGTCCATTGGAGCTATTTTAATGGTATCTATTTACGTATTGTGTCTTCCGATCTTCATTAACTGTCACTTCCACTACCAATTTGACATTGCAATTCCTTATCCGTGGTTAATAGCGCGTTTCCACCGTCATCCTGGAAACTCCCGCATGCCAACATTTAATCGTTCTACTTTCTAAATAGCATTAACCTAAATAATTATATTAACCTACTCGGTGCTCTATTTCCGCACAGGTTTACTAGTATACACGGGTGAATAATTATATAACTCGGTAATACGTTAATATTACCCAATTGACTAGTTCAGAATTCGGCGGATCATACCAATTAAATTGAATGCGACCACACGTATGTACATCTTTATTGTGTTCTGTTGCAATGGTAAAGTTCGATAAAACGAAGATTTCCGAATGGACTATTCGGTCATTGGTCAATTTGGTAATTATTGGAGCATTGGTCCATTAGTTAATTATTCGTGCCGACATACCGAACACTCGGTAAGCACTAGGACGTAAATAATCATTGAATTATTTTGAATAACTTTCCCAGGAGTTTATCGTGTGTATATTTGATTTTAGCATAATTATTATTGTATCGTATCTATAAAAACACGACGCTGTAAACAGAAGAGTTAAATCTTGGTCGCCCCGTATATATTTTAGAGTAGTGTTTTTATTTTGTAATGTATAGAAATAAGGTTGGACTTGGCTATACCAGCAAAATCTCTAAAATAAGACAGCTTACGTTTTCTTCCCTCTCAAGTTTCTTAAAAAAGGGTTCTTCCTCGTACTTTTAAGAGGACTCTCAGACTGCGCACGTTACACAAAAGTAGTCTAGGCAATATTTGGCCACAAAAATAAATTGACCTTATTATATTTTGTGGATAGACTACTATTTAGGTCTATAGGCTAGTTAGTTTGACTTAAAATAATCTTAATAACAAAATTATGATGTAACTTAAAATTGATGGGACAGACAGATTAGTACCATTATCTAATCTAGAAAGTTCAATTGAATTAATTGTTTATTGACCAAACATAATTGGGCTCTTTTATGTAAAAAGTATTGTTGGAAAACTCCCCTTAATTGGCTAGCCTGTACTGTAGGACTCAAGTGGGCACTCATGGAATCCGACCTCGCCGCCTTAATGACGGTAGTCTAGTCTTTGGGGAACGGAAGCCTTGTAAATGTACCTACTTGTGTGAAAAACTACGTTATGTTATAGATGTGAGGGTTTCATGTAACTTTGCACCTTTTTTGTAGTGACAGCAATTAAATGAAAAGTTACGTCTGCTGACAGTCAGCTGTTATCGCAACGAACAGTTTGTCGGCGGATGGCTCCTCTATGTATTCGGCTGTAATGATATGTGACTCAGACCTTGCTTCCTGAGTTTTTGACCCATCTGAAAGTCTGAATGAAACGCCTAATGAATGGCTTATGAAAACGGCTTTCTGGTTTATGAAAGATCAAAGTTTATGAGAGAAATAAATTGTATATTTAGTTATAGTATTAAAAGAAATTCTATAAATACCAAGAGGTTTTTAATTAATGCCTTACCAACTCGTAATAAAAATATGCATGTATAGTGTAAAACTACAGGATGCAATTTTTAATATTTTATATTAAAAGTCATGGAAATCATATATTAATTCCCTCAATTAATTTTCTCGGATGACTACTTCCATAGGTTACTGCGTCGTAAAATTAAGGTCTTTGACCTCAAGATCTCTAATGATACCTCTTCTAATTATGGCAATTGCTTTAAACGCTCGCCTCTTATGCGGACTATGCGAGTTGTACTCCCGCGCAGCTTGGCCGTTTGAAAAATACCGGGCAATTAGCGTAAATAGTGCCCTAAAATTTAGATTATTGTGATTATAAGTTATAAACGAAGTTTTTAGGGTTTTTTGTGGTTGTTTTAATAAGGAAGTGTTTTTTGTGTGGGATGCCAGTGAGCCAAGTGTGAGTGATAATATTAATGTTTGTAAATTTATTTAAAAACTGTTCGCGACGCTCGCGCTCCGTGTGGAATACAAGTATGTCCTTAAAATATATTCCATGACTCTCAATTTAATCTTTTTAATCTGCATCAAACTAATTCACAATAAATACGTATTACTTGTAAAGTTTGATAAACTCACATTAATTTGTGAAGAACATTATTTTACACCCCAATAAACACGATTTTGCAACCCCACGAGTGTAAAAATCAGACAGTCAATGAACCCGCAGACAAAAACAAATAAGTTACCTACTTAATCACTAATCCTAAACGTACATAATCATCTAAAGACATCATATATCTGTCATTCATCATGTACTGGTCCCCGAGGCTATCAATTATATCATCGGGTTACTGTTGCGAAACGCAAATGAAAGTCTAGCTATTGTTTTAAACAGAGGTGGTGAACCTTTTCGGATTTGTTAGACTTATGAATTGTATGAAAAAAAAAGATCCATTACTTTCGGAGATAGACCACAAACATTATAAAGTTACAAATTATTAAGTATCATTTTAATACGCTATGCAAGGTTCTGAAAATAATGTTTATTCATGAGAGTGTGTAAGAAAATGCAGCTAGGTACTAAATAATGTGATCAGTTTTTCTCGGTCCAAAATATATACTATTCATAATTATATTCTTAGCGTGAATAATTGTAGTGAAAAGTTACGGTTGGTGGTGGGTAACATAATTGTTTTGCATGAATTTTATAATTTTGATAAAACACTTCCATCTTGCATCTCGGGCGCAAGGCGCTTGAGGTGTTTACGCTTACGTACAAACGGTGTTCGTAAGGCCCGTAAGAGATTAAGAAACTATAGTAGCTGGTAAATATTGTGGAGAAATATTGGAAATAATTTGTTCCGTTCGAAACAGTTGAAAAAAAAAATGTCGCGTACCGAAGGTTCTCCATCCCTGGTTTAATAAAACACGAGATTATATCCGATGATACGTGTTTTGTCTATGATTAAAATGCAAGTGGTTTGATGGCCTGCAGCGGAGTTTGAGATTAATTGTATCTCGCTCGAAAGTATGACTTGATTGGATACTATTGTTTCCTTTTTAATCAGTTCGCTTATTGTGAATTGGTTATATAATTTCGATTATGATTTCACACTTTGAATGAATGTACTGGGCACAATCTTTTTTTTACGAGAAATCAACATTCTACATGTTTCTAATTCCAAAAAAAGATACACAACACTAGAAATTTTCAAATCGTATGGATCACATAATTTCTTATCCGCGCCGCCCCTAAGACTACCCACTGAACGCGATTTCAATGTTGGTTCCATCCATGAGTAGTTAAAGTTAATTGTACCAATAAATATAGGGACACTTTTTGAGTTCTTTTTTAATATTCGTGCCTTAAAGAGTTTTATATTGCTTCCGCACGTCGCGCGATGTCCTTCGGGATAAGTTGTTACTCTAGATAACCCAGAGTCCATGCATCCCCTTCAGGGTGCCCGTAAATTACTATATATGACGTTGGTTTATTTAATATTTTGACGACCAAGCGACAGCCGGCTGTCGCGCTGCTTTTGTCTTTCTATTATGTCTCGCTGTCTCGAATCCCGTGTCGAAGGTAATTGACAGTATTATCTTGTATGATAAACCACACTGGTTTTTAATCCTGATGTTTACAAGTTAATCTGCTGTCAAAAAATAAGAAATCTGAAATGTCGACATTACTTTTACAAGAAATTAAATTAAACACTTATTAGAACCTGACATTGATTGATTTATCTTGCATACGGAACTCAGTCATCAATATGATGAATTTTGATATATTGATGTTTAATTAATATTTAAATTAAATAGGTATGCATGAGAACATATTATATTACCTAATACTGACTTTATAATTCATCTGTAAATTATCTTCGTGACCTTACCTTACCTTACCTCAACCACCAGTTAGTTTTGACAGTTATATTAACCTAATATTAGTGATTTAAGCTCGTGACTTAATCGTCTAAATGCTAATAAAAGCACGCGTATTCTGTTATGTACCTATGTCCAAATAATTTTATTAGAAACCCACAAAAGTGATCATGGTTTCACTCTACGTTGTCGCGTCTAATTTTATTTTTATTAGCTTCAAAGCTTAGCTTTATTTTGATAATTTACTGCGTCTAGACCTCATAATACGAACCAATATTTTATTTTAAGAAAATGCCAAAGCTTAGTTATAAACATTAATATTGTAAACTAGTTCCTGCATGCAGTTGCGGTCAGGTATTTGACATGAGATCTTTTTGCACAACCTTAATTCTAAATTAATCCTTCTAACATCAGCGTCTGAATAGTTCAGCCGTTTTAGAAATTAGAAAGGCTGGTTTTACAGTCACGCCGCTAGACGCGCCGTTGGACAGCGCGCTGTTGGACAGCGCGCGTTTGAACAGCGGTGCACCATAAAACGACATTAGTACGGCGCGTTTCGCTGCTGTGAGACAGTCGTGTACAAACAGATACAAAATGAACGGCAATGCGGTTAGAGTACTGGCTATTTACTTTTTATGGAAAAAAAGGCAACAAAAACGTCGAAGAACAGTAGGTGTTGATCCTTATAACGCTACAAGGTTACTGAGAGGCGAACACGTAACATCTTTCTCTGATTTACGAGAAAATAGTTATAAATTTTATAAATATTTTCGCCTATCAACCAGCAGTTTCGACGAATTACTGTGCAAGTTAGAGTTTTCTTTACGAAGATCCAGCATACGTCGCATCCCCATAGCTCCAGTGGAAAAATTGGCGATTACTCTAAGGTAAGTGAAATAAAAGAGTAGGTTTTGTAATAAATGATAATATTTGTTTGGCTTATTTTAATCACAGTCGTATTTTAATTACAACCTAACACACTTATTCATAAATGCTGATTAAACCTATTTTAGTTAAAATGGTCTTAAAATCGGAATCTTCTCTTTCATTTTGCAAATGTAGAAAAGAAACAAAACACTTGTAAAACCTATATTAATCTCACTCGTTTTTAATGAATAAGGGCATTATTTTAAATCACAGTGTTATTATAATCATTGACTTATTTTAAATCACAGTCTTATTTTAATCATAATCTTATTTTAAATCACAGTCTTATTTTAATCATAATCTTATTTTAAATCACAGTCTTATTTTAATCATAATCTTATTTTAAATCACAGTCTTATTTTAATCATAATCTTATTTTAAATCACAGTCTTATTTTAATCACAGTCTCATTTGAATCATAGTCTCATTTTAATCAGTCTTACTTTGTAGCTAAAAATTGACAAGTACTTGTGAGGTTCACTGGTGTGTGTAGTTAGAAGGAACACCGAATGATTTGTTGGTGTGTCTATGTCAAAGTATTGTGACAAGTTAGTGTGCCTGCTATCTTGACGTCAAGCTAGCAGGCACACGAAGCCTGGCAACCTGACAACTTTGCCCTTTCGGAGCGGCATTGCCTCCCAGGCAGTAGCATTTTGATTTTTGCGAAGTAGTAATAAACTTTTTAAAATAAATCTGTAAAAACTAACTAATATCCTTATTGATCCTCATTATCAGGATAATTAGAGTTATTATCGCCAGTCGGCGATACGACATTTGATAATTCTACTGCAGATTCATAAAGCTGCTGTTGAGGTGTAGAGGTGGTAGCATAGGCATAGGTATAATTATGAAGTGGCAATGTTTGAGTTGTGTAATTATAAGTAGAATTTGCGTTCACACTAGAATTAACATTATTTTCTGGTGATGAAAAGCTAGGTGTCGTAGTCGTTGGAGCTGAAATCCCAATAAGTAATTCTAGAACCTTTGCGCGAAACTGCAGCTTTTGATAAGCACTTAAATTACTTAGAATCGGACCAAGAGACTCAAAAAATGACAAATCATCAGGATTGAGGTTGGAAGGGGAAGTATTTTGGTTAAGCAACGTTATTAATTCGTTTTCAAAATTTGATTGTTCTGATTTACGTTTATTCATTCCACTACGTTTATTCCATTTGTTTTGACTATTTTCTGTGTTTTCCTGTGGTCTATGGAGCTGAGATGGAGTACTCAAGTTATTCGCTGATGTGGCTGTTTCAGTCAAATCTTCAGATACGATAGACTGATTATCGCTTAATGATTCTGTAACTTCATTTTCTGAAATACGATCAAGGAATGTCATTTGGTCGAAAAATAGATACTTCTTGTGTTTTGCAGCGCTTCCAGATGGCGTATTTCGCATATTCCCTTTTGTTCTGAAATAATTATCTCTGGCTGATTTCCATCGATGGCGTATTTGTTTATCTGCAATAAAAACGTAGGTATTTTTTTAGGTACTTACCTATATACTAAAATCAAATGAAAATACTTGTTGTTTTCAGGTTTTTGGCAACGGGCAGTACTTTCTCCGATTTATCTATCACATACAGAATGGGAATCACTACTGTAGCTAAGATAGTAGATGAAGTTTGTTCGACTATATGGGAAAAACTGCGTCATGAATGTCTACCTGAACCAACTACAGAAATGTGGCAGCGCATAAGTGAAGAATTTCAGTTATATGCAAATTTTCCAAATTGTTGCGGGGCGATAGATGGTAAACACATACGTATAGTAAATCCTGCAGGTGGAGGCTCAATGTTTTATAATTATAAACATTTCTATTCTATCGTCCTTTTGGCAATGTGCGATGCGAACTATTGTTTCACATATATTAACATAGGTTCTTGCGGGAAAAACTCAGACTCTACAATATTTCAAGAGAGTTCACTATTTCAAAAGTTACAGAACAATAGTTTGAGGTTGCCAGGTGTAAAGCATCTGCCGGGCACTAATATAACAGTACCACACATAATAGTTGGTGATGGTGCATTTGGTATATCCAACCATGTGATGAGACCTTATGTGCGATCCAACATGACTCATAAAAAGAAAATATTTAATTACCGCTTAAGTCGTGCTAGACGGTACATAGAGTCGACGTTTGGAATAATGTCCAACAAATTCAGAGTATTCCATACTCCTATGAGTGTCAGTTTTCCTATTGCAAAAAAGATAGTTCAAGCCTGTTGCATATTGCATAATTTTATTAGAGTACGGGATGGCTACAACGTTAATCACACATTAACTATAACGGGATTGACTGATCTAATTAACGACCCAGATCATAGATCAGGAAACACATTACGCGATATATTCGCTAATTACTTCGTATCACCCACTGGTAGCGTGTCATGGCAAGATAGATCTGTGTTCTGATTTTATAGTTGACACCTACCGCGAAATTCAAAAATGGAACGAAACGAAACGCAGTAATATCGTCGTGGCTTATTTGATTTACCTACCCAATTAATATTTTTCACTAGGTGACCCGGCAGACGTTGTACTGCCTCAATCGATAAAATTTTCATATTTATTCACCTTTTAAACCTCCTCTGGACTTCCACAAATAAATCATAACCAAAATTAGCCAAATCGGTCCAGCCGTTCTCGATTTTAGCGAGACTAACGAACAGCAATTGATTTATATATTTAAATAGATTAGAATTTCTGAAATTCGCGGGCGGACAAAACGATTTCACTTAATTTTACACTAGGTAATAAGTAGCTAATGTGACTTAATTAAGGTACCAGACTCGTCGGTTACACTTGACAAACGATCTTTAAAGTTAATTTATATCTCTTATTGTGAACTGAACACTAAAAGTGATAGAATGTTTTAATGGAGGATGGAGGATTTCGTTTGTGCAACTAGCGGTAAACATGTATGTAACAAAAAAGATTTTATTAATAAATGTTTCTTACCTAAGTCTGTATTGAAATGTTCACCACACAATTCCTTTCCAATTTCTTCCCAGGCTTTATTTTTTGCGTCCTTATTCTTATAAAAATCATCGGCCGGGTCCCATAAACATCTTCTAATTCGCACTTCGTCAATTACTCGACCCGTATCGATGTGATTCATTTTGTACACAACAGTACCTAACGGCACGTCTCAACGGCGTGAGACTAAAACGCACAATGGCCGTAGAAGCGCACGAGCGGCGCGCGCTTCGACCGCGCCGCGCGAATAGGACGCGTTCAACGAACGGCGCTGCTCAAGCGCGCGAATTTGAAACGCTACTAATACCCCAATACATATCAGAGCGCGCGCGCTCCGACGGCGCTGCCGAAACGCGTGACTGTAAAACCAGCCAAAGACAATTTGTTATTGCCTACTTTCATATGCATTTATTAAAAAGTTGCTACTTTGACATTACAAACAGCCACTACAACTTTATTAATTTGTGTAAGTAAGTAAAAGAGTGGCTTTCTTCCGTTGCATTCACTAAGACTGCATCTGATTATGTTGAGATTGACCTTAAACTGTCTTTTACTTTGTTTATCTAGTCTTGCGTCAGCCGTCTCCTGATAATAAAATTGTGCAAGTGAAAGCTTAGATAATAATTTTCTCAAGTTATCAGCAGCGCGGTATCTATTATACTGCTCGTCTAAATAGATACAGTAGCCAACATAAGTTTTTAATAACAGGTCACGACTCAGTACCCACATTTCACAGCTTCACATCCGCATCACTCGCCATTTCCACGATTATATCGATCATGAATCGATCCACGCTTGATCGATTGCCTTTCTTCGCGGAAGTCCGGCACGTACTGCTGTGATTCGATTCGATGCCCGATTCGATTTCATGCGTTTCGTTAGAAACAACCATACTCGGGCGTTTGTCACCTTGTCAATTACCTTTGGATTAATTTCTAGGTTTTTAAGTGAGGCGGTATAAATTGATAGAAGATTTATCTACTTACTAAAGTTAATATAAAATAAATAATTGGTATCAAGATAAGAGGCTAATAATCAACATAATTAATACATTTGAATTATCATCGGATTTAATACCTACACAGTGTAGTAAACAAAATTATAATAAATGAATATAAGCGCTAAGTCGCCAATCCGCCTTGAGCAGGCGTGGTCTGTATGTGGAGAGGCCTTTGCCATGCAGTGGGATCATATTTCTGAAAATTATATTAGTTTATGAATTACTAGATAGTTAAACCCACTAAATAACTCGTTCAATATTTAGAGCCAATCAAATGTCGAGAAATAGGTATAATGCACTCTTCCTTCTCCTATTTCAAAGTAGGCCACACCGACCGATTCAATATCTATAAAAGGTGAAATTTGAAATTCTAATCGCGTGCAGACCATATTTTACAACCTATCTATGGAAGTAATACATAAACTGCATTTCTGTACTTAATATCGCATCGATTACTACGAATCCTTCGAATACCTGACTAAATTGAGAGTGCGGAGTGTCCAAAATTAATCATTCCGGTCTTTTTGTCCGTCCAAATGTCGTTTTACCTTTTTCATCGGAAATACTCATAAAATTTTAGCTCTTGGAATGAAGAGTTAGGTTCATTTGAAATTCGTTGGAAAAAGATGGCTTGAATTTTTTACTACCAAATTGAGTTAACCTAAAAAGAACTGCACAAGTATTTTCGAGTATTCTGCTCTATTTCGTAACAGTTTTTGGTATTACATGTAATACATAATAATCGTAGTTGCGGTTAAGCAATATAACTGTCACCGTCACGTTTTTGTCGGACTCCACTGACAAGTGCAAGCCAGAGAATAGCTAAGCCTAAGCATGTGCTAAGTATCTCGCCATAGTTTTGCATTTCAGTATCATAAATTACCAATTGGATCCACCACACTACGATTACCAACTCTTGCAAATGCATGTTCTCGTTTCGTCAATTTCGTCGTCGTTTCGTCCAATCCAGTCCGTTGCCAGCATTCACTTCTCATTTTCATTGCTAATTCTGACCTCAATATTCTTAATTCGCAGGAGGAGCTGGACCTAACAGCGGTGAACAAAGCCGCCATGATGGCGCTCCCCGCGGCCAAGAAGTGGCAGATCTACTGCAGCCGGCGGCCGCCGCCCGGCCAGCCACCACCGCTAGCCACTGCGCCACAGCTCGAGGAGTATGTCAAGGCTCTTAACGAGATTGCTGATGTGAGTACAAGGACGTAAAAGTTCACGCAATTATTATTTATTTATTTACACTTTATGCACAACGGTACACAGGCGGACTTAATGCCAAAGGCATTCTTAAGATAGGCCGGGTATACCTGTATACCTGACAGGCTTGCCTATATACTTATACCTATATATACTGCCCCTATGGTGTATGACCTTTAGCAACTGCATCGTCGTACATAGGTATGATTCTCGTTCGAAAAAATGTGGATCTTGTCAGGACTTACAGAAGAAAGTTCTTGGCCTTGTTTGTTTAGCTGTAAAAATAACAACTTTATAAAGATTAATCACGTTGTTTTCAATTCATCAAATACAAAGTTATTAAGTCGTATAAGCCACGATCTGTTGTTTCTTTCCAGGCCTTCGCCTCATCTGAAGGTGTACCACCAGCAGAAGCATGCGCGCTAGTCGACGGCCTCAAAACAGCTCTACGGACGCGAGCCCACAGTTTTGTCCTCCGTTTCATCAAGCAGGGAGGCCTAGGTTCCTTATTAGATGCCCTGCAGAAAGCTCCCAGAGACGATGCCGTGACCAGGCATAACCTAATAGCTGCCATTAAGGCGCTCATGAATAACTCGGTAAGTATAATATGTAGCTTTGTAGAGATTGGGATGTAAGCCTTTGTGGTTATGGATGTAGATGATGTAGATTAATTTCAAGGGGCAGTGATAACTGGTTCGACGATGTTCAACAATTTGCTAGATTGTAGATCGTCTATTTCTACTATATAGTCTGTGCTTTTCTTTCTTCTCTATTTAGAATCAAATTCTTTTTGGATCATGGCATTAACCGCCGTTAGTCTATCAGAAGTAGATGCCATTGTCTAAGTTATTTAAAATTTTATTGGATCTCAAATTGCGACCTTAAAGGTAGTTTAGCCTTGAATTTTAGATGTCAATTTACCTAAATAGATAATTGTTCGTTGTATTAACAACTAAGCAACTAAGATCAAAACTTATAATATGTGATAACGGAACTCAAGTAAGTCCGATTGTTATTTTTGTGTATTAAAGAACCGGTGGTATCAAATTGTTAATCACTAGATCTATAATTAAACCACTAGAAGGAACTCCTGCAAGTTTTAGTAGCAAGTGGCAGAATATGCCTTCTAAAACAATATCTTTACTACTATAGCTCTTTCTACTACTATTGCCTCTCAATCTTCAACTGCTTTACAAATATTTTGGTTGCTTGCAGACTGGGCGCGCGCATGTCCTGGCCCACCCCACGAGCATCGATCTGATCGCACAGTCCTTAGACACAGAGAATGTAAAGACCAAGGTCGCTGCACTTGAGATATTGGGCGCTGTCTGTCTTGTACCAGGAGGACATAAGAAGGTAGGGGTTAACTTAGTAGTAATTTTTAGGGTGGTGATGGGTATCTTCTTACAGCTTCAAAATCTGCGATAACTCTTGTAAAGTGATTAGTATCTTCAGAAATCCAGAGTGTTGCAGATCATATCTTAGGCGATCGGTAAGAAGAATTCCATGGTTAAGAAAGCTTTGAGAAGTCAGATATGTGGGTGGAGTCATTGCAACAGAGGGTTCGGGGAAGCGCAGTAATTTCCTGAGTATCACAAGTTTACTAATGTAGTTGTTAAAGTTTCAATGTTTACTAACAAGCTATGGATTTGTAGTCCGACACCAAGTATCGAGTAATTATTATAAATGTAAATTTTACTGACGAAGCTGAAAAACCACGAAACATAAGGACCTAAAGCAAACAACGCCTTACCTAAAACCAAATATTTCACAATTAATAACACCTTTTGCAATCACAGGTGCTAGAAGCAATGGTCCACTACCAAAAGTACGCGGGCGAGCGAGCCCGCTTCCAGAGCATAATGAACGAGTTGGACCGAAGCACTGGTGCCTATCGCGACGACCTGGGGCTGAAGACCGCCATCATGTCCTTTGTGAATGCGGTCCTCAACTATGGGCCGGGAGAGGAGAGTCTTGAGTTCAGACTGCATTTGAGATATGAGCTGCTTATGTTGGGGATACAACCAGGTAGGTTAATTAAAGCTATGCTTAAAAGGAAATGAAGAGTTAAAAGTGTTTGTCTGTTTCTTTGAACAGACTATGAAATCAGTAGCAGTTTATGTACCTTCTGAACTTAAAATTTAGTCTAAATTTGTGATTCCTCCTTGAGCTATAGTGATGATCAATGCTTGCTGAAGCTCTGCTGAAGAAGAGAGGCCTTTTCAGCGGGCAAACTTATTTGTATTATCTTTTACGGTTCAGTGATAATTTCCCAATTCTCAATTCCTAATGTGATCTTAAAACTACAACTCTTTTTTCAGTGATCGAAAAACTCCGCAAATACGAAAACGAGACTCTGGACCGTCACATCGAGTTCTTCGAGATGGTACGCAATGAGGACGAGAGGGAACTTGCGAGGAGGTTCGACAAGGAACACGTGGACACCAAAAGTGCCACCGCCATGTTCGAGCTATTACGGAGGAAGCTCAGCCATACTGCTGCCTACCCACATCTGATGTCCATGTTGGAACATCTGCTGTTGTTGCCATGTGAGTCTTTATCATAGCGATTTTTGACATTGGTACAGAGAAATATAGATCTTAAGGTTAGGATACCAAGAGTGCCACCTCCATGTACGAGCTGCTGGAGCCGGAAGAAGCAGAGCCATACCGCCGCCTACCCACTCTCTTTTCGTCTTCTCATCTTAAGGTTAGGTTTAGGTACAGAAAAAGAGCATTTATAAGTATGTGAAGAGAAAATTTTGTAAAATGCACTTTTACAAAATTTTCAGCTAAAATAAAACTAATAAGGTCTGATGACTCCATCATCAGATCGCCATATCAGTATGGTACTGATTTTAACTTAGCTTTCGTCGCACCTTAGCCCTACTAACGGCACTGGATTTCAATAGGTTCAGAGTGTGAGAAATTCGATTACACTAAACAGTCGAGGTAGTATTAATGTCGATGATGTATGTTGCAGTGGAGTACAACCCTCAGTCGCAGCACTGGCTGCTCCTGGACCGCGTGGTGCAGCAGCTGATCCTGCAGCAGCCCGCCGCCGGCTCCCGCGCCAACTCCGAGCAGGGCAGCGACCGCGGCAGCAGCTGTGACACCACTAAGGTACTCACACAAACCGATTGCATGTAAACTTTCAAATGATGACAATTCTATTTGTACGCCTATAATAGGCTGATCATAGCGCACTTCAAACTCAAAGACCAACCATTGTACCTTCCTATGTATCATAAATAAAATATTTCTTTCTTTCTTACGATATAATGTTGGGGCGACAACTGTCGTTGAACATCGGAACTACAAAGTGATACCCTACATCGCGCAATCAGTGTTTTACGCGACATTCAAACTCAAATCATTTACCTATTTCCATTAGACCAAATTACAAGAACAAATAATGTAGATTTGAACGTACTAATAAAATCACCATTTTCCTCCAGATCTACGACCCAGACGTAGCTCCCCTCGAGATAAACGTAGGCGAGATAGTGCATCTCCTCGCCAAGGAAGAGGAGCTGGTGGCAGCCAGGAGTAAGGCAGACAACCTGGAGAGAGAGAACATTGACCTCGCCACGGAACTCGCCAAGAAGGTACGCTAAAGGGGAAATAAATGCTTTATTCATTACGCTGACGGGGGTTTGGTATCGTACAAGAGAGATATGTGGAATGTGGGTGGTTATTGCATATTTTTTTTTCAAATTTTAATTTGGTTTAGGACAGTCATGTCGTATGTAATAAAAACACATTCATTCTATATATAAGGAAATATTGAATATCTTGGGAGCTAAGCGCATATTATGAGTTTTTTTTCTGAGCAAAGTTTCAAAATCAAATGATAAACGTATAGGAAGTCGGATACCTTGTTATTTCTGCATTGAATTTGATACTAATAGTGTGGAATAGAGGATTATAAAATTAAAAGTATGATACCAATCCTTCGACAGCGTCAATGACAGCCTGATGGTAGCGGAATACTTACTTCGTAATATTATTCATTTATTTATTATTATTATACTTAACGGTTTCCATTACAGACATTTTCATTTTGGCGATACAACTGCTACATTTTATTACGAACACTCTTATACCAATGCAATAGGGCTGAAAAAATATTTTTTTACATTTTTTATCTATAATTATGTAGAATAAAAAATGGAGAGTTGACATTTATTTGATGAATGTAACTAACACACATTGTAACTGACACAGATAAGCAATACTTTCATCATATAACTATTTAGTCTAAAAATACTTATTTTTAGCCGGGAAAATTCTGTTTTTTTTTTTCAATAAATTCTGAACGTTAAATCAAGCCAATAAATAAATAAGGTAAGGTCAATAAATAAATCAATTGACTTGGTAAAATTGACGCATAAGGTCTATGCATTTTTGAATTATTTATAGCGTAAAAAAGTATGCCAAATTTTCTGGTACAGAATAAACTACCTACGAATGGGCTCTTAAAGTTCAAATTGCATTGTTATTAGAAGTTCAAAGTGAAATGCAGCAGATAATAAACATTCATATGTCATTGAGCTAAATTGACAAAATACAAAACTTTATAAGACAAGTTGTTTGAAGTGCGGGGTGGGCTACTGGTATGTGCTACTGGTTCTAGAAAGCTGATTATTTTTACTTTTTTGTTATCAGAAAGTCAATTCCAAAAATAATATTTTTTAGATCTGCTGGCAGACAAATTCTGCTGACAGATTGTTTTAAGTAAAGTCCACAAAAACATGTGAAATGTTGAATGTAAAGGCTGAAACCAAATGGTCTGAATTATTCAACAAAATTCAGTAAGCAACTGGTAAAAGCTTGTAACTTCTCTGAATGAGAAGCGGTGTTGAACCAAATTCAACTCATCATATACTTTTATTTATACTTGGAATGGCACGATAAAAAATTGATAAAAATAAATCAGCTTCTCAGAACCGTTCGCTTAAACCAACCGCCAAACCAAAACCATAACAGCCACGCATGGACTGACGTCACTAACCACTAACAGGAGAAGCAAGTAGACGAGCAGAGTCAAGAGCGCGAAGAGTTGGAGGGCGTGGTGTCGCGCCTCAAGGAACGGCTCGAGCGCGAGACCGCGGCGCACATGGAGTGTGCCGAGCGCGCTCGCGCCGGGGCTAGCAGGGCTCATGCGCTTGAACAACAGGTATGTAGGGGGGGAGGAGGTGTTAAAGCTACTGATGTCCACGTGTCTTGAGGGCGTGGAAAGGGGGGGGGGGGGGTTAGTGCAATACATCCGAAGTCAAAGCCATAGTATCCGATGTAAATGTATTTTAATTTGAAAGCAAAAGTGAATTGAAAAGGACTGATGCTAGTTGGTAGTTTTATAAAGAGAATAATTGGAAAAAAAATCGTACTTACCCCCGAATACTCAAACGTTACATAATTTTAAGACGCTATCAAATCTGTTGCTGTCTTTGTCACTCTAAAGGGATAAAGTAAAGATGGCAGCAGATTTAAGAGCGTCTTACAAAATGGTTTTACATTGTTTTTTATTTAACTTTTTGAATGTTTTCATACTTTTACTACGATTTTTTGCTGGTGAATATAAAAGGTGTACGCTTAAATTCGCGAGAGTGAATGGAGACATGCATAGCAACTTATTCGCCTCAAATTGCGTACTATTTAGTTAGCGTGCACGCGCGAATTTTAGCGTACGCCATATCTAGTGAAACTTTGGTGAAGATGCACAATCATACATACCATTTAGGCCACCAGTAACACGGTATACAGTCATACGCCTCTAACATCAAGGGCCCAACATGAATCATATTCATAACTTTTATAAAATCGTCAGCTTCCTAATGCCAATTTAACTATTTATTCATCATAAAAATACCATAAATATTTATTAATTAATAGCTGACCCGACAGCGTCATTACCCGTGAGGTGATATTATTTTCACACAAAAATCACATAACAAAGGGATAATTTAGATTTAAAAAATTATGAACGAATTTTCTATAATTTTTTTCCTTAGCGTGCAAGAAATATTTGAAAAGAAAAAGCAATAGCCGGTCCAGTCGTTCTCAAGTATTGCCCCAACCCATTTGGCGATTTATAATATTGATATTTGTAGATAATTTATTTACATGATACATTTTAAACTTACAGTTGAACCAGGAAAGAGCAGAAAGAGTCAGGTTTGAAAAACTAGTCAGTGAAGGAAGCATACCTGATGATGCGAAGGTAAGTAGCTCCAATGTTATATGTACGAGGACAAATTAAATGTAATTAAGGCGACGAATTGTTCAACAATAATTTCTAAAACCAGGCGCACGCACCCCGCAAACCGCACACACCCCGGTAAGTAACGTATTCATTGCAAAAGAGGGCGCTGGCGAGCGGCGCGCGGTGTTGGCGGCGCGGAACATAGACACCTTGGAGTTGTCTTATATATTTTTTTATGAATTTACCTATGACTTTTTTTATTGATTGTCTTTTCGGAAATAAACTAACACGTGCTAGTGTTATTCAAATAACGAAATTAAAAGTTTCGTTATTTGAAAAACATTAGGACATTTCTTTTTAACGTAAAATATTTTAAAAAAATATATTTTTTTGTAATATTTTATACGATCAAAATATCTTTATTTACTTTTACATAAGTATTCTAAGGCTGGAACCTTTTCCTTGTAAGTATTAAATTATTGTGTGTGTCTGTGTGAGTGTTTATTTATTTTAACAAGGAACATAATCTATTCTACTTTGATATCATTTGCAATAAAACGCATATTAATTACACTTCGTGTGTATTATTATTATTCCATTTATTGATGATACATTATATAATTTACATTTTTAATATCAATACAAAAATAAACATTTAAAAATAGTAGCCCACCGGCATTGGGAATAGGGCCTAAGCTACCGGTGGTCAGTGACTCCAGAGAGAGGAACCTCCGGACAATACGCACCGTGTCCAGGAGTACCGCTTTCTGCATCAGACCCTTGACCCAGCTGCCTAGCGAGAGCCTACTCAGAGGTTGATCGAGGCTCTTCGCTATTATGCCATTGGCTGTCACGACTATCGGCACAATGACTGCTGAATCCACATCCCACATGTCGACAACCTCGCAAACCAAGTCGAGATATTTGGTCTGCTTATCTTTCTCAGCTTTAACGAGGTTCTCGTCATGCGGGACAGCAATATCAACAATCACCGCACGACCCTCTAATCGATCTATCACCACTATGTCAGGTTTGTTAGCAACAATAGTCCTGTCAGTAATAATAGATCGATCCCAGTACAATGTGACATGGTCATTTTCAAGAACTGGGTCGGGCACATACCTGTATTACGGTACTTCTGATTGCACAAGACTGTATTTCAAGGCAAGTTGCTGATGAATTATCCTGGCTACAAGATTGTGTCTGTGCAAATAGCCTCCGTTAGCCAGACTAGAACACCCAGAAATAATGTGATGGATGGATTCCTCGGGACGGTGGCATGCCCGACATATGTCACCCGTGCCGTTTTTACAATGTATTTCCGGTAGTTGTTTGTCATCATAACTTCGTCCATTATTGCACAGACAAAACCTTCGGTTTCCCCAAAGAGGTCACCAAAGCGTAGCCAGGATACGGACGCTAGGAAATCTACGTCGGGTCCATGTAGGACCCGATGAATTTTTCTTTCTTTCTTTCTTTCTAATACAGGTTTGCGCCAGTTCTCGTTTGCTAAGGAGAGCGGGGTGAGGCCCTTATCCACCTAAACCACATTCCGACGCATCCCCATGTCGGCATTCAGGAAATAATCCCACACCACACTTCTGTGGGATATTACCGATGATTGTGAATGATGCATCCGATTTGCGGTCAGCAGACTACGGATCCTCCTATCTAGGGCGTCCAGTTCTGTCTGAGTCCAGTTGAGTATGTTAAATTGGTACATCAAAACCGGCATGATAAAAGACTTTTAAAAATTTGTTCAGGCGGCCAAAGAAGCGCTCCTTCAACGCTTGTTTTATGTCGGCGACGTTGATGCCTAATGCTTCCATTATAGCCTGACCACCTCTGCGCAACCGATAGTCCTGAACCCTCCAACAATGTGCTGATAGGATTCAGGGCTAAACAGAACCACAATGGACTCAGACTATCGGACTGAAATATGCCTCGCTCAATCCTTATTGGTTCGGTGTTCTCTCGGATGTGCCGACATCCTGGATAGTGAAGGACCGTCCTCCTCTGCCCCATACACGACATCAAGAAGGTGCGCAGATTGCATATAATAATATGCAGCAATATAAGCAATAAAGGCAACAATATAAGCAATAAAGGCAACAATATTTATTTTTGACGCACATATAGCACTTGGCCGAAACGTCTACCAAATAGCTGCACACCCTGATAATGCCATATAATTAGTCCGGTAAGATCGCTTACACCAACAGCCATCTACATGACATCTATTAGGGGAATACCGTCTTTATTGACACTCCTTCTTTTATTGCAGCTTCTTTTTCTCTATTGCCAGCCTTTTTCATCTCATTCTATGCAGTCTCTTCCCAGTCATCACAGATATCGTTATGCATTTTATTGTAAGTAAAATCGGACATGTTGGGTAAACCTACTCAAGACAAAAATTTGATTGAGCTGTGCTTGACCACAACCAGCAGCCATAACTCCAGCAACGGCGGCTTTGTTTACATCAGCCAATGACGATTTTATTTATGTGTTTTGTAACCACACAATGAACAAACATATGTAAATTCTAATTGCAAGTCTACGTGATGTTCAGACTCAAATTTTAATGTGGCTAATCCACAAAGACTTCTGTTCAGAGAACTTTAAAAGTTCTGTTACAAAGTGGTTCACATCTATTATTCTTGTACCTCCGGCTCCATCTGAAACAAATTTAAAAACTAAGTATCAAAATCGTACATGGAAGTGGCGCAGGAAAATGTTTTTCTTGCCTATTGTGTATTTATTTAAATCAATCACTTCACAGATATTGATTATGTTTATAAATATTTTTTTTGTTTCTCATATCTAGGCAACCATTGAAACCTGTTTCCAACTTTTCCGACAAAATCAGACAATCTATTGTGTTTTATAAACCGATTACTTACTGGTGCCTCAGTAGGGCGTTCAATTGTCAGTTCTGTAGAAACTTTATCACTCGAACACTGTCTGCTAATCTGAAAATATAAATAAATTAGGGCCTAGTACTAACTTCAGAGATAACATATTTCGACTAATAGGTACGTCGGTTATGTATAAAGGACAAAATTGTCTAATATACTCATTGTAGCTGTGGGAATGCTCTCGTTTTGTGATATAATAGTGTCATTAGTATCAGCATTTCTAAAATAAAAGAAGTCTTTTAATTTTAACTTCATCGTTGAATTCGTAGATATATTGATTGTAATATTGATTAATACATAGCAATAAAAACTTACACATTTTGCAACTCTGTATAATTCGGTAGAGCGTCGTTTTCATTTCTAGAAGATACAAGAAAAAGGGTTTTAGTAATAATAAATATTACCTATGTATAGCTTTTACAAAATGTTAGGACGTTTAGGAATTTTTCATACGTACCCTAAAAAGGAAGCTGTCATTCTTTATTTTTGTTGCAAGTTGACGACTCCATAGTTTCAGTTTTATCACAAAAATAAACATCATTGAAGTCACAGTCAAAGTGACTTTTTGAATGTCATCTTTTTTAGTAAACTACCACCGCTTCACATTTCACAATTTATTATGAAAACATACTTTATTTTTGTCATATTTGCTCATTTTTCTAAAAGACATGCTCTTCTTTTCCTTTTGGAACATCTTTCTTTCATTTTTCCCATCCTTATTCAATAAAACCGCTAAATTTGATCACGCAATCGCCGATGCAGTCCGGAAGCCGACTAGCACAGACCCGTCGCTGACAATGGTCAAGAGGGGACTGAGCGTCTCAGCGGGGCGAGGATTGCATATGCGCATTAGCTTAGAACTAAACGACGTAAACGACAAAAGGCTTTTTGTTATTTTATTAAGTCGGAAATGATAACTTGAGAAATTCCTCTTACAATTTTAAGGAGTATTTATAGACTTGTCTACAGAGCAAGTTGAGAGGCTAAAATCGGTCCCGTTTGCCCATAAAATGTGAATTTCTATATAAAAAGAGGTATGTTTGATATTGTTTTCTCTGTTACAAAAGTTACTTAATCATGTAATGAACTTTAACAAAATAGGGTTTACATCATGAACTGTTCAGATCACCAACTCATATTTTTATTCGTTTCGTAATTACTGACAAAAATAGAGATCACTGATGCCAAAATTTCCAATTCGTCCTCTTAACGTCTTTACATTTGTCCGACAGACTTTATTACAGACTTTATTTAGGTATCAATCTAAATGATTGGAATTCAGAATGTTATTTTGCTCTAGTATTAATCGTACTATATTTGGGAACTAATGTTCAGATAGATCAGTGGCATTTACAGTAAATATTTTGGAGTTCATTCTATAAAAAACACAGTTTAAGACACTGATGATAGTTAATTCTTAATTCGCTTATTTTTGATTCTATTACGTTTTAATATCTACATTTAATTCGACCTTGTATAAAAGCTATGTGTAATTTTTTACCATATTCCGTAACCCAACTTCACAATTCTCAGGTGAGCAACCTCAAGAGCGCGGTGATAGAAACAAGCTCAGTGCCTCCCCCTCCCCCACCGCCGCTGTTCTCCCCTCCCCTCGCCCCGGCGCCCCCGGCACCCGCCCCACCCCCCGCACCCCTCGCCCCGCTGGCGCCCCTGGCCACCGCACCACCCCGAGCTAAGAAAAACGTGCCGACACCTGGCAACCCTCTGAAGAGCTTCAATTGGAGTAAACTGCCGGACGCCAAGCTACATGGAACTATATGGCAGGAGCTTGACGATACTAAACTGTATAACGCTATGGATCTGCATACGATTGATAAGATGTTCTGCGCGTATCAGAAGAATGGGGTACAGGTTGGTATTCAAGAATCTTTTCATAATTTCTTTGTAATTTATTTTTTTCATCTTCATAAATTTTCATCAGATTACTTTTATGTTGCTTTAAAATCAATTAAGTTGGCAAATTAGTCACGTCCCAGTACCCTTCTGCCGATTTAAATGGAGACGCACCAGGCTACTGGTGTAAACCGCTCCAATTAAAACTGCCACACAAAAAGAGACAAATTGCACTTTTTCAGGACAATTCAGCTAAATTGTACTCAGCTTCTAAATACTAGTTTTGTACAGAACTATGTTTACAATTGTCCAGTTTTTGAAGTTTTTCGTAAAAAAATATTAGCTGTAAGTCCTCCATGTAATAATTAAATAAATAAAAAAATAAACGTATCTCTTAGCTCATTTGGTTTTAACCACGGAACAAAAAAACAGGTTTTAACAATGTTTTTTCTCCATTAACAGAACGAAGGCTCAGTAGAAGACCTGCGACAGTTGGGCTCGAAGCCGCGCACAAAGATCCTCACCGTGATCGACGGCAGACGCGCACAGAACTGCACCATTCTGTTGTCTAAGCTCAAGATGACTGACGAAGAAATCTGCCGGTTAGTATGCCTATTCGTGTAGTGACTGGTGATTAAGTGACTAATACATAAACACATATGTACTCAAGATAACTAACAATTTTGTCCACAGAAATCAATGTTCAGTTTTTTTTTCCAATTTTTCTCTCACATATCCATAAATTGCCGAATTAGTACAATCATGCTCTAGATTTGCGTTTAGCAATACATTTACCACATTCATTTTTACCCGCGTAGTTCCCGTTTCCGTGGAATTTTTGTAATAAAATCTATCCTATGTCCTTTCTTAAGCTAACTAACCTGTACCAAACATTTAAAAAGGTTCAGTAGTTTTGCCGTGAAAGACGGACGAGAGCATGTAGCGCGGAAAACTTTAAGTATATGAGATCAATCCTGAAATAGCGAACTAAAAGTGAGCCGCTTCATTCATACAATTATAATCGCGTAACTATATAAAATATCTGATTATTTTAGCATCTGCCTTCAACCGGCCGTGTCTAAAACGTCGGAAATTAAACGGGTCATTTTTTGGTTGTTTTAGAGCAATCCTCCGCATGGACAGCGGCGAGCAGCTGCCCATAGACATGGTGGAACAGCTGGTGAAGTTCACGCCCAGCGCGGAGGAGGCCGCGCTGCTGGAGGAGCACCAGGACGAGCTCGACAGCATGGCGCGCGCCGACCGCTTCCTGTATGAGATATCCAAGTGAGTCCGTGCTTAGTTTTGTACTTAAGGAAACTGTATCGATGATGTTCACACCCAACGCAGAGGAAAGGATTTTTTATGTCCCTGTACCTAGCGATTGACCATACCCTGCGGATTAACGAATACATTAAATAATTAGTTCTATATTTGTTCTATCGAAATATGCATAACACGTAATTTGTTCCGTTTTAGTTTTTACAAAAAATGACTTTTTCTATAATAGTTAGCCAGCGATGTACTTTTAAATTACGCATTAAAAAAAAACAAAATATAGATAGGTGATTAGTTCTACGTTAACTCTAATTACTTATCACTTTTTACTTATAAAATTCATTACTTTTAGTTAAAAAAAGACAATACAAAGAAGAAAGCCTAGCGATGTATTGTAAAATAAATGTCATTGCATTTTTTGCAAATGGCGTCACAGATCGCCATTTTGAAAAAAAATGGCCGCCACATTTGTGTGGATAATATTAATTTATTTACTTCTTTGTATTGTCTTTTTTAACTTAGAGTAATGAATTTTATAAGTAAAAAGTAGGAGGTAATGTAGAACTAATCGCCTATCTACATTTTGTTTTTTTAATTAAATTTTTTTTAATGCGTAATTTAAAAGTACATCGCTGGCTAACTGTTATAGAAGAAGTAATTTTTTGTAAAAACTAAAACGGAACAAATTACGTGTTATGCATATTTCGATAGAACAAATATAGAACTAATTATTTAATGTATTCGTTAATCCGCAGGGTATGGTCAATCGCTAGGTACAGGGACATGGATTTTTTACTACTTGTGTTTTTGCTTTGCATGCGACCTTAAATCGTGATTGTAACACTAGAAATTCTCTTCTCTATGATTACTGGCCAGGCCATCAAATTAACTTCTGACGTCAATGTGATGTTTTCTTTTCATCCCGTAAAATTAACAAATTTTATCCATCATTTCCTTGGTCACGACTCTTTATACTTAAAAGCTTAAGGAGTCAGTCGATCTGGATATGCTCAATGATTAACATTAGCGCCTAAATGGAATTTGTTTACTGACTCTACTCATGGATTCTGTGTATTTTTGTTGCCGATTTTTATACTTAGATAAAAATAATAAGACAACATAAGACCCGGATTCTTGCGAGGAAATATACATATTGTCTCGTAAATAACGTAATAGGATATTGTATTGCGCCAAAGCTAAGCGATGTTATGTGAAAAATAATGCAAGTCAATGAGGGTTTTTGCGTATGAGAAATCCGCTAGATGGTAATACTTATGCGTGTGGTCCAACTGCAGCATGATTGGTGAATTTTGATATATCTGACAGTGTCATGTGAATACGCAAAAACCCTCATTGGCTGCATGTGACATCTCATCTCTCCCTTTGTTGGAGTCCGGTCCTAAGAGCGTGGCCATAATACACGTTCGCGCCGCGACGCAACGGCGTCGTTACAACATTCTAAATTCAAACCACTATAACGTGTCATACGTCGCGGCGCGCCGCGCCTGTTGCCTGCGACGCGAGGCGGGAACGTCTGCATGCGCTGTGTGGCAGCTTATCGTTTGATGGCGGCGCCGTCATCATGTGGTTACTCCAATGGGTCCAGCGTCCAGCCATCCACATGAGTACTGACTACCGCTGTTCCCCGCAGGATCCCGCACTACTCGCAGCGCGTGCGCCTGCTGCTGTTCAAGAAGAAGTTCTCCGGCGCCGCCGCCGAGGCCAGCGCGCGCGCCTCCGTCGTGCTGCGCGCCGCGCGCGACATGACGCGCTCGCGCCGCCTGCGCGCCCTGCTCGAGGTCGTGCTCGCGCTCGGCAACTATATGAACAGGTAAGTTCAGTGTGCTGCGCGCCGCGCGCGACATGACGCGCTCGCGCCGCCTGCGCGCCCTGCTCGAGGTCGTGCTCGCGCTCGGCAACTATATGAACAGGTAAGTTCAGTGTGCTGCGCGCCGCGCGCGACATGACGCGCTCGCGCCGCCTGCGCGCCCTGCTCGAGGTCGTGCTCGCGCTCGGCAACTATATGAACAGGTAAGTTCAGTGTGCTGCGCGCCGCGCGCGACATGACGCGCTCGCGCCGCCTGCGCGCCCTGCTCGAGGTCGTGCTCGCGCTCGGCAACTATATGAACAGGTAAGTTCAGTGTGCTGCGCGCCGCGCGCGACATGACGCGCTCGCGCCGCCTGCGCGCCCTGCTCGAGGTCGTGCTCGCGCTCGGCAACTATATGAACAGGTAAGTTCAGTGTGCTGCGCGCCGCGCGCGACATGACGCGCTCGCGCCGCCTGCGCGCCCTGCTCGAGGTCGTGCTCGCGCTCGGCAACTATATGAACAGGTAAGTTCAGTGTGCTGCGCGCCGCGCGCGACATGACGCGCTCGCGCCGCCTGCGCGCCCTGCTCGAGGTCGTGCTCGCGCTCGGCAACTATATGAACAGGTAAGTTCAGTGTGCTGCGCGCCGCGCGCGACATGACGCGCTCGCGCCGCCTGCGCGCCCTGCTCGAGGTCGTGCTCGCGCTCGGCAACTATATGAACAGGTAAGTTCAGTGTGCTGCGCGCCGCGCGCGACATGACGCGCTCGCGCCGCCTGCGCGCCCTGCTCGAGGTCGTGCTCGCGCTCGGCAACTATATGAACAGGTAAGTTCAGTGTGCTGCGCGCCGCGCGCGACATGACGCGCTCGCGCCGCCTGCGCGCCCTGCTCGAGGTCGTGCTCGCGCTCGGCAACTATATGAACAGGTAAGTTCAGTGTGCTGCGCGCCGCGCGCGACATGACGCGCTCGCGCCGCCTGCGCGCCCTGCTCGAGGTCGTGCTCGCGCTCGGCAACTATATGAACAGGTAAGTTCAGTGTGCTGCGCGCCGCGCGCGACATGACGCGCTCGCGCCGCCTGCGCGCCCTGCTCGAGGTCGTGCTCGCGCTCGGCAACTATATGAACAGGTAAGTTCAGTGTGCTGCGCGCCGCGCGCGACATGACGCGCTCGCGCCGCCTGCGCGCCCTGCTCGAGGTCGTGCTCGCGCTCGGCAACTATATGAACAGGTAGGACGGTAGAGTGCAACCAATTAAATTAAAACAAAAATATATCCAGCCTAGAATATTGTCCCTTCACTGCAGAGCAGTCTCTTCTCATGTAAAGGAGATACCAACATTGATTAACTAATTTTTAAGTCATTAAACTTACCTAAACATTGTGTGGTATATTGCAGGGGTGCTCGCGGCAACGCGTCCGGTTTCCGTCTGACGTCGCTGAACAAGCTGGCCGACACCAAGTCCTCCGTGTCGCGCAACACCACGCTGCTGCACTATCTCGTTGAAATGCTGGAAACACAGGTAATTTTAAATAGACACAACAGTGCTTATTTAAGAGGAGGAAACAGGCAAGAGGGCAGCACCACAAAGAAGGCCCAGCAAGTCTTCTTCCGACAAGTCTTTTCTTGAAACGATTCGGAAATACAGCCGCGGAAACCTGGTACAGCAAGATAGTCAGTCATGCATGGCAAGTATATTGGTTCCATGTGTGGTCTCCCACCATGTTCAAAAATCAAAATCAAAATCAAGGCATTTATTTCACTTAGACCATTTATAGGCACTTATGAATAGTCAAAGAGTCGGTCGGTCAGTCAGAAAAGTGACGCTAATTGCCTGTTCCAAAACGTAGATCTCTATGGAGAAGAACAGGCAAGAAACTCCACGGACACTCTTTTTAAAAAAATCATGTTTTACAAAATTTTGGTTACATTAATTTTTGTGCTTCTATATGTGAAAACAATGCAAGTAAATAACAAAATTAATAATTTAAAACTTACGAATTAATGTTTTACAATAAATGAAAAAGTAATAAAACAGTCATGGCAGTTAAGATATGACCGATCTCAACTGACAGCGCCCGTTCACGAGCATGACGCGTGACATCAGCACCATCTAGCTCAACCATTTTGAAGGGAACCAAATGATCCAACGCACTCGCCACCATCAGCGAGACTTTTAAGCGAGCATGACATGCGCTTTCGATCCTCACTATTAATGAAATTTTATTAGATTGTTGAGCGCGCTCAATCTGCTACGATCGTTTGAGTGGGCTATCTATCAATCTAATCAATCTAACTTTTTAATGATCTAAATATGAAATACTACGTGGTCAGGGACTTTAAGTGATACATACTTTAAAATCACCAAAACTCAACCCAACTTAACCATTCCAGTTCAAAGACATCCTCCTCCTCGAAGAAGACCTACCTCACGTCCGCGCCGCCGCGAAGGTGTGCGTAGAACAGTTGGACAAGGACGTGGGAGCCCTGCGCGTAGGTCTCCGCGAGGTGGCCCGCGAGCTGGAGTACCACGCCGCGCTGGGGAACAGGTCGCACAACGACATGTTCCTGCCCGTCATGAGGGACTTCCACGCGCATGCTGTTTGCTCCTTTACGCAGCTTGAGGACCTGTTCCAGGTATGTATGAAGGAATTGGTGTATTTATGTAGGTTCTTGTTAACACAAAATTGTCCCGGGAGTGAAGCCTGTCATTGTTCCCGTGCCAGTGATATAGAAGGACACAGGAAAATTTCTGGAGTTGTCGAAATAATTTTGCCTTCAATACAATTTCTTAAGAACCAGATCTGATTTCACTATTGTAATTGAATTTGAGGTCAATTTCGGTATTTCTTCAGTTAAAACGGCAATATTTGAATAATATTCTGGTACCACTTAAAGTCTAAAGATGTGGTGATTTGTGTGTCTTCACGATATTTATTTAAACCCTGAATTATAGATTAGTTAATTTTGAAATCTTATTTTAACAATACCAACATATTTACTATGATTGATGAGCATAGCTTTAAATAATTATAGCCCTTTGATTCATCAAAGAGTTATTTAACAAATTTTCAAATAACTTTGTTAGCAAAACTTTAACATACCTTTTCTCCCAGGACATGAAGAGCCGCCTCGAGGCGTGCGCGCACGCATTCGGCGAGGAGGCGTCGGCGTCGCCCGAGCAGCTGTTCGGCGCGCTCGACTCCTTCCTCACACAGCTCGGCGACGCGCGCGCAGAGTGCGACGCGGCACGGAGGAGGAGGGACGAGGAGGAACGACGCACCAGGCATGAGCAGGAGGTGAGGAGTTGTACTGGTTGATGGGAGTTGTTTGGAGGGTTTGAAAGCAATAATTGCTGATTACTACACCTTATAAGCCTGGGTGCGTTATTATCAGTTGATAATAGGTAGGATGTGTTTTTGATATATATCTCAATAACACATCCAGGGTATTTTCGTTGTCATGCGGGTGCGAGCCAGGCATCCATTTTTGTTTAATTTTCGGGCGGCCCGCATGTGTTGTTAACAAATTTGGCCGCCTGGCCCGCACTTGCACTCGCATAGGAATGAAATGGGCCTTTAAGGACGACTACAAAGTTATATACTTCCGCATCGCACAATAAAAACGAAGTTATGAGCAAGGAATCGGGACTCATTGTCGCAGTAACATATCCGATATTATCGACGGATAACAACGTACCTGTGTGGTGGAAGTTTTTAAAGCAAGAATAACAAATGATTTTACAATAATGGTAATGGCTGCTTCGAGTTTAATTAGTTATTCAAAGTTATATTTGACGACTTTATTTTCACTATGTCGTCAACATTAATTAACGCTCATTCATTTTCGCAGCTCAAAAAACGTACAATGGAGCGAAAACAGGCGTCAAGCCTCCTGAGCTCCGTGGGCAAGTCACTCGGCAAGTCAAACGGGAACGGCGACTGCAACGGACACTCCGACAGCTCGCGTGACGGAACGCTCACCAACGGACAGAAGGGAGAGTTCGATGACCTCATCTCAGCACTCAGGACGGGAGACGTATTCGGAGACGACGTCGCCAAGTTCAAACGATCACGGAAGGCTTCCAAAGTCAGCCATAAAGGCAGAGACTCACCTCCAAGAGCCGGCTGCAGGGAGGACTCCAGAGAACGACAGAAGAATTGAACGAAAAACTAAACTAGTAAAGGTTATTGAATGTTTGTAGCGTCCAGCGATCCTTAGTCGTTCAGTGTCGATGCGATAGGATATGCTTTACTTATTAGGAACAATTTTAAAGCATTCTCTTCGTGGGTAAACTATTGTTAGTCATAAACTATGTTGTTCACATGGTACGATATAATTTTGGCTTTAAATTTACCTGGCTTCTGTCAAATTGACTAGAGATAGTAAGTCGGACGCTGGACTGTTGGAAGCAAACGATTAGTTTAATCGAAACGTGATATTTACCGAGTAGGGGATCCTATTGGTCCGTTTTAAGTACGGAGTCACAAATATGAGATTACAAATGTAGTAACGGGTGTGACGTGTGATGTGTGACAGAACACATAGTTTTATGTGACAACGAAAGGACCGCTGCCATTTTTTGGATTAATTTTTGGTAATTTCTCACAAACATGGTGCCTAATTTTTGATGTTTTTAAGGTCGTGACCTGGCGGAAGTTTGGCCTCAATTTTTTTATGTAATCTCAATTGACGACTTGGAAATAACGTTTTCTAATTTCCATGAATGTGTTTCTATCACAAAAAATGAAGGCTAAAGAGCATTCTTTAGTTTAGTGCAATAATACCAGTGAAAGAGCTCGAATTGTCGTATTTAGTCCACAAAAGCCTAAAAGCCTTTCACAAGGTCACGACCTCCGAGAAGTTTCGAAAAGCTTTTGCTGGTTATCGACTGAAGTAGTCAAAGACTGTGCATGTTATTCCATAGACGATTTATTTAGACTTTACTTATCTATAAGCGTTGTGTGATTTGAGTAACCATAGAGTATAGAGTGTATTGATTGAGTTTTTTACTGGAGTTCTCTTGGTTGTAGAGAAGATGTCGTTGTATTTATCGATTTTTGTTTCTTTATTTGTATTAATTTCAAGATTATATTATTTACTCGGCGCACTAGTCTAACAGATTTTTCGAACGAAATATTTATATTTATGACCAATCAGAGCAGCTTACGCTTGCTTTACAATGTGTCCCATTAATTTATCGTTCGAAAAAATAGGTGTAATGTAATTTAACCAGCATAAGAATAAATGTGGGATGTAGTAACAAAACTTAATTTACAATACAAAGTAACTTTAATTTTCTTATTGCGTCAGTTTTAAAGGATTAGAATAATAATTATAAACATTAATTAATAATTACAACAAGCTCAACCAAAACCAAGTTGATAAATATAACGATGACTTACAGAATGAATGTGGATAATTTTTTACATATCTCATTGTACCTATAGATAGACGAATCGGACACAATAGAATCTTTAGTGTCATGTCAATAGAATGGGAATTGACTAAAACACTATAATTTATATTAAACCTATACTGTTACTAAAGTTTACTAGGTGTAGGAATTGATACATTACCTAGAATATAAAAACGTTTTGGAATTTTGTATCAACTAAAGGCGTGGTAGAAAATTTTTGATAAATTTTACATTTTTTATAAATTATCATCATCAAAGTTTTTTTAATTTATTCCCAAATGATTATTGAAGTGAATAATATAATTTTATTTCATTGTAAATATTATTTTTAATTTTTGCCAAAATTTGTTACAGTCACTATTCAATGGAGTCTATAATTTATTTAAAATTTTCTTAATGTATGTAATAATAAAGTTTGTCACTTGTAAATTTTATTGTTTTGTTCAGTATTGCTTAAGCTCATAGTATATTAGTATAATGATTATATATTAGACACTATTTAAATTAAACCCTTGAACAATATGCCGTGATTTCATTTAATCTTTACAATCCATTAGCAGCCGTCTCCCGCAATAAATTCTTTGGTTACTGCTCCTCTCATAATATGGGAATAGAGTTTATGCTATTTCTCATAAATCTACAAAAATACGGTTTCCTACTCCACTAGCATCTAGAGTTCGTAAAGTAAGTAATTTATCTGTGTTCAAGAAACGTAGGTATTCGCGTAGTTTTACTAAATTTGATTTACCAGATTCTAGAATTATCAGACCGAGTTAAAAACGGCAGATTCTGTGACTGCCAGATCCTATAAATCCCAGATTCCATTAACGTCAGATTTCTTTTTATTATATAAGCAATATAATCCGTTTTACTTTCCGTCATGTATACATGACAGTAATATCAAATTATTCACAATGTACGATTGTTTGATACAATAAACGATTAACTTTCTAATAATAGAATCTAATTGAACGCTATTTACACTGATAACTTTGAAGAGCGATTTGGATATAATGTGGGCCGATCCCGGCGGCACTGCAATGCCGGGCCGACCCGCGACGGGAGTGGAGCGAGCCCCCGAACATCCCGTCAGCTTACAAAAATCAGTTTAATATACTGGTCCCTCAGTGAGGGAACTTTCAGATATTAAGCTGAAAAGAACAGATACTACACTTTGATCTTAGCCAAAAGGCCGAGAAGCGATATCGAACGAACTCGAACCGGGGAGGGTCATTTAGTTGCGGAGAATCTTAACACCGCGATTCAGAAATCGACTGTGAATGCATAGCGCCATCTGTTGGCATGTAGCAGAACTATTTTAAATGGAATTCTTATCATCTCTTTATCAAAAGTTTTAGTTTTAGAGATTAGCACGTTTGAACATAAAAAACGAAAAATAAATAACTGTTCCCACAATTTTTTTATGTGTCTCCTCTAACCCCTAAACAAATGGACCGATTTCGAAGAAAACTTGAATTTATATTTCAGAAAAACGATTTAAAAACGTTTTTCCGTAGTAAATATTGGTTAGTGTTTGATAATCTGGCACTTAAGCTAACTGGCACTAAATTCGTTAGGAACTCCTAATGAGACCTACCTGAGACGGATCATCTCCTTTCTATCTTTTTTTAACACACGACGCAAAAAGAGGTGTACTATATGTTTGGCCACTATGTGTGTGTCTGTGTGGCACCGTAGCCCTTAACCTTTTGAGCGCCGTAGTCACCTATAGATGACAAACCAACATGTGCCCAACACGCCACGGTCACGTTTCCGTGACAAACTATACATTTTTAAAAAAATCGATCGATTATTTTATTTGAAAGCAGGTTAGGTCTAGCGATATTCTTAGACTTGTTTCGTTAAAATCGGTTCGTCCGTTTCGAAGTTATGAACTCTCTTATTAGCTGCAGTTGCGATAATTGGATTATTAATTTGTGGGGCAGGCATTTTTTAAATTTAATTTACATTTGTCCAACTATCTATTTAAGCAAGTTTTTAGGGTTCCGTACCTAGAAAGGTAAAAACGGAACCCTTATAGAATCACTTTGTTGTCCGTCCGCCCGTCCGTCTGTTAAGACCCTTTTTCTCAGAAACGCGTCGAGATATCAAGTTGAGGTCTGCTATCTCTCAAAGCAGTAAAAAAATCAAATTTCTAAATCAACGCAATAAAAAGATACGGCGGTTTATATAGCATATTTAGACATTTACAAGGGAATCAAAACCAAACCAATACTACTTTCCTTTCCATTGCCCTAGAATCATTAAATTTGGCAAGAAGCAATGTCATGTAGCACAAGTAAAGGAAAAACTTCGAAAACCGCTGATTTGTAGTTATTTCACAAAAAAACTGACCGAGTCCGACTCGCACTTGACCGGTTTTTTTTTTATATCAGTTTAGACTTATTTTACTACTTTTTGTTTGATTTCACATACTACCTACCTATATGAATAAAATTCATACATTTCAGATCTGCAGTTTACATGTTCAGTGTAATCCCATTCTGTCACCAAGTTTTTTTTTACAAAAGCGGTAGGTACTAGGTTTATAAGGTATTAATATTTTTAACGACGGCTGGCAAGGGGCTTTGGTAAAGCTTATATCGTTGAAAAAGTGCCACAAAGGATTAGGCAAGGGAGCTGTAAGCTTTGGTGGAAATATTAGCAATAAGCTTTTCACATAAAAATGTTCAGATTTTTTATTTTTTGTCAGTATTTCAAGTGTTGTGGTGGCCATATCAAAGCCTATTTGAAAAGTTTGTATTTTCAATGAGAAAAACTTTTTTTCTAAAAGACCATCACAAGTACAAGTAGGTACCACCTACCATAGTATATCTTTTAAATAATAAAAATAAATAGGACTGGAGTGCAAGAGTAAAAATCCTATTTATTTTTCTGCAGGGCACTTCTTTTCATACAAAAATATAAATAAAGAAAGCACGAAAACTTTCGAATATAGTGTAACGCCTGCCAAAGAAGGTCGTCACTGTACCGAGTACTGGCAGGCAGAAAACCATAGCCGCCGCCGCCGCCGCAACGTCACGACCCATGTGACAGTTACCGTCAAGCCAGCCAAGCGAGGCCAGCCAGCCAGCCAGCCCGCCAGCCAGCCAAGCCGGCCAGCTAGTCAGCCAGCCCGCCAGCCAGCCAAGCCGGCCAGCTAGTCAGCCAGCCCGCCAGCCAGCCAAGCCGGCCAGCTTTAGCCAGCCCGCCAGCCAGCCAAACCATGAGCCATGATAAAAAGCAGTAGCCATTGGTGCCGATTCTCTTGTGCACAAACTATCGTAAATTTAAGTTAAGTGCATCTTTCTCTTTCCATTTCTTAAAGAAAAGGACAGAAGATACATTTTAGTTTAATCCTGTCAAATTAGACAGCGCCTGATGAAAATTGACGTATATTTAGACGCCATGTTTTTAAATTGCGTCTAAATTATCTATGGAGTCTCTAAATTTGACAGGACTTAACTAATATTTGATCTTCTGTCCTTTTCTTAATTAAAAGGAAAGAGAAAGATGCACTTAACTTAAATTTACGATAGTTTGTGCACAAGAGAATCGGCACCATTGCATGTCGTTCATTACTATTTTGCAAATAAAAAGATACATCGATGGCTGTAACCCATTCTTTTATTTAAACCACGCTTACATAAGCTTTATCCGTACTAATATTATAAATGTGAAAGTAACTCTGTCTGCCTGTCTGTCTGTCTTTCTGTCTGTCTGTCTGTCTGTCTGTCTGTCTCTTCTTCACGCCTAAACCACTGAACCGATTTGAATGAAATTTGGTACAGGTATAGTCTGGGACCCGAGAAAGGACATAGGAAAGTTTTCATCCCGGTAATCCTCCGGGAACGCGAACTAATATTTCACGCGGACGAAGTCGCGGGCAAAAGCTAGTAATAGAATATATTGAATGGTATGTAAATATGAGATCGCGATTACGTCGTAATGGAACCCTAATTATAATACGTACTTACACAAAAATAGTTCTATGCTCCATTAAATAATAGGAATTCTTTTATCGGCAAAAATAATTTAAAAATCGACATCGGCTGAAACTAAAATTTGCTTCACCGTTCGACAGGTCGTGGTCGTGAATTAAAGCGTAGCGGTTAAAGGGTTAAACATGCTGTACGTAAAATGTGGTATGAACACGTCATTACTGTACGTTCTTTGACACATAAATTCGTGTAATCATTGACAGGCAATTTCATTTCATCAGAATTTCATGAAAGCGCTTGTATGCTTTATTGTATATATAACATCATTGCTTGTATGAATATGTAAGTTACAAGACAAAGTTTATGTATTTATTATTTATGCATGATGTTGCTTCGAAATACATTCGCTACCTAAATCAGTTCAAAAGGGACCTTTGTAATGTCAAGGAATACTGTAAGGAACAATGATATTATAAGTAAAAAAGAGGAATAATTGATTATCTGTATTGATAGCAAAGAGATATTGATAGAAATGTTCTTTCTTTAAGAGTTTCGAAAGCCAGAGATAGGATCATCGTGCACAAGGAAGCTGCAAAAAGCGAGAGAGAGAACTCTTCTCTCGCAGCTGTCCTCTGACGCCCGATGTGTCAAAGGACGGCTTACGCTACCCTCCTCCGGCCTGGGGGCCGATTTGGGGGAGTCCGCCCCTCTGATGTCGCGGAGGTTAGATATTTTTTCGTTCAACTAACCGTCGGAGTAGAGTGTTTTCGGAAAACCGTCCTTTCGGTGAGCGGTATTTCGGAATACCATACGTAGCTCGAGGGAGTCAAACACCTCATTTTCTCCCAGATTTGAGGAGATCTAGGCACCAACCGGGGATTGCGGAAGTTGCAACAGTTCCCGCAGTCCGCAGCGTAGATGCAGAAACAGCGAGGTGATTGATAGCAGTCCCCGAAGCGACATTGTAATTTTTGCTTGTTTTCTGACTAGCTTTTTAAACAAAGTTCTATCCCTATAACCACGCTAGCTATAGCTATATATCTAGCTATCTGTTGTATGTGCTACTATCTTACAGACAGCATTCGTCATCATCGACGTATAGTACGATTTTTAATTCGAGTCAGAAAAATGACAAGTGCAACTGTCACTGATACCAAAAAGGGTGACCCGCTACAATAGTGATGTTCCACAATCGATAGACTTAGTCATGCTTTGTTTTATTAGATACCAAAGCGTTTTTTTATTGTAAATATTGAATATATACCGTCTTAAATAAAACAATTTTAGAAATATGAAACTTACCGAAAACAAATAATATAACAGTGTTTTATGTAATATTAAATTACCTACCGTGTATGTCTTCTATTTAATTACCGTAAATTAGGTACATGTAATATTTTTTTTTATAATTAAAGGCAATTTGATATTGAATAAAAAAAATATTCTCGACTAAGATTTAATTGTAAAAACTCGATTGTAACAACATCACTATTTATTTGGGACTAAAAACCTGCAACACTAGAAATGTAATTTTTCTAACTCGAATTAAAAATCGTACTATACTTAGGTATACATATTAAAAAACGAAGGTCGATTTTACCCGACTGCGCGACGCAAAGGAGGGTAATGTGTTTATCAGTCTATGTATGTATGTTTGATTCTATGTGGCGTTCTAGAGACCGAATGCGTAGGCCGATTTTGATAATTCTTACGTCAATCGATTCGTCTTAACCTTGCGAGTGTCACTAAAGACATGACAGTAATCAAAATTCACCACAGCGACAACCAGACGCCATATTGTCAAAATGATAAAAAAAAATGTCGATGAACTATGTCGAGTGGGGTGTCGTTGAATAGGTATTTTAAAATCATTTTTAGGTTTCTTTTATCATTTTTCATTTTAAATAATAGTTTAGGATATATAACGATTTAAATTTGTTTAACAAAACAATCATCCTCGCTAATTTTCTTGCGTATTGATTTAAGTTTTTATTTCAAGTATAAACTATATACAAATAAACAAAACATGAAGAACAAATATTTTTGGTAAAAAAACCACTTTGGTGTCACTGTACACAAGCTCCAAGGAACTACTTTGGAACGAGCTGTGGTTGATTTAAGTTCACGCGTTTTTGCTAAAGGTCAAGCATATGTAGCTTTGAGCCGAGTTAGGTCTCAGGGACTAACCATCAGTAGTTTAGACCACCGCAAGTTACTTAATAATCCCCACGATATAACTCCCTCAATGAAATTACTAGATTGCGTAATTTTCCATCTTATAACTTATAACGAAGTCAATGAACCGTAACTAAAAAGTATAAAATAAAATAAAAATTGTTAAAAAACAAAAACCCGACTGCGTGGAAACTAATTTTTAAAAATGCGTGAAAAATATAACTTTAATAAAAACTGAAAAGAAAGAAACAAGCCCAGTAGTTTAGAATAGAACAGAACGACTCACAGTCCCCTTGGAAAGATTTGATCGGTAAAATTTGAATGGGCCTCGACTGTGAGTCGTTCTGCTGTTCTATTCTATACTACTGGGCTTGTTTCTTTCTTTTCAGTTTTTATTAAAGTTATATTTTTCACGCATTTTTAAAAATTAGTTTCCACGCAGTCGGGTTTTTTGTTTTTTAACAATTTTTATTTTATTTATTATTTTATCATGACAACTATTTGTACCTATATGATAGCTACAATTATGAGGGCATACAAATATAACATCACGCAATGACTGGCAGGAAACCGCGAGAGATAGCTAGACTGTAAAACAATACCTTTTAGGACTAAGGCATCTAGGTTAAATTATACTAAATTGAGCCTTTCTTGAAGAAAATAAAACCAACCTTGTCTATATTTCTTTTTTCCTTTGAAGTTGAGAAGGTTTCGATTACGAAAACAATTGCGATATTTATGTGGGAAGTACTTCGTTTTATTGCCACCTTTTTTGCGGTTCGGCGGAACCCCTTCGGATAGTGCGGAGGTGCGTACATACAAATATTTACAGACTAAGCATTTAGCTGTGATCGAAAGATGACCAACGTTTTAATTTTACAAGAGGTGTTATTTGTGATTGATACTGCTTTTCGATTTTATAAAATAAATGTGTACTTTCGAAAAATCGACATGACGAAACTGTTTGTGAGTCCGGCTTTCACTTCTCTGGTTTTTGGTTCCCGAAATTCGCCACTATTATTAAATATCCATAGAATTTTTCTGTTATCATAAAATAGAAACGCTCCTACAATTATTTTTATATTATTTCAATTTATTTTATAATTTCAATTTCATTAACAAAAAAGAAATACAAACGGAATTTAAAATTAAATAAATACAATCACAATTTCTTATATATCTAATAAGACGCCTTATATAAAATAATCTTATACCAAAGTCTGTACCTTTTTGAGAGAACTAAATAATTATTTTATTTATCTTGTATTAATTTCCTATATTTTTTGTATGTATTTTGCAATAATTTGCATTTGGTTGGACGATATTAGTTTTAAATGTGCATGTTGGCTAGGATGTATACTGTATGTAAAAGAGTAATTTTCAAAGTCTAAATCCAAAAAAACCAAATAACTGGCATAATGCGGGTGAAACATATACGGATAACCTTACATCGAAAGATATTTACTGAATATTACTAATAGATACTGCAAAAAACAAAAATCTAGTGAAATGAAACGTGAATTTTTATATTACAACAATTGTCAACATCTGTTGAACATAAATAAAATGAACGACAAAATTAAACCATTACGTTTTTAACACACGCCTGTATTTTATTTCCAGAATTTTATTTTACTAATTTGCTGGTATTCTACTATCTAGTAAAACTTAATTAAGCATAATCGTCACGATTTCTCTTTTTCAGTAATTAACGTAAATTGCGGTTGTAATACTACAGAACTGCTTTGAAGTAAAAACACAGAAAAGAAGTTTTCTCTGAGAAAGATTACGTAAAAAGAAAATTCATACATTATAAACGCGAAAGTAACTTTGCCTTAAAGGTGTTTATGGCCCTTTCCTGGCCAGGATAACGGGTTATCATTGATAATTTTATGATTTTGATTACATAATCTCGAGTATGAGACTTATCCAGGTTCAAGGCTGACTTCGATTATGTACACCGCCCCGACTGTACAAAACTATCTATCTGTCACGCTTTCACAGGTAAACTACTGAATTAACCTTGAACCCTTTTTTTTGGTAAGTGGGAAATCATCAAATGATTGCTCCCGTCCTGGGTGCGGCGGGAGGGCGTGTCAGACTTTTACTGACTAAAACCCACTCATGTTCCTTCGGTTGCCCTTTATATTCAAGGGTCACGGTAACTGTTATAAACATTCCGCAACCCCGGCAGGCGTGGCCCTGTTGGCCCCTTCCAGTGCTGACTTCTTCGCTTTGAGGCGCGTGTGGAACACTAACGCGCCGTCGACGCGGTCCTGGTCCCAGCCAGGCGGCGAGCTACCAATCGCTCGCCATTCGCAGAACCGCGCCTACGGTGGCCGGTAGTCGTATTGGACTCTCGACGTCTTCGCCTGGGTCTTAGTTCGAGGCGAGAGGCTCGTCGTTGCCTTTCGCGCGCCGCCGCCGCCGCTTCCTTCACCAGAATAACTGCTTCGCAGAGGGAGGCGACGGCATCCCATTCCGTCTCGCCCCGCAGCATGACCTGAACCAGCGCCGGGCGCGAGAGGTCACCGCCGCCTCTACGAGGACACGTCGATGGTGCGCCCATGCGCGGCACACCTCCACCGTGAGCTCGACCGTGTCCTCCAGGCTCGACCGTGTCCTCCAGGACCTTGAACCCTAACGATTGTATTTTGTGTGCATCGGTAATAACCGGCATTTAAGCGTATGAAACCGCGGGTAAATAAAAGCTAGTATACAAAACATCTGTCATATAGCACTCGAAAATAGACCATCTGCAAAATAATTCTGTAATCATCCATCAGCACTTCCTGAAATTACTTCTTGCAAACAAACAAACAATTACACGGGCTTACAATATTAGTTAGATAGTTGCTAAGTTAGATTACGTTACATGGGCACAGTTTCAAACTTCGTACCGTTATAGAATGTAATTATTTCGGGGTCGGAAAGCCAGAACAGGGTTGTACCCTTACTTTCTGTCAAATTTAATGAGGGCACAAGCGCACAATTTTGATGTCACCCAAGTCGTTAGCGGCTTCCAGTCTAACTAAATGCCGATTGCATTCGGTTAGACTGGAAGCCGCGTGCATATACAATGTAACATGCAACGTCTGTCTATTGGACTATTCACAGGTCAGTTACACGTTACAGCGTTACAAGGTAGTCTTGGCAAGAATGCTTGACAGATTTTTGCGACTCAGATCTGTAACAATATTGTTGAAGAGCTACGAATGACAAAAACGGGGTCAACGGCTGTACGGTATACCTAAAGTTTGGGCTTGGAAGGAGAGGAGAAGTGAGGCTGCCCCTCCACAGCCCAAAGCTTTTGAAGCCTTTTTTTTTTTTTTTTTTGGTGAGTGGGTAATCATCCAATGACTGCTCCCGTCCTGGGTGAGACGGGAGGGCGTGTTAGACTCTTACTGACTAAAACCCACTCATGTTCCTTCGATTACCCTTTATGTTCCAGGGTCACGGTAACTATTATAAACATTCCGCAACCCCGGCAGGCGTTGGCCCTTTTGGGCCCCTTCCTGTGCTGACTCCTTCTCTTTGAGGCGCGCGTGGAACAAAACGCGCCGTCTACGCGGTCCTGGTCCTAGCCGGGCGGCGAGCTACCCATAGCTCGCCATCCGCAGAACCGCGCCTACGGTGGCCGGTAGTCGTCTTGCGACTCTCGACGTCTTCGCCTGGGTCTTAGTCCGGGGCGAGAGGCTCGTCGTTGCCTCTCGCGCGCCGCCGCTTCCTTCACTAGCATAACTGCTTCGCAGAAGGAGGCGACGGCATCCCATTCCGTCTCGCCCCGGAGCATGGCCTGAACCAGCGCCGGGCGCGAAAGGTCACCGTCGCCGATCGCCTCTACGAGGACATGTCGATGCTCCGCCCATGCGCGGCACACCTCTACTGTGTGCTCGACCGTGTCCTCCAGGCGACCGTTTACACATCGGACTTAGTAAATGTCGTGACGGCCCAATGGATAAGGCGCCCGCCTCGAATCGCGGCAAGGGTTCGAATGTACTTTCTAAAGTTTATCTTGGACATCGCTGGCAATTCCAAATTTTTTTCATTTTTTTTTTGTTTGTATTTCTGTAAATAGTGTCCTTTTATTGTACTTTAATTATGCCTGCCATGTTATATCTCCTCTTCTCTGGGTTGACTGGTAAAGAATGCCTAAGGCAGTAAGTCCGCCCTTGTACAGCTGTGCATGAAGTTTAAATAAATAAATAAATAAATAAGTTGAAATATTTGCGCGACTAACTCGAATATAGTGGGACTTAAATTATTTTACCACGATGTTATGTAAGTACCTATATTCTAGTAGCTAAATAAATAAATTTAATTTCATTTTACCTGTGACTGTAAAGTTTGTCTTTTTGTGTTCCAGTATGAAAGATCACTTAGAGGTATAAGTTCTAAGAACTGAAATGGAGCATAGATGAAAACTACTATTTTTTTATGGTCTAGACGCTACGTCTATACATTTATTATTTGGTTTATTTATCACAAATAATCCTGCCATTTTTTTTCTAAGTACTTTAGCAAAAGGCTGAAATGTTTCAACGTAACTGAATTACACCCACTGGCCTGGATTTTCATGTCCCACATACTCTTAGCCAAGAACTTTTCAGTATTTCAAAGTTCAGAACAATTAAGTGTAGTATGTGCGTTAATTATACTTCAGTCAAATACGATGAAGAAATTTATAAACACAAACATAGGTCTGAATGTTAGAAATAAATTAGTTTATTTAAAATGTAGGTCACCTAACTTAACCTAACAATAAAAATAACTTTAAGGAAATTGTAAAACAGCAATAAATTAATAGTTTATTTAAAATGTAGGTCACCTAACTTATCCTAACAATAAAAATAACTTTAAGGAAATTGTAAAACAGCACAAGGTTAAAACCCGTTTTTCAGGCTAGCATGTGCTTAAGTATGTGACTTAAAACCAACACAAACTGAATTAATTAAAGTATTTTTTGTTGATACAGTTTACAAAATAACTTTCAGAATTAAATTAATCTCTGGAACGAAATGTGTAATCCTGTAGATATGAAATTAATATTCTGACAATCTCATTTACATAATATTAAATTAAATATCGATTTATCTTAAGTAGCTAACATTTTTTATACTTAAAGTAAACAAGTTTACTATGTGTGTAATTTAGTGCTACAATTTACTTTTGTACCACATGTAAAATGTCACATAAAATACAATGAAACATTTTATGGGTTATGGAAGAACATGTTCATTGTTCAGTATTGTTTAATGTTTTTTTTTTTCCTCGTTTTAATCATGCAATCAGTCGTGTGGACTATAAGCAGATGAGATGTAGTCTGGATGGTTTGTAGGGTGCTGCCCCCTGCGGGGCCTGTTGATTTTCTTGTTTAGTTTACAAAAATTAATCTTTATTTGGTTAAAATTATGATTTATTTCTCAACTTCCGGTTGAAGCCCTAATATATTTTAATACATCCGTATCCTGTAGATCGCCATCTTTATTATTTAAAATGTTAACTGTACAGACTGCAAAGTGTTCAGTTGTGCTCTCGCGTTGCTAGTGATCGGACCTATAATCTTCCTAGTGGTTTAAAGATAAAAATAAACTTTAAAACAAGTGTTTGTTTGTTTTAATTATCGTCCATAACCTTATAGGTTATGGGCCCAGTGTACGCGTTTTAAAAAAAGTGCAAGTAACCGTTGGACGTTTAAAAATCGAACTATTCGCACCTTATCTTCGACAATGGATTTGAAGAGTAAACGAAATATCAAACCATTTGATGGTGAAAAATACAGTGTCTGGAAATTCCGAGTTCGTGCTTTGTTAAGTGAAATTAACGTGTTACAAGTTATTGACGAAGACCCAATAATACGTAGCCAGGATTGGGAGAAGAAAAATCGGATTGCCAAAAGCGTAATCGTGGAATATTTGACCGATTCATACCTCGGGTTTGCGAAAGAAGAAAGTACTGCTAAGGAAATTTTTAAAAGTTTGGATGTGCTTTACGAACGTAAAAGTATTGCAACTCAGCTGGCTATACGAAAAAAATTGTTGGCGTTGAAGCTTCAAGGTGATGTACCACTTATAAAACATTATTCGATTTTCGATGACCTTATTACTGAATTGCTAGCAGCTGGGGCGAAATTAGACGAAACTGATAAAGTAGCCCATTTATTACTTACACTACCCTCCAATTATGACGGTGTTATAACAGCCATCGAAACATTGTCCGAGGATAATTTGACTTTGGCTTTCGTGAAAACAAGACTTTTGGATCATGAAGTCAAGCTGAAAATCCAGTGATACAAGTGTTAAAGTATTGCAAGCTCAAAATACAAATATGACATCGCGTAAAAGAAAATTTGAATACTCGCAACCGAATTCTCATCAGCAGAAAAATAATAAAGACAAAAGAAAGCGACCTTTTATGAAGTGTCATCATTGCGGACGTAAAGGACATGTGAAAAATGACTGTTACTTTTTCAAACGCATGAAGCAGCATGACAAAAATACGGACAGAACAAGAACTGTTCAGGCAGTTGAAATAAGTCAACCTTCAACATCTAACAGTTTTTCTGGATTTGCGTTTATGGCCGGCGGCGATTTTCAAGAAGGCGAACAAGAAAATAAAATAACATTTTTGCTGGATTCTGGAGCATCGGACCATATTATAAACAGAGAAGATCTTTTTGTTTCTTATACTGATTTACATATTCCTTTAAAAATATCAGTCGCTAAAAATAATGAGTTTATTCAAGCTACAAAGAAAGGAACGCTACAGGTCACTAGCAATACGGGCGAGCAAGGAGTTTTGGAGGATGTCCTATTCTGCAGCGAGGTCCCCTACAATTTATTATCAGTTTCGAGGATGCAACGGGCCGGGATGACGGTCATTTTCGATCAAAATGGAGCTCGAATATGTAAAGACGGTAAAACCATCATGCGAGGTAAGTGCTTCAACAATTTAATTACTGTGGATTTTATGGCATCTGTGAATGTAAGTCATTCTGTTTCTCCGTTGATATGCAGTGCTGACAAAAGTAGTTACAAACTGTGGCATGAACGCTTTGGCCACATTAGTAAAAATAAATTTTTAGAGATTAAGAATAATAGTATGGTTGAGGAAACGAACCAAATTGATAAAATAGTACCAAATGATGATTTATGTGAGGCGTGCATAAATGGGAAGCAGAGTCGACTGCCATTCAATCAGGTTAAAGACAAAAGTTATATTACGCGACCTCTTTTTGTTGTGCATTCAGATGTCTGTGGTCCTATCACTCCGCCAAGTATTGATAAACACAATTATTTTGTCCTCTTTGTAGACCAGTTTACTCATTACTGTGTAACATATCTAATAACATATAAATCAGACGTATTCTCTTGTTTTAAAGATTTTGTTGCAAAAAGTGAAGCCAAGTTCAATACTAAATTAGTCAATTTATATTGCGATAACGGTGGGGAATATTTATCTACCGAAATGAAAAATTATTGTGTCAAAAAGGGAATAAGTTATCATTTGACAGTTCCGAGAACTCCACAATTAAATGGTGTCTCTGAGCGAATGGTCAGAACTATTACTGAACGAGCCCGTTCTATGATACACGGTGCTAAATTAGACAAAGTTTTCTGGGGAGAAGCAGTTCTAACTGCTGTCTATTTAATAAATTTAACGCCTACTAAGGCGCTTAAAATTCCCAAAACACCATTCGAAATGTGGCATAATAAAAAGCCTCAAATAAAATACTTAAAAGTTTTTGGCTCAACAGTTTATGTTCATAACAAAATCAATAAAACAAAGTTTGATGAGAAATCATGGAAGGGTATACTTGTGGGCTATGAACCAAACGGTTATAAAGTTTGGAACCCAGAATGCGAAAAATTTGTTGTAGTCAGAGATGTTATTGTGGACGAGACGAATTACTTGCAGTCCAGGCCTGCACAGCCTGGAACAAATGTTAAAAATTCTTGTGATGAAACTGATATTCTATCTAAATCAGTGTTAATAAAGTCTCGCATCTCTGACAGTTCGAAATCAGATCAATCTAAATCTGATGATCAGGTTTGCCCTAGTAAAATTCGCAAAGTAAACCATGATGTTGTAGAGTCTGAGCAATTACTTGATCAATGTACTGAAAATAAAGAGGATAATTTTCAACTTCGGCGGAGTGATAGGCTCAAAAATCGACCCCCTATTTCGTATCACGAAAACGATGAAAATGATGATTATCTCTTGTGCGCTCATGCAATTATGTGCAAAATACCGAGTTCATATAAAGAAATTGCTACTAGAGCTGACAGATCTCAATGGGAAAGTGCAATTAGAGATGAAATTAATTCTCTTTTAGTAAACAAAACATGGACTTTAGTACCACAACCAAAAGATAAAAATATTGTAGATTGTAAATGGATTTTTACGATAAAAAACGATGAATTTGGAAAACCTTTAAGATACAAGGCTCGTCTTGTTGCTAGGGGTTTTAGCCAAGAATATCTCACGGATTACAACGAAACATTTGCTCCTGTTGCAAGAATAGCTAGTTTCCGACTTATAATCTGCTTTGCAAATCAATTTAATTTACTTGTTCATCACATGGACGTAAAAACCGCCTTTTTAAATGGCGAGTTAAAGGAGGAAATTTATATGAAAGTTCCTGAGGGTATAAACAACCAAAATAATTATGTGTGTAAATTAAACAAAGCTTTGTACGGACTGAAACAAGCAGCTCGATGCTGGTTTGAAGTATTTGAACAATCGCTTAAAGAAAAAGGTTTTCAAAATTCTTCAGTTGATAGATGTATCTATGTATTAAACAATGGTGACGTGCTTAAAAACATTTATGTGGTACTTTATGTCGATGATTTGGTAATAGCATGCGCTGAAATTAAGACAATGAACAATTTCAAAAGGTATTTAATGAGTAGATTTGAAATGTCAGATTTAAAAGAAATTAAACTATTTTTAGGCATTAAAATTAGTAGAGACAATGATACGATAATGTTAGATCAGAGTGCTTACATAAACTCGGTTCTCAGTAAATTCAATATGCAAGATTGCAATCCCGTCAATACACCTTTGGAAAGCAAACTTAATTATGAGGCATTAAACTGTGAAGAGAGTTATAATGCTCCATGTCGAAATGTTATTGGTTGTTTAATGTACATCATGCTATGCACTCGTCCTGACTTAAGCACAAGTATTAATATACTGAGTAGATATACCAATAAAAATAACAAAGAATTGTGGCAGTGTCTCAAAAGGGTGCTAAGATACTTGAAAGGTACAATAAATTTAAAATTATGTTATAAAAGAAGTGCCTATAGCAATGTTTTATGCGGGTATGTAGACTCAGATTGGGGTGGTAATGATACTAGAGATAAAAAGTACAACAGGATATTTGTTTAAGTTATTTGATCACTGTACAATAACATGGTGTACAAAGAAACAAATGTCAGTAGCTGCCTCATCTACTGAGGCTGAATATATGGCTTTGTACGAAGCTGTTAGGGAAGCTTTGTGGCTTAAATCACTGACAGTTAGCATACATATTAATATTGATAAACCTATAATTATTTATGAAGACAATAACGGCTGCATAAGTATTGCAAATAACCCAACAAACCATAAGCGGTCAAAACACATAGACATTAAATATCATTTTTCCAGGGAACAAATTGAGAAAAATAAAGTTAAATTATATCCCCACAGGTCAACAACTCGCTGATGCTTTAACAAAACCATTGCCTGCAATTACGTTTCAGGCAATGAGGAGAAAAATGGGTTTAGAATAAGATTGTTATTTAATTATGTTTCAATAATGATTATTTTATTTTATTATTTTCATAGAAGTGAATTGGTCTGATTAGGTTTTTCTGGGTTTTCCCTAATCCTACGCAACAAATGTTGGACCAATATGTATACTCCCAGCAAACACTAGGAAGGGTATAAGTTCCAATTGAATGATATGTATACATGACTTCATGTTTACTTGTATTGATTATAATGGTGATTAATTTTTGAGGGGGCGTGTTGATTTTCTTGTTTAGTTTACAAAAATTAATCTTTATTTGGTTAAAATTATGATTTATTTCTCAACTTCCGGTTGAAGCCCTAATATATTTTAATACATCCGTATCCTGTAGATCGCCATCTTTATTATTTAAAATGTTAACTGTACAGACTGCAAAGTGTTCAGTTGTGCTCTCGCGTTGCTAGTGATCGGACCTATAATCTTCCTAGTGGTTTAAAGATAAAAATAAACTTTAAAACAAGTGTTTGTTTGTTTTAATTATCGTCCATAACCTTTTCTAATCAAAGATGTCACGCCGCTTCTTTAGTCGGCGAATACTTTCAGGAATAGTAAGCTGTCCTGCTAGCTGGTTTGGGTGTCTTTGGAGACGTGACTTGTAATTAGAGCTGTAGCAGTTGATTACTTCTTTAACCATTGGCACATTCAGGATTTCATGGATCTCCTGTGTTTTGATGAACCAGCATTAGCTATTTGCTTGAGAATATAGTTCTGTGCCCTTTGTATTATCATAGTGTTGGAATCACAAGCGGAATCCCACAGTTCAATACCATAAGTCCAGATTGGCTTCAGCATAGTTTTATAAATTAGGATCTTGTTGTCGATTGCTAATTTTGAGTTTCTACCCAACAACCAGTAGAGACCCCTATATTTTAAGTTGACCTCATCTCTTTTTGTTTTTATATGTTTTTTCCACGTGAGTCTGCGGTCTAAGTGTAATCCTAAATACTTGACTGTATTTTGATGTGGAAGTTGGGTACCATTGAGAGTAACTGGAACACAGTCCTCTTTGCGGAGTGTAAAAGTAATGTGTACCGACTTCAACACATTGGCTGCAATTCTCCATTTACTCAACCATTTTTCCATCTTATGTAATCCACTTTGCAGGAGCTCTGAAGCCCGAACGGGACATGGGCTTGATGCTAGTAAGGCAGTATCATCTGCAAAGGTCGCAACTGTGATCTCTGGGCTTTGTGGTAGGTCGGACGTATAAAGGGTGTACAAGACAGGCCCTAAAACCGATCCTTGTGGTACTCCTGCAGTGATATTATGGAAGTCTGATGTGCAGTTGCTTTCTTTGACTTGAAATAGTCTGTTGGACATATATGATTTTACATTTTATAATTTCAAAATGTGTATGTGGCAGAAGTGATTTTACCTTACACAACAGCCCCTTACGCCAAACTCTGTCAAAAGCCTGCTGTATGTCAAGGAAGGCTGATGAGCAGTATTCTTTTTTTTCAAAAGATTTTCTAATGACTCTGCACACTCTGTGAACCTGTTCTGTGGTTGCATGTTCTTTCCAAAAGCCGAATTGATGGTCGGGTATGATGGACTTTTCTTTTAGGTCATTGGTAAGTCTATGCAGCAGTATTTTTTCAAAGAGCTTGGACATAACTGGTAGTAAGCTAATGGGTCGGTATGAAGTCACTTCGTGGCTTGGTTTGCCAGGTTTGTGCACCATTATGATTTGTATTGTTTAATGTAACAATCGTTTGTTATTAAATATTCTTCCTTAAATTTGGGTCAACTATACTCTTGCTTGCAGTAAAACTTTAAACGTCTCTCACATAGCGTTTAATGAGAAACGGCGTTGAAGTTATTAATCTAACACTTTTAGCTACGTAAGATATTTTTTTGCAACATGCATGAAATTTTTACAGTGCCTCTATTGTGCAAATTACATGCATGCACAAAGAAATTCCACCTGTAACAGTATAACACAGGAGATGAAATTTTGTATAAAACAGGTTGGATAAAGCCGCATTAATCAGTTTATATCTTTTATACAGCCTGTTAATGTCTCAAGCGAAGACCACTTCTCATACAGAGAAAACACGAGTATCAATCATCGATTACCAGATAGGCGTTTTCTAACATTTTATAAACTGTTAGTTTAGGTTTTTTACGTTGGAATTGAAGAAGTCACATTGCTACTTGCTCGGATTCGACTCAAAACATCTTACACGAGATGCAGGCGTCATCCACTAGTGTTGTCAGGCTCCGGATAAATAACAAACAATCTTCACAATATTTACTTCAGATTCTGAATAATCCGCTGTTAACAAAACTTTATACTAACTACATAATATCTTCTCAAGAAACTCAAAACTATCCTCTCTAATCCGCCGTTGCGCTTCCAGCGTTGCCGCTTCCCGCCGACGCCGACCAATCACAGCCTCCGCACACTGACACTCAGTGTCAGAAACATCAAAATTGACATTTACATTTTCGTTCAATAAATGCGGTAGCTAACACTAGGTCATAATGACATTAGTTTAGCACATTACACAGTCATAAATTATCTACTTAGTATGGTCTGACTTTGAAAGCCGTAACTTAGCTTATCTGTTTCAGGGATTATTGTGAGGTAAATTATGTAGGTCCCTAAAGCCAGTGAAGTAGGGATAACATTTTATAGGTTTGAAAGAATTCTGAAGTGTAGACGAGCGGTGGATAAAGGTTTTATAGTTTTTTATGGAAAAATATTTTTACGTACGTCTATTCTTGTCCTACTGTACCTAGATCAAGTTTTTTTTTGTACAGAGAAGGCACGGGTATTAAACCTTCGAACACACTTGATTCGAGACACAATAGAAAGATAATAGCAGCGCGACAGCCGGCTGACGCTTGGTCGTTGAAAGGTTAAGCCACGCTTGCTTAAGAGCACTAGCATTCCTAGACTTGTAACAAAAATATATAATATAAATAGATAAAAACGCTTATTTACAATGACTCACATTTCTAAAACGTTTACACATACGTATGCACTCTTGTTTCCACATAAAGGTTACGCTCACACATATACACCCATCCAAATATATGTTACAGAATTAAAGATAAGGAGTGCGAAAAATAAATAAATAAATATAAAACAGAACTATTTATCTATGAGACAACCAAAAAGAGGGATATAGCAGAGCGTGGTTTCGATCCACGGACCTCTGGGTTATGGGCCCAGCACGCTTCCACTGCGCCACTCTGCTTGCGATGAACGTAGTATAAAACATGATATAGATATGAAGAGGCGTACGCGTCAGTTCATTTATCTACGTCTGTCCAGGGGCCTCTGCTCTTACAATCGTGTCTCAATGATCGATTTTTGACGTGTAACGTCAAACTTTTGACACATTTCCCATACAAAACTGTCAAAGTTGTCAATTATCCAGCCGATGACTGGTCATTGAGACACAGGTTTCGTATGAAGTCGTTGTTATTTAAGGACATAAGGTAAATGGAGCTGAATAATTATGCTGAAAGCTAACGCACATTTTTTCAACAAGTAAAGGTGTTATACAGGGTGTCGAAAAATCAGAAAAGCCGTGATAGGCTTTTCTCATAAATATACGATGCTGCGCGGCTGATAGCAGCCAAATTGTATAAATGTGACCACAACCGTACAAAACGCGAATGGAGCTAAATGTAATGTTGTAGTTCCATAGTCTTGTTTTGTTTTATGAGACGTGTTGTAAGTTGTAACGGAAAAGTGTACATGTGACTTTTTCAATTCATAAATACTTAACTCAATATCGCCCCAGATGTCGCTTAAACCAAATAGCCTTTCACCCTCTCGATATGTACTTTCTAAAGTTTATCTTGGACATCACAGACATCCCGCCCGTGCCTCGGAAAGCACGTACCTAAAGCCGTTGGTCCCGGTCGTCATTCGTAGAACTTTGACAGTCGTTACTTTTTAGTCAGAAACTCTGACCAGTCTAACCAAGGGGTATCGTCGCTTCACGTAAAACACAGGTATCCAGCTGAATCCGGTTAGGCTGGAAACTGACCCCAACATAGTTGGAAAAAGGCTAGGAAGATGATGTTGTAACGGAAAAGTGTAGTCTCTTAACACAGGCATTAAGTGTAGTCTCTTAACACAGAAATCATCAATCATAATAATTATTATTTGAACTTAGACTTACCAACAATTTTTTATTGATTATCTATTTTATGAATTAAAATTGAGTTGATGTATGTAGGTTTATTTATTTTGGTTTTTAAAAATACAATAAAATATGTATATTCAATGTGGTAATTGAAGATTTAGAAAAATGGAAAGATAAAGTATGATGTCCAAGATGGACATCATTGAAAAAGTTATTTCATAAGTCTTGGATTTAGATTTATGATTATTTTCTTGTGAAACTGTGTGGTTTAATATTCTGATGCAATATTATAAAGCTTTCATAATATTGCATCAGATTTAGATAGCATACTTATATTTCACATGTCTATAAAGCAAGCAGAGTGGCGCAGTGGAAGCGTGCTGGGCCCATAACCCAGAGGTCCGTGGATCGAAACCACGCTCTGCTAGAATTCTCTTTTTGCTTTTTTGATAGTTAATTCTGTACAATATTTATTTATTTTTGCAGTACGCATCTATACTGTAGTAACATTTAATTATTTTAAATAAGTAAAGTTTGTTTTTTTTTGAGGAAATATTATTTTATATCATATGGAAATCCTGAGTAGGTACACAGTTTTTTTACTGATAAAACTGGATAGGTTTATTGATTTCGACGCGAACAAAGTTGCGAACAGAAACTAGTACCTACTTAATTGTAATTTTAAGTGTTTTTTTTATGATTCTATTTTCACACAGTTTTCCGAAGGTACAGAGAGCACATCAAATTGTACGTTTAGTTTAGAGCTTCGCTGGTGGTCTAGTAATTATTTTAAATTCGTAAAGATGTACCATTACTCAGTTGTCTGAAGGCCTTTTAGAAGATAATTACGACCCTTTGTTTTGTCCTTAATGGTATTATAATGGAAGTCCTACAAAAAACTTTGAGACTGTTGGTAATAACAGTTTAAAGTTTTAACTGGCTTTAATTAAACGCTTTATTTTTATTAATTACTTCGCGATATTCCGAAAAGTCGCGATTGTGTGTTTCAGTGATCATCCGCCTCTGTAACTGTATAGATTGTGGGTTTAAATCCAGGCAAGAATCAATGTGACTTTTATTATTACTTATTTAGTATTACTATAGTTATTTAGTATAACTAGCTTTCCACACGAATCAAAATAAAAAAAGTTTCATTGATCAAAGACTATAATTATCTTATTTTCTACTAGCGACCCGCCCCAGCTTAGCACGAGTGTTACAAATCTTTAAAAATCCCGGCTTTTCTCTACTATATTATGCATGTATTATACATATAAACCTTCTTTAAGAATCATTCTATCTATTTAAAAAAACCGCATTAAAATCCGTTGCGTAGTTTTAAAGATCTAAGCATACATAGGGACAGACAGCGGATAGCGACTTTGTTTTATACTATGTAGTAATTTAGCATATTTATCTTAAATGCCGCGCTATTATAGCCTTACTCAGCATTAATTTGTAATAACACGGTATCTACTAGTTCGCTACACTACAAGGTACATAGAAGGGGTAAGGGGGGCGACTTGTAATCGTAGTTTTGCCTTGTATACCTGTAAGGGTATTGTAACTCCCGGGGCTGTTTGGTAACTTACCCCTAAGCAGTATTGCAGGTCTTGTAGTAGCTAGCGGCAAGAGAGATATAACTTGTCTAAACATTGGAAGCAAGAAATCGTACCCGTAATTGTCAGGTATCCGAAATAAAAATTTTCCGAAACGTAACCGCTCTGTCTGGGAATGTTCGAAACGTGTATACGTATGTCATCTATACTAATATTATAAAGAGGTAAAATTTGTAAGTTTGTAAGTTTGTATGTTTGTAAGTTTGTATGTTTGGGGTAATCTCTGGAACTAATGAACCAATTCCAAAATTTTTTTCACTGGCAGAAAGCTACATTATTCCTGAGTGCTATAGGCTATAAATTATTTTTATAACATGTATATTAACCGAAATAATGCTAAACTGGTCTAATCTTTAGGTATATCAATCACAATTGCACTTAAAATAAACAATTATAGACTTGAAATTGAAAGCTCGCTTTCAGAACCCGAACACGATTCTGCGGAATTATCCGACTGACGATGTCGACCTTGAGGTGGTCGATAATCCGCATCATCGATATCATCGTTGTCTTCGTCATCTTCAAACTCGGATATGTCCAGATTAAGCTCAGCTTCAATAGCTTCGTTATTCATAGCTTAAACAAAGAAAAAATAAAGTAAACACCCAATGTCCTAAAATTATGACATAGAAGGTAGGCTAACTTTTACAATAAAAACCCACCGACCTTATTTTAGGACATAGTTTTTATCGTTCGTATATTTCTGAATTAAAATGACTTTCCATTGAAAAAAATGCGTAGGAACAAAATATGACATTTCTGCAACAGTTTGCAATACATTTCAGACATCATCATGTAATGATTATAAAGATATTAATTGATTTACTTACCTAAATCCACGAGGCTTCCATTTACACGAGATGAAACGTCAAAATGACAGATTATTGGTTCTAAAACGTCAAGTTGAAATTGTCAAAATTAGAGATGTGTTCAAAGTAAATAATTTTTCGATGGCAGATCCTCTAGATGCCCGCAGAACCAAATGTGGTTCCTCGGATAATTCGGTTGAGACCCGCAGAACCATATATGGTTCCTCGCGTACCACCCACTTTCAACCTTATTTAATTACGAAATATTGCTCTGAATCGTTTGAAAAAATTTACCCATACAGCCAATAAATAGTCGAGTCAATCGATACCAAAAACTTACTAAAACAAACTGGACAACACTATGTTAATAAATTATTGTCGATGACACATTCAAGCGAAAAATAATCTGTGCGGGCCGGTGCATTCCGTGACAAACAAAAATTATTTATTTGTGTTATGTGGCGTAAAACTTTGGTAAGTAAATATTTTCTATACTATAAGTGTACAAAGCAAGTTTGTAGATAATCATTTGCTTGAAATAATATCACAAAATTATTATTTCGGCCAACAAAATATTTCTAACCTCAACCGCCATTGAATGAACATTGAAAATTTGATTTTGCCTCTTATACAACGATATTATGGTCTTGGAAACATTATAAGCAACGTAAAATAAAGTGATAATACATTATTTCATGTATTCAATGCGTACTATTCATATTTATTTATATTTCAAGCATTTGCAAATTTTGTTTACAAAGTCGTGCATTGAACTTCGATGTCAATTCCGTGTATATGAATTTTGAATTGGAATCTTATAAGAATCCTCTTATAAGACTCCTTAAAATATTCTAATTAGATTACTTGTATATTCGTTATATTAGTTCTAAAGTTTCGTGTAAATTGATTCAGTAGTTTTATCAAAAATAAATAATATACGTCAACAAGTCTAGTTGCGGCGAGATCTCTCTTATCTATAGGATATTTATAATTCCAAAGTAGTCATACAAGAGTTGTTTATATTGTAATACATAGTCTCGTTCTTCAGGAACACGACACTGTTTACCGTTTAAGATATGAGTCAATAGAACTCGAGTGATAAGCGTTTTTGTGAGCGCAGGTACTTGACGCGCGCGATGACGTAATCGTGACGTAATCGGGTGGCGTGACGTGTAAGTAGGCCGCGGAGTCGAGAGGTTAAATTGGCGGGATTATTTAAAAAGAAAAATACGTTCAAATATCATGTCATAATTTTAGGTCGCTGGGCCGTAATTTAATGATTTTAAATAGTGTCTCGGGCCGGAGTGTCAACATTTTTTTGTCATTAAATTAGGTCGTTGGGCCTTACGAGGATATAATTGAGGTATTTTGTGCCACCATATCAAGCTTTCGTTGTGCATCGATCAGATATTGTCGCAGGTGTCTCCTAAACGTACCTATCGTGTTGGCCGCTCTGACCGGTGGTGGGACATTGTTCCACACTTTGGAACTCGCATAGCGAAAGCTTCCCCTAAAAGCAGCTGTACCATGAGACCTGGTTGTAAGTTGCTGCGAGCACTGCCTTCTTTCGCAGTCCCGTCGGCTCGTAAGCCAACTGAGTTTATTAAATAAGTAGTCCGGTTTCTGGTACTTAATAACACCGAACAGAAGACAAGCTAGGTGCAGTTTGCGTCTTGATTTCATCTTCAGCGTAAAGTGCTTGTTTAGATATGGCGTTACATGGGTTCTGCGAGGAATGTTGTAACAAAACCGAGCGCAAGCATTTTGTACCCTTTGGATGAGGCGATCTGTACGAGCTAACAGGCGCGGGCCATATACCGTGTCGGCGTAGTTCAACCTAGAAAGAACTAGGGTTTCTACCAACTGCTCTCGTAATGCTTCTGACAAATACGGTCGCATCTTGTATAGAACTTTCAGGCGATAGAAACAATTTCGAACTGAGTCTGCTACGTGTTTCTCAAAACGCAAGTCTTTGTCCATAACTAGTCCCAAATTCCTCGCCTCATACACTCGCTCGATCTGCTGGCCCATTAGTTTAAGGTCAAATGATAATGGCAACTTAGCAAGCTGTTGTCTTGAGCCAAACACCAAATATTTGGTTTTTGTAGGATTTAATGACAAGCAGTTCTCCTCAGACCAAGCGGCAATTCTTTGGAGGTCATCGTTAAGCTGTTTTACGGCTTCACTGTAGTCATCTGGTCGGAAAGATATATAAACTTGGACATCATCTGCATATATGTGATATTTACATTTATGGAGACACTTAATGATGTCTGCACAGTACAGGATGAAAATAATCGGACCTAAAATGGAGCCCTGAGGGACTCCTCTCTCTACTGCAATAAGTGACGATCTTAGAGTAGTGCCATCGCCTAAACGCAGATTAACAAACTGTTTTCTATTTGTGAGATAGCTGCGGAACCACTGCACGGCGCCAGGATCGAAACCGTAATAACTCAACTTGCGTAATAATAGCGTAATATTTATTGCGTCAAAGGCACGGGAAAAGTCCAGCAAGACGAGCATTGTACACATTCCCTGATCCTGAGCAGCCAAGATATTATCTGTAACGTCCAGTAGCGCAGTAGACGTACTGCGTTGCCTCCTGAACCCAGATTGTAAGTCGGGTAGAATATTATATTGTTCCAAATATTTATTTAATTGTTGGCAGACGACTTTCTCTAATACCTTGGACAGGCATGGCAAAATACTAATAGGACGTAGATCTTTTAACTCGGTTGGATTTGAGTTTTTCAGTAATGGCCGAACGGAAGCTATTTTCCATTGTTCGGGAAACGTTGACGTCACTATGGAACAGTTAATTATTTTAGTAATAATGTTTAAAGTGTGCGGCAGTGTTATGCTAATCATGTCCAAAGTAATGTTGTCGTGGCCCTCGGCATTACTCTTAAGACTAGTCACAATACGTGAGATATCAGTCGGCTCTACTGGAGTGATAGCAAAAGTAGCTTCACCGTGTTTGTTTTCGTCATAAAACGTTAATAATGACGCGCTGGCTAACGGGTTACCTGGCACTACCAAAAAATTGTTATTTATTAAGTCAGGATCCGTAAATTGCGACGGTAGATCTTGAAAAGTTTTAAAGGGCAACAATGTGGATTTTAAGTTTTTCCATAACAATTTTGGATTTTTAATTTTATTATTAATGTTATGCTTGAAGTACGCAACTTTTTCGTTATGTAATGAACTAATCACTAAGTGTTTTAGCTCCTTATAATATTTTATTTTTGTCTCAGTTTTAGTTTTCCTACAGGCACTTAGTGCGTCATCACGTAAACGCATCATAAGTTTTATGGTGTCGGTAATCCACGGATATGACTTTTCCATAATCATGCAACACTTAACCGGCGCGTGAGCATCAAACAGGGAGATTATATGGGAGTTAAAGGCATGAATAGAGGTTGCAAAAATTCGATATTTTTAATTTTCGAATATTCGAATATTTTTTCAATGCTATTCGAATTTTATTCGAATATTCGAATATTTAGGAAAAAATAATAAAACACAGAATATCAGCGTTTATTGGTTTAGGAATTATATTTTTATGCAGATAAGTAAACCTAGCACAATAATAATTTACTTATTCAACAAAATTTTAAAACAATTATAATTTTTTAAACAAATTTTAAAGTCTCTCTCTCGGTAATAATAAAAACAAAATAAATGTCTTTTTTTTTGGTGAGTGGGAAATCATCAAATGTCTACTTCCGTCCTGGGTGCGGCGGAAGTGCGTGTCAGACTTTTACTGACTAAAACCCACTCATGTTCCTTCGATTGCCCTTTATATTCCAGGGTCACGGTAACTATTATAAACATTCCGCAACCCCTGCAGGCGTGGCCCTGTTAAAGAGAAGAAGTCAGCACAAGAAGGGGCCCTTCTTGTGCTGACTTCTTCTCTGTGAGGCGCGCGTGGAACAAAACGCGCCGTCGACGCGGTCCTGGGTCCTAGCCGGGCGGCGAGCTACCCATCGCTCGCCATCCGCAGAACCGCGTTTACGGTGGCCGGTAGTCGTGTTCGCCTGGGTCTTAGTCCGGGGCGAGAGGCTCGTCGTTGCCTCTCGCGCGCCGCCGCTTCCTTCACTAGCATAACTGCTTCGCAGAAGGAGGCGACGGCATCCCATTCCGTCTCGCCCCGAACCATGGCCTGAACCAGCGCCGGGCGCGAGAGGTCACCGCCGCCAATCGCCTCTACGAGGACACGATCGCCTCTACGAGAAATAAATGTCTTTCTCTCTTGTTAATAATAAAACAAAAAGTTTCACATACATACGTAAATGTGTCGTAAAAACGTTACAGTATTATTTTCATAATATGCAATATTACACTGAAAAATCAGATTCATCAATTATAATTCGGAAATAAATCAGATTTACCTATTATAACATTTTTAAACAAATTCAACTCTTCCGTTAATAATAAGAACAAAATAAACATCTCTCTCTCGCTCGTTAATAATAAAAAGAAAAACTATCACATGTCACAAAAAAATCAAATTCGTCAATATTAATTCGGAAAAAATCAGATTTACATATTAAGTATAAAATTCTTAAATAAATTTTAAAGTCGTTCTCTCTCTTTAATAATAAAAACAAAATAAAAGTATCTAAAACCACTTCAAAAAAGAAAATGTACCACTATACACATAAATAACAACGTGTTCTGTAAGTGACAAAATGGCGTCGAGTCAAGCAGTGTTGCTAACAACAATTTTCAAGCTCTATCAACATAGTCTTTAAACTGATATTTTTTTTGGTAATATTCGAATATTCGAATAAATATTTATTTACTATTCGAATATAAATTTGAAAAGAGTATTCGAATATTTCGAATATTCGAATATTCGATTGCAACCTCTAGGCATGAACCATGTCGTTAACGCTGTCTAGTGAAGAAATATACTCCAAACCCAAAAATAATAGGTCTTTGTTCAACCTGTCCGTGCAAACATCCTTAAGAGGCCGGAAAGTTACCAAGTATGGTTTGAATTTATCACGCTTAATGTGGAATTCACCCACTATAATTGAATGGCCATTAAGACATCCAAGTGATTCCACAGATACAAATCTTGCTCTCATGTCTGTACACAAAAGGTCAATGAGAGTTTCACTGGACGAAGTGAAGTGCGTGGGAGTAGTTACCAGCTGCGTGAAGTTAAGACAATTTAGAAATTCGTTAATTTTATTTGTTTTTATCCCACTTGAGTCTAGCAAATTGACATTAAAGTCGCCAAGAAGAATGTAGTGGTCGCAGTCTCCCAGCGAGCTGATAGAATCTGTTATGGCGTCAAGGAATAGGACCAGGTCAAACCAAGGCGGTCGGTAGGCAGTTCCCACGGCGATTTTCTTCCCGTTCAATGTCAGTGTTAGCCACATTTGCTCGACTGATTCGAACCTGGGATCGACCGCAGTGGTACAAACACGCGCGCTCAGTCCCCGCCGAAGATAGAAGGCGACACCGCCACCGCGACCCGAGCGCACACTCGCTGGACGTGGCGTGTGATGTAGTCGATAGCCCGGCACCACGGGGGCTCGTCCCTCCTGTCCCGGTCGCAACCAAGTCTCGTTAATGGCCATAACGTCAAAACAATGTCTGCCCATAGCACCAATTAAATTATCATGACCCGTACCTAATGATCCAGCATTAAAAAAACCAACTTTAAAAAACTTATCTCCTTTAGTTGTCATTGTAATAATAAAAAGTGTATCGCGTACATTTAATCACTTCGTAAAACAGTAGTAATAATTGCCGTAGTTCAATAGTTGTAAATATTAAATGTAAATTGTAAATAATAATAATTGTAAATAATAATAATTGTAAATAATAATAAATGTTTAGTGTAAAAAAATAGTAGAATAGAAACAAAGAAAAAAACGAGCTGTGATCTTTAAATATGCTTGTAAAAAGGGTGTAAATGTAAGTATAAATATGTGTTGTACTATAAAACCGATTTACATTTACGTCACTGAGGAGCGCCATGAGACAAAGACCTAGTGATACTAAACAATGCAAACAATAACAATATTCATATTTAAACACATAGAATAGAAAAATGCAACTAATTAATAAACAGGTTACTAAAGGTACAAGAACCTTGAAATAAGCATATAATAACATGTTTATATCCATTAATTTGAAAATACATACACGCAAAAAAGGTTCATAACTAACTAATAAAAAAGTTACAAGTATACTATACATAGAACAATTAATAATAGGCAAGTAAGAAATGTTAGAATAATATATTAGCAAGTAGCACAAACGGGTCCCTAACCAAAAATCCGGTGAATGTCTGCCTCGCAACGGACACGTTCAGCTTTTATGCCATCCTTCCTCCGTGCCAAGATTCTCCCATCCTTCGTCCAGACATACCTCCAATTGCTTTGAGTCCCCGCCTGGCGAGCGCGATAAAATAGTTGGCGGTTTGTTCGCGTTAGTCGCTCATTTAAGTAGACACGGTGCGCCTGCCCACTCATATCGAGGTCATGTGTACTCAGTCCGCGTCGCACCCGAGCCGCGCGCAGTAGTGCGTCGCGCGTAGCTCGCCTAGCGAAACGAACTGAAATACTGCAGTCTGCAGAGATGGAGGTGTCGTCGGTTCGATTTCGAAGTGTGGATCCAACGCGCTCAACATGAACGACATCTTTCTCATCGAAGATGACACCAAGTTTAGTCCCTATAACCTTAACTAGGTGCAGGGCGCTCTCATCCCTGCATTCTGGGATTCCCGAAATCTCGATGTCATTTAGCAGGAGGTCTTGATCTCGATCGTTTAGTTGGCACCTCAGTTCTTCGATGGTGTTCTCTAGATGAGTTTTATCCGGCACGGCTAGTTTTTTCTCCAACCTTTGCTCGAGAGAGCCTACTCGCACTTCCAGACTGTCCATACGCTCGTCAGATGTCTTAATAGACTCCTTTAGCTGCATCATTTCCGTGCGTAGTTGCTGGAACTCCTGATGCATCAGGCGAAATTCTCTACGGAGCTCCTCCTTAAACAGCCGTAGCTCGTCCGCGAAATCGGGAGATACATGACTGGTGGCGTCCAGCGTCGTGCAGCTTATTGTGCTGGTCTCCATAAGCTCTTCAGAACTTATGGGCTCCTCAACCTGGGCAGCCCTAGTACGGACTGGTGTATCTGCCTTGTTGTCTCTCACCTGGTTTTTATTGCATTCAGGGCAGCGCCAAGAAGGCTTGATGAGACCAGTGCTCGGAAGGCAAACACAAGCACGGTGATAAAAACCATTACACTGGTTGCATGTAGCGGCATCTACCGGCGACAAAAATTTCGCACAACCGCCGCACTTTGCTGTAGGCATGTTGGTGTCGTTAGCTCAGCGTTCGCGTAGACAGTTATTGATCAACACAGTCGTTGCGCACAATGACAATAGATGGCGTTGTAACAAAATTATAAGTGTTATGGTGTGATGGGGGCTACAGTATCTTGACACCATACGACTGTCACCGGGGTAAACAGAATAAGACGCACACGCTAAGGCAACACTTCACAGCTTGTTTTCTTTAAAGTTTACTTAAATGACTTAATATTTTTAATGTTAGGGGGTAGATTTATAGTCACTTGTATAAAGTTTTATGTTAAAACATAGATTAACTTTAAATCACTGTACTTATACACTTGATAACACTTTGTGTAGCGAAATACTGTTTGCTAAACTTTTTGAATAAAGAATTGCTCGTATAGAATGGTCCGTTTTATTTATATCACCACTGACAACAACAAGGTGTACCGATCAACTTAACGTCCGTGACGTCACCCGTGATTGGTGATCGATACTGATGCCAAAAATGCAATTAGTAAATTTTTTGTCTGTCGGTCTGTCTGTCTGTCTGTATATGCACGCATGGGTTAAAAACTAATGAAGGGATTTAAACCAAACTTGGTACGATTGTAATCCATACTTCCGGGCAGGTTATAGGCTATATAACGTAACGCTAAGACACATAGGAGCCGAGCAGTAATGAAATATTTGACAAAAACGGGAAAAAAATGTTCCTTTTGAGAGATTCCGTTGCGTGCGCTGCGTAAATGGTAGAAGTTACGCAAAAATCATGTACTAAAGAATTAAAGAATTGTTCCTCTTAAAAAGTTCTAAAAAAAAGTCCGCGACAGCATATTATGTCTAATATTTATAGTTCACTCACTATTTAATAACCATTTTTATGGCAATGAAATTAGCTCTAAGATAATTCATGATTTGCCAGGGTGTTTTGATGAATAATAGTATTCATCCTAATCGATGTAAATTACGTTATCCAATAAAAGTTTTTAATTATGCACAAAACTGTCGTTTACATCATTAAATTTCAATAAATAATATCTTCGGAGACATCACAGTTTTAAAATTACTCCGCAGCAATATAATAATGGTACGTACGGGCAGTAACAAAGCTGGCCGGCTTTGCAAGATATTCGTAGCTTATTCATCAGAATAACACATAATATTGTTCTTCATTACATTGCGTCATGGGCCACGGAAGCCAATCAGTAACCAAAAACCTAACATAACGCGGGTACGTGAGGATCGTGCCTAAGTGCTGGTTTAGGTCATGCTCCGGGGCGAGACCGAACGGGAAGCCGTCACCCGTGCCGTGACCCAGGCGTAGACGTCGAGAGTCGCTAGACGACTACCGGCCACCGTATGCGCGGGTCTACGGAAGGCGAGCGATGGGTAGCTCGCCGCCCGACTAGGACTAGGCCCGTGTCGACGGCACGTTCGTTCCACGCGCGCCTCAGCGAGCAGTCAGCACGTGACGGGGCCCTCTAAGGGCTAATGCCTACCGAGGTTGCGGAATAGTTCTAATAGTTACCGCGGCCCCAGAACATAAAGGGCAACCGAAGGAACAAGGGTGGGTTTAGTCAGTAAAAGTCTGCCACTCCCTCATGAGAAGTCATTTGATCAATTCCCATCCTTTAAAAACATAACGCGGGTGAAACTGCGGTTTATAATTACATATATAATATTAAACTCACTGACTAATATTAAACGCGTTTGTTATTTAACTAACTACAGACATGAACTTGGAAGGTTTATTCTTTGTGAAGAGTAAATAGCCACTAATCATTTAACACCTTCAGGGTTAAAATAGAGGACAGAAGTACGACATCTACGCAGGCGAAGCCGCGGGCGAAAGCTAGTTTCTGATAAAGCCAGAGTGTAAATGAGACAACCCAGCTGTATATTGCTTTTTAGGGTTTTAATAATTTTATACGGTCATTTGTTTTTGTAAGATAATATTTTAAAACTATTCGAAACTATCGGATAAAACGAAAAAAAAGTCATATACGCACAGCCCAAACCACTGGTCATAGAGACATGAAACTTTCAGTGTGTTCTTTGAGAAGAGGAAAATTCAACTCTTAAAGAGGAAAACTAGTGAATGGAACTTCAAAATTCTGAAGGACGAAGCTGCAGTATAAAAATACAGCTAAGCTAGATTTGAAGGCAAGGTTGACACAATGGTTTGCCTGTGGCGCTGCGAGTCGAGAAAATATTTGTTTGACTTACATGTATTTGTTAAAGTCGGGTGGTTTTTGTACTGACTACGTGAGTTTATAACAATAGAGTTGATAACAATAGCTAAACTAAGCCTCTCTTCCTCTCTTCTAATTTTTGCTGTGCCCGACAGGGTCCATATTGTACTTTCCCTTTCTGTTACATAACACCTAATTGTAAACATATGGAATGCAATAAAATATATTGAATTGAATTGAATTGAAGATACGTTATTCGTGCAGCCTAGTTAAGGCTTTTCGTCCGTCTGCTGATCTTTCAAGGGGGTATTGAACGATTTGACGGGCGAATAGTCTCTGCACAGGAGGGATTTTGGTATATAGAATAAGGATAAATAATGCCTTATCCTAATTTATAATATTTAAGTACAATACACACACAAAGTGTCCTCAATTTCTGTCTCACTCTCTCTCACACACACAAAAACACATCACACTCACACACACTCACTTAGACAATTAGCACATGTATACTTGCCTATGCTTAGATGGTACTAGCGTGCTATCCTGTTTTTGTGTCTGTTGCATAAAATATGTATTGTTAATAAATTATAAATCCGTAATTGGCTGTAAGACTAGTTTATATAAGTTTATTTGTAATTGTTAAGAGCTGTGGATTTTGTGAATAAATAAATAAATATTTGTTTTCAGTATTTGTAACTAGCCTTTGGATCGTTTAGTGCTAAATAAATAATTAAAATTTATGTGTATGTGGACCGGTTCAATATTATTATCAAAACGATAATAGGTATAGTAACTAACTTCTCTAGACAGCGATGGAAAGATAATATTTAGTTCATTACAGAAGCACTGTTTATTTCCTTTCCAAATAATAACAAACACGCTGATATCAAATATTTCATGCACCACAAGCAATTAACACTTCGGGATCCAGCATCCAACAAATAATTTAAATCTGTTGCACAAAATAATACCAAAATGTTAAGATAATATTTAGTACATTACAGAAACACTGTTTATTTCCTTTCCAAATAATAACAAACACGCTGATATCAAATATTTCATGCACCACAAGCAATTAATCTGTTACACAGTATTCTTTTTACGGCCATCAAAAGAAACACCAAGGAAGTCAAAATTTCAAATAGGAAAAAAATTCTTAAGCCGTGGATAACCCCTGGCATTCTTAAGTGCATTAAAAATCGCGATAATTTATATAAAAAAGTAAAGAAACACCCAGACAATGAGATATACAAAACTACATATAAACGATACCGAAATTTTTGTTCGTCTTTATTAAAAAAACTTAAAAGAGAATATGAAAAACTACAATTCCAAAACGCAGGAAAAAATTGTAAAAAGATCTGGAAAATAGTTAAAGAGATTGCATACTCAACTAAACCCAAAGACAGCCCGAGTGAACTGATAACAACCAACGACCCCAAAAATTCCGCAAACAATGTTAATGAATATTTTGCAAATGTTGGTAAATTGCTAGCGGAAAAAATTATTAACAATAATCTACAAAAGGAACCCAACACCTTAAATTCGTGTAGTCATTCATTTTGTCTGCTCCCTACTGATGAAGAAGAGGTTAGGACGATAATAACCGGATTAAAGAGTGATTGTTCCGTGGGTCTTGACTTAATTTCTAGCGACATCTTGAAAACTAATAAAGATATTCTAACTAAACCTATAACTTACGTCTGTAATTTGTCACTCTCAACCGGTGTATTCCCGAAGATCTACAAGAAGTCAAGAGTTCATCCGATACATAAGAGTGGTGACAGAGGCTGTGTCAACAATTATAGACCAATTTCAATTCTATCCACCATATCAAAAATTTTGGAGCGCATTATTAACAAAAGGCTTGTTAATTACTTGGAAAATAAAAATCTTCTTTCACAAGCACAATTTGGTTTCAGATCCAAAAGATCCACCTCCGACGCTGTGTTAGAACTAACAAATTATATAGTAAAAAACTTAGATTCAAAGAGGAAAACCATTGGAATATTTTTAGATTTAGCAAAGGCCTTTGACACAGTCTCTGTCCCTATTCTGTTAACAAAACTTGAAAGCCTTGGTATCCGGGACCTTCAATTAAAACTTTTTGAAGATTACCTAACTGACAGAACACAATGCGTTCAGATCGGTAACATAACTAGCGATGAAGTACCTGTGACATTTGGAGTTCCTCAGGGCAGTATTCTCGGACCAACACTGTTTTTAGTCTACATAAATGACATATGTCTTTTAAAGTCCCTTGACTCGAAAATTGTCGCGTTTGCTGATGATACTGCCCTGCTTTTCAGTGGGAACTCCTGGCTTGAAGTCTTTGGCAAAGCCCAGATGGGCATGAACGCTGTGATCAGTTGGTTAAATAAAAACTTACTTACATTAAACGTAGAAAAAACCACCTACATCACGTTTTCCATTCAAACTAGTGACAAACCGGATCCCTCTCTGAGCATCGTTTGCCATTCGTGTCGTGATGTTTCAATCTGTCAGTGTCCTAACCTTAAAAATACTGAATCAACCAAATACTTAGGAGTAATAATTGATAGAAATCTTAAATTTCAGGATCATATTAATATCCTGTCATCGAGAGTGCGCAGACTAATAGTAATATTTAAAGCCTTAAGAAGTACTGCACCAGAATCTGTTTTAAAATCTGTCTACTATGCGCTTTGCCAGTCTCAACTTGATTATTGTATCACAACATGGGGTGGTACCTGTAAAACTCATCTTTTAAAACTTGAAAGAGCACAAAGAGCACTTCTAAAGGTTAGCTTATTTTTACCCTTCTATTACTCAACCGCTGACCTCTACTTAAAATGGAAAGTACTTTCTGTAAGGCAGCTTTTCATCCTAAAAACGATTATTACACAACATTCCCTAACAACTTTTGAACCAGAAAGAATCAGAAACAAGCGACGTAAGCATATAGTCTGTTCTACACCTTCGTACAAAACTAAGTTCGCACGTCGGTTTTTTTGCTACCAGGGTTCAAATTTATACAATAAAATTAATCGAGTTTTATCGCTATTCCCTTTGCCAAAAAGCAAGTGCAAGTCTTTGGTCTCGGACTGGCTAAAAAAAATAGATTACAATTCTACAGAAAACCTGCTTCACTCAACTTAAATTTTACGATATAAGTTTATAACTTACACCAAACCTTTACACACACACACACTTAACACTACACATAAACATTAAACACATTCATTGAAACACAAACACTCAGACACGGCGCTTTGATTAACTTTTTATTTTTCTACCCTCAAAATTATAATAATTTACGTTTAAGTCTTTTATTATCTCCTTGTCAGTTACATTAAGATGTACACGTATACAACATATTTTGTACAATTAATCCTTTTGTTATTCCATGGGGTGGGGACCTGGTGATTTGTAATACAGGTTTTTTACGCCTAACACAGACACCAGCTCCTCACATTGCACAAAAGTAAAAATATTATGTAAAAGTGAAACCTAGAATATTACTTGTCATTGTGAGGAGAAATAAATAAAGAATTATTATTATTAAAAAAAAAAAAAAAAAAAAAAAAAAAAAAAAAAAAAAATTAAGACTTCGGGATCCAGCATCAAACAAATAATTTAAATTCGTTGCACAAAATAATATCAAAATGTTATGGACTGCAAAATAAAGCATTTCTAGGAAATGGAGACTTCATTAGAGGATTTACCTTTATTTAATGAGAGAAATAATGACCAACGCTTCGGATTCGGTTACTATTTTAATGTGGAAAGTCAGTAGTACCAATTAAGTTTCGGGTAAATGAAATTAAAGGTTAATTAATATCTTGGAGCAACTCATATATGGTTTTGCCGTGAAAGACAGACAGACAAACAAACACACCCACTTTCCCATTTATAACATTAGTATGGATAAGAACTTATAACCTGAAGTCATATAACCAAGTACGAAATATGTACTTATACTCTCTTCCTAGTCTCTTTGTCCTTCAGAGAACATTACAGGATTTTACCCGAGGGTAAGGATACTATTGCTACCCTTATCACGAGTTAAAAGATGTGAGCCTAAACATCGTAACAAAAATGCCGCACATAATTATAACAACAACCAAAATAGACAAAGAAACGGAAATGAAAATAAAAGATCATGATGGCAATGGTAACTGGGATTGCGGAATGTTTATGATAGTTACCGTGGCAACCGAAGGAACAAGAGTGGGTTTTAGTCCGTAAAAGTCTGACACGATGGGACGGGAGAAGTAATTTGTTTTCCGACTTCCCAAAAAAAATGGCAATGGTAACGGTGTAAAATAGTTTGGGGTAAAACTGTACAATACATATGTCACCGGAAAATAACAAGATCCGTAAGTTTATCAATCTACTAGGAAGTTTATAAACTTCCGTAGGATTCTAAACGGAGATAAATTGTAATATTTTACGTCCACATTTTCGTAAATTGATAAACTTACTGAACTCACTCGTAAAATAATAATTAAGCAGTAACCAAACGCTACGCGCGATCTGATTGGTTGACTGTCACGTAAACTCACATGTCACTTCTCCTTCCTCGCGGCCGCCATCGTTCGCCACGGAATATAAACTATGAACGTTGACCAATCAGAGAGCAGTGTGTTATTTTACGTATTTCAAAGATGCGTATATTTAAAAGAGTTTCTGTGATTGGTCGAACCATATAAAATCATACAAATAGATATCCGTTAGTTTATAAACTTACCGTATGACGTCGGAAATTGATAAATTTACGAAAATGTGGACGTAAAATATTACAATTTATCTCCCGTTTAGAATCCTACGGAAGTTTTTAAGCTTCCTAGTAGATTGATAAACTTACGGATCTTGTTATTTTCCGGTGACACATACAATAATACTGAACATCGATTCAAAACAGATATCACATACTATGAACATAATAGTGAAGTAATACATAATCTGATACAAGTTACGTTTTATTTAGCTCAGCTTATCGTTTTAATGAAATTAAATGCCAATGGGTGGATTTAACTACGATAGTTTTTTCCCATGGTATACTGGCCTATGCATTTTGCCGACTTTTCCACTCCTGTTTTTGTTACGTAATTTAGACTGCGGACTAGAGACGAGTTTCTCCCTAACCCATTTTCCAAAAGCAGCTGCTCTGTCTTCGAACATAACAATTTTTTGCCGTAATGGTGTCATTGTTTGCTCCTTATTAATGATGAAAGTCAAATTTGATCTTAATAAATTAACTAATACGTCAAGCAAAAACTTTGTACAGATATCTCAAAGATAAAGTTTATAAGGAAAAGAAGTGCTGAAAACTACTCTATTCTCATTAGCTTTCATACTAGTGACGTAGTTAGCAACTCAGGGTCCTTAGTCCATTTTATGTGACTTTTTCTTTCACTAGTCAATCGAAATTGTCACCTATCCTTTCTCAGGAGAGCATTTATCTTTGGGGTGTAAGTGGTCCTACCATCACCTCCAGGGTCAAAGCCAACCTCATCTGCACGTGGTACACCCTGCTGATTCACTGACGAGGCTCTGACGGACCAGATCTCTTCACAAAGAGGAGACCATCGCAGTCATTATGCATATATTTTTGTTATATAATATCTTTCTTCGTTTGTGATATATTGTAAAACAAAACATGGTCGTGGCAGAATTGTGGTGTGTTTTCCACAAATGCCATTAATAAAGAGTTGAAGTTGCCTTTATCTTTTTATAGGTAGTAAGTTTATTTATAGGTCTGAGTACTGGGAAATGTTTTCTGGGCTACTTTGCTAAAATGGACATTTGTGGACACATCGCCCGGTTGAATTGATTACTTGACTCTGGAGAGCTTTTCATCTTTATACAAGCTAGGTTTTTATGGCTACCCATTTTTAAGAGGTTACAATAAAAAGAAACCAGCTATTCCACTACTTACAGTTTGATCGAGTTTTTTTACGTATGGCAATCGTCAACAAAACCCTACTAAATACAAAAATCTGTAGGTTCGATTGTGACTTTTTGAATTTATAACTGATAAGCACTTAATATTATAAGCACTTTCTAACTTTATCTACATTTAAGATATTTGGCGAAAGAAAATATTGCGAGAAATTAATCAATAAAAGAGTAGAATAAAGGTTCTATCTGGGACATTTTTTACCACACTTTTCCTCTCATTTTGACATTTGAAGAAAAATATCTTGCGTTACAGCATTTTACGATGGTAATGGAATCAGATAGGTACTATAGCTTAAAATTAAAAGAACAAATAATTTACACTTAAAATTACATTTTAAATGTGACAGTAACCCGAGTCTGCTCGTAACTTTATTACGACAAAACCACTGAACAGAACGTAATTTTGACAAATTCGTTTAGGTCCTGTAATTACAAATGTTCAAATATTCAAATCTATTTGTAATCGCATCTTACTGACTATCAATGTCAAAAACTTTTCTTCTTTCTTTCTTACACCTGCTATCAGACTATAATTAGATCTGTTGTCCACTTTATAAGTCAACTAGCGTCCCGCCCTAGCTTTTAAAAGAAAAATACATAATTATTGAAATAATCATGTTAGTTTGCTTTAATATAGGGTGACAGTCATTGAGTGGTTTGTATATCAATGGTGACATTATATAAATTGGTTCAATAGTTTTTGAGTTAAGCCACAGATTACTAATACTTAGTTACTACGTAAGTTTAGCGCGAGACATTGTTTTATTGAAATGTTAAGATATTTGGTGCGCGACGTAATTTTGGATGTAGGTGTTCTACAGAGATAATCAAAGATTGGCCTACCGTAGTGATTTGTACACATTTCGATCACCACCGCATTAGACGAAATTTTATTTTTGCCGTAGATATCGTAATATAACACAACTTCAAGATTAAAGCGAGAGCAAACATCTAATCTCTTAGGGTCAAAGCCATAAATTAAACATTGTATCCGTTTAAATCAATCAGCAGCTAACTTATAAATACACATGAAGTGAAGTACATGTGGAGTTGCTAACTTTTTGTAGAGTAATAGGGACGGTCTGATTTCAGTGAGAGTAAATACTGAGTACGTAGCTCGGGAATATCAAGTTGATAAAAAAAAACTTAATGAACAACATACAAACGCACTAGTCGCCCCTACGATTTCTGAAAGTTCCCCTCGATTTCTTTGGTCTGCTATCATCAAACCCTGATTTTCTTACAAAAGGGCCACCTTGGAAATGTCTTCTTTCCAAAAAAAAAATAATCATCAAAATCGGTTCATAAACGACGAAGTTATCTACGAACAAACATAAAAAAAAGCACATGTACGGTCGAATTGAGAAACCTCCTCCTTTTTTTGAAGTCGGTTAAAAACTGGGTTTGAGCTTATGATAGTGCATTGCATAACTGGTAATAATTTAAGTAAAGTAAAAATTGTGTAACCTAGAATATTTGAGAGCGTAAATGTAAGCGTACTTTCTAATCTACAATACTGTATGAGAACATAAAATAAACGAAATACATGAAATACGTACAATATTTAGAGGACAGTTGGTAATACTAGACCCTAGTACATATTCAATATTATTATCTGAATGAGATTATGGATGATGTACCTAAATATTTCAATGTTTCAACCTATTTCTCAACAACAACTATTTGGTCCCCCCATACTCTGTATGGACCAAGATCCAACAGTTACGAAATTTCAGCATAAAAGATGGGGAATATTGAATGATAGAATCTGATAGATAGAATGTTGCTAGTAACAAAGAAGTTTTTCGTCAAGTCCGTTTCAGATACAAAATTAAAATCTTATTCAGGTTTTTACATAATTATTTTATATATTTTATTTATTAAACTTAATGTACGAACACAGTACATAAGCGGAGTTAATGCCTTAGGCATTTTCTACCAGACTACCTTAGGGCGATGCAAGAAAACAGAAAAGTTACAGGTATAAAATGAATCAAAATAAAATAGTTACTTAAATACATAAATATATACATATATACATACATACATAAATATACTGGGTGTCCCACGGCTATGCCACATGGAGGGAAAGTACCTTAAATATTGTTGATAGAACATTTTACTGAAAGAAGACATTATTTGAATTTTGAAAACATTTTAAACTGCATTTATAGATATTTTAATAATTACATAGTTGAACCGGGAATCGAACCTGTTACTCGAGAAAATTAATCAGCCTGTAGTTTTATCCTTCAGATCGAAAGGCTCATCACAAGGATTATTTTTCGCTAAATAACATAGTGTCAAAAATAAAAGAAAGACCATGAATTTTAACATTTTTAATACAAAGTTAGTCAATTTTTCAAATGCTCAAAACTAGTCTTTCTTAAATACAAAGTGATAACTTTTGATTATTTCCTTCCCTGATGATTTTTTGGTCTTGTTGCGGTGGATATTTATTTATTTAAATTATCCGTACTACTCAAGTGGGTAGATTAATTAGTAATAAGTAGCTATGATTGTCAATTGTATGTCCTTAGGGCTATGTAAGCTTTTAACTTTACAGAACAAAATTTTACATCAAATGTAAAAATTCACGGTGTTCCTTTTATTTGTGACACTATGTTATTTAGCAAAAAATAATCCTTATGATGAATCCTTTCGATCGGTATGATAAAACTACAGGTTGATTATTTTTTCTCGAGGAACAAGTTCGATTCCCGGCCCAACCATTTAATTATTTAAAAATCTATGAATGCAATTAAAATGGTTTTTAAAATTAAAATAATGTCTTCTTTCAGTAAAATGTTCTATCTACAAGTTTTAAGGTACTTTCCCTCCATGTGGCATAGCCGTGGGACACCCTGTATACATACATACATACTATACATAATATATACAAAGTAGAGAGAGATAAAAATAAGTACATGTACAATACATTAAGAGTGAGATGAGCCTGCCAACTCCTTGAGTAAACTGACTGGTGGCCATCCTGATATTCTGAGGAAGCGCATTCCAAAGAAAAACAGCTTGGATAGGGAAAGAAGATTTAAGAAAACCAGAGCGGAGCGGTGAGAAGGACATCTTAAAAGACCATTATTGGAAGAGCGAAGATGTGTGATAATTATGTTTTACAAGATTATTAAATAGATACCAACGTGTTGACAAAATCTTTCGGTGGACCATAATCGTGGCCTTTGCAAGGCTGTTATGATATATTATAGGTATTAATCCTTCGAACACTCGTGATTTGAGACATAGTAGAAAGACAATAGCAGGCTGACAGCCGGCTATCGGTTGGTCGTGAAAAGGTTAATAGGTACATAATTAAATTAGTCAAGCTTAAATCAATTTTAAATACATTATAATAATGACATAAGTCTGGCTGCTCTGGTATCCCGGTCTATTAGATCACGCTACTTCTAATATATATGTATAGACTAACGACATTAGTTTCGAACCTTTTGGGCACATCATGTAGGTACATCGTGTTAGGTAAGACGAGGGACACTATGAAGAAGGCTATTCAGTATTCGATTGTCATTCCATATTTTGTAAAAAGACAATACATTATTTTTTAACAAATGCCTCATAATATTAATAAATTGTTGACACGCCGCGCTAGATAGCTATCGAAAGAAAAACGGTTCGATCATACCTACTTTACCGTATTATCAAAGATTTATTACCCTATGCAACCGCGAACTCTAGGGTGTCCTTCTTTAAGACAGCCTTATTGCGATAATTCAACTACGGTTTTCTTTACGATTTTATATTGTTTCGTTTATTCATTTATATTACATAAAAAATACATTTTTAAATATTAATTTATAAAAAAAAACATTTAAAAATATAAAATTTAGTAGCCCACCGGTATCGGGAACAGGGTCCAAGCTACCGGTGGTCAGGGCTCCACAGAAAGGAACCTCCTGACAATGCGTGCCGTGTCCAGTAATACTGCCTTCTGAATCAAGCGCTTGATCCAGCCACCTAACGAGAGCCTCTTTAGGTGTTGATCGAGGCTCTTGGCTATTAAGCCATTGGCAGAAACAACTATCGGCACAATGATCGCTGAGTCCACATCCCACATGTCGACAACCTCGCGAGCCAAGTCGATATACTTAATTTGTTTATCTTTCTCGGCTTTCACGAGGTTCCCGTCATGCGGGACCGTAACGTCAAAGAGCATTGCGCGCCGCTCCAATCGATCCACCACCACTATATCAGGTTTGTTTGCTACAACAGTCCTGTCAGTGATGATGGATCGATCCCAGTACAATGTGACATTGCCATCTTCGAGAACTGGGTCGGGCACATACCTGTAGTACGGTACTTCAGATTCTACGAGGCCGTATCTCAGAGCAAGTTGCTGATGGATAATCCTGGCCACGAGGTTATGCCTATGCAAGTACTCTTCGTTAGCTAGACGAGAACAACCAGAGATAATGTGTCGTATTGATTCTCCCGGCAGGTGACACGCCCGACATATGTCAACCGTACCATCTTTTACAATAAATCTCCGATAATTCTTCGTCATGATAACTTCGTCCATAATTGCACAGACAAAACCTTCGGTTTCCCCAAATAGGTCACCGAATCGCAGCCAGGATACGGACGCTAAAAAGTCTACATCAGGCCCATGTAGGGCCCGGAAAAATCGTCCGTGTAGCTCCTTACTCTGCCATACCTCCTCGCGATCCTTCGTCTCAAGTACTACGGGTTTGCGCCAGTTCTCTTTACCTAAGGAGAGCGGAGTGAGGTCCTTGTCCACAGTGACCACATCTCGGTGCATCCCCACGTCAGCTTTAAGGAAATAATCCCTGAGGCTGTATATCTCGCGGTTATGGAGAGACTTAGCATTAAGAAAGTTTTTGTTACCTTCAGTAGCTCCATCAGTTGCAAATCATTGGGAGCAAACAGTTTCAGGTCATCCATGTAAAGAAGGTGAGATATTACCTGACCTCCTCTCTTCAACCGATAGCCTAGACCTGAATCCTCCAGCAATGTGCTTAGGGGATTCAAGGCTAGGCAGAACCAAAGCGGACTCAAGCTATCACCCTGGAATATGCCCCGCTCAATCCTTATCGGTTCGCTATTCCTCTGGAAGTGTCGACATCCTGGATAGCGAAGCACCGTCCTCCATTGCCCCATGCACGACTTCAAGAAGGTGCACAGAGTTGCATCAATCTTATACAACTCCAGCACTCTCGTGAGCCATGCATGTGGCACAGAGTCATAGGCCTTCTTGTAGTCTATCCAACATGTCGACATGTCCTTTCGGGATCGGCGAACCTGTTGGTTGATGGCCATATCAATCAGGAGTAGCTCCTTAGTACCGCGGGACCCATTCCTACATCCATTTTGAGAGGGAGACATGATACTATTAATCTCTATATGTTTGTTGATTTTGGCTCTCAAAATAGATGTAAGAACTTTATAGACCGTCGGTAAACAAGTGATCGGTCTATAGTTTTTGGGTTCCGCTGTACTACCTGACTTATGGAGCAGGTGGGTTATACCTGTTGTTAAAAACTGGGGCAGCGATCCCGATTCCAAGGCCGACTGGAACCGGGAAGCCAAGCAAGCATGCGAACCTCTAAACCATTTTATCCAAAAGTTGTGCAGTCCGTCCGGGCCTGGAGATTTCCAATTAGGCAACGGACGAACTGCACAAGCTACATCTTGGGGGCTGATTGTAATTGCCCCCATTTCTGGTATCGGCTCGCACGCTCGCTCAATCCCCCGAATCCAATCGCCCTCAGTGTGTCGGACAGGCACCGACCAGATGCTGCGCCAGAATGAACACATGGCGTCATCATCCGGTAGGCGCGTATCAGACACACCTTGAATCGGTCGCTCCCAAGCTCTGTACACCCACCTTTCATCACTCTGGAACGTACGATTCAGAGTGTATCGATCCACACGTCGCTTATACCTACGAATACGGCTTGCCCATGCATACACCTTCTGCTTCAGAAAGTCGATGCGCTCTGTGACCCGAGACATATAGTCTCGAGGACTAGTATTAGTCCCCGAGAATGCCCGTCTCACAAAGCGCATCACTCTTGGGCGAGTATTGCCCTCTCTGAAGCAGTTAAGTTTGCCGATGAGCACTCTGGCCTCGTCAATGCGCCTCTCAATTCTGTACTGCCACGCCGGTACGGTCGGTTTCGGTCGTGTAGCTCTGTCATCATTAGGGAATTTGACATGAGCTACACGACATACCGCAACAGCCGCACAATACAGAATCGAATGCACATCAACGAGGTCTTCGCAGTCATCAAAATAATTTGATAACTGCGAATCCAGAGCACACACCAGCGCCCTATTTTTGTTATGCATGGGCAAGCGAGGTAAGCGTGGTCTAAGTTCGGGGGGAACAGATCGATACTCCCGAATCGCACCCTCCAAAGCACTCCTTAACTCGTCATTGCACTGGGTACTTACTTGAGAAACCATGTCATCACTCCCCTCATCATTATGACTGGATGTTGGCATTACAGGCTCAACACTCACAGTCTGTGACGGAGGGGCAATGACACGGCTTCCCTGCATTTCCTTTCGCAGGCGATCAAGCACAGTGTCATCCAACATATGATTACGCTGGATAACACGCACCTGATCCGACAGTCGTTGCGCCGATACGTTGATAACTGGCTCAAGCACCTGAAACAGAGAGAGCATCCGAACACGGTACGCGGTCAGATTATTTCCCCCCTCTGTAGCCCCATAGTATGCGCGCATGACGTTCTCATTAATAGATTGCGTCCATCGCATGTGCGCACTTCCACCGGGAGCGGGGACCCTATCAGAGGCCGGTGGGCCTCGAAGCCCCAAGCAATCCAGTGGCCGGCGACCTCCCCGCCGACGAACAGGTGGTGGCGACGTCGGCGGAGAGAAATACTCGTCGCTCGAGCTCGACGCAACTGCCACGGCCGGTGTCACAGCACTCACGGTGGGGCTGGATTCCGACGGCGGCGAGGCGGAGCTGAGCGACGGGTCCGGTGATGGTGGGCGTGCTTTACGTGTCGCTGATCTAGTTATCATCGTTTTCTCCGTTTCATATTGGTATTAATTGTGATAACAGTTTTTTCTATGGTGACATATGTCACTTTTGTCGGATTTTTTATAGTTGTGAAAAACCATTTTAAATAACTCTCACTGTGGTTTATTGTATTTATTAATTTATTTACCGATTATTTTATGGTAAATAATATACTGGGTATGGTGATGAATGATTTTATAAATTTAATTTAAACACAACACATAAATTGGAGAGGATGACGTTAGCGGTTATTTAACGTTAGTTAAATAATAATATTGTTTTATTATTATTTAACTAATTCTGATAGATAACGTCTGAAAATAAGCAAACTAATCTAAAAAACATATAGAAACTTATTAAAAAGAGATTATCTAAGTCAGATAATCTCAAAATTTAAATTGACTTTTTAATAATTTCTCATGATATAGGTTAAAGGTTTATGTGACTTTCATTTCACATGACTTGCCCTTACTAAAGTTTAACTTGGACATCACAAACATCGGTTAAAAAAAACATAATGAGGAAACTAGACCAACAAATAATATTAAATGTTATAAACTTGACAATTTATCAGCTCACTAGCCTTCTCTAATCTTTACCAGAAAAAAAAAACCAATGACAATCGCCAGTATTTTGTTCAAATAAGATAATTATATGTATTTTCTTTCCGGGATCAAAATAAATATGGATCCGAAATTTTAGAATGAAGAAACGGGCCACTGCCCCAGGGAACAGGGTACTTTTTAAACCCATACACAAAGTAAACATCATTATGTGCCATAAAATTTCATATATTCATTCGGCAAGTCTATTATTAATTACTAACTTCAGCTCGCGACTTCACTCGCTTGAATATCGTATCAGTTGCTAAAAATATAGTCCGTCTTCTACAAAGTTCCAATTTATCTTTATCCCAAAATTCATAAAATTGGTTGGAAAAAACGCACACTCAGGCCCGTATTAATAGACGTCACTCAATTCTGAGACGCTCTCAAGTTTATTGCAGTCCTTATTATTTCCCTTTAGAATGAAAAGGACAGCAAGAGACTTGAGAGAGTCTCGGAGTTGAGTGACGTCTATTAATACGGGCCTCAGACTTTCAGGCTGAGGCTACAGTAGGCAGCGCAGAAATAAACATGGAATGGCTACATTATAATCGAAAACCTGGCGTATATTCGATTCAATTTCGCTGGTACGTCGATGTAGCCGGTGCCGCGATTACAGTAATGTAGTTCCTGTCGCAGAAATAATCAAAGATCGCTAGTAATATTTGATGAACGGTGCGTAGCCATTTAGTGAGAATCCATGCATTTGTTTCAATCGCTCGTGCGTCGCAGTTCGCGTCGCAGCCTAGTGTAGCCTCAGCCTCAAAATGAAATGAGTTTTTTTGCACTAACAATAAATTGTGTTTAGACCCTTCTTCTAGGTAAACAATGCGTATGTTAGGAGACTCTGCTGTTCTATCTTAGATGTAGTGTTGCAATTAAAGTAAAATACAATTTAGTTATCTTATTATTCTTTGACTAACATCTTGAGTACGTTTCATGTGGTAATAGTGTGATGTGCTTTCGTTTGGTGTGAGGTTTGTAGGGTGAGTGTAAGGTTATTAGTGTGGTTTATTGTAATGTGATGTGATAAACGCCTGCCGGGGTTGCGGAATGTTTATAATCCTCGGAACATAAAGGGCAACCGAAGGAACATGAGTGGGTTTTAGTCAGTAGGTAGTCTGACACGCCCTCCCGCCGCACCCAGGACGGGAGCAGTCATTGGATGATTTCCCACTCACCCAAAAAAAAAATGTTATGTGATAAAATAAGTACGTGTAAAATAAGAACTTTGTACGTGTTAATGCCAGTTATTGCAGATCCATAAGAAATAGATGTGAAGGAAAAAAGAGCTCATGTAGACAACAAAATCACTTTAACCTTTCGAAGACCAAGTGACAGCCGTCTGTCGGGCTGCTATTGTCTCGTTTCCATTATTGTGTCTCGAATCACGTGTGTTCGAAGGATAATGATTTAGCTTGAAAACCTTAACTTGACACACAGAGAGACAGAAAGACAGACAAAGTGATCGCTTTGTTATTAGTATGGATGTATAACAAGTATACGTACGTATAGTTCACGCATGACTTATCAGAAATTAATGTTTCAGCCACAGGCACACGCTTACTGAACCCTAATTGCGTATCATTATGGCAATAGGTTCCGTATTTACCGTTAGACAATATTCATTGCATGCCTTGCTTGTTGTCAACAATGTACTTGTTTAACAAATAGCACAATGTATTGTCAATTGAGTAAATTAAGGCTTTTATTAACGGATGAGTCTTACTGTGCTGTTTTTAGTGGTGATGGAAATGCAATAGAATTTTATGGGATTTTATAAAGTACTGAAAAAAAAACTTTAATTAAAAAAACACAGTAATTTGGGTTTTCACGAATTAACCTTACGACGACCTAGTGACAGCCGGCTGTCGCGCTGTCTTTCGATTGAGTCTAGGATCACGTGTGTTCGAAGGTGTAATAAATTAAGTCGACAATACAATTTTGAGTACATTATAATTATTATATTACAACTAACTATTAAAAGATACTCGACTAACTTTTATAGGTTTAAGTGCGTAATACTTAAGTTTACTAACTCTAAAGGGTAGCTTTTATAAAGTGACTAGCTTTTGCCCGCGACTTCGTCCACGTGAATTAATAGTTCCCGTTCCCGAGGGATATCCGGGATGAAAACTATCCTTTCTCGGGTCCCGGACTATATTTGTACTTTCAATCGGTTCAGGCGTGCAAAAGAGACAGACAGAGTTACTTTCGCATTTTTATAATACTACGGATGTAGAACATAAGTTGTAATTTGGATAAAATGCCATTCCTTTGGGGTCGAAAATATTGTTTATATTTTTAGTTCAACATCTACAACTGTGTATTTTTTTTAATTATTAGGTATCTAAATAAAATGCTTAAGACTCCGCACACAAGGACGTGGCATATGGCTGACGACTGTGACACAGTTTATACTAGTATAGTCGTCAACGTAATCTCTTAGCGATAATAATAATTCATTGTCTTGCTTTTGTGTTTTACTCTAAGAGAAATTTGTAATATTGAAGACTGAAAATAAACAATTTTATTATTATTTATTTTTATTATATTGTATCTATACTATCTATACTAATATTATAAATGGGAAAGTGTGTCTGTCTGTCTGTCTGTATGTTTGTCTTTCTTTCACGGCAAAACCACAGGCAAAACGGAGCGACGAATTGACGTGATTTTTTAAGTGGAGATAGTTGAAAGGATGAAGAGTAACATAGGCTACTTTTTTACTCTTTTTAAAGCGAGCGAAGCCGCGGGCAAAAGCTCGAAAAAAATAAAAGAGCAGCCTTTGAAAAAAAACTAACTTGAAAAATGTTGATATAGAATATACTGAGTAGGTGTTTTATGAAAATGAATGTTTTTTACAACGCGTCAACGAAGAATATTACCTACCTAAGCACCTTTTTAAGGTTTTCCCCAAGGTATTCTTAAATCAAGATGAAATGATGAAGATTTAGGGTAATGAAAACATGTGTTATGGATGGCAATATTCGTATAGGTACTTAACATTTCATAGAAGGTGAAAGTTAATTTAGAGCGAAAAATTTTATGTTGGTTTAGTTTTGTTATTAAAATGTTTTTATCACGGGATTTATACAAAAAAAAAATTTAGTTAGACGAAAAATGTTGCTTTTTGCCACAAACGCTATTCAATTCTGTATTCGGAGAAGGGCGTTTTATAAAGTGTTTCTTAGAATTCTAGCATAATCAACGAAGCAAATATGTATAGTATGTCAGAGGTACTCCGAGGGCATTGTATAAAATACTAGCTGTTCCACGCGGTTTCACCCGCGTAATGACAGGTTTTTGGTCAACTGCTCCGCTCTTTTTGGGCATAGCGCTATGGTATATAGCCCATATTACTCAGGGATAATGTAGCATTCTATAGGTGAAAGAATTATCGAAATCCGTCAAGTAGTTTTTGAGTTTATTTGTAACAAACATAAATAGATACAAATCTTTTCTCTTTAAAATATTATTATAGATGATAGATACTCGTCGTATCTAAACTTTTTTGAGCTATGAAGAGGACAAAGCTCTTTAAACAATACAATTCGATACGGCGTTATCTGTCATAGAACCAGTGCTACCGACAAAGCCGCTTCAATAAGCAAGCTGAAGTGGCAGTTTATTGGTCACATCTGTCGCTGAACAGACAATCGCTTTACAATGTTTTAAATATAAGAAGTGCAATTTGACGTTTCATACTTTTCATGACGACACAACTTTGTACATGCGTAACTCAAAAATTGACATTTATTTCTTCCGTAAAACCACGTAATTTTAAAGTTATTTTTATTTTATCACAAACTGCACAATTCTTAATCACTTAATTTACATTAAAATTTTTCAAACAAAGCAATATAACCATTGTTGACAATAAATAATATTTTTTCTCGACGTCGTGTCAAAGTCACGTAGTAAGGTACTATACCGTAGTGTTGTGACTCTTCAAATTCACTTGTATACCAATAATCGGTAAAAATGACCGAATAATCGAACTTACTAATGACGATCGTTTTCAATGAAAGCGACATTTATTGTTTAAATATATTTTTGATGATTTCTGAATGTCAACGAAAAAGCGTATTTAAAATTAAACATATAGTTATTATAATTTTAATAAGTTTTTGTAAGCAAAATCGCTCGTGCAGACTCGTGCTCAAGTCTTGACAAAAAAATATTTTTTCTTTTAATTTGGCAACACTGGCAAGTTAGAATTTGAGAATTTCTTTCATCTAAAATTCAGAAATTTACAGTCATAAAATAAATAAATCTGTAACTTAAATCGATTATAAATTACAAAGAAATGAAATCAATATCTCGTATAAATCGGATATTGTAGTAATCGATTTTTTTAACCCAATCCCTATTCTTCAGTAGGTTAGAAGTGTCAAATTGCACTTCTTATATTTGAAACACAGTAGTAATCGTTTTCTGCCGTCGTCGGGACCACTTTGAGGCAAGCGTAGTTTGGGACGACCCCCGACTTAATGAAACGACGATCTGCGAAATGCAGCAACGCATGTAGGATAGGGTTAAGTGACGCGGTCAGGGGGTCGTCTTATGGTAGCCACAGTCGTAGCAAACCTTACGACGACCAAGCGACAGCCGGCTTTTACTCTGTAATTGTCTATCTATTGTGTCTCGAATCACACGTGTTCTACGGTTTAATCCTAAACACACGTGATCCAAGACATAATAAAAAGACCAAAGCAACGCGACAGCCGGCTGTCGCATGGTCGTCGAAAGGTTAATCAATCACGCAAGCCTAGCAGGAAGTCTAGAAGAAATAAGTTTTTTTTTACCCATTGTAATTGATTGATTATTTATTGTTAATTAAAATGGTATGTACACCAATTACATTAATTTACACGGAAACAAAAGTGTTGGAAGTTATCCTCCAACACATTTATTATATTTGTATAAGCCTAGGTTTGCTCAATTTATTCGTAACGTATTATGTGGCTACTATAATAAGGGGGACGCGCCTTATAAGAGTCCTGCGTCTAGCCAAGGACTGACGCAGGTTGGTGATGATGATTAAACTTTGTAGTGTTTTCTATCCGATTGGCTGCTGAGCTAATCGTTCGATTACGACAATTGGATAACGTCGTGAGTAGTATTTGTCGTCTCTATTTTAGTACTCCAATCATGTGTCATATTTAATATGCTACTGTTTGTTCTCGTTCATAAAATAAAACATAATAAAATAAAATAGGGAAAAAATATTCACAGTTTACAGAAACTTGTCCCGACACTATATAGGTAGTTGTTTGTGAATTTAAGTTTTTTATATTGGAAAAGCTTCTACGAAATAAGAGAATACATAATTACACTTAACGACAGTTATTAATGGAAAATAAATAACAAAACCCCAAGCCTACGCCCCGTGGTAATAATTTCCCTATTATTTTTCAGTAAAATGATATTATAAGGCAAAGATTTATGTAGGAACCTAAAGACAGATGTAACAGAAACCTTTAGTCCGTTGCTTGTCTAGCGGTTTTCAATTTATTGCTTCACCAGATACTTTGTACCAGACTCTTATGCTATGTGACCATTAACCTGGAGCCATTATCGCCATATAGGGTTTGAGAAGAGGTAATTTACGCAACAGCGAAGTTGATAGGTATATACATGAGATTTATATTTATATTGTTATATGATCTAGTGGTTAGTGACCCTGACTGCTAAGCCGGAGGTCGTGGTTTCGATTCAGGGCCTAGACAAGTGGCATTGTATTATAGATAGCTAAAACGAATAGACTGTCAAATGTATGGAATTGACATAAGCTTTCGCTAAACAATTTGACATCTCCATACATTTGACAATCTAGTCGTTTTCGCCAATTCGCTATCCATTCTACAATGCCACTTGTCTAGGGGGGCAGGACAAACTTCGACTGATGAGCACGAATGTTTGTTCTGTGTCTGGATGTGGTTTATTTATAACATGTATGTAATTAAAAAATAAAAAAGATGTATAACAGTTGTCTGGTAAGCTCTGCTTAGTTGTTTAGAGAGTTCTCACTGTACCTAACTTACCGAGGAAATTATTTTGAGAATAATACCTACATATTGTTTGACCTAATTATGTAATGCACCCGATGCTCAAATGGATCAGGCTAGGAGATAATTATAAAGTTTTATGGTACTCACAGAAGATGGGAGTCAGCAGATCACCCTGGACACTACACTGATCACTTATTGCACGGTATTACCCTTTCGACGACCAAGCGCTGGTTCTGTTGTCTCTCAAATCACGTTTGTTCGAAGGTTTAAGGTGAAAATCATTATTTTAGGCGTAAAGATTTGATTTTATTTCACTGTTGACCACGCTCACGGATGACCATCGCGCTCGCGGTATTTTTTTTTTTAAACTAGTGGGTGGCGGGCGTTCATCGCGTTGATTGGAGCGCGTGATGACTAAACGTTGGCGCGCGAATTCGAATTTCGAATTCAAATTGTATCAAGGTTTTTAATTTCGTTTTTATTTTTTTATGGTTATAGTTTATGTCGGGCTGTGCTTGTTAGTAAAAAAAAAACAATAGAATAGAATTTCAAATAATTTTGTGATTTTTTGTTTATGGAATGTGAGTAGAAAAAGATCGAGGATTTTATTTTTGACCATATTCAGATACCATATATTGTTATTTGTTATACATGAATCGAGTTTTTATTACTTATTTGAAAAGGGAAGACTATTACAGATACCTACTAGCAATTTTTATCACCTTATCGATTAAGCTAAGTAAGTAATGTAAACATTATTGACATGCCTTTAATATTATAAAAACATATTTTTAAGAATTATTATACCAAGAATTATGTACAGGTTTCATAAACTAACGGCAATTTTAGGTTATTCACTACCCAAAAATATATAATTAACAAAAATTTTGGATAAAAAGACATAACATTTTTTTTTACTTTTAGTTATTTAACTATACCGATGGAGTATAGGTAGCTTTACTTATAAAAATGGATTAATATATTTTAATTAATTAAGGACACAAAGAATAGAAATTAATAGAAAAATCTAAAATATTTGTTAAATAAGGCGGTTCGTGTTTTCGTATTTTCGACTAATTATTGAATTAAAAACTTAGTTTGAAAAATACATAATTAAGTGTTATGTTTCTGCTCAGGCCACAAATCTTTGGAACGGAAATAAATAGAAATCGAAAGTATATTTATTTTATTTATCATTTATTTCAGGTAACAAAGACCCATAACGTATGTACCTAACAGACTAACATGTGCATGTTATTTAATTTAAACTATTGGCATTATTGTACACGGAGTGATAGCGTCGTGTCGTGTATACCTAGATCTACATTTTGAACGGAACTTTGGATTCAAATCAACCTAGTTTCAACTCCGTGTCATGGATTTACAATGCACAAACAGATCAAACAGCCTCTAGTGTTGTAACCGGTAATCGAATCCTGTGTTTGAGCAACCAACAGATTGTCCGTGATTTCGGCAAGCAATAGACAATAGATGATTAGAATGATCTGGAATGCGCTTCCTCTCGATATCAGGACGGCTAGTAGCCGTTATGGATTTAAGCGGAAATTGAAGATTCATTTTCAGAACAAATGAGCAGAGTCTATTGACCAGTCACTACATTCTTTGTTATATATGTATTTATGTATGTATGTATTTATGCGTATATAATATATACTTTAATATATAATTAAGTAGGTAATTATGTTTATTCTTTTTTTAATCTTAAGTTCTATTTCTTTTTTTAGTGCACCTACCATGTAATCTCTGCACCACCCTGGGTAGACTGGTAGAGAATGCCTAAGGCATTAAGTCCGCCATTGTACATAATATGTGCATAAAGTTTAAATAAATAAATAAATGACAGAATCCGCTTGTCTATACGTAGGCGTAAAAGATTAATCCGATGAAAAGCATTCATTACGCCCTAATTAACATTATCACGCGAAGTAGGATTACCGCTACTAATTAATTATTATAAAGGTAAATTTTACTTACTGGGTATCGATTTCTAAGGAAAACAAAGAGAATGCTTAGGTACCTACCTATTAAAAGTAAGTATTCTTTAGACTCGAAATGTTTAGGGCAACCTTTTTCTTTGTAAATGGACAAAGTATACGATAGATATTTATTTGCTCTTCGAAAAGACAAAGCCTTTTTTAAGAGACGCTCGAACTCTCAAAATAATAGTTTTTGTTTATTGTCAATAAAAATAATGTATTTTTTTTTGTTTTTAGATTTTTAGCGTACATAACTGTCATGCATAAGCAGTTTACCTCCTGACATTGATATTTTTCTCAGATAACCATTAATAATTTGATTGAACCTTTTAACGACCAACCGACAGCCGGCTGTCGGGCTGTTATTGTCTTTCTGTTGTGTCTCGATTCTCGAAGTTTTATTAAACCTTGAAACACACGTGATTCGAGACACAATAGAAAGACAATATCATCGCGACAACCGGCTGTCGGTAGGTCGTCAAAAGGTTAATGGTAATATGAGAAGATGGTCAATAGTAGCGGCCACATCACATTGCGTAATTCAAGTATCTTCCTATAACAGTTCCAATAAAAATACTCTTCGGAACGCCATTTAAAAATACAAATAAATAAATTTATATTTCATCGGCTTTATATATATCTCATCGGCTCAGTTGATTAAGTGTCAATAATATTGTCATGTTTTTTTTATTAAAAAATGCGTAATTTTTTTATAAGTACCAACAGTGTTTCCACTTAGTTTCTTACATAACGTCGGTTTAGAATAAAGCTGAACACGAAATGACTAGACGACATTATTATTTTTTTTTTTATAAGAAGGCATGTCGATATTGTTTCATTTTGTTAATCTGATAGTTGGCCATTACAAAAGATTTTTTTTAATATAAAGGAGATTGTGCATATAAAGTTAATACTTACTCACACACAAAACCGATAGACGAAAAGAGAGACTGTGACAGATTACTCGTGCGTATCCTATAAATGAAACAACGTTTTCATAATGACAATAATTTATTAATAAAAACATTCAATCAAGTTATCTATGACATCTGTTGACAGCTAAAACACTAAGATAATATTCGTTTAGTTATTGGAACCCCATTTATATAAATAAAAGATTTAGGACCTACTAATTCTGTTGACAATATTATGCTATATTTTTATCGTGTTGTATCGTAGTCAGTGTATATATTTTTTTTATTAGTTTATTGAACACAAGATAAATGAATGTTTTTTTTTGTAAAATAGAGAATTAAAGACAAAATATCTGAAAAGTTGCTGACATGCGACTTCATTTAGCGTATTTGGCAAATTGCTTGCGTGTTCAATGAAATATGCACCTTATTTTAATATTCTAGAGTTTAGTTATTATCGTTTTTATTACCCAGGTAAATATTTTGCCTAATACTCCAAATGAAGTCGCATTTTAAAAAGAGATACTAAAATGTTTGTATGGGTTTTACAATTCGAATGCTTACGTAACTTGTAACACATTTTCGATGTAATAACATAGATATAATAACATAGTATAATTAAAAACTAATTAACTGCTTTAAATGTTTAATTAATTTTACAATTATGTACGTCCTGATCACAAAACTAAACTCGTTTGTTCCTTTACAATTCTAATTAATTTAAATTATTGTCCATAATAATATAAAACAAAATATGTCATTCGTATGGTCATCCTTAACTTAGGCCGAGATGTACATGCGATGCTTTTATTGTACCTACGTATTTAGGTTTAGTTATTCTTCGTCAATACATACCCAGACTTGGCAAAAAGGTCCTAGCAATCAAGCCAGAAACTGCAAAAAAAATTCTTTGTATGTCGTCATTGTAGTTTGACAGTTGTGATATTGACTGCTGCAAGGCCGTTTGTCCACTGCCGCCGTCACCGTCACGCCCGCGTCACCTTAAATGACATTATTTCGTGCCGAGTTTGATATGAGGTGATGGACGTGCGGTGGACACAAGGCTATAGTAAATGTATGTTTCGCCGTTTCAGCGCCGACATCTCGCTATAGGTGAAATGATTGTGACGGCTGACTGTATTAACAAACAGCTTGGTATTGCTTATGGCGTATTTAGCGTTTATTTATGACAAAATATAATTGAGGTAAAAACGTTCCTACTGCATAAATTATAAGGTCTAATGTTTTTTTTTATCACAGGGCCCCGTATATATTCCCCGTGAAATAATTTATTTGTAATAGTTGGCACAATAGTACGAACAGTGAGTCTTATTATTGCAAAAGATGTTATAAAAGAAATAATAAATGTTCTTATCTGTTACCAATTTTTGTAACTTTCGGTAAAAAGAAGATGTTATAAAAGAAACTTAGATTACTATTAAAAAAAAAACTTAATTATTATTATGTATTTTGTTCAGACTAGACTTCGTAACTTAGTTTTTTAATGTAAATTGTCACGACAATAAATAACTGAAATAGGCGGAAAATCTAAACAGTACAATTTATAATTAATATAAATATCCTTACCTATCTACACTTCCCGTCTATAAAATATATCTATTTGAGTTTTTCATTACATACTTTATTCAATTTATCAAAACACACACACCTACGTTGACTAAATTAATTTAAATAATATACTAAGCAAACCATTTACACTAATAACCAGTTAAATGAAGTTTGAAGTCTCTTGAAGCCGTAAAAGTAGAAGTTCTGTGTCCAGTTCCAGAAACTAATCAATAATTACAATGTTTAACTTCGTTTAAGTGTAATGGAACGTTAATTTTGATGTTTGAAAAAGGGAACGCTTTTGTTTTGTGAAAGGGTATCTTCTACAAAACAAAAGCGTTCGTATTTCCTTCTTTTTTAACAAAACATTATTTGTGATGAATAAATCGGCGGCCAGCTATGGAATAGAAATGACGCGGGCAATGTATTGAAAAAAAAAAAATATTTTCATTATATTTTTTGAATGTGAATTTATAAACTTATTTTGCAATTTAGAAAAATCCAGTAAATCAAAGATCATAGAAATCTGTTGTTTTTGAGGGTAAAGCTTGTACGTAGAAAAAAAGTAAAATAAATTTAATTAAAAAATAAAAAACCCCAACTACAATTTCGGTGGCTATGTTTCTGTTTAACGTAATTGCCAACAACTTTCAAAAACGCAGTCGTATTTTTTGATTATGTAATTATATTTTTTAATTTTCCTTTTTTTATAATTAATATACCTTATGTCACTTCCACAACTAAGACGAATTCAATGACAGTTCATAATGTCGAAATCCGTTAATCGGTTTAGGCTTTAGAGCGAGTATTTTTGTGAAACGTTTATTATTAGCTCTTAGGAAAAGTAACAAAACGACAAAGAGAAATGTACAGTAAACCCTGAACCTAACACTTTAGCAATAAAGTTGAAAATCTTTTAAAACAAGTCGTTGCTTGCTGTGCTTGGCATCTGTCTGAAACGTTTTATTCAGTTTATGTCATGACTTCAAAGACTTTGTTGAGATACGTATTTAATCTAGATACAGATTATCTTCCTACGTACGTGGACAATAAAGCTGTTCCTCTCAACCGGAATTCCGGGCCGGGCGTAGGGCCGGAAATCCTGATCCGGAATGAAACATTTATGGAGTCTTTTAGAAAGATATAAATATCTTTGTATAATAAGGATAATATGCTACGGAATAATAATGTAAAACATGTGTGCGTGAAATGAAACGTCATTTGGTTTAATCGAGTAGAAAATATTATTCTGTTAAAAATCATGACGTCAGCAAAGTGTCACGGTGGTCAATGATTTTTTTGATTCCACAATTATAAATTAAAATATAAATGTTTTTCATCGATTTGTAAAATAGAAAAAAAGACATTTATGAACAACACATGACTATATTATTTCATTTCAAAATACCTATTTCACTAAATAAATAAGACCAACATCATGATCTTAAATAATAAAAAAAAAACAAAAACATCAACACACTTAAAATAATACTTAGACTTAAAATACATTTAAACACTATTCATATCAAAAACTTAGACAATCATCACAATAAACAAAAACAAAAAGCACACGACTGTTTGTAAACAGCAATTAATAATCTAAACTTAAATATTAAATATGGCGCCTAAAAGCTACAAAGTACACAAATGTCGTTTAAAAAGTGAACTATCTACACATTTTTATATCTGGCACGACTCGAATTTATCCTAAAAATATTTTTTACTACGCAGGCAATTTTTGCGTTAATTACCTACTTACCAATATATTACGAGTATTCTAACATAAGACTGGGGGATCTGGTACACTAGCGCGAAAGACATTTGCGCGAAAGACACTTGCGCGCGGCCGTTTGGGCGAATGGACACATGCGCGAATGGACGTTTGCGCCCATAGGCATTTCCGCGAATGGACACTTGCGCGACTAGACGTTTCCGCGCCAAACCACTTGCGCGAAGCCCTTTGCGCGACGGACACTTGCGCGTCAGACAGTTCCGCGACAGACGTTTGCGCCCAAACACTTCCGCGACTAGACACTTGCGCGAACTTTTAATTCAAAGGACATTGGGCAAATTTAAAAATATTATGTAAGGGGTACCAATATTTTTTTATTTACTTTTGGTTTACATGGCGTCCACATATCTACCGAGGGTGGTAAGTCGTTTTCAAAAGCAAGATGGCGGCCATAATATTTTTCACAAAATACGTCATGGGTGTCGATTTCATGGTTTTTTGGGGTGCCAAGGTCAATAATCAACCTCAACTTCGGCACTTTCATCGAGTCCAAAGCACTGACTGCGGCGAAAAAGCTGGGCATCCTTAACAAGGTTAAGCGATATTTCACGCCGGGACAGCTTCTAACGCTTTATAAAGCTCAAGTCCGATCGTGTATGGAGTATTGCTGTCACCTATGGGATGGCTCAGCCAAATACCAACTGGCCGCATTGGACTCGGTTGAACGCAGAGCCAGGAGGTTGATTGGCGACAAGAAGCTGGTGGCCCAACTACAACCTCTAGCACATCGGCGTAAAGTTGCCTGTCTGGCGGTGTTTTACAGATTGCACTTCGGTGAGTGTGCTCTTGAGCTACACGAGCTCATTCCCCCGTCTCCGTTTTTCCACCGGACATCTAGACGTACGGCGGGATACCACCCTTTCTTGGTCGATATTCCTCGTATCCGCACGCAGCGTTTCTCGAATTCCTTTATTATGCGCACCGCAAAAGAATGGAATTCCCTGCCGGCGTCTGTGTTCCCAAATGCATATAACCCGGATGTATTCAAGAGACGAGTGCATAGGCATCTTTTGGGTGAGCTCGCTCCATCGTAGGCCCCGTCTATGCCCTCGGGCTAATCTGGGACCAAGAGCAAGCCCATATGTAATAAATATAAAATAAAATAAAATAATGAGGTCGCTTTGAGAATCCAAGATGGCGGCCGTGACCTTTATCATAATATGCGTCATGGGTGTCGTTTTCATGGCTTTTTGGGGTGCTAAGGTCAAAAATGGGGTTATTTGACAATCCAAGATGGCGGTCGTGTTTTTTCTCACAATATGCGTCATGGGTGTCGTTTTCATGGTTTTTTGGGGTGCTAAGGTCAATAATGAGGTCGATTTGAGAATCCAAGATGGCGGTCGTGACCTTTCTCATAATATGCGTCATGGGTGTCGTTTTCATGGTTTTTTGGGGTGCTAAGGTCAATAATGAGGTCGATTTGAGAATCCAAGATGGCGGTCGTGACCTTGCTCATAATATGCGTCATGGGTGTCGTTTTCATGGTTTTTTGGGGTGCTAAGTCAAAAATGGGGTCAATTTGACAATTCAAGATGGCGGTGGTGACCTTTCTCATAATATATAAGGGGTACCAACCCCTTACATAATATTTTTAAATTTGCCCAATGTCCTTTGAATAAAAAGTTCGCGCAAGTGTCTAGTCGCGGAAGTGTTTGGGCGCAAACGTCTGTCGCAGAACTGTCTGGCGCGCAAGTGTCCGTCGCGCAAAGGGCTTCGCGCAAGTGGTTTGGCGCGGAAACGTCTAGTCGCGCAAGTGTCCATTCGCGGAAATGTCTATGGGCGCAAACGTCCATTCGCGCATGTGTCCATTCGCCCAAATGGCCGCGCGCAAGTGTCTTTTGCGCAAATGTCTTTCGCGCATGTGTCCTGATACCAAGACTGGGTACACACTACGCAATTTTAGCCAACTAACTGTAGCCGGCTCGGCGACAAATAATCGCGTCGCGGTGGCTAAAGAGAATTTACTGTTACCATTGAGCTCAACAATTTAATATTATAACTTATATGTGTATAAAATTACTATAATTATGTCTTTTTGGAACGTATATAGAGAACGTTTAATTTATAAAAGTGTATGTCGTTACTATTTACGACTATTATAAAAACTTAATGGTGTTCTTCATAGTACGTCCTTAAAAATGCAGTCATCTAAACTGGTTAGCACGAAAAAGGCTTACTGTTTAATTATCTCCTTTCTAAAATTGGTTAAATTGTATCTAATCAATTAAATCCGAAACGGAAAGGTTTTGTGTCAAGTTTATCATAATTGTTTTAAAATAGAACTAAATCCAAGCCGACAGGGCTAGGATGTGGGCTTACACGAGCAATTCAATTGTGCGATTTGCGGCAACTCTAAGCAACATCAAGCAACTCATAACAATATTAAAATTGTGTAAAATTGCCTATAATTGAGCAATTATTTCAGATAACAATTTTATTTGTTCGGAAGGAAAATTACCAAATGATACAAACTGGCATTTATTAAATAAAAAGTGACTGAATTACACATAAATAAGCGTTTTGAGACAAAAAGCAAGTACAGTTACTTACATTTACTTATTGTAGCTATTCTAAAACAATCATTAATTTTACCTTACGCCTACATTTTACGTTCCCAAAAATAAAATTTCTTAATTTTTACGTTGGCACTCGTATCTTATATCACAGATCTTTGACTAACAGCGTCATTTTTATGAATGAACGTACTTTTTCACTGTAGGTCAGCACCGCTCTACCCTCCATTTTAAAATATGAACTTTAGTTTTCATTTCAATTTTGTTTATGGAACGATATTCAAGCGAAGATCTTGCTAGTAAAATGTAAAGTCATACAATTGGTTGAAGTGAATTTTGAGTTTTGCAAAATAACTTTAGTCTGTCCTAATAGTTTTGTGAATTTATTGTTAGGAGAAAAACGACTTCGAAATTTAAAACATAAGAAAAAGTTTTTTTTATTCCACTTTCAAAGGTACTGGAGAATAAGAGTCTTAGGCGGTGTCGAAAAGTCTATAATCAGCCTACCGACACTTAATGTAGGTAAGTACTGGCCGGAAAAGTTAGTTTTTTTTATCTGAACACTCAGGCGAATTCTAGTAAGAATTTAAAATCTGAGCAGCAATTCTTTTTTCGACATCACATGCTGACGCAGTGAACACGTCACATGGAGCATTTAGAAAAATCTGTGTCTTCAATCAATATAGTTTAAAGCCTCCATACATCTGAGACTGTGACCCCAGCGCGTTACAGTATTATATTTCCCTGTCAGTACACCGATATTTCTTAATAATTTGACATTGATCCCATTACAATAGTCCCATTTTAGAGCTACAAGTTGTCATCATTACCTATTTCTTCTGGCGCTTCGTATAGGCAACTCTTGAACTGATTATGTCCTTGCTTCGACTCCTGATCGAATAACTTATTAAAAAACCCTTTCGGTTGAATAATACTTTCCAACTTTGTTTCTATTGACAGTTTCCTTTTCTTATTATCATTTGAAAACCGAGGAAAGTCTAAGGAGTAACTTTGCCGTATCATCTTTTGCGTTTCGGCACTTTTTTCGTCAGTCTTGTGGCTAGCTTTATTGGTTTTGTCTGTCGAATAGCCTTCGTAGGCTTCGTTGCCGAATATGTTACTACCACTTGGTTCTACAATTGCATGTTCAGGGGTTTTTGTAAATAGGAGGCGTTCAGAATCCATGATTGTTAACACTGGAGATGTTTCATTAACCACTTTGCAGGATTCACCAAACAGAGGTAGTTTTTTGAGATTACCAGGATTGTTAACCTCTTCTTCACAGACTGTATCACCCGATCTCTCTACATCTGAGAGTCTGGTCTCCGGAATTGTGCAGAGATCGGGATCTCTCGTGAACGTTCGGTGATATTCGTTGGTCGTCATCTCTGAGATGTCGTCGTTAAAGGCGATTTTCTTACCTTTAGAATTCTTGTAACCTGAGACATTGGATTCTGAGTTAAGGCGTGTGTTGAAGCTGGACAGTTTGTTGGCTGGTGACGTTAAAGTATTGTTGTAGGCTCTTTCAGTTTGAGAATTCTTTCCCTTGCTGTGGATTCCAAATATCCTTTTGATTGAATTTCTGAACTGTAACAACAAAATTATATGTATTTTGGTTGCATTGAGCAAATATGGTGGTAAATGAAATGTTATTGCCTTGAAATATTGTAAAAGACTCTAGTCATGCATTAGGCTCCAGTCAGACATTTTGGATAAACTTACTTGTGTATTCATCCCAACGTAAATGAGAGGGTCGTAGCAGATAGAGCTCTTGGCCACCAGAGCTGGAATAACACCGGCTCCAGGAGATATCTGTGTAGCAATAAGAAAAAGTTTTAACAAACAACATAGCTCCAAGTTTCGGTATCTACGACCAGCGTTTTTGGCTATGCGTTAATATTTATCACACAGTCAGTGTTTAACATTTTCAACCGACTTTCTTGGTGATTATCAACGTGTCGTACTAAAATTAAAAAAAAAAATTGAGTGTTCTACAGTTAAATAGGGAATGAAATGTTCGGGCGGAACCGCAGAGAACAATTAGTAGTGTAATAAAAATTATTTATTTGCTTATTTTTAAAATAATAGGTCCTATAAAAAAAACTCGTTTTAATGAAATAGGAGGAATATTTACAGAAATAAAATTTCGTTATACAGGAGCCTATGTAGAATAGTTATACTCGAATGTAATCCGGCTTAGTAGGCGTTTCGGGCGCTGAGTTTCGTCCGCTCCTGGAATGATAATCCTTTTCATTTTGTAATCTCTTTTCAATGAATGGATTTCTCATTGTGACCGTAAAAAGATGAATGATGAAATCTCTTTACGACCTAGCGACAGCCGGTTGTCTGGCTGCTATTGTATTTTTATTGTATCTGGAATCACGAGTGTTTGAAGGTTTAATTGACGTCAAATGACGCAATATTATTCTTTAGTAAATATTTTAGTTGTCTCCTGAAACTTTCAGCAGACAGTTGTTGAGAACTTATTGTTTGCGTTCCGGAAGTACGCAAGATTGTTCTATTTTCAGACCCCTTCTCAGACTGGGAAAGTGCGATTAAAGTATTTATACGTACTTTATAAGTATCTCCTTTTTACGTATTTGTAAGTACTTTCTAAGAATATTTATATTTTGCAGTTTAGTAAACACGGTATGATTACCTTAAGTATTTATAAAAGCTGTTTAAGGATGTTTTTTTTTGCACGACTGTTAAGAAAAGTAAGTATTATATTTTCAGAGATCATGGTATGTGTGTGGCTTTCTTATTCCATCATTCTTTATTCATCAATTTCAAAACGCCTGTACGGATTGAGATGTTAGATTTTTTTTATATTTTTTTCATTAATGATTGGACCGATGCTGTAAGTTCTATCAGAATAACATACAGGCTACATAACATCTCGCTATGACCTTGAATATATATTACAGCTAGGATTACATACTACAGTGTTTCAAACATAAGAAGTGCAATTTGACACTTCTAACCTACTGAAGAATAGGGACTGGGTAAAAAAAATCGATTATTACAATATCCGATTTATAAGAGATATTGATTTCATTTCTTTGTAATTTATAATCGATTTAAGTTACAGATTTATTTATTTTATGACTGTAAATTTCTGAATTTTAGATGAAAGAAATTCTCAAATTCTCACTTGCCAGTGTTGCCAAATTAAAAGAAAAAATATTTTTTTGTCAAGCGACTTTGCTTACAAAAACTTATTAAAATTATAATAACTATATGTTTAATTTTAAATGTGCTCTTTCGTTGTTTTTAGAAATCATCAAAAATATATTTAAATAATAAATGTCGCTTTCATTGAAAACGATCGTTATTAGTAAGTTCTATTATTCGGTAATTTTTAACGATTATTGGTATACAAGTGAATTTGAAGAGTCACAACACTACGGTATCGTACCTTACCACGTGACTTTGACACGACGTCGAGAAAAAATATTATTTATTGTCAACAATGGTTATATTGCTTTGTTTGAATTTTTTTTATGTAAATTAAGTGATTAAGAATTGTGCAGTTTTTGATAAATTAAAAATAACTTTAAAATTACGTGGTTTTACGGAAGAAATAAATGTCAATTTTTGAGTTACGCATGTACAAAGTTGTGTCGTCATGAAAAGTATGAAACGTCAAATTGCACTTCTTATATTTGAAACATTGTATAAGTAGAATAATAATAATTAAATAATCAAAAATCCTAACAGCAATTTCGGAAGTTTCTGTTTCATGTAATTGGCACCAACTCGCGAAATTGCAGTTGGGTTTTTTTGATTATTTAATTATTATTTTTTATTTCTATTATTTTTTAAATAGCCTTTGTCACTTTCACAACATAGACGAATTCAATGACACCTCATGTATATCGATATCCGTTAAGCGGTTTAGGATGTAGAGCGTGCATGAGCCATAGATACATACATACGCTTGAAAAACATAACCCTTCTTTCGGCAGTCGGATAAAAAGGTACGGATATAAATATTCGGGGAATCCATCTGTTAAATAAAATTTTTATAACTGTCTCTATTTTCATACAATTTGCTACGAGAAACAGAGAATAGTATATTTGAATACCATTAGAGTAAAATAAGGGTAAATGTATCTTTCTGTAAGGGTAGGAAAGGATTGCTTTGTGAATATTGAAATAACACCGTATACAATACAATGCTTTTGTGTGATACGTTTGAGTAAAGGAGTGTCTTTGTATTCAGATGAAAATCTGTTACGTTATGGTAACTTGATTACTTAAGGGCAGTATTCATATTTAAGAATAGGGAAATTTTTTTTTTTCTTCCAAAGTTACAAATTCTGCCATTAAAGAAAATAATCCATACTAATATTATAAATGCGAAAGTAACTCTGTCTGTCTGTCTGTCTGTTACGCTTTCACGTCTAAACCACAGAACTGATTTTAATGAAATTTGGTACAGAGATAGAGTTTAGAAAGAACATAGGATAGTTTTTATACCGAACTTTTGAAGAGTTCTCGCGATATAACCGACATCTACGCGGGCGAAGCCGCGGGCAAAAGCAAGTAAAAACTAAAACCAGAAAATTACTTAATATTCCTAAGTCGGTGGCAAACAGATTAATCGACAGAAGAGAAGCCACCGACTTCCAAAGTTTTAGTGTGATGTTATGTTTGTAGATAACATTACGCTATGCTCTATGCAGGAAGCAGACCAGAAATCAAGCACGTAACAAAACGCGTGTAAGGCCGCGGGCGCGAGCTAGTTGTTCGTAAGTCGCAATAACATTCGTATTGTGTTTGCTTGTATTAGTTTAGTTTTAGTTGAATTGCTTTTGTTCATTTACTCTCCGGTCATTTTCCCTAGATACAATATAGACTATTGTTCACATTCATTTATTTATTAGAAAAAGTTTTTCTTAGGAACTTGTTCAATGTTCACACACTTCATTTAAGGGAAAATAATAGTGCCGATTCCCTTTTCCACAAACTAAACTAAATTTAAGTTCGGTGCAACTTTTTCTTTTCATTTCATAAGAAAAGGGCAGAAGATCAAATATAGTTTAGTCAGCCTACACCCGGCTACAGCGAATGTATATTATGTTAACGGCCAAACCCGATTTTAGGACAAACTAGTTTTGCTAGGCTAAACTAGTCTAAGATAGGTCGACGGAGCCCCGCTGTGCAGGGCTCCTATTTCTGGGTAGTTAAAAAAAATAATCACAAAGGCTAAGGCTGGAGCAAAGTGGAGCGGAGCTCCCGCCATAGCCTTCTAACCTAACCTGTCCGAGTCGGGGTGCCCTGAGTCGAGGCGAGGAAGAACTAGTTTAGCCTAGGCAAAACTAGTTTGTCCTGAAATCGAGTTTGGCCGGTAACATCTACACCCCATAGAACCTACGGTAGGTGTTATAGTTTCTAAGATTTAGTGATTAATCAGTCAGTGGAATTGCGCTTTGATGATCAGATTATCTCTTATGATACTTATGCAAGAAATCGCTTCCTGCTCCGCAGTATTGAGTAGTTAAATGACAAAAAAATTAAAATCAAGTTGAATGACCCCAGCTTCTCTGCAGTTAAACGAATTTAAGTATTTATAAATGAGTAAAAACTCAAATGAAAGAGCTCGTCAGTTCGTGTATTATTATTACGTAGCCATTGTTCTGTTCGAAACGAAAAAAAGAAAACTATAAAAACACAAGGAATGAACGGGAGAAATCGGGTTTTACAATAACTTGAAAAGAGTAAGAGTTAAAATATTGGAGGATCCTTTAACCAGATGGGTTTATGTCTGGTGAGCTGTCCACACAGTACAGTACTGTCCAACAGTAGCCAGCATGTTTATATATATTTGCGCGATGTATTAAGCCAGCTGTAGGTGAGATGTTGAGCGATAGTGCCCTACGTACGCATAAAATATTTCACAAATGATTTTATAATATTATAAAGAGAAAATATTTATCTATATATATAAAAATGAAACCCGTTTTCCGTTGTCACGACTTGGCATGAGAACGGCTTGACCGATTTGGCTGATTTTTTTTTTAAATGTTCGTTGTAGTTCAAGGATGGTTTATACGGCAAAAAAAAAACGAATAATTGTCGGGAAAGCCCTAAAAACAGCCCTTTTCTTTTTCCCATACAAACGTTTTCTAACTAAAACGTAGAGTCAATTTGAGCTTTAACACCATACCATAAAGTTCAAGTGTTAGTCGAGAGGTTTCGGGAAGCCAAAACAATTGAGTGACGTTAGTATCGTATCGTCGTCAAACACGAATTATCTTACGTAAAATGTCACTTGAAATGTAAAGGAACGTCTCTTTGATGTGGTAGTAGGTAGGTAGTAGGTGGGTAGTAGGTGGGTAGTAGGTGGGTAGTAGGTGGGTAGTAGGTGGGTAGTAGGTGGGTAGTAGGTGGGTAGTAGGTGGGTAGTAGGTGGGTAGTAGGTGGATAGTAGGTGGATAGTAGGTGGATAGTAGGTGGATAGTAGGTGGGTAGTAGGTGGGTAGTAGGTGGGTAGTAGGTGGGTAGTAGGTGGGTAGTAGGTGGGTAGTAGGTGGGTAGTAGGTGGGTAGTAGGTGGGTAGTAGGTGGGTAGTAGGTGGGTAGTAGGTGGGTAGTAGGTGGGTAGTAGGTGGGTAGTAGGTGGGTAGTAGGTGGGTAGTAGGTGGGTAGTAGGTGGGTAGCAGGTGGGTAGTATGTCAATTCGAATTCAATATTCATAGTTGACAGGACAACGTCTGTCAGGTCAGCTAGTTATTAATATTTTGTAATTTCAACGAACTCGGTAACAGGGACAGCTGTTACCACGGCTTAAAGCTTGATTGTTAACTCCGCAGCGTTTAAATTTTTCGTCCTTTATTACAAAAGTTTATTTACAACGTCAAAATATTATATTACTATCGTCCCCCGTGGTTTCACCCGAGTTACGTTATGTTTTTGACTACTGCTCGCTTTTGTGGGTCATAGCGTGATGTTATATAACGTATGTTTTATTCTGATGAATGCCTACTTCCCTACTAATATTATAAATAGGAAAGTGTGTCTGTCTGTCTGTCTATATGTTTGTCTTTCTTTCACGGCAAAACGGAGCGACGAATTGACGTGATTTTTTAAGTGGAGATAGTTGAAGGGATGGAGAGTAACATAGGCTACTTTTTGTCTCTTTTTAACGCGAGCGAAGCCGCAGGCAAAAGCTAGTACTCTTATAAAAATAGGAAACTTGTTTATGTCATCTGACATATTTTACTTATATGGTAACTAGTTTTTGCCTCACCTTAAATCACGTCATTTCGTCGCTCCGTTTTGCCGTGAAAGAAAGACAAACATACAGACGGACACACTTTCCCATTTATAATATTAGTATGGATTCACATTTTATTACATAATCAGAACTGGCTTCTAAATCACGAAAAAAAGGGACGGCCATTTTCATACAGACAAAAAAAATAACTAAAGGAATTTCAATTTTTTTTTAAATTGCCAGCATTGCATTATAGACTACAGATACTTTTTGTTATTAAGACTATAGACTCCTTACAGGGAAACCTCTAAAGCCGTATTTTGCAAGTGTTCTAAAAACTAATTTAATGCAAAAATGTAACCTCATTGGATCTTCTTAGATTTATTATACAAGGGTTGCTGGCCTTCTTTCTTCAAAAAAATTATAATCGCCATTTGTGTTTCTTTTTTTATTTTATATTTTTCTCAACAAATAATGGCTGTCTCTTGTTTTTTAGATATAACGGCCAGTTTTGAACGTAGGTAAGGTTAAAAATGTTAAAACTCTTTAGTGAGTTTTAATAAATTGGTAAAACCTGTTTAATTAATCTATAAATGTGTAATTTTAATTGGGGTGTAAGTGGCCCTACCATCACCTCCGGGGTCAAAGCCAACCTCACCTGCACGTGGTACACCTTGCTGATTCACTGACGAGACTCTGACGGACCAGGTCTCTTCACAAAGAGGAGACCTTCGCAGTCATATTGCATATATTTTTGTTATATATCTTTCTTCGTATGAGATAATGTAAAATAAACATGGTCATGGCAGAATTGCAGTGTGTTTTCCACAAATGCCATTAATATAATTATTATGTCAAAGTTTGTTAGGTTCGAAAAATGAATTTACTCCTATGAATAACGTAAGATTATACCTTTAAAATCCGTATTACTTTCAAGTATTTGTAAAATGTTTTCCCTTATGCTGATGGTAACAATGTGAACATACAGGCATTTTTAGGAATGCATGAAGTATTCCAGATAAGAGGAAACATTTCACATTTACATACGTCGCTGTTTTATTTTTGTGATTATGTTTGGTGAAGCCTCGTTCTTAACATTGTATGTGGAATTTGTGTTGTACTAAACATTGCTTTATTGTATCATGTATGTCTCAGAAGAAACATACACTTTTCTTGTTTTCTTCGCGCGTCAAGTTGATTTGTGAGGTTTGGGCCCCTTACTAAAATACTAGTTGAGCTGAGGCTGAGGTTACATTATTGCGTTACGTTGAATATTCGCGTTAATTACAAAATGCAATAATTAACTTTTCTGTCACAGTTATAACATACTAGCTTCTGCCCGCGGCTTCGCTCGCGTTAGAAAGAGACAAAAAGTAGCCTATGTTACTCTCCATCCCTTCAACTATCTCCACTTAAAAAATCACGTCAATCCGTCGCTCCGTTTTGCCGTGAAAGAAAGACAAACAGACAGACATACAGACACACTTTCCCATTTATAATATTAGTATGGATGTTTTGTGTTATCCACGTAACCGTAGTACCCGCGAACTTTGACACATCAAATTATTCTTACTTATATTACAAACTAGCTTCTGCCCGCGGCTTCGCTCGCGTTAGAAAGAGACAAAAAGTAGCCTATGTTACTCTACATCCCTTCAACTATCTCCACTTAAAAAATCACGTCAATTCGTCGCTCCGTTTTGCCGTGAAAGAAAGACAAACAGACAGACAGACAGACACACTTTCCCATTTATAATATTAGTATGGATGCGAAAATAACTCTGTCTGTTTGTTTCGCTTTCATGCCTAAACCATTGAACCGATTTAAATACAATTTGATTAAGAGATAGTCCAGAACCTGAGAAAGGACCTAAAGTATTTTTCGACCTAGACGCTGGCGAAGCCGCGGACAGATGCTAGTTATTAGATTTTTTTTTTTTTTTTTTTGGTGAGTGGGAAATCATCCAATGACTGCTCCCGTCCTGGGTGCGACGGGAGGGCGTGTCAGACTCTTACTGACTAAAACCCACTCATGTTCCTTCGGTTGCCCTTTATGTTCCAGGGTCACGGTAACTATTATAAACATTCCGCAACCCCGGGGTTATTAGATATTTCAAATAGTGACTTTGAAGTGTACATTTTCTCTATATAAAACAACCTTTCGGCATGAGCAACTAAAGTCATTTGAATTATATGATCCAAAATGCACTTTAATGGTCTGATAGAAATAAATAATTGTAATTTGTGTTTCGGGATTACATGAAACACGTATTTATTCAGCCGCTGCAAATCCCCAGACCGAAACATAATTAGTTTTTTAATCGATTGACATAAAGTCTAAATTTCAATGATTGATATATTAACTAGTACTTTGAAATCAATAAATTGAGTTCAATTAATGATACCGATTCAACCAAGATAAGAAGGGAATTATTAATCAAAAATGGATCATAGAGTCATGAATAATTAATAACGTCACTTAGAAGGTGTTGGCTGACAAGATCAAAGGAATTCTATTAATTTATTAATATTGAATACCAGAACCATATCTAGAAAGAGAATTGAAGTAATTTTCCATCGATTTCTATTTATTTGATTCATATAATATTTTTTATAATACCACTGTAGAGTAAAAATTAATCAATTAATTATTATCATTCTAGGACCATTCAAACTCGGCCATCTGATACCAAACTAAGCAGAGCTTGTATTGTACTAAGGTAATCAGACAACTGATAAACATAACATTTATATCAACTTATAATCTAAACTTACTACGTATACGAACTTACATTATTTATAAAAACATACAGCTTGTAGATACTACAATGTGTAACTGAATTAATGCACTCAGAGAAAATAGTTTGTTCAGAATCGTTTACTGAATCGATTTTAGTAATTTTTAATAAAGGTAATATTTTATCCCAAAAATAATTAAAACTACGTAAACTGCTGTCACACTTCCGCTGTACAGTCAAAACAAACTAAAATGGATGAAATACCTACTACGCTAGACCCTTATGCAAGTGCGACTGTGTGCATGCGTAGATTTGTAATGTGGCTATAATTTTCCCCCACAATCTGTACAACTAATTAATAAAAAAACAGTGTTTTAAACATAATAATAAAAATTCAGTGTATGTATGTATTATGATTATAACATAATATTCTAATTGGGGTGTCTGGTGGTGTGCGTATATTCCGGGACATGTTGTATAATGTGATGTAATGTAATTTATGGTATATATTTCTTGTCAATCATTTAAAAAGATAGACAAGAAATATGAGGAATAGTACGAGTTTAAATTAAATAACATCACGCTACGTCCCGTGGAAGCGGAGCAGTAAATAAATATATCAAAGTAGCTTTTGCCCGCGGCTTCGCTCGCGTTAGAAAGAGACACAAAGTAGCCTATGTTACTCTCCATCCCTTAAACTATCTCCACTTAAAAAATCACGTCAATTCGTCGCTACGTTTTGCCGTGAAAGAAAGATAAACATACAGACAGACAGACAGACAGATAGACAGACAGACAGACAGACACACTTTCCCATTTATAATATTGGTATGGATACCGCAGGGGACAGTTAGTAAGAACTAAAGAAGTTAAGTATAATATGCAAGTTCATATACCTACTAGGTACTTGTGAGTTTCATTGTTGGCTCTTTTGGGTATTAGATATAAAAATACATTATTTACTGAACTTCCATTGTGGTAGGTTTTTATATTCCTATAAAACGTGTTTTACGAGATATTGTTATAATGGCGTAAGGCTTTTGAATTTTTTTACCAATATTTCATCGGTAGCGCGTTATCTCACATCAGAGCATCATCCCACTTTGTTATGTAAATCTATACACATACTTACACATTAATTTCCCTTGGTCACGAAATAACGTGAATGGCTAGTCCGATTATTTATTCGTTTTTTTTGCTTGTATGATCAGTTGACGGTCCTAATGCAAGACAAAATAAGATTTTAAATATTTAAGGGCTGATTTTTCAATCGTCAGATAACTTTTATCTGAAGAATATGTTTGACGTTTTGTTTGACAGCTTTTGCATAGAAAATATGTCAAACCGTCGTATTTATTCCTCAGATAGAAGTTAACTGATGATTGTAAAATCGGCCCTAAGAAAACTATCGACTTCACTTTTCTAAATTTTTTGGGCGTTTAGCATAATTGTTAGTCGATTGGCAGTAGGCGCGATGGAATATTTTTTAAAAGACTTAAAAAAAGAGGAGGTTCTCAATTCGACTCAGGCATGTTTTTTTGATAGTTTTTTGTACGTTTTTTTACGCGATTTTATTAAACCTTCGAACGCACGTGATTCGAGCGAGACGCAATAGAAAGACAATGGTGCCGATTCTGTTATTCACAAGCTAACGTAAAATTAAGTTAAGTGCATCTTTCTCTTTCCATTTAATTAAGAAAAGGACAGAAGATAAAATATTAGTTAAGTCCTGTCAAATTTAGACCACCATAGATAATTTAGACGCGATTTAAAAACTTGCTTTCTAAATATACGTCAATTTTCTTCAGGCGCTGTCTAATTTGACAGGATTAAACTAAAATGTACCTTCTGTCCTTTTCTTTATGAAATGGAAAGAGAAAGATGCACTTAACTTAAATTTAGTGAAGTTTGTGAACAAGAGAATTGGCACCAATAGCAGCGCGAGAGCCGGCGTCGTCGTAAGGTTAATGTCGTATTCATAGTCAAGACAAGACATCGTCTGCCAGGTCAGCTCATAATAAAGAATATTTGATGTTTTACACAAAATTTATACTCACAATTCCTTCCGTAGCGAACTGCTCCATCAAAGCGAACAGCGAGTAGGGTGTCCATGCGACGGTAAAGGATACGATCATGATGAACACCATAGCTGTCGCCTTCGCCTCTGCTCGAGACACCCTACCAAGGCGTTGGGAGTTCTGGAATACATAACAGAAGGGAATTAAGAACTGAAGATTAATTGTCCGTTTGCACCGGCCGGGTCGGAGAGTGCTTGCCAACGCTTTTTTTTAAATATGCATAATTATGTTAAAAAAAACTCAAAACGGCGGACTTAATGCCTTGGGCATTATCTACGAGCCTGCCTTAGGGTGATCTCTTCTTTTCACACAGACTAGCGCAAGTTATACATGAGAGCAGTGAGAATTAAAGAGAAGAATACATGAACAAAAGCATCAGATCGGCTCCCTTCGGTACTTTACAATAATCCACGTTAGGTTTGCTCGCAAGTATTAGTACGAAAAAGTAACGTATTATAAAAATAAACGTAATTACGGTTATTCAATTCTCTGTCTGAAACGTGGTAAAAAATTACTCTCTTCTCCGAGCCGGTCTCGGTCTGTAATAAAGATAAATAGACGTTTCTCAGCTAATACTTTGGCTAAGCAATTTACCGCGCTGAATTCCCTTGACTGTATATGGTTTCCATCATCAGATCTACTGCAGACCTTCATAACAACCTATATGGGCGCGAAGTTTTCATCAATTTAATTATATAAGTCCAAACACAAGGTAGCTACTGTAAACCGTTGAAGAGTTCCTTAACTATCCTTCGTCTTCATTATTAGACCCCTAATACAGTCACAACCCATTTAGGTGTAAAGTTCTTATTAATACAAATTAATCAAGCCCAAACACAAGGTAGCTGCTGTGAATTGTTGAGGAGTTCCCTCGACTGTCTCTCGGCTCCATCATCAGATCTACTCCAGATCTTTATTAAATTGTAGTGCTTTAATAAAATACTTAATGAAAAACATACAAACGCACTAGTCGCCTCTACAATTCTTGAAAGTTCCCCTCGGTTTCTCTGGTCTGCTATCATCAAACCCTGATTGTCTTGATGAAAGGACCACCTTGGAAATGTTTTCTTTCCAACAAAAAAAGAATCATCAAAATTGGTTCATAAACGACGAAGTTATCCGCGAACAAACATAAAAAAAAGCATATATACGGTCGAATTGAGAAAACTCCTCCTTTTTTTGAAGTCGGTTAAAAATCGAACCGATTTTGTATGAATTTATCTGCCAAATATTTTAATTATCACTTATCTGAAGAATATGAAATAGGCGCTTAGTCAACAATATTGTTAATTTCTTGTATCCACGTCAGTCATATTTTTTTATTAGTTATAGTTTTATATAATTTTTTATTAAAGTAGAAAATAATTAGTTTTTTAATTAATATAAATGTCATTTGAATACATCCATTAGTGCTCAAGAAAATTGTCACCGTCAGGATGAACGGTCACTAGGCGTATTTAACGTTGACTTAGTGCCCAACAATTGGTTCCCTATTGCTTCCATTTGCTTCCTATTCTCAAACAATATTGCTTCCATTGTATTCTAGAAGATTTAAAACATTTTAAGGGTGACCGTTCATTCTGATGTCTGGACGGCCGGTCACTGAGTCGTACTTGTCCCTGATGAATAGAAAAAACTAAATTCACCTGGCCATTAATTACTTCCCGTTTGCTTCTCTAAATGTTTTACAACTATGAGACTGTAACTATCACGGCAATAAAGATACCGCAAGTGTTGATTACCAATATTTTTGGTGCCTGACGTAAAAATAAAGCAAAACTCTTATTCAACGAATGAATTTTCTTATAGGCGCTTGCCACTCTACAGGGTGTCCCACGGCAATGCCACATGGAGGGAAAGTACCTTAAATATTGTAGATAGAACATTTTACTAAAAGAAGACATTATTTGAATTTTGAAAACATTTTAAACTGCTTTCATAGATATTTTAATAACTACGTAGTTGAACCGGGAATCGAACCTGTAACTCGAAAAAATTAATCAACCTGTAGTTTTAACCTACCAATCGAAAGGCTTCATCACAAGGATTATTTTTTGCTAAATAACATAGTGTCAAAAATAAAAGAAAGACCATGAATTGTAGCATTTTTAATACAAAATTAGTCAATTTTTCAAATGCTCAAAACTAGTCCCTTCTTATTGAATACAAAGTGATAACTTTTGATTATATTGTTCCCTGACGATTTTTTGGTCTTGTTATGGTGGATATTTATTTATTTAAATGATGCGTACTACTCAAGTGGGTAAATTAATTAGTAATAAGTAGTTATGATTGTCAATTGTATGTCTTTACGGCAATGTAAACTTTTAACATTTCGGAACAAAATTTTACATTAAATGTAAAATTTCACGGTCTTCCTTTTATTTGTGACACTCACTATGTTATTCAGCAAAAAATAATCCATATGATGAAACCTTTGATCGGTATGATAAAACTACAGGATGATTTTTTTTTCTCGTGGAACAAGTTCGATTCCCAGCTAAACCATTTAATTATTTGAAAATCTATGAATGCAATTCAAATTCTTCTTTGTTTTGTATTTATTTATTTATTTATTTACACTTTATGCAAAAAAAAATCATGTACAGAGGCGGACTTAATGTATTCAATGTCTTCTTTCAGTAAAATGTTCTATCCACAATATTTAAGGTACTTTCCCCCCATGTGGCATTGCCGTGGGACACCCTGTAGAGTGGCAAGCGCCTATAAGAAAATTCATTCGTTGAATAAGAGTTTTGCTTTATTTTTACGTCAGGCACCAAAAATATTGGTAATCAACACTTGTCGGTATCTTTATTGCCGTGATAGTTACAGTCTCATAGTTGTAAAACATTTAGAGAAGCAAACGGGAAGTAATTAATGGCCAGGTGAATTTAATTTTTTCTATTCATCAGGGACAAGTACGACTCGGTGACCGGCCGTCCAGACATCAGAATGAACGGTCACCCTTAAAATGTTTTAAATCTTCTAGAATACGATGGAAGCAATTGTTTGAGAATAGGAAGCAAATGGAAGCAATAGGGAACCAATTGTTGGGCACAAAGTCAACGTTAAATACGCCTAGTGACCGTTCATCCTGACGGTGACAGAAAATTATACGTGACGATCCTGGATACTTAATTACTTTGCAGACTGAAGATAATCATGTTGATAATGATAGATAGTTTAAGTTTGGGGAAAATAAATAAAACTAAGAGCCATACTTCATAAGATAACAGCTTGCGAAACTTGGTCGCGCCACCAATCAACATGTTTTGACATTTGACAATTCGATTGTTAATCTATTTTTTGATACAGTTGTTTGTTGTGTGTGACATAATTAACAGCAGTAAACACAACAAAAAATTAACTAACAACACTTTTTGGCAAACACTATATAAAATGTACGTAAAAGAGGCTCACGCTTTTATGCTAAAAATACCTTTGAATACATGATATTCTGACATAAACCTGTCCTACCTTGAAGTATTTTTGCTAAGAATAGGGGCCTGGGATTATTAGGAGTAATCTTGTTCGGAATACTTTAGGCGAATTTCTGTTAAGAACATTGAGCTGAAACCAGGCCTATTCGTAATCGTATTTTAGAAGTAATCGTATTTTGTACTTACGCTTTTACGTTACGCTTGGTATAATAGGTTAGATCTGCCGGAACAAGTCAAATTAATGTCATCTAACTATTATAAAAATAATCAACATTGATATATAACACAAAAAAATATTAAACATATAAATTAATAAAATATTATTTAAATCAGTTAGAATGAAATATCAAAAACCATTATGATTGATTTGGAAACTTGAAGGGTGTATGGGTCCGGGGTTGCGGAATAGTTATAATAGTTACTGCGGCCCCGGAACATAAAGAGCAAACCGAAGGAACAAGGGTGGGTTTTAGTCAGTAAAAGTCTGACACTCCCTTCCTCCCCGCCCAGGGCGGGAAAACAGTTACAACCATAGAGGTTACAACTATAGTTGCAAAGCTTCTGAAAAATTCGAAATAATTCCGGAATACTTCTGGGAAAGTTTCTTTAAATTAGAATTATTCAAAATGAATAAATTTAGAATTTGTATTTTTTTGCAAAATATTTTTATATTTTTTTAAATATCGAATGGAATTTTGCATCGACCGTCGATCGCCGCCGCCTGACTGTGTGCACGAAGGCGATGGCGGTGCGGGGTGCGGTAAGACGGGAGATGCTCCCCCCCCGGAGAAGTTTTCAGAAAGATTCATACCCCGCAATCGAAAGTTTCCGCGGAATGTTTCGCCCGAATTATTCAATAAGAATAAACGTGTTTATTTTTTATGTGGTGGGTGAATTAATTATTTTTCAGTGGCGCATAAGTTAGTAAAATATAAATGTTTATTTTATTATAAATCTGATCGATTAAGTATATTTGTTAATATTTTAATAAAAAAATAAAAATCCCTTTTACAACAGGATTTTTATTTTTAACCGACTTCAAAAAAAAGTATTTTCTCTGTTCGACCTGTATGTATGTATGTATGTATGATTGTCCGCGATTATCTCGCGTTTGGCTAAACCGATTTTGATGCGGTTTTCAGCAAAGTGTTTTTGTTTTTATGTAGGTTATATCGAAGTCGAATGCTATTTATCAAAATGTTAGTTGTGGAATAAAAAACCAGGCCGAGCATATTTGATTTGTTTTTTGAAAAAGGGTTACCTATGTTTTTGGTTAGTTTGTATATTAATAGCTCTGCTGTTCGCATCGCTAAGTATTCGCGAGTCACATAGATAGGTATTACTTTATAAAGGAAAACCTAATAAATAAACTCAAAAACTATTGTGTCGCTTTCAGAAATTCTTTCACTATTGGAAAGCTACTACTAATATTATAATGCGGAGGAGTTTGTTTGTTTAAACGCGCTAATCTCAGGAACTACTGATCCGATTAGAGAAATTCTTTGTTTTTTAAAGTCCATTTATAGAGGAAGGTATTAGGCTATATAACATTACGCTGCGGCTGCGACCAATAGGAGCGAAGCGTCAGTGAGAAATGTTGCAAAAACGGGGAAAATTATTCACATTTGAGGACTTTTGTTGCGTGCGCTGCATAAACGGTTTACGGGGGGCTAAGAAGGAAATTAAACGCGGATAAAACCGCGGGGGACAGCTAGTAGGCTATATTCCCTATGAACCCATTAGAGGTAACTGCTGTACTCGATTGAGTACAGCATTATTCCGAAGTGTAAATGACAGATCTTGTAAATTTTAGGTGATACACCTTATTATTTTACTTCATTACGCTGTACTCAATCGAGTACAGTGGCTTTTAATGGATTAATACAATTTCACCGGGGTTTTTTTTGGCAGTTGAAATATTCCCAAAGTTTCAGAATATTTCGGAATACTTCCGAAGTATTCGACGGGAATGTTTCGGAATTTTTCCCGCCAGCATCTATAGTTACAACCCGTCAAACCTGACACAAATAAGTAATGTTTAATTGTTTTCAAAATACGAATGGAATCATTTTCATAAATCCAAATCATGCAAATAAAAGCCATTTAATAGAATAGAATAGAATAGAATAGAATATTTATTTGCATAGAAAGTAGGTATACAAAAATATAGATGTTTACAAAATATCAGTCCCTTATACTATCTACCTAAAGTTAGGCATGCAAATTTTGAAGTTACATTTGAATAAAACATTAAATAAAACATTAAATTATTACATGTCATTTTCATTTTAAATTTATTTTGGAAGAGAGGAGTCATTTAAAAAATCATGCACTGAGTAGTAGCATTTGTCTAATAAAAGAGCTGTAAGTTTCTTTTTAAATATTTGGATTGGACAATTTTTAATTGCATTAGGTATTTTATTGTAAACAATTGGAGCCATGCCAAAAATACTTTTTTTTAACAATGCGGTATTGCACCTCTCAATTTTCAACAAATTCTCATATTGGCTTCTTATAGGTCTTTTTCTATTTTCTGACATTGTTACAAAATCATGCTTATTCAATTTAACAAAAACAGCTACTTCTAAAATGTACAATGAGGGGAAAGTCAGAATTTTCAGAGACTTAAACCTAGGCATACAACTATCTGTAATTTTTAGACTACACATTGCTCTTACACAGCGTTTCTGAGCCTTGAAGACCTGTTCTCTCATACTACAATTACCCCAGAATATAATTCCAAATCGTAAAACTGATGCTACAATACCATGATATGCCACAATTGTTGTTTTCATGTTAACTTTTTTTGATATGTTTAATAAAACATATGCAGATTTACTTAATTTTTTACACACCTCTTCTGCATGAGGTTTCCATGACAACTGGCTATCTATTAATATTCCTAAAAATTTTGCAACTGTTATTTGTTCTAGTTTTTGTCTATTATATTCTATGGTCATATTTTGTACAGTTAATCTTTGGTGGAAATGCATTATATTTGTCTTTGATAAATTAATAATTAAATTGTTCATGTCGAGCCATTGTATAATGTCTTTAAGAGTATTATTAATATCGTCCTCATACTTTGCTACGTCATCACATTTTATTAAAGCTGTGCTGTCATCAGCAAATAAAACCATTGGATGCTGAATATGACGGGGTAGGTCATTTATATATAGCAGAAATAGGAGTGGGCCCAATACACTGCCCTGTGGTACACCATATTTAATAACCCTGGCTTGTGATAAATACTGCCTTTCGCATTTAGTTCTAATACAAATTCTTGTGATTTCCGTGTATTGTATACGATTACATAGGTACGATTTTATGAGATTTAGGGCATTTCCTCTAATACCGTATGCACCAAGCTTATAGATAAGGGTTTCATAATGGACACAATCAAATGCTTTAGTCATGTCGGTGTAAATTGCGCATATTGGATTTCTTGTATCGACATTACCCATTACAGTTTTTAGTAACTTGAAAATAGCTGTATTTATGCCCTTATTTTTCCTGAAACCTTTCTGTTCATCACATAAAATATTGTATTTGTTTAAAAACTTGTCAAGTGACTCATAGATTATCTTTTCTATAACCTTGGAAAAAATTGGGATTAAGGCGATTGGTCTATAATTACTTAATTCCTCTTTAGTACCCTTTTTGTAAAGCGGTTTAACAATGGTTGTCTTCATAGCTTCTGGAAACACACCAGAACAGATACATAAGTTGATTATGTGACTTAGGTGACCCGCAATATTGTTTGATGCGAACTTTACAACTTTAGTAGCTATTCCATCATACCCAAAACTATTTCTATTTTTCAAAGTTTTTATTGATTTCAAAACGTCTTGCGATACTACTGGAGGTATAAAAATTGAATTACAATTGTTAGGTAAGTTAAAAGCTTTATTAATTCCTGTGTTCCTATCTTTGACCTGGTCTACAAAAAAATTGTTGAAGGTATTTGCTATTTGGTTCGGGTTCTTAATAATGCTCTCTCTGACTTTAATCTGTGTTATAGGTTCAGAATAACGTGTTTTATTATCAATGATCTGCCAAGAAGCTTTTGATTTGTTACTAGAGGAATTGATAAAATAACTATTTTGAGCCCTTTGTGTTAACATAACCACTTTTCGGAATCGCTGAGAGTAATTTTTAAAAATTGTTTTATTTTCTGTTGTTCGGCTTTGTCTATATTTCCATAATAATTGTCTCTGCCTTTTGCTGCATACTCGTATACCACGTGAAACCCATTTAATCTTTTTGTATGCTTTTAAAGTAATCATCTTATAGGGAAAACAAAGGTCATATAGCAAACGAAATTGTTCGAGAAAAGAATCATACGCTTTGTTAGCATCGTCTGTATTATATATGTCTGAAAATGAAATACATTGAAGGTAGTTGTTAAATTTTTCTAAATTGTCCTTTGATAAGTCGCGTTTCCTAATACGCCATGATCCTATTTTACAAGTTTTATTCACTTTTACTTCCAAAATTTGAGCAGTATGATCAGACAACGCCAAGTCAATTATATCACATTTACATTTTAATGGAAAACTGCATCCAAAATTATCTAGGCAACTATTACTGCATAATCTGGTTGGCTGTTGTAGTTGTAGTTTGAGATTATAGGCTAAAAGGAAGTGTTGAAAGTCAAGGGAAATATTGTTTTGCTTTAATATGTCTATGTTGAAGTCTCCGCATATAACAATTTTTTTATTTGTCTTTAGGCATAGTGTTTTTAAGATGTTATCTAGGTTTTCATAAAATAAAAATAAATTACTTGAGTTAGGTGGCCTATAGATACAAAGAATAATTAATTGTTGGTTGAGTAATTCTACCGCACAACATTCAATAGTGTTCGTTACTGAATAGCGAGAAATATCCAGTTCCTTATATTCTAAGTATTTTTTTATAATTATGCAGGCTCCCCCACGTTTTTTTGCTTTTCTTGAATAGCAGGCGGCCAGTTTGTAGTTGGGTATATTGATAAGTTTTTCTTGCCCAAACATAATAAAATGTTCCGTTATACAGATTATGTCTATAGGTTTTTGTTTCTTACATAATTCTTGCAGATGAACTGTTAATAGATCTGATTTATTTAAAAGGCCAGCTATATTTTGATGCAAGATAAGTATACTATTATAAACGAAAAAAGTCATTCGACGCCTCAACATCTTGGGTGTCATCTTGATATTGCACGTTTGGCGAGTCGTTATACTGAATACATTCATTTATTAAAAGTTTTAAATTGTGGTATACATTTTTCATTCCATTGTTATTAAGACGGCCATTATTCTTAGTGAACATAGTAAAATCACAAGTCAAATCCAGATTGGAGTCCAGGATCTCAGCGTAACAATGTGTTTGGTTGTCCAAGTATAGCATGTTATTAAATGTTTCGACCCTCCAATTAAATAACATAGCGTTTATCCGGAAGGTAGGAAGACATATTATTATGTTCGTGTGTTGAATTTGCAACAATGAGTGCCTTATTTGGACAACTATGTCATAATAATTTGCTGTTTTATAAAAGTCCTCTTCTCCGATAAAAATAAAACAAAAATCATTAAGTGTGTAATTTGTCAGTTTAGTTTGGATATTATCAATTAATTTCTCAATACCACAGTTTGGTGTAAGATAGTGGCATATTTGATAGTTGTAGAAGAAGTCTTCGGCTATTGGTAACATTCTATTGGTTTTATTACTACTTATAATACATATTCTGTTCTTTTCTGTTGACATATTTGTGAATTCGTTGGGTAGTAAGGTTTTATATTCTACTGGATTTTTTTTTGCGTTGTCATGGGTTTCTTCCACCACCTTATTTAAATATGGTTTTGGGGTTGCTCTAATCGGCTTCTTTTTTGGGGTACTCTTTGAGTGGTCTTTCTTTGCTATTTTATTTGTAAATGTTTCTTTTAACTTATTTGTACCGTTGAGATCTCTAATAATTTGTTTCAACTCTGTATTTTCTTGTGACAAAGTATTTATTTCTTGGTGTGCTGTACTTAACTGTAATTTTAAAGTATCTATTTCGGATTTTAATGTGTCCAAGTCGGTAGTTTCTCCGTCAGATATATTGGGTAAGCTGTTGGTGGTGCCATCTAGCGTCGAATTTTTAGAACTACATGCGCTCTCGTTGGGTGTGACGTCCGTCAACGATGTAGTTCGCGGTCTCATTCTGAACGTGATATTTTCTAAGAAATCCATTTTAAAGTTATTAAAATATCATAGAAACATTCGAAAAAAGTTAGAAACATTCGAAAAAAGTCCTTTTGAGATCACACTTGATTTGAACTTGCACTCCTGGCGACCGAAATGTTTGGTAAAAAGGCAACGTTCCACGCCACTAGACCAATCTAACTTAATGATTGATTGGTGAAATAGGCTTGCTATTTGTAACTTCAAAATTTTTAAATTATGTTCGACGGTTATTTTTATTTGTTGACAAAGACATTTGAATATTGCACTAAGCGTTTTTTATGATTGTTTTGTGTTGAAATACGCACAATTTGAAGTTTTAGTTCACAAAAGATGTAATGTTTATGTTATTTTTCACTGTAAGAAACTGTTTTCTTAATATTTGTTATGTTTTCAAACTTGACTTCACTGTTTTTTTTGTTTATCTATATATTTGTTAATCACTTATAAACACTTTTGATAACACTGTCACGTCATTATTAGAGTTTATTGTCACTATTAATTAACTTATTAACACTTAATACCAATTTTAAGTATTTTTAAAAACAATTTGATAGTGGAGCTCGGATACGGTTTGAAATAACAAAAAGGCGTGTAATATGCTGTAAAAAATAATACTGTAACAGCTTTTCTTATTTCCAACGTACAAAAATAATATTAAGATAAAAAAAATATCTAGATTTAAAATATTTACTAGCCTTCGCCCGCGGCTTCGCCCGCGTGGATGTCGAACTTCTACCTACTATTTTAACCCTTTAGGGCTATTTTTTATATTCTTCACAAAGAATAAACCCTCCAAGTTTAATGTATTTAGTTAGTTATTGTTATATATTAACAAACACGTTGATATCATGCAGTGAGTTTACTATTATATACATACTAGATGACCCGGTGAATTTCGTATCACTTACCTATTAATGTAAACAAAATTTATTTAAACCATATCACCTTTATTCATAAAAGATTTGTATCGATTCCCTCCCCCCCCCCACATTATCACAATCTAGATTCACGTGTATATGAGTGGCCTAATAGTTGTTTAGTAATCTGGCAATACTGTCATTGTCGCTGTCACCTAACTTTTGAAGAAAAGATCGTTGAAAGGAAATGTTATGAAATGGGCTTTTAGTTTTAAAAAAAAGTCCAGGATGGCCATACAAAAACAAAAAAAATATTAAAAGCACCATTATTTAATCAATACATCAATACATATAATAAAATCATTATATAATAAAATCAATCCATACTAATATTATAAATGGGAAAGTGTGTCTGTCTGTCTGTCTGTCTGTATGTTTGTCTTTCTTTCACGGCAAAACGGAGCGACGAATTGACGTGATTTTTTAAGTGGAGATAGTTGAAGGGATGGAGAGTAACATAGGCTACTTTTTGTCTCTTTCTAACGCGAGCGAAGCCGCGGGCAAAAGCTAGTAATATTATAAATGGGAAAGTGTGTCTGTTTGCCTGTATGTTTGTCTTTCTTTCAAGACAAAACGGAGCGACGAATTGACGTGATTTTTTAAGTGGCAATAGTTGAAGGGATGGAGAGTAACATATGCTACTTTTTGTCTCTTTTTACCGCGAGCGAAGCCGCGGGCACAAGCTAGTCTATCATAAAATGAGCCACCAAGGCTCGAGTGTGCTATTACAACAATGGTTCAATGATTTTTAGGGTTCCGTACCTCAAAAGGTAAAAACGGAACCCTTATAGGATCACTTTGTTGTCCGTCTGTCCGTCCGTCCGTCCGTCTGTCAAGACCCTTTTTCTCAGAAACGCGTCGAGATATCAAGCTGAAATTAATATCACATACTCGGGTCTGCTATCTCTTAAAGCAGTGAAAAAATCAAGTTTTTAAATCAACGCAATAAAAAGATACGGCGGTTTATATTGCATATTTGGACATTTGCAAGGAAATCAAAACCTATAGGGTACTTCCCATTGACCTAGAACCATGAAATTTGGCAAGAAGCAAGGTCATGTAGCACAAATATAGGGAAAACTCCGAAAACCGTAAATTTGTAGTTAGTTTACACCAGGCGTCCGTCTGTCCGTCTGTCTGTCAAGAACCTTTTTCTCAGAAACGCGTCGAGATATCAAGCTGAAATTAATATCACATACTCAGGTCTGCTATCTCTCACAGCAGTGAAAAAATAAAGTTTCTAAATCAACACAATAAAAAGATACGGCGGTTTATATTGCATATTTAGATAATTTCAAGAGAATCAAAACTCAAAACCTATAGGATACTTCCCATTGACCTAGAATCATGAAATTTGGCAAGAGGCAAGGTCATGTAGCACAAGTAAAGGGAAAACTCCGAAAACCGTGAATTTGTAGTTAGTTGACATCAGGCGTCCGTCTGTCCGTCTGTCTGTCAAGAATCTTTTTCTCAGGAACGCGTCGAGATATAAAGCTGAAATTAATATCACACACTCAAATCTGCTATCTCTCAAAGCAGTGAAAAAATCAAGTTTCTAAATCAACGCAATAAAAAGATACGGCGGTTTATATTGCATATTTAGACATTTTCAAGGGAATCAAAACTCAAAACTTATAGGGTACTTCCCATTGACCTAGAATCGTGAAATTTGGCAAGAAGCAAGGTCATGTAGCACAAGTAAAGGGAAAACTCCGAAAACCGTAAATTTTTAGTTAGTTTACATCCAGCGTCCGTCCGTCCGTCCGTCTGTCAAGAACCTTTTTCTCAGAAACGCGTCAAAATATCAAGCTGCAATTAATATCACATACTAAAGTCTGTTATCTCTCAATGAAAAGAAAAAATCAAGTTTCTAAATAGACGCAATAAAAAGATACGGCGGTTTATATTGCATATTTACTTTTTCAATGGAATCAAAACCTATAGGGTACTTCCCATTGACCTAGAATCATGAAATTTGGCAAGAAACAAGGTCATGTAGCACAAGTAAAGGAAAAACTCCGAAAACCGAAAATTTGTAGTTTGTTCACATCAGGCGTCCGTCTGTCAAGAACGTTTTTCTCAGGAACGCGTCGAGATATCAAGCTGAAATTAATATCACATACTCAAGTCTGCTATCTCTTAAAGCAGTGAAAAACTCAAGTTTCTAAATCAACGCAATAAAAAGATACGGTGATTTATATTGCATTTAGATATTTGCGAGGGATTCAAAACCTATGGGCTACTTTCCATTAACGGAACCCTCGTTGCGCGAGTCCAACTCGCACTTGACCGGTTTTTTTTGAAGTGTAACGTCAAACTTTTGTCACATTTGTCCCTTATAAAAACTGTCAAAGTTGTCAAATATTCGATCAATGGTCATCACATCACTGGTCATGGTGACGGAATTGTAATAGCAGACTTGAGCTCCAGCTTATTTGACAAACTTAAAAAATTAGGAATCTAAATTGTTCTTGTTAACTGATATAAGTCTAGATACTGGATATTGTCAAATTGGGTTCTAGATAATTTAATGAAACTTGACTACGTGGAAAGTTCTAGATTAAATCTAGGTTTCTTACAATATTGAGTTCATCCGCATGGAAATCTATCTGAGAAAGTTGGGAAAACCGTATGAAAAAAAAATGTTATCAAAAAACGGTTTATTATACTAGATAATTTACTATATTATACACTGATTCCATTGTTTTATTATCTTTGAGAGTTGTCTAACGGTTACTCGCGTTATGCTATGTTTTTGTCTACTGCTTCGCTCCTGCGCGTCTTAGCGAGACGTTATTTATAATAGTTACCGTGACCCTGGAACATAAAAGGCAATCGAAGGAACATGAGTGGGTTTTAGTCAGTAAGAGTCTGACACGCCCTCCCGGGAGCATTCATTGGATGATTTCCAACTCACCAAAAAAAAAAGCTATAGTACTGTAAAGTTTTTGCGTGAGAGTAACACACACACACACACACACAAAACAAATTTTCACAATTGTAATATTAGTAGGAATTAGAATATATGTATATAAGATTGTAGCTAATTTCGGAATGTAAACTCCCAGATTCCACCACTACAAAATATAAGCATTATGGCGTCCTGTCGCTTAAACAACCATTAGGGTCAAGGCCGAGTCGCGCCACTGTTTGTTTTGGGAAACTTACGGGACTAATCTACGATTTACGGTGCTTCCTATGGAGGTAGGTAGGTGCTGTATGCTCTGGAGGTTATTAGTTAGAACATGTATATAATATTACTGGAACTACAAAATAATCACTGATAATATGGCTTCAAACAATACGGTATTTTACACCATCATCAACTAACGTACTCTTTATGAGCTGTCAAAAAGCGATAATCCCATAGATTACGTCAATCTAACCTTATGACGTCATTAAGGTAGCATTTCAAATGTCTAACAAAACATCTAACTTTACTGTAAACTGAAAATGAACCGTATTGTTTAGAAATTGTGTCTTTTTTCGGTTAATGATGTAAAATAGATATTAAACCTTCGAACACACGTGATTCGTAGACACAATAGAGAAACAATAGCCGCGCGCCAGCGGGCTGTTTATTATTTAACTAGCTGTCCCCTGCGGTTTCGCCCGCATTTTTCGTTACTGCTCCGCTCCCGTGGGTCGTAGCGTGATGGTATATAGCCTATAGCATTCCTCGATAAATGGGCTATCTAACACTGAAAGAATTTTTCAAATCGGACCAGTAGTTTCAGAGATTACCCCCTATATACAAACTTACAAACCTACAAACTTACAAACTTACAAATTGTACCTCTTTATAATATTAGTATAGAAGTATAGATTATTTGTCTTTTTTATGGCCATCGGTTGCCTAAAATAAACATTAAATAAACCATCGCAAAACATAATTATTAAAATATTTACAACTCGTTCTTTAGACTCGCGTATTAAATTCCAAGCTTTTGTTTGAAATACTGTTTGACGTATTACAATTTTGACAAGCTGTGATTTAGTAGCGTATGTAATTATTATACCTAATAAACAATGTATAATATAAGTGAACGCTATTATCATTAACACCGCTCGTCAATATTAATAACCCTACCCTATTTCCTATGGATTTAATTAGCCCATTAACAATTAACATTTTAGGCAGATTCAATATTCAAGGTTTTGCAGGAAGTACAGGAAATTAAATTCTTTAAATATGTAGGAAGTTTGTTATTTTTATGTCCTATGTTATTTTGTAGATACTTCGTAGGTATTCATTAGGGTTTTTGATAGGTTAAATAGGTATTAAATGTTAGTTAGTCTTCAATTAGCCAACTATTTTGAACTTTTTTAACCTTTCTCAACAAGGAACTTAGGAAGATAAATAAAGGTCCTTAGCCTATCTAAGCTCTTACGTGCTTTTCATTCATACTCTACACATGGCCATACATCGATTGGGAACGATTCCTTTTCGACTTTTCTTTGGTACTGGGGCCAATTTTCAGACTTTGTTCTAATGTACTAATATCTGACATTATTGGATTTCTAGATTTTCTTCTTAAGCTTGAACGGCATCCGTGGCTAAATGTTGTTCTAGAGTTCTGTCTCCTTTTCTAATGAAAAGGAGACAGAACTCTAGAACAACATTTAGCCACAGTTAACAGACCGCGTTGTATCTCATCCATACTAATATTATAAATGGGAAAGTTTGTCTGTCTGTATTTTTGTCTTTCTTTTAATTAATAACTTTAAGATTAATATCTTAAAGTTATTAATTGATTAGCTTTTGCCCGCGGCTTCGCTTGCGTTAGAAAGAGACAAAAAGTAGCCTATGCTACTCTCCATCCCTTCAACTATCTCTAATTAAAAAATCACGTTAATTCGTCGCTCCGTTTTGCCGTGAAAGAAAGACAAAAATACAGACAGACAAACTTTCCCATTTATAATATTAGTATGGATGAGATACAACGCGGTCTGTTAACTGTCAAAATTTTCCCTCACATAATAATAAGAGGCAAAAGTCTTCTCGCAAAGAGAAGGCATTGATTACCGCGCTTGTCCAAGTATTGGCTATTTCTGACTCAAGTACAGATTTTCTCTCCAAGTTTTCCTTTACTCATATTTGTGATGTCCAAGAAAAACTTTAGACTTAATGGTTTTGTGATAGATTTTCAGCTGGCTAGGATACATTTACTGGCTTAAATACTTCATGTTTATTTGAGGGAATTCAGCACGCATTATTATAGTGCCCCACGGTTCGCACACAATTATTCAAACTATGTAGTTGGATCGCAGACGAACTTGCTAAAGCGCTTTTAAAGTACGCGTCCTTACACACAGGCGAGTAAAGCCGTCGGGCCATATGCTCGCGTATTTGCTCGTCCGTCTATCGCCCCTTTGAGATTTTGAGGTCTCGTATATTATTCAAGCAAGGATTGTCCAAATTCCTAAAGACATTATGGTAATGGTCGGTGTGGACGACAAACAATTTAGGTTTGAAGGCTGTCTGAAATAAATCTAGGCATTTTGTTGCTTGCTGAAGTTATGAAACCGTTATTACCGGTGGGTTGCCCAGGGATCAACGGATCAAATTGTATAAATCTGTTCGGGTTGTTCTAACCGAACAGATTTATACAATTTGGAAAAACACCAGCAAGTCGCTTGGAAACTTTCTAATACCTACTAACAGATAATATATCTGTACAGACCAATTTGGAATCCAATGTACTAAACATTAACAATTTCCTAATAGTCCATCAAAATTGGTTTTATTTTCTCATTCTTAAATTGCTCGTTTCATCATTAGATAGAAATAAAAACGTCCGTTTTCTTTTTTTCTGGCTCCAATTTAAGTAGGGTATTTAGAAAAAAATATATCGTTTGAGGCCCCTTGTTGGAGACAACGGCCCGATATTTATAACGGGCGACGGATCAACATGCTGTGGTCAATAGGTTACTGTTAGTGTGAAGATTTCCTAACGCGACGGACTCATAGCCGTTGCAACCTTGCGATAAAACCCAATCCGTCGCCGCGTGCGTCGGTCGGCCCGTTTCCCGTCATCAACGGGGTGAGGTTGTAAGCACAAGCTCGTTGGTATATCTTCAAACATCTTTGACAGCGAATCGCTTTTAGTGTTTAAGATTCCGTTAACTATGCTCTTAGTTAGCTCCGAAGCAAACTCAAGTCATAATAGTGAACTGACTCATAATTAACTATCTTTGCAGATTAAGTAGCTTACTAACGTACCTAAGTAATGAAATAGTACCAGTACGTTCCATATAGACAAAGCGCGCCTCATATTAAACCAAAATTCATTAATATGTCTTGATTGACGCAAAATTAAATAGTTTCTGTCTGATATTTTGTTTTATTTAAAAGACTATGGCTCGAATATAATAGAATAATATGGCTAGACTAGAACACTCAGAAATAATGAAGGTGTCAAATTGTTTGAATTTATTTATTTATGTTAACCGTGCCGCCGCCCGTGCCGTTCTTCGCCATGTCTTTTTGATCAAATTATGAAAATGATTAGTAAAAGCTATTTATTTTTATTCTCTGTCGTGTTAAGTAAAGCTGGCTAACTTCTGAAAACAGTCAACACAATTGATAACATTGCATTGGTTGCCTTCACGTGGCTACATATAAATGAACATTATATATTTTGCAATTAACCCGTTGTTAAAAGTTACTGTTTGTTATATTTTGGTAACTTATGTTATTAGTGGTTTGGTTATGAGGAATATTTAATAAATACTGAAAGAGTTCGTAAAGGAGACTTTTCAAAGCTTTATAAGATCTGGTATTTAAAGCAATAGCGATACTGTGATCATATTTCTGTAGAGATACCTAAGGTATACTGTAATCTGACAATTTAAGCGCCAATTTATTTATTTGCGACTCAACCTGTCTGATCCCCCTTATCTATAGGAATAGAAGATATCTCTGTAATAAAGATTTAAGATAAAGGTCTTAAATTGTCAGATAATTTATAAAAAAATATGACAGTATCCCAAGAGGATTTTTTTTTCAATTCGAACCAGGTATTCTAAGATTACTTAGAGTGTTCAACCAAACAAACAAGCTCTTTAGCTATATAATATTATTCAATAAAAGCGAGTATACATTTTTCATAAGACTCCTCATAAAATAACACAACATACCTTCTTAAGTGTCCGGATGATGTTGACATAGCTGAACGTGATGACCCCCAGGGGGACAATCTGCCCCATCGCGAACAGGAACATGATGTACGTCAGCGTGTTCATCGACTGCTCGTGCCAGTTCACTGAGCAACTGCCGGAGAAATAGGGTTATGTAAGGGTCAGTAAACTGAAATACTATAGAAATTGTGTGTTCGATATAAGTACGGTACGGAATCTTATTGCCTATAATTTATTAACTCCCGCGCCGGCTGCGAACGGGTGTTGTAAAACTTTGAAAATCCAGCGTCCACTAATAAATTATGCGACAACCCTGTGTGCAATATTACAATTAAATATTATAAAACCTGAGTAAGGATATATAAAACAAAGATAATTAACATTTAATTTAACTTATTGTATGGTAATAAAACATATAAAAACGTTGTGCGTGCAATGGTTTAAATTGTGTGAAAAACAAAAAACTTTTCCTTTAACAATAAAGAATTTTATTTGAGAATTAAGTGCAAGAGCAGAAAAAAATCCAAAATTTTTCCTCACTTGTACTCTGTTCTTTCGCTGTATAAAATCAGTGTAGGTATATAAATAACCCTACCTAATTTTGACCTAATTATGACGCACAATATTGGCGTAGTAGTTAAGTTATTAGCTACTTGTCGATGTTGGTTCCCACTCAGAACAAACATTTGTTTGGCCTAATAGCTATTTCAGGTCTGTTTATTTTATTCGTGTAAGTTATACATTTGAAATTGATGTTTACAAATGTACCTGTTGCTGGCATTTTGTATGATCTGCCGGAAAATGTCAAAGCAACTCGGAATTGTTTACTTTAGGAGGTATAAAAATAAATAATCACTAACCTAACTTGTCCGACATTGCTCTAACATTTTGCCTTCTGCACAACTTCTGCAGTTTAATATAATACCAGTCTATTAAGGATTTGTCACACTGGATGCGTTCTACGGCCGGCGGTCAGGTCAAAGTGAACGCAGCCCGCATCATGTATGAACAATTGTCGGTATCAATATATTTTGTATAGAATGCGATCTGACCGTGCGGGCACAACCAAAGAACGCATGTTGGGCCGACGGGCGGGGGGGAGGGAAGGACGCGTACAGACCGGTGGGCTGCGGGCTGCGGGCGGTGTTGTTCATACATGATGCGGCCTTCGTTCATTTTGACCTGACCGCCGGCCGCAGAACGCATCCAGTGTGACAAATCCTTTACTGTCCCACTGCAGGGCAAAGGCCTCTTTTCAAACAGAGAAGGCACGAGCATTGCTCGAGGCTGATTGGCGATTTCGGATTTATATTAACTACCAGTCTAGGTTTCCTCACGATGTTTCCCTTCACCGATGTCTGTGATGTCCAAGATAAACTTTACAAAGTACATAATTATTTACTTATTAACACTTTATGCACAACGGAACACAGGCGGACTTAATACTGCAGGCATTTTCTACCCGTCAACTTAGGGTGACATATGAATTGGAAAAGTCACATTGGTACTTGCCAGGATTCGAACTCACAACCTCTTGCATGAGAGGCGCCTTAACTACTAGGCCATCACGACTTATACTTATAATACCAGCCTTTAACTGTCCCACTGCAGGGCAAAGGCCTCTTCTCATACAGAGAAGGCACGAGCATTGATCACCACGCTTGCTCAAGACGGGTTGGCGATTTCGGACTTATATTACTTATGACTTATACTTATTTACTTATTTTACATAAGCCGAGGTTTTATGTAAACTTTAAACAAAATGTCTGCGACATATCCACGATACAAGAGATTTTTTTAAAGTGAAGTGAACTTCTCCCGTACAAAAGACTTATAAAGCAAGATCATTGGTCGTGACTTACTTAAAGACCGTTACAGACATCTTCACAACTTCAGTAACATAATTTTAATAATATTCAGCCAAGTGCGTCCATGTCCAACAGAAGTTAGGAAGAAGGTAATCTGAATTGTGTAATTATGCGTGAGAGATTTTAATACAGCATTTAGGTATTTCAGCTCAAAAAGGGTTTAGAAATGAGTTTTCATCTTTGACGTCACTGTGGACCTTTTGTACAAATTCTTTGATGTATGATTGTATGTGTACTTTTGGAAGGTTCCTTTATGTTGGTTCTGTCCACTTGTCGTATATAAATGACGACGGGGACGGACGTATAAAACTTCAAAGTCGTCCTTTTAGCCCATCTTTTAAGTTAGTGATCATTTACGTGTAATTTATCATCATCTGAGCTAGCCTTTTCCGAATTATGTTGGGTCGGCTTTCAGTCTAAGTAGCTGTAAGTACCTTATTAACAGTATTTTACAGTAGTGCAAGGAGCGACTAACTACAGCCCACTGTCAGAATTGCTTTACCTTGGTAAAATTCAATCAATGACACATAATTTTATACATGTTTATGACACGTAAAATTAAATCAATGATTTTACAATTTACTTCAATATTTTAATGTTAAATTAAGTTAAATATTTAACAAAAAAATATTCTTTTGCGGGGTTGTGACTTGTGACATCTCCGACTTCCGAATTGTTCCTTTTATTTATTTGAACAAATTTGTTTACGTTGGTCTGCAACCACTAAAACAGCCCGTCTTGTATTATAGAAGTGCAGGCGTCTTCTCTGTATATAAGAGGCCTTATCCCTGCAGTTGTCTAGTAATAATAATAGCCATGAACCTGTCAGTTTGTATTATTTTTCTTCACTTCATAATATAAATTAAAGTCGCTTTTCGTTGTCTCTTCGTCCCTATGTATGCTTAGGTCTTTAAAATTACGCAACGGATTTTAATGCGGTTTTTTAATCGATCAAGTGATAAGAGGAAGGTCTTTATGACTACGCATATTGTTAATGTAAGTGACTTTTTTGTTTTTATTGAGAATAAAGAATCTTTAAACCTAAACCTAATCCGCCTGGAGCAAGCGTGGTCATCACCGCTCGTGCCTTCTCTGTATGAGAAGAGGCCTTTGCGCTGTAGTGGGACAGTAATAGGCTGGTATTATTATATTAATATTATGACACCCAGGCGAATTTCGGGCGGGTCGCTCGTATTTTTTTAATATATGTTTACTGTACATAGAGAGAGAGAGAGAGAGAGAGAGAGAGCACAAATACGTAATTGGGATCTTTCTGGATATTTCTGGGGCTTTTGATAACGCATGGTGGCCCATGCTATTACTAAAAATGAAAATTCGTGGTTGCTACAAAAACATATATAATCTAATTTACTCTTACTTTTTTAATGGTTCTGCAAAACTTAAGCTTGGACATTATTCTATGACTAAAGCACTAACCATGGGATGTCCTCAAGGTTCAGTTATCGGTCCTTATCTTTGGAATCTAGGTTTTGACGATTTTCTCGCGATTCCGCTTCCAAGCGGCTGTTCACTAACAGGTTATGCGGACGATGGCCTGCTGCTCATTCAGTCTAAAACTCGAGCTGGTCTTGAGAACTTGGCTGACGCTAGCCTACGTTTAATATCTCAGTGGGGTACTCGCAATCGTCTCACCTTCGCACCACAAAAACCTATCAACTTATATTAAAAGGTAATCTCAAATCGTGGCCCAGTATAAAATTTAATAACGTCCCGGTTAAAAAACAACAATCAGTATGCTACCTTGGTCTGGTGTTAGAAAAGAACTTTTCATTTATTGAGCATATTAAAACAGTAGGCGAGAAAGCTAAAAGAAACTTTTATGCCTTGACGAGGATATCTAAATCTACTTGGGGTCTTTCATTCTTAACCCTCAAAACTATTTATGGGGCTACCTACTTGGGTTGTTTGTGTTACGGTGCACCTGTTTGGGCCGATAGAGCTACTATAGGGGCGGCACGTCGGAAATTGCTTCAAAGTCAACGTTTGGCTTTGATATTTTTATGCAAAGCGTATAGGACGGTTAGTACTGAGGCCCTACCGGTACTTGCAGGTGTGCTTCCAGTAGATCTTGAGGTGCAGCGACGTGCTGCAATGTACTACTCCGCGCGGGAGGCCATGGACACTAACTTTGTAACACAGCGTGACCTTAATAGAATTTCTAGATTACTTAAACCGCAGACTGAAGTCTGGGAGGAACTTTTATCCGAATGGCAGAGTAGGTGGGATAATTCCACTAAGGGCCGACACCTCCATCTGTTCTTTCCATCCGTTCGTGAGCGGCTGGCTAGGACTTGGCTGGAGGTGGATCACTGTGTTGCCCAATTTCTCACAGGTCATGGCAATTTTAAGAGTAAATTATATTCCTTTAAACTAGTTGCTTCGCCTTTGTGTCAATGTTCTGCATTGGGCTGTGAATACGAACAATCTGCACATCACATCTTATGGGAGTGTGTTCTTTGGGAGAATGAGCGCATTATAATGTTGGATTACAGGTTACATCTGGTGTCGTTTACTATGCGGACCTTGTGGAAACTAAAACCAATTTCCGTGCGTTCAAGCGCTTTTGCCATACCTATTATTGGAATCAATTGTAACAGCTCACAGTTTTAGGACCCAGTAATTTTACTACAAACTGTATTCCGTGGTGCTAGACAATCTGGGCTTCTCCCAGTTGTGATTGCCCCTTTGTGCCTATTGGCCTAGTTCTGTTCTGTCTCCTGCTTGTTATGGAGGGAAGTGGAAATATTTATTTTTCTTACTCCTCCGCAGTTCTTTCTGATTAATTTCGTTGCGGGATCCAAGACAGTGAATCGTTTCTCCGGGACTCGTCGAGCTTCATTGTTTCGGCGCTTTTCTGGCGGACTCCACTGTTGATTCTGGCTTTCAGGAGTTGCATTGGTTGGGAATAGTGTGGTGGGATTGTCCCAAAACAAAAAAAAAAAAAAACTGTACATAGAATCATGTAACAACCTTATTAGTACAAGTCCGGTTTCTAACTAGTATAAAGGGCATGCCACTGGGGTAATGTATTTATCAGACCAGTATATTTGTTATTGTGTGACCTTCTACAGACTCAATAGGGTATTACACTGTATAAGAGAAAAAATATAAAAATATATTATTGAGGTAGCTTAAGCAAAAAGCAGCCGAACAGTGTTAGTTTTAGTTCATAAAACTAGAAAATATTTTTTTAAATTCAATTCAAAGTTTTCAGTTTTTTTTACCTGTTCTTGAACACACCGAAATACAGACCACAGACAGTGACAGCTGTCGACTGTCAACAGTGTCAACTAGACGTCACTATTTGTTTTATTTATAACCTCATAATACGATCTTTATTATAAAAATATACTTTTCCATGGAAGTTATTGTGAAAGATATTTTAGATGGCTAATGCACATGTGTACTTACATCAAAGTGATATAATTACAACAACAGTACAAACGGTACAAACGGGTTTTTATGGTGTAATAGTTGGAATACTCTTCCCACAACTTTTAACTAAGTTTTTCTTAAATTTGAATCAGTTAACACTAGAATTCACAATTATTCCGATGTTTTCACACTTGTGTTCTTGCATTCCGAAACGCACACCAACGGTAAGTCGAACAGTAACTAATTTTTGAGATAAAAACAATAAAAATTATGTAAAGTGTCACAGCGCGTTTGTTTATTTACATGACGTAAGGACGTCATATCGCCAAAGCAAAACCACGCCCACGGCGTTTTCCGTTTTTGGAAATTTCCGCGCGAAATTTGAAAATACAATTTTTAAAAGCGTTTTTAGGGTACTTAGCGCTTAAATAAAAATTTAGGATTTTTTTTAGTGGTTTCTTAGTAATGTAGGAGTTATTTGAAATACTTAAAAAAAAAGAGTGTAATACCCTATTCTATTAAATATTTCTTTATTGTGCGCATATGTCAGTTTCATGTCTTAAAAATTATTATAATATAACGTTCCATAATGTCCTACCTAATTGGCATACAATAATTACGTAGTATAACTTTGGAGTTATTCTACATGTTAAATTTAAGCGTGGTGACGTCATTTCATTTATTTTAATGTTGCGATTGTTATTAAAAAGAGTTATCTTTTTAATAACAATTTACTGTTAAGTAATGAAAAATCAGGTACGGACATTTGCAGTAACTGACGTTAGGTAGGCAGATTTGGTTACTAGGGATAGAAAATTAACCCGTTTTGCATGAAGCTTATATCAAATACCTATAGTAATCTTATCAAACGATAGATGGATTAGATTAATGAAAATGGCCGTACGCCAACAACTATGCGCCATACTAGAATATGCATGTTGTATAATTTAACTACAGGAGATGATATACTGCATCGTTGTCATTATCCAAAGTTCACGTCTCATGTGAGAGGGATCGAATCGGGGTTGCAGAATGTTTATAATAGTTACCGTGACCCCGAAACATAAAGGGCAACCGAAGGAACATGAGTGAGTTTTAGTAAGTAAAAGTCTGACACGCCGTCCCGCCGCACCCAGGACGGGAGCAGGCATTGGATGATTTCCCACTCACCACAGTTACGTAGTACTGCTAGTACGTGTTTTTTAGGCACAGAGGTTTCATACAACAAACTTCCAAACCCCAGGCTCCTACTGAGAAATACCTAATGAAAAACCCAGTACCACTTTTTGCTTGTGCTAGGAATTAAGTTCACGGCCCCGTGATCACCACGAGACCGACAGGGCAGTAATTTAAGAAAATGCACTTAGTAACAACAATAATTTAACCTCCAGACTTTACATTAAGTATTTAGCTACTTCAGTTTCATTACTAAACTTTAAATAGTCTAGAATTTCTATAAAAGGTTTCAAATTAAAATTTCATTCTTCTAGACGTCAGAGTGTCGTCTAACCAATTAATTACAGTGCTCTCTAAAAATATTCCCTTACAGAAAAAACGCAACTAAAAGAAAAAGTGAGTGTCTGAAACCATTTTTGTCTTGTTCAACCAAAGAGGAACTAAAATTAATTATTCACGAGAGAAAACTTAAGTAATTTAAGTGTAAGAACTTGCCACTAAAATAAACAAAGTGTGAGTTGGAGTTGAACCGGAAAAGGCTTTACTTTATTAGTTTTCCTGCATTATACACTTGTATAATAGGCGAGACGACGAAAAAAAAGTAATTAGTCCGTCATTGAGATTATTAAAAAAATTTGGACACGTATTTTTTCTTTTTTCTCGTAAACGAAAAATGACGACGATACAGTGCGTTGAAGTTGTGCGTGACGTCACGATCAGATACAATTTTTGCATTACGGTGGCGTCAAAAGCCTCCACTATGCCCCCACTCCAGAACTTTGTTGCTCTTTATCTTTGTATTTTTTATTATTTTGATGAAGCAAAAAATACGTGTCCCGTATTTTTGGCCGATCTACAAGACGGACTAAACAGAATGCCACTTTTTTATGTTGTCGTCATCCCTATGCCTGTATAAACTGCATATTGTCTGTAAAAGAGTCTGTCATTTTTTTAAAGAATTTGGCAATTTGCGCTTCGTACTTTTAGCAATAGAGGGGAAGGGAGAGCACTTTTGGATAAATAATTGGGACAACTCACACATGTCATCTGATCCCGAACTAATCAGAGCTTGTACTATGGTACACAACAGATAACTGATATATATAGGTACCTCCATACTTATATGATTTACAAATACATACATAAAAATATTATATTTAGATCAATAATACCCAAAAACTGAACAAACAAAAACTTCAAACAGCCAGTGAAGTAAACGAAGAAACTTTCTGGAAATAACAAATGAAACCAGCTCTATAAAAAAATAACATTAATAATAAAAAATGAAATACGTATATATGAGTACTTAGTAATAAAAATATGTGTGTGTTGATTAAGTTATGTGTAGTAAATGTGGTGGATGTTTGTGTAATATACTGAGAATCATAATACAGCCAATGTTACTCAGGGATAATGTAGCTTTCTAATGAAAAAGGATTTTTTGAAATCGGTCCAGTAGTTTTTGAGTTTATTTGTTACATACAAAAATACAAATATTTCCTCTTTATAATATTAGTATAGATATAAGCTACCAAGGCCACAAATCGTACCTGATATTAGCAGCTTCATTGACATACTGCCCCCAGCCCACGAGCGGCGGTGTTGTGAGTGCCAGGGAATAGGTCCATATGAACACTATTGACATGATGGCGCCTTTCGAGCTCAGGTGCCGTGAGTTCAGCGGCCTCGTCACCATCATGTACCGCTCGAAGGATATCACTGTGAGCGTAGTTATTGATGTTATTCCTGTAACAAAGATGATTTTGTGAAATAAAGTTGATGAAATAATGAGAAAATTGTTTTAGACAGTTTTTTTCTGGTTAATGGTGGTGATTCTGTTGAGCGCACAATAAACAAAATTTTAACGTGAAGTACATCTTTCTCATTTCATTTATTTAAGAAAAAGATAGGAGACAAGATATTAGTTAAGTCCTGTCAAGATACTCCATAGATAATTTTAGTCGCGATTAACACCGCACCGCATTAGCGTGGTCACCAACAACACGTTAATATACTTTAGACGCTGGCTTATTTGGCTGTAATAAACTGATACCTCTTGTTATATTGTATAAAGAGAAATTGCACTTAAATTAAATTTATTTTTGTTTGTGAACAAGAGAATCAGCTTTACTGTCTAACCTATATGAGCTATTCTTGTATATAATTTGAATCTCGGAAATGTTTTCAACTATTTTCATTATGCAGAGGGTTTCGAGTCGATAAATCAATCTAGCTTAGCTAAGTTCTACTTTAAGAAAACGTGAAATAAAAAAATACCAAGTGAAAGTTCGGTCTCCCTATACTTTTATTTAACCTTCCAACGATCAACCGACAGCCGGCTGTTGAGCTGCTATTGTCGTTCTATTGTGACTCAAATCAAGTGTGTCCGAAGGATTAAATGTTAAATTAAAATTAGAACACAATTATTTTATGGATATAATTTAAATGATCAACAAAAAAATCTTTTTGGCTACCAAAATGGATTAATGGTCACCAAATTGTGTTAGGTTAGGTTAGGTTAGAACTGTGACCACACAACGCCAGATCTACTAGTGATTCATATAAAGTTTCAGTTTTCAGTCAAATTCATATAAAAACCAAAATGGATTTAGTTCATAATATTTTAAGAAGCGTTATTTGGTGACCATTTATCCACTTTGGTAACTGTTTACACAAGCCTTATTTTATTTGCTGATGACAGTGATCATAAGGGTGAATTTCGCGTGGCAGTAAAAATGACAGCTGTCAGATTGACATTTGCTGTGACATTTCGCCTGACCACAGATTAGAACATTAGTACATAATCATATATCAATATCACGTTTAGTAATTATGCAAATGGAACCACGGTAACTACGATATACTAGTGTTGATTCTATATACTGTTCAGTGTAATTTAATTGGTTTATGCAAACCTTACTCTGGTCCTTACACTGTGTTTTAACAAAATGAAGAATTTTAATACTTTATTGCACTGTGTTTTGAAACCCGCACGCAATATGAGTGTGTCTGTCTATCTGTGGCATAGCTCTAATACCGATGAACCGATTTGGATGAGTGTACTACGTGAGCTCGACAAATGGATGGGCGTTTAACGCTTGTGCGACAAAACTGTACAGCGACTCACCATAGTTCGAATGCACACTAGTGCGACACACTGAAGATCGACATTACGCTAGTACGACATGAAGACACATTCGTATTCGATACTAGCTTTTGGCCACATGAATGTCGAACTTCTATACACTATTTTAACCCTTTAGGGGTTAAATTAAAAATTCTTAGTGACTATTTACTCTTCACAAAGAATAAACCCTCCAAGTTTCATGTCTCTAGTTAGTTAAATAACAACAAACGGTGATATCAGTCAGTGAGTTTTTTAAAGTGACTTCAAATGACTTCATGAGGGAGTGTCAGACTTTTACTGACTAAAACCCACTCATGTTCCTTCGGTTGCCCTTTATTATTGTAACGATTAGAATCATTCCGCAACCCCGGCACGTGCTAGAGGGCCCCGTCACGTGCTGACTGCTATTTGAGTCGCGTGTGGAGTCTTTATCGGGCGGCGAGCTTCCCATCGCTCGCCGTCCACAGTTCCGCGCCTACGGCGGCCGGTAGTCGACTTGCGACGTTCGACGCCTATGCCTGGGTCTCTGTCCGCGCCGTGAGGCTGGACGCTGCCTTACCCGCCCCGCCGCCTCCTTCTCCAGCATGACTGCTTCGCGAAAATGACGAACGACGGCTTCCCATTCAGTTTCGCCACGGAGCATGGCCTAAACCAGCACCAGGTGCGAGAGGTCAGCCCCGCCGATCGCGTCTGCAAGGGCACGGCGGTGGTCCGTCCAAACGGGCATATCTCCACCGTGTCACTCAGGCGTCGCTTACGCCAGAATCCGACACATTAACCTTGCGAACTGACCGTATCCGGTGAGGACCTGTGTCAGGCGATAAGTGAGAGCGCCGAGGCGTCTCTCCAGCCACTTAAACCTAATATTTTTCGAAAACACACTATGTGTGTGTTTTTTTTACTACAACTACTACAACTACACATTTTGGCGATTCATTTTTTATTATTTAGATGAAGATAATGCTTTCTTATATCTACAGACGGCAGTGTCGCCTAATCGTTTCACTTAGCATAATCACTTGGGCAGTGTCAAACTACTGTAACACTACACCAACGTACTGTCGAATCAGAGTACTGTTGTACTACCGTAGTGTCGCACTACCGTAGTGTCGATCTACTGTCGCGAAATCGTTTGTCACACTTGCGTGATGTCGATATTCAGTGTGTCGCACTAGCGTGCATTCGAACTATGGTGAGTCGCTGTACAGTTTTGTCGCACAAGCGTTAAACGCCCATCCATTTGTCGAGCTCACGTAGTACACTCGATTTGGATCCAGATTTTTATTTGATGCAGGTTATTTAACATTTGTTCTTACACAAGTTTCGTCAAAATCGGTTCAGTCGTTTCAAAGTTATTAACTATTTTGTTAGCTGCAGTCGCGATCGAACTTCGGGGTGAGGATTTGTCAAATTTTCAATTTCCACTTGTTATAACTTTATATTTATTTATTTATTTAATTCTTAGTACGTAGTGTACAGGCGGACTTAATGCCTTAACAATTAATTTATTGTTATTGAGCGCTACAAAAATAAACCAAACCAATTTCTTTTCAAAATATCAGCCACAGCACTAATTCGGTAATCATTTCAACATTTATATTTTTAACAAATGTCCTTGAATTTTCCTTCCCACAATAATTTGTCTTATCAAAAAGAAACAGGGAAAAGAGGGTTTTTCTTGAGGAAATCCCTTGTGATATTAATTTGTATTTTTATGTTACGATTGTGTCATAATCACATTATTTATGGTAAGAACAAGAAAACACAAGTTCTTTTCGTAAAAAGAAAAGCAAGTATTTTTAAAGTTTGCTAGATTTATGTATTTACATTTGATTTTATACAATAACCAGCTATTCGCCGCGGTATCACCCTGGACTACTTGAATGAGCTGATCAAAATAAAAATACATAAACAGTGCAAACATTTATCAGTAATCGATTAGCTCAACTAAATCTTTAAGGAGTTTAACGTTTAATATGAGGTCTGAGGGCAAGTTACAGTATATGAAGAGTAACGTAACTTCAGTAGATTCACAAATACTTTAGTATACGAACCGATACAAATCAATATTGGATTTAAAATTATAAGAGCGGTTTTTTTAGGGACAACTCCCTCACGGCCTTTTGAACTCAAACTTGGCAAACTAGCAAACCTTTGTTACTATGGTAAACAGACAACTGATATATAATTATGGCTACAAACATAATTTAGACAAACCACACCTAGACCCAGAACAAACAATCATGCTTTATGTTATCACACAAAGTTTGTCCTGAGTGGGAAATGTGGGAATCCACGATCTCCGCTTAGCAGTGATGGTTGCTAACCATTAGACTACTAGAACATTTATCATAAAAATATTTCAATGAGTGCAGTGTTTAAAATTAATCATAAAAGTCTTTATAATTAGGACTCAAAGACTCAAGATCTTATAAACTCTAAAATACCTCTTACTATAACTGTATTTCATCTATTTATAGCCCATAATCCAACGGTTACAAACAAGTTGAAAATAAAATAGTGAAAACTTATTCTCTATTTTAATCATCTCCTAATCCACAAAGCTTGTAAAGGATCTAAAATAAGGATTCCTTAATCCAGAGGAATAAATTATTAAAGTTTAATCTGGAGTACAATGTTAGCGGGGAATTAATTTTGAGTCTACATTTTCTAAAATGAAATAAGTACATGTTTTAAAGTGAAGATAAAAGTTCGCAACTGAAGTCGAACAAATTCTAGTCACGACGTTACCTCAGAAATAATCGATGTCAAAAACTTATCAAAAACTAGCTTTTGCCCGTGACTTCGTCTGCGTGGATTAATAGTTCCCGTTCCCGGGGGTTTTCCGGGATGAAAACTATCCCATGTCCTTTTTCGGGTTCCACACTATATCTGTACCAAATTTCATTCAAATTGGTTTAGTGGTTTAGGCGTGAAGAAGAGATAGACAGACAGAGTTACTTTCGCCTTTATAATATTAGTACGGTAATATGACGTATTTTTTATTGGATTAGATTTTTTTTATCAAACAATCTCACCACACTATTCTCAAACACTGCTCCTAAAAGCCAGAATTAAGTAAATGTGCCGTCCGCCAGAAAAACGCCGAGCAAAAAGCTCCATGGGACCCAGGACGATAGTTATCAGAAAAAAAACGAAGGTGTAAAAATAACACAGACTAAACGATCATGCTCGTCACACAAAAAATTATCCTGGGAATCAATATGACCTCCCGCTTTAGCAGTCTACACTACTTTACCTGACTTGAAATTGGAACCGTTGATGCCATACTCAGATGTTGAGACCAAAAGACTGAATTTTTTTTAATCGTTTAATTTTCATATTTCCTATAGGTAAAGCAATATTGCAGAAAGAAAATTTTCAACTTCAGTTGTTTTTATGATAAAATACGAGTAATATTCTTGAAACTAAGATGAATTGCAAATGTAGTTCTTATTCAAGAGAACAATAAGGTCGACGACAGCGTGTTCTTTTACTACGGTTCAAGTGAAATGATTTCGCAATAATTATGCTGCCAGCGTAATTCTGTATTTAAGCTCACAATCAACGAAAATTTATTCTGGAATAAAATTGAAATTGTTGAGGAAATTACGTCCAAAGTCGAGTCTTTTGTAGTGTGTAACAAGTGCAAATTAAATAAAAAAACGCCCCCGAAGTTATTAAAATTGCGGCTGCAGCTAACAAAAAAGCTGATTATTTCGTAGAACTGATTTTAATTAAACATTTCCAAGAAACCTTGCTAGATAACCTACTCGTACTTTTAAAAATAAAAAATAGAAACCGCATCCAAATCGTTTTATCCGTCTAAGGGCTACGGTCTACGATGCCACAGTCAGACAAACAGATATACAGCGCACAGAAACACACGCATAGGGGCAAAAAAATAAGACCCCTCTTTTTGCGTCGGGAGTTTCAAATAAATATAGAAAAAATATTGGGTATTGGGTGGGAAGTCGTCGTGATGGCCTAGTGGTTAAGGCACCCGCCTCTCATGCAAGTGGTTGTGGGTTCGAATCCGGGCAAGTACCAATGTGACTTTTTCAATTCATATGCACTTTCTAAAGATTGTCTTAGACATCGCAGACATCGGTGAAGGAAAACATCGTGAGGAAACCTAGACTTGTAGTGAATATAAGTCTGAAATCGCCAACCCGTCTTGAGCAAGCGTGGTGATCAATGCTCATGCCTTCTCTGTATGAGAAGAGGCCTTTGCCCTGCAGTGGGACAGTTATAGGCTAGTATTATTATTATTGGGTAATACTGTAATTCAATACCCCCTCGGTTAAGCTGACTGTCAATGTTAACCGGGATCAGATTTATGTGCTTTCCGAGGCGCATGACAATGATAAAAAAAACTATATTAACATATACATATCTGCAACCTAACACAATGATGTCTTATTAACCTTTCGATGACCAAGCGACAGCCGGTGATTGTCTTTCAATTGTGTCTTGAATCACGTGTGTTCGAAGATATTCATTCAATGACAATTCACGACATTTTGCCAAAAAAGTTGGTTTATTACTAGTAGAACTTCTTTATTTTGCTTTTCTTCAGAAAAAAAACTATATTTGGAGTAAATACTTTAGTAGCTTTTAGAATTCCCAGACTTTCAGAAATTGATTTTGCCATCTTAGATTTAGAGGAATACTAGTGGAGATTCCATTAGTTTCTTAATGTACCTATATAGATTTTTTTTAATTTTTTTTGTATGGTTCATGGTTTGAACATTATTAGTTCATCCAATATAACACGACATCGATGGCCATTTTATGCCTTAAGGCGACGGTTTTTATGTAGTTAGAACCCATCCATAAATACAACTCAATGACAATTACTTGTCAATATCTGACGTTTATGTGCCACAACGTCTTTACTGAATACAAATTGCAACAAAAAATTATAGATGAAAAAGCAATGCACGACAATATAAAAGAATCGATATTACTCCATCGATATATCAATGATCGTAGGCAGCTGTACCTGCAAGATACGATTCCTTGTGTTGGTCGTCAACACGAGTGACCTTATCAACGAAAGGTCAACAATCACCACGACTAAAAACCATGCTTTGTTAGCACCAGTTGCTATATTCACTACCTACATTATGATTGGGAACCACATAATCTGCGGAAGGCAAGACAAACCGACTTCTAAGTTCCTTCAAGCGTACTCTCTTGTAGCGTGCTCAATACTGCAAGGGGCATTATCTTTGTCTGTGTTTGAAGAGCTAAAGAAAACTGGAAAGGCCAGTACTGCGCTCACTTTAAACGCTATTCTCCCAATCTTCATTATGTTACTGCTAACGGCAGATCTAGTGATCGTTTTGCTTTCGGATCGAGGGCCCTTGATGCTTCCTTCTCCGACGATGTTAAGGCAAGATGTTTAGTTTGGCGTTTGAGTGACCTGTTTTATTGTTTTCGTCAATGGTTTTCGTGTTATAAGTATTGTTTGCTGGCAGTGTATTTTATAGTTTTAATCTATTAAATTGTTTTTATTGGTTCGTAGTCAAAGGGTTGCTGTTTCTGTTCTTTTAATTACGCAAGAGATTTACTTTTCATTTTTGTTGCCGCCATAGGAATGTAGAAATATCTAAATAAATGGAAGGATGAAATTATTATATTTCATCCTTCTATGTATTAACTGACATGTAATTTAATTAAACATAAGAAAAACAATAAAGCACGGTCTTCCATAATTAGGTTCATTATGTGGCGACATATTTGTTACGAAAATAAACATTACAGGAATCGGGGAGCTGTGAGTGTGTGTGTGAGTGTTTAAAAATATATACAGGTAAAGATACTAAATATTAGTGAACGATATGACACGAATTTAATTATCAAAGTAATATCCACATGGTCCTATAACGAACGCTTGTCTTTGTCATACAAGTGTAATTAATTAGCTTACTACATTCATTCCTAGTAATCAAATTCTATTAATTTAAATGGTTTTACGTTTGTATAAACTGAAAACATGAAAATGGGTGAGTATTTTCCTATAGAAAGAAAACACCTGATTCATACATTTTGTCGAGTGAGAAGTGAGACCATTAATGTAATATAAACGAACTGTTTTATATTCTAAAAGGTGTTGAAAGTTTGCACATAAATTGAACGCATATGGAATGGGCGTACAGGCAAATGTTGCCAAAATAATTTTCGATTAATCACACAGTTAAATAGTTTTATCACCGTGGTCGCCGACGCGTTTGAGAATGTGTTTTTACCCAAAAAGCCGTGTTGTGATCTTATTAGGATATACTCCTTTCTTACATGTAATAAATATGTAGTGAAGTCAAAGCTGTACATTGAATATTAAAAAAAGGAAAATTGCTACGAAGTCCAAGAACGAAATTATAGTCTTTTTTATTTTTGCTTTTTTTTCTCTTTATATATATTCCAGTTTCGCGCAAAACCTACTTAACAGAATTAAAAAATATCCAATTTATTAGAAGCATTACTATTAATACGCAAGCACGTCCATTATTCTTGGACAGTTTTGGCGCGAGGCTGTTATAATAATCCAGTCATTTTAAATTTAATCTACGGAAAAAATCCTTTTTTTTTTATCTTTATTTTAAGGGACTTTTGAACACAGAAAAAATCCTAGTGAGCTGAATTTTGTATACAAGAAACATTGCGGCGTTGTCACGAAGATGTGATAAATCGACATTGATATCGTGCCGGCTAAAAAGTGATAAAAAGGTCACGAAAATCAGTTTTTTGAAAATATCTCACAACCTCAACTCAACAACAACCTTCTAAACTCAGAGGTCAATAGAGTTCATTATAACATGGTTTATTGAGAAATTATTTTCAAAAATGCCCCATATATTTTTCCGTACAATTAACCGTTTTCGTAGTAGAGCGTTTAGTAAGCGACTATATGTATGTATATGTTACGGCTAATACCCGAAGTGCGGCTACACCTAGTTTTAGCCGGTTAGAACTAGGTGTAGCCACTTACTCTTGGTTAAACCTAGTACGAGCCGATTGTTTTCGGGTAAAACTAGGTCTAGCCTTCATCATGCCGGCTACAACTAGGTCCAGCCATTCCCTGTTGGATAAAACTAGGTCTATCCGATATCATTCCGGCTAGAACTAGGTCCAGACAATCCCTGTTGGATAAAACTTAGATGCGTGTCCCGCCAAGCCTTCCGCCCCGCGTCACACTCATGACTCACAGCATCTGCAGCAGCGGCGCGGGGTGGAGGGCATAGCGAGGCACGCGCCTCTGCAGGTTGTGAGTGCCAGGTGCTGCTGATCTACTGCAGGTCTACTAGCGAGTGTGACTCACAGCGTCTGCAGCAGCAGCGCGTGTCTTAAAACCAAATGTGGCAACAAAAAGTGCCTCTGCAAAGCTGCTGGTATTTTGTGCAACTCATAATGTCACTCAAGTTTAAGTTGTTCTAATAAATAGTTTATGTTACTTTATAAAAGTGTGATTTATAATTATAATAATACCAGCCTATTACTGTCCCACTGCAGGGCAAAGGCCTCTTCTCATACAGAGAAGGCACGAGCATAGATCACCACGCTTGCTCAATGCGGGTTGGCGATTTCGGACTCATATTAAGTACAAGTCCAGGTTTCCTCACGATGTTTTCCTTTACCGACGTCTGTGATGTCTAAGATAAACTTTTAGAAAGTACATATGAATTGAAAAAGTCACATTGGTACTTGCCCGGATTCGAACCCACAACCTCTTGCATGAGAGGCGGGCGCCTTAACCACTAGGCCATCACGACATAATTAAAAATTTAATATGCAACTACTTATTGTCTGTTGTTAAAAAAATGTTCCTGATTGTTCCTATTATATTAAAAAACGTACTCCTAATAATTTGTGTTAATTATTACAATGTGATTTATAAGAATAAAAAAAATCTCTACGTTTCTTTTTATTGGATGTTTTTTTAATATCAAAAAAATCTCTGCCGATAGCATGCCAGCTACAACTATGTACAGCCAATCCCTGTTAGATTAAACTAAGACACGCGCTTGTGCTGCAGACGCTGTGAGTCACACTCACTAGTAGACCTCTGGCACTCACAACCTGCAGAGGCGCGTACCTCGCTATGCCCTCCACCCCGCGCCGCTGCTGCAGATGCTGTGAGTCATGAGTGTGACGCGGGGCGGAAGGCTTGGCGGGACACGCATCTAAGTTTTATCCAACAGGGATTGTTTGGACCTAGTTCTAGCCGGAATGATATCGGATAGACCTAGTTTTATCCAACAGGGAATGGCTGGACCTAGTTGTAGCCGGCATGATGAAGGCTAGACCTAGTTTAACCCGAAAACAATCGGCTCGTACTAGGTTTAACCAAGAGTAAGTGGCTACACCTAGTTCTAACCGGCTAAAACTAGGTGTAGCCGCACTTCGGGTATTAGCCGTAACATATATAATGACGATCCATGCACTCGTTTCTTGAACACCAGGTAGTCAAGAAATGAAGAGTAGGTAATAAGAGGTTTTAATGAAGGAATTGAAATGGACTATATGACTAGACAATAAATAATATTTATGACTAGCTGTTCCCAGGAACAGCTAGTCATAACTGCTAGGCTAGACTATAACTGTAACGCGTGTGAAACTGCCAGCAATTTCACCCGCGTTACAGTTATAGCCTATGTTACTCAGGGATAATGTAATGTGATTCTAATGAAACAAGAATTTTTAAAATCGGTCTAGTAGTATTTGAGTTTATTCGTTACATACATAAATACAGATCTTTCCTCTTTGTAATATTATTATAGTAATAAAATACAGATTTGACATAATTATCATCTTCTAAATAAACCATCATAAGACAAACGACTATTCAAAAAGATATTTCAAGTACTTTTACTAACATGGCAGAGAGTGTAAAAGAATTCCCGAAACTTATCTCCGCCTTGAACTTATTTTTAACCCTGTAACAACAAATTGGAAGACAGAGTTTCTCTCAATGGCATTGTATGTCGATCAATCACCGTCAGTCACTTCACATCCATTAGAGGGTACATTCTGTGACAGCTAGACAGAGTGGCTATTGACAGGCAGGATCAGGGCATGTACAGTGAGCAAAGTAGACAAGTATGCAGGGCTGTCAGATATAGCTTATGTTTCTGGGATATCGATGGATGTGTGCAAATAAAATTTAAATTATAATAGGGGATGGAAGTATCGACATTTAAGTTGAAGATGCCGTGGGCGAAAGCTAATTACTTCTATAATTTATTAATATATTCATAATATACATATTCCAATAAACATACATTCGAACACAGGACAAAATCAGGCTTATCACAGTCAGGGTCACTAACCAGGCAATTATAAAACATCAGGATATGAAAATATGATTATTATATCTTAGGACCCTGAATACTTATCTTCACCCGCCAAATCGTCCAAGACGACTCATATATGGGCTAGACAGTTTATAATTATTTATCATCATCAGCCGAAAGACGTCCACTGCTGGATAAATGTCTCCCCCAAAGATCTCTGTGCCACCCGCATCCAACAGGACCCGGCGACCTTGACGAGATCATCGGTCCATTTTGCGGGAGGCCCACGCTGCGTTTGTTAATTAACTTTTTTATAATTAATTGCCTGCATCTATTTCTGGTGCCGCGACCATAGGCAGCTTCAAATCTCGTTTGAAGAATGCTGACCGAGCAAGTTTTTTATTCTTTTGGCAAATTTCATTTAAATTAAGTTTGACGTGAATTTGGTCTGGAAATTGTTGTGACTTTTCTTGTGATTTATTTTACCTTTTGATTTGACGTTTATTTTATTTGTTGTCTTGTATTTACTTTTTTTTTTTTGTTTGACTTTTTTGATTATCTGACATTGATTACTTTTTTGTTAAATATAATGTAACATGCTGTATGATTAGTACGAATGCCTTAACAATAAATTATTATTTCTACTTTTATGACTATATGACTATCTATCATATATATCTTTCTTAATATATATAAATCTCGTGTCACAATGTTTGCCCTCAATGGACTCCTAAACCACTTAACCGATTATAATAAAATTCGCACACCATGTGCAGTTCGATCCAACTTGAGAGATAGGATAGGTAGTTTAAATCTTTATATATATAATTCTGCTGTGCGGGTGTATGTCATTGAACTCCTCCATAGAACGCACGAACCGATTTCCACGGTTTTGCATTCGTTGGAAAGGTTTGTTCCCGTTGTCCCCGTGAGGTTTATAGTAGGTAGGTAGGTAGTATGTCAATTCGAATTCAATATTCATAGTTGACAGGACAACGTCTGTCGGGTCAGCTAGTATATATATATGACTATCTATTTTGCTGACTATACCCACGTGATATCGGAAAAATTATAGTGAAGTTTAGAGACACGCGAGATTTTAAAGGTTATTATAGTTGCTACGAAATCGTAGCCAAGGTCTACATCGGCGTAGCAAAAGTCTACGACGGCGTAGCAACACTGTTGTTGAGTATAATATTACAAAGCGACGAAATTATTTACCAATCAACGATTGGATCATTTTTCTTAATGTTAGTTACAATGAAATTTTTTTAATCTTTCATTAAAAATAACTGGATTACATTAATATTTATACCCACTTAATTTTTACGTAATGAATAGGTATAAAATTTAGTAAAAAAATAAGTACCTACAGAATACATTTTATTTTTCGATTTGCTAATCTAGCTGTACCCCGTTGTTTTAACCGCGTTTTGTTAAGTTTTTGATTACGAGCGTATTTGACTATTTTGAGCGTGATATTATTATAGCCAATGTTGTTCTGACGCGCAAGCTATATTAATGTAAAGTTTCATCAAAATCCTTCAGACACATTTTTTTTTATCCTTGGACAACTCACACACAGGTATCTGATCCCAAGCTAAGCAGAGCTTGTGTTATGGTAACCAAACAACTGATAAACATACTTATATAATTTATAAATACATACATATTATAGGTAAATTACACCCAGACACAGAAAAAACAATAATGATCAACACACAAAGTTGTCCTGGGTGGGAATCGAACCCTCGACCTCCGGCTTAGCAGTCAGGGTCTCTAACCACTTAATCAACAAGCCCGTACATATAGATCCACACAAATTTAAAGTAAGTATAACAGTACATAATAATATGTTATGTCAGAACATTTCGGCTGAAGCACATTAAGATCAACAGCCTAAGTAGAACCAATTCGTCTTAAGCGATTCAGGAAATACCACTTTATAATATTAAAAAGAAAGAATTTTCTCGATTTGGCTTTGTCGTACTGGGAAGAAAAATAACAAGAAATAAAATTAGTAATAGATAAAGTTATATCCATACTAATATTATAAATGGGAAAGTGTGTCTGTCTGTCTGTCTGTATGTTTGTCATTCTTTCACGGTAAAAGGGAGCGACGGATTGACGTGATTTTTTAAGTGGAGATAGTTGAAGGGATGGAGAGTAACATAGGCTACTTTTTCTAACGTGTCTCTTTCTAACGCGAGCGAAGCCGCGGGCAGAAGCTAGTTTATTATATAACTGTGTACCTAAATTCTTTATAATAAACATTGCATTTCTAGTTTCAACAGTATACCCAGGTCAGATACGCAAAATTATTCAAAAAAGTCGTATGAACTGGGATCGAAAACAGAATCTTACGGCAATATGTAAGGGGTGGCGGAATAGTTATAATAGTTACCGTGACCCCGAAACATAAAGGGCAACCGAAGGAACATGAGTGGGTTTTAGTCAGTTAAAGTCTGACACACCCTCCCCTCCCGCCCAGGACGAGAAAAGTCATTTGATGATTTCCCACTCACAAAAAAACGGCATTATGTAAGAAATAATAAATATTTATGATCATTATACGTGGTTCAAAAAACAATTGAAAATGAATTTGTTACATGCTATTGTTTTTTTAACTACCACGAGTAGCCAAGTTAGCTCCTAACTGACTAGATATAAAAAGTAATATTGAAACAAAACCAGAGGTCCTCGTCCTTTCAAGTACAGACAATAAAAAAATAATCATAATATTCAAGTACGGGCGTTTATAGACTGCTCTATCATTATCATGAAATAAAAGAGAGAAGAAAGAAAGAAGAAAAAACAGTTTATTCGCATATAGTGATAGTAAAAATATTAAAACGTAGGTAGCGTCACTACCGCGCAAAACGGCTCCACGCTGCACGTGTCCACGACGGCGCGGCGCTGGTTTTCAGCGCTGGCCAGCTTAGACACTAGGCTCGCGAAGTCGCGAACAGAGCATCAATGTGCACGACAAATTCTTTTATTGCATGTTACATTTCATATTACACCTCGTAAGGCTAACCACGCTTTAACGAATCAAGCAGCACACCCTAGCCGGTCAGGGAATGTGCCAATAACAATTTAGGTAAAGCTGCCTCAACAGACAGTAATTATGCAATGCCTAACTCTATCTTAACTAGTTTCACGAACCGGCACAATGTAACTTCACAAGGAATTGGTAGTTCAGCAGAATGCTGTGCTTTAGACTGTCTGTTTACAGGAACAAGGCAGCGGAACGATGAGCTAGTCAAAAATCCACCAATAGAATTACATCAAATCCCCGCTCGCGAGATTCTATTGGTGGATTATAGACTTCGCTCTGCTGCATCGCTCCGCTCCTATGGATAGGCAGTCTTGGAGGACCACAACATTAGCGTCCGTAAACGCGCAGACAAAGAAAAAAAAAATTGATTTGCGCAAATCTCAGGCACTGTTAGTTTGAATTTTAGGAGGCTTTTAGTGTCGGATACCCTACCTATCACGAAAGGCCACGGACTTTATAAAATCACGCCACGGAAGTAAACCAGTAACTAAAATTGCAATGAAACCGCGAGGCACAAGTAGCGCAAAACAAATGTAATAAAGTCTCGCAAAAAATACAATACAAACAAAAATTACGGTTCTAAAAGTTAATAATTGCTAGAATAAAAGAAAGAATTTAAAATCTTTTCATCAACTCTTTATAGAATGATTTAGTTAATATTATATTATACGAGCTAGAAGAAATTCTAAGAAAACTGTTTTAGTAATTTAAGTTGTTTTAACTTTCAGTCGTTTATGTAATTTATTCCTGAAAAGGTCAGAGGATTTTTTTAATCATGGTTGGACTAGTTTTTAAGTAACGAAGTGAGATAAATTGCCTTGAACGCAGTCTAAGATTAGGCAGCTACGTAATTCAGATAAATATTTAGGCATGAGTTATTGAAAAACAAATGCCCGAAGTTTTTCACCAGCGTTTCTTTTTATTGCTCCAATATAATGGTTTATTCAAGAAACACTAATGCCCTTACTAATAATCACTGTGTAAAGTTATGCAATGAATAAAGCCTGTGTAACCATACATTTTTTGACGTATAAACGTTATTAGTAAGGCGCTAAATATATTGCTTTACATAAACTTTCTGCAAAACTGCAGCGCAGTTTGTCGGCAGTGTTCTCATTATCTTCTTGATTGACATAATTACTAGGTTCAGGACATAATTAATAGGTAATCGTTGCAGGACCAACAAATTACGTATTTACATTAAAACTATACGTGTTTATTAATAAAAACAACATACTAGATATGCAGTAATAGACAGATATGCAGCGCCTGTCCAAGGGCTGTGTCACATACTAACTAGGTTACGGAGGTCTATTAGGCAGTCGCACGTAACACTAAACACTGGTATCTAGCTATATCTGGTTAGGCTGGAAACCGACCTCAACGTAATTAAATAAATTAATAAAATAAATAAATATCTTCGGACAGTTCACACACGGGATTTTGATCAAAGCTCTAGATAGCGGCTACAGCTTCATGAGTACAACTATGTGTTTATCGGTCCATAATTACCAATCACCGAAATCCAGATCCCATTTCCATAACATCTTTTTTTTATCAACTACGAGCATGAACGTCAGCACAGCCTTTGTGACGTCATCACTATCACAAACTCAAACTCAAATAATTTATTTCTAATAGACCATTTAAAAGGCTCTTTAGAACGTAAAAAAAAACGAAAATGTATCCAGTTTAATCTAAAAATGAATCACGGTTTAGGTGTATGAAGATCAGAGAGTTGGGTTTCTCATTTTCCTTTGAAAAGAGAGGATCGTCCGACCAGATGGATGTCTGATGCGCTACAATGGCGGAGCAATTCCGTTGAGCACCTATCTTTTGGACACCTATGCATTGAGCACCAAAGATATTAAATATTTTAATTTGTGAATATTGGAGCTCAAAAAATAAGTGATCAAACGGGCGGCCCGGGAGTCAGCACAGGAAGAAGCCCAACAGGGCCACGCCTGCCGGGGTTGCGGAATGTTTATAACATTTACCCAGACCCTGGAACATAAAGGGCAATCGAAGGAACAAAAGGAAGAAAGGAAGGAGGTTTTAGTCAGTAAGAGTCTGACACGCCCTCCCGCCGCACCCAGGACGGAAGCAGTCATTGGATGATTTCCCACTCACCAAAAAAAAAAAAGCTTGTTGTCGAGATTTTGTATAATTACTTGCTAATGTCGCGCACGCGTCATAGGATATTATGTCATTTGAAGTTCACATGTGACAATCATCCATCATTGGTCCACAGAATTATAAAACTCACCTAATAAAGCCATAAAGAAGCCGTAGAGAACACACATGGTCTTCCCGAAGATCCAGCGATGGAACAGCGCTGAGATGAGCGTGAAGGGGTTGCCCAGGACCGACACGGAGAAATCTGAGCACACCAGGTTGAATAGGATTATGTTGAGCGGTGTCCATAACTGCAACAAAAAAAAAACGTATTTTTTAGGGGCTTTAAAAATTATTAATTTTGTCCATTTAACATTTTTCCATTGGATATTTTGTCCCTTGCTCATTTTGTTTATTGGATATTTTACAGTTGAACAATAGAATACCCAATTAAGAACAGCCTATTTTTAATAACCTTTTGAAACGCTTTTTTAATGCTATGACATAATAATACATACTATTACTAATAATCAAAATGAAAATATTGTTGTTTTACAAATTAGGACTAGTTATTAAGGTCTCCGCATACTTATGGGATCAAAAAGGGATCGTAAGCGGATCGCCTCGAGCCGTTCAGAATGGTTTGTATGAAACTCCCTATTGCAATGCACACTAATCGGAATCGTAACGTAATCACCTCGCCTCGGAACAGGCTCCGAACTTGCAATTCCGGTGACGCCTAGCCGTATACGAGTTGACGTACAGGCGCTGCTAATACGTTTAAGTTACGTGCTCACGTTAGGTTGACGCCAGGGTTGACAGCGAGGCGAAAGGTGATACAGTTACGATCCCTTTCCGATCCCATGTGTGCTAAGAACTTTAACCTTAACTTGAATTGAACGAACGATTGAGTTTATCCAATTCTCAAAGATTAAAGTCTTCAGAATATTTTGGAGTTTGGACATTTTGACACCATTGGAAATTTTGTGAATTGAATGATATTGACGGGTATTAGTATCATGTATTTATTTACACTTCGTGCGCAAAGGTACAAAGCGGATTTAATACCTCAGGCATTCTCAACAAGTCAATCAAACGAGACAAGAAATTTCTTTCTTTCTTTCTGTCTTTTTTTCTTTCTTTCTTTGTTTCTTTCTTTCTATGTTACGATAAATTCGTTTGCCGTAGTGAATGTATTACTAGCCTTGGGATAAAAGTTGGGTAGTTTCCACCATTAACCAATAAATGTTAGACACAAAATCTAGAATTCCTCTATTAATTTCAGCCCAATAAATTCGGTTTATTTTTAAATTGCTATAAAATTTGATTTATAGTTGCTTTGAAATCAATAAATAGATAGTCTACTGAGTTGTTATTTTAGTGACGTCATAGTTGCCGCTGCCATACAAAATCTATTGGAGAATTGCGTTTTGACAGCTCATAAAAAGTACGTCAATTGATAGTGGTGGAAACTACCGTATTGCAGACCAGTTCTAGTTTACACAGAAAACAGGACCTTTCACAAACCCCGCCAGTCTCGTGCTAAACCGTCAGTGGCCGTCTAAGAAACGTGGCGACAAAACGTGATTGCAAAATGTAACGTGACCATCTCTTTATACGGTTTGTTTTCGTACCATTCATACTTCTTAAGCTAATTTAAACTTCAAAGGTATTAATGAACGCCTGTTTAAGGAGTATTTTAGTGACTGCTTACACGTGTAGGCGAGTTATTGTTATTGTTACTGTTCAATATTATTAGACGTGTAAACGGTGGGTTTATGCTCGGTTTCTTGGTAGCGGTGGGCTGTTGAATGGATGAGTTTGAAACCATACTATCCATTCTATAATAATACTATACAGGGTTATTGGTAAAACACCGACATCCTCTCAGGACTATGTTACTATCATCATAAACAACAACTTTTGTTCTATGATTTATTACAAAATGTTATGGCATGTTATGGCATTTACCAAAAACAAATCTTCAAGATTTCGTTGTCCTATCTAACACATTTCAACTCTGTATTGTGCCGTAACAACATACCTACGCTTGCCGCGCACTGTCTTCGTTTGCTGCGCAGACTTCGTCTTTAGAGTGTTCAATTTAAATATTTTTAATTTTGTATAAAAATGTAATGAACTAAAATATGATAATTTTTAAAATGTCGTAGAACAAAAGTTGTTGATTATGATGTTAGTAACATAGTCCTGAGAGGATGTCGGTGTTTTACCAATAACCCTGTAAATGCGAAAGTAACTCTGTCTGTCTGTCGGTCTGTCTGTCTCTTCTTCGCGCCTAAACCACTGAACCGATTTGAATGGGTACAGATATAGTGCGAGACCCGAGAAAGGACATAGGATAGTTTTCATCCTGGAAATCCTCCGGGAACGGGAACTACTGTTCCACGCGGACGAAGTGGCGGGCAAAAGCTAGTTTTGAAATAAATGTACTTTTTGTACAAAATGCTTAAAAAAACTGACGTCAGAAACAAAATAAAAATACTTAAAATTCGAAAGCCGGCCGGCGGATCATTCTGTTTGTTGTTTGCATTGCCACAGACTTACGAATTTTAAGTTATTTTTATTTGATTCTGGTTATTTTTTAACCGACTTCAAAAAAGGAGGAGGTTCTCAATTCGTCTGTATGTTTTTTTTTTTTTTTTTTGTTTTTTTTGTATGTTTGTTACGCGATATCTCCGTCAATTGTAAACGGATTTTGATGGTTTTTTTTTGTTTGATAAGTCATGATTCAGAGGTGGTCCCATATAAATTTTGTGGCGATCGGTTCAGTGCTTCTCGAAAAATTCACCAAGAACAAAAAAAATTGACGAAATATTCATAGACGATGTGCGCTTTTTCTTCAAGTTTCTATTGTCGTTTTATAAGATTGTAAGTAGTTAATACACAGTCAAACATTGGGAGTCGACACTAAAAAGTAATAAATAAAAACTTTTTTCAAAAAAATAATAACCGCTTTCAAAAACTAAAAACCCAAAAATAACTAAAATTTCGGAAGTCGGTGGCAACACAAATTGACTGGCAGAACAGAAGCCACCGACTTCCGAAATTTTAGTTATTTTTGGGTTTTTAGTTTTTGAAGGCGGTTATTATTTTTTTGAAAAAAGTTTTTTTTGTGTGTGCTTTTTATTTTTTTCCTTTTTAGTGCCAAACATTGTCTGAATGTATACCTAGTTCAAATCTAGTCTAGGATAACGCTTAACTGGTTCGAATGTGACTTTTTCAATAATTTCGTACATAATTACTTTTTAAGTTTATCGAGGGTCTCACTGACCAATGCGTCTATAGAAAGCGTGGTGACCAATGTTTTCGCCTTCAGTATATGATAGAAGAAGCCCGGTAGGGAGACATCAAGAGGCTGGCATTATTATTGTGAAATCATTTTCACGCGTAAAGCGAGAGAGATAACAGAAAACAATTTAAGTTAAGTTTACTCTAGCGCTCTTGGTCCTTTATATTTATAACAACCGTTATCAGGTAATAAACCAAAATGTTCCAAAATTATACCTTATAATAACATTTTTATTTCAGACCCTTCGTGCTAAAACCTCATTGGTAACTGCGCCTAAACGTATAATATTTTAAACACGGACGTGAGACGGACGTAATGTTAATTTAAATAGGCGAGACGATGAAAAAAAAGTAATAAGTCCGTCAGTAAGATTATTGAAAAATTTTGGACACGTATTTTTTATTTTTTCTCGTAAACGAAAAATGACGACGATACAGTGCGTTCGGCAGGCCCAGGCGGAGATGGCGGGACGAACTTGATAGTCACCTCAGGGATTGGCCCGAAACCGCTTTAGATAGGGATAAGTGGAAGGAGGAAGGGGAGGCCTTTGCCCTGCATTGGGACATAGACGGCTCTTAATAATAATAATAACAGTGCGTTGAAGTTGCGCGTGACGTCACGATTTGATACAGTTTTTGCAGGAAGGTGACGTCAAAAGCTCCGGAACTTTGTTACTCTTTATGTTTGTATTTTTTTGTTAATTTGATAAAGAAAAAAATATGTGTCCCGTATTTTTGGCCGATCTACAAGACGGACTTAACAGAATGCCATTTTTTTATGCTGTCGTCATCCCTATTGTAGCATTTCGCATTTTTCTCACATCCTTAGTAAAACGCAGCATATGAGGTTCTACAATTACAAAATTTGTTACAAAATGGTACCCTCACATACATACAACATTGTTCTCAAATTGAATATTATTTAGTACATTCTACAAGAAAGAATTAAAAAAAAACAGTTTCGTTCGTTCATCTTCATATTATGTCTGCTTGAATCGAGCAACTAACTACAACTTGCTGACTGACTGATTTCTTAAATTGTTTCTTCAATTGCCTGTAAACGCTTTATTTGAAATAAACGATTTTAGTTTCAGTTTGATGAGGTATTGTCTGTAACTAGGCATTTCTTATTCACTCACCTGTTAAAATTGAAGTAGAAATCTTCTCGAATCAGGGTACAAACATAAAGAACAGGTTACCGGTACAGGAGTATCGGTACGGGGCGGTACCGATCGATGCAGGTATAATTAATTTCCCCGTGTATTCTTATGCGCTTTATAAAGAAACAGCTTTATACATAGGAAGGTACCGACTGCCTGAACAGAGTCATCCAGGTTTAAGCATTTGCCCGTGTAGTGTGTCCTATTGTCGTCAAAATGGATGTGTATTGCGATGTTTTGATAGCATTGGTATTTGCTAAGCCACCTTTGTTTTTAGAATATACCAATGCTATATACTTGAATTATATTTTGTGGAAATACAATTGATAACACGATCCATATTTCTTTCTTTTACTATGAATATTAGAAACAGTGACTGTACTTTCTGACATTTATAATGTATACTGTCGAGGAGAAAAAAAACCGGTCAAGTGCGAGTTGGACTCGCGCAACGAGGGTTCCGTTAATTTGTATTTTTAGTGAAATAACTACAATATTACGGTTTTCGGAGTTTTTTCTTTGTTTGTGCTACATGACATTGCTTCTTGCCAAATTTCATGATTATTGGTCAATGTGAAGTACGGTGAGCTACACATCAAGCTATGCAAAACCAGTATAAGCTGAATTCTAATTGTACGAAAAACATAGGTCAGCTAAAACTGGATTTGTATAGCTTGATGTGTAGCCGTGTGTACCCAATAGGTTTTGATTCTATTGCAAAAGTCTAAATATGCAATATAAACCGCCGTATCTTTTTATTGCGTTGATTTGGAAACTTGATTTTTTTACTGCTTTGAGAGATAGCACTCAGGTCTGCTATCTCTATGTGATATTAATTTCAACTTGATATCTCGACGAGTTTCTGAGAAAAAGTGTCGTGACAGACGGTCGAACGGACGGACGGACGGACGGACGGACGGACGGACAACAAAGTGATCCTATAAGGGTTCTGTTTTTCCTTTTGAGGTGTAATGTTGGGGGTCCTAATGGGTGTATTCAAGAAAACGACCACATCGAATACGTACTATTTAATGAATAGAATTCATAATAATCTAAAATAATGCATATAAGGTATAGTGCAAGCTCAGCATACATACGATTATAAAGGAGCGTACTTACTTACTAAACTAAAGGAGCATACATATTATTCTTACACTTCAGAGGTATGGAACCCTAAAACTGGAAAAAAACTCATCGTCTGACGAACATTATGGAGGTTTCCGGCGACTCGGACCGCAATTAACTCGGACCACGAAAATGACAAGGAGAAAATTAAATATTTTTTACGGATCCGGTGACTGGGGCCGCGGTCCGAGTTAATTGCGGTCCGAGTCGCCGGAAACCTCCATTATGACCACTAAGGACAGATTTACCTGTTTCTATATGTGGTTTGACCTGTACCTATCTGTACCGACCCGTAGGTACCGACATATCGGGACCAAAAAATCTGTGTTTTTATGTTTGCACTAGTCTAGCCTATTGATCTCGTTCAATACTAAGGGCCAGAACTTAGTAAGTTCCTAATAACTTTCTTGTATTTACAGATACTTTAAACTTTGTCTTTCTTTTACTTAAAAGGTCGTTCACCTATTAACTTGGATGACTTTGTACTTGTAATACAATATGTTCGATCGGTAAAAGTTTTGTGTTACAGATTTGTAGATAATAATGACAAAGAGAAAATTTTAACAATCATTTAAATATTGTTTAGGGAAACTCCTGGTGAAGAAAAGGAAATGTGAAAATAAGAACAATTTTATATCTTAACGTAGTAGTTAACGTAAAATAACTATTTCGGAAGTCGGTGGCTTCTCTTCTGCCGGTCGATTTGTGTTGCCACCGACTTCTGAAATACTTATTTTTGTGCTTTTAGTTTTTGAAGTCGGTTACCTTTTTTTGGAAAAAGCTATTTATTTTTTTACTTTTTAGTTAGAGTCCCAATGTCTGACTACGTAATAGAGTAACTTTCAAAATAAAACTACTTATAAGCTTATAAAACGAAATCGGCTCCCTGCGCGCAACGTCACGGGATATCCATGAGTGCTATATACTAAAACCTTCCCCAGAATGTAACAAACACTTTGCTGAAAACCGTATCCAAATCGGTTCAAACAAACGCGAGACAATCGCGGACAAACATACATACATACATACAAACATACATACAGGTCGAACAGAGAACCTTCTTTTTTTTGAAGTCGGATAAAAAAGCGTGGAGTGCATAGTCTTAATAATTATAAAAAAATTATAGCCGATATGAGTAGAAGGATCAGCTCATTCATCATTGATCTTATTTACACTATTAAAACAAAAAAACTTAATAAAATAAAAACTTTATTTCTATAAAAACGTATTTGTTTTTTAGTTTTAAGTCTACTTTACAGGCAGCTCACTAAAAGAAATGTGTTATTTTTCCTGAGTTCATGTTGTAGGTCGGCTTTTAACCTTTCAACGATCAAGCGACAGCCGGCTGTCGCGCAGCTTTTGTCTTTCTAACGTGTCTCGAATCACGTGTGTTCACGAAGACATATAATTGACTGACAGACAAACATAAAACATTTAGTATGGATATGGAACATATAGGCTTATTAAAGCGTGGTTGTGATTACTCCAACAATTAATATACCTAATTGATGTTACTTTAGACTCAAGGACCTTACTGATTCACCGACAACTTGTTGACACCTAATTTATCAGTTGATATCAAATAGGTAATCACTACATATGTAGTATAAAACAAAGTCGCTTTCCGCCGTCTGTCCCTATGTATGCTTAGATCTTTAAAACTACGCAACGGATTTAGATGCGGTTTTTTTTAATAGATAGAGTGGGTCCTAAGGAAGGTTTAATAATAATAATAAATATAATAAATATGCTAGGACAACTCACACACGGTCATCTGATCCCAAGTTAAGCTCAGCTTAGAGCTTGTGTTATGGTAACCAGACAACTGATTTACATACTTATATAATTTATAAATACATACATATTATAGATAAATTACTCCCAGACACAGAACAAACAATCATGCTCATCACACAAAGTTTGTTCTGGGTGGGAATCGAACCCACAACCTCCGGCTTAGCAGTCAGGGCTACTAACCACTAGACCAACAGGCCCGTCCGGTTTATATGTATAATACATGATTTTTAAAGTTAGTTAAGCATATTTGTTTCAAATTACATATGTAATTTTGTATTCCGGTTTTTTTGCTTTATTCGTAAGTTAAAAGATAATGAGTCGCTAAATTAAACCTACATTTCTAGTCATCATTATTTAAATTAGGGTTTCATATAAAGGTACTTCAACTTAAAATTAAATTTGAGCTTTCATTTAGTTGATAAAAGTCAAACAATTAACTTTAATTAGGCCACTAACAGGCAGTTTTGAACGTAAGTTACATAATAATAGAGTTTTCTCTCGCTCTTTATAACATTCTAATAATAGTTATCCCGGAGCATAAAGGACAATCTAAGGAACATGAGTGGGTTTTAGTCCAGGACGGGAAAAGTCATTTGATTATTTCCCACTCCCCAAAAAAAACCTTGGGGTTGCGGAATGTTTATAATAGTTACCGTGACCCTGGAACATAAAGGGCAATCTAAGGAACATGAGTGGGTTTTAGTCAGTAAAAGTCTGACACGCCCTCCCGCCCCGCCCAGGACGGGAGAAGTCATTTGATGATTTCCCACTCCCCAAAAAAAACCTTAGTCTGACATTCTGCCTACATTAAATTTTCTCTAAGTAACATAATTATTCTAAGAATTAAGGGTCAAAATTAGTTTACCGTTCATTAGTTTCGCTAACTTTTCTTAGAAGCGTAAAAATCATTGACGAACCTGGTGGTTATAGTGACCCCGAATGCTAAGCCGGAGGTTACAGGTCAGATTTCCACCCAGAACAAAATTTGTGTGAAAAGTATGATTGTTTGTTCCTTGTCTGGGTGTAATCCGTACTAATATTATAAATGCGAAAATAACTCTGTCTGTCTGTCTGTCTTTCTGTCTGTCTGTCTCTTCTTCACGCCTAAACCACTGAACCGATTTGAATAAAATTTGGTACAGATATAGTCTGGGACCCAAGAAAGAACATAGGACAGTTTTCATTCCGGAGATCCCGTGGGAACGGGAACTACTCCACGTGGACGAAGTCGCGGACAGAAGCTAGTTGACATATAATATACAGTGTATTAATATTTACAAATTAATAACCATGTTTATTAGTTGTCTGGTTATTAAAACACAGGCTCTGCCTAGCTTGGCGTCAAGTGACTTGTCTTAAGATATTTATTATTATTTAGATAAATATTATCAATCAAGCACTTAAAAACTTCACCCTAAAAACTAAATGTAGCAAGTACGATGGATGTAACAGCCAACAAAAAAATAAAAATATAAATAAAGTACAAAAATTGTAATAGACTTTCAAGAAGCACTAAAGTACTATCTTCCAAATCAGATCTTGTTTTCTTTATAAACCGTTTCTTAAAAAAGAAGTAGAAATAATAGGTCTGGATCTTGTCAGCAATCTAAGTGACACTTGGAGTCTTGAAAAGGTTCTCCCACTTTTTATTCTATCACAGAACTGAAATTATTCCTACATTATCTAAACATGATCTAAACTTTGCATACATTATAAATGATTTAGTTCGCGTAAATTGCATTTATTTATTTTTCTATACCTACGTGTATATGATAAAGATGGATATTCTGTTACAGTTAGGTAGAGATATTGGAGTTCATTGTAAGTACTTACAAAGGAGATAGTGTGATAATATACTATGTGTTGACCCGACCTCTTGGTAACATTCATGCAAAATTAAATCAATGTAGTATTTACTTTTTTCAAGTTTAACCCGAACAATAGGTAAATAGCGCTGCCGCGACACGTGCGACAAACAATTAATCCTGTCGGAAATACGAATGACCAATGATATTTTAAGTAAAAAAGTGTAGATAGGTTATATGGAGTCAAAAAGTGACACATTAAAAGTTTGCCAATTGGCAAACATGATACTGAGTATCGCGTTGACATTTGACGTTTATCTCTTTTTCACTCGCACTACTTCAATTATGTCATCCTACTTTGACGTGTAATGTATGTGTGCGTTAGTGTGCCGCTTTTGAAGATAGAATTTCGTTTGGGTAACCTATCTACGCCTTTTTTACTTAAAATTTCGTTGCGAATGACCATGAAAAATCGAACTTGACGTTTCATCGTGATAACACATACACAAATTTTCGCAAGCTAGTGAAGTAGCATAGCATAAAATGTATCTTAGGTAGCAAACATTCATTTGAAAAAATTCAATGTTTTTTTTTTTTTTTTTTGTTGAGTGGGAAATCATCAAATGACTTCTCCCGCCGTAGGGCGGCGGGAGGGCGTGTCAGACTTTTACTGACTAAAACCCACTCATGTTCCTTCGGTTGCCCCTTATGTTCCGGGGTCACGGTAACCATTATATACATTCCGCAACCCCGGCAGGCGTTGGCCCCGTTGGGCCCCTTCCCAGGCTGACTCTCCTTGCGGCGCGCGAACACTAACGCGCCGCCGCAATGGGGCCATTACTGGCACTCCATTGCGGCCTCGGTAGTCGCGGCGGCAGCGGCGGACGCGGCAGCAGCGGGGGCGGCGGGGGCCTCGGCAGCAGCGGGAGCGGCGGCAGCAGCGGGAGCGGCGGCAGAGGGCTTTCCTCCCTTTCCTCTGGTCCTGGCGGGTGGGGCGCAAGCCCTGCCCCCAGCCCGGTGATCGGCCGGCTTGTCAGCTGCCGCACATACGGAGCAGTGCGGCGCGGCGGTGCACGAGCCGGCCTTGTGACCGGGCTGACCGCAGCGGAAGCAGTCGCCGCTGCGGTCTACCTCCGAGGTGCAACGGACACCGACATGGTGTCCTACCTGGCACCTGAAACACCTCAAAGGCTTAGGCTCCAGCAGCTTGACCTGCGCCGAGGTCCAGTCTCCCACCAGTAGTCTGTGGCCCTTCCCCGCAATTGCCTTTGCCGCCGGTACGGGGCAACTCACGATGACCGCTCCCAACCCGGAGCGGTAGAAGCGGATGGCGCCCACCCGCACGTCGCTAGCAGGACAGCTCCCCGCCTTGGTGACGGCGGCCACCAGCTCCTCGCTCGTGACGGAGTCGTCCAGGCCCGTGACGCGCATATCAATGCGCATTGTAGGCCTGGACACTCGCACCTCTTCCGCCTGGAGCGACGCCCGCAGCCTCTCGGCCAAGGCATCGGCGACGGGGCCGCTGGCCACCCCTGGGACCTCCAGCATGCGGGCTCCAGTCGCCGTGACCCGCAGCCGCACGCCCTCCGCCGCGCCGATCTCGGCCAGGTTGACCGCCGCTTTCGCCTTAGCCAATACCGCCCCGTAGGTCACCCCCTTCTTCTCCGCGTCCGGCTGCAGGGTGATTACCACCGCTGCAGACTTAGGGGCGCGGAGCCTGGCCGCGAGGCTCTTGGCCTTGCGGCGCTCTTGCCGCCGCTGCCGCTTCTTGGCGGCCCTAGCCGCCTTGGCCGCCTTTTTTTCCTCCCGGCGACGCGCCAACCGGGTTCGGTTGGAGTCTCGGCATCCGTGGGAGGAGGGGGAGGCGGTGAGGAGCGCTGTGCAGCTGCACACGCTGCGGGTGCCCCCACCACTCTAGGCTTCGCCGCCTTGCCCTTTGCCGGCTCCGGCGCGGCGGCACGCCTCGACGTCCCCGCCACTGGTGCCGCAGCCACAGTGGCAAACGATGCCGCTGGCTCTGCCGCCGACGCCGCCGGGACCGCTCGACTGGCCGCGAGCGGGGGCCGGAGGGCAATGCCTTCCAGCACCGTGAACCGGCGCTGGAGGTCTGCCATGCCCTGCACCAGGGTCTGGATCTGGGCCTGGAGCACCTCCATAGGCTCCTCCGTGCGGGTCCCATCGCCCCGGAGCCCGGCCAAATCCGCGCGCAGCTCGCCATTCTCTCTGCGGAGCGCCTCTATGTCCGCCCGCATTGCGGCCAGCTCCTGAGACGCCGGCAAACTGGCCTCCTCCAACACTGCCTTCATCGAGGCGGTGGCCTCGACGATGGCCTTGTCTTTTGACCCTTTCTTCCTTTTGTAGGCCACCGACGTCAGCGCCGCTCTCACCACCCTCTCCAGTTCGGTCTGGTACTCCGTGGCGCTCGTCACGGCGGCTGGCTCATCCCGCGGAGCTGGCGCAGAAGCCGCTCCGGGGTGACGCCCCTCCAGGGCGAGCCTTTCGGCTCGCCGCGCAGCCTCCTGCGCGGGGAGCTTACGCCCCCCTCCTCCAATCCGGCCCGCACCCCGCCTGCTGGTGGGGATTTTGGGAGCCGGAGCCATCACCTCACTGTCGGAGGACGACGACGCGCCCTCCGACATTGTCCGCTTCCTGCTGCGGTCTCTCCGCCCACGCCTCGGGCTCTCTGAGCTCGAGCTTTCTGAGCTCGGGCACATCTTCGCCGACCGCACTTCCTTCTTCCTCTCCTTCCTCTCTTTTTTATTTTTCTTCAATTTGGTGTCCATACTTGATCCCACGAGTATGGGGGATTTAAAATGTACACCCAGGGTAACCCCCTGTCCCTGGGCAAGCGTACATTTATAACCCAACCAGAGGGTCCACCGGTTCCCTGGCTGGGGGTGCGCTAAAGACTGATGCGCCATCCGTAATAGATGACACTACTCCTCAGCCATTCGTACCTTCGCCACGCACCAGAACTTTGTATTAGAGGTAATTTTTTATAGAGGTTGTCTTCCTCGCGGCCCGGGCGGTTAAGCCAAGGCCCTCGACCCCCGTCGAAAGTCAGAGACATGACCGTAACAGTCTTCGGGGCTACGAGATCAACGGGGGCAGCTAGGGATGACGACCCCCAGCTGCCTGCTCTGCGGCAGGGTGAGTGCACGCAGAGCCCGTTCCCTGACTCCAACACACACTGCCCTCTGCTACTCAGAGGGACAGGTGGTGGAGTCCTCCGTGACAGAATATTGGCAAGTGGGCAACGAGACCCCACAGGCACAACGTACCCAATGACGAGTCGTTGCCCACCTCCCAGGGTGCACCGTCCCTCGGACTGGTCTTCGCCCCGGAAGAATCCATAAGCGAACTCCAGCCCTTAGTTATGCTTTGCTACAATAGTTATACGTATGCATATAACTAGCTGCCCCTGCGAATTTTACATACGTAAAATCCGTTCCCATAAGTTTTTTTTAGATAAAAATATCCTATGTTCTTTCTCAGGCTATTAACTATCTCTGTATCAAATTACATTTAAATCGCTTCAGTAGTTTTGGCGTGAAAGCGAGACAGACAGACAGAGTTACTTTCGCTTGTAATATTAGTAGGATTGTCTTTGCGCACACCATACAACCTATTTTCTTATTTGTGACCCAATTTAGTCGGCACTGAGAACTGATTAACTGTCATTGACAGATAAAGCCGCAGGCACTTCACTGAAATAAATATAATCAACTGTGGAGGGTTTAGCAGAATCTCACTCCATTGAGAGTGCGTGGGTGTTTTTGTCTCAATTGAAATAAATTTGTGGGATTAATTACTTGATTTCCACTTGTCTCACTAGCTTGGTTTTGTTTAGTGAATATTGGTTGTCGATAACTTTTTAAAACCTTTATCCGTACGAATATTATAAATGCGAAAGTAACTCTGTCTGTCTTTCTGTCTCTCTCTTTTTCACGCCGAAACCACTGAACCGATTTAAATGAAATTTGGTACAGGTATAGTCTGGGACCTGAAAAAGGACATAGGATAGTTTTCATCCCGGAAATCCCCCGGGAACGGGAACTATTAACCACGCGGACGAAGTCGCGGGCAAAAGCTAGTTCTAACTAAGGCGGTAATTTTCGGCGGTTAGTTCAATAACTAAAAACAGAAGAAAAACTTTTTCGGAAGTTGTTAGTAATATAAAACAACAAACAAAAACAAAACGGAAGCCATCAACTTTCAAGTTATTTTGCTGTTTTTAGCTTTTAAAGGCGGTAATTTTTTTTTAAGATTTCTATTAAATTCGCTTCAGTTTTATTGCCAAGAATGCGTAACAGATAAACTGAGATAAGCAGATAGAGTTGCATTTACATATTACATATGTATAGTATTTTAGTATAAAAGACTCCTCTAACAGCTCAAAAATATACCAAATTCACTAAGTGAATACTAAAGTTGATGCCTCCACTCAATAAATAAATACGATTCGAATAAAACAGTTCAGACTGTCAACACATTCCCTTTGACAACCTCCGGTAACTGCTTCCGGTACAAACTCGAATATCCTGTGCTCTAGAAGCCTGAAACTTCCGGAGACATTATAGTAGTGAGCCTCTACTGGAATATCTATGTTGTGTGATCTGAAATTTTCCATAATAAGTCATGTAAGGCCCGGCGCCCACTATCGGCATCGGCACGGCTGAGGATTTTAGTTAATAAAAGCATTATAGACATTATAGACTTCATGGCAATAAAGTAGAAATTTTCATGATACAATTATGATTGTAGTAACAAAAATACCGCTTCGGTATGCTTGAGGCTACTGCATCGGCAATTTCTACTTTATTGCCATGAAGTTAACCTAAAATTCTCAGCCGTGCCGATGCCGATAGTGGGCGCCGGGCCTAGTAATAAGAATAAGATTTAGGTACGCCCCCCGCTCATGCCGACTCGCAGTCGTTTACGTCCACCTTTATCCGTTGGGCCAGGCGGCCTAGTTTGTTGCAAACCGCACGCAGAACCGCCCGCATGCGGTCCCGCATTCGTGTCATCAAACATGGCCACTTGGCCCGCACCCGCACCCGCAAGACAATGAAAGGTCCTTAGGCCACCACGGACATCACCCAGAACGTGATTATTTCGGGCTGAGTTTTATATGAGGTGACGACCGTGCTGTGCACACTTGGTTAAGGTTAATGGCAGTTTGGAAGCATGCTGGTCCTGCTCCATAGGATAATCCACTGTGTAGACAAAATCAAACAGATTGCTAATTCAAACAGAAAATGATTAACTGCTGTTCAAATTAGAAATAATTAAAGACATTTTTTTTCTTCTTATTATACATATATTGCGCTGGCTCACACATTATTTCCATTGTTTGAGGAACAACCTTTGTTTGTTTGTAAGCTTGTAAACACTATATGCTCGCTGACATTATGAAGCTTCCATTTCCTAATTTATTTAAATTAGTAGTTGCTTCTTTAATATACATGTAATTTTTGACGGAAATGGTTTTTGGATTATATTCATTCTAATTCACATTTAACCATGTAAAAAAAAAACTTTGAAACACGATTATTTTAAAAGAGTAAGTACGTAGTTTCTTGCGCATTCTTCTCCATACGAAACTACATTTTGGGATGGGCAACTAGAATCACTTTTATAAATGACGTTTCAAAGTGCCTTTTTGGGTCTAATGAAAATAAACGATTTGACTATTGACTATTGAATGTAACGTCACTTTGCCGTCGCCGGCGCCGTCATTCACTTCGTTCTTAGTGACGTGACGCCGACGGCAGCGGCGGTGGTGGACAAACAGCCTTAGATTCGCTTTTCAACAGTTAGCAACAAAAGACAAAACTTGTTTAAACAGACACATAATCTTGATATTGAATCTTTCTTTGAGACTTGACAGTTTATTTTATCTTTCTTTACCAAACTTTTCCTTTTGAAATTCTCAGAGTTTTTGTATTCACATTTAATTTTTGATTGGTTATAATTCAAATGCTACAATAATGTACACTTCACTAAGTTTTCAATAATTAATAAGCGTCAGTATGTATTGCAAGAGTTGTGACTATGTCAAACTTGATATGGTTATAAACATTTCAAAGCTGCAATTGGAAAAGCGAAGGTTTCAAGAAACTCCATACGATGATACCTATTACCCCGTAATGACACACTCAGGTGCACTAGTACCCAAGAAGACTGTTATATTCTTTCCAATCTGTTGAGAAAATTGCCATCTCAATGCAATTGAAGTAGTGTGTTTTCAGCCATGAAAATGCCAGGAAGAAGACTATATCCTATTTCTTTAGGTATTTAACTTAAGATAAACAATCTCCACACATATGTTTCATTTAAAAATTGAAAATAAATTGTATTTAAACATGTTTATAATTAGGCAATTACCTAAACCGGTGTTAAGTTACTAATTATATTTAAATAATTTTTATTTATTTATTATTATTTATTTATTATTATTTATTTATTTAATACTTAGTACGTAGTGTACAGGCGGACTTAATGCCGTAGGCATTCTCTGCCAGCCTACCTTTAGGTAATTTTTGTATGACTTTTATACAATTTATTTTTGAATAAAGAGACATCTCAAGATTGTTGACATTTACCTTTTTTACACATGAAGACCAAAATGTCACAAAGGGTCAAACTCGAGATCCATGCAGCAGCAAAACTTCGCTACCTTCGTAAACACACCATACAATAGGGTGAAAAAGAATGGGCAAGAATTTTCTTCGCCGACGAGTCATGGCCTTCACATTTCTCTTGAAAAGCAAGTATGTATGCGACATTTTAACCGCTGCATTCAAGCCTGCTTCGCAGAAAGAGTCCAGGGGCCTATTATGAGATCTTAAAACCTGAGTAGTTCCGTTGAGCGAAAGAGACAGAGCTATACGAGTCGCCTAACGCCATCTCGTTCTCGACGGAACTACTGGCTTTAAGATGTTATAATACTTCGCTAGTTTAGTTACTGTTTAGGTATAAAACATAGTTGTAGCTATAGCGTCTCACAGTGCTTTTTTCGGTATAATGGAAATAAATTATTTGATTTTCACTTATATCTTAAGTTTAGTTATAACGCTTAAAATTGGTTTTCATAAGAAGGTAAAATAAAAAATGTGAGAGCTTCAATAACTTTGAAACTTGATAGAAAAATATCGTAATAACTGAAAAAGCTTGTGACTTTCGACTTTAAGCGCCTTACTAATAATCGCTGCATAAAGTTATGACAGGTTTATACGTCAAAAGATGTATGGTTACACAGGCTTTATTCATTGCATAACTTTACACAGTGATTATTAGTAAGGGCATAAGTGTGTTTTTGCACCAGTTTTTTAAGATTTATCGACTCGTGCCCTCCGGCCTCCGCCTTCATACCCTCGTTATTAAATACACATTCCTACATTATGTCAACAGATCCTTTAAACATATTATATGTAAGTAAGGTCAGCAACAAAAGTCGTTTAACGCTGTTTTTTATTAATATAATAATTTTTAGCACAATATTACAGGATTTCTACACAAAATAAATAAAAACTAAAAGTTTGCTATTTATTTTGTTATCTTTGTTTATTATTTTGTTGATCCCACAGTTTATTCAGCGACTTTGGTTATTTTTATTAATTTATTCATTCTTATCAATTATTGCTAGATTAGAGCGTTAAACTAAACAAACTTCAGCTTTAAAGATTTAAAAATCTGATGCACGAAACGTCCCTAATTTGTTGCTGACCGCATTTACTTCGTTATACAAAAATTAATATCAACCTATACACACCTTTCCGTGTGCTGTAACCGCGCATAGTACAAAAGCTTATACAAAACGCGATCAGTACAGTATACACTGGAAATGTATAACTAGACAAGCTGTCATCCGCAGTTTCATACGCTTTAAATAAGGTCGTCGGTTTTTGTTTAACAAATACTCATAATCTGTCGGTTTAACAATTAGTTTAAGAACGAAGGACAGATTATGACAATTGTGAATTATTTACTACATAGGTTTTTAGCGTTGTAGGTATTGACAACTGGACTCACTGCTTCTTCCCCGTGGGTCATGGGGTGATGTTATGTACCCTGTGTGTTTATTATTGTGTAAGCTATAGAAAATCTTAAGAGTAAGCTTTTGTTTCTTTCAATGAAGTACCATTTCTTATACAGGGTTATTGGTAAAACACCGACATCCTCTCAGGACTATGTTACTAACATCATAAGCAACAACTTTTGTTCTATGATTTTTTACCAAATGTTATACATTTACCAAAAACAAATCTTCAAGATTTCGTTGTCCTATCTAACACATTTCAACTCTGTATTGTACCGTAACATACCTACGCTTGCCGCTGACTGTCCTCGTATGCGACGCAGACTTCATCACATTTAGAGTGTTCAATTTTAATATTTTTAATTTTGTATGAAAATGTAACGAACTAAAATATGTTAATTTTTAAAATGTCGTAGAACAAAAGTTGTTGATTATGATGTTAGTAACATAGTCCTGAGAGGATGTCGGTGTTTTACCAATAACCAGTAATTACTTAAAAAAATTCAGTAATTACTTGCACTTTAGTAGTACAATAAAAAGCTCGATTAGAACGGATTAAGACTGCATTTTTTTATACAACGAACATAAAAAAATACAACGCTGCTTACAAAATGTCTAATAATTTCATTTAGTATACCATAAATCTCAAAAAATACAAGATAATGATGATGTCATATCACAACCAATCAAATCCCATGTCTATTTTAGTTGATCGAACCGAAACATCAGCCAGGCAAATTGCTTAACAGCCGTGTCGGATTCCCTCCATCATGGAAGCTCTCCAAAGTCACTCAAGATGAAACCCCCAGGGAAACCCGCGTGATTCACTTAAGGCGCTCACCGGGAGAATTCGGCAAATTGTAATTATTCAATTTACATTATTACTCTCATGTGGAGAATTATTTATTTCTATTAGACCATAAAAGCACTTTGGGTGTCAATAACAAGTACAATAAAATTAATGTGGTGCCTATTCCAAAATATCGTTTCCCAAGGAGACTATTTTGGTAAGATAACTATTTCATTTAAAATAAATGTGTTTCTATGTTTGTATACAATCATGATTAAGGTAACAGTATTCGATACCTTAACACATGTTTTACTATAGTCCATTTTCGCGCTCGGAGATATTTCTCAGGGGGGATAAGTCCAAATGTTAAAATTTGTAAGTCTACTTTTCGACTTAGGTGATTTTTTTTAAGGTAGAAAAGAGAAATAAGCCATTTCGAATTCACAATACGTAAGTTCTGTGGGCCCAGTACATAATACAGCTAAGCGAGAAATAATTATTTAACCAAAACGCAAATGAAACTGCGAGAGACTGATATCGATTAAGTTTATATAGGTACTTATCCTTTAATCTCGATTGTTTTTTACTATACGAAATATAACGATTTCACGAGTGCAATTGCCATCAATGTTATCAATTCAACAAATCTAAAATAATATTTAATTTTCCAAATTAATTAAATTTTACCGGTGCAAAATAGCGGTATTGCAGTGACACTTGTTAAAACTGTGTTTGTCATTTGATCGAGATAAAGACAGTGAAAGTTATTTGCTTCAACTTCTTAGATTGTTACAAAAGCTCTGGTTCGGGCTGAGTGGGATGGGAAGACCGTGGGCTTTTAGAGACTACGCATATTTTTTCAGGTGTCGTGATGGCTCAGTGGATAAGGCGCCCGCCTCTCGTGTAAGAGGTTGTGGGTTCGAATCCGGGCAAGTACCAATGTGACTTTTTCAATTCATATGTACTTTCTAAAGTTTATCTTAGACATCACTGACATCCCGTGCCTCGAAAAGCACGTAAAGCCGTTGGTCCTGGTTGTCATTCGTAGAACTTTGACAGTCGTTACTGGTTAGCCAGAAACTATGACCAGACTAACCAAGAGGTATCGTGTCGCCCAGTTACTGGGTTGTGGAGGTCAGGTAGGCAGTCGCTCCACGTAAAACACTGGTATTCAGCTGAATCCGGTTAGGCTGGCAGCCGACCCCAACACGATTGGGAAAAGGCTAGGGAGATGATGCATATTTTTTCAGCTTTATTCAGCTTATGTCCATAGAAAACAACGATTTTGTATGAAGACGCGTACGCGTCCATTTAGCTTTCAGCGTCAGTGCAGGTTTTGTAGGAAATCGTTACCTGATTGACTGACTGTTGAAATATCAACGCACAGGCCAAAACCGCTGGTCTTATAGACGTGAAACTTGCAGGGTGTGTTCTTTGTAAAGAGTAGGGGTAATATAGGGCATGAAAATATTAACATTCATGCATGCGGGCAAAAGCTAGTGTCTTATAACATCTATTCTTGTTTTAACCTTAACGGTTTTTTTCATTCTCATGATGTCAAACGCGGTCAGAACTAGAATCGTATAACTTTGACCAAAATCATTCAGCAAACTCGAATAGAGCTAGATAAGTGTGCGTAATCCCTTACTCAGATGTAACCCTCCGTCCTCCACGGAGAGGCTTTGAGAATCTGATCTCCCAACGGATTAAAAAGTTTGGACAACTTCTGACTGCCTGTGGATTGAATTAATCACTCTTTAGAACATTGATTTTCCATGAGTGTGTGTTACCTTAGTTTTTTAAATGCGCGGTGATTACTGATCACATTTTAAATTTAGCCACACAATTGAACACGTTAACTTGTCAGGTGTACCCTATAGCTGACACTCAGTACAAATATGCCTGTCGGGCCATCTCGAGCAGAATAGGGTATTACACTCTTTTTTTTAAGTATTTCAAATAGCTCCTACAGTACTAAGAAACCACTAAAAAGTCCAAAATTTTTATTTAAACCTTAAGTACCCTAAAAACGCATTTAAAATATTGTATTTTCAAATTACGCGCGGAAATTTCCAAAAACGCAGGATGACCTTGGCGCCATATTTGCTCTAGGGTTATGATGTCATTACGTCGTGTAAGTAAACAAATGCGCTGACACTTTATATCATTATTATTATTTTTTCTCAAAAATTAGTTATTGTTCGACTTACCGTTGGTGTGCGTTCCGGAATGCAAGAACACAAGTGTGAAAACATCGGAATAAGTGCTAATTGATTCAAATTTAAGAAAAACTTAGTTCAAAGTTGTGAGAAGAGTATTCCGACTATTATACCATATAAACCCGTTTGTACTTTAGTAATATCACTTTGATGTGAGTACCTATGTGCATTAGCCATCTAAAATATATTTCTCAATAACTTCCAATAAAAAGTATATTTTTATAATAAAGATCGTATTTGGAGGTTATAAACAAAACAAATAGTGGCGTCAAGTTGACACTGTTGACAGTCGACGGCTGTCACTGTGTGTGGTTGCTATTTCATTGTGTTCAAGAACAGATAAAAAAAAAAAACTGAAAACTTTGAATTGAATTTTAAAAATTATTTAGTAGTTTTATGAACTAAAACTAACACTTTCCGGCTGCTTTTTGCATAAACTATCTCAATAATATATTTTTAGATTTTTTCTCTTAAACAGTAAAATACCCTATTACCTACAGTTTTGCAACATCCTAACCTCTGTGGCTTACTAAGATTTTTCTTGTAACGCAGGTGGGTTTATAAACATGTAAACTGAACTAGACCAGTACACACAGCATAAACATAACATAGCTCACTGTTTTTATTTATAAGATCTGATTTTTTTGTGGGAAATCATCAAATGACTTCTGGGGCGAGTCATTTACTGACAAAAACCCACTCATGTTCTTTTGGTTGCCCTTTATGTTCCGGGGTCACGGTAACTATTATAAACATTCCGCAACCCTTACCTATGTTTCACTAATAATAAATGATTGATTGATTGACATAAAACTCATAAATAAAACAAACAGGCACGGAACAAATACCTGTAGATCGTTTTCAATTGATCAAACAGAAATAGAAATCGGTTACGATAGTAATTATTTACAAGGTGATCAAATTAACTCATTCAAAGTACAGTAATTGAATAATTTCAATATTGTATTCTTCTATGACTCAATTAATTTGGAATATTAATTGATGCTATACGACAGTGACATTAAGTAATATTTAATACAGCTATCGATATTTCTATTACAGTCGATAAAAGTCAATAAAGAGACACTTTTTAATTAGGAAATACCATGATCGTTAAAATTTATGGTAGAGACACACTCAGATGATACTATGTAGCCTATATTTAATTCTGGCGTATGCTAGCTTTTGCCCGCGGCTTCGCTCGCGTTAGAAAGAGACAAAAAGTAGCCTATGTTACTCTCCATCCCTTCAACTATCTCCACTTAAAAAATCACGTTAATTCGTCGCTCCGTTTTGCCGTGAAAGAAAGACAAACATACAGACAGACAGACAGTCACACTTTCCCATTTATAATATTAGTATGGATATAGATTTCTACCCATACATCGTAACAAACTTTCACACTACTACTTAGTTCAGAAATAGTAAAAATAATATTTTAATCGTTTAACTCCAAATGAAATTTTACCACCCACTGTAGTTCAGAACAGAAAACTGTTATAGTAGACTGTTCTGGACCGATGTTTATAGATAAAAATAGATATTGAGACGAAAATAGACCTTTGTCTGTTAATACGAATATTTACTCGGCTTTACCTGTTTTTATATCATCACTATGAATTGGTTTGTATATTTATAAGAACAATGTTTACGAGCATTTTTACTTGCTTTTACTCCGGACTTCCGTTTGTAATTTTATAGCTTGTACCTTGAGTATAATGTAGTTTTCTTTTAGTAATAATTATTTTCTAATGAAGTTCACCGATTCCCTAAAACACCGTGCAGGTGACACGAGGAACAAATTCAAGGACGCAATAGTATAAGGCCACTTACAACTAAAATAATTTAAATAGTGATAAAACAATATAAATTATCGCCATTGGTCTCTCAGACTTAAAAAAAAACTTTGCGCTTGCGGTTGCATCGGGTACCACTTTTGATAAGAGAGTGATGTAGTTGTGATCTTTTCGATGGCTACCTAGCTCACATGTTAACAATTTAATTATTTTGTGAGTTCATTGATTATTCAAAAATTAAGGTTTTTGTTTTTTATTCATATTTGTAATGAGAGCCCTTCAATATGTCCCTTCTCTTACCTGCCGCAGTGACATAATTGTAGATGTATGTGCTTAGTTTCAAGTAAATAAGTCATCCCACAATGGTGCCGATTCTCTTGTTCACAAACTAACGTAAATTTAAGTTAAGTGCATCTTTCTCTTTCCATTTAATTAAGAAAAGGACAGAAGATAAAATATTAGTTAAGTCCTGTCAAATTTAGACACTCCATAGATAATTTAGACGCGTTTTAAAAACATGGCGTCTAAATATACGTCAATTTTCTTCCGGCGCTGTCTTAAAATTAGTCTAGTTTGTGACCAAGGGAATCGGCACCAATGTCTCAAAATTTAACTTTAGTCTTTAGAAAAATATTCATCAGCTATCGGTCCAGTTGCATAACAGCGTTATTACAAAGGGTGTCCATCAAACTTCTAGAACCCACACAATACCACAAAATAGGTGTAACCGTAATGGGTTACACCTATTTTGTGATATTGTGTGGGTTCTAATGGGTACTAATGGGTTAATACCCAATACCATGCCACGACTATCAGTCGTCGTCGTTTAATCTTTTGACTGCCACGAACCTAGGTAGTCATGAACGTTTTAGACGTCAAATCAATAAACAGTATTCTGTTTTTCGAAGTGCCATGCCGTCAAAGCACATTCAGACGTCCGGCGGTCGGTAGATAGGTAAATTGCAAAAAATCTTAGAATTTTTTTTTGGGAGTGGGAAATCATCAAATTACTGCTCCCGTCCTGGGTGCGGCGGGAGGGCGTGTCAGACTTTTACTGACTAAAACCCACACATGTTCATTCGATTGCCGTTTATGTTCTAGGGTCATGGTAACCACTATAAACATTCCGCAACCCCGGCAGGCGTTGGCCCTATTGGGCCTCTTCCTGTGCTGACTCCTTCTCTTTGAGGCGCGCGTGGAACACTAACGCGCCGTCGACGCGGTCCTTGTCCTAGTCGGGCGGCGAGCTACCCATCGCTCGCCATCCGCAGAACCGCGCCTACGGTGGCCGGTAGTCGCCTTGCGACTCTCGACGTCTTCGCCTGGGTCCTTGTCCGGGGTTAGAGGCTCGTCGTTGCCTCTCGTGCGCCGCCGCTTCCTTCACTAGCATAACTGCTTCGCAGAAGAAGGCGACGGCATCCCATTCCGTCTCGCCCCGAAGCATGGCGAGCGCCGGGCGCGAGAGAACCTTAGAATATTAGAATTTCACGGCCTACCTCAGAACTTTTTCCTTAAATTACAATCAAATACAATCATTATCGTCTTTCCAAACTTTCATTCATGAAAATTGGGCGCTTAAATTCTGGATCTCTTTGCAAAGAACTTTTAAATTGAATTTCCGACATGTCCGTCCGTGAGGAGAATTCAAATGGTACTTTTTGGAAGAACCGTAGAAGTGCCTTGTGAAATAATTCATTTAAAAATGTTTACTAGGATTTTTTGTATTTTTCTCGTTTCGTACCATCAGATCATTTATAAAATTGGACAAATATCGCTAAACTCGCACTTCAAGGCGTTGCGTTACATCATTAGTAGGGTATTTTTTATTTAAAATGCTTTTTTGACTGAAAAAAAATCTAAATCAATAAATAATAAAAGTGATGTTCTTCTAGACAGTCCCTACACCAAAAATTTCACCAAAATTAGAGGTTTATTCGTTTTCACTACTGAACCACTGAACCGATTATAATGCAGTTTTTTGAAACTGGCAGACACATATTGATTTTATGATAATTTAGAACTTATGAACAAGAATCCCATCAAAGTTACTTAAGAAGAAAAGATCAAAGAACTTCCGCAGTAGGTAAAACGGAGCTTGCAATTATGTAGGGTTTGTAAATAAACAGGAAATAGCTGTAACATTAAGTACGACTAAGTACATGTTGATAGACAGTGTGTATACAGGATGTTTGGGAGCCGTCGTCGTGATCTTTTATTGACATTTTTAACCCCCCTTCTCCGTTGTTGATATGTAAGACCTACCCCTCTTCTGTCCCAACATCATGTGTATTTTTAGTACCCAGAGAAAGTCTTATTTTTTTAGAAAATGTATCGTTAAAGCAGAAACACCACAAACCTTCGGAGGAATACTCCGAATACGGAGGTCATGAAGCACAAATTACGATACCAAACACATTTTTTTATTTAGTTACTAATACATTCTAAATCTAGTTAAGGAATTTAGTTTTGTACTATTTTATCTACACGATATAAGTACGTGTAAGTAAATGTTGATAGACGGTATGTATACAGGGAGTTTGGGAGCCGTCCTGTGATCACGTGATCTTTTATTGGCATTTTAACACCCCCTAGTCCGTTGGTGATACGTAATGAGGTTAAAGACCTACCCCTTCCCCGTCCCAACCTCACGTGTATTTTTAGTACCCAAAAAAAGTCTTATTTTTTAGAAAATGTCGTCGTTAAAGCAGATTCACCGAACAACTTCCATGGGTCGTGAATGCGGAGGTTATAAAGCACAAATTAAGATACTAAACACATTTTTTTTATTTAGTGTATTAATTACATTCTGAATCTAGTTAAGGAATTTAATAATTTTTTGTACTATTTTTTTTTAATAATTTAGCTTTTCACACAGAAACGTATGTCGACTTAAAACAAGAATTTGTAAAACCAATAAAATATTTATTAATTTAAATGCTCTATTTTCATTCACACTTTTTTTATAAAATTTTAATAAAGTATAATGTATAGTTATTGAATCTATGACATACTCTAAAATCTATCACAAGATTTTGCGATATTTCTATCAAACACCATGTTTAGCGTGTACATTGCCTCAGAAAATAAACTCCGTGTTTTGTTTTTTTATGTATACGAGGACCCGAACCAATGAATATCTTATGTGTTATTATAGAAAATGGAATAAAAAAGCACGCCTACCTTTGTCGGGTACATTAAAAAAAATGTTCCAGTACATTATAATTTTCTTTTGAAATGACTGAAGAAATAATATTATCGATAGTTGGTACTTGAAATATGGTTAATATCAACATCATAAATCAGCTTATTACTTAATAATGCCAGCCTAGTATTGTCATACTGCAGGACCAAGGCCTCTTCTCATACAGAGCAGACACAAGCATTGATTTATCGCTTGATCAAGGCAGATTTCAGATTTCAGCTTCAGACTTTCGATCATAAGTCCAGGTTTTTCTCATGATGTTTTTATTCATGATCACGAGAAATTACATAACTATGTTTAAAATAAGTTACATAGGTAGTACGTGCCCAGATTGGAACCTACATCGTCTTTCATGATAATAGAGCACCTTGACCACACGCCACGACGCGCAGCGGTGAACATTAAAGAGGTAAAAAACAAAATCTACGAGAACGAAAACATTTACCCTTTATTGTCTTCTACTACAGACATTATTTGTCTAAAAGAAGATTCCGAAGACAAAAATTGTAAACCAATTATTTGACACAATAAATTTTATTTTATTAATTGTCCTCATGCTGGACAAAGCTTTTATGTTTTTTTATGTTAAGAGGAAGGATGAGACGCATATAGTTAGGACAGTTATGACTATGAATGTAGAAGGTTGGAAGAGAAGAGGAAGACCGAAGAAAAAATGGATGGAATGTGTGAAGAATGATAAGAAGAAGAAAGGGGTAAGTGATAGCATGACGGGTGACAGGTTGATATGGAAGAAAAAGACATGTTGCGCCGACCCCAAGTAAAATGGGATAAGGGCAGGAAGAAGAAGATGCTGGACAAAGCTTTTATCCACAAACAAAAAAAAAATATGTTTAGTTTAGTTCACCCAAATGTATGAGAGTTTAAAACTATAACATAGTAACTTTAATTGACCACGGTATTCAGGAATGATGTAGGCTAAATCTATGATCTTGTTTTTAAAACAAACAAATACTTACCATTTACAGCATAACTGTAGAAAAAAAAAAGATTTTTGCCTTAAACCACACAAAATATTCCGTTCATGTAAGCTGATAATATATTATTTCCAACAGCCGTTACATTGTTTTTCGCGATTTCAGAGTTAGTTTAACAGTAGCATTTGTTCAAAATTGCGTGAACATTGACCCTTTTTCGGGTCCATACTAATTTATAATAGTTTTTGTTTTCCTCCAGAACCTACGCAACGGAGGTTTTTCTGAACCGGAAATTTTATACTACTTGGAACTACTTTTAATCGTTCACTTCTACATCATTATCATAGAGTTTTCTTAAGTACCTAAGTACATACATATACAGTTCAAATTAGTTCGTAAATCACAAAAATAAATGTATTTAGCCCCCCAGCGATTTCAAGCATAGTGTTAAAATCAAGATAATTAAATTATAGCGTGCAATGTTTTGTGACATTTTTTTCCTGTAATAAATAGGAAAAAAACATATTTTATTTATTTACTTAATGTTCTAGGTACTAGTGGTTTAAAAGATTATCCAACATAGCTTTCACATCAAAATAGTACGATTTTTAATTCGAGTCAGAAAAATGACAAGTGCAACTGTCACTGATACCAAAAAGGGTGACCCGCTACAATAGTGATGTTCCGCAATCGATAGACTTAGACATTTAGTCATGCTTTGTTTTATTAGGTACCAAAGCGTTTTTTTATTGTAAATATTGAATACATACCGTCTTAAATAAAACAATTTTAGAAATATGGACCTTACCAAAAACAAATAATATAACAGTGTTTTATGTAATATTAAATTACCTACCATGAATGTCTTCTATTTAATTACCGTAAATTACATGTAATATTTTTTTTATAAGTAAAGGCAATTTGATATTGAATAAAAAAAGTATTCTCGACTAAGATTTAATTGTAAAAACTCGATTGTACCACATCACTATTTATTTGGGACTAAAAACCTGCAACACTTGAAATGTCATTTTTCTGACTCGAATTATAAATCGTGATGTTGTGTTCCATGGCAACACAACATCACGCTACGAAAAAGTGAAAATCGCAAACAACTAGTGGAATTAATTAAAAACATTGTTCATTCATAAAACAATTAACCAATGAAGCTATTAGGTACGGGAATTTCAATAAAATCGGTTTATCCTATTAAAGGCTTATCCTTCACGAACCATATTATCAGTATCAAAACACCCGACTCAGGGGCTGAATTAATTGCTGAAACCACAGCCACTAACAGTATTTGAACGAACTAACTGTAATTAACATAGGTCTAACTTTACTTGTTGAAATCTGTATTTATAACACCCAAGAGATGTCGAAATTATTTCTTAGTCTATTAAAGTTAATAAGAATGTACCGTCGACCCAATGGAATCATGACCCACCATAAGCTTATTTTCGTACAGACATTCAAATACAATTAGGTCGACAATCGCGTAAACATGCATTAAAAATGTCACACGTCTAGTCTTATTATTTTGACAGCTTCAAACGATTTGTCGTCAAAATGGGCCATGATTCAATTTTGTTGATAGTACATGTAACATTATTATGTTAGCCAATATGGACTTTCTTACTCATTCTTTGCGAAATTACATCTGAAACGGGCAAATAGAACCAATTATTTATTAGGGTTCCATGTCAACAAATAATTTTGCTCAATCTTTTCAAAGTTACTTTTGAAACGAGTTAGATTCAATTATTCAAACGCGCCGTTTGTTCTTCCATCTGCCACATGACTGGACATTTTTATTCGTATGTTAAAGTTTACTTCACTGGAAATCATATGTAATATATTATACCCTAAGGGAAAGTAGTCGCTATAACAACAAAGAATAAAAGTAATATAAACCAGCGCCGTGGTCTCGTGCCTGTGTATGACCTAGCATTATGCTGAGCGCTAGCCCTTTCGTGCAAGTGAGTGTGTAATATTTTATTTTTATTTAAGTTTGTGTTTTTCTATGTAAACTTGCGAAGCACGAATAAACTGTTTTTCTTTCTTTCTATAAATTAAGGTCCCAATACAGTAGTTATTTTCTCGAATTTATTAGTTTGTGTATGGAAACTTTTCTGTTAAGGTGCTGCTAAAAAGCGACACTTCTAGTGTATAGCTTAATGCCTAAATTCTTATTACGCTGATATTGGTCAAGCGTGTACTGCTGGCAGCTGCGCCAGTAGAACTCTACAGTGGAACCAATGGTCCTAAACTCTTCGTGAGGTTGTTTCAAATCATTGTTTTTTTTGGCTTTTCTGCTATAATTGCTTTGATGATAAATATGATTCTATTATACACCTAAACCCTCCCTATAAAACACACATACGCACAATAAATTATCCAGTGATCATATAAAATGTTGCAGGTATAAGTGCTGGTCAAAAAGTTGCCTAGTCACTTCAGCAACATTTTAAGTGTGGCTTGGCTATATCATTCTCTATATGCTGCTGCTATAATTATTATTATAAACATTCTGAAGATGTATTCCAGCTACACACAATCAACTCCTAGCCTATTCCCAACAATATTGGGGTCGGCTTCCAGCCTAACCGAATTCAACTGGATACCTGTGTTTTATACGTGAAACGACTGCCTAAAGTCACATTGACACTTGTCCGAATTCGAATCCACAACCTCTTATATGAGAGGCGGGCCTTAACCGCTAGCCATCACAAGGGGTAATGTGTGTTCCAGCCACACATTACCAGGAAAACATGGCTCGTTAAGGTTTACCTAATACTTTGACCGATAGATTTTTATTTTTGATTACTTTGAGATTGCCTGAAGCACGGTAACAAAAGTAATCAATGTTCTCAACATCTTAACAAGGTCAGAAAAAAACCAATATTTATTTTGAAACATACTGGATGTACTAATGGGTACGGGAAATGTGTGAGTATATTTTTTTGTATACTATCTTTTGCCTGTGACTTTGTCTGTGTGATTGTCGTTTTTCGAATCGCAGGTTAAAATAATCAGTGGTTTAGATGGAAAAGCGTAACAGACGGTCAGACAGACCGAACTAATTTCAAGCGACTATATATAATTATAACTTACTAGCCTGCTGACCCTGCGGTTTCACCCACATTTTTCGTTACTGCTCCGCTCTCGTGGGTCGTAGCGTGATGGTATATAGCCTATAGCATTCCTCGATAAATGGGCTATCTAACACTGAAAGAATTTTTCAAATCGAACCAGTAGTTCCAGAGATTACCCCCTACATACAAACTTACAAACTTACAAATTTTACCTCTTTATAATATTAGTATAGATATTAGTATAGACTAGCTTACACCCTCGGCTTCGCCCGCATGAATGTCGAACTTCCATGCCCTGTTTTATTTTTTTAATAAGGGTTTTATTTCCAAAAATTTCTTTATTAATTTTTACCTAATCTTTACAAAGAACACACTCTCCAAGTGTCATGTCTCTAGGACCAGCGGTTTGGGCTGTGCATTGAATATCATTAGTCAGTTAGTCTGTCAGTCAGTCAATTTAACTTTTTATGTAAATAGATAGGGATTTTACGATCAACACGAATGCATAAAAGCGAACGTAAAAATAGCAGAAAATGTTGAAAGCGTTTAAAAATAAGTTGTAGAGTGATGTGTATCGGGAAATAACATTTTCTGTAGCACTCGTGGCACAGGTGGAAATAAAATTCTTTCTGGTACCACTGGTGACACGAATTGATGGGTACGTTAAAGAATCACAATTCGACAAAAGAGTACCTGAGTATAATATGAGTATAGTCGCGATTGAAGATTTAATGCACTATTAAAAGTAACTCTATCTGTCTGTCTCTTTTTCACGTTTAAACCACTGAACCGATTTGATTTTTTTTTTATTCTTTATTTTAAGGGACTAAACCGATTTGAATGTAATGTAATTTTAAAGTACAGATATAGTTTGAGACCCGAGGGAGGAAATACGATAGTTTACATCTCGGAAATCTCCCGGGAACGCGAACTGTTATTCTACGCGGACGAAGTCGCGGGCAAATGCTAGTATAATAATAACACCAGCCTATTACTGTCCCACTGCAGGGCAGAGGCCTCTTCTCATACAGAGAAGGCACGAGCTTTGGTCACTACGCTTACTCAAGGCGGATTGGCGATTTCGGACTTGATTCCATTATAAGTCAAGATTACACGATGTTTTCCTTCATCGAAGACTCTGATGACCAAAATAAATTTTCGAAAGTATAATTGAATTGAAGCAGTCACATTGGTACTTGCCCGGATTTGAACCCACAATCCCTTGCATGAGGGGCGGGCACCTTAACCACTAGGCCATCAAGATATTTTCAGAGTCGCGATTGAAACTTTAATTATATTAATGACATGCTTTGGTACCAAAACTTGAGCTCTATTAGTGATCGATCTACAATTATTAATCTTAAATTCATACTCTACTACTCCTAATCACTTTCTGCTATTGAAAGTCCTTCTAACATCGGTCTACCTGTTTTAGAACATATAGCTAGATAGACCATAAAACTGTTTCTCCTACCATATTTATTTTCTTTCATATTATTATTTATCTCTTATATTTGTCTGTGTGTAGTATTAAAATTATAATTAACTGAACTAGTGACCATGAGTAGTGTCAACAACACACAGACATTACACACAGACTCACTTTATCGTTTTTAATTGGTAATACTAACAATAACTTTATATAGATAAACGGACAAACAAACCAACTCACCTGTCGATCTTTAAACATCAGTAATATCACCATCAGGTTCAGAAAGAACCCAAAAAATCCGATCAGGAACAGCACAAACGCTGACACCACATACCCCCACCTGGGCATCAGCAACGGAAACCCTTCATCCACCATCTTCACCACCGTGTCGTTAAAATGCTCCGGATATGACGTCATTGTCACTCACTCACTTATCCACTCACTCACTATACACTCACACTTCAATAAGTCGTGGACACTTCACACTTCACTAAATCACATCGTTTTTCAAACTGGCCGGTTTATTTTTACCTGAAACAAAAAGGCTCGTTAAAATGGAAGCCTTATAAAGGGTAAAAGAAAAGTTAAGGTGGCCATTGACTGTGCTTTTTCGCGTCAGTCTAGTCGTAAAACTATGGCGTCACTTTAAATGGTTTAGAATTAGATGACGGAGCCGAAGTGGCGCTTTATACATTAAGGCGAAAGGATACGCCAACGTCTTTGAGCATTGAAGTGCAACAAGCGGCCGGGCAGCGCGTGCGCCGGGCGCGAGTGTAATAATTTGGTATTATTGATTTAGCGGCATATAAGTAATAATGTTGTAAAATTATGAACTTAAATTTAATAAAGCAATAAATAATCTATTACAGTGTGAAAGAAACATATAAATCAGTTTAGTTATTTGAGAGCAGTAAGCAAATTGTTGCAAAAATAAAGCGGATTTATTTGATTTTTTCTGAGAAAAGTATGAACCATAATAAAAAAAATGAACTTAAAATTTAAAGTCAAATATGTTATACGTATTAGGTTTTTGTCTATTTTGGTCCATCCGTCTAGTAGTAGTAGTCCTTCAAAGAGAGCTCTATTTTGTAGTTTGGCCTATCCTTTCGCCTTAACATGGCCACGTTTCCATCGCTCGTCACGTCACCTCACACTAAACCCGGCTCATCGTCATCTCGTTCTTGTTGTCGTGACGGTGGTGGCGCCGAACTGGCGAAATATACATTTACTATAGACGTGTGCCTACCGCACGACCGTCATCTCATATCCTTCGAACACACGTGACTTGAGACACAATAGAAAGACAATAGCAGCCCGACAGCCGGGCGTCGGTTGGTCGTTGAAAGGTTAAAGTAAAGTCAGTCCGATAATCTCGTTCTCGGTGACGTCACGGTGACGGCGGTGGTGGACTGGCGCCCTTATAAAGAGTAAAAGAAGGGTGAAGGTAAAAGAATAGCCAATAATTTTCTTGGCCTTTTCATAACACGCGACCCCGAGCGGCCGTGCGAACACAGACGATCAACTAGATTTATTTTTTAAATAAATTACTTGATTGGAGTTCTTTCATGGAAGTTGACTGCGATATAGTTTAAAATATTTTTATACTACGACCTATTAGATCCTAAGAAATATTGTTGGCCCAAACTTGGTTTTTATTTTGACTGCAAATGTTAAAATATAGGTATACAGCTACACTAACTGTAGTATAAATAGACTTGAACAGCATAAGCTTATGTATCTACATCGAATTTTTTTTTAACATTTCATATAACAATAAACATTTTTAACAGTGTGGATAGGTAATCAATCACTTGTTAAGTGTTATAAGAGAAAAGAGCTATATTTATTTGTCCAAATATTTCATTCTATTTTCTAAACAGAATGAAATATTTTAATGGATAAAATATTTTTTTAAAAACGAATATTGAATGAATATTTACACTGTTGCTTTTTTTAATCCCTGGTTTGTAATTAAATATTCTTCTTGGATTTGTCACAAATATAAATAATAAGTACACAATTTTATATAAAACAGAGCTGTTTCAAAGACACTAAAAATAAATTTATAGATAGGCAAAATTCTTACAAAGTTTTTGATTGTAGACGGATATTAAATTATCTGTGTTTATATTTGTATTTACCATAACTCTGAATTGAAAATCGATCTAAACACAGTCTTTAGAGCTGAAAAAGTAATGTCCTAAGAATATTAAAATAAAAACGCATGGATTATATTTAGGGTTAGCGATGGCTCGGCAAACTGTCATTTCCAGCATCTCGACATATTTATTTTATTTGCAATCGAAGAGCTCAATTCTTTGTTATTAAAAAAAAGTCAGTCTTTGATATTAAAAATAAAACAATTGTTATTTTATTACACTGATTGTCAGATTTACTGGCTTTTAACTAACTGACTCAAATTACTTATTACACTGATTATCAAAGGTGTATGAATGATTACCGGAACCAACACATTTTGACCAGCCCACTTGCTGCTACTTAAGTTTACTAATTCGAGTAATTTTGCCGGTATGTATAGTTAAGTTTTGAGGATAGGAAGTCATCAAATGACTTCTCTCGCTCAAGGCGGGGCGGCAGTGTTTACTGACTAAAACCGCCTTGTTCCGGGGCCGCGGTAACGATTAGTATTATTCCGCAACCCCCAGTAAGTATAGTTCTTTGAGAGAATCCGGAATCCGAGTATAGCCTCCTTCCTTACCCGAGGACCAACCCGACGTTAGTGTCCATATTTTGCCGCCATATTGTCATTGAGTAGGACGCACTAGTGGAAGAATTTTGTTTTCAGGCTGTAAGTGCCTTTGAATTGTTTTTTAATAAAAAATTTGAAATCAAAATAAACAGAGACATAAGTTTGATAGTTCCGACATCCACACAATGTAACATTCAAACAACTTACAATTATTGAGAACTAGCTTTTGCCCGCGGCTTCGCTCGCGTTAGAAAGAGACAAAAAGTAGCCTATGTTACTCTCCATCCCTTCAACTATCTCCACTCAAAAAATCACGTCAATTTATCACTCCGTTTTGCCGTGAAAGAAAGACAAACAGACAGACAGACAGACACACTTTCCCATTTATAATATTAGTATTAACATTATTATTCAAACAAAGTAAGTTTTTATTAAAGCGATACCTGCTTCGAGCTACGTAAAAAGTTTATTGTTTCAATCAAAAAGTTAGGGCAATGTAAATTGTACTCCTACTTAAATTATGTACCATTTACTGAAAACTTTGCAGACAATTCTCACCTGAGACTTCTAAAAAGAGACTCCACGCGATATTAAACTAAATTGGACTGTATATTACCGACAATAAGGACGAGATAAATGAACATAACGTAAATACTTGGGCTAAGTATAGTACTGTCACATGTAATACAACTGTCAAAGTCAAAAGTGTAAAGGCGGTGATCCATTGGTGAGGGCAAGCTGACAGTATTAAGATTACATATCAATGCACTGTATCTGTAAACATGTTTCAGTACAGTCCAGCTTCGAGTATCCAGGGGAATAGGGATTGAAACATGTTTACATTGATACAGTACTGATCCAGTGATACTGGCGCCACCAGTTACTGTATCAATGTATATCAGCCTTAAATTCTTATGCCCTTACTAATAATCACTGTGTAAAGTTATGCGACAAATCGTTTGAAGCTGTCAAAATAATTAGACTAGACGTGTGAGATTTTTAATACATGTTTACGCGATTGTCAACCTAATTGTATTTTAATGTATGTAGGAAAATAAGCTTATGGTGGGTCATGATTCCAATTTGATGATTGTACATGGACTCGTGTTGAGAACCAAATAGTCTAGCATGTACAAGGAAGCTAGCAAATTTACCGGTTTTATAATCCGCAGATTTTTAAGTGCGCCATAGGCGGCTTTGAGCTTTGGGTCACCGACTTCATCGACAATCTTGTCCGTCACCGATTTCTCTCTCTCATACTGCATTCAAGAAAGAGAATCAACTATTAGGCTATTATATCTTACCTTTACCTAAATGTAATATTCCAGTAATTGACAGCGTCTGTTAGTGTTTTAAGACCTTTATAATCCATTGGGAAATCAAACTCATCGTCTGGCTTAGACGAGTTGTAAACTATTCATTCGCTACCTGAAAACGCGTGTTATACCATCATGAATATAAATATGTAACTAAACGCGAATTTAGTTTATTTTGTCCCACGTAGTTAGGGATTTGGTAACAAACTTTGGTGACGTTGTATACAAGGTTTACCATGGAGTAGTATGAGTGTGACACAATAATAATAATAATACCAGTCTATAACTGTCCCACTGCAGGGCAACGGCCTCTTCTCGTATAGAGAAGGTTCGAACATTGATCACCACGCTTGCACAAGGCGGATTGGCGACTTCGGATTTATATAGACTACAACTTCAGGTTTCCTCACGATGTTTCCCTTCACCGATGTCTGATGTCTGATGCTTATAACTTACCTGAGTATTTTTCTAGTAATATCATTGTCTGGTAAATTACAGACACAATCAATATTTATTGTTTCATGGGCCGGTACCTGCTGAATTAAAAATTACTTACTACTTCATTTCAAACTACAAAGTTTTTGATTTTTGCCTACACTTGGAAGAAAACGTAATCCAACTTGAAAACTACAACTTAATAAATATTTTCCCGTTCCCACTCGAAAAGCACTTGAAGAGAAATTGATTACGTTGAAGCCTAGCAAATTAGATTTTCGAATGAACTTATCTTTTTAATTTAACGAAAGAAAGATGAGGGTCCTAACTTTCTGAGTTCACACCTAAATGGGTATAAAATTGTTAAAGTATTTTTAGAAAAAGTTTAGCGTAGTGTATTGTTAAACCTGTATTGCTATAGTGTTGCGTAAAGTATAACACAATTGTATCTTAAAAATGTATGAATTGCCTGACGATAATTGCTATGCGTTACTGTGAGGTAAATTGGGACAGCATTTTCTAGAACGAGCATTGATCATCACGCTTTAAAATGCCGACATCAAAATTTCTGTGTTTTGGGTTCAGACTTTGTCAATAATAATCACGTGATTTTCATTTAAATTAATCTGAGACATCACCAGGATATCCAGTGCCTTGGATAGCATGTAAAAGACGTTGGTTCTAGTTGTCATTACATTAATCACACCCTTTTTTTATATTTCCGGACAAAAAAGGCGCAATTTTCTTTTTAATTCTCACAAAAACAAAGGCATCTAATATGATTGTGCTCCGCAAGAGGTCAGGCTTTTAAAAATCGAGGGTCCATTAAAATTTTCCGCCCTGTATACTGCTAGTATCCAATTGAAATTTAGTCTTCTGGAAGCGATCTTAAAGTAGCTAAGGTTTAAGTGATGGATGATTCAATTAAAACAGAAATTAAATAAAAGCGAGTAAGTTTAGAATTAATTCAATTGCTTATTTGAAGTATTTCGGAGTCTTATAAACGTGTCGAATAACTTCGATCGTTCTAGTATTTATCTACAAAGTTTCAAACAATTGAATTAAAGTGTTTATTGACATTTGATCGGCGATCAGTCTGCTAAGTTTTACAAGTTAGATCGGCAATTTTATAGCTTTTGACTTTATTATTGAACCTTTATTAATTTAACTAGTCATTTTTGAACAGATGTGTAATAATAAACAACTACTCAAAAAGGTCTAGTTTGTTAAACGTAAACAGGGCTCTTTAGTTTAGGCCAAAAAGTAAATTTGAATTTAGAACGTGTATATATATGAAAGTATATACTATGAACATATAAATATTCCAATCCCCAAGAGATCGATCACGAACACATTGATAAAAAACAGAATGTTCATTTCGGAAGCAATTCTATTTAAATCCCAAGTGACGTACTCAAGAATCTTACGCTTCACTGTGGATTCAAACAACACTCTATCCTTTAAAATAGTACTTTGTTCCTTATGTAAACAATCTACTATTTCCAGCTTGTTATCATTTTAGATAGGTATTAAGAGGTAAGAGGGTGGAATCTTTGCGCGGGTCTGCGGACGGCGAGTGATGGGTAGCTCGCCGCCCAGCTAGGACCAGGGGGCGTACCACAAAGCCCTTATAGCAGCATTACTTTGATATTACTTTCAGTGGGAAAGAGACGGCGCTAGACAACGTGTATAACGCTGTCACTTGCACACTCCTGCAACAGGACTAAAACAATCTTACTTTAAACGTCATGGTAAGGGGGCAGGGCCCGCGTCGACGGCGCGTTGTGTTCCACGCGCCTCCCAATAGGGCCAACGCCTGCCGGTTATAATAGGTACCGTGACCCCGGAACATGCTGAAGCTCAGTCTCGTTCTGATGAGCTAGCAAGAAGTGTCATTACCCGCATTCAGTATGAATATGACTTAGTTGCTGCTGAGGCTAAGTACCACATTGATTGTTACACTTCGAAAATACGACTTTCCTGCGGTTTAAAGTCACGATATCTCGAAAGCGATGCTTTGTAGAAGAAAAGTGTTGAGATATTTATTGTTGACAATTTTACGATCAACAAACGTTGTCTGAACCATTTTTTGATAGCTCTCGTTGTTTCAGAGATATACGCAAACAACGCACAAGCGGGATCGATGGGGACTTTTTGGGGATGGGGAATTTGTAATGACGTATTCAAGGCCTGCACAACAATCTAGTTTGTTGGGAATTAATGCAAACTGGAGTCATAATTTAGTCTATTTTGACTAGACTATTATGGCTTAATTCACTTTCTTCCCGAAGTAGTGTTAGGAAAAAAATGGCCTTTTATAAAAAAAAAAAACAGAAATCATCCGTAAAAATTTACTTAATACTATTGTTTAATCGGTGGGTGACAGAATCTCATTATAATTAAAATTCTGCCTCAGTCCTTACACCACAAGTCCACAGTTCCAAAAATTTCAACCACAATAATCAATAACAGTATCAATTTTAGTCTTTCTCAATAACAGTATAATACAATAAAATTTCATTTCAGTATACCCAATAAGCAAATCGAAGAAAGAAAACAATGTTTAGTAGTCACGTTTGACACCATGTAAAAACTTGGCAAAGGAACACTAAATAACTGCCAATATAATATTTAATCAAATATTTTACATACAATTGAGTAAACACGTTTAACGGTATTATAACCTCAAAACATAATAACAACTGTCAATGATAACAGAAGAGATGTTGCTCACGCTGTATCCGCCAAAAAAGTGAACGATTCAGTCTAAGTGTCGTCCCACCAGTATTGACAGCCTAAAAAATAGCGTACTTTAACTCTGACACAAATCTTTTAAGCAAATAAATCGACTAACACTAAAATCATCAATTCCACTGACATCAGAATAATTACATATCTATATCTAAACAATTAAATGTCAAACTCTAATATTCGTTAAAATGTGTAGCGACAACAACCGTTAGACCAGTAATTTGCAAACTCATTTACTAAATTCTACACGTACATAAAGAATATTTTCTAAGCCTATCACCACTCAAACGCTTCTTGGCGAAACTCGTTAACTACGTGGTACCCACAATTTTATTGAGCACCTTTCAAAACCTAACAATAACGTAACGACTATCGCCTTGAATTTATTACCTACATAAAACTGTACATACCTATACATATAAATATCAGTACTTTGCGAAAAAATACAAGCTTTCGTTTTTTCCTGGAGAGTAATTGTGAAACACTCCACAAAACACCAATCGTTTTATATTTTTCATATAAACGTTGTATTTTTTCAGTTCTAAATTTCACGAATAAAATAAAATGACTTTTTCCTCTAATACGTTTTCAAATTCATTTATATTTATATTTTCATACGATTCGAATACGATACTAAATTCGAAGCTAGCATCAATTATGTTATATTTTTCACGAGTATAGCTTCCGTTGTTAGTTTAACGAATAAAATAATAAAAGCACTTTTTCCACTAGCACGTTTTTAACTCATTACGTTTTTCACACGCTTTATAAACTATACTCGATCATCACTATGTAGCTATGTGTGTGTGTAGCTGTGTGTATGTGTATGTGTGGCTATGTTAGTCGTTAAGTGTAGTCTGACGCCAAAGTCTGACTTTCATTTTGACCGAGCGGTAGGTTAGGTATTGTTTCTCAGTTATCGAGTTGTGGAGGCTGATAGGCAGTCGGACCAAGAAGATGATCTGGATGCGGTCAACCATAACATAGTTGGGAAAATCTACAGCACGATATACTCCAGGCGGCCCTTAATTAATCCAATCTTTGGCTATACGCATCCAGTTAGGATCAAAGACATTTGAATCGTTTTTCTGGGACTCGTCGAGCTTCATTGCTCGGCGCTTTTCTGGAGGACTGTGAAAATTACTAGTAAACTGATCAGATTTTCACCATTTAAAAAGCCCTAGCAAGTCGCTTAGACACTTCTTCAATAGACTTACTATATTACAATTTATATTTATACTAGCTGCCTCCCGCGGTTTCACTTGCGTTAAAAATGTTAAGGGTGAACAACCCTTATCACTTAGGGGTATAAAAAATAGATAGTAGCATTAGTAGCCGATTCTCAGACCTAATGGTGCCGATTCTCTTGTGCACAAACTATCGTAAATTTAAGTTAAATGCATCTTTCTCTTTCCGTTTAATTAAGAAAAGGACAGAAGATCAAATATTAGTTAAGTCCTGTCAAATTTAGACACTCCATAGATAATTTAGAAGCAATTTAAAAACATGGCGTTTAGATATACGTCAATTGTCATCAGGCGCTGTCTAATTTGACAGGATTAAACTAAAATGTATCTTCTGTCCTTTTCTTTAAGAAATGGAAAGAGAAAGATGCACTTAACTTAAATTTACGATAATTTGTGCACAAGAGAATCGGCACCACTGAATAAGCATGTAAAATTTGGTAAAAATCGGTAAAGCGGTTTCGGAGTAAGGTAACTAACATTGTGACACGAGAATTTTATATATATAAGATTTGTTTGTCACGGTCATTGCCAGGCTTTCAGGGCAGGCCTGATCAGGCCTGAAGCAAAACATACATATAATAAGACAATGGATTATGAATCTTTTTCAAAGGGGATTATGATTGTGAGTAGGCTGTATTATGTCACTGTAATACAAAAAATCTTTTATTTTTTCTTATTCATTCTGAGTCGTATTGTTTCATTCTTTGTTTCTGGGTTTAATTAAAACAAGCTGTACCTAGTTAAGTGTAACTGTCTACAAAGATTGCCTCTTGCAAACCAACAAATAATTTTGTTTCTTTATACGAGTAAGATCCTAATGCCTTGATCACACGTACCGAGTAAACCGGCGAGACAGTGCTCTCGGTCGAGTACTCGATGCGTGTAAACAACGCCGAGTGCGCTTTGCCTATTACTTATCTCTATAACTAGCTTACATCACTGTCTCGGCCGAGCAACATTTTACTGTCTCGCCTTTTTACTCGGTACGTGTGATCAAGGCTTAAGACTTTGAGCTTGTATTATTTTTTCCCGCTGTTCATTTGTTTCACCCCCTATATATCTTTATTAGCTGAGTCGGCCACGCGTTGCTGTGTTTGTTATTAAAATAAAATATGGCCTATCTTTCAAGTTGGATCAAACTGCAAACGGAGTACAAAATTAAAATCAGTAAAGTAATTGAAGAGCCGATCGCGGACAAACAACGTGACGTGTAATTAATACATATTTTAAGATATAATAGCCTTTATGTTATTAATCTGATGTATTAGTTATATCCCTGTAATATGTTATCAATATTCGTCCAGTAGCTTTTAGGTGGCAGTTATTAATATCTCTGTATGAGAAGAGGCCTTTGCCCTGCAGTGGGGCAGTAATAGGCTGGTATTATTATTATTATTAATATCTATCTGCTTAGTCAATTCATTTAAGTCACGTTCCAACTCAACAAGATCTTGTAAAGCTTCCTTTCTAAGTTGATAATTCCGGCAAAACCTCCCTTGATGCTGACGAAATAAATATTTAACTCAAGTCTCGCAGACTGACGTAATAAAAAATTAATTGGTTTTACATTTTTTAAAGTTTGAAGCCAGTTTCTTTTGTTCTTTGAAGAAATGTTTGATGGACAAATGAGATGTGGGATGTAGAAGGCTGCTTTTTGGTAAATTAAAAGGTTAAATTGTATTTATCTTTTTGCAAAAGACTTACAACTTCAACACAACAGACTTACTGAGTTGATTGTTAATTAAACTTAATTAATTCTGTGTTTGAGTGTAATTTATCTATAATATGTAAGTATGTATTTATAAATTATATAAGTATGTTTATCACATGTCTAGTTACCATAAAAAGCTCTGCTTAGTTGGCGACCAGATCGCCATGTGAGTTGTCCTGTTATTATTTAATTATTTATTATAGATTGGCAGTGGTTACAGCCAATCTAGCGAGCGTAGTAGTAATATTACTTAACCGATACACTACTTAAGAAACACTACATACTTGCGTTTTTCATCACAATACTTCTAGATCACGAGTCATCATCATCTCCCTAGCTTTTCCCAACATTGTACCCACTAGATACCAATGTTTCTCGTGGAACTACTGCCTATCAGACCTCCACAACCCAGTAACTGGGCAACACGATTGGTTAGACTTGTCAGACTTACTGGTTTCCGACTACCGGTAACGACTGACAAAGTTCTACGAATGACAACCGGGACCAACAGCTTTACGAAAAACTTTAGAAAGTGCAACCTTTCAACGACCAACCGACAGCCGGCTGTCGGGCTGCTATTGTCTTTCTATTGTGTCTCAAATCACGTGTGTTCGAGGGTTTAATGAATTGAAAAGTCATATTGCTACTGGCCCGGATTCGAATCCCATCTCGAATTTTCACTAATACTACTAGATGGCGAGTTCTCTTTCATAATTAGGTGTAAATTATTTCAATTCAGTACCAAAACGTGACTGGTTTAATTTTATCTGCTAACGCTCATTTATCAACGGTCGAAAAGGACAGCGTCAAACGAATTTTCACCGGAAACAAATATCCGTTTTGTCCCTTACGTCACTGGAAATTTTCAGCGTCGAAAAAGGTCGGAACATTTTGCTTACTATTGCACTTGAAGTGACACCATTTTGTACTTTTGTTCTGTACGAAGCACGATAGATGGCGCTGTACTTTTTTTACGTTTCCACGAAAAAATAGCAGTTTCTTGTGATGTGTGAATAAAATGTTCTTTCGGTCTAAGCTATTTTATTTAACAGTCATAAGTGCCTAACCTGAAAGCGCCTCGCATCTTTTTGAAAAAGAAAATATACAAACGATGTTTATTTAACTGAATGATAAAACAATTTTATAATACTTTGTTAGTAAGTGAATAAAATGTCCCATAATCTTCAATCTTGGATTGTATTATCTCTTAAAACGTATACTTTCATAATAAAGAAAATGCCTACGCAGTAAAGTATCTGGAAGAAATAAAAATTATTTCAAGCACGTTTTGTTGCGTCATACGATAACGTAGAAAATGAAATTATAAAAATAGAAATTGATGAATAGATGGATTTGGATATATCGAGGAACGAAATTAAACGCGGTAATAAAAATGTTTGTGGGTGTTGTTGATGTCTAAATTTGTCTTTTCAATAAATATTTTTTAAGAAAAAATGATTATAAATGTGAACTGTGACCACTTTCTGTATGTAAAAAAAATATCTTGGAACACTCACATACGGTTATCTAATCCCAAGCTGTTGCGGAATGTTTATAATAGTTACCGTGACCCTGGAACATAAAGGGCAATCGAAGGAACATGAGTGGATTTTAGTCAGTAAGAGTCTGACACGCCCTCCCGCGCACCCAGGACGGGAGCAGTCATTGGATGATTTCCCACTCACCAAAAAAATAAAAAAATAAAAAAATCTGATCCCAAGCTAAGCAGACAAGCAAGCAAGCTGAGCTAGAAGACTGACATACATACTTATATCTACACTAATCTACACTAATATTATAAAGAGGAAAACTTTGTTTGTTTGATTGTAATGAATAGGCTCCAAAACTACTGGACCGATTTTACAAAATCTCTCACCATTCGAAAGCTACATTATCCCTGGACCCTGAGTAACATAGGTTAAATAATATCACGCTATGTCCCACGGAAGCGAAGCAGTAACCAAAAACCTAATGTAATGCGGGTGAAACCGCGAGGAACTGCTAGTAGTTTATAAATTCATACATGTTTGTCGAAATCCAATGACCAATTTTTTTTGTTTACCTGTACTGACAGATACAATAGCCATCAATTCACGTGTCAATCGGATATGCTTCTCTTCATCAGCAACTTTTTAGATCAGTTAGGTACTCTACGGGCTGTTCTCGAAATTTTTTAATGATTATGAATAATAATATAATAAATATGCCTAAAAACTCATGTTGGATTACTAACATTAAAATCATTGATAACTTGCTCAATTCGATCATTTATTTATGGTTAATTTAATACTTGTTTATTAACTGTAAACAATTTTTAAACTCAGACGACCTCTACTGAAGATTTGTAATAAAATGACCCTTTTTCCCTAACCAAACATTCTTTATTAAATTATTTGGATCAGAACTGGGGTCCACTTCATAATGTGAGTAAACAATTTAATAATGTCGCCCGTTGCTCAATTGGTAGGTACATAAGGGCGAGGCTACAAGATTGCTTTCCATACTTTTACTAATTTACTAATCCATGATGGACTAATATTATAAGTGCGAAAGTTTGTCTCTTCTTCACGCCTAAACCACTGAACCAATTTGAATGAAATTTCGTACAGGTTATAGTCTGGGACCCGAGAAAGGACATAGAATAATTTTCATCTAGAAAATCCCCCGGGAACGGGAACTATTTCACGCGGACGAAGTCGCGGTACTTCATAAATCCGTATCGCAACTCGATGCGTTGACGCAACGCAAACACGTCTTTAAATGAAATGAACAAAGGTCACAATTTACCTAATCGATTATTACGTAACTTATATCGTTCATAATGTATTGTCCCATCCTGGTCTGTCAAAGCTCGTAACATATATTTTTACATGCAATGACGTCATGTAATGGATCCGTTCCGATCTGTACGAGAAAATAAAATACGTTACGTATATTGAAACCTAAGACGCAGATCTATTTGCTACTCGCGGGAACAGTATTAAGCTTCACACTTAAATAATTTATCGACGACTGTGACGACGAGATCTATCGTGGAACATTGAACACGCCCTTTCTGGGACTCAAGTCTGCTATTGCGATAGTGGTTCAATTAAATGAGATTTTTGACGTGTAACGTCCAACTTTTGACTCTTTTCCCATAAAAACCTGTCAAAGTTGTCAAATATCCAGTCAGTGACTGGTCATCGAAACACGATTGCAATAGCAGTCTTCTTGAGCCCTTGTTTAAAATCAAGGCAATGAACTATTTTGCGGTGTTCAATTGTTCATGGTTGCGTGATACGGGGTTGCGTGGTTTTACGTGCGTTGCTCTTCTGTTCTCTGATGAGGCGTTTTAGTGTTATGTGCTTCACCTGTTTTTAATACGAGCGAGGTACGCCCTTTCTGTTTGAAATCAATGCAATGGACAATTTTGCTGTGTTTATGGTTGCGTGATACTGTGTTGCGGGGTTTTACGCGCGTTGCTTTTCTGTTCGATGAGGCGGTTTTAGTGTTTTGTGTTGCCCCTGTATTTCATAACAAGTTTGATGCAACGTTACAAATGCAATGCGCATTGCCTAAATCAAATGGTAGTTGATTTCTGTTTGTTTGTTGTGTGGAAAAAGACTAATTGGATAGCTATTTGCTATCTAATTAGTCTTTTTCCACATCGTCAACGTTGCGTCAAATCGCAAATTATGCCCTTCACTTTAGTCCTTTCATAGAGATCTGAGTCTGAGAGTCTGCAATTTAAAGTGCTTATTTCTGTTTTGGGTTTTACTCGAGCCGAAGATTAGGGATGTCTAAGCCTACTGTGGTGAGACTAAGACCTTTATTCATGAGCCAATTCTAAATCACAGGCCTGTATCTCGTCGAGTAATGCATTCACCGAACTTTCACCCTTCTCAAATCCCAACGCGTATTTCTTTTGTTTATATAACTTTTTGGCTCTAATCCAAGATACTAGGCTTCGTCGTTTTGGTTTAGAGTTTTAATTAACTTTTTTTTTTAATTAGAATTTGAAACTATTGTTTTTAATTCTATGGTAAAAATCATGAAATTCATGAAACATAATTAATTACTGGCTTAAGTCTTACAGATGACATAAATGAATAGGTCGTTTGGGTTGCCCTAAAAGCTACCTACAAGTATATCTAAAATGACGTATTCAGTCTTGAGATTCCAACCCTTATCAAGTAGACATAAAAAAAATACTTATCTATCCATACTTAATATTATAAATGGGAAAGTTTCTGTCTGTCTGTCTGTCTGTCTGTCTGTATGTTTGTCTTTCTTTCACGGCAAAACGGAGCGACGAATTGACGTGATTTTTTAAGTGGAGATAGTTGAAGGGATGGAGAGTATCATAGGCTACTTTTTATCTCTTTCTAACGCGAGCGAAGCCGCGGGCAGAAGCTATTAAGAATATATAAGATTAAAAATAAGTATATATTGTTTATCCAGACTGAACGCCTTAACCGTAGAGTAAAAACATAGAACCAAAAATATGAATGTTAATGTGAAATGATATGGCTGTAGAAATGTACATATATTAATATTAAAAAATAAAAAATACTAACCTACAACAATCAATAAACAATCAGACAAACAAGTATTCCTATAACATTTCCGTTCGAATCCATTCATTCCAAACTCTAAAAATAAAATGCGGCAACCTGGACTGGGCTGGCCCTGTCGGTTGCGATTAATTCCGCAAAGTGCAATCATGCACACGAGGATGCATACTGGAGTCTCGTTCGAAAAATGAGTCGTTGGCGTTTTTAGAACAAAGATTGTATAAAATGGGAGACCACGATGCACTTTCTTATGAATTTAATCATATTCTGACTTTATCGCTTTCACAGATGTGTGAGCAGTCTCATATAATAGACCCAGGCGTGACGTCGAGAGTCGCTAGACGTCTACCAGCCACCGTATAGGCGCGGGCCTGCGTACGCCGAGCAATGGAAGTCCACTTCATTTGACTTTTTCATGTTATCAAAGCCTAGTCAGAAGAGTAATACAAAAAGCCAACCCAAAGAAATCACCTGGATATGACCTTATCACCAATAAAATTCTACAGGAATTGCCTGACTCTGGAATAATAATGCTTACAGCGATATATAATGCGATATCGAAACTAAATTTCATCCCTCCACAGTGGAAAACTGCACAAATAATAATGATATTAAAACCAGGAAAACAACCAGAGGATCCTAAGTCATACCGACCGATTAGTCTACTGCCCATCCTATCGAAAATATACGAGTCGTTATTATTACTGCGCATATTACCTCTTGTAGAACAGCAAAGATTGATTCCTGATCACCAGTTTGGGTTTCGCCGAAAGCACTCTACTATAGACCAGATACACAGACTAATAAACGAAATAAACAAGACGTTTGAAGCTAAAAAGTACTGCGCTAGTGTCTTTCTTGACATATCCCAAGCTTTTGACCGAGTATGGCATGAAGGATTATTATTTAAAGTCAAATCTATACTTCCCAACCATGTATATGAAATCCTGAAGTCATTTATAGAGAATAGACACTTTCTTGTGCAATATGGTAGTGCGTTCTCAGGCCTCTGTAGTATAAACGCAGGAGTCCCACAGGGTAGCGTACTAGGACCGCTACTCTACCTTATCTACACCTCGGATCTGCCAACCTCAGACTGCATAACTACTGGAACATTCGCTGATGATACTGCTATCTTAGCGTCCCACGAAGACCCAACAGAAGCGTCTAGAATTCTGCAAAGTGGTCTAAATGAAATATCAAACTGGCTCAGAAAGTGGAGAATTAAAGCGAATGAAAACAAATCAGCCAATATTTCTTTCACATTGAAAAGAGGTAGCTGTCCGAGAGTAACGCTAAACGACCTTGAGATCCCCCAAACAGACCATATACGTTACTTGGGTTTACACCTTGACAAACGGCTTACATGGAAAACACATATTTTCACTAAACGCAAACAACTGGGACTACAGATACGTAAACTCTACTGGCTAATAAGTCGCCGATCTCAATTATCAATGAACAGTAAACTTATTCTGTATAAGGCAATACTCAAACCGATCTGGACTTACGGTATTCAGTTATGGGGAACAGCCTCACATTCCAACATCGAAATAATTCAACGATTTCAGAACAAAATGCTAAGAATGATAACTAATGCTCCCTATTATGTCACAAATGAACAGTTACATCATGACCTACAAGTCAACACTGTCAGACAGGAAATTCTTCACCATACAAAGTCGTACAAAAAACGGATCATAAACCACCCCAACCCCTTGGCGAAACTACTAATGGAAGAAACTCAAAGAAGTCGAAGACTGAAACGGAAAACACCGCAGGATTTACTGTAATCCTAATAAACTAAAGTAGGATGTGACACAGGTCACATACCGAGCATGACATAACATATCCCAACAAACCTACTATTCATTGTTCCAGCACGGTAACAGATTGTAGTAAAGAAGAAGTAATAAAAAAAAAAAAAAAAAAAAAAAAATCAAAGCCTAAACTACCAAAGCTTTAAAGCCGAGTTACGAATATGATTATAAACGATAAAAAATAAAATGGTTTTGCAAAAGTACAGTCGTTTTTGTACAACTGCCAAATTACGATGGGGAGATAGAGGCGGGAATAGCACAGCCCAAGTACGTGCTAAGCTACGTTTATTTATTTCGGCCACAGTGAAAAGGTATCAACGAAGAGACGGCTTGGGAATACTATAATTAGATGACAGGACTTCGCAAGTCAGCGGGACTGCTCCAGCTCTTAAATTGAACCAAAACAAAAGACAAGCGGGTCCGGTAAACGTAACCCTTGGATCACGAGAAGTGTCAACTAGCCCTTTTTACTAATAAACTAGCTTCCATCCGCGGCTTTGACCGCGTGAATGTCGAAATTTCCATCCCCTATTTAGCAGAGGAGTCAAATTTCCGAAAATCCTTTCTCAGTGGTTACCTACTCTTTTACAAAAAACACACTGCAAGTTTCATATTTCTAGGACCAGCGGTTTGAACTGTGCTTTTTGTTTTGTTTTTATATATCAACAGTTTGTCATCAATTAGTCAGTTTACCATTTTAATGTAATATATATGTCGCAGTCATCTGGTTAAATCAGCTATTTGATTGTATGACTAGCGCGTTCATTGAATAGCAACATTTAATTGAATGACTAAACGACAACTCGTCAAGTTGTTTTAATGTAACGTTCAACGACTTGACTGAACGTCATTTAGCATTGTCGTTTAATGGGATATAGTCGCAACTTAAAACTTAACTTCCTTTACATAACAAAAATGAGGACATGACATGACACACTTTATTATGATTTTAATTTAAAAAAAACTTTAAAACTAGCCGGCGGCGGCGTATCAATAGGTAAATCCATGCTGTTACACTATTTTTTCAAGAATAAGTCACTTTAAAGTAAATTTAATAAAAATAATATCAAAACAGTGCGATCTGCGCGAGCTATTTTACGCCATATTTGTTTTGGTGACTACTAACGCCGCAGTGGAAAAAAAATGAACTAAATTACAATCACCTGACTGATTACGTCCGCTCTGTTCAAAGGGCTATGCTTCAATCAGCTATCTAGTTGGACATTGAGTGACGCTTGTTTAATCAGCTTTCGGCCTAGTCATTCAATTAAATGTTGCTATTCAATGAACGCGCTAGTCATACAATCAAATAGCTGATTCTACCAGATGACTGCGACATATGTAAGTATAAACAGGAAAAGTCGCAAAGGTTCAATAGTTGAGGCACCCTCATAACTGCTACACACACGCCGAGCGCCGTGCCGCCGGCTCTTCCGCGCGTTTCTGCTAACAAAGGTTTAACTTTCGCGCCTGTGCGGAAAAGTCGCACGATGCACAGCCGTGCCGCCGGCGATGTGTTTAGAAGCCTCTATGTATGTTTGTTGTATGTATGGTTGTTTCGGAACTGGACACGGCAAACACCAATATTACTTTTGTATTTTATAAGTTACTAGCATTCGCCCACGGATTCGTCCGCGTGAATGTGGAAACTTCCCCTGTTTTACCCCTTAGCATTGCAATTACCAAAAATCCTTTCTTACTTGTTACCTACTCTTCACAAAGGGCACACCCTCCAAGTTTCATGTCTCCAGGACCAGCGGTTTGAACAGTGCGTTGATATATCAACAGTCATTCAATGACTCAGTCAGTTTACCGTTTTATTTATATATATTTCTAAATTTATCTTGGACATCACTGAAGTCGTTGACGGAAAACATCGTGAGAAGACTTGGACTTGTAATGTTAATCAGAAAACCACTTGAGCAAACCTAGTGATCGATGCTCGTACCTTCTCTATGGGAGAAGAGCCCTTAGCCAAGTAGAAAAAAAAATAGTTTTTATTTGTTACCTTAGGATAGTAGGTACTAAATTTGTTATATTATGTATTGTTAAACTAACAACAGACTTCCAAAAACTAAAGAAAGACAATCAAACAAAATAAGCAAAGAACCTATAAATGTTTACTGCTTGTTTAGGATCATAAGGGTAGGCCGAAAACCCTAAGTTCACATACATCTTAAAGTTTGACCGCTATTATCGCAACTTGCCTAGTTAGTCTAGATTACTTCGTATCAATAGCGAGGCTAATTTGTGTTTTACTACCGTATTATGTAACTTAACGGTTGCCTTTAAATTGCTCACTAGTATGTGCGAGTTACGTATTGTTACTTAACATACTTTACTGGTCTGTAAAAAATACACACCACGGCTACAATACTCGGCATACGACAACGATTTATCGCTACGATTTGACTGCCCGGTTCGTTCGAGGACTTTTTTCGAACATGACGAATAGATCGTTAGCACCCATCAAGAAAATCTGAGTCAATTTCCGTACACGCGTACGATATAACTGCACAGATGTAATACGCAGTCAACTCTTAGCGATAAATCGTTCTCGGGTTGATTTTGATTGGTCTAGTTTGTCACTACGCACTAGGCTCTAATGGTTAGTGGCCCTGACTGCTAAACCGGAGATCGTGAGTCCCAATTCCCATCCATCCCATTTTATTGAGAGAAGACCCATGATTGTTAGTATGTAGTTTATGAGGTTAGCATAGAACATTATGCTCTGTCTAATTGGGAATCAAATGACTAAGTGTGAGTGGTCCCATATTTATTTAGTCAATTATTTCTTAACTCATCACAATCACAAGTTGTCAGTGTTAAATCTAATACGACCGGGGTATGACCCCTCGTAAGACCTACGCTTGTGAATTGGAAATACGATATTATAGTATTTAGTTTTAGTTTCATACGACAGACACACTTATTTAGATACAACGACATCGTAAATATTTTCAAAATGTTTGCATTGCCCAGAATTCCATGTCAATTTTGTTACGTTAACAAAGGAGGAAAATACTAGAGGGAAGAGTAATGTGTGTAACACACTCCAGCAATGCCTCTGACAAGTACTAGATACGTGAAACCGATACGTTTAGGATACGTCTTTTACTTTCTATATCCCTCAAAGAGGATCGAATTTAAGGATGTCTTATAGTGAGCCCGACTTGGCACTTCATTACAATGCCTTTGCTCCCCTTTTCTGGAAAAGTAAACTTACGTTTTGGGTAAAAATCAAACACATTGTGTGCTCAAATTCTCTTTAGAAATTTTTGATCCATACAAATATTTTTGTTACAAAACTCGATAAAAAGACTCGTAAAGTAAATGGTATTTCAAAATTGCTTTCATTCCCATATTCTCTAGAGTAAAGATTTTTAAAGCAATGCAGGTTTTCGCTCCAAAATGTTTTCTTTGATTTGTGACCTACATTAAGATTATGAGGCGATGTAAATCATATTGGCAAAGGGCTAGAATTCTTAAAGTTTTATATTTTATTTTTTAGGGTTCCGTACCTCTAAAGGTAAAAACGGAACCCTTATAGGATCACTTTGTTGTCCGTCTGTCCGTCCGTCCGGCTGTCAAGACCCTTTTTCTCAGAAACGCGTCGAGATATCAAGCTGAAATTAATATCACATACTCGGGTCTGCTATCTCTTAAAGCAGTGAAAAAATCAAGTTTTTAAATCAACGCAATAAAAAGATACGGCGGTTTATATTGCAAATTTGGACATTTGCAAGGAAATCAAAACCTATAGGGTACTTCCCATTGACCTAGAATCATGAAATTTGGCAAAAAGCAAGGTCATGTAGCACAAGTAAAGGGAAAACTCCGAAAACCGTAAATTTGTAGTTAGTTCACACCAGGCGTCCGTCTGTCCGTCTGTCTGTCAAGAACCTTTTTCTCATAAACGCGTCGAGATATCAAGCTGAAATTAATATCACATACTCAGGTCTGCTATTTCTCACAGCAGTGAAAAAATCAAGTTTCTAAATCAATGCAATAAAAAAATACGGCGGTTTATATTGCATATTTAGATATTTTCAAGAGAATCAAAACTCAAAACCTATAGGGTACTTCCCATTGACCTAGAATCATGAAATTTGGCAAAAGGCAAGGTCATGTAGCACAAGTAAAGGGAAAACTCTGAAAACCGTAAATTTGTAGTTAGTTGACATCAGGCGTCCGTCTGTCCGTCTGTCTGTCAAGAACCTTTTTCTCAGAAACGCGTCGAGATATCAAGCTGAAATTAATATCACATACTCAGGTCTGCTATCTCTCAAAGCAGTGAAAAAATCAAGTTTCTAAATCAACGCAATAAAAAGATACGGCGGTTTATATTGCATATTTAGACATTTTTAAAGGGAATCAAAACTCAAAACCTATAGGGTACTTCCCATTGACCTAGAATTGTGAAATTTGGCAAGAAGCAAGGTCATGTAGCACAAGTAAAGGGAAAACTCTGAAAACCGTAAATTTGTAGTTAGTTCACATCAGGCGTCCGTCTGTCCGTCTGTCTGTCAAGAACCTTTTTCTCAGGAACGCGTCGAGATATCAAACTGAAATTAATATCACATACTCAAGTCTGCTATCTCCCAAAGCAGTGAAAAAATCAAGTTTCTAAATCAACGCAATAAAAAGATACGGCGGTTTATATTGCATATTTAGACATTTTCAAGGGAATCAAAACTCAAAACCTATAGGGTACTTCCCATTGACCAAGAATCATGAAATTTGGTAAGAAGCAACGTCATGTAGCAAAAGTAAAGGAAAAACTCTGAAAACCTTAAATTTGTAGTTAGTTCACATCCGTCCGTCCTCCCGTTCGTCCGTCTGTCAAGACCTTTTTTTTCAGAAACGCATCGAGATATCAAGCTCAAATTAATATCACATTCTCAGGTCTGCTATCTCTTAAAGCAGTGAAAAAAACAAGTTTCTAAATCAACGCAATAAAAAGATACGGCGGTTTATATTGCATATTTAGACATTTTTAAGGGAATCAAAACTCAAAACCTATAGGGTATACTTCCCATTGACCTAGAATCGTGAAATTTGGCAAGAAGCAAGGTCATGTAGCACAAGTAAAGAGAAAACTCCAAAAACCGTAAATTTGTAGTTATTTCACTAAAAAACAAATTAACGGAACCCTCGTTGCGCGAGTAGAACTCGCACTTGACCGGTTTTTTGGATTTATTACCCACTTTAGATTATTCCTTTGTTTTACTATTACAACGAACTTCACAAGAAAACCTTAGGTCAATATGGGTTATTAATTTCTATAGGAGATCGTATCAAAAATGAGAGGATCCGCAGAATAATCATGGTCCGAGCCCACAACATCTCGGAACTTAAATTTAATGCAAGAAATCCTTGATACAACAAAAATTATCGATTAAGATTCCGCGGTATGCGTGCCACAGATTCACTATTCCCGATAAGGAAACATTTTATTTCCCGTTTAATAAGAATAAAGAATTCCGTACAATATATCGACCTCTTTTAGACCAAGACCACACTGATTAAATGCATACTCAACTTGACACGGATACCGAAACCGAATTTATGACGTAAATAATATTAGCATAATATTTTGGCATCAATAATTACGACGTTTACGACGAAGCACATAAGCGGATGGTTTAATATTTTAAATAATTGTATCCGCACCATTGTGTTGACGAAAATGTTCATCTTCCAAAAATGATGGTGAGTAATAAAAATGGCGTCTTCTTGACCGGGACTTTGAAGACTGATTTGGCAGTCACGTTATACCCTCCTAATTTCATGGTGGTTTTGCAATCGATGAAATATTTTCGAAAGAGGTGTTCACCTAATAATTTGGAAATGCTATCCGAGGATGAATTGTTCGAATTTTTACCTGTCGTTGTCGTCCGAATTCCGTCATCGCACCACCCGCATTCCTCATTGTTGAATTATGCAGTTAGTCAGTTTATTAAATCTTCAAACACACCATATTTGAGACACAATAGAAAGACAATAGCAGCTCGACAGCTGGCTGTCGGTTGGTCGTTGAAAAGTCAAACCACATCAGAGTACGCGTCAACCCTAAGTAACTATTTAAATGAATATTTATTTTCAAATATTTAACTAATAAAAAAGAGGACAAAGGAATGAGCTGATGTGAACTAAGCACAGATGTAGTGTTGTAAAAATACCGTATAATACCAAAAGGCTACGTATTATACCGGTATTTTATTATATCTTACGGTATTTTTGGTATTTTATGCATTTTATATTTTGATTCACATTTTAAGAGCCTGCAATGTTACGAAGAATCCTTGCTTAAGAAATGAAATATATTTTAAGTTTCGATTGTATTCTATTTTTTAGAATGACTTATTCTAATTTAATGATTACTTAGTAATGAAAATTTACAGATATTATTAAATATTAGATTTTCGTATTGTTATTACTATTTTAATAAAACTTTCCTTTATGGACCGTTGATTTAAGGGTCGGGGAGGGGGGAGAGGGCTGCCCCCCTGTCCAATTTCCAACATGCGGAACCCCATGGTTACGGATATATTCATGGTTAAAGTTTTTGAGGTTATGTTTTCAAACACTAATTTCCATCAATTTGCACCTTAGTTTCAATAGATTTATGGGGCAGGGAGGGCGAGGGAACAAGGGGCCTACCTCCTATACCATCTCCATCTTGCGGAACCCCATGGTTACGAAGATATCCGTGTTTAAAAATTTGAGGTATGTTAGGTACAAACACTAATTTCCATCGATTTTCACTCTATTTTCTAAACTAGATAACTCAACGGAGCCCCGCTTGCCGGGGCTCCTACTTCTGGGTGGTTTAAAAAAAATAACCACGGAGGAGATGGCGGGGTCTGTTCGCTCGCTTCGCTCGCTTACTACGACCTAACCTGTCCGAGTCGGGGCGCCCTAAAATTTTGATCGCTCGCTCTCGGATTGACGATCCCCTTTATATTAAAGACATGATAAAATTTAACGAAACACACCTCCGCCGTGAACGAGACGTGAAACGTCAAATTTGACATCTACTTTGACGATTTATCTAACCTAAAAATGGCGTATTATTTTTCATTTTGTATGGAATTATGTAAACTTCAAAAATATATATCTCGTAAACCGCGAGTCTCCACACCTTAAAACTTTGCGAAAAGCCTTCTGTTAATGAGTACTATCTAGAAATAAAATATGAACTTCCAACTCGACGGTCCATAAAGGAAAGGTTAGCCATGCGCAGGTTGCGCATGTTGGGAATTGGACAGGGGGGCAGCCCTCTCCCCCCTCCATTCCCTCCACCCCTCCCCGGCCCTTATATCAAGGGTCCATAAAGGAAAGTTTAACCAAAATAGTGGCTTAACTATTTTTGTTCAGTAATAATGTTGAATCTGACTGTTTAATAATGATACAAATTTAAAATACCCTTTCATGTTTTATTTCTGAGCATTTCCACCGTATTGAGTACTAAATTAGATTATTATTTAAAAAAATATATATTAAATCGATTTATACATAAAATACCGTCGGAAATGGTATTATACCGTATTATACGGTATTTTTCGTATAATACGGTTTAATACCATTGGTATAATACGGCACTTACATCTCTACACAGATGATCTAAAAAGTGTTAAATCGGCACGATCACATTTCAATGGTACCCTTTTCAGGTCATTTTCTCATAACACCACGCCTTAACCATTCGACGAGAGCGATTTCCGATATTTATAGGGATGTGGTAGTCACCGTAACTCCTTACTAGGGACGGCCAATCGGTTACAATGAATCAGTCGGTTGCGGTTATTGGTGCAATCGGTCGCAAACTTAATGACCACTCTAGATATTCGAAGGTCGGAAGCCCGCGGCCCACGACCCCTTTTGCGGTCTGCGACAGTTTTATTTGCATACCGTAGTCCCAGTTTAATTTTCATATTCATTCTCTTTTTTTACCCGACTGCCGAAAGGAGGGTTAGGTTTTTCAAACGTATGTATATAATGTTGTTCTATAGAACAACATTATATACATACGTTTGAAAAACCAAAAAAAAAAAGAAAAAAAAAAGCAAAAAAAAAAGCAAAAAAAAAGAAAGAAAAAAAAAGATAAGCAAATTGAACCGTATTCTATAGAATACGGTTCAATTTGCTTTACGGTGAGTATTTTGACTGAGTAAAACAAGCGTCTGCCTTGGATGGTGTTTATTGGCAATTAACTTAAAAAATATTAATACATCATATTTAATAGGGTCGACGGCTAGCTATTTACTCTAATCAAATGTGGACTGTATGCACTACTAATATAACTTAAATTGCTTCAACATGATGTGTTGGCCGAATACTCAAACGTCTGTTGCTGTCATTGTCACTCAAAGAGATAAAGTAAGGACGGCAACAGCGCTACAGCGTCTTAAAATTAAGTTACGTTTCGGTATTTGGCCATTGTCTCATATAAACTTTTAAACGGATTTCGACGTACATTGACTTCGTCTCAGTTGTGGGAATGACATAAGGTATAGTAATTTTGAAAAGAAATTGATAATAAAAAAATAATGAAAAAACCCAACAACAATTTCGAAAGTTGGTGGCAGTTGGTGAAAGTTTTTTATAAAGTATATATATTTTTTGACGTTGTTAATTTCGCTGAAAACTGCTAGCTACATGGATAGATGACTTATTATAAAACAGGTGTGGCCCACCTATTTTGTCATCATCTGGCCCTTGTCTGTCAAAAAGTTGCCAATTTGTGCGGTTGTGCCCCAATTAACAGTTTATTTATTTATTTATTAATAACACTTACATCTATCATTACAGGCCTTACCTAATACGATAGAGAAGCTTACATTTAACCGAAAAATACTAAAATAATTAATTCCAGTCAGTAACAGACTACCGAATAATGCTACCCTTGTGAAGTCATTCAGTGAACAGTGGAATACGTCGATCTGCTCAGCTATCGCGTTAAGTGTGCGTATCGCGCGTGACATCGGTGCTTGCTTTAGAAGCTCTGTGCGCGCTGATGCTACCACAAACAGCTGCGGCCGTCGCCGACGCCTCACGTACCCATCCCATCCGGCACGCACAGCTTAAGTTCACTCAGTATCCCAGGATTGTAACATTTTCCACGCAAAAGATTATATAAATAAGTGGCCAGCATTACTTCTCGTCGAACTTCCGGTTTATAATATCCCACTGTACCCAGCAAATACAATGTCGGATACAGTAGTGGATATCCCGGATACACTCCATACGACTTGAAGTAAAGAAATCTAACAAATTTGTTCTGAATCCTTTCTAACATGGTTGCATACTTAGCCTTGTGTGGACTCCATATAGCTGCATTGCATTCCATATGACTTTTTACCAATGCTTCATACAAAGCCTTTAACGCGTTGATATTGCTAAAGTCATTGGCCTGTCGCAGCACGAAACCTAGAGTTGTAGTTATTTGTGTAAATTATTTACCATATTGCCAATTCTGCTAATGTTGGGAAAGGATACAGAATGATACCTATTGATAATAATTCTTGGTTTTAATTATGGTTATAATATTATGTCGTCAGAATTCAATGAAATCTACAATGAGATCCGTCACTGTAAATATAGAATTTCTAGGAATTTAGGAAGTGTATTAGGCTGTATTAGATTCCTATAATAAACAAGTCATGTCTGCAGTAATCTGTATCCGACACGTTTTCGGCTTGTATGAGCCTGCTGTATCGTAAATATTAGAATGCTCAGTCAACAGCAGAGAGAAGCAATAAAAATCTATCTCTACCCTTAGTGGTATTTTTATGGTTATCCAAAATTAAAATTGAACACCCCATTTTTATAATTAACTAGCTTTTGCCCGCGGCTTCGCTCGCGTTAAAAAGAGACAAAAACTAGCCTATGTTACTCTCCATCCCTTCAACTATCTCCACTTAAAAAATCACGTCATTTCGTCGCTCCGTTTTGCCGTGAAAGAAAGACAAACATACATACAGACAGACAGACAGACAGACACACTTTCCCATTTATAATATTAGTATGGATTTTAATATTTAATACACTAAAGGAACAGATAAGGTTTGTTTAAAAAGGAAACTTCGAGAAACTGAATCCTAACTAAACATTAATATTGAGACAATGGAAATGTATTAAACACTGAGTCGTCAAGACATTCCTAGGAAATGTACTAAACTTACTTTGTAATGTGAAAAAGTACTGTTAATGTAAATTGGTGGAATAAACCTCCTGTCTCTCTTTTGAAAGTTCGTTGCTCTAAGCGAGGGAGACTGTTATAGTCCTCCCAGTTAACAGTACGTCATATGAGAAAAACGATTATAAAACATCGATTACGATGAGCGATTCCATTTGAATCGATTCTCACGATATCAGATTTTTACCGTATTGAGTTATCACTCCCAGAGGCAAAGAAAATTGAGAGAGCTATCTATTGATCGAAACAATTTCCGTGAATATTCAATAGGGATTTCACATCCACAATGATGAGATTCCACAATCAGTCAAGATAGCTACGTGGGTATAGACAGCCTGAAATAAATTTAATTCTATTCTATTCTATAGACAGGTGATAACAATAGAGGCAATTAAATTAGGTTAATTGTAATTACCTCTAGCTTGTGTTTGATGGGCACCTTAATCTTTTACCTGTAACGTGATAAACTGACTGAGATATAAATGTAGCTTTGAATCAGGCTGATGATAATTATAAATAACCACACCAGTCTATTCTTTAACTGCAGGGAGGACTCGCTCACGATAACCCTCAGTAAGATAGATCTTCGAAATTTCTGGCTTCTAACTACTCGTAATGACTGTCAAAGACATAGAGCTAGTCAACATTTAGGTCGGGCCGATAGTTTTCATCGGACCGACAAACGTGTCGTACGCATATTGGCATTATGTAGTTCAATGGCGTTATTCACATTAAGGTAAGATAAGACTATCCGAGACGAAACTTTTATCGGACGTTTAGAATCGGATTGGACTTAATAGTGGTGAACTAATAGTCGGATCGGAATCTTCTATTGAGAACAGCAACACCCGACTGCTGGGTAACGGCAAAATTATTGGTACGACCTAAATTGAACCAGCTCATACGATTGACAACCGGGATCAACAACTTTTTCGACTCACTGGGCCATCACACAATAAACTTCCGAACCCGGGGCTGCTACTGAATAATTGCTTTAACTTTCCACAAGACCATTGAGGCAGTTATTTGAGGTATTCTTTTAATGAAAAGAAACTATTTTGTTAATAACTTAAATAATAAAAATGTGCGGAACCAGAGGATTTAAACCGAGAACTCTAAATGCTTACACACCAACGAAATTTCCGTAAAATTATCCCTACTTGTCGAGAATAAACGATCTAGTACCACTCAAACACAGATTTATCTTAAGATCTGATTTGGCGATATTTTAAGGCTCAAGTACCGAAGTACTTGAAAAGTATTAGGTATTTGTTGAATGAAGATTTTCAAGGACTACCTAAGTGCCTGCCTAAATATTGGAACAGATTAGAAGTTCAACATTATTGGATCGAACTCATAGCTAGGTTGTGACTGTGTTTTCGCCAACGTTGAAGTTTGAAAACCGCGTTTTAACAGTCTTTTTATGAAAGTTTACGCCTTCTATATTAACTATAAAGATATTGGTCACAGAACATCGAGCATTCGCTGATTCGTAACAACTTGATTTTAGAAACCAACGAGCGTTTGTGTGTAACATTTTACCGATCATTCGCACGAATGTGACATTACATGAAAATTGAGCAGCATTTGCCTATAATGCGCCAGTTGTACGATTGTTAAATTTCAACCTTATGCTTGCGCAAATGCTCAACTGCATGACCTTTATGGTGTGACTTCAGTTAGCGTTTATGAAAAAATATTTGCGTTTCTTGGGTAATACAAACTGTGTTCTATTTTTATTAAGATAAGGGTAATATTGCTTTGCATTAAACACGCAAATGCTTTGCCAGATACGCCAAGTGTAGTGACATCATTAGATACTAACAATTGGTTTTACCTCATTTTACCCACGACGGAACCTGTGACGGAACGGAGAAAGTGTATGCGTTTGGGGTGTGCGGAATGTTTATAATAGTTACTAGTTTTAGTCAGTAAAAATCTGACACACCCTTCCGCGCACCCAGGACGGGAGAAATCATTTGATGATCTCCCACTCCCCAAAAAAAAAGAGGTTGTGTGTGCGCACACCAAACCCAACCGATTTCAAATCCGGTTACTGGGACTAAGTTTCTCGTGATTTCTAAAGCCATTAGGTACTTCATCAAGTGTAGTAACTTAGCCTTGGGAAGTTGGGAACAAGAGTTACTACCTAAACTTCCTTTGTTTGGAATCAAAATCCGTCAATATCTGCTGAAGGCTTAATGAAATAAAAGTTAAGTTACAGCCACTGTAATGAACTAAGTTTTGCCAAACAGTTGGTTCAAATTAAATATCAATAATATATTTCTGTTTCCACAGCTTTGCTTACGTGAACATCATCATCAGCCCATAACCGTGCACTTCTGGGTATGAGGTTTTGTGCCGCCTACATCCAACGGTGTCCTGCGACCTTAACAAGGTCTGTCGCCTAGTTAAGGTCGCAGTGAACCGTTGGATCCATAAACCATGGTTCATTTGGCGGGAGGCCGTCCTAAGCTGCGGCTGCTAATATGGGGCCGCCATTCGAAAACCTTCGTCACTCACCGGCCATCGGCTCTTAGAGCTATATAAGTACCTATTGAACCCGCAGCCCATTGCCGGTGAGTTTGATTCTCCCACGGTTCTCTCGTTTGTCATTCGATCACATTGCTAAATCCGACAAGCTCTTTTGTCGCGCGCTAGGCGACTATGAGCTTTCTGATAAAACTGATAGTTAGCGTTACACTCACCACGTCCGTCCACTCGACACGTCTCAGATCCGTTTGCCTTCACTGGCAACACATACTGGTTGAAGATTTTTGTCTTCAAGCACTGGGGTATTGAGGACAAGAAAATACAACGATTTGAACATCAGTTGTACAGAAAATGGTGTCAAATACTATGACATCATAATTGACAAGTGAATATCTAGAAGAACTCGGTCTATTTACAAAGAATCTTTCACTAGCAGAAAGCTTTTAGTACTGTATCTGACACAATGTAATATGATCATATTGAGTATTCGGAGATATTGAAAAAGCGGAGGGTTCGGACTGAGTATGTCGCAAATAACGACATCTACTTTTTCTAAGAAAAAATGAAGTTATGTCAAAACATTTCTCATTCGGAGAAATAGTCATCATTGTGCTTGTGCCTTGTTTAAGTTTTGATCGGGAACTTTGAACATAGATAATAATAGCATGCTTCATTGGTTGGATGTTATTATATTAGTTCGATAAGAATTTAGTTGTCCACGTGTTTCCATCCACGTCTTTGGTTACTGGTCCGCAGGTCCGCTTCCATAGTTCGAAGCATAATGTAGTAAGTAAGTAGTAAGTAAAACCGTAGTTGGACGTTTGCATGAAAATGAGGGGGTGAAGCCACATGAAACAGATCCCTTTTGAAAATTCAACTCATCTTCAACGGCGTAATAAAATCTCTATTAAACAATAATGACCGAAATTACTTAGGAAATGATTATCAAAATACTCTGAAATTAAGGATCCGACCGGAATAACTCAACAAAAGTTGAGAGAAGGCATAATAACTTTGTGCCTGCATGATACATGATCCTACCTTAAAACAAAACGTTTCAGTATTAAAATATGTTCATTAAAATAATTGCTGCTATTATTCCATTGTGCGAACTGTGAACGCTAAAGCCACGTCAATTTTATAATACACTAGCTTTTGCCCGCGACTTCGTTCGCCTGGAATAGCGACTTCCGGCAGATTTTTACTCTTTATTTACATTTTTCCGATGAATTTTCAGTACTGAATTGATGCCGACTCTTGACCAATAGATGGCGCTGTATGTCCGGAATAAATTTTATTTTTTATTTTTTGTAATAAAAACTATCCTATGTCCTTTCTCAAGTTCCAAACTATGTCTGTACCAAATTTCACACAAATCGGTTCAGTAGTTTAGGCGTGAAGCAAAGACAGACAGACAGACAGACAGACAGACAGACAGACAGACAGAAAGACAGACAGACAGACAGACAGAGTTACTTTCGCATTTATAATATTAGTTTGGATTGGCGTTTGTTTTTGATATTGTATACAGGTGCCTAAAATATAGGATTTTAATTACCTTTGCTTAAGATTGATTGACGTAGTTGACGTGACGTGTTATTTTGGTTTATGACTAATAATAAGATACCTAATTATGCGTTATAGTTTTATAGATGAGTAAATAATAATAGCAGCCAAAGGGTGATTGTGGACTACAAGGAATTTTACTGTCCGAACATCCGATTTTTTACGGTCCGAAGCGGCATGAAAAAAACGGCTTGTGCACTTGTCCGTCTTTACTCGGATGATACACCTCAGTTTAGTAGCTCTGTCTTTGAAACTACACGCCACGCACGCGAAATTACTCTTAAATAAAAACCGTTCCGGAATGGGGAAAAGTAAAATGTCGGACGGTAAAATTACTTATAGTGCACAAACTTAACACATTGTATATTATATTTGGCGTGCCATATCGGACCGAGAAAAAACGGACTGCCGAACAGTAAAATTCCTTGTAGTGCATTATCGCCCTAACTCCTCAGTTCAGGGCAAAGGTCTGTGCGCATTGATCCCCCTGTTGATTGCATAGGCAGATTAATTAGTTCAGTCTTATATCAATTAATATTTAAAAACAAATAAAACCGCATTCATTGATTAATCAACCAACTAAAGCGGGAAACGAATCAGTTAATGGCATAATTTCAATTATATAATAAACACATTTGAGTATTTTATTGATCAATAAGATTCTCGAGAGTATTTTTTCTTTTATATGTGGCTCAAGGTGTAATCTAAAAAAACAATTCTTTTACAAAGAGATGTTCTATGTGGTAATTTTATATGGGAGCATCCCACGCATGCTTTAGTTATAGTTTGAACCATCCCTATTTCGGGTTTCTGTATTGATATATAATCCATTTTATTACATCTTGTATTTATATGTAAATGGAGGATGTGTATGGAATAAAGGAAGAAATGTGTGGGTGTTTAGTGAGAATTTCCAAAAAACTTGAGTATTTAACCCATTTCTAAGTATGTCTGACAACGCGCTTAATAAAGTCAAAAGTTACGAGTTCTCGTCATTTCGATAACTTATTTGTATAAAACTCTTCTTACTTGTGAGGGGTTCCGTTCAAAAAAACTGATCAGATGACCTGTAATAAATAAATGTTACTTAGCACGTACCCAAAAAAAAAATTCAAGGTATTTATTTCACTTAGACCATTTTTAGGCACTTATGAATTGTCAAAGAGTCGGTCGGTCAGTCAGAAAAGTGACGCTAATTGCCTGTTCCAAAATGTAGATCTCTATGAAGAAGAACAGGCAAGAAACTCCACGGACACTTTTAAAAAAAAATCATGTTTTACAAAATCTTGGTTATAATAATTTATATTTATACTATAGCTTAGCCTTTACGCCTATATCTTATCGTCATTCTGACAGATGTACGACGGTAACTTATGAATTGTAATAGTATGATGCCCTTACTAATAATCACTGTGTAAAGTTATGCAATGAATAAAGCCTGTGTAACCATACATTTTTTGACGTATACACCTGTCATAACTTTATGCAGCGTTTATTAGTAAGGCGCTATAATGTGTGAAAAAATATATGAAAAGGAATTTAACGAATTAAAATGTCAGCTGTGTGTTTATCACCGCTATTTGAAAGCAATAATTTCTTTATTAAAAACGTTTTTCGCTCGATTTTGATCATTCATTTCATAGTGCACTACTAAGCAATGTGTGCTATTGAATAACAGTACTATTATTTTATTTTCTATTACTGCTTTCAGATTCAGAACCACAAAATTAAGAACAAATCATTCTAGAACCTCAAAATCCTTTGGGCCTAGATTTCCTAGAAAGTCCTGCACTGCGCACTTTCGATAATTCAGTTCAAATGAACAGCTAAGCCCAATAAATATGTACGCATATAAGCTGATAGATTTAGGCTTTAACTAGATGGACGACTATTTGCCGGTGACACCGGACGGGTGACGAATTGACGATACAACCCGAAAGACTTATTGCACTTCGATGGAATGCGACCCCTCCCCCGCTTCCCCGCTTGGCACCCCGTTTCCGCCTCGCTTTAGTAGCGATAGCATCTTTGTCACCGTTGAGTAAACGTTGCGTCACAGCGCGAGGTGCACAGTTAAGATACGGGTAGTTGACAACCTTGTTCGGAGTCGTAGACATGTTAAAGCTGATCGCTTCTTCTTCTTCTTCATAGAGCTCTCTCTGGGCGGTTTTATTCCAGCACCTAGTAATTCAGGCAGGACCATAATACGTGAGCCGGCCGCAAGTTGATAAATCCTCATATTTTTTTTTTACTACCCATACTAGAAACACCACCTATGTCGTGAGTGCGTTTGAAATGTTAAAACTCGCATACAATAAGATCCTAATAATATTATAAATGTGAAACTTTGTATGTGTGTGTGAGCGTGTGTGGATGTGTCTTACTCTTTCACGCAAAAACTACTGAACGAAATTTGATGAAAATATACAGTGATATAGCTTATACATTAGAATAGGACATAGGCTACATGACATCACGCTATGACGAACGGTAGCGGAGCAGTAAGCAGAAACCTTGGTGACTGTACCAAAAGAAAGCGTTCGATAGTACAATAAGATCAATAATAGGGCGGGTATAGCAAGATTGAACCAACAACGCCTAAAACGTCTTTCGTCTGTTTGACGCCTGATAAAGATTTTATGTGAAACAATAAGGCCGAAATACACACATATCGATCATGGATTTAGTCGAAGGACCAACCAATAAAACAAGGATGAAATAAAATATAGCAGACTGAATAAAACTTGCCTTATTTCTATGATTGGCATCATTGAATCACTTCCATTGTTTGAACGTATGTAGTTTTTATGATTGCGATTTTTATAAGTAAGCGAATTCTTGTTATAACAAAAAAAAACGTATTTGATAAATTTTGAGCTTTTTTTTGGGGAGTGGGAAATCATCAAATGACTGCAGGCTCCCGTCCTGGGTGTGGCGGGAGGGCGTGTCAGACTTTGACTGACTAAAACCCACTCATGTTCCTTCTGTTGCCCTTTATGTTGTGAGAATTGAGCTTCATTTATTAATCAGTCTATTACTGCCTCAATGTAGAACAAATGCCTCTTTTCAAACACCGAAGATGCGAGGATTGATCACTAAGCTTGCTCAACTTCAATTGGGTTGGTGGGTTCAAATTTGGGCAAATGCATTGCGAAAGCCTAAGTTCACATAGGTGAAGAATGTTACCTTCGGCATCGGAAATCTGGACTTATAAATAATATGAGTCCGAATTTGCGTGATCTATCAATGCTCATGCTTTCTTTGTTTGAGAAGGTGCCTTTGCCTAGTAGAGAGACCGTTTTATGCTATTATTAATTTACAGCACCAACCATTTGTGACAATAGGGATGTTGACTACATCAAAAGAATGACATTCTATTTAGTCCGTCTGTTAGACAGTCCAAAAATACTGGACACATATTTTTTGCTTGATCAAATTAATAACAAAATACATAGATAAAGAGAGCATCAAAGTTCCGGAGAGGGGGCTTGTGACGTCACTCCTCAGTAAAATTTATACAAAGGTGTGACGTTTCATGGAACTTCAACGTACTGTATTGTTGTCATTTTCTGTTTACGAAAAAAAAGAAAAAATACGTGTCCCAAATTTTTTGATTATCTAACTGACGGACTAATTATATTTTTTTTGTCATCTCGCCTATACCAAGAAAATCAATCGCAGACCTATTTCAGTGATAAGCTTTCCGCGACTTTCGGTGAAAGTAATTCTTCGCACAAAGTCAATTAAAAGTACAGCTATATAAACTTTGTTGTTCGAATAGTTTTAACTAGTTACTAGAATACTTGACGCATGTCGCGTGTAGAAACGTGCCTAAAATTATAATATTGGAACAATGTTCAATCATAGCTCGCAAATGAAGCCTTTGAAGTGGTTTATTATGATAATTTATACTTTATTATCTTCCTAGCCTATTCACATCTTATTAGGGTCGGCTTCTACTAGTCTAAGTCTTCCGGCTATATCTGAATACCAGTGTTTCATAAAAAAACTTTTTTCAAAAAAATAATAACCGCCTTCAAAAACTAAAAACCCAAAAATAACTAAAATTTCGGAAGTCGGTGGCAACACAAATTGACTGGCAGAACAGAAGCCAACGACTTCCGAAATTTTAGTTATTTTTGGGTTTTTAGTTTTTGAAGGCGGTTATTATTTTTTTGAAAAAAGTTTTTATTTATTACTTTTTAGTGTCGACTAGTACAAATTATAGTATATAAAACGAAAATAGAAACTTGAAGAAAAAGCACACATCGTCTATGAATATTTCGCCAAGTTTTTTTGTTCTTGGTGAATTTTTCGAGAAGCACTGACCCGATCGCCACAAAATTTATATTGGACCACCCCTGAATCATGATTTATCAAACAAAAAAAGAACCATCAAAATCCGTTCACAATTGAAAGAGATATCGCGTAACAAACATACAAAAAAAAAACATGCAGACTAATTGAGAACCTCCTCCTTTTTTGAAGTCGGTTAAAAAGCGACTGCCTATAAGATCTACAATACAATCAACTACAATCTAGTTTTTAAGTTACTCTATATCTCGGCAAGATTTACCGCCAGAATACCTGTAACGACAAACAATGATCTACGAAAGACAGTTTGGAGCAATAGTAGCTTTACGTGTATTCCGTAGGTGTCACATACGTCAGCTCCTAAACTGTTGACCCAAATAACACTAAGCAAGAATCGAACCCAGTCTGAGCTCAGCAGTGATGCGACTTCGCGACCAAAACCAAATGTTAACTAAAAGCTCCCAACTTATACATACCTATTTGATTAAAACTTTGATCGAATAAACTTATATAATTTCCGCAAAATTGTTTTCGCCTATTATGGGCCAATCACTGAATCTGAAGGACCAATCCAGACAATTATTTAATAATAGAATCGCTCTAAAGTCGTTAAATTAAATATAAGTTTGAGGATTATCCGTACTATCCGTACTAATATTATAAATGCGAAAGTAACTCTGTCTGTCTGTCTGTTTCTTCACGCCTAAACCACTGAACCGATTTGAATGAAATTTGGTACAGATATAGTCTGGAACCCAAAAAAAGGACATAGGATAGTTTTCATTCCGGAAATCCCCCGGGAACGGGAACTATTTTCCACGCGGACGAAGTCGCGGACAAAAGCTAGTTTTATATATTTTAGTTTTATTTGAGACACTTATAACTTAAATATAACAAAAACGAAACTAAACGAGGATCAAAGTTATAGCCAATTAAAAGTTTATACAACTAAAAACAAAACTTACACGATACGTAAACACATGATAAAATAAACTACCCACTCTCCAAAATAAAGTTTTGGCTTAACTTTTCATGTGTCTAGGACGTGGGTCCACGCGAGACACAATGCTTTTCTAATTGTGACTGTAATTAGAGCATTCAATGGGTTAAAGTATCATCATCATCTCCCATAGCCTTTTCCCAACCGTATTGGGGTCGGCTGCCAGCCTAACCGGATTTAGCTGGATACCGGTGTTTTACGTGGAGCGACTGCCTATCTGACCTCCACAACCCAGTAACTGGGCGACCCGATACCTCTTGGTTAGTCAATGGGTTAAAGTATAATAATAATTATATACAATCCACTACAAATACTAATAAACTTTTCTGCCTACGACACTCTACTTACAAAAATACAAGAAAATATCGACAATATAAAGTGAAAACGAATTTTCTTTTAGCCATAAAGTCGGTAAAGTATTTCTGTCACAATACCTGTTTGTGGTAACTTAGGTTCTTATTGTGACAAAAATACTTATACATAATCCGTTTCCTTTTTCGAGAAAATTCGAATGATTTTAGTTTCATTCTATCGATCCTACACATATTATAAATAAATTTACTAGCTGTAAGGGTTGTCGTGTAATGTTTTATGTTTACTACACACTATATAAGTCAAATACTGTGTACCTCGTAAATTAAATTTTCAACGACCTAGCGACAGCCATTTTTAACATTTAAAAAAAATACATACAACAATGACTGTATCCCATTTTGTAAGCGTAAAAGAAACTGAAATCCCAAATAAGTAAATTGGTCAACAAATAGTTTTTAAATTAAACTATTGTTAATTATTTTGTTTCATTGCTGGGCAAATTCTCTCCATTCTTCGTCAGACAGAAACAATTAACGTCTTACTAATAATCGCTGCATAAAGTTATGACAGGATTATACGTCAAAAATTGTATGGTTACACAGGCTTTATTCATTGCATAACTTTACACAGTGATTATTAGTAAGGGCATTACTATACTTTATCTAACATAACAACAAAATAGCTAAATCACAAAATATTTTATCATCTTCGGTAATGCTGACTTTAAATAACTTTAAATTTAAACGGGCGTCTAGTTTTAATTATATTTACTTGAAATTACATTTCGATGTGTCTTTTTAAAATAACTTTGTGCGAAGATAAAGTTGTGCGAAAATAACGCAGTGCGAAAATCATTTTATAGGTATGACCAATTTTTAAAGAAGGCTTAGGCTTTTATTTTGGCCAGAGGCTTAGCATTGCCATCCAACGTGGCAATGCTGCCAGCCTCTTGAGCACTTTACCGGTTGACAGCGATGCGGAGGAGTTTTTTGATGCCATTTTATTTTAATTGTAGGGTTTTTAATTTAGTTTTAGTTTGTAAATATTGTGTATAATTATGCACAGTTGGTATATCTTACGTTGATTATAGTTTTAAAGACACTGCGAAAGTGACTTTCTGCATCAATTTTAAATTGGTCTACAAAATGGTCTGCACCTAAAATTGTATAGATTTTTAATACATTATGATACTGACTAACGGCTACAAAACAACAATGATTGCTAATGGAGCACACACAAAAGCTCCGAAATTGTAATAAACGGTTGTGTCGACTTTACTACTTAATTAGTTTAATTCATTAAGTGCTTATTCAACCGTACGGGGTTGAAATACGGACTAATGAAACAGTATTTCATTTTTTTTTTGGGATTCGGAAATCATCAAATGACTGCTCCCGTCGGAGTGCGGCGGAAGGGGGTGTGAGACTTTTACTGACTAAACCCCACTCATGTTCCTTTGGTTGCCCTTGTTGTTCCGGGGTCACGGTAACTATTATAAACATTCCGCAACCACAGTGTTTCATTATCAGAACTGGGTCATTGTAGTGAAATGAAGTTAATCTGAAGTCTCGATCTGACGGGCCTGTCATTGGTCTAGTGGTTAGTAATGCCGGGTCTAGGTCTGGTCTAGTGGTAACCAGGGTCGTTTGGTTTTGAATTCCTAGCTTGGTCAAATCTTTTTGTGATGCCCATGATTGTGTATTTTGTGTCGGGTATGGTACAGGCTCTTATCAGTTTGCATTCAGTTCAGATAATTTGCAAGTTGCACATTATCTGAACTGAATGCAAAAATGTTTCAGGAATTCTGGATTTTTATATTATTTATATTATTATTTTTTTCAATTTTTAACTGGACGACGTAAATTGGTTTAAAATAATACTTTTACACGTCAATTTTTTATTTTTTTTATTTTAAAAGAACTATGGCGCCCGTGTTTCTTAGCCGGCTCTGATAAGAAACATTTAAAACAAACTCAGAGGTCCAAGTGTATTTTAAAGTCCATAAAGTTTTGAGAATAGTTCGAGAGAAAAATCGATTCGCTGTTTCAATAGGTTACTGGACATGACAAAAAGTTCTTTAATATTTTTACTGTATGAAAATCTAAATAGAATAAAAGTAACTTAAATTTATGCAACATGAATGATTATTTATTAACAAAATGTTAGGAAACAGTTTGAAAATAAATCAGATAAAGTCAGATATGATATCAGTATCATAGAAAAACCCTTCTTAAAAGTCTAGTTATAAACTAAAAGTTTTAACTTGTACAAACCCTGTAGAAAATAAAGTTTCAAAAACTAAATACTACATTACAATTCAACTCACCTAAGGCATAGTTTAAATCCACTAAATACTGGAACAAGCACTTTAAAAAAAAACAAATGGATAAATTATTTCGTGAACGTAATTACGATTTGACAGCACAAGGAACACGGGACGTCCGTCGGTCACGGCGCGCAACGCGAAACTGGCTCGGAAAGGGTAGTCGCGAATCTTATTATATAGGTCCCGCTGAAATACTCTATTGCAACCACCTGTAGGAAAAAGCGGGAAACAAAAGCGATATCAAAACTTTTTTTACGGATTCTCTATGTTGAAATCTCTTTCTTAAAATCGGCCACGTGAGTGATAAATGTTTAGGATAGGGTTCCGTAGTGTTATAAATTAGATTACTCGATAACCTGTGAAGGGTAAATATGTGATATTTCTTCTATTTAATTATAGTCAACATATTTATTATTACTGGAATAAATGATTGATTACACATCTTCAACACCAATCAAAAAATTAAACAATCAAAAAACCCAACTGGAATTTCGGAAGTTGGTGGCTTTGTTTCGGTTTCGTGTAATTGCCACCAACTTCCGAAGTTGAACCAACGACAATACGCTCGAAAAACTTAAACCTCCTTTCGACAGTCGGATAATGAGGTTGTATTTGAATTTAGGTGGTATTTCGCAAATAGTTCCTTGGATTGGAAACACTTGTTACACGCTCTCAATATTTTTAACAGAGTTATCCAACAACATCTAGCATTGGTAGTACATTCTGAGGGATAGACGAGAAACAAAAACCTTGCTTATGTCATAGGGGCGTCAAACCAGTCAAACCACGCCAAATTACACCTTTCTATAATGTTAATCAATTCTTCCTGTACTTAAGCATACATACAGACAGAACGGGAGCCGCAATGGCCTTGTGAATAAAGCGCCCGCCTCTCGTGTCTCCTCTGTGGTTGTGGGTTCGAATCCGGGCAAGTACCAATGTGACTTTTTCAATTCATATGTTCTTTCTAAGGTTTATCTTAGACATCACTGACATCCCGTGACTCGGAAAGCACGGAAAGCCTTTGGTCTCGGTTGTCATTCGTAGAACTTTGACGGTCGTTACGGGTCGTCAGAAGTCAGAAAGTCTGACCAGTCTAACCATGGGGTATCGTGTCGCTCAGTTACTGGGTAGTGGAGGTCTGATAGGCAGTCGCTTCACGTAAAACACTGGTATCCAGCTGAATCCGGTTAGGCTGGAAGCCGACCCCAACACAGTTGGGAAAAGGCTAGGGGGATGATGTTAAGCATACAGACTGACAGACTAATAAACTTACGGTAAGGTGAAACTATACGGGTTTTTGTTTACGAAGGTTGAAGAGATCGTGGAATTCATACGCGTGAAGACCAAGTGGACCTTGAGGGTCGAGAGGTTGGAGCCGCGTCACAACACGAATTTCAAGTCGTTCTTGGTGCGCGTTCCAACACACCATTCGAGAAGTTCCTCAAGGAAGAGCCGAAAGGTGTTGTGTACCGCTGGTTTCGTGGCCGCCTTCATGACACACGTAGTACTGTTGTACTATATTAAGATAAAACTAAAAAAAATACTGTAATAATAATAATATGTGTAATAATAATATGTTAATATTGGCCTTGATGCCTGAAACAAATAAATTAATAAATAAAATAATATAAATTTACAACAGAACCCTAAAAAGAGGGTCATTATTCAACACTCAATAGTCGAAAAAACTTTGATTGAATTTCCAGGATTTCGGGGACCCTAAAACGTGACCAAGGAAAACACATGTTCTTGAAGAAAATACATAACTATAAGTATAGTTGTTTTTTCATCGTAAAAACGCTTGACCGCGCGGAAGTTCTATTTTCTACAAAAACGCGTAGTATATAACACAGGCATAGCCTATATTGCAATCTCTTTTATAGAATTCAGGTTTGCTGGAAGATAACTCAACTTTGGGCTAAGCTCGCCGTTGTACATAACTTTTTTTTTATAACTTTTGGGCTTGCTCTTGGTCCCAGACTAGTCCGAGGGCATAGACGGGGCCTACGATGGAGCGAGCTCACCCAAAAGATGCCTATGCACTCTTCTCTTGAACACATCCGGGTTATATGCTTTTGGAAACACAGACGCCGGCAGAGAATTCCATTCCTTTGCGGTGCGCATAATAAAGGATTTCGAAAAACGCTGCGTGCGGATTCGAGGAATATCGACCAAGAAAGGGTGGTATCCTGCCGTACGTCTGGATGTCCGGTGGTAAAACGGAGACGGGGGAATGAGCTCGTGTAGCTCATGAGCACACTCACTGAAGTGCAATCTGTAAAACACCGCCAGACAGGCAACTTTACGCCGATGTGCTAGAGGTTGCAGTTGGGCCACCAGCTTCTTGTCGCCAATCAACCTCCTGGCTCTGCGTTCTACCGAATCCAACTCATTTATTTTTGCTATTTTTTATGTGTATTGTTTTTCTTGTGCAATCAAGAATAAAGAACTCCGCATGTAACCTGAACAGCACATTATTCATTATAATAACAATAACAATACATTAAATTCAATTTATCCTGCCAAAGAATACACTTTTGTAAGATATAAGGATATGCACTAATATAAATACGGATATGGGTTATAAAAAATGTATCAAGTTTTCTTTTTAATAATTTTCTATGAACAGTTTCGACTTAGTTACGGTTTTGTAATTTATGTATAGGGGATTTTATTATATTTGTAAGTCTTCGAAACTACAAAAGTACGAAAGAAAACATCGTGAGCCCACCTGGACTTAACAGTACATTCCTATTCTACTATCATATAATTAAAATATTATGTTAATTTTAATATCCTATCCCTCAAAGGAGGAGGCAATTATTGCTCATGCCATGTAAAAGAAGTGCCTGTAAAAGAAACAGACGCTTAACAACAGTAGGAGCGAAATAAGCTATTTATTTTATTATGTAAACGTAAACAAAATATACTCGATATCAATTTTCCGTAATTTTCAAATGTATACCTACAACACACGCTTATTACGCAGATTTTTATTGCCTAAATTCCATTTCGAAAACATTTACTTCTGTATTAAAAACTAATTAAACCTTAATCGCTCTGTATTCGACGACAAACCGTCGATATAAAAAAATCTTTTGAAACTGGATGAGGATTACCTCCTTTAGGTAGTTAGGTAAGTACATAGTCCCTTTGTGTCGCAAGTAAGCACTTATGGCAACAAAGTACAGCGCTGTATTACGTATTCGATATAAAACGCGTCTTAGACTTCAAAGAACGCTTTGAATATATATAATTATTAATAAGCAGCTTATTTGCGACTGCGTTCAACAATGATTTCTTTTGTGTGGCCCCTATTTCTGGGTAGTTAAAAGAAATAGCCACGAAGGCTAAGGCGGGAGCTGCGTTTAGCTAAGCTCCCGCTTTAGCCTAACCTATTCAAGTCGGATTGATCTGAATTGGGGGGTTAATTTAACATGTATTATAGTCAAAAGTGGTTTTGACGGTTAAAACTCTTTTTGCCTTTCAAAAGTTGTTATGATTGCGTTAAGAGTTTTGACTGCAACACTGATACACTAATTTAGAAGTATGATCGAAGTACTCAACCTCTGTTAAAAAGAAAATATGTCCGAAGGTTTTGTCGGAATTTTGAATACATGCTAATACCTTGATTGCATGATAAAAAAATTACTTCGCTATAGGTGGGTTGGTGTAAAAGAATAAACTTTATTTTATAGAATAAACGATTTAAACGATTTTAAGCGAGGTATCGGTGCTGATTTTCTCTTTCACAAAATAAACCAAATTAAAGTTATCTGCATCTTTCTCGTTCTATTTCATAAAAAAAAGGATAGAAGATACATATTAGTTTAGTCCTGGCAAATCAGCCAACGCCTGAAGTGAATCCACGTAATTTAGTTGCCTTAAATTATCTAGTGTGGAGTGTATTAATTTTTTATTTTACTGGCTAAACTGATATTTAATTTTTTCTCAATGAAATAGAAATAAAAAGATGCACTAAACTTAAATCTAATTTAGTTTCTTAACAAGAAAATCGGCACCACTATTGTATTGCTATTTATTTTTTGGTAAATGGGAAATCATAGATGACTGCTCCCGTCCTGGGTGCGGCGGGAGGGCGTGTCAGACTTTTACTGACTAAAACCCACTCATGTTCCTTCGATTGCCCTTTATGTTCCAGGGTCACGGTAACTATTATAAACATTCCGCAACCCCGGCAGGCGTGGCCCTGTTGGGGGGCCAGTGCTGACTTTTTCTCTTTGAGGCGCGCGTGGAACAAAACTCGCCGTCGACGCGGTCCTGGTTCTAGCCGGGCGGCGAGCTACCCATTGCTCGCCATCCGCAGAACCGCACCTACGGTGGATTGTATTGCTATTAACATTGCAAGTGGGAATGGCAAATGAGAATTTTGTAAAAATGCTTACAAACCACCATTATTAAAAGGGTCAATATCAACAAAGTGCATTTTCTGTCAATTTTGGTGGCGAAGATTTTTCTTCAGTTTTCGTGAAAAATAAGTCCCTGGTATTAAAGTAGTAAGTCAAAGCTAAAAGGATCTTCAAGAGGGACTAAGATATCTCGATAAGTTTAAGAGATATCTTAGTTTAGAGTTTACTGTCGCCACCAAAATTGAAAACTGCCCACCAAAATTAGAAGTGCCCACCAAAATTTAAAATCAGTACACCAAAATTGAATTGCTTTGAGCAAATAAACCTTAATGTAGTCACATTAAGGTTCATTTGCTCAGAGCAATTTTGGAGAACCAATAATAGGTCAATGGTGTCAGCGTAGTGTGTTACGCTGACGACACGCTTGTCCTAGTCGTGGATAGGATCATCATCTGGGACTCGAGGTGGTCCTGCACAAGCCCGAGCCCACATGTTTTTATGGCCGTCGGCACCGGTCACCTCCAGGTTCTCAGATAACGGTGGGAGGGGTTCGACATCGGTGTCGAGTCGACAATGAAGTGCCTGGGACTTGTCCTCGACTACCGATGGAACTACACGGAGCATTCTAGACGTTTGGCCCCCTAAGCGGCTCCTGCCCAATCTGGGTGGTCTAAACTCCTCCTGCCGGAGGCTCTACGCGGGGGTCGTGCGTTCCATGGCCCTCTTCGGGGCTCCGGTGTGGGCGCCCAATCTAGCCTTGACTCCGGCCCGGTTTCTGACGGCGTCCCAGGCAAGTCATGGCGATTCAGATGGTGCAGGGATACCGCACGATTTCTTGCGAGGCGCGAGCCTCTTTGCCCTTGGGATCCCGCAGTGGAATCTGGAGGCAACAGTCCTTGCACACACGTACCAGTGGTGCATGCAAGTGCATCGTCGGGACGAAGTCCCGCTGCCGCAACTAATCGTAACGCGGCGCACAGAGCTTCGGCGAGATCTCATGGCGGAATGGAGACAGCAACTATCGCAAATTCGCAACCCAGGGCTGGGCATGCCGTAATAGCGGCGGTAAGACTCCTCTTTAGGGAAGGCTGGAGAAGCGCACGGCGCTCTTACGTATCGCCTGCCACAGGTCCTCACCGGACACAGTCAGTTCGGGAGGTTCCTGTGTCGGATTCGGGTGGAGCGACGCCTGGGTGTCACCACTGCAGTAGTCACCTGGTGGACACGGTCGAGCATGCAATGGAGGCGTGCCTAGCTTGGGCGAACCATCGCCGTGTCCTCGCAGGGGCGATCGGTGGGGAAAACCTCTAGCTTACGGCGCCCGCTCAGGCCATGCTCCGGGGCGAGACTGAATGGGAAGCCGTCGCCTACTTCTGCGAAGCAGTCATGCTGGAAAAGGAACCCTCAGGCGTAGACGTCAAGAGTCGCAAGACGACTACCGGCCACCCTAGGCGCTGGTGTGCAGACGGCGAGCGATGGGCAGCTTGACTCGTCCGTTCAGGACCAGGCCCGTGACGAGACGGCGCGTTTTGTTCCACGCGCGCCTCTAAGAGCAGTCAGCACGTGAAGGGGCCCTCTAGGGCCAATGCCTGCCGAGGTTGCGGAATAGTTATAATTGTTTATGTTCCGGGGCCTCGGAACATAAAGGGCAACCGAAAGATCATGAGTGGGTTTTAGTCAGTAAAAGTCTGACACGCCCTCCCGCCGCACCCAGGACGGAAGCCTAATCTTTTTTTAAGTAGCCTTTCGTCGCTAGGCTGTTTGACATTCTAAACATCAACAAAATATAAATATAATTAGAATGCTACCTTTAAAATAGGTCTTACTAACTGCTAATTACATAACATTTATCAGTTTACTAGTTAAACTATCTTGCAACGTTAAAACTGGCTCAAAAGGTACAAACCACGTACAAAAAAAAACATATTTCAAACTTGGTGGGTCGTTTTCAATTTTGGTGACGTAAAAATGCCACCAAGCCCACCAAACTTGAACCACCAAAATTGAAACCAGGCATAAATAAAATCTTTAAAAATAGGGGTTTAGAGTTACAATTCAAATGATATAATTAACTAATGCGTAACCCAAATCACTACATATAACGTGCAGCTTGTTATCTAAAACACTTAAAAATCAGTAGTAAATCGATCCACCAAAATTGAACAATTCTTGTCCCCCGTGCGACCCAACATGATGATTACGTTATTGTCGGGAGATCTCAGCACTAATCACACACTGTTTATCGCAAGCGCCGCCGGCACACGATAGAGAGTAAGTGAAATAATAAAATTAAATTGATCGCAAATGCACGAAACTTCATGATTTTGTAAGTTGAACAAATGCTACCAAAATTGACATATTTTCTTGGACAAACTTTAATCGATTGTCCTGCGCTTTTAAATTTGGTTTTTTAACATGGATTATATGTTTTTTAATTATTTATCTAATGCACATACTACCGAAATCGATTATTTTTGATCTTTGCTTAAATTGTTACCTAGATGAATGCAAATGTTTAAAAAAATGGAACTGGGACAGGCCACCAAACTTGAATTTTAGAGAATATTTTTTTTTCTCTGCCTATATAAAGACATATATAAAAAAATATATGTGGCCCTAATTGAACCAAATTCCGTAGGTCACTATAAAAAAACATAAGAAAAATCCTACAATTTAACACCTTGATTCTCAACGTGGACACGCAAAAATCACCTCCGGGATATTCACAAAAGCTGCACTTATTAAGAAAGATATAATAATAAAAGTCTATTTCATAGAACTTCTTTTCAAATTCCTTTTGAATCGTTTTAATCCTAGACTTCTTTTAATGTTTATGACTAGTTACATTATTCTCGCATTGTACTAAGATTTAATTAAATAATGTAATCAAATAATGTTGCTGTATTGAAACTGATTTTAAAAGAGTGTTAGTGGAGTTTTTTGCTCGTTCTTTTCCATAGAAACACACTGGTGCTGATTCTCTTGTTCACAAACTTAACTAAATTTAAGTTACATGCATCTTTCTCTTTCCATTTCTTAAAGAAAAGGACAGAAGATACATTTTAGTTTAATCCTGCCAAATTAGACAGCGCCTAAAGAAAATTGACGTATATTTGGACGCCATGTTTTTAAATCGCGTCTAAATTATCCATAGAGTGTCTAAATTTGACAGGACTTAACTAATATTTTATCTTTTGTCCTTTTCATAATTAAATGGAAAGAAAAAGATGCACTAAACTTAAATTTACGTAAGTTTGTGAATAAAAGAATCGGCACCACTGTTTTGGAACGAGCAAATAGCTTCACCTTTTTGAAATACTGACTTCTTGACAATATTCAAAAGTACCTGTAAATGGTTTTAAATGAATAAATAAATCATTTTAAGTTTTAACTTGTTGTTATACATATACCTACAAAAAAATTGTAATGTGCCCATAATAATAAAGTAACTGTTTGTCGTAAATCAAAACAGGATATTAAAGAAATTCGTAATTGGTTTGATGGACGTATTAGTTCAAGATAATACTGTTACGTAAGTAAACACAAACAATTAATTTAAAATTTATCGTTATTATTCTAAGATTTATTATTTTACTAGCTGTTGCCGCGACTGCGTCCGCGTGGATTAATAGCTCCCGTTCCCGGAAAATTTTCGGAATGAAAACTATCCTATGTCCTTCCTCGGGTCCTAGACTATATCTGTACCAAGTTTTATTCAGATCGGTTCAGTGGTTTAGGCGTGAAGAAGAGGCAGACAGACAGAGTTACTTTTGCATTTATAATATTAAGTACAGATTTTAATAAAATCTGTGCAGTACTTTTTAAACCGACAAACGGACAGACAAAAATTCTAAAAACTATATCCTATGTCGTTATGATATTATTATAATTAAGTGTAGCTGACTTAATAAAGAAACAAACAAGGGCTTCAGAATTAAATTCATATTTCGATATGAAAAAGTAGGCGTGACGGAAATATTTTTTTCTGCGGGAAAACAGTACGTTGATTAAAAAATAAACGGAATAAATAAAAATAAAATTCATGAATATTCCCAATTGTAACAAAAATAAACTGACTGAGATTTAAATAGACACTTATTATCCTCTCTCAAAAAAAAAACGGTTTCACGATTCTAAATATTTGAAGTAAGAAGCTTATACCTTCCACATTTTAACGGAGTATTTATATGCCAGTAGCCGATCCCAGATCTTGATCAAAGATTAAGTATAGACAGAGAATGGCATAAATTGCCAGTGTTGCGGAATGTTTATTATAGTTACGGTGACCCCGGGACATAAAGGGCAACCAAAGAAACGTCAGTGGGTTTTAGTCAGTAAAAGTCCGACCCCCCTTTCGCCGCACCCAAGACGGGAGAAGTCATTTGATGATTTCCCACTCCCAAAAAAAGGCATTTTTTGCTATAAATTGTAATATATTTTAATTGTAAAAAAATATAGAGTAAACCCTTAGAAAAGATATTGGCGCTGATTCTCTTGTTAACAAAATTAACAAAATTTCAGTTAAATGCATCTTTCTCTTTCCATTTCTCAAAGAAAAGGACAGAAAATTAGACAGCGCTTGAAGAAAATTGGCGTATTTTTATTCGCCATGTTTTTAGTCGCGTCCAAATCATCCATGGAGTGTCCCAATTTGACAGGACTTAACATATATTTTATCTTCTGTCCTTTTCTTAATGAAATGGTAAGAGAAAGATGCACATAACTTAAATTTAGGTTAGTTTGTGAATAAGAGAATTCGCTTGGTGCGAATTCTCTTATTTTTTGTTTTTCTGTTTTTTCTTTAATTCGCAACCTTATCTTCAGTTTTGGAAAAAAAGTTGGAAGTTTCTTAACAAAGGATTCTGTTACAATACGAAATTAGCCGGTCAATCTCTTGGCACATTGTATTTTTATTTTACACTAGCTGTTCCTCGCGGTTTCACCTGCGTTACGTTAGGTTTTTGGTTACTGCCTCGCTCCCGTGGGACATAGCGTGATATTATATAGCCTATGTTACTCAGGGATAATGTAGCTTTCGAATGGTGAAAGAATTTTTAAAATCGGTCCAGTAGTTTTTGAGCCTATTCATTACAATCAAACAAACAAAGTTTTCCTCTTTATTATATTAGTATAGACTCGCTTTTGCCCGCTTCTATGTCCGCGTGGAATAATAGTTCCCGTTCCCGGAGGATTTCCGGGATGAAAACTATCCTATGTCCTTTCTCGGGGCCCAGACTATATCTGTGCCAAATATCATTCAAATCGGTCCAGCGTTTTAGGCGTGAAGAAGAGACAGACAGACAGAGTTACTTTCGCATTTATAATATTAGTATGGACTAGCTTTCCCTTGCGGTTTCACTCGCGTTATGTGTTTTATTACTTTAACGCACTCGTAGGTCATGCCTATTTACTATTCTGGTGTATATAAGCTATTACTGTAAAGTGTTATCAAAATCCGTAAAGTACTTTTTTCTTGAAAGAGTAATAAACATCTATCTAGTAAGGATTATACTGGAACGAAATAAAAACATGGCTGCATAAAAATAAACAAAGAAAAGTATCATCAACTTTTGTTACTCAAGTTATCTACTTATCTACTGTAACTCGTAAATGGCCAGTGTAATTAAATCAAGGATTGAATCCCGGAATTATTTCCACCTCTCAGAAAACTACTTTACGAAGTAGAGAGCTTTAGTTAGAGGTCACAGAGGCTGGGATCAGCATGAGAATTATAATCGACTTGCAATAAGGATTACTTCTAAATAAAATATTTCATTCTTAGTAACTAATATAAATGCAATTTGACTGTTTTGTAAAAACCTTAAAACATATCCCAAGATATTTATTTATCCATACTAATATTATAAATGGGAAAGTGTGTCCTGTCTGTCTGTCTGTCTGTCTGTCTGTTTGTTTGTCTTTCTTTCACGGCAAAACGGAGCGACGGATTGACGTGATTTTTTAAGTGGAGATAGTTGAAGGGATGGAGAGTAACATAGGTTACTTTTTGTCTCTTTCTAACGCGAGCGAAGCAGCGGGCAGAAGCTAGTTTATTTAATATGTGTGTGTTTTAGGGTTATGTTATCTAGGTAAAAGTATTGTATTAGTTTGAAAAAATAAAAAACGTAACACTAAGAAACTCTTATTTTAAAAATGACATGCCAATGATGTTTTCTGAGTGGGAATCGACCCGAGACTTAGCAGTCAGAGTCACTAACCACTAGACCAAACAGACCAATGTGAATAGGCGAGACGACGAAAATAAAGTAATTAGGTCGTCATTGAGATTATTAAAAAATTTTGGACACGTATTTTTTCTTTTTTCTCGTAAACGAAAAATGACGACGATACAGTGCGTTGAAGTTGTGCGTGACGTCACGATCAGATACAATTTTTACATTACAGTGACGTCAAAAGCCCCCACTCCAGAACTTATGCTATTTATCTTTGTATTTTTTTATTATTTTGATGAAGCAAAATATACGTGTCCTGTATTTTTGGCCGATCTACAAGACGGACTAAACATAATGCCATTTTTTTATGTTGTCGTCATCCCTATTGTGTGAGAGACGATTGATTTAACCATTGGGCCATTATTACGTTTTTATAATTCAAATACAGTCCCCCCTAGACAAGTGGCATTGTAGAATAGATAGTGGAATAGAATAGATTTTTTTTTTCTTTGTGATCATATTTTTTTTACGAAAAAAGAAGTTGTTTGTTATATTTGTGCCTTTGATCCTTCAGAGGTACAAATGAATAAAAAAACTTGTAAAAAATGTATTTTCTGATTTGTAGTTGTAAAAAAGATTGTTTAGAAATGTTTAGTAAGTGGTTCGGAGAAATTAGTGATGAGACTAGCCGTCGCGCCGCAAGTTTATTAGATGTTACACTTAAATAAATCAGCGTCGTCAGTTCATTAGATCACATCACAGTACATAAAAAGCAGCTAAGTATTATTAGAAACTTTTGGCATTCCTTTGCTATCAAACCTAAAAGTAAATAAATGAATAAAATAAAATAATATTTTGGAACAACTTATACACGCACATAAATAAGCATAAAAAATGACGTATCTAGAAATCTTTACTCTATGTCCGAGCTGAATAGTTTTCAATTAAAAGGAACTGCCTTCCGCAGGCATGCAATAACAGAAGGACGGTTTTAAACAATACGATGACGACTTTTCAATACGTATTGTCTTTAGTAATCACAGTTTCCAACCCAGTTATGAGACACGGATACAGCTGGAACAGTTGAGAGGGTTCTCGAAAAGTTATGTATTGTGATTAGATAATAGATGATACGCTAACTAATTGATATTTGTGGCAAACTATAAAACATAATTATATACAGATTATTTTATTGATGACTTTATTTTGAAACTGAAATGTTTAAGAATAGATTTAAAATGATAATTTACTCTAAATACATTATATTTGTATTTTTTTTTGAGTGGGAAATCATCAAATGACTGCTCCCGTCCTGGGTGCGGCGGGAGGGCTTGTCAGACTTTTACTGACTAAAACCCACTCATGTTCCTTCGATTGCCCTTTATGTTCCAGGGTCACGGTTACTATTATAAACATTCCGCAACCCCGGCAGGCGTGCCTGTGCTGACTTCTCTTTGAGGCGCGCGTGGAACACTAACGCGCGGTCGACGCGGTCCTGGTCCTAGCCGGGCGGTGAGCTACCCATCGCTCGTCATCAGCAGAACCGCGCCTACGGTGGCCGGTAGTCGTCTTGCGACTCTCGACGTCTTTGCCTGGGTCTTAGTCCGGGGCGAGAGGCTCGTCGTTGCCTCTCGCGCGCCGGCGCTTCCTTCACTAGCATAACTGCTTCGCAGAAGGAGGCGACGGCATCCCATTCCGTCTCGCCCCGAAGCATGGCCTGACTGAAGCCCGGCGCTGGTTCAGGCCCTGAACCAGCGCCGGGCGCGAGAGGTCACCGCCGCCGATCGCCTCTACGAGGACACGTCGATGGACATTATATTTGTATGCCTACAAGGCATAACATAACGCACTCTCTAAGCTGTCTTTACTTAACATCCATGTAACCAGTAGCACCTTACGTTTTGGGAATAAATAATTTAAATCATGAGTCTTGAAAAATTAATAGAATAACTACTGTTAGTTGGTATACTAAATGGAATGTGAGTAGAGAGAATAAGTACCAAAGAGTGAGTGGGTGAGATATTTGACATCTGTTTAGAGAGTGTACTTTATGTACAAAGATGCAAAGGCGAATTTAGTGCCTATGGCATTCTCTACCAGTCAACCAAGGGGGGTGCAGAGATAACATGACAGGTGCATTAAGACTTAAACAAGTTTCGTTGGAGTTATGAATATGAATGTAAGTGACGGCCTTTGTCCGGTGTTTGCTAGTGAGACGGCTTAGCATGGCATCCAAGGCACGATTACCGAATCAGGCATATTTTTGAGTTCTCTATGAATTTCTTTTTAGCAGTCAGTTTAGTAATTATTAACTGCATTTATAGGGTCCAGTTGAAAAGCAACGTCAGGCACTTGTGGCCTGACATTTTTCCTAAACTTTTTTGACACAACTGTCGGGGGCACTAATATTAAGTATCTTATTTTTAGTTGATAACTTTTATGAACTTGTTTTATGTTTTTGTTGATTTTGATTTATCAAAAAAAAAAGAATATACATTTACTTCACAAAGCAGTCTCTGTGAAATAAATGTATATTCTTTTTTTCTTTCATTTTTATGCAATATCAGCCCTGGTCTGTCCAAAAATCAAGAGTTCAATGGCATGATTTCAGGTTAACGATATGGCCCATATCTATATCTAAACAAAAAACAATCAGGAACTTAGTTTAATAACTAAAAGTACAATGGTTTTATGGTTTCGTGTCTGAAATCAGTAAAACAATGGCATTTAATATAAAATTTATCCCTTTAGGTGACTTGGGATTTAGTTTACTAGTGAGTTCATTTATGAATCTAGCTGTGCCACGCGGTTTCTCCCGCGTTTTATTAGGTTTATGGTTACTGTTCCGGTGTCGTGGGTCATTGTGTGATGTTAAATGGCCTCTGTGTTATTCTGGTAAATATAAAGATAATTTTATTTACATTTTTTTTCTGTTGTACAAGTTATGCATGAGTTTTATCAAATTCGTCAGTAGTTTTTATGTGAATGAGTAACAAACATCCACATTAGAAAAGTTCACATTTACTTTATAGTAATAAAAATATAAAGTACAAGCCTTCGCCCGTGGTTTCGTCGGCGTTTATGTCGAAATCCCAACGACTATTTTACCTTTAATAAGGGTCGAATTTCCAAAAATCCTTTCTCAGAGGATACCTACTACTTCACAATGAACACACTTTGCAAATCACACGTCTCTAAGATCAGCGGTTTCGAGAATATATCATCTGTTAGTTAATTTATCATTTAATGGTGACTGGTTAATGTACGATACTTAAACACATGATTGTGCTCATGATAACCAACAACTTTTACTATGGGAACAAACCTGAAATCTGTTCAGTACATTTATGTTTGCCTAATGTACTGAACAGCTGATATTTTATTTTACGATGGTCGGGCATTTACAAAGTTACATATCTTTTAGTCCAATGGACGCTCTGAAAAAATCAACAAAAATACAAAAATGGCTGCCATTCAGAGGGCATTGGGTTTAGACCCTACATGTTATAATGGTTTTAGTAATTGGAGATTATTAAAATGAATGGCCAAAGCATTTTTATAAAATATTTCTTTGTTAAGTCTCTTGGGTACTGATTTAGTTTACTGGCGAGTTCATTTATAAATCAATTTCTTATTGAAGTTACTGCAATTTGTTTAGCTTCGTTATAAAATTGTTGTTTATTATCAACTAGTTTGTGACGCGACTTTGTTTTGAATTTGTTTGTATGTAATGGTTATAAAGCCAAATAAATACATAACGCTGATGCGGGAAACAGTTAGTATGCATTAAAACTGCAACCATACAATAGCCTGAATTTAGGAGAAAAGCTATACGTAACAACATTCCTCGAACCAGCTTAAAGCTGAACACCAAAACGCTAACTACTGACGCAACGTGTCCCCTTTTAGTTCTAATTGGATTATTCCGGATTAAACGGGTCTGCACTGGACAATTTTTTTGATTTTTGAAACCCACGCTCCGTTATCAAAGGCTAACGATATCAAACGAAAAGTATAATAAATCTGGTTCAAACTGGATTTATGATATAAGTCAATTAGGGTAGCTTAAAATTCTGTGACATTTACTATCCGTGCGAGCTAACATGGCACCTGGCTCGAACGAATGACATTTAAAGTAATAAGTGCAAAAAAGGAGTTGTTCGATTTTGTGCTAACACTATGACAGATGACAGATTACGCTAACACCAAATAAAAAATAATAAAAAATAGGAGACTCATAAAAATACTAACAAATTAATTAAAAGTAAACAACTGCGGCTTCAAAATATTTTTTTTGGATAAATTGTACAAAATACTCCGTTTACGTTAGGTTACGTTTTCATTTTTGTTTTTAACAAAATACTTAGAAACAATGTTGTAAAAAAAAATTACGTGCACGCCTGAAAATCTGTTTCTGCACATTTGCCATTTTAGTTAAACTTGTGCCGTATACGTATACAGTGATGCTAACGCTACTGCTAAGACGAGAGCGGGGCGCCGCGCGGGGTCGCGGGGAAACGTTTGTTTTCGAGCCAGGTGCCATGTTATCTCGCACGAGTAGTATAAGCTTTTAACTACTTTTTTTTTTACTTTTTGAGTTGCATAATCAAATGTGTTTTCGATTTCCCTTTCGTTCTGTGTTTTAGGATAAAGTTAGTGAGGTTTACCATGATAGGGAATATGGTTAGGTAACGTAGTGTCAATAAATAATGATATCATATAATATATTCGGTCATGGGTTCGAATTGGGGATAATGTGATTTCTTGGCAAACATGATACTGAGTATCGCGTTGACATTTGACGTTTATCTCTTTTTCACTCGCACTAATTCAATTATGTCATCCTTCTTTGACGTGTAATGTATGTGTGCGTTAGGCCCGTATTAATAGACGTCACTCAACTCCGAGACGCTCTCAAGTCTCTTGCTGTCCTTGTCATTCTAAAGGGAAAAAATAAGGACAGCAATAAACTTGAGAGCGTCTCAGAATTGAGTGACGTCTATTAATACGGGCCCTAGTGTGCCGTTTTTGAAGATAGAATTTCGTTTGGGTAACCTATCTACGCCTTTTTTACATAAAATATCATTGGTTTAGGCTGAAAGCCGACCCCAACGTGGATAGTGATGAACTTCTCCGTATTTTGTACGGAAGAATATCAACGTATTCTCCGAAGAGTCCGTAAAACATCAAACTTTAAATTTCAAACAACGAAGTAAACAAAAGAGTATTTTATCATTTTGCTTTTATTTTGAATGTTCGGTATCGAGAAACGATTGTTTACAAGAAACAGTATGAAGCTTGTACAGCGATTAATTAGTTAAAAATGAATATTTTTTCGTGAATTTCCTTTAAAGAACTTGCTTGTTAACCGACTTCTTTTAGCTAATTAAACTACTTACGCACTCATGAATTTCGAAACATTCAATCACTGTTTTACTTCTTTAGGAGTCAAATTTACCAAAATCCTTACTTAATGGGTACCTACTTTTCTCAAAGAACACACCTTTCATGTTTTATGTCTCTAGGACCAGCGGTTTGGGCTGTGCGTTGATATTCTCGTAACAACAGTCAGGTCAGCCAATCAGTCAGTCAGTTATTACTATCTACATATAATAATAGATAGATATCAGTATAGATTTTTAATGCCAGCTCACTTCAGAGTAATAACAATTCCCTGAAATTCATAATCTCACTGTAGTGAATTTCTTCTGACATTCACCAGAGGCATGAGAACTGATAGCACGCTTGTCTGAGTTAATATAATAAAGCTGAACATTTTCTATGTGAAAACACGCTAACCTCTGGTTTGTAAAAAATATATTTTTTTACGGGAGGATTCACAAGGGCGAAGCAATGGAGCACGCCTAGAAAATAATAAAATCCAGGCTTCCCTATGTTGATTTTTCTTATCACTATCAGCGAATTGATATTCAAGTAAAAACACAATGAAAGTAAATAATATGAAACTGAAAACTTTTTAATATAATAAATTGCTTACACAAAAAATATTAACACTCTGTGGTCTTAACTGACGTCAAATGTCAAACGTCAGTTGCATGGATCCACTTTGTAATACAAAATTACGACGAAATATTTATCAAAAACAGTGTGAAAAAAAATTATAAAGATGGCAGGACTACTGGACAAACTGCCCATTAAGAATGATTTCCTTGGCACATTAGACTTGAAGACAGGGTCTTTAATTATAGCAGCAATTTGCATGGTTAGCAAAGCATTTATATCATCATATTATCATCAGCAGAGGCTTCGAAAAAGGGTGATAAGATGCCCCATCTCCCTTGAGATTTAAGAGCTAAGAGCTCGTGCAAGGGCTCGTGGAACTTTATACTTAAGACTTTGTTCCATTCTTATTACAGTCGTCTTTATAGTGGTGATAAATGGACTAGCAAGTACGGTACTTGTTGCTCGTCGGCTTGTCACCTTAAAGGTGAGGCCAAACGAGCGTAATTTTATGAGTCGTGACTCGTGAGTCGCAGAATTTCGGTCGCTTTCATAGAAAAAGTCTCGCAACGCAAAAATGAGTGGTCTGCACCGTACCAGAACAGAAAATTCAACGACTCACGACTCACAAAATTACGCTCGTTTGGCGTAATAAAAGGGGTGCCCTCTTTCTGGCAGAAACTTGTTTCTCCGAAACCTATTTGGCATAACTCACTTGGCAGAAACTTTTTTAAACGAACATTGTTTAGGTATAAAAAATATTTAACATAATTGTTTTTTGGCCTAATGTTTTTATGTCCGAATTTTAAATGGGATACTTTTAAGATGGCAGAATTTTATTGGGAATAATTACCTTTGTCAGAGTTACAGTTTTGCATAATTTCGTTTAGCATAACGTTTATTTAGAGCGCCGATTATTTGGCATAATTTGACTTAGCATACTACGAAGATCACAGAATTTCAATAGAAATCATTATTAGTCATATTGAAAAAAAAAATATTGTTTAAAAAAATCACTATGGTGTGCTACAAAAGTGAGTGACAGAAATGAATCGCTGCAAAACCGACTTCACGTAGTCTTGTCTGCCCTACCCCTAGAGTGTAATTTAACCCCGCGAAGGCGCGGAGGGGCGAGGCGGCCCGCGAGCTGAGGAGCAGGTGGTTTTAACGCACACCGCCGCGGCTGAGGCTGGCCGGCAAAGCCGGCCAGCAAGCCGAAGCTGCGGTGGTGGACGTAAAACCATCTGCGGCGATTAGCTCGCGTGGGACCGCCGGAGCCCCGCAGCGCCGGAGCCGTGACAGAAGCCATGCCTGCTGCATGTTGCATGCTTGCTGCATGCTTGCATGCTTGCATGCTTGCTGCATGCCTGCTGCATGCTTGTTGCATGCTTGCATGCTTGCTGCATGCTTGCATGCTTGCTGCATGCCAAAATAAGATATGAAATGCATGCCAAAAGATGATTCTGGCTGTGAATTTTCTGCGATATGATGGTTCTACTTTTGATTATTATGGATATGAAATATATGCCAAAAGATGATTCTGGTTTTGAACTTTCTACGATGTGATGGTTATACTTATTGATTATTATGGATATGAAATTTATGCCTAAAGATGATTCTGAGTTACAAAATTATGGGTTTCGGTGTATGGTAAATGAGTGTATGCCAATCGATTTTCTGCGAAAAGAGGTTTATGCTATCCGTTGCTATGCAAAATAAAATTATGACGTAAAAAGTTCTGCTATAAAGGGTGGACCCGAAATCTTGTGACTTCTTCTGTGGAAGACATTGCAATACAATGGGAACATAGAAGAAGCCATAAAAGCTTCATGTGTGTCACCGGTATCTCGTCGACTAAGTTCGTGATCTTAAAAACCGTGAACATAAAGTAAAGTAAATCTTTATTGACACATTTTAACAAATTATTTTATGAAATTCCCTAGCTCCTGGGGGCGTACCACAAGCCCTTATAGCAGTATTACTTTGATATTACTTTCAGTGGGAAAGAGACGGCGCTAGACAACGTGTCTAACGCTGTCACTTGCACACTCCTGCAACAGGACTAAAACAATCTTACTTTAAACGTCATGGTAAGGGGGCTGTGCTAGTGTACAATGTATTAAGTATAGGAGCTAATTAGAAGACCCCTTTGAAGGATATAGGAACTCCCATTTCAAGGTTGAAACTTAATTGTTTTCTTGTTTCAGGCCCACCCTTTTGCATATGGATGCACTTTATTCATGCCTTTGAGTTACTTGATTTTCACAATCTGGATTCTACTAGCGGCATTCTTCGCTACCAGCATTCTGTTATTTTTGGGACTTATCAATGTACGAAGAAAAAGTAACATTAATAAAATTACTAGTAGTTTGTATAGGAAGTGTGAAATAAAATTTATATCTTACGATATCGATTTACGTCTATAGTTATATTTAAGTCTATAGATATATAGTTTTGTATATAAGTATTAAAAGCTTCATAGCCATTCGACGACCAAGCGACCGGCTGTCGAGCTGCCAAAAACCAGCTGTCTTTCTATTGCGTCTTAAATCACGTGTGTTTAAAGTAATTAATCGCTATAAATTAAATTATATAAATTTCAAATTTTTAAATTTTAAAAATTATTTTTTAAAAATTATATAAATATAAATTAGCTTCGGCTAAACAAATTCCGAAGTGAGTTGAATAGGTGTGCTAACCCTCATTGGCAGGCAGTGGATGGTTGTTCAAGACTAAGTTGATTGACCTTCTTTGGTGGAGGCCTTCGTTCAACAGTGGATCCTTCTCGAAAAGCTCTATTATTAATACTAAAATAAAATATAGATTTGGATCAGAGCCCATTCGTTTCCTAAGATTCGCACCCTGTGCCCACTCGTCCCCTGGAACTTTTGAGGGGCCTATTCGTCCCCTGAAGAATATTTATTTTAATTCATTCTTCTAATATAAGTACATGTATATGTGGTATACTGCAGCTTGGTAGTCCTGGTACAGTCGCGCAGAAAAGGGTAAAATAAAAATATAATAATTCCTTAAATATCATGTTTAAGTATTTCAAATAAGATTAAGTTTAATAAAATGCCTCTAGGCTCTCGGCATTAAGTCAGTCTTCAAAATAATTAATCGATTCGTCGATCGATCGTTTTCTATTTACCACTTCACGTTACTGCGCGCCTAGTACTTTGGGTTGATTAAGGTGATCTTGTGAGAAAATTAAAATACAGTGAATTTAGATTTTCGTACATGACTACTTCACGTTACTGCGCGCCTAGTACTTTTGTTCTTTTAAGTTTTCAATCATCAATACCCGTTTTTTTAACAAGCCATTCGTAAAGAGACAATATTACATTGTAAGCCTATCAACAGTTTATATTATTATCATGACGGATTATCATTCATCATAGCTCTTAGGATTTTTAATGATCTGTTACGATTTATTAAATTAATTGCGTTAATAAATTGTTCACAAGTGTACTATGTTAACCGTTTCTTAGGTAAAATATAGCTAATTCTATCTCAGGGGACCAATAGGCACCTGAATAGGTGCCCAATCTTTAACTTATATTGTGTATATATTAGAGGAGACGAACGGGTACCTTAAAATAATATTTTTTATTAAAATATTAATTGGTCCCCTACCAGGAGACCAACGGGCACCTATATAGGGGCCGAATCCACAACATTTATGCTGGGGAACAAATTTTAGGGGACGAATGGGCTCTGACCCATAGATTTCTCATCAGTTACTTTCTTTTGCAGAATAACACTCTGTTCATTGAGATATGGATCTGGTACTCCTTGGTGTTTGTGGTGATTATGGTGTTGTTGATTATACTACTGGCAATAGTCCTGGTCTCCAGGAAACACAGAAAAAAGGTTTTTCTCCTCATTTTAGGGATACTTTGGTATGTTGGTAAGTATAAATACAACCAAAGTGTATTATGTGGTTTTAATAAGATAATTAATGAAATAAACCTAAAATTTTGTATTACTTTCAGTCACAGTATACTTTATATTAGTAGTGAACAGCCATCGAAAGACGTTGACACCCGATTCTCGAGAATCTGAATCCACGACCTCATCACCTCAAGAGAATGAGGAGTCATCTACCACTCCAGCACCACCACCACCACCACCATCTGAGGAACCGACCGATCCAGCAGAAGAGGCCAAAAGAATGGGCAGACAGCCAACACCCGGCCATGCGAGTTCCGAAGTCATCCACGAAAAACTTAGCACAGTACGTTAAAATGTAACGTAGTTCATACACCATTTAATTGAGCTAAATATTGATATTTATAAATATATAGCTTAATTTTAATATTTCTATACTCTAACGGCTTTTGCGCGGAGCTTCGGCCGCGAGCATGTCGTAACTTCCATTCCCTATTTTCAAGCTTAGGGGTAGTATTTTTAAAAATATTTTCTTAGTCTTCACAAAGAACACACTCTTCAAGTTTCATGTCTTCAGGACCAGCGGTTTGGGCTGTGCGTTATATTACCCAGATAATGGTGCTGATTCTCTTGTTCACAAACTTAACTAAATTTAATTTAAATGCATCTTTCTCTTTCCTTTTCTTAAAGAAAAGGACAGAAGGTACATTTTAGTTTAATCCTGTCAAATTAGACGGCGCCTGACGAAAATTGACGTATATTTAGACGCCATGTTTTGAAATCGCGTCTAAATTATCTATGGAGTGTCTAAATTGGACAGTACTTAACTAATATTTTATCTTCTGTCCTTTTCTTAATTAAATGGAAAGAAAAAGATGCACTTAAATTAAGTGTTACGTTAGGTTAGTTGGTGAATAAGAGAATCGGCACCATTGCGTTATATTGCCCGTTAGGCTCCTTGCGTTTTTAGTATAGCTAAACGACTTTTGACAAATGCTTGCACTGTTTTGAGCACACAGATTTGAGTTGACCTGTCCAAGGTCAACTCAAATCTGTGTGCTTCTCTCATCAAGAGATTACTTCAGTAACCTTCATGGTTCTCGCATAATTTGACCAATACAATATTGTATGGCCTTTAAAACGAGACTGACCTCTGAGTTTGTTTCGGTTAACTAACACCGGCCTCATCGTTCGTAATAAGAGAAAATAATGACGTATAAATGTGTAATTTTTTACCTATATACAAAATAAAAGTCGTTTTATCATTAAATGAATTAGTCAGTTTACTATTTATTTTTTATATAGCTTATTTATATATAGCTTCGGTATCCAGCTGAATCCGGTTAGGCTGGCAGCCGACCCCAACACGATTGGGAAAAGGCTAGGGAGATGATGATGATATATATAGCTTTGGCCCGCGAGGATGTCAAAACTTCCATTCTCTTTCTACCGCCTTAAGGAGTGGTAATAAAAACTTTTCTTAGTACGCCCCTACGTTAAAAAAAAGGGCAAATGTGAAACATCGACATTATTTTGTAAAAGTAATATGATTGAAAAGAAAAAGCGTGGCGACGCGTCGCCACGCCAGAAAATTGTTTTACGTGCGGCTATAGATGTTTCATATCAAAAAGGCACGCATGTGCAAGTCTCTAATTCTTATATATTTATAGGCCCTGCCTGTCAGTCAACTTCTCCTTTTTTATAGTCTATGTCTTGTTTACAGGTTCGTGGCATCACAAGATACCCCTCCACAAATTTCCTCTCTTGGTTCCAACGACCAAATCGAACCCGCGTGAATATCAAACTTAAAACCAATGTTATGTACTAAAGAAATAAGGAAATAAAAGTGAATGTGTGAAGCACTATATCAGCATTTTTATTCTTCAAATAAAATAAGAGAATAAAAAAACATAACATGTCTAGTGCCCATTGAGTACTAGGGTTTTTGTCAATAGTACTATTAAGAGTACTGTGATGGTACTACTGGTTATTTATGTAGTCGCTACTTCGCTAGTACCTTTTTTTAAGAAGCTAAAAATAACGATACGCGTTTAATTTTGTTATAATTAAGTCGGTTAAGAAACACCAGCCTCCTCGTTTGCAAAAAATAAGCAAGAAACAATACTGGCGTGTAAAAATGTCATATTTGTTCAATTTACATAATTCATTGTTTCTGTTTTACATAACACAAGCAACATAATACAAGCACAGTCCCTTGGCAAGAAGCATAATCTGATTCCAAAAACAGATTTTTTTTTGGTTCGTCGTTCGATTTTGAACTCTATTCAACAACTTCTATTGTTTGTGGTGTTTTCCGAATCTGCAGATAGTATCCATAGCCCACTAATATGAAGTAAGCTAATATCACTGAAACAACGAAGGAAACGTTATTTTACCTATGTATATAAGAATTCTTCTGACCTTGTGACGGAACTTAAAAGATTTTAACAGTAGCTTTAACATAAACAATTTTTAATAAGGTGTAAGGTAATCACCGTAAACAATTAGCGCCTTACTAATAATCGCTGCATAAAGTTATGACAGGTTTATACGTCAAAAACTGTATGGTTACGCAGGCTTTATTCATTGCATAACTTTACACAGTGATTATTAGTAAGGGCATTAATGTTTATTTTATATGGCGAATATTTGGCGAATCATTTCATATATGCACAATTCTACATTCGGTATAAAAAATTACCCTTCCTTAGGCCATTATACTTCAGGCTTCGTCCTCGGGATTAGCTAATAACACATGTAGTACCGCCTAGTGGTTCGCCAGTCTCACACTATAGTTGAGGGTAGAATATAAAATTAAAAAATAAATCTCACGTCAACAAGACAGTTGACCGACCCGCTTGCTTCATTCGCTTTTTAGTGCTCGCCACGATCACACGCTCGCGTCTCAAAAGTGCTAATTGTTTATTCCAAGTGCTTATCTCACATGCCTAAACGGAAACGTAAAGAAGATTACGATCATCTGCTGCGGTAGTTCAAGAAATTAGAAAAAGAAAGTGTTGGGAAGATGCCGTAAGTACGCTGAGTTGTTTCAACTCGCTTGATACTCGTTCCCGCTCGGAGTCTCCAGGTCAGTCATTGTGTATTTATTGTTTGTTAGTTTTATTGCTGCCGTACAAAGCCCGTTTAATAACGAGCTGGCGGTAAATAAGTCGCCATAATGCATGTCCTTTAGGCAACGATTTTACTTGCCTTATTTACTTTTACATACATTTCAAGTGTATCGAAACTTTTTTGTCACGGTTTTATGTTTACTAAGAAGTAACTTGTAGATACTTACTTATACAATGTGTAACTGAATTATTGCACTTTGAGAAAATAGTTTGTTCTTTGTAATTTTTAATATAGGTAATATTTTATCCCAAAAATAATTAAAACTAAAACTGCTGTCACACTTCCGCTGTACAGTCAAAACAAACTAAAATGGATGAAATACCTACTACGCTAGACCCTTATGCAAGTGCGACTATGTGCATGCGTAAATTTTTAATGTGACTATAATTTTCTCCCACAATCTGTACAACAAATTTATAAAAAAAAAAAACAGTATTTTAAACATAATAATAAAAAATCAGTGTATGTATTATGATTATAACATAATATTCTAATTTGGGTGTCTGGTGGTGTGCTCTAATTCCGGGACATGTTGTATACAAGTTTTTTACAATACATTTAATCAACCTTAAGAAAAGTGTTGACTAAATTAGCTAAATAGGTTACATTTCATACCTGTTGGGTTTACCATTTGTAGAAACTCCTACGATATTTTAAGAAATGTTATCTTTGCAAGTTTACCTACTCAATATCAAAATAGAACAATAGTTATGCTAACAGTATTTTAGGACTGTTTCTTAACTAATTGTCAATAAATTAGTGTGACTCAATCGTGATATTGTACATACATTTTATAATAAAACATATTTTTTATAATAAAACATTACTTACGCCCGTGATAGTAATAGTTACCTAGCCGGGTTTGCGTACTTCTCTAGAGTTGTACTACCCAATAAAAAAGTTTTGCGGACAGTTTTCTAGGACTGTTTCTTAACTAATTGTTAATAATTAGTGTGACTTACTTGTAACATGGTACTTACATAACTAAATATTATTATAACTTGGAGCTGTACTACCCGATAAATTAGTCTTGCGAACAGTACTTTGGTCTGTTTCTTGACTAGTGTAGGTCAGTAATGACTACCTAGATGGGTTTGCGTACTTCTCTTTGGAGCTGTACTACCCGATAAATTCGTCTTGCGAACAGCACTTTGGTCTGTTTCTTGACTAGTGTAGGTCAGTAATGATTACCAAAATGGGTTTGCGTACTTCTCTTTGGAGCTGTACTACCCGATAAATTAGTCTGGCGAACAGTACTTTGGTCTGTTTCATGACTAGTATAGGTAACGGTGGTTTTCAGATCAAGAACGTAATAACAACGTTCCAAACCTACTTGACGGTATTGTTGATTCTGAGCCATGTGCGGAGACGCTCGTCGACCCCGTCCCGGAACTCGACGAAGAGTGTCCCCGCCCCTTGCCGCCGCCGCCGCCGCTAGCACCGTGGAGCCGGTGACAAATACTGAAGAGCCTGAGTCAGCTGATACGCTAAACAGTACAATACTCGAAATACTGAGCGAAGATCTTACTGTTTCGAATATTTTCGGTCCCGAAATTCATAAGGACTATTGCGGAGTAATTGCAAACTAGTTAATGCTCCTGTATTAAATGCCGAAATTAAGGCGGCTATTTCCGACCTTAATGCCAAACGCGATAAAAATGTTGAAATTAGACAGAGACAAGTTTCTACTAATAACTCGCTGATATCAAAAACTGACAATGATCCCGAGTTGATAAGCCCATTGTTCTCTTTTGCATTAAGGGATACGAAATCCCATTCAAATAACTTCAAAAAAGCTATTCATAATTTATTATGTAATAGAGCTATGTCAAAATGTCAACCTACCGATGGTCAATTTTTATCTAGTATATTTCTAGTGTCTAAACCAAACGGCAAATACAGTATCATCTTAAATTTAAAAAACTTAAATAAATTTATTACAGCCGACCATTCCAAAATTGAAGATCTACGCACAGTATTAAAATTAATAACAAAAATAGATATAAAAGAGGCTTACTATTTTATAAGTATTCATTATAACAAGAAAATATTTAAGATTTAAAGTTCAACAACTGTACGAATTTAACGTTCTACTATTTGGCTTAAGCACTGCCCCATATATATTCAGTATTCACTAAAATAATGAAACCTATTGTCCGGTTACTACGTTTGGCAGTCCTAATATCTATTAATAACTTAGATGAGTCATACGACAAATGTTTGTACAATACTGTACAATTTAAGAAATTAATTACAACTCTCGGATTTTTAATTAATGAGGATAAAAGTTTAATGATACCTAGTCAAGTATGTACATTTCTAGGTTTCGTTTTAGACTCTGAAGAATTATCCACAAAAAGTTCGTGTCAAATCAGAAATTAAAAAGTTGTTACGCATAAAAAAATGCAAGATACGTGAATTTGCACAAATGGTCGGATTACCAGTTTCAGTTTGTCCGGCTGTAGAATACAGCTGGCTATATACTAAACTATTTGAACGCGTAAAACATTTAAACTTAAAACCTGATGATAACTATGATAAATTTATGAATATATCTAGTTTGTTACTACCTGATCTAAGATGGTGGTATGACGCAATACATATACCGTTGTGTAAAATTAAGCACGATATGCATGATCTGAAAATTTTCTCAGATGCCTCAAATACGGGGTGGGGGGCTGTCTGTGGCAAAGAGAGGGCTAGCGGGTTGTGGAGTAATCAAGAGAAGACACAACATATATAACTACATGCGGCCTTCCTTGGTTTTAAAGTATTTGCTAAAGATTTAAATAACTGTCAAATTTTACTCCGCATCGACAACACTACAGCCGTCTCTTACATTAATAGGATGGAAAGTATTCAGTTCCCCCACCTCACTGACATCACTCGTCAGCTATGGCAGTGGTGTGAATGTCGCAAATTGTACGTCATAGCTCATTACATTAGCTCATTAGACAATAACACGGCAGATGCCGAGTCAAGGCGGGTACACCCCGACATTGAATGGGAGTTAGCGGACTGGGCATACCAGGAAATTGTCTTAACGTATGGGGTACCTCAAATAGACTTATTTGCCAGTCGAATAAATACTAAATACTCTGCCTATCTCTACTGGCACAGAGACCCCGATGGAATGGCAATTAATGCATTTTCAATTTCCTGGGCCGATATTTATTTCTATGCTTTCCCACCTTTCTCTGTCGTTTTAAAGACACTGAGAAAGATAATTACAGATAAGGCTAGAGGCGTACTAGTCGTACCACATTGGCCAACAGCTACCCAATTTTTAAAAGCCTTTTATTGTCTGATCCAATTGTGTTTAAGGCAAATGCAAATCCAATTTTATGTTCCAGTTCTAGCGATCGCGACATATACACCAAACTTAAACCCCGGTGGCAGGGAACTTATGCGGACGGCGCCGGCGTGGGTAAGAAGAAGCTTACCTCCGTCAACAGTAAATGTGATGTTGGCGTCTATTTCTGAAAACTCCTATAAACAATATGATGTTTACTTACGGCGCTGGTTTAATTACTGTAATGCGAATAATGGTGATTTGTATAACGCTTCGATTCCACAAATAATTAATTTCCTAAACATTCTCTATGAAGAGGGATATCAATACGGGACGCTTAATTCTTGTAGATCCGCGCTTGCCCTACTCATGGGAAATAATTTAGGAGAAGATGATAGAATCAAAAGGTATTTTAAAGATATATTTCGGTTACGTCCTCCTTTACCCAAGTATAAAATAACATGGGATACTACAATAGTCATAAATTATCTCAGCCAGTTTTATCCCAACGAAACGTTATCCCTTGAAAACCTTTCGAAAAAACTTATCACTCTCATTGCCCTTTTGACTGCGCACAGAGTACAGACCTTGTCAAAGATTAATATGAAAAACATAGAATTGTCCCCTTCTAAAGTAACTATCAAAATTCCTGACTTCTTAAAAACAACACGCTAAGGATGTTTGCAGCCATTGTTAGTGTTACCGTTTTTTTAGGAACGACCCGAAATAATATGTCCTGTCTTGACTTTACTTACCTATTTCGAAAAATCAAGCCCGTTGCGAAAGAATATTGACTCCCTCTTCATAAGCTTTAGAAAGCCTTACAATGCTGTCGGTTCTCAAACCTTGAGTAGGTGGATAAAAGACACCCTGCGCAATAGCGGTATCGATGTGAACATGTCCACCGCACACAGCACAAGGCACGCCGCTACATCCGCAGCTCATCAGCTGGGCGTCAGCCTAGATCGAATAAGAAAAACCGCTGGATGGAGCGGCTCATCAAGCACATTTCGGTTCTATAATAGAACCATAGGTAATGTCAATAACAATTGAAATGATTGTTTTGCCAGAACAATTGTAAACAATAACTCAAATGAAGGTTAAGATACGCTGATTTATAATTATTTTCTTATATTTGTTTGTAAAATTGAGGAATAAACAAAATATTTCACACTACTATCTCTAAAAGTCTACATGTGTTATTAGCTAATCCCGAGGACGAAGCCTGAAGTATAATTAATGATTAAACGAACTTACCTGTACGTGAAGTTCTATCATAATTATACGAAGGCTTCGTCCGAAGGGATTAGCAACCCTCCCTCCCATTTGTTAACCCTTTATTGTGTGTGAAATATTCCAGATGCGGCTACTCTCTAAACTAAATGAAGCAAGCGGGTCGGTCAACTGTCTTGTTGACGTGAGATTTATTTTTTAATTTTATATTCTACCCTCAACTATAGTGTGAGACTGGCGAACCACTAGGCGGTACTACATGTGTTATTAGCTAATCCCTTCGGACGAAGCCTTCGTATAATTATGATAGAACTTCACGTACAGGTAAGTTCGTTTAATCATTAATTATCTGACACTTCGGTTGACGTGAAGTACGGGAAACGGTGATGGTTCAAAATAAGAAGTCAATGCCTAATTTTCTTTTACATTGCCTACGGGTTCGCCCATTTCCGTACAATGAAAATTTGTCTCCTATTTTACCCTGTCAGGGGTTGAGTTTTCAAAAACAGCTTCTTAGTGCATTTCAACGGCATAAATACAAAATACAGTGAAAAATTCTACGTTTTAAACTTTATGATTTCATCTGTGCTTTGTTTACCACCAAAAATTTTTTACAAGCATACTTTTTTATTTCGCCAAAATGTGAATAAAGCTGCAGCACCGCCCGCAAAAAAGGGCACATACAGTAGAAGCCCAGTAAATAACACGCAACTTAAATAAATATCCTCGAACAACTTACACTCGGTCATCTGGCCCCAAACTAAGCGGAGTTTGTACTATGGCAACCCAATATTTATACTCGAAACATGTTTCTTTGCCCACGGAGCATCTTCAGGTGATTTTCAGGCGATGTAAGTCTGGGTATGTATACCGTGCTTCCAACTCACGGTAAATGAAAAAACCGTGGGGTTATAGTCCGTAAAAGTCCGTCATAACATTTCGTCTTCCCTGACGGAGAGTATCCATGAGGAAAAGGATGTTTTGACTTGTCGAAGGCTCGAGTTGTAAACGGGCACGACTTGCGACTTGTTCTCTTTATAAAACTGTTGTTGTTAAGTTTATTTTTCTAAAACATTGTTACGGAAACGTCTGCCTACATTTTCTACGCCACTGGTTTCATCTTTCATCTTATTACACAGATTATTTTCAAAAGCTCCGAGGTCAAACGACTGAGAACTGATTCCGTCGTGTTTAGATTAGCTCTCGTGCATCTGCATCATCTATCCGGTTAACGTTTCGACGACCAAGCGACAGCCGGCTGTCGCGCTGCTATTGTCTTTCTATTGTGTCTTGAATCACTTTTGTTCGAAGATTTAATTAGGATCATTTACGCACCTGGTGGGTAGATATTCTAGCCTCATTTTGCAAACTGGTTAGGTTGTCTGGATGTTTCCAAATTGGGCCAATATTATCTGAAGTTTGCGCAATGGAACGGATGACATTAATACTTAGTCAATCATCTTCCTAGCCTTTTTCCCAATTATGTCAGGGTCAACTATAGGTCTCGGTCCAGCTAAATACCAGTATTTTACGTGGAGCGACTGCCTATCGTTCCTCCTGTAATGAGGAGGATACCGAATAAAACGATCCTTCTTCTTCTGATCTTAAGAAGACTGCCGCACTGAGCAGAACTCTATCAAACCTAAAGATAAGTGCCTAATAACTTAAGAATTAAAATATCACTTGATAACGTCTTGCATAGGGCGCGCAACCGGTTGTAAAAACCTAAAGAGATGAAAAGTTGAAAAGTTACGTCTATCACCTATTTCAAATATAAATTGATGTCCGCAAATAATTTCGTATGATAAAAATAAAATCCAATCTCATAAAAATAACTTTTATAAGAGACTTTGATCTGTCTGAGTCTCACGACGTGTAAAGGCATTTTCATCTAATTTGCGAAATAAATAGATGTAGGCAAACAATTTCTCCAGCTTTATAAAAATTTAATTCATTTTTATGTAGTTAACAGACTTAAAAAAACTTAGCTTATACCTGCGATTTAGGCCTCGTACAGACAAGCAGCACTTTGTGGTCGACAGAGCTAACTTCAGTTGTCGACAGAATCAACTGCTGCTATCGACAAAATCAATTGCTGCAGTTATCGACTTTCCGACTGCTGCCCACTATGTCGACGGCATTGTTTGCCATCGGTCGGTCTGATTGAAGTCGACTGACAAACAGCGCGCGCGCTTCGCTCATTCTAAGCTGTCGCCATTGGTCGCCATTTACTGTCGACACGTTGATAGCAAACGGCCGTAGCTGCAATTGCCTCTGTCGACAGCTTAAGTTGGCTGTTGCGGAATGTTTATAATAGTTACCGTGACCCCGGAACATAAAGGGCAATCGAAGGAACATGAGTGGGTTTTAGTCAGTAAAAGTCTGACACGCCCTCCCGCCGCACCCAGGACGGGAGCAGTCATTGGATGATTTCCCACTCCCCAAAAAAAAAAGCTTAAGTTGGCTTTGACGCCTTAGTCCACGTAAGTACTTTTTATCGCGATTTTATACTAACTAGCCTATGTACTTTGTTTTGTACTATAAGCTTACTTCAAGCAAGCTTCGCCGTAAACGAATAAAAGATACACAAACAGAGTCACTGTCGAATTTGTAAAATTATTAATAAAACACTCACTGTAAACAAGTATAGTGCCAAAGACTGCCAACATCCAACCTAAGCTGGTGTTGGAGATGTATCTGCACAGCATCACAAACACCATCACGAAAGACTGGACCCACCATATGCTGGTGATCACCACCCAACTTAGTACCACTGATGACTTTTGCTGAAAATAAATAATAGTTAAAGGCAACATTTTATTAGGACACTACTCAGTAGCGCAACGGAGAATTGTGCCACTTGTCGTCGCAATTATAGTCTAGTACTTAGTGCTACCTAGTGAACTGTATACATTCTTGAAGGCGTAGCCAATGTGCAAACAAATGAAATAATAAAGGAAGCAAATTTTTTTGTCGTTTTGCCTATTGGACCACAGGTTACGAAAAGTTCATGAAAAATGTATAGAAATAGCTACTTACATTCTTAACGCCCCACATGTACCAGCTATTGGTAATGACCATGATAACACAGTAGATGATAGCGTTGATACTAAAGCTGTACGCGTTGTGCATCACAAGCTTAGAGCAATCCTGACAATTCTTGTACAGCAGGATTTCTGTGACGAGGCTTATCACACATATTACGCTGATTATCTGAAATACGAGATAAATGCTTTCATAAGGTGCTCCCACACAGCAGTTTTATAACGTTATACAACATTGTGTAACACGATACCATTTATTATAGCGTGTTTCAAGACATACAATTTTGACAAAAGAATTTAAAAAAGTATGGTTTTTCGTAAAAGCGGAAATTAAGTACACGCTTTTATAAACGTTATCGTGTTACACAATGTTGTATAACATTATATAACTGCTGTGTGGGAGCACCTTTAGGTAACGTTCAAGATGTTCCATACGTTTTTAGTTTAGCTAAACCATTACTGACTAATGCTTGTTAGACAAATTTACTCAAATCTGTGTACTTTTCTTAACTAAAGAGCATCTAATGGTTTTCGTTTGATTTGACCAATACAATTGTATACTGCAATATTACTATTATGCATAACTGCCATACAATGTGGATTGAAAACTAAGCTTATAAACTAATTAACTAAATTCGAACACACGTGATTCGAGACACAATAGGAATACAATATTTCATTACAATGCTTGGACGTCGAAAGGTTAAGTCTAAAAGTAGATAAAAAGCAAATTTTTATTTTTATTTATTTATTTAGTTAAACTTTGTTCGTAGTGTACAGGCGGACTTAATGCCGTAGGCATGCTCCGTCAGTCTACCTTCAAGTGGTGCAGAGAAATTATAAGGTAGATGCACTATAAAAAGTGTGAAAGTATAAAGTAACTAATAATAAACATATTTACTTATACTGTACTTGAATATGACACCTATATGCTATATATAAAATACGCTTACATACATATTTACATACCTATCTATTTCATGTATAATGTTGTGTTCATTGTACTTTACAGCCCTATGTTAATATAATAATGGATTAATCTTTAAAAAAAAACTCCCTCTCGCGCGGGGCAAGTAGCAATATGCAGAGCTGACGGCCAACCTACAGTATTTGAGAGGCACAATAAGAAGAATCTCAGTAGCAAGATTACTCACGAGCATGAATATACCAACATACAATGCACCCTTTTCCAAAGGTACTCTGCCGCAGAACTTCCTAGGAGCCATCTTTGAGAGCCACATATTTCTGTATAGTTCCTCAATATTTGGTCAGTTTACTAAAAATGTCTTTTAACGGAGCCATCTAGATCTAAATGTCACGATGACTCCCGGGGTTGCGAAATAGTTCTTTATAATAGTTACCGTGACCCCGGAACATAAAGGGCAAACGAAGGGACAAGGGTGGTTTTAGTCGGTAAAAGTCTGACACTCCCTCCAGCTTAACTAACCTAGAGCGGGAGAACACATGTGACGATTTCCCATTCTCAAAACAAAATTACTTATAACTTGTCGTTGTCATATCGTTTTATTCATTCTTGTTCACGTTTACAGAAATATTTCTCCTGTGTAGGTTTCGAACCTACACAGTTTCTTTAATTTATTTATTTATTTAACCATAATGTATGAAACAGCTGTTTTTTTTTCGCGATTTCAGAGTTAGTTCCATAATAAAGTTGTTTGTTTTTATGGGTAGAATCATCTCCTAGCGGGTTGTGCAAGACCAAAAATACACCTAGTATAAACAATCAATTAGCCAGTTTACCAATATTTATATCTAGAGAATGGGCTATGGTCTCTGGCAGAACCAAATCGAATAAAAAAACTCTTTCGCTATTAGAACGCTTCCTGTTTTTTCAAAATGTATGTCTTAATATACTCATTCCAGGTTATGACAGGTATATTCAAGTTATATCGCAAAACTTCTAAATGTACTTCTAACAGAAAGTTTTGTACTGAAAGCGGAAAATGAGAATTCAAACTTTTCTAGTTACACGAGGAAATGTAATGTCGGAACGTATATTTCATATAAAAGCATTCGGAATACTAAATTACATGAAATAACTCACTTATACTTCCCGAATGAATATCTAAGCAACTTCCTCGTATCGATAAGATAATCATAAAATCATATTTATTTTGTTAATAGGTTATATATATAATACTTTTACACGTCAATATTTTGTTTTATTTTATTTTAAGCGAACTATGGGGTCGGTGTTTCATAGCTAAACTGCTCTGAGAAGAAACATCCGAAACAAACTCAGAGGTCAAAGTCTCTTTTAAAGTCCAAAATCAATAAATTGTAAATTGTCAAAGCTATATTATTTTACCGATAATATGGTGAACAGTGAAATGGGAAAATGATTTCTGCATTTTTTACTGCTCTGTTTCCGTAGGAAGTAGCGTGATGTTGTATACTTAGCCTGTAATGGGCCTCGTCACCCTAAATATTTTTTTTATCAAAGTAGTTCTTAAGATACGTTCACGCCGTTCACCCAAACAAACTGAAAATCAAACTCTTCAACTTTGTTATATTTATTATATTTTCCCCTATACATACAGTATGGTATTTACTCTGCCAAATTTTTTTGATTTTTTTTTATTACAGTAAACAAACAGTATTAACAGCTAACATGAACAACGAATATAAATATAAAAAGGGTTTTTATAAAGAGACCATTGGGAAAAGTTAACCGAATTTAATAATAATAAATAGAAAGCGGATTTATTTATGTTTGTAAATAAATCCTCCTGATCTATTGGGAAAAGTTAAAGTTAAATTGGAAAAAGCTAATTGTATCGTTGTTATAAGAGTTTTGGCTGAAACAAGACCATATTAGGACTTATCGATCAAGACAAGATGTTGTCAGGTTAATCCTGACTAAGTTAAAATAATCTTTGGAGATCGTTTTCTTTGTACTTTGAATACATCTGCAAAGCGACATGTGTAACCAAAAGAAAACAAAAATTTCCACTTATCCTATGTTGTTTTATTTTATTCTTTTTCCATTAATTTCTCTTATTATTTCAAACAGTATCTAAAAATGGCTCCATTATCTTCAAGAGGAAATCTTAACATTTCATTAAAAGTGATATTGCAATTTATACCTTATAGAAAAGACATAAGAGCTATGTAACGTGTGCTCAGGACTTGCAGGGACCACCGTCGAGGGTCTTAAAATAAGTGAGAATCACATAGTAAGGACAACAAAAGAGTACAGTATTGTGGAGTGTCGTTGTCGTCTATAGAATTCGTTATCCCGCCGTGACCTTTCACGAAATATCCAGAAATAGTAGATACTTTTTGTTATTTTTATGACTTAGTAGGCACTGATAATGTTATGATGTGTTTTCATAAAAAAAATGTTTTCCATAAAAGTTGATATTTCACAAAGTCAAAAGCATAGCTGAAACCGGAATTCAACAAGATAACAAGAGCATTTGGTTCCAAGGTGGGCAAAGCCTGTGTTAAACAAATCAGAGATACTGTATACTTATATAATTTTTGAATACATATAAGAGTAAATAAAAAAAAAATTACACCTAGACACAGAATAAACAATCATGCTCACCACACAAAGTTTGCCCTGGATAGGGATCGAACCCACGACCTCCGGCTTAGCCACTGGACTCACATGCCCGTCAATGTACGAACGAAGAAAACTAATTTCAGACAGGAATTAGATACAAAAATGGTATAAGCTCGTGGTCACATGCCATTATGATTTTGTAGGTGGGCACGCCGTAATAGCGGCGGTGAGACCCCTCCTTGAGGAGTGGCTGGAGAGGCGCCACGGCGCTCTTACCTTTCGCTTGACACAGGTCCTCACCAGACATGGTCAGTTCGGGAGGTTCCTGTGTCGGATTCGGGCGTAAGCGACGCCTGGGTGTCACCACTGCAGCAACGGTCGCTTAGAGGACACGGTTGAGCACACGGTGGAGGTGTGCCGCGCATGGGCGCACCATCGACGTGTCCTCGTAGAAAAAAATGATTTTGTAGGTGTTTCTGGCACCCACATTTGTTATTCACTCATCAACATCATCATAATTCTCTTTGCTTCGTCGCAGTCGGTAAAAAGTAACGATATTCCAACTGTGTACATACTTGCGCTACCTTCGTGCTATTTGATTGACGGTTTAACAAAACTGTTAATAAGAGACAGGATGTAATTGTTTGTATGCCCTAAATATCGTTGCTAGAATATTTGTACGAGCTATTTTCTGTGGCTTTACCCGCTCAAATCAGGGTTAAAGGATAAAGGAAATTTTCATACGTTGTTAGTCTAAAAAAAAACCGGCCAAGGTTCCGTAGTTTCCCGTCCGTCACAATAAGTGTTCCCACTTATAAGTTAAAAAAAAGACTATTTGTTACGTTGACATACTAAGTACGCAGAAATTATTTTGTACAACCTTTTTGTCTTTTTTGTACAAAAACTGTTCTTTCTATCAAGTTCAAAATAATTTTCCTAGAAAGTACTTATAAAGTTCTACTTTCCAGATTTTTTTCATATTTTTTAAACCTACGGGTCAAAAGTTAGAGGAGGGGGGGGGACGCTTTAATTTTTCCTTTTGGAGCGATTATTTCCGGATTTATTCACATTATCAAAAACTGATTTCAGTAAACCCCTTTTCATTTTGAAATACCTATCCAACAATATATCACACATCAGGGTTGAAATAAAAAAAAAACACTTCCCTCTTTACATATAGGGGGGCTACCCTAATAAATTTTTTTTTCCAATTTTTGTTTTACCACTTTGTCGGCGTGGTTGATATACATATTGGTACCAAATTTCAGCTTTCTAGTGCTAACGGTCACAGAGATTAAGAGAGGACGGCAAAAAATATCAGCTGTTCCTAACAAAAGTTCAATGCCCTCCGACCGTAATATATGAAACAGCTGATAATTTTTTCGAGATTTCAGAGTTGGTTTCACAATAAAAGTTGTTTGTTTTCATGGGTAGAATCATCTCCTAGCGGGTGGTGCAGGACCAAAAATTCACCTTGTATATATTCCATTTTCTTAGTGCTATGCAAGAAGAGTGAGCTTGTATCGAAATCTAGCCACCACTAAGGTAAGTCAGTAACAGAGTTTAATTGATTTTAGAAGTTTAAGGTATGTGTGATCTAAGTAAATATTGAGAATCAATTTAAATCTGTCGCGCAATTTTAAACGTTTTTAAAAATCGCCTTTACGACAATAAAAGAAACTATTGTGCAAATTAAATGTGTCTAGCTTCAATACTTTCAGCCATACCAAGAATCGTGTCTCGTTATTTAGAAAGATTAAAACTGCAAAACGTACACAAAAGAAAATAAGTTGCAAAAAAAATGAGTTTTTAATGTGGATTATTATGGTTCCAATGCAGAAGCTATATTTATTCTTATTTTGCTGGCTGGTGTCCAGTGCAACCACGACTAATTGAAGAAGGATAAATATATGAAGAAAATATTGTATTGCTATCGTCGCTAAACAAACCCTTAACATAATCATTGTTTTCAGCGAAAACAAAACGCTTAAATTGATGTTACTATATTTACTTTGTTTGTTTAACTGGCCTGTAACCGTTTAGTGTTGTTCTGTGCACGGTTATGGTTGGTTGCTTGTGTATATTTATCCGAATTTATATAATATGCGTTTCTAAGAAACATCAGAGTTTCTTCGTACATTATTATATTTAAAGCCGACTTACCATTTTATTATACACTAGCTTTTGCCCGCGACTTCGTCCGCGAAGAATAATAGTTCCCGTTCCTGGGAGATTTCCGGGATGAAAACTATCCTATATTCTTTCTCGGGTCCCAGACAGACAGACAGACAGACAGAGTTACTTTCGCATTTATAATATTAGTACGGATATAGAAGATTCTTGGAGCGACGTCAAGGCAATGTTTTTATTTTTCCGTTGATTACAGATGTATTCGACAAACATGAAGAATGCGACAGTTACAGTGGCTTCGCTATTTGCATGCGAATCGCTCACTGAACATCTGAAATCCGTCAACACGTTTGATCCGATGTGGAGACAAACTGTCACCGGCTGTAAGATCCTACGGCTTCTACGAGATATGTATAAATTTAAGTAAGTGTATCTATAAATTTAGTTTCGAATGTTCTGGCTTAAACAGCCGGGTTCAAGTAGGAATTAGCTGGCCACACGTGAATAAAACCTTTTTTTTGAAGATAGGAACCCATCAAATGACTTCACGCGCCCTGGGTGGGGCGGGAGGGCGTGACAGACTTTTACTGACAAAAACCCACACTTGTTCGTTCGGTTGCCCTTTACGTTCCATTACTATTCCGCAACCCCTGTAGAAATTGACCCTAGTGGACCCGGTCACGTGCTGACTACTCTTTGAGGCCCGCGTGGTACAAAACGCGCCGTCGACATGGGTCTAGTCCTGGTCGGGCAGCCAGCTAGTCAGCAGTCCGCAGGCCCGCGCCTGGCTGCCCGCGGTGGCTGGTGGTGGCTGGTGCGACTCTCGACGACCTGGGTAGTTTCGAATGCTGTTGCTTAAAAATAGCCAGGTTGAAGTAGGAGATGGCTGGGCACTTCACGTGATTGATCCCTGAGAGATGGGCAAAGACGGTTACAAACTGGTTTTCATGGTTTTGATCTGATCCAGTGAGATTTGATCCAATCAATCAACAATCAATAATCTCATAAAATATTTGGCACGATTCTTGAGTGTAACACATTATCGAAAATGTTTGAATACCATTTATGTTACTTTTAAACAAAAAAGTAACGTGCATGTCCTTTAGTTAACATAGTTATTTATCTTAACGATTAAAAGTTTATTTTACATGGCCTATTAAAACATTCCACCTGGTACACAAGAATTGCTCTTTAAAGGTAACGTAGTAACATCAGCATCATCGCCAGTGGAAAAAAAACATCATCGAACTTTTTTTTCCCAGAAACATCACAAAAACATGCTTCATTAAGGCGAACCAAACGCCCATACAATTTACACCAACTCATAATGAAGATGACCTAGATTTCATAGAAAAATCCAATGTCACCTACAAAACTAACAACCTCATTGCTCTATTTGATGCTTTCATGTTTTGAATAAATTCATAGGTATATAGACTATTTATTTTAAAGTCCAATTTATTTGTTTGCAACTAGCTTTTCACCGCTCCCTTTAGAAAGAGACAAAAAGTAGCCTAAATTTCACTTTCCATCCCTTCAACTATCTTTACTTAAAAATTCGTTTTGCCTTGAAAGACAGACAAACCGAGACACATACACTATCCCATTTATATATAATATAATATAATATAATATAATATAATATAATATAATATAATATAATATAATATAATATAATATAATATAATATAATATAATATAATATAATATAATATAATATAATATAATATAATATAATATAATATAATATAATATAATATAATATAATATAATATAATATAATATAATATAATATAATATAATATAATATAATATAATATAATATAATATAATATAATATAATATAATATAATATAATAGAATATAATATAATATAATATAATATAATATAATATAATATAATATAATATAATATAATATAATATAATATATATAATATCTTAGGACAATTCACACACGGTCATCTGATCCCGAGCTAAGCAGAGCTTGTGTTATGGTGAACAGACAACTGATATACATACTTATATAGTTTATAAACACATACATATTATAAATAAATTACACCCAGACACAGAACAAACAATCATGCTCATCACACAAAGTTTGTCCTGGGTGGGAATCGAACCCACGACCTCCGGCTTAGCAGTCAGGGTCACTCACCACTAGACCAACAAGCCCGTCAATATTATATTTATAATTTTAGTATGGATATTAATTCATATTTTTTTCCAAAATCTTTTACTTTCTTTCTATCTTTAAATTAAGGATCCCTCTACCTTATTTTTTTTTTAATACACTGGTGACACTCAGATCTTGGACCACATTTTCATCTTTCCAGTGTAACCTACGTTCGTGACAACCCAGCGAGGAACGTCTCCATCATTGGAGAGACTCTGGTCATCTCCCACAACCAGAACGGCACCGCTGATGTGTTCGCCAGATCTATGACCCTGACCGGAGATCTGTTGGACCACGTGTATCCTGTTTTGGCTATTAATACTTGGAGGTGTGTATCAATATAATAAGAAGGTTTATTTAATTTAGGGTGTCTAACAGGACACTGTAAATAAGTCTCCAATGGTGCTGATTCTCTTGTTCACAAACTTAACTAAATTTAAGTTAAATGCATCCTTCTCTTTCTATTTCTTAAGGAAAAGGACAGAAGATACATTTTCGTTTAATCCTGTCAAATAAGACAGCGCCTGAAGAAAATTGACGTATATTTAGACGCCATGTTTTTAAATCGCGTCTTAATTGTCTATGGAGTGTCTGAATTTGACAGAACTAAACTAATATTTTATCTTCTATCCTTTTCTTAATTAAATGGGGAGAGAAAGATGCACTTAACTTAAATTTACGTTAGTTTGTAAATAAGAGAATCGGCACCAATGTCTGCCTACACTACTATCACATGAGTGTGTTCAGTGGTATGCCATGGTTGAATCTAGCGAGAACTTTAGGGATTGCAATCTGGATTGGAACCTGGTCCGCACATTAAATATACTGGGTGGGCCCCATTTGTGGGCAGTTTAAGGCGATTATCACACTGCCCCGGACCCCGCTGCATGTTGCGTGTCAACGCACCTACGCGCGTTTCTGCGGGAGTGCAGATCTGCATCATCGTGCGGGTATTTTTTGCGCACTCACGCGCGTAGGTGCGTTTTGTAGATTCACGCACGGCGGCTCTCATTTATTCGCCGTTCTCTCGTTCTCATTTATTCATACGTCACGCCCATTCAAAATCACGCGCGGCACTGCGGGATTCGGTGTGCCATACCTTGCGTCTCGCCCCGCACCTACGCGCGGGGGTGCATGTTTTCCCGCGTGTATGCGCGTGATCCGCATGTACGCGCGTGGATGCATTTTCAGTGTGTTAGACTGTGCGTGTTTTCCATACAAACGGAGATACTTACAAGCAACGGAAGAACACGCATCCACGCGCTACGCTGCATCATGCGGGGCAGTGTGAAGATCGCCTAATACTGGTTGCGTTTTACAAAATCTTCTTTTCAAAGCAACATGATAATGATTAATATTAAAGATTCTTGGTTCTCAGAAGAAAGAATCTTGGTTCATTTTCTTTTTTTTTGTTCCTACTTACTTCTTGTAATATAGAAATGCCACTGCCTGTGTCTTATGGACGGTAATATGTAAATATACTTAATTTTTTTATTTCTACAGATTATGTTGTATTTTTCAGGTTCGGCTTTCTTTTCAGCAGGAGAGACAACGAATTTTTCACTTCTTTCTACAGCAAGCCATTTACCAAGCCTGTTTGGAACTGCCTTTACGCCATGGCTTTTCTCATCAGCTTTATCTTCTATATCCTCAAGAGATGGGAGTTCAGCGTCAAAGGCGGTTTGCAGTCCAGCTACGCTTATGAAGCTTTGATGGTTATTGCTGCTTATTGTCAACATAGTAAGTTTTTTATTTAGCTTCTGCATACGTTTGCTTAGATTTTCAGGTCAGATTTCTAAATTATCCCAAAAAACAAAATACGAAAACTTCAAGGGTGGTTGGCAATTAGTGTTTGATATGTAAACATATGTTTGTACTCATGGACATATCTCTCCAGAGGATATATTTATTCGGAAATTAACCTCATCTTATGGAGGAGGAGTGCAAAAAGCTAAACTTAAATGAAACTTGTACTCAATTTTATTATAAAGATTCTTTGAAAATTAAACTGAAATTGTAATAAAAAAGGCTGATAACTCTCAAAAGTAAATTTACTGTACTAAATCTAAACCTCAAAAATATAAAATCAAAATAAATAATATAACCAAATAACATAATTGAGTGTACTGAGCCCAAAAAAGGTTCGTGCCTAAAAGCACTCGGTGCCATCTACTTAAATTTTCTTTATTCACGAATTCGATTACTCAAATTCTCATTTTGTAGCTTTGTAACATTTATTCGGCATTTAGGTCGGCTCTGCGAAATCCTGAAACGATTAACAAATGGAATAATTATCACGTAAAAATGGTGTCTACATTTTCCTTTTAACATTTTTACGTTATTGTTATATAAATGTTAGGGACGTCGTGATGACCCAATAGTTAAGGCGCTCTCCTCTTTAACGAGTTGTGGAAAAGTCAATGAGTAAATGCGGGTGCGGGTCAAGTACCAGTATGACTTATCCAATTTGTATGATGTTTCTATGTTTTTATGGCTTATTACTTTACGTTCTTTATCCAGGTTGACTACCCATAATAACTCTCAAAGAACCTACGAATGACAACCACGGCTAACAGTTTTAAAAGATGAAAAAAGTTATATGACCTAATTTAGGATTCACAACGTATATTTTTTTCTGGGGTGGAACATACTCATTGAACTCCTCCACCCAAGGGGCAGATTAGTCTATCAGAGTTTCACCGACTAAAAACCATTTCGGTGTTCCTCCTTCCACCTACGCCGAGGATTGCGGGAACTAATGCGATTTCCGCAATCTCCAGCTGGTGCAAGACTCTGCGAGCGTCCTCCGGCCTGCAGGAGAAGTGAGGTGTTTGACTCTATGACGACATCAAAACAGGTCGCCGGGGCGACCGAACGTCCACAAGTCCGCCGTCCCCGGACTTATTAAGGAGGGCAGCGTACGCCTTGTCCCAACGCCTTAACCACTACCCATCTCGGCGTAATAAAATGGTATTATTTAATATCTTAATTTTTTCTCAGTACCACCAATAGATCCACAATTCACATCGCGAAGGATCGCTTACTTCATAATGTTCGTGTTCGCTTACATCGTGTACACGTTCTACACCTCGCATCTACTGTCCAACCTGGTGAACGACAAGGATCTGAATATCGACCTGCAGACCCTGGCTCAAAGTGACTATGAGTGCGTCATCGTTGACTATATGAGACTGGCTTTGATTAAACGAGTGAGTATCACTGAGGTGGCCATTGACGGTCATTTTGGCGCGTCAGTTTAACTGACGTACGTCCAAATTTTGATCGTGAGTGTCGAATCGCCATGCCAAGGTTGTTTGGCCGCCTAAACCACGAAGTGACGCCACAGTTTTACGACAAGACTGACGCAAAAAATGACCGTCAATGGCCATCATTAAGGCAATTTTTAGAGGTGTAAAGAACAGGTGTACCTCATTCTACATTGAAGAGAGAGGATCCTCCAGACACTCCGAGAATCGGACAGTTCCGTTGGCAGACATAATTATATATATACTTGTTCGTTTACCCCCTTATACTATTCATACTAATATTATAAATGCGGAATCAACTCTGTAACCTTTGTTTTATGGATGGGAAATCATTGAATTACTTCTTTCGCGGCGCCCTGGGCTGGGCGGGGAATGGGAACTACGCGTGTAAAATCGCAGGGGACAGCTCGAACAAAATAATCTTGGAAGATAAGAACTTATATGCACGATGCAGTCCTGGACAAAAAAAAATTGTTAGTAACTGAACAGTCCTGGGAAGTTATATATATTTGTTAATAGCCAGAGTACACTTGTTTTGTTTAAAATTAAGAATAAAATTAATTATGTTTATTTTTGAGATCGACATGGAAGCTGAGTTAGATATTGGACACCCTACACCTGTGGCGCCGGTTTCGAGGTCTAGTCAGGTAAGATGTTATTTTATTTTTATCAAAGAATAGTTAAAAAAATAAACATAATATATCAATAGTTAAAAATATATATAATAAGTGCCTATTGCCTTGTATTTAATAAAACTTCTTAAACGTTCTCGTGGTCACTAGCGACACTTCTGAGCGTGGGTTCGATTCTCATGTCGGGCAAACAGAGTTAGATGTATTTTTTGCGTCTATTTATTTGTTATATAATTATATTTTAAATTAGTAAATTAATATTTGTAGTTTATTTAAATATTACATATTCTGACATTACAGCGACTACATAAAATAATAATTACACCAGCCTATAACTATTCCAATGCAGGGCAAAGGCCTCTTCTTATACAGAGAAGGCACGAGTTTTGATCACCACGCTTGCTCTACATGAATTGGCGATTTTGGACCTAGATTTACTAAAGTCCAGGTTTCCTCGCGATGTTTTTCTTCGCTGATGTCTATGATGTCCAAGAACAACTTTAGAAAGTACATATTTAGTACAACTTTATATTTCAGTCTACACTAGGCAATCAGAACGTCAGCATAATCTTGGGCAAGCTGCTGTTGTTGCGAACTGTTACTGTCGCGGATGGACTGGATGCCGTGAAGAACGGACATGTAGCTCTACTATCTGACTATACCACTATCTATCCGTATATTAGACGAAGTAAGTTAATTTGTTTGGTGTTTTGTTTTTTTTTGGCTCTGGGAAGGCAGTCTCTGCGAGGCTTCTGTTGTCGCAATTGTCTATAGGCCGCGGTGACCACTTCACATTATCATCATTCAACTGTGAAATCTGTTGTTATTAGATATTGTGATATAAGTATTATATATATATATATATATATATATATATATATATATATATATATATTTATTGTATACGATTTTAAAATATACTATTGAAGTAGTAAGTTTTGCTAACCATTTTATTGAGCTGGATACTCGAATAAAACAATCTGTCTACCTTTATTGTACACCAAGTTTAAAAAATACTGCTGGCAAAAGCACAAAATATAGTTATTTATCATTTATAACTTCGCGATTTTTTTACACGAAATACCTACAAAAGTGTAATGTTTTTTTATCAAATTCATTAACATAATAAAACATATTTTCTTGCAGCTTACGACAACGATAACATTTGCAAGTTGGTTTCAATAGATCTAGTCTCAAGTATCAAGAAGTATTTATTCACTTCAAACAAATTCAAATACAAGGAACAATTCAAAATCGGGTAAGTAGAAATTACAAAAATGTCATACATAGTCGGCCTGTGATAGCAACACCAACACTTTAAGAAAAACAACAAAAATGTTATTGTATTTCATAATTCATAAACTTTTGCTGTTCTTATTGTAATGAGTGTTTATCGGCACTGTCGTCACGACGTCTTATCGTTTTATGACGGTATTGCTAGAGTTCCCAATGATCAAGACAATATGCATTCACTGAAAAAAAAGTCGTGGACGATACTTAGCCGCGTCGTCGTAAATAAAAACATCTCTATTTACCACAATCCACGATGCTTTAAACGACACGATAATCTCTCCTCGCGATATAGTGGATACACGCCTAAAGACTTTACATTGATGTTTCTTAATTTTCTAGTACACTGCGCATCAAAGAAGTTGGCATCTTAAATCGCATTGTCTCAACCAATTTCGAAGAACCGAAGTGCACCAAGTCTCATCTCATACATATCCGTTTGTCTCAAGTCTCGATGCCTCTGACTGTGTTGGCATGTACCTATATTATATCATTCTTGATACTTATCGCTGAAAGGATTCACTTCAAACGGAATGTTGTATGGCCTTATGTCGATTAAAGGGTACGTGTCTTTGTTGTAAGAGATTATTTTTTCTCCGGTGTCAGCACAAGCAATAAGAATATTATTTGTCTCTGATTGTATCTATGGGAAGTTATTGTATGTAATACGACAAGCCCATTTCGTATTTGTTATCTGTTTCTTACAAAGAACTCATTTGTTACTGATCTGCATACTTAGTTATATAACTTTTATGTAATCATTCAAAAAGTTTCTTCATTCATTCATTCAGTAACGTGTGTGAAAAATGAACGGATATTTTTATTCTAAGCGCACTTACGGTCACTCCGACTGTATGGTTATAGTAACTATAAAAATGGTTAAAAAATAGTTACATTGTTGATCTCCACCCAATATTTACCCACTACCACAGGATTTGTTCGAAAATGTTATTCGGGAAAGTGTAGCAAAATTGGAGAAAGGCGACCCATCTTCAGCTCGGTGGCTTAGTATAATATTGCACATTATTCCTATTTTGTGCACAGAGTAGAATGGTAGATTTTGTGTACTGTTTGTCACAATAAATTGTTTATTGCAGAAACTGTTGTGATGAGTTTAATAATTTAAATAACGTTGACCCAATAGAAATTCACATCTATATATATATAAAACAAAGTCGGGTTTGTTACAACACTTATAACTCGAGATCGGCTAGACCAATTTTCACGGTTTTTGGTTCGTTGGATTTGTCCCCGCCCCGAATAGCAGAATACATCTTAAAAATAATGAAAAATCGACGAGAACATAATTATAAAAGATGAATCATTTTCCCCTATAGTTAATTCTAAATTCAATTAAAGATTGAAAACTTAAGAGAACAATAGTACTAGGAGCGCAGTAATGTGAATTGATAATGTGAGAAAATTTAAAATACTGAGATACTTAGTACTTAAATCAATCAAAAGTACTAGGCGCGCAGTTGTGTGAAGTGGTTAATAGAAAATGTGAGCGCAATTTTAAGAAAATATATGTTTGTGAACTTAAATAATATCCATCCATACTAATATTATAAATGGGAAAGTGTGTCTGTCTGTCTGTCTGTTTGTCTTTCTTTCACGGCAAAACGGAGCGACGAATTGACGTGATTTTTTAAGTGGAGATAGTTGAAGGGATGGAGAGTAACATAGGCTACTTTTTGTCTCTTTTTAACGCGAGCGAAGCCGCGGGCAAAAGCTAGTAAAGACTAAAGATTACATTTTCCTAGAGTTAATGAAAGGTTTATTGGACATTTAACTATCTAATTTAACATCAATAAATGTAATGAAATAATATCTATTAAAGTCATTGTACATACCAATAAAGCAGTTAGTACATTTAAAAAAGGTTTCCATATGGGGCGTAGGTAACTCCCATACTTAAAATCGTAGTGTTTTTAGTCCACTACACCATTTACTTAAATACACAGATAATGGGATAATATAAACCTTACATCTATAGATACTAATATTACAAAGCTGAAAAGTTTGTTTGTGTGAAAGCGTTAATATCAGAAAGTGCTCGTACGAATTTAAAAAATCTTATTGTAATAGATAGGATGGCCCAATCATCAAGAAAGGCAACGTGCCATTACCAAAAGGGATAACCGTCCAAAGTTGCAGATAAAACCGCCCGGGACAGCTGCTATTTCTATAAAACTAGTTATAAAATCAAATAAAAATATTTCCTTTGACAAAGTTAACGCTACAGTCTAAAATAGATTAGAAAACATTTTGTCAGCGTCAGGATGGCTGGACCAAGCGAGGCGTGTCCTTCAAACCATGTGCACTATTTATTACCTATTCGCTACTATTTACTACCTATAGTTAAATATTTACTACCTTTTTGTTAAGAAACTTATCTAAGAAATAAAGTGGTCGGCCAACCTGACGTCAGGTTGGCTGACCACTTTCAAGTTTTCATAGTTTTAGCGTTTTATTAACCGCGCTGTTGATGTAAATATTTACTACCTGGTTGCTACCTTAACATATATGTTTTCCACAACTCTAAGAAGCTCCTTTTAAATGTTATTAATAAAAACCATTCAAACGCCTGTACATCAATTGAGGAGTGACTTTTCAAAATGGCTTATTTCTGTATGGTCATTTTTTTCAGGACCAAGAAAAATACGAAAACTTTTCATATATGAATATTTTTAGTAACAAACTTCTATGTACATAATCTAGGTACGTTAATAGATCGTTTCACAGTGTATATATTTTTTTTAATACTCTAAATTATGAGTTATTATCATATGATTTAAGGAAATAAGCCATTTAGTCGCAAACTCCAAGAAATAAGATGTTTTGTTTCAGCACTCCTAAGAAATAAGCCATTTTGTTTTGGCACTCCTAGAAATAAGCCATTTTCTAAAAACTTTTATTAAAATCTGAAAATCACACACGGACTTCTCCTACATCCTCTTCATTGCAGACACAAGAATTATTCGGATTAGCAACAAAAACACCAACGAGCAACGATACAAGAAAATATTTTTCACCTTGACACTCAGCCTTGACATGAAAGTATTGAGAAGTTGACAGCAAGGTGACACATGACGTTTAATATTTTTTTAATTGGCCGTAGTCAAATAAAAAGTGTTGCCAATGCATAAAAATATATTTGCGGATCCACTTCCAGATATTAAAGCTATCTTTCAACCCTCCAAAATAACCTGTGATACCAGATTAGAAATAAGCCATTTTGATACGTATTAACAAAATTTCCATACAAAATGTTCTAGAAATGAGCTATTTTGAAAAAACTCCTATCACAATTAGTAGGGCCGAGAATTAACTTGAATTAAGCTATTTTGTTGCGGAAAGCATTTTCTATGGCCATTTTTCTTCTAGATTAAAGTACTTTAGAACCGGACACTTCACGTCATATAATGTGAGTGTACATAAAGTCCCGATTGGCATTAAAAAAATAAGTAAAATTGGGAACCCGAAATAAGCCGTTTTGAAAAGTCACTCCTCAATTATTGACATGTTTTGTTCTCAGAACAATTGCTAACAAAGTTTTTGTAGGCGCTTAGTGGCCTATGAACAACTTGTTTCTGGAAATAAACTATTTACATACGTATAATATACAAATAAATATGGCTAACTTAAAACTAACTCCGTTTGGTATCTGGATGACGGGACCCTCGGAGGTGATGTTAATACTGTATTAACGGATTTCGAGTTTTTAAAAACTAGTTTTTCTGCCATTGGCCTCGAACTAAATTTTTCCAAATGCGAACTGCATATTTTAGACAATACAGACAGACAGACCACAATTTCCAAATTCTGTTCAATCAAGGCACCAAACATCAAAATTGTTGATAAAAGTTCACTTTACCTCCTAGGGTCTCCAATTCTCGAGGAGTCTTTCCCAAATTTTGTCGAGGAAAAATTCAAAAATTCAACGATATGTCGGAAAGACTCCTAAAGATTAGCACTCACTCCGCTTTAACTCTGGTTCGGTTTTGTTGTTTCGGCCCTAGTTTCATTTATTTTGCTCGTTCCTCCCCGCTATGGAGACACCCTACACTTTTAGACAAAATCGACCAAATTATACGAAATTCTTTAGCAGCAATTTTGAACATTGATTTGGACGATCGGGCGTGGCTACAGGCCACTCTTTCTATTCGTTTAGGTGGCCTGGGCATCCGCAAAATTTCCAGTATTAGTCTCCCTGCATTCCTGTCTTCAGTCTTCAGCACTGAGGAGCTGACCAGGAATATACTTTCCTCTTCTTTGGTTAGCTTCGAAGTACCTTGCTTGACTGAAGCCATAAATGCTTGGAAAATGGCTTGCCCAGGCAAAGATCCTCTCGGTACCCGTTCATCACAGAGACTGTGGGACGGGCCGCTCTATATGTTGGCACGGATTAACCTTCTTGAGACGTGTACCAACATTGCGGAGCGAGCTCGCCTACTGGCTGTTGCTGAATGGGAATCGGGACAGTGGTTGCGTGCGTTACCATCATCCAACATAGGTACTAAGTTTTATCCGCAGAGCTCTTGTTACCGCCGGTGTTCCAGCCACCTTAGAACCCATCGGGCTGGTACGGGACGATGGGAAGAGACCAGACGGAATGTCATTATTGCCTTGGAAGTTGGGTAGGCCTTTGGTGTGGGACGCTACGTGCGTCGACACCCTTGTGCCATCGCATCTTCCTAGTTCTGGAATGTGTGCGGACACTGCTGCTGCCGAAGCAGAAAACCTCAAGCGGCGGAAATATAACAACCTAGTTGGTAATTATATTTTTGAGCCGTTTGGGGTTGAAACTTTGGGACCATGGGGCCCGAGTGCCCGTTCTCTTTACAAAGAGATTGCGAAACGTTTAGTCGACATTTCACGTGATCAGAAGGCTGGCATCTATTTTGCCCAAAGAATAAGCATCGCAATTCAGCGTGGCAATGCTGCCAGCCTTCTGGGCACGCTGCCCGTCGACAGTGATGACGAGTTTTACGACGCCGACGGATAACCCCTTTCTTATTTATATTTTAATTTTTAGTATTATTTTAGTTTTAGATATTAATTTGTTTCTGGATAATTTTATAAATATTAATATTAAATTTTGTATATTATTAAAATTAATATTGTATCCTAATTTAATAAAGATCAATTTAATAAATCCCCAAGTACACTTATATGTATAATAAATGCGATTATGTTAATATTTATAAAATTATCCAGAAACAAGTTGTTCATCATAAGCCACTAAGCGCCTACAAAAACTTTGTTAGCAATTGTTCTGAGAACAAAACATGTCAATAATTGATGTACAGGCGTTTAAATGGTTTTTATTAATAACATTTTATAGGAGCTTCTTAGAGTTGTGGAAAACATATAATATGTTAAGGTAGCAACCTGGTAGTAAATATTTACATCAACAGCGCGATTAATACAACGCTAAAACTATGAAAACTTGAAAGTGGTCAGCCAACCTGACGTCAGGTTTGCTGACCACTTTATTTCTTAGATAAGTTTCTTAACAAAGAGGTAGTAAATATTTAACTATAGGTAGTAAATAGTAGCGAATAGGTAATAAATAGTACACATGGTTTGAAGGACATGCCTCGCTTGGTCCAGCCATCCTGACGCTGACAAACATTTTTATAAGAACTGCATAGAGCGTAAAAAACTTGCCGGGGTTGCTGATAGTTTATAATTTAGTTACCGTGACCCCGGAGCAACCGAAGGAACATGAGTGGGTTTTAGTCAGTAAAAGTCTGACACGCCCTCCCGCCGCACCCAGAAAAGGAGCAGTCATTGGATGATTTCCCACGCACCAAGAAAAAAAAATAGAGCGTAAAAAATCAGATAATGTCTTATTAATTTTGCTGGCGGTAATGTAAGGCGCCAAAAATATTTATCTTGTGTGGGAGGGTAGTTCTACGATACTTCAAGGACTTCTAATGTTCCAATAATATCTTAAAATACAATGAAGTCTTAGTTTGTGTAGGTAGACTAAAGACACACAGTGTAAAATACGTCGTTACATTACGTCGGAAACTATACACATATCATGAGCGAAAACATGCACATCACAACAATTCATATAAAAACAATACAGAAACACAAAAAAAAATTAGACAAGCCATTCGTTTCATTTTATAATTAAAAATTAAATAAACCATAAAATTAAAACAATAAAATGTCTCAAATTACCGAATTTAAAAAAATCAACCCCACACACAAAACGCACGAGGGTTCAACAAGGAAATCACATTTATTATTTATTATTTCCACACAATTTAACAAAAATATGGGGAAAAACAAACTTTAAATGACTTTAAAAGGCTTTCTTTTAAAGTAAAGGGGGAGCTTTTGAAACCATTGTTAAAAAAAAACTTTATAAACAACTGACCATAGATCCGTGGCTACAGTTTTAAAACATACCACGTGATCAACGGACATTAACGTCACGTTGATTTTAAATTTCGAAACACATTTTTGTGCGCGTGACTAAGTAAAGGGTTAGGGTAAGCTGCGCCATTTTGAATTGAGAGTTCCTTTTTTAAATTAAATTGCGTGGAAATTTTGTGAAGCTCCTGAAAGTTGATTCAATTAATGAAGTTGAGCTGTCCCCGTCTATTGTTTGTAAAGCTTTCTCTCATATACTGTTTTTGTATCTGAGTACTTTCGGCTTTAGAGGTCCCGTTTTTATTACTCATACCACTGACTTTCCCCTTCGGATCACAAACTTCCGTCGTTGCTTTGAAAACTTTGCGAGTATATAAACGTGAATTTTCTTGAAATTTCTTCTTAGAATTTTTTTTTACAGAAGAAACAATGAAAATTATTTCTATACGCACTCATGTTTGCTGAAGTTTATCTAATCGCAATAATTCTAAGAACTGCTGAGGAGATTTAAAATAAAAATACGATAAGAAAGTTTTATCACCTTACATTACCAGGTTACCAGTGTTTTCCAAACCAGCATCGGAAGAAAAAATAAACATCATTTTATATAAAAACTTTATTACAATATTACCTTCACCCACTACCTGCAGAACCCATGCCAAAAGGTGCTGAGTTCTTTGTGCTGAGGAAGTAGAGACCTGGGCTCTTGTTATCAGATTCAATACCCATGTAAGATATCTCGTTCTTAGAGCAGAGACCTTCGCCGAACATGCTCCAGTTACCGCATTTGCGTGCTGCAATAACAAACATGGCTGTATAAAGTTATTCGGCTATCTCGTGCAACCAATCGGCTTGCAGTATTTTTCGAACCCATCGCTTAGTTTCAGCACACAAAAGTATTCCATTGGTTGTATTAGAGAATGTACCATTCCTTGAATCCAGCCCTAAAACTGACTGTTATCATTAGTTTGCGTCAGTTCACTGCTAGACATAGGCATCTCCTAATAGTTGCCAATTACACAGCAATTAAAACGGGCCTGTTGGTCTAGTGGTCAGTGACCTGACCTGACTGCTAAGCCAGAGGTCGTGGGTTTGATTCCCACCCAAGACAAACTTTGTGTGATGAGCAGAATTGTTTGTTCTGTGTCTGGGTGTTATTTATCTATAATATGTATGTATTTAAAAAATTTATAAGTATGTATATCAGTTGTCTGATTACCATAACACAAGCCCTGCTTAGCTTGGGATCAGATAGCCGTGTGTAAGATGTCCCAGGATATTTATTTATTTATTTATTTAATTAACCCGATCTTCTGCTATACGCATCCAAATGTAGTTTCGTCTGGCTGAGGGCGTCTCATAATACGCTTACATAAAAGTGGCCTCCATTACAAAACAGGCAAAAAGAAGCCTACAAACTTTCTAGTGCCATAACAAGGTCTGTCTAGCTCTTTTTAATTACATTAGTGTCAGTTTCCAGTCGAATCAACCAGTAAATCACCGGGCGACTGTCGATCAGACCTCCGCAACCCGGTTACTAGAAAATACCATACACCTAGTAAGATTATCTTTTAGACTTTCTGGAATTGCGAAATGTAATTAAAGATAAAGATAATTTTATTTGGCAAACATGGGTAAGTGTAAACGATGACAATAAAATATATTTATATATAATGACCGGTTCAGCCATATTTTACCATTTAGGCATGCAAAAATTTTGTTTTTAAACAACAATCAACTAACTTATAACTAGAAAATACAATTTAAATAAATATTTTTAAAACTTAAGAAAAAACTTTTTCTGTGAGAAAAATTGAATGGAATGCCTTATCATATTGAAATAGAAACTTCAATTTACCTGGAAAATGTTTTGGGAAATTGACAGATTCGGCGAATAGCTCCCAAGCCCTACTGTGGTCGCAAATGGAAATGTAGCATCCTGCTTGAGAAACCCCTCCGTTGGGATAATAGTCCTTGTGACCTGAGAAACAAAAATATACATCATAAAAATATACAAATAAATTAAACTTTATAAATTATTTTAAATTTAAATAATTAATATATACAGTCGCGGTCTGAAAGTGTTTACCACCATAAGGATCACAATTACGCATGCACACATTCAGGTCACAAGTTCTAAATGTCTATTTGAGTGTTAGTGAAAAAAGTGTGATGTTATAATGTAGTTTCGAAAATGGTAAACACTTTCAGACCGCGACCGTACTTAGAGAAAGTAAGTTTAATTTCATTCATTTTTTTTTAAATAAATTAAACATAATATGTACAAAACTTATAAATAATACTAAAATAAATATATACAAGTTATAAAAAGAAGGGCTCACAGGGCATCAAAAAACTCATCCGCATCGCTGTCGACAGGACAGGTGCCCAAAAGGCTGGCAGCATTGCCACGTTGTATGGCAATGCTAATTCTTTGTCCCAGAAAAAGGCCAGCCCTCTGGTCACGTGAAGAGTCAACCAGTCGCTTGGCGATATCTTGAAAAACAAGATGAGCACTCGGACCCCATGGCCCCAGTGTTTCAACCCCAAACGGCTCAAATATATAATTTCCAATAAGGTTATTATATTTGCGCCGTTTGAGGTTTTCTGCACTTGCAGCAGCTGCCCCAGCACAACACGCAGACCTAGGAAGATGAGATGGCGCAAGGGTATCAACACATGTTGCATCCCACACCAAAGGCCTACCCAACTTCCAAGGCATTATGGTCATTCCATCTGGTCTTTTCCCATCGTCGCGTGCCAGACCATTAGGTTCTAAAACAGCTGGCACCCCGGCGGAGACAAAAGCACGACGGATAATGTCATTAATACTTGCGTGTCGTGCTATCCGGCCGGCGCTCTTACTGCATGAAAGGCCATGGTGTCCGAGGCAGTCGACCGCTTCACCGCATTGACAGCGATGCGGAGCTCCGCAAGGAGCGCCTAGGCGAAGGCATGTAGCGAGCCGGAAGGTCGTATCACCCATCATAGTGCCTAAGTTGGGTGAAGGAAGTGCCTGAAGCCAGAGGCCCGACTCCCACTTACCCACAGCTAGTAGGCGGGCACGCTCAGCAGAATTGGTGGACGTATTAATGAGACTATTCCGTACCAATCTGCAAAGCGGCTCATCCCACTGTCTCTGGGAAAAAGGGTTCACGGGCCGATCCGTCCCCGGGCAAGCCATTTTCCAAGCGTTTACAGCTTCAGTCAGACACGGCACCTCAAAATCAACCAGCGAAGACGATAAGATCTTGCTGGTTAACCTGTCAGTGCTGTGGACGGAGGACAGAAACGCTGGTAAACTTACACTAGAAATTTTGCGGACGCCGAGCCCACCGAAGCGAATCGGTAGAGTGGCTTGTAGCCAAGCTCGGTCGTCCAGAGCCACATTAAGAATAGACGTAAGAGTATTTTTGATAATTTGGTCAATTTTATCCAAAACATGCGGCTGTGTCCACAAAGGGGAACAGCGAAGGTTATACATAAAATTTGGGCCAAAACAACAGTATCTAATGAGTGTAAAAGCCGAATGTATATTAATTTTAGAGAGTCGATCCGAAATATCATTAAATTGTTCGATTTTTTTTTCAACAAATGAGAAAAAACTGTCTTCCAAAATTGGGGAACCTAGGAGGTGCAATGAACTTCTATTAATTAATTTTTTTTTTCATCACAACCTCGCTTTAACGACTTACTCTAACTTAAGTTTTTGGCGCAAGCGGACATTAAAAGCAGAATATCTTCAGACAAGAAGTGAAGGACTATTGTAAAACTTTGAGTGCTTCCCCAGGGTATCAGACCTCACCACTAATACTTCTTTAGAACAATGGCCTTTGCTTAATACCTTTGTCAATAGACTCCTTGCCAAGGCACATTGTAAGCGCTTGTGGACGGTGAAGCAAGTGATTAATTTCTATTTTATTTTGTTCGTGTAAATGTTATAATTACTAGGGAACTACGATGTAGCTTAGTCTTTTGATAAAAACTTGCTAACGGGTTTATAATATGTTCAAAACAGTGGGAGTCGATGATAGGATCAAAACTTTCTAGCGCCGTCCGTTTTTCTGTAACATTAACATAATTTCGTAATATTGTTAACCCGTTTTAGTCTTTGGCAACTTTGGTTTTTCAGTTGCATCAACCACTATTCAGCATGAGATCACCAATATTTTTCTACTACACTAGAGACTCTACACTAGAAACTATACATTTATCAACAGGTTCTTGAAATTCACGCGTTCAACCAACCAAACGAAATTCTGCTTTATAACATTGGTAAAGGTAACAGTAAAAAGTCGTCGTTTACCTACAGGCTCTTTAAGACCTAGAAAGCCTCCATTCGTGTGTATGACATCAACGAATTCCGCGTCTCCCTTGTCGAGCCTCCCATTGGCGCTTACATTGCTGAAGCAAGGACCTGCGGGGTCCAGAGCGGTGATGCGACCAATCAGCTTGCCTGTTAGTTCATGGACTTTCTTCCCTGCTACTCCTGCAATGTGAGACCCGAGGCTGTGTCCTACTATATAAATCTTTGATGGGTCTTGGCCACCTGTAAAATGGTTAAAAAGACTTAAACTAGACATTAACTTTTAGTAAATAAGAAATAAATGTAGATGATCCGTAGCCATTTCCCAGCTATGTTGGAGTAAGCTAAGTCTAACTGGATGCAGCATGAAACATGTTATACTTGTAGCGACTGCCTATCAGTCCTCCGACACCCAGTTATTGGATAACACGATACCCTTTGTTAGATTGGTGGTTCAATTTTCTGGTTTCAACTCGTATCGACTGCCTAAGATCTAAGAATGTCAACCAGGACCAAGGCTTTACACGAAAATGTATTCTTTTTGCATATAATGAAGTCATTCTAAAAATAGATTTGCATCGCGTGATTTCGAATTATCATCGCAACAGAAACGCAGCGTCATGTCGTGCTATAGCTGCAAACATTGACTTCAATGGTAAATAATAATAATATATTGTAAAAAGAAAAAGTTATTTGTTTTTATTGAATAATTTGTGTTTGTGTATATAAGTCACTAATTACCAGTCACCCTGTATAATTTTAAACACCGGTTTGGTGTTTTTAGCAGGCGTAATGATTACTGGTTATGCCTTCTCCGTACGAGAAGAAGCCTTTACCCTGTATTGGGACTGTACTAGATTGGTATCATCAAGCAAACTTAGCAATTGCATTGGACCTTTATAACTTTCTATAATGCAAAATCCTTAAACACTAAATTAAACGGCATCGATTCTGGATGTGACCGCGCTTGAGATAAAAACGAAATGCTAAAGAATCAGAAAAGCACACAATTACCATGTATGACATCACTCAAAAACATTCCAAGTAGCTCCCCCATGAACCTCACGTTGGTTGAGGATCGGAAGTACTCCAAATTGATGACCTTCCTCCCATCCAAGGCAAATATGGTCAAGTCTGGTTTCTTCAGCAATTCCGGTGCTATGGCATTGACCATCCAGCCCTCGGAGCTCTCCATGAAACCGTGGATTAATATGACCATGGTTTGCGCATGTGTCATCAACCTTAAGGGAAAGAATTACTTTTTATTTGACCCAGATGAGGTCTACTCACAATTTTAAAGTTTTACTAAGCCCTCACCAAGTAAAAGTCAGACTCGCGTACGAATAGTTTCGCACCATATCGTGCAAAAACCGGAAAAAACCCCCGCTTTGCACGTGACTGAAATCTGCATCAAAATCAATTAAGGAGTTAAAAAGATGCGATTCTTATTGTTTCGGTTGTTTCTTCTCAGAGTAGTCCAGCTAGGAAATACCGGCCCCATCGTTCGATTAAAATAAGAAAAAAAATGACGTATCAAAGTGAATTTTTTACCTATTTACAAAAATAAATCATTTATTTATTCATTTGTTTTTATAGCGACAACAGAAATTACACATCTGTAAAAATAATAACTGTCTAGCGCCTAGTAACAGACAGACAGTGGAGTCTCAACAATGGGTCCCGTATTTTTATTCGTGTATGGATACCTAAGGGGTTCTTCAATTTAAGACAATGTAATAGTGTCTACAGCTGCAGCAAACCTGTTAATTCTTCTAGTTGCTGTCAAGTTGTACTTGATGTTTCCATTCTTAGTGACCAAATCTATGTTTAATACATCTTGGAAGTTGGACTTGTTCTTCTCCTGCATTTGCTCATAAGTTATTCCGAAGAAGCTTTTGAAGGCCTCACCTGAAATGGATTAGTATGTTTTTAAAAACCTTTTTAAAGATATACTTAGTAGGCAGTAAAATATGAATAATTATTATTCTTATCTCTTCGGTAGTTTTGTATTTATAATTAATGCTTATTATTTTATTCGCTGTTTCCTACGGCTCCGCCCACGAATTTTATACCAACTTATACTATGTTTGACCCCGTTTGGGGAGGAAATTGGGGTCTTAAGAAAACTAGGTATTGTGCTTTCTTATTTCCAGCTTTATTCGTTTTGGCTGTGCGTTAATTACCTCTGTACCACGTTTTTTACCTTCGTATTTGCGTCATAAAAATATAAAATTGGTATCATATAATATTATGTAATTATTTGTTTTTAGTAATTCCAAACTGCTACGTACCCAATGATTTGCCTATCTACTACCTATTTATCTACCTATTTATATAACGGCTATTTTCCAGCTGTTTAAACAATTTTATTAGAATGTGATATTATAACTGCAATTAGGTTTTGCATTTTAGGCATCGAATAGGTGACCGCACTAGCTATCTACCAAATCTTAACAAATATTACAACGAGGTAGATTCTTATTTGAATACGGTAGTTTCCACCATTATCAATTGACGTACTTTTTATGAGCTGTCGAAACGCCATTCTCCAATAGATTTTGTATGGCAATGGCGACTTATGACGTCACTAAAATAACAACTCAGTTGACTATCTATTTATTGATTTCAAAACAACTAAAAATCAAATTTTATAGCAAATTGAAAATGAATCGAATTCATTAGGCTGAAATTAATAGAGGTTTTATAGGAATTGTGTCTAACATTTATTGGTTAATGGTGGAAACTACCCAATTCAACCGATAATCTCTGGAATTGTAGATTATGAAAACCCACTGTTGCCGAGTCCAATGATAATATTGTATAGGATAGAAATTTTATATTAAAAAAGTACTATATTAACCGTTGCAGCTACTCGAAATGCTTTTAGAAGACTTCCCTTATTTTTACCATTATTGATTCCCATTTACTCATTAAAAAAAGATAAAGGCAAAAAAGACTATTTATTAAAACTACAGAAATAAAACGTTTTTTTTTTGCTCCTGTAAAATCCTAGTTTTGTAGTTATTATACCTATTTGTACTACATCATCGATATGCTTCCCGCTACATGAAATTAGCACAGCATCACTTTCTTTTATGATGCAAAGGCGCATAAAAAAAGTAATTTTCTTCAAATATTCATAGTACAGTGAATTATAACAAAAACTCACATCGATTAGACCCAGCAGCCACCACTGGATGTATCATAGACATGGTAGAATCTACGATGGAGCTCACAGAAAACTTGACTGGGTCTCGGTGAGGTATACTTGCAGCATACAGCCCCGACAGACACAGGTACTTGAAGATATATATCAATTCGAAATGTTGTGCTGAAATTACAATTGTTTTAACTGTTATGTGATTAAAGCCAATGTTTTTGTCGTCCATACTCATTCAAAACTCGGAGATATCACTAGTAGTAAAGTAGAGGTGCCTAAGCCAGCGATGTGACCAAAACAAGTAAAAGAAGCACACATATATCTGGCCCGAATAAAAACAAAATTAAGAGAACAAAATGCCTCTATTAAATAAAATCAAATCAACTATTGCAAACAAAGCATTGAAGCTTTTTCCTAAGAGACCTGATCATGTTAGAGGGACACCAGCAAGGCAGGAGTGTGATTTTAGCTGGAAGGAATCCAGCATCGCCCAAACTTTCTCATCCATGAGGTAGTCGGGGTATCCATGAGGATTTCCACAGTTCTGCATCAAAACATAAAGCCTCCGATATGCTACCATGCTATCTAGTTGCTGGCAATGGTTCTAAGCAAATCGTTGACCCATCTAGGGCATTTCAAACTACGCTTGGCTAAAAGTGGTCTGTCCTCTGCAGAACAACAAATGTGACCAGCCCAATGCTACTTTAGTTTGCTGTTTGAGTGGCTATGCTGGTAATTTTGGTTCTCTGACAGATGAGTTCGTTCTAAATTTTGTCCTTCTGTGAGACTCCATGCATAGGCCTTCATAGCTCGCTATATGACTTTTAACCTAAGAACTGGACTGATCCCACCGACGGTGTCCATGTTTTGGCTCCTGTGAGGTAGGTCGTACTGGTCATAGAGTTTCATCTTCGGACTTTGAGGAATGGATGACGTGAAAACATGGTGTATTTTCGTTTATTTGTTAAAAGCACAGTTTTAAAAATAAGCTAGATAAAACAATTTTAAAGATCGTACTCACAACTAATCATCTCACAGACACAGTTGGCTAACTATAATAAAAAATATTTTATACAACGAGGTACTTCTGCTATGCACGTTGACCACTAACTGTGTGTAATACGGACATATTTGTTTAACAATTACCTACTATAATATTATATAATTAGATTTCATAGTTCTGTTTGAAATATTTATAATTAATCGTCTTCATGATGTAAAATATTTTTATACAGTTACATATCTTCACACTACGAGTCAAAGACATAGTCCTGTTTTTGTCCATAAATAATTTCTGTTCAGAGTAACTAACACAACGCTGATCATGCAAGCTGTATTTGAACATCTTATCTACAAATAAAAAGGAATCACAGAAAGTAACCTTTGTTTGACCCGAAAAAATGCTGATACTGAAAAACTCATCAAAAATGTCTTTTGTTTTAAATATTTTCTTTGAGGTATTTCGAGACACAATTTTACTAAAAATAATGAGGTGTGAGATTACAAAACTGAGCCGACTGAAGAACAGCTCATTGAAAAAGTGAAGAGCCTTCTACACAAAAAGTACAAGACGACTAGGACTCACACCATCAGGGTGTAAGTTGTGTCCACAAGACACAACACCCGTCTGGTCTGAGGATCCTCCCTTTTCAATATAGTATGTGGAATTATACTTTAAACTTTCGCGTTGCATATTAGTATTTTACTGTTCTACGGGATTTAACGCGCACGTACCTTTCTTATTTGTTTTTCGCTTGACGTTTCGGCAGGGTTACACCTGCCATGGTCACAAGCAGTCTGCTTGTCCCGTAGAACAGTAAAATATTAATAGTATGTGGAACTTTACACTCTAAAGTCTATTTATAAAAAATACTGAACTGTGACTTTTTAAAGTTAATACACGTGGCAGGAATCATACTGAGAAAACCTGGACCTTTATTTAATGTATGCTTGAGCCAGCTCAGTTATCAATGCTCGTGTCTTTGCTCTATGAGAAAGTATGCTTAGATCTTTAAGCGGTTTTTAAAGAGAGAGTAATTCAAGAAGAATGTTTACATGGATACACACATGTTATAGTATAGAAAAGTCGAAATCTCCAAAGATTATTAACACCCGCGCTCAACTAGGGCGGGTCACCAGTTTTTTCTATAACTGAAAGAATTTTATAATTGAACTAGCGAATAAATTGTCCCAAGTCCACACGCTCAGTGGTCACAGTACCACGTCGATCAGATGTTTATCTAAGCTGAAATGACGCGTTTTGTTCCGCCATCCCGTGATAGTATCATTGTTATGAAACGTTTCCCATGCATGCATGTTGAAATAACATGCGTGTGCGATGTTTATGTCCAATAGTGATATTGTTTTTCACGACCTTGAAGAGAAATTTAAATCAAGACTTGTTTTTTAGTAAGTAATGAGTTTTTACAGTTCTATAAGCTTCTGTTGTTTGTCTGTCTGTCTATTTATCATGAAACACGTATACACGTATTTGTGATGGCAGAATCAGCCTTCAATTCAGAGGTGGTGAGGTCACATATTCGAAGCACAAATAAAACAGCAGCGAGCATATTCGAAGAGGAAACATTACACGGTACTAGAGCTGACGTCTTCTCACATAATCTGAGCATCAGCATATAGAAGAATATAGACCCTAGACTAACTAAACACAATTTTTCAGAACAAGGGACACAGGTTTTGCAATAAAAACTTGAGGCAATCTGAACACACAGCTAGCCTACCAAGAGTAAGACTGGAATTATTTTTAGGAAATTCCTACAACTGATTAAATTAATATAATTTCAATTATATAAAATTTTCAGTGACTGTTCTGGATCAGACCTGGGCTAAGAGGCGATCATGACCCATTGACCCCCAAGGTTCTGCCCTTGGATAAAGTACAAGTGAAGACCAATGAAGCATGCACGTTCTGCATGTCAATTTTCAATATTTCCAAAGGAGCGAAAACATACTGCATTTTACATAACATAAGCATTTTCTAATCAAAAGATTAACATAAAACACCAATTTGCATAAAATACCTGTTCTTCTTTTTCTTTTATTCCACCATTAGGACCAATGTTGCTTTTATCTTTTATTATAAAAAGAGCATATTAATTATAGATTTGCAATTCACGTCAAAGTAATAAAAAGGGTACTACTTTTTTTTTAATTGAAGAACTTATTCTTTATTGTTTGAACCTTCGAACACACGTGATTCGAAACACAATAGAAAGACAATAGCAGCGCGGCAGCCGGCTGTCGCTTGGTCGTCGAATGGTCTTTAAACTATTATAATACCAAAATTACATCAATTAGATTAAGGTTTTCTAATCATAATATGAAATAGAAAATAATTGACCACGTGCGGGTGGTACTTGTGCACTAAGCGTACCGTACAAATTGATAAATATTTTTTTTTACAGACTTGCAGTTGGTAGGTCTTCTAAAATATTTTTTAAGCCGACAGATACCCGAAGAGCAGGCAGGATTTGTTAAAGGCAGAGGGACGCGGGAACAAATACTGAACGTTCGCCAAGTCATCGAGAAAAGCAGGGAATATAACAACCCCGTCATACTATGCTTTATTGACTATACAAAGGCCTTTGACTGCGTGCAATGGGACAAACTATGGAATGTGCTACTTGAAATGGGAGCTCCGGAACACCTCGTTGCCTTAATTCAGAGTCTGTACACTGAAAACCGCTCATTTATCAGAATAGGCACTGAATGCTCCAATAAATATAGACAGGGTTGCATCTTGTCCCCTGCACTTTTCAACATATACGGAGAGCACATCATTCGAAAAACCATGGAAAACTGGGAGAAGGGTTTCCTTATAGGTGGGAAGAGATTATCAAATCTCTGGTACGCGGACGAAACCATTCTCCTGGCAACTTCCATGGAAGATATGAATGAGCTGTTTAGGAGACTTGAAACAGAAAGTGCAACATTGGTCTAGCAGTAAACAGAGTAAAAACTAAAGTGATGCTAGTTGATCGAGCCGGAAAGCTATCAAATGCCCTCTGCCCTCTGGCATTGAGAGCGTCGACCACTACATATACTTAGGCTTCCAAATCATCAGTGACGCCAGCTGTGTTCCCGAGATCAAAAGGAGGATCGGGATGGCAAAAGATGCTATGTCCAGGCTTAACAACATATGGAAGAAGAGAGGAATAGGTATCAAAACCAAGACCAGATTGATACGAGCCCTGGTATTCCCTATTTGCTTATATGGATTGGAAACGTGGACAATTTTAGCCCGAGAGAGACAGAGGATTGATGCTTTTGAAATGTGGTGTTGGAGAAGAATGCTGAGGATACCTTGAACAGCGAAACGCACCAATGCATCGATCCTGGCTCAACTCCGAATAACAACGCGGCTATTCTCCTTCTGCCTTCAACGTATCTTCTCATATTTTGGCCACACAGTGCGCAGAGGGGACAAGAATTTGGAAAAACTGATTGTGGTTGGGAACACCGAAGGCCAAAAGATCGCGCGGTCGTTCACCAACAAGATGGGCCGATCAACTAAAGGACTCGTCGTCACACAAATTTTACACCGTTGTAAGAGAAGCGCTGGATAGAAACCGGGTGAGGCAGATCATCCGCTCCAGGTGCAACCCTAGTGCTGACCACGATCCTCAGACATGAGGGACCGACCCGAGAGAGAGAGAGAGTTGGTAGGTACTTGTTAGATTTCGAACCTCATGCGTACGAAGACACACTTTTTACGACGTTCTAATTTGTTGAAATGTTTAAACTTTACAAAATAATAATAAATCTATTAATTTATTCTACCATATTAAGCCATTCCACATACTAAATAGGTAAAAAGGAACTCCAAAATACCATTGTTGATTTGTAACTAACTAATTCATTTTTAATCTAGAGCCACGAATAATAAAATACGTCTAAAAACTTGTGGTAGTTTTATGGCTCTCTATTCGAATTTACAGTTTATTGTAAATGTCTTTACATAAGTGACGTGTTTTAATGTAACCTAGTCCGTACAAACGTGAGTTAGAATAGGTACAGATAGTTAATTTTGTTGAAAAGAATTATATTTTTAAATTACATTTCCACTCTTTTGTCAACTCGTTGTCTTCAACTACTTTCTAAAGATTTTTTTCTCGTATTCGCAAGTGTTTCGAAAATCATTGTATATGGGCTTGATACTGTGCTCCATAAACCCTAACCACCTCGTTTTCATTTAGCAAGGACAGCAATTCCGCCTGGGGCGCGATAGCAAACTTAGCTCACTTTTATAATAATGTACTATTACTTAATTTAAAATATTGTGATCTTTAGGAGCAGTGAGTTAATGAAAAATGTCGAAAATAAAATTCTGTATCAACGGAAAAAAGTACGAAGGTAAGCAAGTAGTCCTTAACACATATTCGTAGTTTAAAGTTAATTATTTTGAATTTATATTCATTTGTTACCTATCTCTTTTTATCACTTTGTAGTAAGAATGTGAGGTAAGATAAAATAATATATTAAAAGGAAAATCAACAATTTAAAAAGTGTAGTCTCGGCTCTCTGATTATATATTTACATTGATAACAGTAGCTGGCGCCAGCGACACTGGATTCCGGCGCTAGTTCGGAATTGTATCAATGTAAACATAATCATGAAATCTGCTAGTTGCTGAATGCTGGAGTGGATTTAAGCATGTTCACTTTAATACAGAGCTTATACCAGTCGCCAGCTGCTGTAATACAAATCAGCCTTAAAAACGAAATTTAACTTTATAGCGGCTTGCAAGTTCGGTCCGGATGTATCTCTAAACGAGTACATCCGCACGGTGGTTGAGCTGCGCGGGACGAAGGCGATGTGCCACGAGGGGGGGTGTGGCGCCTGCATCGTCTCCGTACGCGCTGCATTCCCCCCTAAATATGTTTTTAAGACATTTGCTGTTAATTCTGTAAGTAAACAAAAATTTACTTATTATCGTCTTTTTTATCTTATGTATATAAAATTCTCGTGTCACAATGTTAGTTACCTTACTCCTCCGAAACGGCTTTACAGATTTTTACCAAATTTTATATGCATGTTCAGTAGGTCTAAGAATCGGCTACTATCTATTTTTCACACCCTTAACATTTTTAACGCGGGTGAGACCGTGGGAGGCAGCTAGTAATTATGTATGTATAGCTCATTGACAAGCTTATTAAGACAAGTGTATTTTTATTTATCTGCTGTTTTTAGACATCAATGTAGTCAACAGATTACTTTTAATGTATCTGATCGTTGGTTTACAAGTTCAAAGACTAGTATATACTAGACTTTTAGTAATATCACATTTGGGACTGATATTCTTAGTGACCATCATTTTGGTGAATTGTGGATAACGTACATTGTCTACCCACGACGCAAAAAGAGAGGTTTTATAAGTTGGAACATGTGTGTGTCTGTTTGTGTTAATATAGTCGTATTGTTATCAAATTGACGGCTATCTCTTGCTCTATAAAAGTGCTTGGGGCCAACTGGTGGAAGATCCCGAAAAAGGTGGTAAAACTGCTGGTTCATAATGATGGAACGAGACCTTTCTCGAATGACAAGCTATGTTGCCAACAGTAATTTGCCTGTAGTTTAGTAGTTATTTTATCTTATTTTTTATTTTGTAAAGAGTTCAACGACTCCTTTTGGGTTTTTAGTTACATTTGACTTTATAAAAAACTCTCAAAATAGATCGAAGGCAGTTTGGCAAATAATAAATAAATCAAAATCAAGTCTGCCACATGATACAATAACTGCCTTAAAAAAGATCAAATTTTCATAACAAATCCTATTGACATATCGAATGAATTCAATAACTACTTTGTTGACGAAATTGGAAATAATATTCAAAATTACATGAATATAATTTAAATAATATTGAAAATTTGACATCGCAATTTCTATTCATGTTACCTGTTTCGACGAACGACATTATTAAAATAATTGACCATCTAAAAATACGAGCACGATTGGTTATGATGGAATATATACTAAAGTTATTAAATATGTTAAAAAAAATATGGCAACATCTCTTGCACACACACATAATCAATTTATGCATTACTGATGGCGAATTTCCGAAAGGTCTAAAAAAAGCTATCATTAAATCTCTGTCTATAAGAATTGACAAAACAGATGTCAAAAACTATAGGCCGATTGCAAAACTCCCAGTACTTTCTAAAATATTTAAAAAAGTAATTTATAATTCAATTTACATGTACTTTGAAAAGTTCAACCTATTCTGCAATGAACAAAAAGGGTTCCGAACAAATCATAGTATTAATATGGCATTGTACGATTTATTATCTAATATAATGACATCAGTAGATTAAAATAATCCGGTATGTACAATATTTACTGACATGTCTAAGGCATTTGATTATGTGGACCATAAAATATTAGTACAAAAATTACAATGGCATAAGAGGCAATGTTCTGAAACTTATTGAATCTTACCTCAGTGACAGATATCAATGCACAGAAATGTCTAGGATATGTCATAAGACTAAAATGCAGGTTATACATACATCAGAACCAAGACACGTAAGATATGGCGTGCCCCAAGGTAGCGTGCTAGGGCCGTTATTATTTCTAATATATATTAATGATCTGCCAAAAAAGATATCACACAAAATGATCCTGTTACCCGATGATAGCACAGCTGTTATAAAATGTAATAATGCGACAACTTACCAAAATGACATACATGTAAATATTAATGTAACTTATAATAATAACACAATAGAAGAAGGTAATAATGCAAAGTTTTTAGGTATTACAATTGACAGTAAGCTTACTTGGAAACCTATGGTAGAAGAACTTTGTAAACGCCTTAGTAAATCTGCTTATGCACTCTTTCAGTTATCAAAAATAGTTAATCGAGATACGTTACTGGTAGCATATCATGGCCTTGTAGCTTCTGTGTTGCGATATGGCGTAATCTTTTGGGGCCAGTCAACTGACCGTGAGCTTATATTTAGGATGCAAAAAAGATGTGTCAGAGCAATGTGTAATATAAAAACAACTGATAGCTGTATGCCCTTTTTAGGGTTCTGTAGTCAACTAGGAACCCTTATAGTTTCGCCATGTCTGTCTGTCTGTCCGTCCGTCCTCGCTTAATCTCTGTGACCGTTAGCACTAGAAAGGTGAAATTTGGTGCCAATGTGTATATCAATCCCACCGACAAAGTGGTAAAATAAAAATTGGAAAAAAATGATTTATTAGGGTAGCCCCCCTATATGTAAAGTGGAAAGTGATTTTTTTTTAATTTTCAACCCCAGCGTGTGATATATTGTTGGATAGGTATTTAAAAATGAATAGGGGTTTACTAAGATCATTTTTTGATAATGTCAATAATTTCGGAAATAATCGCTCCAAAAGGAAAAATCAAAGCGTCCTTCTAACTTTTGACCCGTAGGCTTAAAAAATATGAAAAAAATCTGGACTTTCTAGGAAAATTATTTTGAACTTGATAGAAAGAACAGTTTTTGTACAAAAAAGACAAAAAGGTTGTACAAAATAATTTCTGCGTACTTAGTATGTCAACGTCACAAATAGCCTTTTTTAAAACTTATAAGTGGGATCACTTATTGTGACGGACGGGAAACTACAAAACCCTACATTGAGCGTGGACCGACACGCTCTTGGCCGGTTTTTTTTTAAGTCTCTAAGGACTGATTTTTCAATCATCAGTTAACTTCTATCTGAGGAATAAATATGACAGTTTGACTTATTTTGTATACAAAAGCTGTCAGAGCGTCAAACATACTCTTCAGATAAAATTTATCTGGCGATTGAAAAATCGGCCCTAAAAATACTAACCCTTCCAGCATTGTATATTTTGGAAACTGCATTATTCGTAAAAAGAAACCCACAATTCTAAAACTTGGAAAAATCTAGTACGTGCCCAGTATGCAAATAAATTATGTCATCAAAAATGTAAAACCGCATTGATGCGAAAAAGTTTTTTTGGTATGGCACTTAGAGTGTTCAATAAAATTCCTGATGACATAAAAAACATGACATTATATAAATTTAAAAAAGCTCTGTCTAAATTACTAATTGGCAAATGTTATTACACTGTTGACGAATTTTTAAACGACTAATTATTTTATTTTTTTTATTTTATTAATGACTATTTATTAGTTTTGTTTTATCTGATGTTTTTTTTCTCTTACATTCTCTGTTCATGTATATAAATTTTTTTTAACCGCATAATGCCTAATATGTCACATATTTGTATGTCTTATTTATGACAAAACATAGCGCACTGCCTATCTATGTAAACACCTATGTAAACACCTATGTTTCACAAATAAAGTGAGTGATTGAGTGATTGATTATTGTAGCTTTTGCTGCTTCATGTTCCAGTAAAATATAGTAACACAGCGTTACACCTCGAATTTAAAACGCCTGGCTATTTTGTGATATTATCCCCTCAACTGTCGTTACGACGTTACGTTTGCTCGTAAGGAAAACTTCAAAAAACCGGCCAAGAGCGTGTCGGGCCACGCTCAATGTAGGGTTCCGTAGTTTCCCGTACTTCACAATAAGTGTACCTACTTATAAGTTTAAAAAAAGGCTATATGTTACGTTGACATACTAAGTACGCAGAAATTATTTTGTACAACCTTTTTGTCTTTTTTGTACAAAAAGTGTTCTTTCTATCAAGTTCAAAATAATTTTCCTAGAAAGTCCTTATAAAGTTCTACTTTCCAGATTTTTTTCATATTTTTCAAACCTACGGGTCAAAAGTTAGAGGGGGGGGGGACGCTTTGATTTTTTTTCCGAGATTATTAATATCCGAATTTATATCTAAAAAAGGCTACAACTGTCGCGTCAAAGTCTGTAGTCTGTTTGTTTGGATTATTAAGCACGCTTATCTCAAAAACTACATAATGGTTCGAACAAAAAATGTTGTGTTGCGTGGCACATTTATTGAAAAATGCTATTAGACTATAAAACATCACGCTACAACAACGTCGTCGTCGTCGTCCTAACCAAGGGGTCGGTGTATTTTAACCAAGACAAATAAACAAGCAAGCAAGCATATAAGCAATATTATGCAATAATAATAATAACCTACGACAACGCACACACTACCACCTGATCTCAAACTAAGCAGAGCTTGTATATACTAAGGTAACCAAACAATGACTAATTTATACATACATTATTATAGATAAATCACACCCACACACAGAACGAATAATCGTGCTCATCACACAAAGTTTTGTCCTGGGTAGGTATCGAACCCACTTCCTCCGGCTTAGCTGTCAGAGTCACTAGCCACTAGGCCAATTTACACACATTACACAGCAAACATAGATGTATAAAGTAAACTTGGGGTATAGAACTTTTTTTTAAAAGGACGCCGACAATTCCGCACATCAAAGTGTTAATTACATACATTTATAAAGTCGTTATGTACAAATTTATGGGCCAGCAATTAACATCCGAAATATAGATAAACCTGAAGCACTTGTTAATGCTAACTGATTAAAACAGAATAATACATTATTATCTTTGAATTACAACGTTACGCTTTGCGAAAGAATTAACATTCGTGTTCCAAAAATAAAAAGGTTTTTTGCCGATACTTTCTGAGATTGAGCTAATCACTTGATCAACTGGGTTCCTTAAAGCTCATTTTAAAGCAGCCTAGAGTCTATGGTGCAACAATATCTTCGTTCATATTTATTTAGAACTTGTTCATGCTTTACTATATGGCTATATGGTATACGAAATGTATGTTGAACTTTAAATGTATGTGTGCTATGAACTATATTTAGAGCTATATGCTATTATATTATAGCGTAGTCCAAACTGATCTCAGTGCAAGCGAAATCGCAGTAGGCCCTAGGGAAGACAGCGAGATGGGCTTCACTCCTTTGATAAAGACTGGTCCCAAATAGCATTACAGAGACAAATTAAAGGAGAATGTACCTTTGTTCTTTACTGGGAAATCTTAAGCTTATCATGATAACGATGTCAAAATTATTAACATTTACAAATGCTTATATTTTCATTCTCAATACGAAACCATATTTTTGAATGGAAAACTACCAAAATGATGATGTGGTTTCCATCCATTCTTACATCTATACCCATTTCTTACATCTATATTATTTTGATTTTAGTGCCTAGTGTCAGTACTATCCTGTCACGGCTGGGAGATCACCACAGTGGAAGGCATCGGAAACAGGATCAAAGGCTACCATGACATACAGAGCAGACTCGCAAAGTTCAGTGGCACCCAGTGTGGATACTGCACTCCTGGATTTGTCATGAATATGTACAGGTTAGAACAAACTAATATTTTTTACAAGTCAATATTTCACATTAAGATTATACTCAAGAAAAAAATCCAGCCAAGGTTGAGTCGGTTTTGCACACAATGGATTTCGTGTTCGGATAGTCTATAAGTAATTTAAAGAGCTGTTTATAGTATTTCAATAAAATAGACTCGGCACATTCAAAGATGGTACTTTGAGATGGAGATATTGATATTGGAGATGGGACTGCTGGGCTTTTCAGGTTTGGTCAGATAAATACGAGTGATCCAATAAGAATTTTTCATTCGGGCTATAATGGAGAAAATGGACTCTAGAAGCCATGAGCGCACGATTGACTTTGAAGTGTGGATTACACCGAAGAATGTATATTATTCTAGTATTGTAAATATCTAAATCAAATAGGTATTAGGCGGCGTAAGCTTTCTCAACATCTTCAAAATAAATAATTGTTCAAATAAAAGCTAATACAGTGGCTTTTTTAATTATAAATATATTAATTTTAACCATTATTTTCCAGTTTACAAGAATCTAAAAAAGGAAACCTAACCACAGAAGAAATAGAAAACTCTTTTGCTGGTAACATTTGCAGGTGTACTGGTTACAGACCTATAGCTGATGCATTCAAAACCTTTGCTAAAGATGCTGATCAAAAGCTTTTAGACAAATTAAGTGACCTTGAAGATTTAGACGCAATCAAATCTTGTGGACTAGAATGCGGTAATAAGTGTTCTCACAGAGACAAATGTTTTAAAGATGAAGCTGCAAAAAACAATGAAAAAGAAAAATATGATGAAAACAATTCAGATGAAGACGATAATGGTTTCGAACTTGTGAATACTGATAAAATGATTATAGTAGACGCCAAAACACACAAATGGTACAGAGCTACTGATTTAAGTGACGTTTTTAACGTTATTAGATATGGAGATTATAAACTAATTGCTGGGAATACTGGTCAAGGTAATTGTTTCTTAATAATATTAGAATCACCAAAAATGACCCAATAGGCAAGGACCAATATGGTTATTTGATTTATATTATTCTTTACGTTTTTCACTGACATCACTGTCACAGGTAGTCAGAAGTCAGAAAGTCTGACAATAAGTGTGTTGCTATCTAGTAATTGAGTTGTAGTGGTCTGCTGGGCTCCTTGTAAATAACTGGCATTTAGCTAGATTCGATTTAACTAGAAATTAACCCCTGGGAGAAGGATAGGGAGATAATAAAAGCTATGGTGTACCCAACAAACATATGATAAATCATGTTAATATACTAGACTTTTATACAGATAAAGTTGGAACTAAGGTCTAGTTTGTTGCAAATGAAAATTGTAAAGACAAAAAATATCGAGATTGTTAAAATTGATTTTATATTTCCAGGTGTATATCCCGTCACAGAGTACCCTAATAACGTGATAGATATTTTAAATGTTGTTGAGTTGAAAGGCTACACAATTGATGTGAATCTTATACTTGGCGCTGGTATGAGACTGACTAAAATGATGGAAAATTTCCTGGACCTGGCAGAACAAAGAGAAGAGTTTTCTTATTTGAAACAATTTTATGATCACATGGATTTAGTGGCTAATGTTCCCGTGAGAAATGTTAGTGTTAAAATTTGAAATTATCATTTATTTTTACTACTCCCTAATAATTTTTTTTTTGTTAGTCACTCTGTCCCACTTCTGGGCAAAGGCCTCCCTCCAGTCCTTCCATCGTTCGCGATCCTTCGCTTCTTCGATCCAATTGGGCATAAATCCGTCCAGTTCATCCCGCCATCTCCTTCGTGGTCTGCCGCGACCCCGTCTTCCCGTCTCAGGGCTCCAGCTCTGTGCTACTTGAGCCCACAAATTGTCCGGCATGCGGCAGACATGTCCTGCCCAGTCCCACTTCAGTTGAGCAGCCTTTTGAGCAACGTCGGCTATTCCTGTTTTGGAGCGCAGTATAGTGTTTCGAACTCGATCTGTTAATTTGATACCTAGTATACTGCGCTCCATTGCACATAATCATTAACACTCATTAAAAAAAACTACTACTAAGCTCATAAAATTAAAATAAATATACACCATATTCAAGGTGAAAAGTTTCAAAAGGCCTTGAAGGAAAACTAGTTTCAATCGTTGAGATAAATTATTTTACTGAAAGAAAACTCTCCTTTGTTTTAATAACGAAATTAAACTGCATTCAAAGATTTTCCATCTAAAGTAGTTTTGTTGAAATAATCTATCTTAACGATTTAAAGTAGTTTTCTTCCGGGGTCCATTATAACTTACCTGACCCTGACTTAACTAACCATGTTTATCACTTATTATACATCCCATATCAGGCACTCAAACAAACTTTACTGATGTTAAAAGTTGTGTAAAATTAGGTTGTAACTAAATAACGCAAAACAGTTTTTTATTCAATAAGCGAGAAAACTTTTCAGCCTTTTTCTAGATGTGTATATCAAAAATTGCATTTTTAATAATTTAACAATTTCTAGCGATGAATTAATTTGACTTTGATGGGAAGAAAATGATTTTTGTTCATTTCTTTTTTGCCTAGTTTATATTTTTTTTACTAAATGTTTCAGATTGGAACAATTGGCGGCAATCTGTTCTTAAAACATTCTCATAATGAATTCCAATCAGATGTGTTTCTACTCTTCGAAACTGTTGGAGCTATGGTGACAATAGGTAATGATTTACAAATTGTAATCTAGTCAAGAAAAACTCTTACATGCCTCATCAACCTCATAATTATTTTTAGCCTTTACTGTGGGATCAATTTGTTGAAGATAATAATATGACAAATATTTGAGGACACGGTTTGCGCAGTTTTGCCGTGAACGACGACAAACAGACAGACATTCACAACACACAAACTTTCCCAATTTAGGTAATATTAATATTGATTTACGAAGTAGTAATATTGCAGTGCATAACAAATAAAATACTCGTACCATTTTTTTTATGAAGAAAACAATTAGTAATGTATTTATTTGACCATTTACAGCTGAAAGTAGCTCCAGTGAACAAACGTTACCAAAGTTTCTGAGAACGTCAATGCGCGGCAAAATTATCAAGAACGTTATGCTGCCACCGCTGTCGAAATACTGTTCCATAAAAACTTTTAAGGTTAGCAATATTATTTCTTATTACTAACTTTATTTATAATGTCGTGATAGCTAATGGTTAAGGCGGCCACCTCTCGTGGTTGATGATCCGGGTTAGAAACAGGACAAGAACCAATTGACTTTCTCAACTCACAGATACCCGTTGGTCGTCATCTTTGACAATCGTTAAGGATAGTCCAATGACAGAAAATTTGACAATCAGTTTTTGGGATTTGGAAGTCTTGTACGTCTTTCTTCAAGGTTTAATCTATCAATATACTTACCTAATATCATGAAAAACGATTCAGTGGTTTAGCTGTGAAAGCACAGATAGACAATTAGATACGGTTAATTTCAGATTAATAATAATTATTACCTTTAGCAATGGTAATTATAATGAATTTCCCCTTACTCTTTTAAAAGTCTAAGCCAACAGAGCGCCTTTAGACTAAAATATTGATGATCAAAGAAATTACCTTTCGCAGATTATGCCTCGAGCACAAAATGCGCACGCAGTTGTTAACGCAGGATTCCTCTTTGAATTTAATCAAAACTCCAATATTATAAAGAAAGCTTCAATTGTTTACGGAGGTATTTCGCCAACATTCATACATGCATCAAAAACGGAAGAAATTTTGAATGGAAAAGATCCGTATACAAATGAAACGCTGCAATTAGCATTGAAATCTCTATATCAGGAGATAAAATCGGTGGAGGATCCACCCGAACCAGCTGCAGCTTACAGGAAGATGTTAGCTGTGTCTTTGTATTACAAGGTAAAAATATAAACTATAAAAATATTATATAGCATTTGCAAAGTCCTATGGACTATGTTTTATGTACACTAACTTTCATTTGAACATGTAAAGTGAATTGACAGTCAGACTATACAATGTTTTTCAATGCCGGAATCGTGCTCATTTTTGAGTTCATACATATTTGTATGAACTCAAGAATCAAAACTCATATTAACGGATATGTATTTTTTAAGGCAATACTTAGTCTCTGTCCAAGCAACAGAATGAACCCACGTTTCAAATCAGGTGGCGAAGTTATAAAACGCCAAACATCTAAAGGCATGCAGTCTTTTGAAACTGATGAGAGTGTGTGGCCATTAAATCAGCCCATTCCTAAAGTGGAGGCATTGGTGCAGTGTAGCGGTGAAGCTGTGTTTGCCAATGATATGCCAGCACAAGCCGATGAAGTGTTTGCAGCTTTTGTAACTGCTGATGTCGTTCCAGGCAGTGTGATTAATGATTTTGATACTTCTGAGGCATTTGTAAGTACATATATATGGTGTTGCTGCATTTTATATAAAAAATGTGTATACTTTCATCATAGCATTAATGTTGTAGTGTGGTGGTGGCGGTGGAATGAAACCAACGATGACTGACAGATAGGGTTTATTACTTTACTTCAAACACTGGACAGATTATAATGCAAACAAAGGTGGCAAGATATCACTGAAGGTGAACCTATTAGTGGTCCTAGGGATGGACTGCGGGGCTATCCTATCCCTTAACCTCCTAGCTCGGCTGTTCCTGAGGGCGACGGGGCCTCCGCTCAGGTCAAGCTTCAGACAACAGTAGTGACTGCGGGGCTATCGACCACTGTGCCTGCTAAGTAGCGAGTGTCTGGTTCCTTCGTGGTGTCGTCTTAAATAGGCGGTCTTGACATCTTAGTGTGTGTCTTCAACATCTCAGGCTTGCATGTAGTTGTGATTCGTTAATGTCACGGATACTTCACACGTAGCAAAGTAGATGTCGCTGGTAATCTGTAGATGTTATCGTTGGATCGATGTTTGTGATTTGATCAACTCGGGTGCCGTAGTGTTGTGCCTAAGATCTGATAGATGTCGTAAGGCGTCGTGTTACATTCTTCCCCTCTGGTACTCTATGGTCGTCCCGACTGAGTACCAGCACTAGGTTGTTTTCGTGGCCTTCCTCTTCGGCGTATCGGATATGTTGGTTTAGATATCACTTCGTCTCTTCTTTCAAACTTCGTTATAGCTGACGTATGATACTTTCCAATAGGCTTGTCTGGCGTTTCTGAGTGAGCAATCTCATAAGTGGTTGTGCCATGCTTCTTTAAAATGACATACGGCCCATCTCGTCGAGGAGCAAATTTTGCAGTAAATTGTTTATCAATGTTGCTAATGGGATGTGACTCTATTAATACTAAGTCTCCAACTTTATAGTCTGGATCAGGTCTTCTCTTGCTGTTTGCTCTTTGTCGGGTCGATTCTTTGTTACACTCTATATTTTCTTTAGCCAACTCCAAGTCTTGGGCTGGTTGTTTTAACTTTGGGGTGATTTCTGCGACAAAGTTTTCGGATTCTACAACTGAACTTAGATCATGTGTTAACTCATATGGTGTACGCAATTCTCTCCCGAATGTAAGGTAACATGGTGAGAAACCTGTTGTTTGACATTTAGCAGTATTCATTGCAAATCTTATTGCTGGTAAAGTCGATGGCCAGTTGTTATGCTTGTCTTTAACAATAATTGCGATTTGTGACTTCATGTCCCTGTTTTTCCTTTCAACCACATTTGGTTCAGGGTGATATACTGGTGTAAATATTTGTTGAATTTCTAAGCAATATGCTAGTTTCTGCATTATCGCTGATACAAATTGTACTCCGTTATCGCTGATAATTTTCCTTGGCAACCCATACCGAAGAAATATTTCATTGAGTAAAATGAAGGCACAATTTTCACTAGTTGCTTCGTTTAGTGGGAATATTTCTACCCATCTTGAAGTAGTATCTTCTATGATTAGGATCCACTTTTCTCCTGATGGTCCCTTTGGCAGTGGGCCAAAAAGATCAACGGCTAATACCTCAAAACGTTGCGAGTTAGGGGTTGGTTGGTACAAGCCAGCTGGTTTCTTATTAGATGGCTTATATTTTTGACATTCAACACAAGTTTTAACATATTTTATTACATCTTTTCGCAGTCCTGTCCAATATAAATTATTTGTTATACGCTGCACTGTTCTTTCCACTCCCATATGACCAGCAGTAGGTGAGTCATGGTAAGCGTTCAGTACGTTTTGTATTTCGTGACGTGGAACTACTAACTTTGCAATGTCGTTTTCTTGTTCTGGCATGTAAAAATACAGAACACCTTTATGGACTAAGTACCCTTTTTTAATGTATTCTACATAACTTGGTGTTTCGTCTCCTTCTAATATTTTTATAATAGTTTGGAGGGTTTCATCTTTCATTTGTTCTTCTCTTAACTGTTTTTCATTGTATCTGGGAAGATCTACCTCTGTACTACATATAGTACATTTAACATCGTGCTGCTCACATGGCGGACGAGACAGTGTGTCAGCTACTACATTAGTTCGTCCAGGGGTATACTGGATTTTGAATTCGTAGGGTTGTAGCTGTAATGCCCATCGCGCTAGGCGACCAGTAGGTGTTTTAAGATTCATTAACCATTTCAACGGTTGATGGTCGGTAATAGTTATGAACTTTGTTCCTTCTATATAGCCACGAAATTTTGAAATAGCCCACACTATGGCTAATGCTTCTTTTTCTGTGACACTATAATTTCGTTCTGCTTGCGTTAAGAGTCTACTTGCGTATTCAACAGGGTGCTCGTTTTCTTCCTCCCCCTGCACTAAAGCTGCGCCGATAGCATACTGGCTGGCATCAGTCTTGATAGCAAAAGGTAAGTCGTCTGTTGCCTGTTTTAATACTGGTGACGTAGTCAAGGCATCTTTTAATTTCTTATATGCTTCTTGTTGCTCTCGTTCCCACTTCCAGCTTATTTTCTTCTTCGTTAAGTTAGTAAGTGGTCTAGCAATGTCTGCAAAATTATGAATAAACCTTCGATACCATGATGCAGTTTGTAGAAATGAAATTAATTCTTTTAAGTTTTGGGGCGCCTGACGGTTTGCAATAGCAGCAATTTTCTCTGGGTCGGTTTTGATACCGTCAGAAACTATAAGGTGGCCCAGATATTTAATTTCTGAACACATAAATTTACATTTCTTTCTATTAGCTCTCAGTTTGTATTCTCTCAGTTTTATAAATACTTCTTTTAAGTCGTTTATATGGTGACTAAAAGTCATAGACCTTATTATACGATCGTCTAAATAACTTAAAACACACTCGGCGTGCAATCCTTGAATGAATTTGTCCATTAATCTTTGGAATGTAGCGGGTGCGTTACGTAAGCCAAATGGCATTCGCTTGAAACGGAACGTACCAAATGGTGATACAAAACATGTTTTGTCGTTATCATCTGGATGTACCATAATTTGCCAGTAACTTGCCTGTAAGTCAATTGTTGACATGTATGGCATTGCTTTTGCCTGGTGTAATAAATCGTCAATACGAGGCAAGGGATATCGATCAGGTTTAGTGATCTCGTTGAGTCTTCGATAATCGACGCACACACGAACGTCGTTTTCTCCTTTTGGAACTAGAATTACAGGCGCTGACCATGGGGAATCACATTCCTCGATAATGTCATCATTTAACATATCATCCAGCTTTTCTCTTAGTTGTTTTTGCCTTGTAGGTGATAATCTATAGGGTTTAACACTAACTGGGTGGTGATTGCCTGTGTCGATTCTATGTTGTGTAAATGGAGTTGGTTCCGTGTTTTTCTCAAAGATGTCGCTGTATTCAATTAACAGTTCATTGAATATCTTTCGCTCATTGTTTGTGAGTAGGGTTCCTTCATCTGGATTTAAATAAATTTCAACAGAATACATAGGAGTGGGGTTTATTGGTAAATAAATAATACGTGGATCTAAACAAGATTGGTTGTCAGCAGGTTCCCGAGGATGTGTAGGTCCTGGCGGCGTGTCCAATTTATGTAGCATCCACCTTGGTCGTTTGTTTCCTGGCGGACCGTCTTCTGCATCAGATAATGTCGATGTTGTGGGTAAAGGTGAAAACATATCCAGCTCGTTAGCCCAACGGATGAACTCCGACACTTTCTTCAGTTCTACTGGCTCCTTTTTGGTTTCAAACGTCAACTTCTTCACTGCTTTCAATGGAATGTCGTCATTGTTTAGTTGAATAAAGTCGTATGACGTTTGTGGTTTGTCAATAAAGTTCCAACAGCGTTGCGGTGTGTTAAGTACGATTCCTGCCTGTTCTAGGAACTCGATACCTAATAGTGTCCGGTTGTCGACAGCTTCGGGTATAACTGACAATGTTATTGGTAGTGTGCGTTCTCCAATACGTATGTCGGTTGTTGTTGTCAACAAGTTTGTCGTTTTCACCGTTCCATCGGCTAATTTGATGTCGGTTACTTGCTGGTCAAACAGTACTCCACATCGCAGCAACAATTTATACAGCTGCATACTGGCAATACTGCGACGGGCAGCAGTATCTATATATGCGTAGCCTTCTTCTCCTTTTATATATACCTTAATTGTTGGTATCTTTGACTGTATTTTAATATATTTTTGCATTGTACAAAATGCAACGGGCTTTGGTGGCGTTTCCTTTGCTTTACAGGTGTCGCAATTGCTTCTGTAAACTCCGGGTGCTCCACATCCATAGCACGTGATGACAGGCTTCTGTTCAACTTCAGAGCTGACCGTTTTTTCTTTTTGTTCTGCCAACCTTTTGCGGCAAACGTCGTGAAGATGGCCCTTCTTGCCACAGAACGAACATCGTTTTGACGGCTTTCGTTCCGGTTGTGTTGGGGCGGCTACCTCACCAGCTTCCTTCGCCAGACTTTCAAGATGTCGACCTCGTTCCAAAAGATCGGCAAATGTCTTCACATCTGTGCGAGCTATTTCTTTTTTGTATTTGATATTGAGAAGTCCGTATACGAAATCCAAATGTTCGTCTTCCTTATTTCTTTTTGCCGGCAACTGTGACAATAAGGCACGTTTTTCACATACGAACGCGTCAATACTTTCAGTTGTTTGCCTCTTCGCGTATACTTCTAAATAAATTTCGTGTGGTTGCATTTTAGGCGCAAAAGCAGACTTAATGGCGTCGAGAGCTTGTGACCACTTTTTAATATCGCTTTTTATGCTATTCCACCACGTTGCAGCGGTACCAGACAATAATAAGGTTAGACCTTCTAAGGCGTCTTCGTCACTTATTTTCTCAATCTTTTTGTACACTGAGATACTTGTAACAAATTCTTCGACTTTGTTAAAATTCCTTTCACCGTCGTAACGTTTCGTACAAGCAGCAAAACTTTTCGAATATCTATTTCCACTCTCGTTCGCTTCTGTCAATTTCGTTATGAGCGCAGTGAATTGTTCCTGAGTCATCACCACCATATCTGGTTTTTTCTCAGACATGTCAATAGTGTCAAACTAATATAAATTCTCTTGAGGGTATGTTCTATTTATCCGCCGATATGTGGGTACACCGTAGATATGTGGGTACTCCAATAACTTTTTGCGGGTAGAAGAATATTTCGTTGGGCGCCAATGTGGTGGTGGCGGTGGAATGAAACCAACGATGACTGACAGATAGGGTTTATTACTTTACTTCAAACACTGGACAGATTATAATGCAAACAAAGGTGGCAAGATATCACTGAAGGTGAACCTATTAGTGGTCCTAGGGATGGACTGCGGGGCTATCCTATCCCTTAACCTCCTAGCTCGGCTGTTCCTGAGGGCGACGGGGCCTCCGCTCAGGTCAAGCTTCAGACAACAGTAGTGACTGCGGGGCTATCGACCACTGTGCCTGCTAAGTAGCGAGTGTCTGGTTCCTTCGTGGTGTCGTCTTAAATAGGCGGTCTTGACATCTTAGTGTGTGTCTTCAACATCTCATGCTTGCATGTAGTTGTGATTCGTTAATGTCACGGATACTTCACACGTAGCAAAGTAGATGTCGCTGGTAATCTGTAGATGTTATCGTTGGATCGATGTTTGTGATTTGATCAACTCGGGTGCCGTAGTGTTGTGCCTAAGATCTGATAGATGTCGTAAGGCGTCGTGTTACAGTAGTTAAATAATAATAATGATTGTACGTAGGAATACATTGGGTTAATTTTTCACAATTTATGTCATCAGGAATTACCTGGAGTGGTCACCTTCTTCACAGCTAAAGATATTCCAGGGACAAATTCGTATACTCCCATTTTCGCCACCAAAGAGTTTCCTTACATAATCGAACCAGAAGAAATACTATGCGAAAAAACAGTAAAGTTTTACGGACAACCAGCAGCAATCATTGTAGCTGATAGAGAACAAACAGCAAACAAAGCAGCTAAGCTTGTCAAAATACGATACAGCTTAATAAGCAAAAATAAACCTTTACTAACCATTGCCCAGGTTTTAAAATCTCCAGAAAAGAGCAAAAGAGTAAGACCAGATCTGGTAGTAGTACCAAAGGAAGTTGGGACCGATGTCAAAACAGTTGTCAAAGGAGAAATTAAAACGGATGAACAATGTCATTTTTATATGGAAACTTTAACTTGTGTAGCAAGACCCACTGAAGACGGTTTGGAAGTAATCTCATCTACACAATGGCTTGATTTTACTAACAGGGCCATCGCACAAGCTTTGAAAGTACCTGTTAACAGGTAACAATCACCAAATAAAAAAAATGTCTACAGAACTTTCTTTAATTGTATTTCAGAATGAATTCAATTATATTTCTTCCGATTTTAATCACGTTCAATAAAATTTGTAAATTGTAATTCATTATTTCAGTATTCAAGTGTTTGTTCGTCGTCTTGGAGGTGGTTTTGGTGGGAAACTGACCCGCACTCCTCAAACTGACTGCTCAGCAGCACTAGTCACCCATCTATTGAACAAAACCTGTAGAATGATTGTGCCTTTGCCTACAAATTTGCAGGCGTATGGCAAACGGCATCCTTGTAAGAGCAACTTTGAGGTAACAAATATATGAGCGTAAAATGTCAAGATTCAAAACAATTTGAGCTTTATATACGTCACCAATGTTTACGAGGATGGTGATGTGTTTGCAGTTGTTGATTGATAAGCATGGAACTGTTTTAACTAAATTATTTTACTCAAATCCAGATCGGTGTTAATGCAGAAGGCGAAATCCAGTACTTAAAGAATAATTTCTACCAAGGTGCAGGCTCTGCTTATAATGAGACGCTCACTTATTTGACAATATATCACTTCCCCAACAGTTATAACTCCAATCGATGGCGCGTGTCTGCTAACAGTGTGAAGACGGACAAAGCTTGCACTGTTGCAGTCAGAGCTCCGTGTAAGTACTAAGGAATCTTTGTAAATTATTCCAACTAGTACTTTAAGACAAAATTTTGTTAACATAAATTAATTAATTGACAGATTCAGTGGAAGCAGTTGCAATGATAGAATACATGATGGAGAAAATAGCTTTTACTCTGCGCCGAGATCCTATTGAAATAAGACTTAATAATATGGCACCAGGGAATAATCCAATCCCGGAAATGATAAATCAATTAATAAGAGACGCCAATTATGAAGACAGAAAGTTACAAGTTGAAGTATTTAATAAAAAAAACCGCTGGAGAAAACGTGCTATTAAACTTGTACCTTTGACATACCATTTGGCATATGGAGGAAATTTCAGAGCCTTGGTATCAATATACCAAGATGGATCAGTAATGATATCTCATGGAGGAATTGAGATGGGACAAGGTATTAACACAAAAACTGTTCAAGTCTGTGCATATATTCTTGGAATACCCTTGGAAAAAATCAGCGTCAAACCAAGTACCAATTTCTTTTCACCTAATGCATTTTTCACTGGAGGAAGTTTTAGTAGCGAGTTTGTCGTGTTGTCTGCTAAGAAAGCTTGTGAAATGATTAATGAGAGGCTCCAACCTTTAAGAAATAAGCTTGATAATCCTTCTTGGGAAGAACTAATATCCGAAGCTTATATAGCTAATGTGGATCTCCAAGCCTCTTACATGTACACTCCCAATAAAACAAAGCCCTATGAAATTTATGCTGTAACTATAATTGAATTAGAAGTGGATATATTGACCGGTAACCATGATATCAGAAGATTGGACTTATTGCAAGATACTGGCAGAAGTTTGAGTCCAATAATAGACATAGGTCAGGTTAGTATAACATTTTAAGATAATGTTACTGTTACAGTTTTGTATAATAAGGGTATAATTTTAGAGCAAAAGGTCACTCTCCGACTAAGCACAAACAATCGTAAACTTTTGAAGCAGAAATTAGCAAGTTAAGTAGTGAGGTAGAATTAAACCCACTATCATGTTGTGGTTGTGATTGCGGGCACGAGTTATATGTAAAAAAAAACGTAATAAGTTATCAACGAAAAGTATTCAATTTGACATTCAGATATTTGTCGTTGAGGAAGAAATTTTAGTTTGGCAACTTTCTACTGTTGACATCATTTTTGTTTTGCAGATCGAAGGCGCTATCGTTATGGGTTTGGGATTCTGGTCTTCAGAGAAACTAGTCTATGATGGTACCTCTGGAAGACAGCTTACTAACAGAACTTGGAACTACTTCGTTCCAGGAATCAAAGACATTCCATCAGACATGAGGATATATTTGCGGCGAAATTCTGGGAATGAGATTGGTGTATTACAGTCCAAAGGTAACCAACTTAGCCAGATAAGAAATCTAATTATTTTAAGGGGTATGTCAAAAATTTTAGAGGGTTTAGGGCTTATTTTATTTATTGGTAAAAAACCGTCATGAGCGTCAAAGTAATGGATCTATTCTAGATTTAATTGTATTAATTCCAATCAATTGAATGAAATGGTAAAGTTTCATTTATTTGCAACTAGCTTCTGCCCGCGGCTTCGCTCGCGTTAGAAAGAGACAAAAAGTAGCCTATGTTACTCTCCATCCCTTCAACTATCTCCACTTAAAAAATCACGTCAATCCGTCGCTCCGTTTTGCCGTGAAAGAAAGACAAACAGACAGACAGACAGACAGACAGACAGACAGACAGACAGACAGACAGTCAGACACACTTTCCCATTTATAATATTAGTATGGATAGTTTTCAGAAGTACTAAGACGACGAAGATATTATTTATTTAATAGGTAGGTTATACGTGCATTAATGTCTTTGCTATTTGTTCACAGCTACTGGTGAGCCGTCTGTCTGTCTAGGCACTGTGTTCCTCCACGCGGCTCGGGAAGCAGTCCGTTCAGCTCGCTTGGATGCCGGCTATGAGGATTTATGGCTTGATATAGGTAAGCACTATGCGATAATTTTTACTGTTGTTTTTTTTTTAGGTTTCACGACAGTCTACTGCTAAAATTCCTTTCTTTTTGCCCGTTAACAGCGAAATGAAGAATTTTCTTTAAATCCTCTTAGTTTTTAAGCCGCATAAATTGGGATGTTATAAGTTTCAACGTTAATTGTGTGTGTCTGTCTGAAACATCGTAAAATGGTGAACAGACTTGGATGCGGTTTTATTATTTAGTAAACAAACTGCTACACAAAGATTTTCGTTATTTTGATATAGCCACCTTTAATTGAGAGTTTTAAATATTGCTGCACACATGACAACTAGCTTTGTACGACTCGCTTTTTGTAAAAATAATTAAATGATAAAATTAAGAATAGTAAAATAAATACGTAAAATCCGTAAAATAAGGTAATAAGTAACTCCATAAAATAAATAAATGTCAGGAAAAACTCGAATAATCCATTTAATTAATTGAATTAATGTAAATGAATCGAATGTATTGAATTAATGGGACCCTGTTTCCGATATTTCTTTTTGCTTTGGATTTCTTTTAAATTTATCTTTTTAAAGCAATAAATATGAAGAAAAATAGAATAGGTTTTTTTTATTTTATGTTATTTAAGTAAATCGTATTAATTCTTTTCAGATATTCCTTGCACTTTGGAAAATATCTTCATGGCTGTTGGACACAAGCTGGAACATTTTAAATTAAAATAATAGAGATTTTGTAAGATACGATTATGTGACTTCTATATGTGTCATGCTTAAGCTAGGCATTACCAGTAATTTTTCGCGTTAGTCTAATCGTAAAATACTGTGGCGTCACTCCAAATGGTTTAGGCTCCGAACCAACTCTTGAGTGACGATTACACATGAGACACTCAAAGATTTTTTCATAATAAATTGTTTTTAGCTATGTTTGTACGACTAAATAATTAAATTATATTCTGTACTATTTGTTTTAGTCTTTAATTTTACCATAACGTACCTAGTTAATATTGGAGCAAAACTTAAAAAAATGACAATGCAAAAATAAGTCATTTTTGTACTTTCGTGTGCTGAAGGTATGCGCGCTGTTCACTAACAGTTAAAATCTCTCTGTTTTGAACTTATTGCGCAACGTGTTCAATATAACAATACTTTTAGGATGTTGGTGGGGCTGCCCCGTTTTTGTAGCGTAACGGAAACGTGGTATGCTTCCCTGATGCGCAGGGTGCAAGCTAGCTCTTACAATACCTATCCTGAAAATGGTTGCTAGCAAGGTGAAAAGTTCCAATGGGTCCTGGAGAAAACTACCAATTGTTAAGACAAATTATCACTATATAGTATAAAACAAAGTCGCTATCCTCTGTCTGTGCCTATGTATGCTTAGATCTTTAAAACTATGCACTTGATTTATTGATTGATGCGACTTTTTTTAATAGATAGAGTGATTCTTAAGGTAGGTTTATAGGTTTAATACATGCATAATATAGTAGAGAAAAACCGGGATTTTTAAAGATAGAGAGGGCGGGTCGCTAGTTTTACTTAAAGGTAACATGACTTTATTTTTTAATAGAAACAAAACTGCATTCAAAGGTTTTCGAAAATGTGTCACATCCAGGAATTGAAATGGCTCTTTTTTTAGAGAAATTAAAGGATTTACACAAACAAACAAAAAATATCTTTAGCCCTATTAGGCAATACTTTAGATAAAGATATTAGACTTCTAAGATATTATCTGTGCAGCGCCAGTAACACAATAAAAAACATCTTATGAGAATAAAAAACGCCGATTAACGCAATAGTTATTGTACTTACGTAGTAAGGTTTGACGTCATCCTATAATAACGTATAATTTACCTAAAGCCCACTGTCCACGGAGGCGTAGCTGCATAGACGCGTTATTCGTCATTATCAAACTATGGCTCGTGCTGCTTTTCACGTACCGCGCGTGTTGACCGCATTCAATAAGATCGTGGAGGCCAACTCTGACTGCGACCTTTTTCATCATAAATTCACCAATTTAATGGTTAAGTGTTTGTATTATTTTGAGAGAAAACAGATTCAATTTTTGTTTTACCTTGGTATATATTAATAACTATTATACTACTTGGTAAATATTATATTAATAACTACTAGCTTTTGCCAGCGACTTTGTCCGCGTGGAATAACTCCCGTTCCCGGGGCATTGCCGGGATGAAAACTATCCTATGTCCTTTCCCGGGTCCCAGACTACATCTGTATCAAATTTCATTCAAATCGGTTCAATGGTTTAGGCGTGAAGAAGAGACAGACAGACAGACAGAGTTACTTTCGCATTTATAATATTAGTACGGATTTGTATTGCTTTGTGTATGTTGATTTATGTAACTGGTCTTCAGCCGTGTAAATCAAATAAATAAAAATAAACGCTTGGTGTACGCCTGCTTGGAGCTTACAAAACTGTGAAACATCGACGAAGCGTAGGCGTATACGCGAGCTCGACGCTGCTGCTCCATAGACAAAGATTCATAATTTTGCGTAGGTATTCTGCTAACAAGCCCTGCCGGGGTTGCGGAATAGTCCTAATAGTTACCGCGGCCCCGGAACATAAAGGGCAACCGAAGGAACAAGGGTTGGTTTTAGTCAGTAAACGTCTGTAACTCCCTCCCGCCCCGCTCAGGGCTGGAGAAGTCATTTGATGATTTCCCATCCATATCCTTTAAAAAGCTGCGAAACGCGTCTGCAGCTACGCTTTCTATAGACAGTGTGCCTTACGCTCGTATGACGTTAAAATTTTCAAAATCTTACTTTTTTTTTGGTGAGTGGCAAATCATCCAATGACTGCTCCCGTCCTGGGTGCGGCGGGAGGGCGTGTCAGACTCTTACTGACAAAAACCCACTCATGTTCCTTCGATTGCCCTTTATGTTCCAGGGTCACGGTAACTATTATAAACATTTCGCAACCCCGGCAGGCGTTGGCCCTGTTGGGCCCCTTCCTGTGCTGACCTTCTCTTTGAGGCGCGCGTGGAACACTAACGCGCCGTCGACGCGGTTCTGGTCCTAGCCGGGCGGCGAGCTACCCATCGCTCGCCATCCGCAGAACCGCGCCTACGGTGGCCGGTAGTCGTCTTGCGACTCTCGACGTCTTCGCCGACGCCATTATTTTGCTTGTTCGGCGAAACCGGTTTTTTTCTAATTAATAACCGGTTGATTCAGATTGGTTTTATTCAGTGCTAATCGTCGACATTTCAGCGTCATTTCAAAAAAGTTTAACGGTCGTATGAATTGGGTTCAGGGTAAACTGATTAATTTATTAATGAAATTCTTGAAACGTTCGCATCTTTAAGGAAGTTCAGAAAAATATTGACTGGCCTGTTGGTCTAGTGCCTGCTGCTAAGCCGTATGTCGTGGGTTCGATTCTCGCCCAGGACAAACTTTAATCTATTTATCTATTTTATATTGTATTATAATATTGTATTTTTAGTTCATGAAATAATGTTTATCAGTTGTTTGGTTACCATAGTACAAGCTCTGCTTAGTTTGAAATCAGCTGGACGTGTGTGAATTGCACCAAGATATTTATTTATATATGTAAATAAACAAATAAAAACAAATGAAAAAGTCGTGATGGCCCAGTGGATATGGCGCCCGCCTCTCGTGTGAGGTTGTGTGTCGTGGTTCGAATCCGGGCAAGTACCAATGTGACTTTTTCAATTCATATGTAATTTCTAAAGTTTATCTTAGACATCACTGACATCCCGTGCCTCGGAAAGCACGTAAAGCCGTTGGTCCCGGTTGTCATTCGTAGAACTTTGACAGTCGTTACTGGTTAGCCAGAAACTCTGACCAGTCTAACCAAGAGGTATCGTGTCGCCCCGTTACTGGGTTGTGGAGGTCAGATAGGCAGTCGCTCCACATAAAACACCGGTATCCAGCTGAATCCGGTTAGGCTGGCAGCCGACCCCAACACGGTTGGGAAGAGGCTAGGGAGATGATGATGTAAATAAACAAATAGGTAAATGTCTTATTTTAATATCAATTAAAAACCGGTTTCTCGGTTCGTATAATCGGTAGTATAGCCTTGCAATTGCCTGCCTATTTGCGCCATAAGAATCTGACATTGATTTTACACGCACACACAAATAAACTCCGTAATTACATATAACTACAGTACAATCACCAACACAAGCATCTGATTAGTTCACAAAGACCCATATTCTGTTGTACATGAAGCAATTTACCTCTTGATGTGATTTTAATGAGCCTCTATACAATTTCTTACAATAGGATTTCCGGAAATAATTTGGAGACCAAATTTTTAGTTAAACTATTTGTTATTTTAATTAATACAATTTTTGCGATAATTGGAGCGTGGTGAATAGGTTGTTAAATATTCAAATTGGTACATAAGTACTAAAAAGCGACAAGAATAGAAGAAAGCACCCACAACTATTGGATATGACGCTCAATTTGACTTTTAACCTCTCGATGACCAAGCGACAGCCGGCTGTCTCGCTGCTATTGTCTTTCTATCGTGTCACGAATCACGTGTGTTCGAGGGGTTAATTAGTAGAAGGCCTAGACCGCAAGTGCAAGGCAAGGGTCTTTTCACACTAGCAATTTGCCAGCGGCTGCGGGTCGCTGCGGGACGCATGGCAAATTCAGAACAGTTTTATCTTGTGTTTGTAGCAAATTAACGCTGTACATTTTTTTTGGGGTTTTTTTTTGTGTGTGGGAAATCATCAAATGACTGCTCCCGTCCTGGGTGGGAAAATCGGACAGAAGGGAGTGTCAGACTCTTACTGACTAAAATCCACTCGTGTTCCTTCGGTTGCCCTTTATGTTCCGGGGTAACGGTCACAATTAGAACTATCCCGAAACCCCAGCAGAAACGAAATACAATACAAGTTTCTTTATTCAGCGATATTGATGCGCGTCCGCGACGTACTTGCTACGCATGCACGGCGTGTTGTTGCGCGCCCGTTACGCTTACGTCGCACGCCCGCTTCGCTTTGAGGACGCTCGCAATCCGCTAGTATGATAAGCCCCTAATCAATGCTCTCGTGCCTTCTCCGTACCCAAAGAGATCTTGCCGATGTATTATTTTCATTTCACAAACATTTTACTATAATACACTTGGGAGCAATAAAACCGCACACCCCAGATTTTAACAAAAGAAGCCGGATTTTATTATTAGAATTCATTAAAAATTGATAAATTGCAATGGGTACATAAAGAATAATTCATTGCCTTTCCAATGATACCACTGAACTGTATGCAAACTGCTGAGAAGGATAATTTAGGAGATAAAATGAAACTTGCTTGTAAAATTGTGACTATTGCATTTAATAGACTAGACATTGAATTGAAACAAATCAAGAAATTTATAATAAAATCTTAATTAATATGGAGTGTACCCCCTTTAGCTCCAAGTACAGCTCTTAATCGGTTTTTCATCGACCGTAACTTTACGATGAATTCCTGTGATATAGCGTTCCACTCTTCTTCAATTGCTGACTGCAGCGCTTGGAGATATGTGGGAGCTGGATTTCTTGCTCGAACACGCCTTTTAAGCGCATCCCAAGCATGCTCGATAGGATTGAGATCAGAACTGCGAGCTGGCAACTCAATCACATTAATACTGACCTCTTCCAAATATACGCGAACTGTCCTAGCAACATGTGGCCTTGCATTATCATGCATGAGTAGGAACTCTTCTCCCAAAAGCCACGAAATCGGCCTAACATGGTGTTTGAGGACTTTTCCACGTATCGCTGAGTTTTTAATCTTTTCGATTTAGGGCCAGCAGTGGCCCTAGTAATGAAGACAATGTCGGTTTTAGAATCGAGTATTATGCTACCCTAAAACATACACGATCCGCCACCATAAGTGACACGTTCGCTAATGCAGCATTGTGCAAATCACTCTGATAAAGTCATTCTACACTCATCGGCAAATATAACTGCCCTCCACTGATCGAACGTGCAATTTAAATGCTCTCGGCCAAATTGAAGTCGGGCTTGCCGGTGGGCTGTGGTCAATTTCGGACCATTTACTGGCCAATGTGAGGTCAACTCAGCTTCAGACAATATAGCCGAATATAGCCCCCTGTTTCCCGAAACCTCTGGTATACACGTCGAACTGAATATCAACTTAAATTTAACTGTCGAGCCTTTATTGACTTTGATTTTGCCCAACTTCCAGCAAGGCTTCAGACTTGAGCCTCTGTAGGTGCTGTGTCCATGTTTTTCAAGGTTTTCCGAATGTATTAAGAAGAGGTGTTATTACAATTAAAGTTCAGTGCACAAATAATTTAAAAAACCTTTAACTAACCCTTTTATACCTGCGAGAATTTTAATTAATAAAAATCGCTTTACTTTATATACCAAGTGTCTATGAGCTATTTAATAACATTTAGTACTAAATTACATTACTAACCATTTTTATATTAATTTACTTTACGGTTTATTTAAAGTAGCACTTCGTCCAATTTTCCTAAATATCAGCAAATAATAAAAATTAGTACAATATTATTATATAAAAAAAACCATTGTAGCTATATGATGGCTGTTGTTTTTAGTGATAGCAATCTGTGAAAAAAATTATGATCCGATATCAAATTGTAACAGCATTTTTTTTTGCCTTTATCAATTTATTGAGCTGGTTTCAAAACTTTTGAAACATGATAACATTGACACTGATGGATAGTAGAAGTAATGATGATGTGTAGTATTGCAAACAATGACGTCACGCGGTTTGATTGACGTTCAAAGTCACGTCTAATGGCTGTAATTTAACATTTTTTTTTAACATTATAAGATTTAAGTAATTTTAAAAATGAAAAAGAATTGTCTTTTACCTTTTCTGGTCGTTTTGCTTTAATAACAAACAAAGCCGATGTCAACTAATCTGCAAATATCAAAAATAATTGTCATTTTAGCAAATATCAAAAAATCAAACATACAAGAGTGAGAAAAAACTACCGTAGGCCAAAAAAAAAAATTTGCAATTTTAATTAATTAAGTAAACCATACTTAAATAAGATCATAAAATAATATAAAAAATTAAACACTTGCGGATTTTTAAACTACCCGTTCGATTTCGGCACGGCAACAAATATTGTAAAAATGCCTTGCACTTTATTTATTTAATTATCCTAAATATAATTATTACAAAATTATTATAAATCGCATATAACAAGTTATCATTAAATGTCAATGCTAACTAGATTCTACACATGATATATTTGATATTTAAAATGATTTATTAACAAACTAAGTTGTTACTGGCGCATCTATTTTTTTCTTACGCTTCAGTCTATTTGAACTCTGCCATATAATTATCTATGAGTACATTTTTTACACAGTTCATCGTGTTATGCAAAGCTATGAGTTAGCAATTATGTTCTTGTCAGTACATCACTATAGGTATACCAATAGTGACGTGTCTTATATAGTTATTAGTGAATATACGCATAACGCTGATTAAAATTAGGCACAAATATCAATTAATATTTTTGGTATAAAGCTGGAAATTCTTTATCTATAATTATATTTTCTTTTATTTTTCTTTTTAAATAGTTACATATTTTTTATTGTAATAGATTTTTTTGTGCTTGACATTTTTATGAAATAATATTTAAATAAAATGAAATGAATAGAACTTAAAAAAACTATTATTCTTCATTGATACCACATTGCACGTAAGTATTTTCAATGTTAATAATATTGTACTTATTAGTAATATTTGTATACATAGGTACTTTTAATTATTGTGGTGATATTGCTTATTTTCATATATTTCGTATTTTCATTAAGTACATTTATATTTGATATTTAAACAATTTGGCCCGTTTTGGTTTGACATACTTATTAAATCTGTTGAAAACATAAAAAGCCAATGAAAACTTTAAGCTCACGTATATTATAACTATAAAGTCCCATTTTATGAAGATACTTATTTGTTCAATTATTATATGATTTTAACTTATTTTTATTCAGAAACATTCTTCACTGTAATTTACTTTTTTTATTTATATGTCCAGATTTGTAATAGATGTGAAAACAAGTCTTGTCAACTATAAATTAAAAATGTTAATGTTCTTGTCTATCTGTAATAGGGATGACGATAACATAAGAAAATGGCATTCTGTTTAGTCCGTCTTGTAGATCGGCCAAAAATACGGGACACGTATTTTTTGTTTCATCAAAATTATAAAAAAATACAAAGATAAAGAGCAACAAAGTTCTGGAGTCGGTGACGACGTCAAAAGCCCCCTTTTGACGTCGCCGTAATTCAAAAATTGTATCTGATCGTGACGTCACGCACAACTTCAAAGCACTGTATCGTCGTCATTTTAAAAAAAAGAAAAAAACGTGTCCAAATTTTTTTAATAATCTCAATGACGGACTACTTACTGTTTTTTCGTCGTCTCGCCTATTATGACCCTGGCTTGTCCTGGGTATGTATTCCCACAAATATCCTGTAGAAAAAAGACCTTAACTTTTTTTGTGTATGAGAAAAATTGGAGTTCTATTTTCTCTACAAAAAAATAGGTTTATTGATTCCCAGAACATTCACTTAGCAGAATTCAACGAATACGCATATTAAAAAAAAAATATGATTGAGTTAGCCGTAAAATAGATAAATAGGTAGGTACATAAACCATTAAATAATACTTTTTCTATGTTTGTAGGCCCTAAAAATGGCTTCAATGAAATTTAAAATCAACGGGAAAGAATATGAAGGTAAGTAAACCAAATATTTAGCTACCTACTTACTCAGCTCAAAAAACTTTTGAAAGAACATCGTTTGTAAAGAAAATTTAAATTGTTTACTTAACCTAATCTTGACAGAGCTTAACCAGTTTTAAATATTTAACCTTTGCCGTTTTTGCTTTTTTTATATAATTTCAGTTGTGTGCTTAATGTAAAAATCACATTTAACACAAAATTCAAAGTAATGTTATTCACAATAGACACAAAATTTAAAGTAATGTTATTCACAATAAACACAAAATTGAAGGTAATGTGTTTATTGCCAAAAAATACATCGTAATCGGTTTACATACCACAAACCACGAATAATGTTATACTTAGTTTAAACGTCATTCTATTTCTTTCACCTTCAAACAATTTGACAGGAGTGCAGTGATAATCTAAATCTGCTTAACGTAAAATCCTTTTAGTTATATGTTGTGCCACATGCACAACATATAGCCTTAAAGCTAGGGACCATTCAAGCTAAACAGATTCTGCAACTACTTCTAGTGGACGGCAAGTACGGTCCGGATGTATCTTTGAACGAGTACATTCGCACGGTGGCTGAGCTGCGCGGGACGAAGGCGATGTGCCACGAGGGGGGGTGCGGCGCTTGCATCGTCTCCGTACGCGCAGCCTTCCCCCCCACAAACGTCGTCAAGACATTTTCCGTTAATTCTGTAAGTACATTAGAAACTGACCCTTAGGGCGATATAAATAGACGTTACTTAGCACGTTAGCTAAGCTCTGTCACTGAAAAGCTGGGCATTGAAGTCATTTTTGGCGTTAGTTGAACTGACGTACGTCCAAAATTTGATCGTGAGTGTCGAATCGCCATGCCAATGTTGGTTGGCCGCATAAACCATTTGGAGTGACTTGAGTGAGTTTTACGACAACTGCCAAACGTCAAGTTCACGATAGAGACGAAACATAGCTAAGGCAAAGTGCATGCTAAATCCATACTAATATTATAAATGGGAAAGTGTGTCTGTCTGTTTGTCTTTCTTTCACGGCAAAACGGAGCGACGGATTAACGTGATTTTTTTTTTAAGTGGAGATAGTTGAAGGGATGGCGAGTAACATATGCTACTTTTTGTCTCTTTCTAACGCGAGCGAAGCCGCGGGCAGAAGCTAGTAACGTATATTTATCTCTCCATTAGTGCCGTGCCTCAAGGGAGGTCCAGACTGCTGTAATGTAACACGCAATGAAAGAATTTACAGTCCATTGAGGCTCTGTTGGTGCGCATTGTTTGCTCGATTCGTTCTCGCAAGCCGTCACACAATAGGAATTCTGTTAGATTGCTGTCTGGACGCGCTTTCAAAAAAAACCTTGCTACCCCACTCTTGGGCAAAGGCCTCCACCAAGTTCTTCCGGAGTCCCTTTTCCCTCGCTTTCTTGGCCAACCGTGGTCCGCCAAAATGGCGTGTATGCAGCCTATGCAACTTCGCTACGAGGAAAGTTGTATCTTAACTTATGTCCCATAGATAAAATAAATGTGATAGACTATAAAGATATCTTGTATACTCGTAATTATTACCCGCTTTATTATCATTTGCGGAAAATAAAACATATTCGCTTCAAAATATCAAAATAAAAAATATAATTGAGATGTAATTTTATTTTTAATAGGCCTTTTTGAGCGATTAAAATTTGTGTAGTCATCATACTTTACACATTTAAACCACAATTTCAACGAATAACATAATAACATCAAGGTCGGTATTATCAAAACATATTTAGTTTTCCCAAATTCTATGACATGTGAATGAAACAAACGATAGATCATAAATAAAACGTGTTTTTTTGTGTTTTTATAACAACTGATTGATGATTGATGTTTTTGTAATGTAGTTGCATGAGTAATAATAAAATATTATAAGACATTAATTTTATAAAAGTACTAACAACCCGCCCGAGTTCAGCTTTTTCTTGACTAAAATATACATCCATACTAATATTATAAATAGGAAAGTGTGTCTGTCTGTCTGTCTGTCTGTTTGTCTTTCTTTCACGGCAAAACGGAGCGACAGATTGACGTGAAGTTGAAGGGATGGAGAGTAACATAGGCTACTTTTTGTCTCTTTCTAACGCGAGCGAAGCCGCGGGCAGAAGCTAGTCTATTATACATATAAACCGTCCTCTCGGATCAGTTTATCTATGACAAAGACCGCATCTAAATTCGTTACGTAGTTTAAAGATCTAGGCATACATAGGGACACACAGTCAGCGGAAAAATACTTTGTTTTTACCCGACTACGGCAAAGCTAGAGGAGGGCAATATAATATGTAGTAAAGATCAAAGTTTCTTGCCCATTCTTCTCCATACAAAAAATATTTCCGAATGGGCAACTACCAGAGTTATTAAGTGGTTTAACCTTTCGACGACCAAGCGACAGCCAGCTATCGCGCTGCTATTGTCTTTCTAAGTGTCTCGAATCACATCTGTTCAAAGAATTATACCCTTTGTTACACCTACACAATTAAATTCTTTTTCTTTTAGTGCCTAGTGTCAGTACTATCCTGCCATGGCTGGGAGGTAACCACAGTGGAAGGCGTCGGGAACAGGGTCAAAGGCTACCATGACATACAGAGCAGACTCGCCAAGTTTAATGGCACCCAGTGTGGGTTCTGCACCCCGGGATGGATCATGAACATGTACAGGTAAGAAATGCCCTAACAAGTGCCAAGGCCGTCAAAAGATTGCTTAAGGTGGATGTTCAAGGTAGCCCCTGAAATTTAAATTCTATATTACGTATTTTTGCAATTTGCTGCTCAGTGTCTGAGTGTGTGTTGATATAGAATGATTTCCGACTGTAATAGGCCATTCGTTACAGAATTATAATCATTAAAATCATCAAAACAGCCAAAATTTTTGTTCAGACAAGAAGAGGAATCATGACATCTAGAATTACGTAGCACTGGATGCTTCTTACATACAGGCGCCGCACACTCCGAAAGCTATTTGACTAAACTTAATCTAGTAATATAAGTATATGACTAAACTTCGACGGTTTTATAATTATATTCCTAGTGAGATAGTAATAAATCGCTTTCGTATAACTATGTCACGGTATATAATTATATCCCTAGGGATACAACTATATTACGGCTATATCTATCTTACTGCGACATATGCACTCTGAGGGTTGTATTAATGATATTCTAAGTCTCTAACTCGCAATAGGGATGACGACAGCATTAAAATAATGGCATTCCGTTTAGTCCGCCTGATAGATCGGCCAATAATACGGGACACGCATTTTTTGCTTGATCAATTTAATAAAAAATACAAAGATAAAGAGCAACAAAGTTCCGGAGTGGGGGCTTTTGACGTCAGAGTCCTGCAAAAATTGTATCAGATCGTGACGTTATGCGCAACTTCAACGCACTGTATCGTCGTCATTCATCGTTTACGAGAAAAAAGTAAAAATACGTGTCTAAAATTTTTTGATAATCTATCTGACGGACAAATTACTTTTTTTTTGTCGTCTCGCCTACACTCCTTAATCTAGTCATGTCAAACGAGTCAAAACAAAGCATGAAAACAATTAAAAAACTTTTTTTATGTTTATTCGGTCAGGAAAGTTCTAAGAAAATATTAAACACTTAATAATTCATGGATGATTATTTAAATATCCCCGGTTAATGTGAGATCTCAATACATTGCTGGGTCAGTCGTTTAGCCATCTCCTTTGGTAAAAATCGATAAAGCCGTTTCGGAGGAGTAAGGTAACCAACATTGTGACACGGGAATTTTGAATACTTATAAGATGTTTGCGGAGTAAATTGGGCTTTGATTTTCCAAAACAAGTGAACCCACAATCCCTTACTAAATGTGTGCTTCGGCTGTGCCACGGCCAATATTGGCCTTCGTCTACCAAAACCTGTTCGTAGGCCGCTGCAATTATGTACTATTAAGTTAAAATAAGGTACCTAAAGAATTATAGTTAATCACCAATTAATTTACTATTTTTTTATCGAAAGGATAAACTTTAACATGGATTGGCTTATTTTAGTGGAAATATCTGTAATCATAAACTACATATGCTGTAAAAGCAATATCCCTATAAAGCTACGTCAAAATTCTTTCATACTCGTAGAACAACATAATTATAAAAATCCAAATATTTATGCTGTAGAATCACAAAATTCTGCTAACGTAAACACAACTTGTACGATAACGAATGAGAAAATGGTTTTGTGAAACACCTTCCCAATTTTGTATCAAATATATATTTTTTTCCTCATACACACGGATAGAATACTAATATTTTCACGATGCCGTAAAAAGACAGATAAAAGTAGGCCATCCATATTAGTGTTATTTTTGTATGATGTACGAATGGGTGTCTTTCAAGGCTTAAAATAACTTTATTTTATTTGCTCTTACTCTTCTGAATAACGCCTACCTTGGTAATAGTAATAAACTGAACTTTAGTCTATAAAATAAATATGTCTTCAACGGGTGAACTCTCTTTACGCCCGCTCTCATTATCTATCTACACTAATATTATAAAGAGGAAAACTTTGTTTGTTTGATTGTAATGAATAGGCTCAAAAACTACAGGGGCGTACCGCAAGCCCTTATAGCAGTATTACTTTGATATTACTTTCAGTGGGAGAGTGTCTAACGCTGTCACTTGCACACTCCTGCAACAGGACTAAAACAATCTTACTTTAAACGTCATGGTAAGGGGACTGGACCGATTTCAAAAATTCTTTCACCATTCGAAAGCTACATTATCCCTGAGTAACATAGGCTATATAATATCACGCTATGTCTCACGGGAGCGAGGCAGTGACCAAAAACCTAACGTAACCCGGGTAAAACCGCGGGGAACAGCTAGTGTATTATAATCAGACACTAGAGATTAAGCGTTGAAACAACAGCTTTCGTGCATTTGAGGCGCAGGGAGTATCCCACTACTAAACTCCTAACTTCTAAACTCTAGGCTATCCCTGAAAACTTTATAATGAAAATCCCAGAAATATGTACTTCACTGGATCAACGGATCAGTTAAACAAAACTATCAACATTAACAAGAAAACGAGGTGTTAGTAAGGTGTTGGCAACACAAAAAATGCAATTAAAATAAAATCAACTAGTAATAAAAATATTTGTTATTTCAGTTTATACGAATCAAAAGATAAGAACCTAACTTCAGTGGAAGTCGAAAATTCCTTCGCCGGCAATATGTGCAGGTGTACTGGGTACAGACCTATAGCCGATGCTTTTAAAACTTTTGCTAAAGACGCTGACCCAAAACTACTAGACAAACTATGTGACCTTGAAGATTTGGACTTTATTAAACCTTGTGGACTAGAATGCGCTAAAAAATGTTCTCATAAAGACAAATGTAACAAAGAAATGAAAACAGATGAACATGAATATGAAATTATCAATATAAAAGATGAAAAGATGTTAGTAGTAGACGCTGGTAAACACAAGTGGTACAAAGCTTACAATTTGAGTGACGTTTTCAAAGCTATGAGTGCTGGAGATTATAAGTTAATCGCTGGGAACACTGGTCAAGGTAACGCTTACTTTTTTGCTATAGAAAAAAAAAACGGTACAAGGATAGCAATATTTTTTCGTGTGCAGTCAATGTTTTTTGTTATGGAGTATCTGCTGCGGATGATTTTAGTTCTATTATTCTATAATGTATTTTTTTGTGTATCACATCATCACGTCTATCAACCACTCCTATTAAAGTCTACAATAGCAAAAAATATTACGTCTTTTATGAAAGATGGTTGTTACTTTACTGTAAAGAAGAAGTCTAAGTTTCTGATTAGAATTGTAATAAACGTTTACCTAAACGAGAATAAAATCTTGGAAAAGAAAGTACTTTTACATTAAAGTATTATTACGTAAGATACCTATATAAAACAAATAGAAGTCAACTTACAAGGAACAGCGGCGAAACGAGAAAAATTTTGCAGAGTAAAATTATTAACTTCATAAAGAACTAAAATTATACGGTTAGCAACAAGTCTCTTTACAATTCAGATTTTTGAACCAATATTACCAGACTAGTACAATAAGGAAATTCGAGCTGATAAAGCAACATATGAAAAACTATTAGCCACAATTTGTATTATTTTGTGAGTACTCAAATGAGTAAAAATAACGAAGATTAATTGGCAATTCGGTTATTTGCAGGTGTATACCATGTTACGGAATATCCCACCAATGTCATAGATATACTGAACGTGGTTGAAATTAAAGGTCATTCATTTGACGTGAACTTAATTCTTGGCGCTGGCATGCCGTTATCTGATATGATGGATCTATTTCTACAGCTAGCAGAAGAGAAAGAAGAATTTTCTTATTTGAAGCATTTTTACGATCACATGGATTTAGTTGCTCATATTCCTGTGAGAAATGTAAGCGTATTTTAATTTTTATTTCTTACCAAATAAAGATTAACATTTATACTTTCATTCACTCTCCCATTTTTAACTTCTCTAACTTCTTCTTCTTTGTATTCTTTCTTGTTTTATTGGTTTTATTAATACTCTTCTATTTTTCTGCGTGCCTATATAGGTTTACTCTTTTTCTTTCTGAAATTCTAAAATCTATCTTTTAAAATAGTAGAACATAGTGTTTATCTGCTTTTATGCTAATTTTAACTACTTGATAGGTTTGATCGAAACCTATTATGTCCTTTAAACTCGTTTATCGGGTTAGGTCTTGGTCGAGAGACTATTTAACATTTGCGGATACCGAAGTAATAATCAAGACATTATATTTAATGTCTTGAGTATTCCGCAGGTTATAGCTAGATAATTATTTTCTCGATGTTTCAGATAGGCACTATTGGCGGCAATCTGTTCTTGAAATACTTTAACAACGAATTCCAATCTGATGTATTTTTACTTTTTGAGACCGTTGGCGCAATGATGACTATTGGTAAGAATAAGAATAATTTGATTTCAACTTTTTAGGACCAAGGCGAAGATGAAGTAAAAAATTTTGCTCTTACAAGTTCATATGGACTAGCTTAAGATAAAATGTTAAAATAGGTAAAACTTTTGCATTGCTTTGAGACGATAATACTCAAAATCACCTTTTTTGGTACAGATGTAAGAACATCAAACTAAAAAAATCTATCAATTTTCTTGAAATGATTTTCTTTTTTATCATTAGAGCAATAAGTTCAAGGTCGATTGATAAAAAACTGATAGTTTTGGGTAGCTTGATGAGCTGACATCTGTTTTTTAATGAGTACAAACGAAACTTAGATTATTTTAACCTCCTTATATATAAACTAAAAGAATACTTGGTACTAAACGAGTTTAATACCATAACTACTACAGCACATAAATCTCTTACAGCTGAAGGAGTCGACAAAGAAATAAAAGTGAAAATGATTGATTTTCTTAAAACGCCTATGAAAGGCAAAATTATTAAAAACATATTATTGCCACCGCTATCGAAGTCTTGTGCAGTAAAGACTTATAAGGTAAGACAAGATATGTAAGTTTATATTAATTTGTTTAATCTTCGAATTCATTCCTATGTGTAATATAATAATATGTCGATGCTGTTAGATGTACTTTTGTATTCGACACAAGATATATGTATATGTACACTAAGCCATATTGCTATCACAGTCGCACCACGAGTGCAAGATAAAGACACAAACAACATGGTTATGCAAAAGAAAGTGCTTGGTAACGTTTATGTAGGGTGACTGGTAATTAGTGTTTGATACTTAAACATGTGATTGTGCTCATGATAACCAACAACTTTTACTATGGGAACAAACCTGAAATCATAAAAAAAATTAGCTGGTCAGTACATTTATGTTTGCCTAATGTACTGATCAGCTGATATTTTTTCGCGATTTCGGCTTTGCTCCCGTAATAAAAATTGTTAGTTATCATGAGAACAATCACGTGTTTAAGTATCGTACACTAATTGCCAGTCACCATATATATCGGGGCCTCAGTAAATGTTGTCTACCATTAAAATTAATAGACAAGCTTCTTGATAAAAATCACCGCTCAGCTAAAACGAGGAAAGGAAATAAATTGATTAATTGTCTCTGCATCACCCTATGGTAGACCGCTGGTATTGATTAATTGTCTCTGCATCACCCTGTGGTAGACAGCTGGTATTGATTAATTGTCTCTGCATCACCCTGTGGTAGACAGCTGGTATTGATTAATTGTCTCTGCATCACCCAGTGGTAGACAGCTGGTATTGATTAATTGTCTCTGCATCACCCTGTGGTAGACAGCTGGTATTGATTAATTGTCTCTGCATCACCCTGTGGTAGACAGCTGGTATTGATTAATTGTCTCTGCATCACCCTGTGGTAGACAGCTGGTATTGATTAATTGTCTCTGCATCACCCTATGGTAGACAGCTGGTATTGATTAATTGTCTCTGCATCACCCTATGGTAGACAGCTGGTATTTATTAATTGTCTCTGCATCACCCTATGGTAGACAGCTGGTATTGATTAATTGTCTCTGCATCACCCTGTGGTAGACAGCTGGTATTGATTAATTGTCTCTGCATCACCCTGTGGTAGACAGCTGGTATTGATTAATTGTCTCTGCATCACCCTGTGGTAGACAGCTGGTATTGATTAATTGTCTCTGCATCACCCTATGGCAGACAGCTGGTATTGATTAATTGTCTCTGCATCACCCTGTGGTAGACAGCTGGTATTGATTAATTGTCTCTGCATCACCCTGTGGTAGACAGCTGGTATTGATTAATTGTCTCTGCATCACCCTATGGCAGACAGCTGGTATTGATTAATTGTCTCTGCATCACCCTGTGGTAGACAGCTGGTATTGATTAATTGTCTCTGCATCACCCTGTGGTAGACAGCTGGTATTGATTAATTGTCTCTGCATCACCCTATGGCAGACAGCTGGTATTGATTAATTGTCTCTGCATCACCCTGTGGTAGACAGCTGGTATTGATTAATTGTCTCTGCATCACCCTGTGGTAGACAGCTGGTATTGATTAATTGTCTCTGCATCACCCTATGGCAGACAGCTGGTATTGATTAATTGTCTCTGCATCACCCTGTGGTAGACAGCTGGTATTGATTAATTGTCTCTGCATCACCCTATGGTAGACAGCTGGTAGAGAATACTTAAAGTATTAATATGCCCGCCGTTGAGTGTTTTTTCACATCTTAAAGTTTTCAGTAATAAATAAAAGTAAAAACTTACAAAAACGAAACGCAATTTTTTTTAGATAAAGCGATTTTAAGAAATTTAATCCATAACTGAGTAAAATCCGTAATAATATTATAAATGCGAAAGTAACTCTGTCTGTCTGTCTCTTCTTCACGCCTAAACCACTAAACCGATTTGAATGAAAAGATATAGTCTGGGACCCGAGAAAAGACATAGGATAGTTTTCATCCCGCAAATCCCCCGGGAACGGGTACTATTATTCCACGCGGACAAAGTCGCGGGCAAAAGCTAGTGGTGAATAAAATATTGTTTGGAAATGGCTGAGCAAAAAAAATATTCAGAGATAAAAAAAAGAGCTTTCAAAGAGTGAACTGGCTTCTAGACTGCAGACCTTGTCATTGTCTGACAAAAACTGAATTGGATAAATATAGAAACAATATATTATGTACACCAAATGGAATCATGACCCACCATAAGCCTATTTTCCTACAGACATTCAAATACAATTGGGTCGACAATCGCGTAAACATGTATTAAAAATGTCACACGTCTAGTCTTATTATTTTGACAGCTTCAAACGATTTGTTGTCGAAATGGGTCATGATTCAATTTTGTTGATAGTACATACAAATAATATACAACGGGTAGCTATAGATATATTATGAAGCCGAAAGATTTATGATCTTTCGCATTTTTTGTTTAGGATCACTAGAATCTGTTGGTTATCGGGATATTAAAGGTCAAAATTAGTTTTTGTTATTTTTTTTACTTAAAGAAGTAATAAACAGTGAATACCCCATGACCCCTGAACTATTACATTCGTTATTAAGCATAACAATTTTACGTTATTTATGAACTAAACAATGATTTGCAACTTTTAATGCTCAATGTTATTTAGTATTTGAAGTTTAGAGTTATGCGAAATTGAACCTTTTATATTTACGAAGACAGTCTAAATCAAAACGAAAATTATTTATATATCCAGTAATATTTATTGCTCAATGTTACTTAGCGAAAGTAATACTATTTTTTTGTTTTTAGTATACATTTTTATCCATGGAATAAAATTGTCATAGGGACAGTTTTAACATTGATAAATAGACAAAAAAACTCAACGGTTTTATTTATAGTAGGTTTAAAAGTTTTATGAAATTCGCACTTAGTGTGTGAAGTTTAGGGTTGTAAACTTGGTTCTTTTACATTTCGTAACAATAACAAAGGTTTTATAACATGAAGGATTTTAATGATAACGATTGAGCAAAATATTAATGGAAATGCGAAATGGAAGTAAAACTGAGAAAATAAACTTTCAGTTATTACCTGAAATGCATTAAAACAACGCAGCGTAATAAGTCGTATTTGCTTATGTAATAAGTTAAAGTACTTAACAGTGTTAATCAACGTTATTGCTTCCTGTACAGAGATAAAGTCAGTCTCTAAGTCACAAGTACACACGCTATGGTCTACTAAATAGGAGATGAAGAAAATAGGCTCAAAATAAAAAAAAAACATCCTTAAAAATATTATTTCTTAGAGAAAACTGTGTGAAAATATGTGTTTAAGTATCGGTCACAATTCAGATACCCTCCAAAATCCGATGCGGCAAAGTATATTATGGAAAATATAATATTTTTATCAATGACTCCTTCCCGCTTCTTTTTGTTGTTGTTATATATAGTTTAGGTAACGCTGGGGCGACAGCCGGCTGTCGGGCTGCTATTGTCTTTCTATTGTATCTCGAGTCACAGGATTAAAAAGCACCAACACCTTTTACGTTTTCAGATCATGCCTCGAGCACAAAACGCGCATGCCGTTGTAAACGCAGGATTTCTATTCAAATTCAAAAACGACACACACATAATAGAAAAAGCTTCTCTTGTCTACGGAAGTATTTCAGCAGAATTCAACCATGCGTCGAAAACTGAAGAAGTTTTAGTTGGGAAAGATCTGTACACTGATGAGACTTTACAATTGGCCTTGAAAACTCTTCATGATGAGATAAATCCTGTGGAAGCACCGCCTGAACCTTCTGCAGCTTACAGAAAGATGTTGGCTATTTGTTTGTATTATAAGGTATGTTTTTAAAACATCTATCTTAAGCCAAATCTGAGTAAACTTTTCCGAATCGAAGAATATTTATTAATACACAAGTTTGACTATCACTTAATCAAGCAGTATCTTGTTGCAAAGTAACTGAATCTTATTAGTGTTCAGATGGACCCAGTTAGACTGGAAACCGATCGCGATCCTAACATAATTGTGAAAAGGCTACCGAGCTGTGATATTGAAAATCTTCTTAAGAGCTTTAAAAATGTTTCCCCGTATATTTTGAATGACTAAAACAAACTGTGGCGTCACTTTGTCACCTCGATTGACTAGGTGTAATCTAATTGTAATTACAGTTAAGTAACAGATTTAACGTAAGTTTTTACGTAGTCTTTGTCTTAAAATATTTTAGGGAACTTGTGTTTTCGAGACATATCTAATGAATTAATAATCCATTGTGTCTTATTAAAAAGTAAACTTTTTTTTCTCATTTTCAGGCAATTCTAAGCCTTTGTCCAGATGACAAAATGAACCCATTGTACAAATCAGGAGGTGAAGCTATCAAACGCCATACATCCAAAGGCATGCAATCATTTGAAACTGATAAGACTATATGGCCGTTAAACCAGCCTATACCGAAGATAGAAGCCTTGGTGCAGTGCAGTGGTGAAGCTTCATTTGCCAATGACCTGCCGAGTCAGGGTGATGAGGTGTTTGCAGCCTACGTTCTTGCTGATGTTGTTCCAGGCAGTGAAATTGAAGATTTTGATACTACTGAAGCGTTTGTAAGTATGAGTAGATGAAGGTTAGAAAATTCTTACAGTTGTTGTAAATTTAAGCAAACGGTTTTTTATTATCACAGAATCACGAAAACAATTTGATACATCAAACAAGCATTTATTTGAAACTAGTTTTTGCCCGCGGCTTCGCTCGCGTAAGAAAGAGACAAAAAGTAGCCTATGTTACTCTCCATCCCCTCAACTATCTCCACTTAAAAAATCACGTCAATTCGTCGCTCCGTTTTGTCGTGTAAGAAAGACAAACATACAGACACACAGACAGACAGACAGACACACTTTCCCATTTATAATATTTTGAATTTGGCTTCCACGTGAACTAAGCACCAGGGTCAAGTTGTCACATTTCGATAAAATACGTAACGAGAATGTAAATTTCAATTTTTTTCAGAAACTGCCCGGTGTCACTGCATTTTACACAGCAAAAGACATCCCAGGAGATAACATATTTACCCCATCTAACATTCCCTTCACAAGTGACCTAGAAGAGATACTATGTTCCAAAGTAGTTAAATTCAATGGACAACCAGCAGCAATAATAGTAGCTGATAGAGAAAAAACAGCAAACAACGCAGCACAGCTTGTAAAGATACGTTACTCTTCAATAAGCAAAAATAAACCTTTACTATCAGTAGAACAGGTTTTAAAATCCCCAGAAAAGAGTAAAAGAGTGAGAGTTGACCCACCAGTAGAACCGACGGAAGTCGGACATGATGTGAAAACTGTGATTTATGGAGAATTAAATTTAGAAGAACAGTATCATTATTATATGGAGCCACAGACGTGTGTGGCTAGACCCACAGAAGATGGAATGGAAGTAATATCAGCTACACAGTGGCTTGATCTAACGAATGTTGCTATCGCGCAGTCTTTGAAAGTTCCCGTTAACAGGTAAGGTTTGTAAACATACTAGCTTTAACCTCGACTTTGCCCGCCTGAATGTCGAAACTTTCAATCCCTATTTTACTCTTTTAGTGCTTGGAATATCCAAAAATCGTTACTTACTCTTCACCAAGAACATTCCCTCTAAGTTTCATGTCTCTAGGACCAGCGGTTTGGGCTGCGCAATGATGTATTTAATATAAGAAGATTACGAGGTGGCTTACCTTGGAGTACTTTTGTGCTTATCAGGCTCAACCCTGTTTTAACATCTGCTTGACAAGATGGAAAGTGAAAATTATGATTTTTATTTCCGTGATTCAAGGCAGTATAATTGTGTCTTTTAAGACTCGTCAAGTTCTCGCCGATTTTCTGTTGTCCCCACAATTGATTATCTAGCTTTTAGAACCTCAGTGGTTGAGAACATTGTGAATAAACGTAAATACAGTTACCCCCTTGTCTGTGGAGCGCGCTCAATGAGCTCGATTTTCAAAATGGCGCATCTGTGGAGCGAGCTCATTGAGCTCGATGCAAATGGCGTCTTTACATGCGCACTATTTTAATCATAATACTTCGTTTAAAATATATATTTTGACTGCTCTAACTTATACAAAGTTTAGAAAAAAAAACAAGGATGACATAAATTCACGCGTCAAGTGTTTTGAACGTCCGTACGTTGCCGCACCGAAGTTTCAAATAACACTTCTCGGAATTGACAAGTGGGTCGTCCTTATCGCGGCGACCTTGTAAAGCTTGTGGAATAAAGAATATGTATGGCATTGTGTGTTCTTGTGTAAATTAAAGTAAATTATGGTATTTTTATGTAAATTAAGTAACAGTTTTATGAAATAAACGTACATTTTATTAGTTATAACGACTTTTGTACAGTCGGAAAAATCGAAATTTTCCCGCTTTTCCCGGTTTCAAATTACAATATTTATAATATAATCTTAATTAAACCAATGTTTTGATGTTAAGGTTGTTTTATAAAGATTTCAATAAGAATAGCTTTCTTATTAGCCGCCATACAAGTTATTATTCCAATTAAATAAAAAAAATTACATCCCGTTTTCTTGGCATTTTTTGGCAAATGGCGTCACAGATCCGCCATTTTGAAAAAAATGGCCGCCACGTCTGAATGGTTCTCATGTTCATTAAAAATAAGATAATAATATGCATAATTGCATATAATATTTTTATAATGTTCACTTTCGTTGATTCCAGTATTAACGTGGTTGTTCGTCGACTTGGTGGTGGATATGGAGGTAAAGTTTCCCGTTCTTCTCAAATAGCATGCTCTGCAGCGTTGGTCACTCATCTTTCGAACAAAACCTGCAGAATGGTTCTACCCCTTCAGACAAATATGAAGGCGATTGGCAAACGCATTCCTACTAAATGTAACTTTGAGGTAAGAAGAAAATATATAGAACACTATCTGTTTCTAATACAAAACCACTTTCATAATGATCTTTTCCAACACACTTGCTCGTAAAGTGGGTCTTATTACCTTGCATTTAGACCCGTTATTGAGTATATTACGCACGCGTGCGTTTCACTTTACGTTATCGCACGCGTGCGGTAATCTTAACACGACCAATTCTAATTTATTCAAGATTGCAAAGTAAAAGTATGTCCAGTAGGCATTCTTAAATTTGTCGCTTTAAACACATTTTTTTTTAAAACGTATCGTTGCTAAGCAACGACTTTTTTTTAACACGACTCTTTGACGCTGCCAAACAGCCTATTACTTACTGCTTACTTAAATATTAAAATAACAAAGGAATTTAAATAAAACAATAATAAATAACTATAACTATAGTACGATTTTTAATTCGAGTCAGAAAAATTACATTGCCAATGTTGCAGGTTAGTCCCAAATAAATAGTGATGTGGTACAATCGAGTTTTTACAATTAAATCTTAGTCAAGAATACTTTTTTTATTCAATAACAAATTGCCTTTAATTATAAAAAAATATTACATGTAATTTAAGGAAATCAAATAGAATACATACACGGTAGGTAATTTAATATTACATAAAACACGGTTGTATTATTTGTTTTTGGTAAGGTCCATATTTCTAAAATTGTTTTATTTAAGACGGTATGTATAAAAAAAACGCTTTGGTACCTAATAAAACAAAGCATGACTAAATGTCTAAGTCTATCGATTGTGGAACATCACTATTGTAGCGGGTCACCCTTTTTGGTATCAGTGACAGTTGCACTTGTCATTTTTCTGACTCGAATTAAAAAACATACTATAAAACAAATTATTAATAATTCACCCAAACCCGATTTTTTTAAACTAAAATACATTTAGTTTTGAATTTGGTCTGTATTGCGAGTTTAGTATATTATCTGTGGTCATGCCCGGGTATTGGCAGAGTGCGAAAAAAAAAGTTACCCGTTGCGCGGCATTCTACATTTTTATTGTTTATCTAATTAATGATATTCTAAATTGATTATATAAGTAGGTATTTAAATATGTCGAGTAAAGAAGAAACTGTATTTTTAACTCCGCCGGAAATAATTATGGAGGCGTAAAACGCGAGTAGTAATTTGTTGCCGCCAAAGTCAAAGGATGCGTACGATAGTTTCATGCAGTGAAAAAGCGCAGTTATTTTCAGAAAATGTGTTTATTTTACTCACAAGTGTGTTGAAACAGTCGTATGATACTCGCGCGCTATTGTCATTACGTACTCGGCTTTCTTGTTGCGCTCGCCTACGGCTCGCGCACAAATATCGCCTCGTATGTAATGACCAACACAGCGCTCTTGTATCATAATATACTATTAAAAAAATCGCATTCCCTATTGAAACTTGACAAAAGTTGAATATAACAACTTACTTACAAGCAACATAATAAGTTTTTTTTTTGTTTTTTCGAATTTAAAGAGCAGCTAAGCTAAACTTTGTTTAATTCTTGTAGGTATACAATTACGTAGACGGGATGCATTTCTCTCTATATATTTACTTTACTTTACAACGTTTGCGACAAATCTCTAGAGTGATTGGAACCAGTAATTATATGTGTTTAACCCCTAAGAATTAAAAGCTTTACTTTTTTAGCCCTCATTACGAAGAGTAAATCGGTTTTTTTGTAGGTATAGTAAACACATTTTGTTTGGGTTTTTGCAGTTAGGAGTAAACGCCGAAGGTGCAATCCAGTATCTCAAAAATACATTCTACCAAGATGGAGGGTGTTCTTACAACGAAGTGATCACGATGTTAACTATCTCACATTTCTACAACTGCTATGACCATAAGAGGTGGTCCATCACCCCTCACTCTGTTATGACTGATAAGCCTTCCAACACCTGGTGTCGGTCGCCATGTAAGTAAAGAGCAATTAAATACGTTACGTAGGACGTATCCTAGCTTATTTATTCTCTATCTCTTTCTTTCCTTCGTTGTGTGCCAGTTGTGTGACGGTGACATGGCCGAATCTCGGCTTCGGACTACTTTGATTAACGGTGTACTTTTTAAATCTTTTGATCAAAAAATATTTTGATCAGAACTCCTGAGAAAGTTAAGTTAACTTTGGCCCAATCAAGTTCTGACTACTTCGATAAGTCAAATAGGGAATTCCAAAGGTTGAAGCCGCAGTTATGCGAAATTATTGAATATAATTCAAAGCAGTTCCTAACAAATCTGTTAATATTTCTCCGAAACTGAATAGTTTATAAAGTAAATAGTTTATAGCGAGACATTTCAGTTATGTATAGAATTGATCTATATTACTTTAATAAATGTTAGATAATTATACATAAATGTTATTAAATGCAAACTGTTAATCTGATACAGTGTAATCATCACTCCTCTTTTTTTTTGACTGACCCAATTGAGAACATGTCATTTAATTTTATTGAAACAGTTTCAACCGAAGGCGTTGCCATGATAGAAAACATAATGGATAGGATTGCCTTCAGTCTGAAACTTGATCCTATTGAAGTCAGACTTATTAACATGAAGACCGAAAACAACCCAATCCCAGAATTGATAAACCAATTAAAAATTGACGCAAGCTATGACAACAGGAAGAAAGACATTGAAGAATTCAATAAAAACAATCGCTGGAGGAAACGTGCCATAAAAATGGTACCATTGACCTTTGATATATTTTATTCTGGAAACTTTAATGCTATTGTGTCAATCTACCATGCTGATGGATCTGTGGTACTGATCCATTCAGGCATTGAGATGGGGCAAGGCATCAATACTAAAGCCGCTCAAGTTTGTGCCTATGCCCTTGGTATACCTGTGGAGAAAATCAGTGTAAAGGCTAGTTCTAGTTTTACTTCTCCAAATGCAATGGTTACTGGAGGAAGCGTAGGCAGTGAATGTGTTGTTTTTGCTACTAAAAAGGCTTGTGATATCATCAACGAAAGACTTAAACCCATTAAAGAAAAGATGGGTACCCCTACGTGGGAAGAATTGATTGTAGGGGCTTATGGTGCTGGAGTGGATCTTCAAGCTTCTTACATATTTACTCTGAGTGATGCAAAACCTTATGATGTATATGCTGTTGGACTGTTGGAGTTAGAAGTAGATGTTTTGACAGGAAATCATGACATTATAAGAGTCGATATTTTAGAAGACACTGGAAGGAGTTTGAGTCCAGAAATTGATATTGCTCAAGTAAGTTTTTGTATTAATAAAACAGTCCGTTGAAGTTTGTATGACTTTTCAGGGAAGGTATTTGTTAACTTCGGTAATAAAAATTTGAATACTAGAAAATTGAATGAATTTTAATCGGATTAACCCTGCTGCGAATAAAAATAAAATATATAAACGCTCACACGCTCCGACACATCAAAAAATGGCGGTCGGGAAAATTTAATTATAGCTGCTAGTGCACCGACCACGAACCTTTTCAGTTTTGCCAAATCTAAAAAAAATATTTTAACGCATATTTTTTTGTGTCCTTATGTGAAAGGCATGTTATTTGATGTGATAATTATTCGAATGAAGAACTAGCGTTTTCCTAGCTTACATATCAATAGCCTCTCGTAAGTTGACACTGTTATATTTTTAAACAATATTCCTCAGATCGAAGGTGGCTTCGTCATGGGCTTGGGATACTGGACTGCTGAGAAAATAGTCTACGATGAAGAAACGGGAAAGTTACTTACTGACAGAACCTGGACATACAAGATACCAGGAATCAAGGACATTCCATCTGACATGAGGATTTACTTTCGCCGTAATGGAAATAATGAACTTGGTGTGCTACAATCTAAAGGTAACTACACTACAACTTAAAGTCAAAGTATTTTTGAAAATAGTGTGGGTATTTATTTGTGGGTTATCGGGGTTGCCAACAAGTAAAACATAAATACCGTTAGATCATTTTACAGACTATAGTAACTATAGTCTCTTCAAAATTTTTCTCAGGTAACTTCTCTCTTACACTTAGTTTCTAAATAAAAATTAAAGCATTTAAGGAAAAGGCAAATAGTAAAAGCAATATAAAAAAGTAGGCTGCTATAACTGGTAGTTTCTAAAAAGTAGACGAAGAAAACCACACACCGGTTTTTTAAATAATTTATTATCTGAAAGCCAATTGTAGATGTATTTTAACAGCGACCGGTGAGCCATCTTTCTGCCTAGCAACAGCGTTCCTCCATGCGGTGCACGAGGCAGTTCGCTTCGCACGTCTGGATGCCGGCCATGAGGATATGTGGTTCGATTTAGGTACATATACATATTATATACACAATAACTAGCTGCCATTAGGATGACATGATGAATGGCCTACTGGGACTTTCATATACTAAAGACGTAAAATATCAGAAATTCATGAAAACCGTCCCTTTAACAAAATAACTATGCGAGTTAGCCGAATTTGCAACATCATCTCCCTAAACTTTTCTCAACTATGTTGGAGTCGATTCCCGGCCTTACTGGATTCAGCTAGATATCAGTGTTTTGTGAAAAGCTGTCAAACCTTCACAACCCAGTTACTGGACGACACGATACCCCGTGGTTAGACTGGTCAGACTTTCTGGCATCCGAAGACCCGTAATGACTGTCTGAAAATTCTACGAATGACAATCGGGACTTACACGTTTTCCGAGACACGTAGTGTTTTGTGTGACATTAATCCTTTTTTTTTGTTTCAGCCACACCATGCACTGTGGAAAATATCTTCATGGCTACAGAACACAAGTTGGAACATTTCAAGTTAAAATAAGAATTCTTTGCTGAATTATCATTGTTAATAATAAATTGCGGTGTACTGTGTTAAAATTATTTTATTTCTACTATCTGCTGCCAGATTCGTTTAAGTTTCAACAACTTACTTTTTTTATTTATTTATTTTACATAAAAACAAAAGAGGGTAATTCCTCGTTATTACTTTTTATGTTATAAAAGTTATGTAGAGCTTACTTTTTACGACTTAGTAAATGAGTACTGGCATTTTTACATGCTTCTGATCAAAAATCTACGTACCGACATGATATGAAATTCTCAAAGAATCGTCGTTTTACTCGCTAGTGGGCACTAGGGAGTGATACGACGATTTTTTATGTATAGTTACGAAATCACAACCACACGCATAATATAGACGGATTTTAACGGTTTTAACCATTGGGACTGGAATTTTATAAACGTTTAAATTAAAAATAGTTTTTAGATCGATTCAATTATTTTTTGTTTGTGGTCTCTACTAATAGTTATGTAAAAAATGTCGTCATAGTTCGAAGTCGATGATTTCTGTCTGACATAATTTACTTTGCAATTCGATCCAGTAATACAATTAAGGAATGCAACAAGGTAAAAAATGCGGAATGCGGATGTAACGAGGGATAAACGTCATTATCCAAGTTGCTACAAGTTGGTGATAGTATTATGAATTCACGGTAGTTTGACTTCTAATATTTAGCAAACTTATTTGTCCATACTAATATTATAAATGGGAAAGTGTGTCTGTCTGTCTGTATGTTTGTCTTTCTTTCACGGCAAAACAGTGCGACGAATTGACGTGATTTTTTAAGTGGAGATAGTTGAAGGGATGGAGAGTAACATAGGCTACGATTTGTCTCTTCTTAACGCGAGCGAAGCCGCGGGCAAAAGCTAGTTTGGAAATAAACGGAAGTTCACTAGTTTCTTTACCATTTAACTCTCCGTTCAAAATTTGTTGATGTTAGTCGCATCTTTCGTGGTTTCTTTTTTCACATTTTGAACATTGCACTTAAAAGATAACTCTGTTCGTTTTTCTTTTATTTACTATCTCCTTTTGCATTTTGTACAATAACCGTAGATAGTTGTGAATAAATGTGAATAAATAATTAAATATCATGCTTTTAAAATATTCAAACGTATTATCTAGGAGTAATTTTGTACTTTATAATATCTTTATCTTTTTGGGTGATAAGAGACGTTGCTCGATAACGTAAAGACGTTTGTGTTTGTCAGAATTATTTCATCGACCGTAATACATTTCTGGTTTTATTTCAATCCCACGTCTAAAATGGCGTGTCGAACTCAAAAAAATCTTTATCGTCATTATATATTTGTATAAATTTGCTAATGGCCATCAGAATAACTAGTATAAGATTAGTTACAAGAATCAGATTTAGTAATAATATCAAAACTACACATTATTTCTTTTCTGATTTTGCTAAGTACTATACAGGGTGTCCCACGGCTATGCCACATGTAGGGAAAGTACCTTAAATATTGTAGATAGAACATTTTACTGAAAGAAGACATTATTTGAATTTTAAAAACAATGTAAACTAGATATTTAAATAATTTAATTGTTGGGCCGGGAATCGAACTTGTTCCACAAGAAAAAATATTTACTTTTTTCATACCGATCGAAAGGTTTTTTTTTGTTTTTGACACTATGTTAATTACCAAAAAATAATCCCTGTGATGAAGCCTTTCGATCGATATGATAAAGCTACAGGCTGATTAATTTTCTCGAGTAACAGGTTCGATTCCCGGTCCAACTATGTATTTATTCAAATATCTATGAGTACAGTTTAAAATTTAAATAATGCCTTCTTTCAGTAAAATGTTCTATCTACAATATTTAAGGTACTTTCCCTCCATGTGGCATAGCCGTGGGGCAACCTGTATATTAAGTAATTTGTTCCGCCATCTATTGTCAAGTAGGCAATTGTTTTTTTGTTTATCTAACAATTTACCTGTAATGAAATAGGCGTACGTACTTTTAGGTATGTTAAGTATCGCTTCATCACCTTATACGCCAGCTGGAATTTTAGCGCGGTTATGCGAGGAGGTATCCGTTCTAACACGACCAATATAATCACGGTAATTAAGATGTACAAAATCATCTGAAGTTAAATTGAATGCGTTTATGTTCGCGATAAGAAGCACAACACGAACTATTGCCCTAACTAAACACTTATAAATTAAATGAACTACAACGCTAAAATAATCTATAACTAAAGATCTAACTAACTCTACAATAGTTTTTTAACAAACGGGTAAATTTCATCGAAGATTATTCGGGAACATCGATGTTTACATAATGTTTTGTTTGTATTTCATGACCAATAACGGAATACAAACAAAAAGCCGATGATTTATTTAGGTCTTCCAAAATATGATATTGAAGTTTGAACTTTAATAACTAGCTCAAAGATTGAATAATAGCTTTGCAACTCTTGCCAGAATGTTATGTAACTGTTGTATAACGTAACAATACGTAAGATTTATGGCAAAATTGTGTAACTTTTAAATATTAATGTGCAGCTTTGGTATCGATGTCCCTGTACCTAGCGATTGACCATACCCTGCGGATTAACGAATACATTAAATAATTAGTTCTATATTTGTTCTATCGAAATATGCATAAAACGTAATTTGTTCCGTTTTAGTTTTTACTAAAAATGACTTCTTCTATAACAGTTAGCCATTAGATGTACTTTTAAATTACGCATTAAAAAAAAAACAAAATCTATATAGGCGATTAGTTCTACGTTAACCCTAATTACTTATCTACTTTTTACTTATAAATATCATTACTTTAAGTTAAAAAAAGACAATACAAAGAAAAAAACCTAGCGATGTATTGTAAAATAAATGTCATTGCATTTTTTGCAAATGGCGTCACAGATCGCCATTTTGAAAAAAGATGGCCGCCACATTTGTGTGGATAATAATAATTTATTTACTTTTTTGTATTGTCTTTTTTAACTAAAACTAATGAATTTTATAAGTAAAAAGTAGATAAGTAATTAGAGTTAATGTAGGACTAATCGCCTATCTAGATTTTGTTTTTTTTTACTGTGTAATTTAAAAGTACATCGCTGCTATAGAAGAAGTCATTTTTTGTAAAAACTAAAACGGAACAAATTACGTGTTAAGCATATTTCGATAGAACAAATATAGAACTAATTATTTAATGTATTCGTTAATCCGCGGGGTATGGTCAATCGCTAGGTACAGGGACATTTGGTATCGTCCTGTAACTAGGCAATTAACGTATTTATTTTAGAAATGTATTTTTATTGATGTGAAACATCTATAGCCGCACGTAAATCAAATTTTTGGCGTGGCGACGCATGCCGTGGCGCTATATGATGGTGTATATACAGTCACAGTCTTGTATACTGTGTGGCGATGATGTAATGTCGATGTTTCACATCTGCCAGGCGTCCCGTGACGGCTCACTTTTTTTTATTTTTTCTTCCTCCAAGCAGCTCTCGTAACATGCACCAAGCTCATCTCGCCACCTTTTCCTGGTCCGGCCTCAGAGATGGTTCGAGGGAGCAAAGTAAATGGGAGTCTGAGAGGAGTTGGAGGGTAGTCTTTGCCTAACAGTGGTTATAGCTTAAATAAGTAAAAAAATATTTGAAGTACACTATTACAAGTCTGAAAGTTAGATCTTACAGTAACTAATTTGTCGAGGAAGCTTATGCAACATCACGCTACGACACTTGGCAGCGGATCAGTAACCAGAGATAGGGGTGAAACGAAAGGGAACGGCTAATAATAACATAATTTAGTTGTTTGTAAACGAAACACTATGCCCTTGAAGTCCAAATGATAATCTTTAAATTCAAATCACCTTGTTGACCAAGCAACTGGTTGACTCTTCACTTCACCAGAAGGTTGGTTTCATTGGCCAGGTTGAGAATGAGAACAAAAATGGTGAAGGTTAATCAGATACGTGACAGACCAACTCGAAATGGCATTACGTGTTTCGGCCGCTATGATTTGCCTAGTCCGGTCGAAACAGAAAACATTTAACTTTATTTAGTACTGTGAGGTTGAACAGGTTTGTTAATTCTGAATGAACAAAATTAGCTTAAAAAAGTAGCGGCCTTCGCCATCACAAATACTATCGATAGGTACCAAATAAAATTCTTGTTTCGAAGGGACCAGGGGAATATCAGTGGCCTACATACATCCATACTCATATTATAAATGGGAAAGTGTGTCTGTCTGTCTGTCTGTCTGTTTGTCTTTCTTTCACGGCAAAACGGAGCGACGGATTTTTTAAGTGGAGATAGTTGAAGGGATGGAGAGTAACATAGGCTACTTTTTGTCTCTTTCTAACGCGAGCGAAGCCGCGGGCAGAAGCTAGTACATACATACATACTACATACATACATACTGAGCCATCGAAATGACAGTAACATAATAAAGAACTGCCTCTAAAAATTCTGAGAAGATCAGCACTCTAGCTAGCTCCATAACCTTGGTACGAAGAACTGTCACTGGCAGACTATAGACATATTCCGTTAGCCTATAAATCAAATTCGATGTCACGCTCCAGTCAACATTAGAATAAAATATAGAAAAAAAATGTCTGAATTGTAGACAAAAATATCTAAATGGAATAAAAAAGGTCGCTGTTGTGTTCACGACTTGAGTGAGTCGTGACCTACACTTGTATGTAATACGTCAATACAAATCGTCGAGACATATGGTGTGTAGTTTTAATAAATACGATACGTAACCGACACGATATAATTTTGTTTTAGTCTACAACTTTGCATTGTGTTGTGTCCACGGTTGTGCCATTAAGTTGGACATTTGACGAAGAAGAATGCGATTGTTAACTAAAGTATGACAATATATGATAGCCTAATTAATAAGGTAAGTAAAGTATAGGTTTTTAACATTCGTTACAATAATGACAATTATTTTTTAGAGATTTTACAGAGCGGTAATGGTTCTGTTTTTATAATTTCCGCCTAAGGCAATGATGCAGTGGGCGAAAAATATGAATACAGATCCTTTGTCGCTCTTTTATGTTATGTGGTGGACTGTATATTAGTCACCGTCTAGGAACAAAATATCGGGCCCTGAATTCCTCGTTTTTTTTTAAATGTGTTCGAAAATCCGTTTATTAATTTGACAATCTTCTTCGGGACAAATCTAGATTGCCTCGCTGTTCCGGGAGATATTATGAAAAGCAGACACAAAAGTAAGTATAAATATCATTATAAGTACATACGAAAGACATCGATGAGGTAACCTGGCTGAAGACTTTATTCAACAAGTGTAAATTAAAACAAGTTAGTTGTTACTAACTTTGCGTTTTTTTTAATTTACCGCAACTACAGACAAAGGAGCTAACAAAAGAGTTTTAGCTTTAAAACGGCTGAACAGATTTTATTGAAACATGTCTACTCTAAAAACATTAAAAAAAAACCACATGCATATCGGTTTACCCATTTTAGAGCTGCGACAGACAGACACCTTATCCATAGCGGTCAAACTAATGTCACCCCTCTTTTTGCGTCTGGAGTTAAAAAATCAATTACCTAGGAAATACAAAAAAGAATCAAAATCGGAACTAGACAAAACTCTCCTTTATTTTACCCAAGTTTTTTGTTACTGCTCCGGTCCTGTAGGTAGCGGGGTAATGTTATAAAGCTCATACATGAAGGTTATGTATGAGCTTCTTTCTCGACAAGATAGATGAAAACAATATTTTGAAGTATATCGCATATTTAATTAAGGCAAAGTAGACAAGCTTCATTTGACCTTTGTCTAATATCCTTAAAATATAATATTAGAGAAGATCAATAAAATAAATAAATCAAGTACCGTGAAATCGTAACACTAATCGTGGTCGTATCGTCAGGTATAAATGTAGGCATTTTCTTAAACATAGACGTACTACCTATGATTACGTGATAATGTTTCTATCAAAAACATGTATTGTGTTTACTTGTGGAAGACATGCTAAGATAGTGATGCAATATATAAAAATATGTATAGGCAAATTACAAAAAAAAATTGATATAAGAACTTTTCAATAACCAATTAGCAAAAACAAAAAGACTGTTGTGATCATGTATAAAAAAAAATATTTTTACAGAATTAATTATTGATTTAACTGTGCTATTGAGCTCAAACATTACTGACAAATGCTTGCCCTAATTGCTTTAGGGGCAGATTTACTAAAATCGGCGTGCGTCTCTCATCAAAAGAACAATGTTGAGGTATTATCGGGCTAAAAAATGTTGTCCTAGAAATTCACTATCGGATGTTCCAGGGTCATAATCAAAACATGCGAAAAAAGTGTTATCACTGAATATTTCCGTATTTATGACACTTTGTAAATATATTTTTTTATTGAGGCTTGGATTCAGTGCTAAACTATATTCGCAATGAACAATTTTCCTTTTATTTTTATTAAATACGTATTTTTTTGGGTACACAGTATGGGAAAGTATCCTTCTGTGGACTTGTTACTTCTAAGAGTAGGGAACTTTGCATGGATATTAAAAATAGAATATTCTTCCAGGCATCGTCAGGCATTCGATTTATTTATAACTAATATAATGGGCTTTTATGTTCTGAAGATTAAAAAAAATAATCTCATCTATTTTTAATAAAAATCTGATTAAACAGTTGGTTACAGAAAATGTATCCATTCTGAGGACCCAAAATACCCACCTCTAATAATCGATTTCACAAATTATATTTAGTTATTTTTATTTTTAAACTTGCAATTCTATTGCAGCTGTCACTTGTCAACATGCCAGCGTAAAATTATCGGTAAATTTGTTTGACCGAACCCAAAAATTGTATTCATCAAGTTTTTCGTAAAAGATCGTGTGTCTTTCCTTACTATCAAATATTTCGGTAGTTGTGCACTAAATTGTTACGAGAAACTTTGTATAATTGAGTGAAATGAACTTTTTTACAAATTTTACGTTGTTGTTAATCTAACCTAACAAAATATCACTTTTTGATCGATTTTGAATATGACATTCTCTTCTGTGGAATTCTTTTCTGTGTTTCTGTGTCCACAGAAGGGGAGTCTATCGACAAAATTGAGAGATTATAATGAATATTCTTATTTATTATACTTGTGTTGATTGTTAATTATGACCACTCTCTTATCTATTGCTGATTTTTCTCACGTTAGACGGTTTTGGCTTATTTTATGAATGAAAAAACCAAACTCAATTTTGTTGGGAGAAGGCTATGTGGATTGATTTTACATTTACATATCTACTGTACCAAATACTTTACTTTTAGATTGTTTGTTAGTTTATGGCAATACACAAGCAATTGTAGGTATTTACACTGATGAATTTTATTTTTTTGGGGCAGGTAAAGGCATTTAGTTTATTTAATTGAAAAAAAAACTAAGTTTTATTTAATTGCTAAATATTAAAGAAATATTGAATGATGAGACTATAACATGGCATTTTAGAGAAGCAGGCTATGGTAAAGGACCACACCATGGTGTGGGAGGTTATACAAGGCATACCTGTTATCAGTCACTTGCGACAGAAACTTCAATTAGAAGATGTCTATTCAGAAGATGGTAATTTTATTGTACTACTTCACAGAACTAAGAGGATGATTCATAATAGCATTTTCAACGACAGTGATATCGATAAAAATATTTTCAATGGACGTGTGAGTTATAAAAGCATAGTAATTTGTGAATAATGGTTATGTAGTTCCTTTCTGTTGACTATTAAAATACTTTCTGTGGAATCACGGAAATATTTTTTTAATTGTTTTTATGAATATCTGATTTAAAATGTTGCTGGTTATTTTGTTGTGCCACATACATTTAAACATTATAAGTTTTTTCTTTATCATTACGATAAACATTATTGACGCAATAGTTGATTTCTTTCATTTCTGTGGTCATTTCGGTATTTTCTGTGGACTACAAAAAAGTGAATAGGGGCAATATTTACAAAAATAATTAAATTCGATCTTGTTTGAACCTTGGATTATGTTTATTTGAATATTTTACAATTATAGCTTGTTTTCGGATGTAATTGCGTGAGTTTTATTTTTATCAAAAAACAAACGTTGACAAAGTACGAAAAAGTTTCTCCGAATGGATGAATTCGCAATAAAACATAGAATGTTGAAACTGATGGCCATCGACACACCTGCTGCCTCTCACGTCTAAAAGTATAGGTTTATGCGCTAACCATAGTTCATAGGTCAGCTGCGTCACTTTCTGTGAAAAGAAACAATGGCGGTTAATTTCTCACAATATCAAAGACAACGTGAAGAAATCTATAACGGCTCTTTCAACTAACCTTTCGACGACCAAGCGACAACCGGCTGTCGGACTGTTATTTATTTTTATTGTGTCTCGAATCACGTGTATTGGATAGCTTAATGCGACTGCGTACTGCAATTCGCCACGGCTAAGTACGACATGTAATAAACAATGTGTAAATTGAAAGAGCAGTAAATTGAGTTAAAAATATTACATTTTCTTTTGTTTAAAACTGTTACGAGTACTGTTATGTTGCGAATTCACTAGCCATATTTTGACAACATATGCGTCTTCCATGCAACGCAATATGCAACTTAGTCTAATAGTTCTAGGGTATAGTTTCAACTACCCAAGCAACGCAAATATTATGCCAAATACGCTAACTGAAGTCGTATCAAACAGTTCACTTATGAAAAGAAAATCTAAATTGTATAGACTACGGGAACAAAGTCACGGGTGGAAGCAGAGCTGTGAATAATAAACCTGTTTTGCATAATTCAATTTATGGTTTCATTACGTATATAAATTGTCTGATGCCGGGAACGACACCAAAATCTTTCGTCAATTTTTTTATAATAAAATGATGCTTGAAGCTCCAGAACATTTTCTTAATTAATACATGTTGAATCATAATATACTAGCTTCTGCCCGCGGCTTCGCTCGCGTTAGAAAGAGACAAAAAGTAGCCTATGTTACTCTCCATTCCTTCAACTATATCCACTTAAAAAATCACGTCAATTCGTCGCTCCGTTTTGCCGTCAAAGAAAGACAAACAAACAGACAGACAGACACACTTTCCCATTTATAATATTAGTATGGATTTTACCAGCTGTTTTATAAGACTTTTTAATGGGTGGGAAATCATCAAATGACTTTTCCCGCCCTTGGTGGGGCGGGCGGGAGTGTCAGACTTTTACTGAACCAGCCATGTTCCTTGGGTTGCCCTTTATGTTCCGGGGCCACGGTAACTATTAGAACTGTTCCGCAACCCTGGTAGGCATTGGCCTCAGGCTTCACCCTCTGATTTTCACAGGCTCTTTCATACCTGTTTTAAGTTGAAGTTTCAAAAATTCCTTGTCGTGTGTGGACGTTGTGTCTCTACTTTTACAAGGAAAACTAGTTTTATAAGAACTTTTTAAATAAAAAACGGAGTGATTTACAAAGGTTTGAATGTTTGTGTAAATTGGCTGAAAAAATAACCATATTTCTTGAGATGTCATACAACAATTTAACGCCATTATTCTTCTTGAATATGTAGGGGGTCACGGAATGTTTATAATAGTTACCGTGACCCCAGAACATAAAGGGCAACCGAAGGAACATGAGTGGGTTTTAGTCAGTAAAAGTCTGACATGCCCCCTCCCGCGGCACTCAGAATGGGAGAAGTCATTTGATGATTTCCCACTCCCCAAAAAAAAAATATATGTATCAAAAATATTGTGCTGACAGCAGCGCTGTAATTATAACGCCATAATTTTAAGCCGTGGCGTGGGTTTAAGTTTTACGTGCAATATACAGACAGCCAGCACGTCAAGCTTTGTTGAGTATCAAGCTCCAGGTTAGCTGCTGGTGGTCTTGAATAAAACTGCTTGTTCGATATAAAGACGACTGTATTCTACTTAGGTATGTGTTACAAATTTTGAGATAACCGATACAATGTGTGTACGCGCGAGGTGTCGGCGAGTGAGTGCCCGGAGAGGGGATGGCCGCGGCTGCGATGTGTGTGGCCCGATGTGACGTCAGGAACATACTCCCCCCGTTGAAGAAACTTCAATTATGCTGCTGAAGACACAGGAAGCGGGCATATGTTGTTGTATGCCCGTGTGATGATGCCTTTCTTAGTGAGGATGTCGGCGACCCGACAATGCCCGTCAGAGCCAGTCCTCACTGCAACCACTCTGCCCAGCAACCACAGGAGAGGCGGAAGGGTGGTGTTTCTGACCAAGACCATGGTGCCAGTTTTAAGGTCCTGTCCAGCTGTCTTCCATTTGGTCTTCTGCTGTAGAAGAGACACGTATTCGTTAGAGAAGCGCTGCCAAAAATGTTGTCTCAATTTTTCGATACGGTCGAAGCGCTGTAGCCGCTGGATGTTGACGTCGGTCATTTGGGGCCGAGGGACTGATGTGAGTGACCGTCCGATGAGGAAGTGTGAAGGAGAAAGATAAGAAAGATCTGAGGGATCAGTGGATAAAGGTGTTAAAGGTCTGGAATTTAAAATAGCCTCTATCTGAATCAGACATGTTGAGAGCTCTTCATATGTTAAATGAGTTAGGCTCATAACCCTACGCAATAGGTGTTTAGTGGACTTTACTGCACTTTCCCAAATCCCACCAAAATGTGGGCTGTAGGCAGGTATAAATTTAAATTCAATGTCTTTGTTTGCAAGATCTGACTCTATGTTACTGGATGAAACCTTTAAGAAGCGTGAAAGCTCATTGAAAGCTCCCACAAACGTAGTGCCATTGTCGGAGTACACGCGTTGAGGCTTGCCCCGGCGACTAATAAATCGGCTGAAGGCCGCAAGAAAAGCTTCCTTGGTGAGGTCGGAGACTAGCTCCAGATGAACGGCTCTGACTGCAAAGCACACAAAAACGCAAATATAAGATTTTATTAATTTACATCCTCTACCCCTACGGTCGGCTATCAGCACTGGCCCGGCATAATCAAGCCCTGTGTTCAAGAAAGGGTACTCTAGGTTGGTCCTATCGCTTGGTAGGTTGCCCATGATGACCTGAACAGGCTGAGCCTTGAAGCGAGTGCAGCGGATGCAGTTACGCACTACCTGCTTAGCTAGGTTTCTGCCCGCTAGAGGCCAGTAGGTAAGTCTTATGTGTGTTAAAAGTAATTGTGGCCCTGCGTGGAAGAGTGTTTTGTGTTCTCTTTCGAAGATGATTTTTGTTATGTGATGTTTGCTACATAAAAGAATAGGATGTTTAACATTGTAACTATAATTTGAATTGTTGAGACGTCCACCTACGCGTATGAGGTTGTCTGAGTCAATAAAAGGAGAAAGACTTATTAATCGATTTTTTTTATGTAAGGCCTGATTAGTTTTAAGACACGAATATTCCTCAGGAAACATTTCCTGTTGAGAAATTTGTAATATGATATTCTGTGAAGATTGTAATTCTGAAACTGTTAAGTAAGATGATTTTTTATTATTCGGTTTTTGACAATTATTGACAAATCTTTGTATGTAGGCAACGATTCTTATGAGTGATGTAAAAGATGATTTTTTATTAATTAAATTTGAAAGTATGTTGTTGTAATTTTGTTTATGTGTGTCAGTAGTTGTATGTAAAGATGTTTCTGGTAAAGAATGAATTTGTGTATTAGGTGATTTAGGAAATTGTATTTCTTTGTAATTAAGAAAATCAGGACCCGACCACCAAAGAGTGGACGAGCTGATGCAATCAGCCTTCACCCCCCGAGATGTGAGATCAGCGGGGTTGCTCTTCGAAGGCACATAGCTCCACGTCTGTCCGGTCGTAGCTTCCTGAATTTCACTTACTCTATTACGGACGAATTGATCGAGTTGACTTGGCAGTGTAGACAGCCATCCAAGCACGATCGTCGAGTCACACCAAAAGAAACAGTGATTGAACTGTAGAGTAAGTGATTTACGTACCTTCAGGAAAAGTCTTGTACCCAGTAAAGCACCACACAACTCCAGCCTAGGTATGGTCGTGGGCTTTATAGGGGCGACCCTATTTTTGGAAGCTAAAAGGCGAACGCAAACTGTTCCGTCGACTGCTACCGTTCTGACGTAAATACACGCACCGTAAGCGCGTTCAGAAGCGTCTGTGAAAGTGTGTAGCTCCACCAGACAAGTGTTACTGCAAGATACCCAACGAGGAATGTGAACTGAGTTAAGAGATGGAAGTGACTGTGTGAACTCAAGGAATTGTGATTTTATTTCTGTTGGTACTTCATCATCCCAGTTACATTTAAGTATCCACAGCTGCTGCAACATGAGTTTAGCCTGAACTATGCATGGCCCGACGAGGCCGATTGGATCAAATACCTGACTTATTAAAGATAATATGTTCCGCTTTGTAATTTTGGAAATGGGTTTTAAATCTATAGAAAAGAATAATGTATCTGTGTTACAATCCCAGTATAGTCCAAGTGTTTTATTGGGTGTATCATTTAGATTTAATTTTTTATCTTGATGTTCTGGTTTTATATTAGTAACAGCCTCTAATATCTTTGGACTATTTGATTGCCACTTTCTAAGGTGGAACTTGGCGGACTCGAGAGTGTTTACTACCCCATGACATAAATTTATGACTGACTCAATCGAGTCGCCGCCACTCAAATAGTCATCTACGTAAAAGTCACGTCTGATTGACTGACTTACTTCTGGGTCTGAACATTGATCTGATAGTGAAACTAGGCATTTTGTGGCCAAATATGGGGCTGAAGCTGTACCGTATGTCACTGTATTCAGTGCATACGTCTTTAAAGGGTCTGAGGAGTTGAATCTGAAAACAATTTGTTGTAACGGGCGCTGAGATGGTTCAACTAAAATAGCTCTATACATTTTTTCAATGTCACCTGTTACAACAAATTTGTGTTGCCTGTATCTCAAGAGAATGGAAAGCAGATCCTCCTGTACGGTTGGACCTACCATCTGAATATCATTGAAGGACTTGCCCGAGGTGCTGGAGGCCGAAGCATCGTAAACTACGCGAAGTTTTGTTGTAGAACTTGACTCGCGCACAACACCATGATGAGGCATGAAATAATTAATTTCTGAATGATTGGTTTTTGAATATTCTGTCATGTGATGAAGATCAATATATTCTTGCATAAATTGCATGTATCTGGTTTTGAACGTGGGGTCTCGCTCAAATCTTCGCTCTAGGGAGAGAAAACGACGCTTGGCCATTGCGTAAGAATCACCTAAGCACTCGAGCGAGTCCTTCAATGGTATGGTGACAACGAATTGACCATGCGCATCTCGACGTGTGGTCTCCTGAAATAGTTTCTCACAGGCCTGTTCTTCTGAAGAGAAACCATTGGTAGACGACACTGAATCAAGTTCCCAGAAGCGAGTCAGCTGATCTGACTCCTCGTGTGATAGAAAGTGACAAACAGAAGGTTGTGTACGAAGACGAGACCGACTGACGCGGCCCGAAATAAGCCAACCTAGTTTGGATGATTGTAATCTAGGCTGATTGTTGCCTAAATTAATAGTCTTGGAACCTAAGACGTCCCAGAATACCTCAGCACCGACTAGAATGTCGATAGCAGTAGGCACATTGAATGTTGGGTCTGCTAATTGAATACCTGGCGGGATGGTAACACACCTTTTATCGACATAAGAGCCAGGTACCGATTGTGTGATTTTGGGTAAAACAAAACAGCTTACTTTCGCCTGATAGCTACCATCATAAGACTGCAAACGAAGACTGCAGCTTTCTGAGGTACTGGAAGCTTGACCATTAATACCTGAGACGGTGGAGCTAGTGCTGCGTTTTACCAGGCCGAGCTTCCCACAGAGCTCTTCGGTGATGAAGTTGGAGGTGCTGCCGTTGTCCAACAGTAGTCTGGCAGTATGAAGCTCTCCATTGACGTCAGCCACCTTTGCCAAGGCTGTGGAAAGCAAAATGTGACCATGATTACTATCTGTGTGTAATGTGACGTTTGTAGATAAAACGATGTTTTCCCCGGTCTGTTTTTCTGATTCCCTGTGTAAGAGGGTGTTGTGTCTGGTCTTGCAATATTTGCAATGCGAAAGACTGCAACGCTTTTCGGTATGACCAGGTCGAAGGCAGTTCATGCAAACATTGCTTTCTGATGCTTTTTTAATGCGTGCTTCTATGTCAAGATTTCTAAAAGACTGACAACTGAATAAAAAGTGTTTCTCAGAACACATAGGGCACTTAACATTATCTGAATTGTTGTTTTGTTTTGTTTTTGTTGTTGTAAGGAAGTTCTTAGTCTTATTGTGTTCGTTAGTGTTTTTTGTTGATGTTGTGTTTTTGTTGTAGTTTAAGGATTCAAGTAAATCTGCTCTGTTTGTTAAAAACTTTATGTAATGTTTTAAATTTGGAAAGGAACCTAAATTATTTTTATATTCTTCCCATTCCCTTCGCGTGACCTTGTCCAATTTTTCTGACATCATGTATATTATAAGGGTCTCACCTAGACCCCCTTCCTCAGAAGGCTGACCTAAGGTGGACAAGGCACGAAGATTTTTGTTTGTGACATCGATCATGTTTCGCAAAGATTTACAAGATTCGTGTTGAATTGATTCAAAATTAAATAAAGCCTGCACGTGATTATTAATAAGTAGTCTTTCATTGTCGTACCTTTCAGTTAATAACTGCCAAGCTGTAGCATAGTTATCCGCTTTGAAATCTATGCTTTTTATCACTAATGACGCGCTGCTGGTTAAGGCGGCACGCAAGTAATGAAATTTATTAATATCTTGTATACTGTCGTTATTATGAATAAGGGAAAGATACGTATCTCGGAATTCAAGCCAGTGCTGATAGTCCCCGTCGAAGTGAGGCAAGTCTATCTTAGGCAGCCGAACGAAGTCGTGCCTGCAGCCAGAGCCGTGGTGCGGGAGATCATCGACGGAGGTGGCAGACACGAGCGCGGGCGAGGAGGCGCGCGCAGTGGCGCAGATCGCCCCTGCGCGGGCCACCAGCGCGTGGTACTGCGACTCGAACTGCTCCCTCTCTTGGTACATTTCATCCGCATCCTCCGACAACAGCTCCAATTCTGTCTGCAACACGTCGAATTCCTTGTATAAAGTTTCCATTGTACTAAGACGGTTTTTTAATTCCGCTGTTTGAAAATGATCTAAATCATTTCCCGTGCTAGGTAATAATCTTAAAAAGTTGCTAAAATGCGTAAGCTTTGCTTTGTAGCTTCCACGCCTCTTTACTAGTTCCCTTAATTTTGCATCAGACATAATGAAAAGGTGTAGGTAGATCGTATAGGCCAAGCAAAAAAGACAAAGTCAGTAAGTGCAAGCAAAGACAAAGAAACCACTTTTACGTAATACGTATAAGTTATAATATTACGCATAAAAGGTTGGCAAAGCTAACGGTAAAATCAGCTGATATCGCTAATGAGCCCGATGAGTCACCGAAATGAACGTGCAATATCGAAAAAAAATATTGAATACACTAATGACCTTGTTTACGCCTATAACAAAGACTTGCGGTTAGCGAGCGAAGGAATGTTTTTACAACTTATTTGTAGTTATGCAAAATGACGATTTGTTTGATTATGGAAATTTTCACTATGTAAGTAAGCTATATATGAAGAGATCAATATGCGCGATCCGTATAGCACTATTTTAAATTTCCTGGATAGAAAAAGCGAATAGAAAGGAGTGTATGAAAGGGTAATGGAACGGACTCACTCAGTACACTGTCCCTCTGGTAGACTGTCCTTCAAGTGTCCTCTACGGCACAGGCGAGTACGCTGTACGGAGAACGGCCAGTCCAAAGTCCACAGGTGCGTGCGTAGCACAAAAAACGGCGATCTTCTTTAGCTCGAAGGACCATATGTTGAGTATCAAGCTCCAGGTTAGCTGCTGGTGGTCTTGAATAAAACTGCTTGTTCGATATAAAGACGACTGTATTCTACTTAGGTATGTGTTACAAATTTTAAGATAACCGATACAATGTGTGTACGCGCGAGGTGTCGGCGAGTGAGTGCCCGGAGAGGGGATGGCCGCGGCTGCGATGTGTGTGGCCCGATGTGACGTCAGGAACAAGCTTCTATAATCTGGCTTTCTTTGATAGATTTTCACCTTTGTCACTAGAGCAATAAAGTTTAAGTTTGATAGGCAAAATTTGACTGTTTGGGGTAGCGTTATGTGCTTGTCTATACTTAACATAATTGCTGTAATTCTCTGACAAAGTAAATCAATTCTCGAATAATTAGCCGTATGTCAAATATAATTTTATAATCTGTAGGTTTTTATTTTAATTACAGACCAATTACTACATAGATAATTGAAATGGTCTCATAAAGAAAACTTTGGTTATGAGTAAATTACTTACTTTTTGTTCTATAATTAACTTTAATTGTTTGCTTGGGTATTTTTAGTGGCCAAGTCATTACCTTTTTATTTTGTTCTTTAATTGTAATCAGCGGTGTTTCCTTTCTTTGATAATGTAACGAAAGTTATAGTTATTACTAAGAAATAATGTGTTTTAATTCGACGGAAAGGTGAATACCGGCCTTTGTTATCTTACATCTGGGCAAAACCCTCCTTTCATCCACAAATCAGTGGAGGTTTCTGGAAAAAAATCAATCATGGATCACAATATTTGCTTAGAGCGGATTTGAAATTTCCGACCAACATCCATACTAATATTATAAATGCGAAAGTAACTCTATCTGTCTGTCTGTCTCTCTTCACGCCTAAACCACTGACCCGATTTGAAAGAAATTTGGTACAGATATAGCCTGGGACCCGAGAAAGGACAAGGATTATTTTCATCCCAAAAATCCCCCGGGAACGAGAGCTTGCCGGGAAAGTCGCGGGCAAAAGCTAGTTTATTATAATGCACTGATGTCAAACACAGTATTTTAAATACCAATAGCATAGTTTAGACTCTCAGTTACCTAGTCCGAAAGCTTGTTTGAAAGTTAGGTTTTAAACCTAAATAAAGCTAGTTTGTATAAAACTAGCGAAAAAACTGTATGGACATTTTTTAAGTTGAGATACGAGTATCTCTTCCTAAAATAAGTCCGCTTAAAAGTTATGGTAAAACAGTAACTTACATACACGACACATCCTTCTTTGTCGATGGACGGTTAAAATGTAAGTTTTGGGTAAATCTTATCTAAAGTTTTATATTTTTATTTGCTAGCCCTTGCTTTCCCGTAGCTGGGCCTCATGCTTCAGAGCCTAAATCCATTTCTTCCACCTTTCACGACTTTGCGCCTCATCTTGCAAGTTTTGTTCTTGAATCTTCAATGAAGCTCACCAAGTCGTCCCACCATGCACCATCTCGTGTCGCGTCTTCGTCTCGTCATTTCTGGTCTCTATGGCCCATAAAAGCAACTTACGGGGTCCCTTACCTTTTAATCTACCTACGTAACCCAAAAAACCAGAGTCAAAGTCTCCGTCACACTATTAAACACATATTATAGTAGTCACCAACAATATCGCAATACGCCTAACCATTATAAAAATTACAGTGTACACCACTAAACAATTCTTTTTATTATACACTTCATTCAAGTAAATTAAAATCTAACTGTTCATTAGTCGACAGGTTGCCAATTGTATCATTATTTACGCTAGCAACATTAAATTTAATAACAATAAGTAGGTACTCTTTGTTGCCAGTATGGTTGGGGACGATTAAGAGGTTGTACATCGAATGGTGGAGCCGCTATTCGGCAAAAAACTGGAAGAGGGCATGGCTAAAATTGTGTTCAAAATAAATGGGAAACAGTATGAAGGTAGGCTAAAGCTTTTACTTATAATTAATGAAAAACTTAAAGAGACAACCTTTTTAAAGAATCCTTATATTTTGGCCGATAATGATAATAAATGTCAGAATAAATGAAAACTTATGGAAAAAGCTGATTTTATTTCGCAATTTCCAATCCTGGAATCGGAAAAGCTCCAGTAAAAATGATAATTACTAAGTACATTCTTTTTAGTTTTGACCATAGTTTTGACAGACCTTACCCAGTACCCTTTATACAATTACAATTATTTTTTATTTGTACAAAAGCACAAAGCACATTGAATACACGTTTTAGGCCTTATAAAAATATAAGCTCTGTAAATGAGGATAGGGAATCCAAAATTATTTATCTTGGACTAGTTTTCCTTAACCATTATTACAATTTTATTACCAACGTATTATTCATCGGGGGGCACGGTCGTGCCCCCGGCCAAGACAACCAAGCGAAGCGCGGGGGCACTACCTACCTTTTCTCGAAGTGTTTCGTCGTTTTTTCGAACCCTCATAGAGTTGGTATCCGATTTACCAGATAGTTCATATTCACAAGAAATAATGTCAATAACAGACTCAATAAACATACAAAGTCTCAATTGATTAGCTTTTATACTTTAGATTTTATTGATATCTAAAATACACCGATTTCGTCACTGATTCACTGACACACTGACACACTGATGATCATCAAAATGTTTGGCTACTTCCTGTAGTGCTAGAATGCTAAAATTTGGTATGTAGCCTAAGTTTAGTATACAACCAACAGAAAAATTCATAAACTTATAACTTTCGCCCTCCATCCCCTAAAATGGGGGTGTGGAAGTTTGTTTGAATAAATCAAGTAAAAATGCAAAGAGAAAGATTGGGCTATTGGGCTATGGGCTGTGAAAGCCGACACTGCTGATGTGGCTACTTCCTGTAGTGCTAGAAAGCTGACATTTGGTATAAGAAGTTTGGTAAGTTTGGTATCAACCACCTAAGAAAATTATAAACTTGTGTCGTTGACGGTCGTGTTGCGATTGCAATATTTTTCGTATTCGTATAATTTTGCGGCTTATTTCAGTGCGCATAATTTTATGTATTGGTAATTGGTTAAATACATACATACCTAAATTGTTACGGTGTTGAACGGAATCGTAGCGCGATCCTCGATGACAAAAAGTTTAATTCTTACTTCCCGATGGGATCGAAATAGATCACGCTATGGTTTCGTTACATCGGAAAGTATAAGTACTATTTGATTTTTTATGTATCTGAGAATAATATTGTTTGCACGAAAACTCGTTTATATTGTGGAGTCTTATACTACAGTTATTCGGGAGCGCAATACAGCCTTTAATAATTTCTCCTAAATCGAAAGGTCACCGTTGTACGATCAAGTATTTTAATAATAAAAAGGGTGGGACTTTCAGGTCAATTTAGTCAAAAAAATCTGATAACGAAAAGCACTGGAGGCTGTTTCGGTACTTACTTCAAAAACTTAATTTTCGCATCACCTCCACGACGGTAGCGAAACGGCGAAGCTATACATTTTTACTGATATGTAGAGTTTGTGAAGTTTGTGTCTGTAGAGTTAGGCCGTGTAGATTCAGAAGCTTGGTTTTACATGAGATCTGATATATTTTTCACAGGGTATACCTTATGTGGTTGTCTTGGCTACATTTTATATGAAATGTTTTTGGTGGGATTCACATTTCTTATAATTTATTATTAAATGAAGAGATGTGATAAAATAAAAAAAAATATATATAATAATATCATATTTTTCATTTTTCGGTGCTGAAACCAGGAACGACGAATATTTTTATGTTTTTTTTTTGTAATTCTCAACGAAGTTTCGTGTAGGGAAGCATTAATCACCACTCATGGTCAAGAATTGGTTTGGTGATTAGTTTCAGCCTCATATCAATATTAGTATTGTGAATTGTCCTTAAAAATTGTCCCTCGCAACAATCTTAGATAATACTTATTATTATGAAGTGACAAAATTACGCTATTAGGGTGGGCTGAATTGATGCCCGTGGTGCACTAAGGCCATGAGAGCCAGAAACCAGACAAAAAGAAATTGGCGCAGTATCAAAACGAATTTATATGACAACTGTTTTCTGTGTGGCGCCTACTAGTGATATATAAAAATAAAACACAAAACCCTCATTGGCATAACGAATTCTGCCGTGCTTATGATAATCACAGTAAGTCACATTTTTGGCAGAATTGAGTTGAGTATATATTCGGAATGTCGAGATCGAGATCTACATTTCTGTATATTTGAAATTTGAAAATGTCGAATAGAACGCCAAATAAGCTTTAGCATAATTACAGTAAGACACATTTGGCGGCAATCTTACTTATTTTAATTGCAGTATGGGCACATACGGTGGATTTTTTCAGAAAGTTAAAACCATTTCCTAGGTAATGCTGCAGTAAGTGGCACTTCCTATCATTACATTAAGTTGAAAATAAAACATTAATATACTAATCCATAACATATTTACAGTAACAGCATATTATCATATTAATGCTTAAGAGATTCGCAACGTATGTATCTATTATTTTATCATAAGTACAGTAAGTGGAACTTACTGTGTATATGTAGTCAGCGAATTAAAGTATATACTAATATGTGTGGACATAATAACAGCAAGATTCATTACTGTAATTATGTTTAGGAATATTTCAATTTATGCGTAGACTTGCCTTGACCAAATAAGGTAAATGCGTTACTTACTGCAAAAATTCTAAGGCGTTTAGGGTTCGGCCGGGTAGTGCGGGGAGGGTCAAATACGTAAATTTGCAGTCGCGGTCACCATGCAACCACAGAGTCTGCTGACGACGTGCGACAGAGACTAAATTTGGCGCCAAAATCACTTAAAAAAAGTATACGTTGTTTCATTTCTTTATAAAATGTTTGGCACTTATTTTACATTACTTTAAAGACAGATAACTGATGTAATCTTACCACGTCAGACCTACATATTCTTAATTTCTTCGTAAACCCCAACTTATGTAAATTTAAGTCGATATAAATTATAACACAATGTATGTTCTCAAAATGCGTGTCAGTGGTTGCGGCCCAGAATTTGATTACGTGAATTTTTAATGAAACGCTTTTGACTCAATCTTTATTTCTTATACACAGTGTTATAATCATTTAAATCATCAAAACAGCCCTCAAAGTGCACATAACTCAATTAAATGACTTTTTCATGAAATAGGCAATCAATCGAGTTATGTAACTAATGGCCTATAACAGTCGCAAATCATTATATATAATCTCGGGACCCAGGGACACCCGGACTTTTGGAAGGCGTACGAGGGTCGAAGCCAACTCGCAGAGGCCCCTTGAGCAAAACTTTTGGTTTGAGAAATGGGACACGAACCGACGATTATCCTATCCTATCCTATCCTATCCTATATGCACTATGTAAGTGCACCTAAAGACAACCTCCGGTTGGTGTATATAGCATAACATGGCAACTAAAAAAAATTGGACTATGGATTTGCGTTCTTTAGTGAATAAGGTACCAGATACCATGACTATGGTCCCTGCCTAACCAGTGGTTGCAAACACGGTAAGAATGGCAGGGGGTAACTTGCACACTCAATAAATGGGCCCCCGAAACGGCCGCTACGACATAGTGACGTAGCGACAAGGGGAGCAACATATATCGAGGTGCTTGAGGAGTGGAGATGTATTCCACGGCTATCAGCATCTTACTGGAATACTTCCTTCCTCCGAGCACGTTTGCTCTTGCGAGTCTCAACTCAAACCAGCTAATTAAGGCAAGAGTGAGGTGGGAGCCTTGTTCCTCGTCGTTGCTCACTCTAAGCTGGTCAATGAAGGCAAGCCATATTATTAAGAATTCCAAAAGAAAACTGCCTTTTTTTAAACAATGTGTTATTGTATGGTTTTTTTTGTATGCAGCAAAAGTTTTAATAAATTCGTGTTTGTAGACACGTGCTGTGTAATTTTACATTAACTATGATTTAATAATAAGTCTTTTGTTTCATTTATGTACTAAAATTATTGAGGAAAGTCATTAATGTTGGCTTTGGTGCTTTATGGCTGATGCTATAATTTTACATATTACTCCAAGCTATAATCACAGTAAGTGATTAAGATATATTAGGCAAATTGTGTAATTTTTGTTATTCTATTTAAACTTTACCTCGTTTTGTAATCATTGTTGCAGTAAGTACTTTAAAGTAAAGATTGTTACAGTAAGTCGCACACTTACTGTACCAATACTAAAAAAAACATTATTTTTTAATTGTTCATTCCTTAACATAAATATTTTTTCACATTTTACAATTAAAATAATATCAATAAATAAAAATAAAAATATACAAATTGTTAAGCAACCCTATGTTTATCTTAATCTTAATATCAATAAATAAAAATAAAAATTACAAATTGTTAAGCAACCCTATGTTTATCTTAAACATTTGAGAAAACTTAAGTTTTATTTAAATTTTAGGAGAAACGTCAAAAATAAAAATAAAAACTTTAACCGCCTTTTTCTCAAAAGTGTCTCCAAGGCACTTACTGTATATATCACAAGCACGGCAGGCAATAAGTCCACGTTATTTACCTATCTAGCCAATATTACAAATACTTCAAACCAAACAAATACTCAGCTTGAACCTACTTAAAAGGTGTTATATATTTTTAGCGGACGGAAGGTATAGTCCGGATGTATCTCTGAACGAGTACATCCGCACGGTGGCTGAGCTGCGCGGGACGAAGGCGATGTGCCACGAGGGGGGGTGTGGCGTCTGCGTTGTCGCCGTACGCGCAGCCTTACCTCCTACCAATGAAGTAAAGCTGTTCTCTGTTAATTCTGTAAGCTTCTTTCTTTTTTAATGAAAATTGTTTATTCAGCATTTGTAGTAAAATATAATCCAATCTAGAGTAAGTCTTTATTGTTTTTATCTTGCTTTTACATTCATTCCGTAATGATTAAAAATTTGAAGAAAACTCCTAGAATTACCAGACATACATCATCATCATTATTATGATTGAAAACAAAGTGTATGCGACTGTGTTATTTTTTGGTATTAGGTATGTATAAAAACTAATTTATTCGCTAGCATTGAAGTTCGACAGCAGGTCCTTACATTTTACAGAATTGAGAATATATTAAAAAAAACTACCTACGTGTTTGGCAGCAGCTACCAATCCCCTTAAATATCAGAATGTTATTACAGTCTAAAATGACGTTAATCTAGCCACTCTGGGATCTAAGAACATGAACCCATGCCAACTCAAAACAGCTTTATCCTAAAACTAAAACCACCATAATATGAAACCCTAGTGGTGCAATTATTGTAAAGAAGTTTTAAATTCCTAAAACCATCATTTCATTTCCAGTGCTTAGTGTCAGTTCTGTCCTGCCATGGCTGGGACATAACCACAGTGGAAGGCCTTGGCAGCCGGTTGACCAGCTACCACGACATACAAAGCAGATTGGCAAAATTCAATGGGACCCAGTGTGGATACTGTACTCCTGGATGGGTCATGAATATGTATAGGTAGGAACTCCATCCTCTTGATCATCTTTGTCGTCATCAACAGTCTCTAACAGTCCACTACTAGTTAGATTTAGATCTCTCCAATTGCACATTGAACTTGATTTTCAGTTACTATTACCCAGCATTAATCAAGCATTTTTCCGAGAATCGCCACTCAGCTTACCTGTGGATATTCTGACCGTACGTTGACCGATTGACAAAATTGACACTTAAAATGATTAGTAGCGTTTTAAAGCTTCAATTCTTAAAAATTCAACACTCCAGTATACGAACTTGGAGTTACAGTCACATTGTACCTACAGGGTATACTTACAAAGGACGGTTTTTAAATAAACATCACACCAAATTAATATAATCATTATTTGAAAATATATATTTTCTTTGACGGCTCGGCTTCGGGGTTCGCACGTGTAATAGATTTTTTTATCGTATTTGAGATGTTTCTCATAATATTTTTGGGTAAGGTTTTCACGTCAAACAAATCTTATAAATGTATTACTTTTCCACGTAATTGTTATAGTATTTTCTTAAGGTTTCTTAGAAATTTACATAATTCAAGCGAATAGTTTTTACCCTGAAATAACCCGTCAGCTTGTTAAAGAAACATCATCATCCCCATCACAAGGTAAATTATACAACATTAATCTTCTTACTAACAGCATACACGAGGCGAAAAGGGGCAGTCTAACAATGGAAGAAATAGAAAATTCCTTTGCAAGCAATATCTGCAGATGCACAGGTTATAGACCAATAGCTGATGCATTCAAAACATTTGCTAACAATGCAGACGAAGATCTTATGAACAAACTTATAGACTTAGAAGATTTGCCCAACACAAGAAATTGTCAACAGAAATGTTCCAAAGGTTGCATTCACAAAAACAAAAATAAGGATGAAAAATGTAAAACTATTAAAGCTCAAAATTCGAAAGCAGAAGAAGATTGGTGTGTTATTGAAAAAAGTAACAACAAGATGATTGTAGTCGACTGTGGTATAACTAAATGGTTTAAAACGTATTCACTAGATGACGTGTTCAAAGTAATAAGTGATAATAGTGATTATAAACTTATCGCTGGAAATACAGGACAAGGTATGTTAATAGTTGTTTGTTTCTCAGATAGTCTCGGAAATTCTTTTCTTACTTTGACCTTGAGAAAAATCTGACTACATAATGCGTATAGCAAATGTAACGACTGGCACCATTATCTTAATTTGCTCATCTGATTATGATCAATCTTTTGTAGTGTAAAAAATAAAGACAGCCCTTTGTTGTAATTGTTTATAACTTTATTTGTTGAGAGATACAAAATTGTTTTTCTTTAAGGCGTCTACCACGTAACCGACTACCCTTCCACCATAATAGATATTTTCAACGTTGTTGAACTGAAAAGTCATACCATAGATGTGAATCTAATTATTGGAGCAGGCATGCCGTTATCAGACATGATGGAGCTTTTCCTTAAAATATCACAAACTAATGAAGATTTCTGTTACCTGAAAGTATTGTATGATCATATGGACCTCGTAGCTCATATTCCTGTTAGAAATGTGAGTATAAAGATGCTTTTACTTTTGTTTTGTTCAGTAAACTCTTTGAGTATTGGACTATAAAATTGTATTAAAGCACCAAACAAGAAAAATTAAATTTTAACGATAGGCACTGTTTAGTATTAACGTTAGATGGAACAGGTGGACATGTACCAGACAAATGTATTACACTTTGAATGAAATAAGAAAATGTTTTTGGGTATCAATGAGGTAAATACTACTTATTTGCCTTTTTGGAGTGCATGCTGCGACTATTGTACACTCTACATTTGGCTTAACAAAGGTCCCAAGTCTGTTTTTTACTTCCTTAATAATTTCGTAGTATCAGGTTGATGATGGTGGAGTAAGTCCCTCGTGCCATAGAATATAGTTAATGCCTTTGATCCTAAGCCAGTGACTCTCTGCCGATGCCGTCTCGCGTCATATCGGACTGACGAGCCAAAGGAATATAAGAGTAAGGCAAAAGGGAATTCATCTATGCATGCATTGATGAATTCCCTTTTGCCATGCTATTAGTATTATCTTCTGCATACTTTATTACTATGCAAGCTTCGTAATTCTGTAAGCCCCGCATATATATACGCTTGTTACATTATGCTTCCCTAGATCAGTCGCCTAGTGGACTACACAGCTGTTCCACACTGTTCCACTACGATCCTATACTTTGAATTTTCGAAATCGAACGCCTTAGGGTTGGTAAGTTTATTGTACTGACTTAACGACTTTATAATATTTTAATTTGTTTTAGATTGGCACAATTGGTGGTAACTTGTATCTAAAATACCTCAACAATGATTTTCAATCGGATTTGTTTCTGTTTTTTGAAACTGTCGGAGCTATGGTAACAATTGGTAAAAATAAAACTATTTTCGTTTGAAGTGTTTCTTTTTATAGCTTTCAACATTTTTATCACAAGTAATATTTTTTAGCCGAAGGCGTTCACGCGATGAAAGCGGTGTCTTTTACAGATTTCTTAAAAATAGACATGAAAAAGAAATTAATAGTCAACGTGATGTTACCGCCACATTCATCTAATAGTAAGCTTAAAACTTACAAGGTAAAAGAACATTATAATTTTGTAACACTTTATTACTCTCTATTTATAAAAGTAACAGTATTTTTTTTTCGGTCTAAATCGAGTGGTAAGTAAGCTACAAACATTAAAACAATTACAGATAATGCCAAGATCTCAAAATGCTCATGCAGTTGTCAATGCCGGATTTTTATTTAAATTCAAGAACAATTCAAATTCACTTGAAGAAGCTACTATAGTATATGGGAGTATATCTCCAACATTCATTCACGCTAATAAAACAGAAGCAGCTTTGGTTGGAAAAGATCCTTTTACAAACGAAACACTGCAACTGGCTTTAAAGTCTTTAAGTGAGGAGATTGTGCCTGAAGAAGCTCCACCGGAACCATCAGCTCCATTCAGAAAGACGTTAGCTTTAGCTTTGTATTACAAAGTAAGTTCTCCTACTGCTATAAGTGCAAAATTTCTGACAGTTGTTTTTGCATATGATTTAGTTGTAGCAAAGATATATAGGTTTAGATCTAGCTAATAATTTTATTCCATTCTTGTATTCTTTTGCGATTGACGCAGACAAAACTTCAAGCAGAGGTTGAACTATCCAAAGTAATCCAACTATTCCATATATTTTTCGTTTAATTATTTTTGCTTTTTTCGTAGCCATGTATCAAAGTCAAAGTATCTTTATTGTATGTAAGTTACAGATCTTAACAATATATTAAGTTTCAATATGTCCTGCCTAATAGGCATACAATAATTATATGGGTAGGTATTAGCAGTGGAATTAATTAATAAAAATTCAACAAACAGGTCAACAATTCTGGAAATCTTGGATCGTGTAGTATGCTTTATCAATTAAAAATGTTCGTAATTTATTTTTAAATACTGGAAGTTCCTTAGTATCTAGAATGCCAAAAGCTATTTTGTTGTATATTTTAGATGCCATGCCAAAGAAGCTTTAAAACGTGTATTTTTCAGGCTATTCTAAGTCTATGTCCAGATGACAAGATTGATCCAAGATTTAGATCGGGAGGAGAAGCCATAAAAAGACACACATCTCATGGAACCCAAGTATTTGACACAGACAAAAGTATTTGGCCTTTGAACCAGCCAATAGCAAAGCTGGAAGGCCTAGTACAATGTAGTGGAGAAGCTACATTTGCAAATGATCTGCCAAAACAACCAGATGAAGTATATGCATCGTTTGTCACTGCTGATGTTAGACCAGGAAGCATTATAAGTGGTTTTGATACTACTGAGGCTTTTGTAAGTATTTTCAATGCTACGAAAAGACACTTTACAATTTAATGTTGAACGAATTTTATATTGAATAAAACTGGACTAAGCATTGACAAAACGGTTGCCAATTAGAATAACTTTATTTAATTTAACATTCTATTCTAGAAACTCTCGGGCGTTATAACTTTTTACACAGCCAAAGATATACCCGGCATAAATTCATTTACACCAACGAACTGCATGCTGGTCGACGTTGAAGAAGAAATACTATGCTCAAATGAAGTGAAGTACTACGGATACCCAGTAGGAATCATAGTAGCGGACAGAGAAAAAACAGCAAACAAAGCAGCTAAACTTGTTAAAATAAAATACAAATCTATCAGCGATAATAAACCTTTGCTATACATTGATGATGTCCTGAATTCTCCTGAGAAAGATAAAAGAGTTACTAATAACAAAACTGTACAACCAGAAGACGTTGGTAAAGATGTGAAACATGTTATTAGTGGTGAATATAAAATGGAGTCTCAATATCATTTTTACATGGAGCCTCAGACTTGTATAGTTCGGCAAACTGAAGATGGTTTAGAGGTCATTGCTGCAACTCAGTGGCTCGATTTGATGAACGTTGCTATTGCTCAGTGTTTGAATAAGCCTACTAACAGGTTTGTTTACCCATTTATTAATAAATAAGTTATTCATCATCACTATCTCCCTAGCTTTTTCCAACGATGTTGATATTGGCTTCCAGTCTAACCTGATGCCGTTGAATATCAGTGTTTTAGATAGTGCTGCTACCTATCTGATCTTCACAACCTAAATTACTTGATAAAATTAGTTTGACTGTCTGTCAGACTTCCTCGCTTTTAAGTACTCGCAATGACTGTTCACGTATCACCACTTTTACGGAATGTTTTTCCACATATTCACGTAATATGCAAGTTCAGTTTAAAGGTTAGGATCACATTTTTTTCATAATATTTGTGTACGATGTTATAGTGATCTACTAGTAAGAGCAGTTTTTTATAACCCACTAGCTTTTGCCCGCGACTTCGTCCGCGTGGAATAATAGTTCCCGTTCCCAAGGGATTTCCGGGATGAAAACTATCCTATGTCCTTTCTTGGGTCCCAGACAATATCTGTACCAAATTTCATTCAAATCGGTTCAGTGGTTTAGACGTGAAGAAGAGACAGACAGACAGACATACAGACAGAAAGACAGACAGACAGAGTTACTTTCGCATTTATAATATTAGTACGGAAGTACGGATTAAATTAGTGTAATAAAAGTTTATTGTTTGTTATAGCATCCAAGTAATCGTACGAAGAGTGGGTGGAGGCTACGGAGGTAAAATAACAAGGTCCTGCCAGGTTGCTTGTGCTGCAGCTCTCGTCACTCATCTCCTAGGAAAAACTTGCAGATTCATCTTACCTTTGGAAACTAGTATGAAAACTATGGGGAAACGACTGCCCACTACTTCACACTATGAGGTAAAAAAATAACGGAATAAATATTTCTTAAAATGTGCAAGCAAGCTGTCCGGCTATATTTTATCATTGTTTGACGGGCCTGTTGGTGTAGTGGTTAGTGGCCCTGACTGCTAAGCCTGGGGTCGTGGGTTCGATTCCCACCCAGGACAAACTTTGTGTGATGAGCATGATTGTTTGTTCTGTGTCTGGGTGTAATTTATCTATAATATGTATGTATTTATAAATTATATAAGTATGTTTATCAGTTGTCTGGTTACCATAGTACAAGCTCTGCTTAGTTTGGGATCAGACGACCGTGTGTGAAAAAAAAAATTGTTAGATTAAGTATAATTCTGTAACAGTTAGTGTGACTTATTCCAAAAGTTTGCTAATTAACGTCTATTTATGTCATATCTTAAGTATGCAATATAACTATATCGTCTCACAGTCAGTCACAGTATGACGGACGGTCAAGGTGAAAAACATGATAAGACTGTTATCTATAGAATCTCTATTATTAAATCGTTTCATATTCTCGTCGACGCATGAGCACGGCGTTATAGCGGTCTATGTCTAAGGACGAAAAAAATATACTTAGCACGTACTTCGGCTACAACATAAGTAGTCTTCGGCTTGGCTATTCTCCGTGTCTATCTCGCCATCATAAATTGTCAGTAGTACGATAACGACAGTAATATTACTTAGCGAAAGCACTTGCTTATAGTTAACTAGCTTTTGCCCGCGGCTTCGCTCGCGTTAAAAAGAGACAAAAAGTAGCCTATGCGTGTTACTCTCCATCCCTTCAACTATCTCCACTTAAAAAATCACGTCAATTCGTCGCTCCGTTTTGCCGTGAAAGAAAGACAAAAATGAACACACACTTTCCCATTTATAATATTAGTATGGATTTGGTCTTCAACTTTCGATTCAAGGTTTTTATAGCTTGTCAGGTGTCTAGTACGGATGGTATATATGTATAGTACATTACGGTAAAAGCTCAGGCTCATTAAACCTTCGAACACACGTGATTAGAGACACAATAGAAAGATAATGGCAGCCCGACAGCCGGCGGTCGCTTGGTCGTTGAAAGGTTAATACCTTTTATAGAATTACGTAGTGCCAGGATTTGTAGTCCATTTACCCGGTTATTAACTAATGAATGATTAAAGTCGAAACCCTTAGTGCTTCTTAAGTACTAAGATTTACTTCTAGCGATTCTGTCATGGGGCAAGGTTCAGGCACTACATACAGAAAATACTAAAGTAAAGTAACCGTTTAATCCTTCAAACTCACGTGATTTGAGACACAATAGAAAGACAATAGCAGCCCGACAGTCAGCTGTCGGTTGGTCGTTGAAAAGTTAAACAACGTTTTACTTCTTTAGGTTGAAGATTAGTACTTGTTAGATAAAAGAAAATCACAGAAAAAAAAATCTTTTTTTTCCATCTCAAACCTTGTCTACATATTATTAAATCGAGGACTTTTATTCGTGAAGTAATAATAGTAGCTAGATTTTAAATCCCTTTTCAAATCTTTCGTCTCAATATTTTTTGTATAATCCTATTGCTCTCTTTACACAAAACGATATAAAATAGGTAACAAAAGGTTATTATTTTCTTACCTTACACGAACCGTATTATTTATTCCATTCATCAAAAGCAGAATCATTTTAATGAGGGTGAGAGGGTAGGAAGGGAAATTAAATGTATCCAAGGATACATATAACATAATGATCTTATTCTTCAACGAATTAATGTTTAATATTCATGAAACGTTATCTGATATTTAATAATAGGTATCAATTTGTGTGTATAATTTAACAAAGCATTTAAACTTAATCAGTCAAAAGCTTGTAAACTTATACCCTGTCGATTCATAAAGTTAACTAAATGTTATCTATCTTGACCTATTTTTTAATAAAAAAAAAATATTAATGTCGGTTCGAAATTCGAATTGGGCTTTATTTCTAACCGACGTACTGAAGAAACGAAATGAAAACAATGACTAAGGGACAACGCACACCGGTATGGCAGCGGCCGGCAGCGGCCGCCCGCGGCGCCGCGTCGCTGCCAGCCGCTGTTTTTTACGCAATTTTTAGACAAATAGACATGTCATAATTATTTTTAATTAATTACCTAAAACGATAGGATACAGTTAGTCGGTCTCAATAATCATAATTTGAATTAAGTCTTCAGCTAATCAAGTGTGAAGCATGTAAGCATGTGTGTTTGTGACACTGGCTTTGTCGTGCGGTAGGTAATGGCAGGTAGAGGCAGATTGTCTGACCTAGTTTGTGTGAGTGTATCATGTTAAGAAGCAGAAATTGTAGGACCTTGTATTTTGTATGCTTCACACGGTTTTAGTGTGAAATTACGACCGTCTTGTCTAGTTTTTAATTAGTCAACCAGTAATCGGAAAAAGGTGAGCTAATTTACCTAGAGTTAACAAGGGTTTTGGGTACTAATTACACGGTTTTCCAGACATTATATTGTATAAATATTAACAAATGAGTTATTGATCAGGTTGGAGTCAACGAAGAAGGTGTAATCCAGTACTTGAAGAACGTTTTCTACCAGGACAATGGGTGTTCTCCGAATGAAACTATCAGTCCTATCACAATAAGCCATTTCTTCAACTGCTATGACCATCGTCGGTGGTACGTTGAAGCCAACAGTGTGGCGACGGACACGCCGTCCAATACCTGGTGTAGAGCACCTTGTGAGTACCCGTAGTAATTCATATCAAACCTTCGAACACGTGATACGAGACATAATAGAAAGAGAATAGCAGCGCGACAGCCGGCAGTCGCTTGGTCGTTGAAAGGTTAATATTCTATACGTACGTAAGTCTATGTTTGTCTGGTCCGGTTAATCAATTTTGGTGTTCTATTTTAAATCTATGAACTCTATGAATACACACTTACATCTACATTTCAAACTGATATTCCGTAATACGTCTAAATATTTAGATACAGGAAAACGACACTGACAATTTTTGAAGCCAATAAACTGGCTTTTGTTAAATTCGATTGAGTAACCTTGAATTCCAAGAAAGACTATGTTTATGCTTTGAATTAAAAAGTTTATTCACATCTACTTTTTCTATTAATTTGGTGAATATAGTTTTAAAGTATAAAAAATATTAACAAAACGTCCTTAATAGAGTTACAGACATAAGTATTACCTATACAATTTGTTTATCGATGAGTTTGAATCGACTAAGTCTCGAGGAAATTTTATTAATAATACCCTAAAATTAAAAGATTAATGTAAAATGTAAATATGTCTACTTTCAAAATAAGGAAGAAAATTAAATAACTGTAAAGAAAGGAAAATATGCCCTATCCGCCCCCGGTATTTTCTCTGGTACATGATAGCTTTCATGATTAAACAAAAGCGACGAACAATATTGTATAAGTATTACAGCAAATTTACGGAGCAAAGAATTCATAATACAGACGGTGACGACATAGCAAAAGTCATTAAGCGTTTCTGTGAGGAGTATGAATAGAAGCTAAATATACCGCAGACTCCTGCTTGTATAATATGTAAATTATGAATTTCGTCTAATTCACCAAACGCGGATGCGCTCTCCGCAGCGAGTCGCGGTTTGCTCGTTTAACCACGGCGGAACGAGAGACTGGCAAATATAAAGAAGCAACTCGATTCTAGTGTCTGTCATACGTTCTTGATTGTCTGAACTTTAATTAATCATACAATGTATCTACTTGAGTTCTACTATCTTGAGTTCAGAAATAAAACTGATTACGACTATGATTAAACTGCGATAGACTAAATGGCAGGAGAATTTTACTAAAAATGACTACGTACATTTTTTCAATTTCACCTGTTTCGGAACCCAGAAAAAAAGACGAAGGATATCTGTTCAGCTCAGTGTCATTTTATAAACAACAATAAAATGCACTTTCATTTTCAGCATCAACCGAAGGAGTAGCAATGATAGAACACATTATGGAAAAAATTGCCCACACAGTCGGAAAAGACGCATTAGAGGTCAAATTCTTAAACATGTTGAAAGAAGATAATCCTATACCAGACCTCATAGATCATCTACAAAAAGATTCAAACTACAAAGAAAGACTTGAGGAAATCAAACAGTTTAACTCAAACAATCGTTGGAGGAAACGTGCATTAAAGCTTGTACCGATGACTTACGATCTATTTTACATTGGACCGTTCAATTCACTAGTATCAATTTTCCACTCAGATGGATCAGTGGTGATAACTCATGGAGGAATTGAAATGGGTCAAGGTATAAACACGAAAGCAGTTCAAGTATGTGCTTACATTCTTGGTATACCTATTGAAAAAGTGAGTGTAAAACCAAGTTCCAGCTTTACATCTCCCAATGCTATGGCAACTGGGGCCAGCATTGGTAGTGAATGCGTGTCGTTTGCTACGATGAAAGCCTGTGAGATACTTCTAGAAAGACTAGCACCAGTAAAAGAAATGATGGGTAAACCTTCGTGGGAGGATCTTGTTCAGAAAGCGTATTTAGTAGGAGTAGATTTGCAAGCCTCATACATGTATTCCAGTCAAGACGATCTGAAACCTTACGATATTTATGGTGCTTGCGCTCTAGAAGTGGAACTTGATATATTGACAGGAAATCACGATGTTAGAAGAGTGGACTTGTTGGAGGATACTGGAAGGAGCTTAAGTCCAAAGATAGACGTCGCGCAGGTAAACTAAAACCATGAATAAAAAATATGCATAGACTATCTTGCTTAATATTCTTCATAGTGATTTGCCTACGTTTTTGAATAGGCCACTTTTGACTAACTGACAGACTGCTTGCTATTTCAAATGAACTAGTTATATCGAAAAAAATGCTTTTACTTAAACTTTGCTCTTTTAGACCATAATTATATTAATTAGTGTAGTTAATGTTTTAAGATTGAAGGAGCGTTTGTCATGGGTCTTGGTTACTGGACTTCAGAGAAACTAGTATTTGACCGTGACAGTGGTAAACTGCTCACAGACCGTACCTGGACCTACAAGCCCCCAGGGATCAAAGACATTCCTGCAGATTTCAGAATTTATTTCCGAAGAAATTCTAAAAATCCCAGCGGTGTACTACAATCGAAAGGTGTGTATGTGTAAATTAGAAAAATGAAACGAACTGCCTAAGACTGTAATAGTTATATGCCTATAATAGGGATGACGACAACATTGAAAAAATGGCATTCTGTTTAGTCCGTCTGATAGATCGGCTAAAAAATACAGGACACGTATTTTTTGCATACAAAGATAAAGAGCAACAAAGTTCCGGAGTGGGGGCTTTTGACGTCACCGTCTTTACCTTAATTATGTATCTGATCGTGACGTCATGCGCAACTTTAACGCACTGTATCTAAGTCATTCTTCGTTTAGGAGAAAAAAGAAAATATACGTGTCCAACATTTCTTGATAATCTATCTGATAGAGTAATTACTTTTTTTTGTCGTCTCGCCTATTATCAGGCTTTTTCCCTACATAAACGGTGACTGTCGAAACTCATATTTTTTTCTGGTAGACCTGTAACACTTATGCCATCCGTATGTTATGACTACCAAAGATATACTACTTTATTACTGGCATAGTCTAAAATCTGTCAATTAGGGTTAGCATTGCAATCCTATAAGTTCATTGTCAGTTAACAACGATGCGGTTTTGTTTTTGGTGTTAAGTATGCAAACATTAAACATTTTGCGCAGACTTAATAATAAACTAGCTGTTCCTCGCGGTTTCACCCGCAATCGTTAGGTTTTTGGCTTCGCTTTCGTGGGACATAGCGAGATATTATATAGCCTATGTTAGTCAGGGATAATGTAGCTTTATAATGAAAAATTATTTTTTGAAATAGGTGCAGTAATTTTTGAGTTTATTCGTTACATACAAAAATACAAATCTTTCCTCTTTATAATATTAGTATAAATATAGATAGATCAAAATGTAAATAAAAATATAACGTTACATTGCTTTAGCGACTGGTGAACCATCGCTATGCATGTCTTCAGTGTTGACTCACGCTTTGAGGGAAGCGATAAGATGTGCTCGATTGGAGGCTGGATATGAAGACCTATGGTTTGATATACGTAAGTGATTTCCTAATCTCTTCTGTCTGTATTACTTTGAAAAGCTGGTTACGCAATATTTTCTAAACAACATGGTGCGCTATGATAATATACTTATAATATAGCGCAGCTTTTGTAAGTTTCATACCGTGAACAGAATAATAATTAACCAGTGTTAATGAAATGAGGTTATGTGAGCAACAACTATACTTTATAATGTATTGTAACTAGTGACTTTTCATATGTTATATGAATAGGATACAGTTTACCTAAAGTGAGAAATTACAAATACCTAGTCAATATTTTTTTTTTACAGCAAATCCGTGCACTGTGGAAAATATCTTCATGACTGTGGAACATAAATTGGAACATTTTATTCTTAAAAAATAACATTATTATTAGAGTCCTTTTTTACGAGATTTCGGTTTTTTTATACGAGAGTCTGCAATAAATAGCTGTAACTATTATGAACAAAACGTCATAAAGTGTTTTCAGGAATACATATATCTAATAGTCAATTTTAAAATATTTACATAAATAAGGTTCAGGGTTGATTAATAGAATACCTACATGCTTTGATTATAATAAGTAATTAACAAATACATGTAATATTTTGCTAGAATATATGTAATTATAAAATTAAATGAGTTTTCTACCAAACATTTTGTATTTATTTAACCCAGACAGATCAAACGTAGTGCGACCTGCCCAAGACCGGGGTGACTGACGTGGGTGGATGGGTTCGTATGTTCATCAGTGGACGGCAATACGCAAATAATAACTAAGAGATCAGAAATGTTTTTGGTTACTTCTCCACCCCCGTAGTTCGTAGCCTAATTTTACATAGCCTTTAACCTTCCTCGTTTAATGGGCTATCCACCAGGACTTTCTAAGATTACTTCCTACAAACAAAAAAAACACAAACACAATCTTATAATATTACTGTAGATTTGTTTACTACCGCATTACAGACGTGAATGTGTAGAAAATGTGGAAGTATTTGCGCGAAAGTGTAGAAAATGTGGCAGTATTTGCGCGAAAGCAGATTAAACTGCGGGGGTTTTAAACATTGCGTTTTGAATGCAAACTGCACGAAATTATCACTCTTCTTAGAATTTTTTATGTAGGATATGTTGTAAAGATTATAGTGCCTTGTTGTAACACTCAGAAATAAATAATTTTCCAACACTCAGCAAAGAGGCACCAAATGTGATGTAGGAATTCAAGGAATCACTCCCTCTGCCACAGTCGAAGCTTCGAATATACTAAACTGAATAACTGTTTGACGGGCCAGTTGGTCTAGTGGTTAGTGACCCTGACTGCTAAGCCGAAGGTCGTGGGTTCGATTCCCGCCCAGGACAAACTTTGTGTGATGAGCATGATAGTTTGTTCTGTGTCTGGGTGTAATTTATCTATAATATGTATGTATTTATAAAGTATATAAGTATGTATATCAGTTGTCTGGTTACCATAACACAAGCTCTGCTTAGCTTGGGATCAGATGACCGTGTGTGAGTTGTAATAAGATATTTATTATTATTTATTATTAAGTAGTAGGTATTATATATATAATACGGTTCTTTCTGCGATTTAATCACCGTGTAACTAATCGAATGTGAGGATCGCTTGTGACGAATTTGCCTAAATTAGAAAATAAAATTCTCTAAACATAACACCATAATGACTATCAATATTGTGCGGGCTTGAAATGTACTTATACCATGTTTTTAAATTCTTAATTCAATGATTTTGACACACTTCAAGAAATCTGATTAATCTAAAAAATACATACATACATATAATTATGTAAACATCAATGACCTATTACTCATTTACTGGACAAGAACTTTAAAATCAATGATTTTGACATACTTCAAGATATTTGATTAATCTAAAAAATACATACTTACACAATAACGACCTTATTCTCATATCCTGGTCAAGATCAAGAAAATTTACAACTTTTTAGTTCGGTCTACTATTCAAGTTTAACAATTACAGTTTTCAACAAAATAAGTAATTCGAAACAAATACTGACACTGAAGAAGCTATAAAGTTTCTTTACTTAAATATTTAAATAAATTTTCACCTCTAACTTAGAATACAGGCTAATTGAATGGTATACAGTGTTATTTACCGACGATGTGTATTTAGTGGGGCGGTATGATGATATGGTATTAGTTTCAATTGTTTGGATTTAATTTTTTCTTCCCCTCCTTGTAAATGTAAAGGAAATAAAGACATTCATGAATTTGAGATTTTTTTAAAGGAAAAAGTATTGTAGAAGTATTATTATGTTACAAGATTAAAAAAAGCATTAAGTAAGTACTGAAACTTTACCTATTATAACTATCCAGTCATATATAAGTGAAAAACGATTTACAGTAATTAATCTACAATTATAAGCTCGGCAATTTCGGAGAAAAAGAGGCGTACGAATGCATCTATAGCTTAAGGTTGTTTTCCATAATGTACATTGTAGGAATAGTAATATACAATAGATAAAAGATAGGATTGAAAATGATTAATTGATACATCTTCTAAATTAAAACGATTAAAGATAAAATATTAAATTTAAAATAAAAAAAAACGTCCTTCAAATGCTACGTCCATGCCTCGTCATCTATAAAATTACATACAAGAATAGGAAAAGAACCACCAATAGAATACAAGCAATAAAATATGGACACGAGTAAGTGGAAAGTGTATAATAAGCAATACTTCAAAGAAAAAAAATCACAGCCTTTACGTTCTAGATGGAGGGGTTAACTATAGTTCACTGTGACAAGATAATTTCAGGGCTCGCTACTTTCTGCTTCTTTTTATTTTTCCATAAAATCTTTGGTTCTGTTGATGCGCTTTTTTTAACTTAACCTGAATATGAGCCTGATAGTTTGGCGAAATTACCAATGACGTATGGTGAGCAATATAATTAAAAAATTAATATTTTATAATAATATAGACTCTCTTGGTCAACATTTTAGTTAAAAGCATGTAACATTATAAGTGTTATAACTCATTCATAGAGTATTTTGAGAAATTAAAAAAAAGATACTTTGTTTAGAACAATACGTTATTATAAAGTAGGAAACATTATAATTACAGCAAAAAAGCTACGTCCAGGTCACAATATCCGTACTTAATATTATAAATACGTACCTACAAAAGTAACTTTGTCTGTCTGTCTGTCTGTCTGTCTGTCTGTCTCTTCTTCACGCCTAAACCACTGAACCGATTTGAATGAAATTTGGTACAGATATAGTCTGGGACCCGAGAAAGGACATAGGATAGTTTTTATCCCGGAAATTCTCCGGGAACGGGAACTATTACTACACGCGAGTGAAGTCGCGGGCAAAAGCTAGTCTTTAATAAAAATTGAATATTTAATCAAAATAATATGATTTTAATAGACTTGATTCAGAATAAAAGTCCCTAAAAAAAATTGATTGATATAATATCAGTTGAGAGATTATTAACCTACCCCAATAGATACCCTTTGAATAAATACCCAACTCCAATAATGAGCTCATATTTTAGTCACAGGCTAATCATTCTAATACGCTAAATACTAGGTCCAGTTCTAAAGAATGTCAAGCAAGACAATACGAACACTTTAGAACCACCCCCTAAGCTTGACGCGTGCTTTATATCCCACAGTCGGAGTGCTGCCGTTGTTAGTACACGTCTACTAAAAACTGGACTTCGTTGACGTCTTAGGTAGGTGACGCATTTATTGGTATAGAATCTGGATAAAAAAAGAATTTTAAGAAGTTTTTAAATGATAGTGTTTTGTTTTATCATGTTTTTTTTTACATATCAATGATTTAAATAATAATTGCGACTGGTGATGCAAAATAGAATATAACAACTTGATCGTAAAAGTAAAAAATAACAGCAACCAGGTGAGTCGCAGTGACGTGCCTAAGGCTCAAAATTAGGACAAACCTAACAAAATTTAAAATATTTAGAATAATTTTTTAATTCCGTTTTTGACACACTCATCCTAACCATTATTAATACTAACTAAGAGTAATAATTAACTACTTTTAATATTATGTTTTTATTATATTTTATTTACGAAATTAGAATTATGATCAGTCTCTTATTACTGTAAACCAAGCATGTATGAAAAACCCACCATTGGTTATTTTGGCACTTTATAAAAATAAATAAAAATATTTATTGAATATCAATAAAAGTTACCATTTTCTTTGTGTTATTATTACACGTGAAATGTATTATGTATACAAACAAGGAAGAGCTTTATTTTACATTATAATAATTTGTTACATAATTTTAATCTCACTCTTTATTATGAAGCTTAAGGAAATTAGAAGCTTAATATAACTTACGAGTTGTTTGTAGGATAAAGATTTAATTATTTAAATTCCATGAACATTTTCAATACTTACATAAAATGTATTAAATTAAAAAAGAAAGCGATTCAAGTCAACTAAAATATTATAGCCTCAGATAATCAAAACAGACTTTTTATTTTTAATTAATGCCAAGAGTAACTGTGTAGTCCATAGCACTCAAAAAGTGAAGCTTTTTATCAGTGAAAAGCTGTACTTATAAAGCTATAAATTTAAAAATATATCATATTTTGAACAATTATATTATTTATTTATTTATTTATTTAATTACATTTTACACTGATAGTTCCGGAGGTTACCTTTATTAAACATTTTTATTTTATTTTTATTTTATTTATTAGGGAAAATAAACAGCTGCACAATACAGTAACACATTAAAAAAATTACATAAAGAGAAAGACAAATGCACAACTAACGACATTTTCCACAGAATACAAAAAAAATACAAATCAGAACGACGTGCGCTTACAAATTATAAGAAAAACAAAAAAGAAACAAATAGTTGCAAAAAAAAATATAACAGAATGAATGAATTAAGGTACAACAAATAATTTTAAAAAGGATATTGATAATTGTAACATTTTTGATGAATTTGAACAGACTTCCAAAAATTTGTATATAATAAAAGCAAGTAGTTCGACAAATTTGAACAGGCTTCCAAAAAAAAAAATAGAAACTAATAAACAGAATTAGAATTAGAGAAACATGATTGTAAAACATGTATGATTATGTTATTGTTTTAAATTTTATTTTTCTATGTAAATTAATGTAATTGGACCTGTGCCGTTTTAATTAACTATAAATAAATAAATAAACAACAAGCTTTCACCCGCAGCTTCGCCTTCATTAAAGTCGAAACTTCCATCCCTTATTATACCCTCTAAGATTACAATTTCCCAAAAACCTTTCTTAGTGGATATAAAAATAAAAATACTTTGCAAGTTTTTCAAACCTTTTTTTTATTAAAATAAATAATCAAATATCAACCAAAAACTTTTCTTAAAAACAAAATCATCCGAAATCCAATACTTCGTTAACGTGTACCGTAGTCAGCCATTGATTGAAAGCAGTGCAGCACCGCAAGTCGCTTCCCGACCTTCTTGACACGCGGACACCGTCACGTACGTACCCACCTAGCCTATTATTTATATTAGATAAAGTATTACAGTTAACTACGTGTTTCCTGCGGCTTCACCCGCCCGTTTTTATGCAAACTTTCTTCCGGAATCTTACTTTTATTCCATACTAGCTGTCCCCTGCGGTTTCACCCGCATTTTTCGTTACTGCTCTGCTCCCGTATGTCGTAGCGTGATGGTATATAGCCTATAGCATTCCTCGATAAATGGGCTATCTAACACTGAAAGAATTTTTCAAATCGGACCAATAGTTCCAGAGATTACCCCCTACATACAAACTTACAAACCTACAAACTTACAAAACCTCTTTATAATATTAGTATAGACTAGTATAGATTTTTCTGAAAATCCGTTTTTAGTACGTTTCTACTTTGCAATATCATGATTTAGTAGGTTCGGCTGTGCGATGATTATTACCAAAAAGACTCTTTTTATATCTATAGATTACATGAGATTTGTTATTCATTAAAAGAGATCTTTAAAAATACAGTCAGTGAACTTAGGAAGAGCGAGCTTATATTAAATTAATGGATGGCTCGCCTTACGGTGCGACTTCACTAGGCATATTTGGCAAACTATTTGCGTGCTGCTCGATGCAACGTAATAAGATCCTTATTCTTAAATCTAGAGTGTTGTTGGTACTGTTTGTATTAACCAAGTAAGTGAAATATTTTGCGAGATACGCCCAGTTAAATCAGACCACAGATATAGATTGACAATGGTGCTGGTTCTTTTGTTCACAAACTTGGAAAGAGAAAGATGCTTTTAACTTAAATTTAACGTTTAAGTTAAATGCATCTGTCTCTTTCCATTTCTTAAAGAAAAGGACAGAAGTTACATTTTAGTTTAATCCTGTTAAATTAGACAGCGCCTGAAGAAAATTGACGTATATTTAGTCGCTATGTTTTAAATCGCGTCTAAATTATCTATGGAGCGTCTTTAACAGGGCTTAACTAATATTTTATCTTCTGTCCTTTTCTTAATAAAATGGAAAGAAAAAGAGGCACTTAACTTAAATTTACGTTAGTTTGTGAATAAGAGAATCGGCACCAATATCTGTGAGTCGGACGACGCCGCCGTCTGTCTTAATAGACATCTGTAATATCAGAGGCCTCACAGATACATTGCCTTTATAGACACTTTAATGATATGTCTCATGTGTCAACATAGCATATGGAACATAGCAACGCTGCTTTGTGGAAGAAATAGGTATGATGGTAGAACTTTTCCGGAATAGTTAGTACATAAAGAACTTTACTACTAATGAAAGCTCGCATGGAGAAGGCTTTTCAATTCAACGACTGTAAAAATTATACCTAGAGGATAAGAAAAACTTGCTTTATCACGAATCTGTCTCGAATCTTCATCCAACGGCTAACAGTTAGGCCTTTTAGTTAACAAAATATTTCTTCATGTCGTTTATGTGTCATATCTGACTTGGACAAGAAAATGATGACGTAATAAAAAAAAAAAAGAATGGTATAGAACTTCATAATACAGAAACAATCCAGAATGCGGTGAAAATACTCAAAAAGTTTACAGCTTTATCTAAAAGTGATGTGCAAGTTCTAGAATGTTGCATTGAGACAATTGATAGTCGTTGACAATATAAAATTAGGAATCCAGTTCCTAATTTTTTAATTCCATTTACCAACGGTATTTATTCGGTAAGTTGCCATGCGTTAATTGACAGTAGTTATAGTTAATTAGAAGCCCAAAAGTCAGAGGTATCTCTATGTCAGACTTTACCTTAAGGTATCGTGTTATCTTATATCTGGATTGGATAAAGCTGAAAAGCACTCGTTCCATATAAAAAACAGCTGAGCCCGTTACACTGAAAATTGATCCTTAAGTAATTGGGAAAGACTATATTTTTATCCTAATTTGCCCTCGACTACGTCTGCGCATAATTTTATAGCGTATAAACTTTCGGGGACAAAATAAGTATCTATCAGCGGAAATATTTTTAGAATAAAATTCTTAGTTCCGGAGATTACCCCGTATATAACGCCCGTACAAAAAAAGTAATACAAAAACACAAACATTCCTTCATATATAAACATGCAAACATTTAGATTAATCTTATATATATGTTTTAAATACTGTAATAACTCGGCTTACGACCGAACAGAAGTATTTATTTGGCCATTTAGTAGAAATATAACCTTTACAGTCTGACTATAAAAGTGCTGTAAAGTCCGTCAAGCATTTTGAGACAATTTATTATGGACTACAACCTTAATTATGGAGTACAGCTTTTGCCTGCGACTTCGTCTGCGTGAAATAATAGCTCCCGTTCCCGGGGGATTTCCGGGATGAAAACTATCCTATGTCCTTTCTCGGGTCCCAGACTATATCTGTACCAAATTTCATTCAAATTGGTTCAGTGGTTTAGGCGCGAAGAAGAGACAGACAGACAAACAGTTACTTTCGCATTTATAATATTAGTACGGATACCTCAATTGTTTCATCACATATTTTAGGATTCGTAGGGTATCTACGGAACCAGTAGGTGCCCTTTGGGTTATTACTAAGTCTTCGCTGTCCATCCCTCTGACTGTGTTTGTTTAACATAAAACGCAGAGAATTAAAGTTTAAATGGGGTGTGTATTTCTATTGATGCTATAAAAACAAACAATAAAAAAAACACTTAAATTAAAAAAATTACAGGACCCTTGTGCAAAAAACAATTGGTTACTAATGTTGTTTGTACGGAAACTTTCGGTAGCGTAAGTTTATTTATTAAAACTCTTCGCCTCACTCAAAACGTGTCAGGTCTTTGAATACAAAACCAGTATTATAAATTATTATGGCTAGTTCAAATTGTACAACAAATCCTATTCGCTTCAGAGGGCCCTTGGGTCACGTTATGGTACAATTTGTACGTGAAATATTTGTTAAAAAGAATGGAGTCAGGAACAATAGAAAGTGATAAATGTTGTGGAATGGAGAATGGTGAATTTCATATAATCTGGGACCTCGGACTCACTGATAAGTCTTATGTAGGGAGGAAACTTATTTGTTTTTGTAGAACTGGCAAAACAGCAAACGAAAGTAAGTTGAACGAAGTGGCAGAAAAAAGATTTTGCAAGGTTGGATATTATAAACAATTGTTTTTTTTTTGGTAGGCTCTCATATTTTTATTAATTATAGTATAAGTGGTTTAACATAATATAAGATCTGTGTCTCTTGCCAGATATGCTATGTATAAATATATACTAAAATTGATCGTGACTTAAAAGTCGTGAGTAGCAATCCATATCTCAAATGTAAAAATAATATTTATAATCATCTCAATGAATACCATGAAGCAGTACCTAAAGTTATAGGGTCGGTTTTAACTTTAAAATTAACTTAAAAAGGTTGAAGCTGGCTGTAAAAGACGGGCAAAACCGAGTCCATTATAAACCTTGTAACTAAAGTGGCCTGTGAAAACTACCGTCACCGCAAGTTATTAGGTACATCGTCAATCAATTTCCTTTGCAGTAATTTTCACAAGAATTCCCATCGTAAGCTTTGCTTCATTCACTTCGCGGTTTGTACTGCACACTGAATTTTCAACTCTCGGCGTTTAACCGAACGTAAATAATCCAACAGACCGTGATGTGATAATCGCTTCCGTTACTATTGGATTTTGAACTCTCAGTTCTGAGTCGAAGATTAAAAGTTCATTGCAAAAAAAGCAACTTGAAGAAATCACCCGTGCTCAATGTCATGAGCTTGAAGAATTACTAGTCAAGGGTAGTGCATGAGAACCAAGACAGGTTTCACATATTATGTTGACTAGTTTTCCATCCAAGTTTATATGACCATTATTAATAGATTGATTGGCAATAGCCACTAACAGATAGTTCTACGGAGTTGTCGATTTAATTATGAAGGGCAAAAAGAATATTATTGAGCATTCTGCTTAATACTTAATTATAAATATCAATTTAAACGTGACTAATTCGAATTTTATTCTTTTCACATGATTGTAGTAAGCTAGTAATTGTACTCCTATTTAATGCCATGATGGCCCAGTGGTTAAGGGCCCGCTAAGACGGGCCACCGACCATGGCCACTGGTGGTCAGCGCCAGCTACTTAACACACTTTTTCATATATTTTGTATTCGCCGCACACGTGTAGCCGGTAGCGGCCACTCGATATAGCAGTGTCTGCGTAGCGCGGTAGCGCGCGACAGCCAACGGTGGTTGTGGTCGGTGGCCCGTTTGCACTGAGCCTAAAGCGCCCACCTCTCATATTGTGGGTTATCGAAGCAAGTACCAATGTGAATTCATATGTACTTTCTAAAGTTTATCTTAGATATCACTGACATCCCGTGCTTCGGAATGCATGTAAAGCCGTTGGTCCCGGTTGTGATTCATACTTAGAACTTTGACAGTCGGTACGGGTTGTCACAATCCGGGAAATCTGACCAGAGTAACCACGGGGTATCGTGGCGCCCAGTTACTGGGTTGAGATAGTCGGATAGGCAGTTGCTTCATGTAAAACACTGGTATCCAGCTGAACCCGATTGAACTGGAAGCGGACCCCATCAAAGTTGGGAAAAAGCTAGGGAGTTAATGATGAATGTGAAGTAAATGTCCAGCAATCATTATAAATACAAGCTTGAGGCCAAACTTCAAACCCTTCCGGTATCAAAGTTTGAATAAGGAAATTCACGCGCCTTTTTCTTGAATATAGATAGAAGAAAGTACTAAAGTTTTTGAAATTTATTAATTTTTTTCCACATGCGTGTGAGCTTTTCTATCATTTTCGCCTTCGGCTGCGGCTCAGGCTACAATTTCGCCTCTTAAAAGCTTGTGTAGTTTGAAATAACGCGCCACACTACAGCATTTTTATGCACATAATAAAAACACTGCACATAGGTGGACTTAATTAATGTCTTAGGCATTTTACGTACACAAGTAAATCTATCGTATGGAGAATGGAGTAGTTGGAAGCGTCGTTTTAACTTAGACAAGCTAAAACGACACGACGCGCAGTAGTGACGCTATTTAGCTGTATTTAGTTTTAAGCTTGTAGTATATAAGTTTTTTATTTGTAGCGCACATTGCGCGAATAAATTGTTTTTCTTTCTTTTCTTTTCTTTTCTATAATATAGTCTAAATAGACCTCACTTGGTTCATAATTTTCTAATTAAGTATTTTTTAACATTTTAATTCTTAGTTTCGTGTTAGAGACTTGAAGAAAAAAATCGTTTTACTACAGTTTTTTATTACACCTAGCTCCGTACAAAAATTTAAAAACTCCAAAAACTAGACGTCAATAAGGCCCGGTAAGTAGCTAATCTTTAGGTATTCGCGGGGGTGAAGCAGCGGCGGCGAAATTGAGCGCGAAGCTCCGCCTACTTTTCGGCAGCGCGCGGCCGTATTCTGAAGCCGTCTGTATTCTATACTCCCGGACTCGTAAATCGAGCCACCTAACGAGCGCGTAATGAGTTATATCGTACATAACTTTAAAAAAATATATGTATATGGACACACTTGGGTCAATTAGTGGTACCTCTTAGTGCAACAATATAGAAAGCTGTCTTGGTAAAAAAGATCGGGATTCTTTATCATAAAAAGAATACAGTGATTCATAATTAAAAATTGGTTTGTTTAAGATATTTGGTAATGACTAAAATTTAAAATTAAATTATCACTTAAAAAAAGCACCATTTTTGGTCATTTTGGAATAAAAAATGAGAACTTTCTTATTAAGATGTACATACTTATTGGCACATGTATATATATATATATATATATATATATACATGTATATATATATATATATCTATATATATATCTATCTATCTATATATATATCTATCTATCTATATAAATAAAAATGAATTGATGTTCATTAGTCTGATTAAAACTAGAGAACGGTTGGGCCGATTGAGCTGATTTTGGGTTTAAAATGTTTAAAATGTTTGTCCAGGGTAGGTCTAAACGGTGAGCAAATAAGGAAAAATTGCGAGAAAGATAAAGTAAAACAACAATTTCATTTTCCCTTAAAAAGTTGTCCATGTTCTGTTGGATGTCGTTGTCATAGTAACCGGCAAATCAAGTGTCAAATTCAAGTGTGACATTTACAACTGCAGAGGTTACAACCCGTCAACCTGACACAAGTAATGTTTTATTCTAAGGTTTTATTGTTTTAAAAAGACGCAAAGGAATCATTTTCATAAATCCAAATCATGCATATAATTAGTTGGTTTTATTTTAAAGCCATTTAAACGGTTTGAAATAACAGAAAGGCGTATAATATGCTATAAAAAATAATACTGTAGCAGGTTTTCTTTTTCCAATGTACAAAAATAATATTACGATAAAAAATATCTAGATTTTAAATATTTATTTTTTAAATAATGGTGCTTTTAATATTTTTTTTTTTGTTTTTGTATGGCCATCCTTGACAATGTTCCCTACCAGAAAAACCGCACATGATAGTTGTTCAAAAACAAAATTATTTTAAGCCCATTTCATAACATGTCCTTTATATGGGACTACCACTGCATCATAACTTATCAAACAAAAAACCGGCCAAGAGCGTGTCGGGCCACGCTCAATGTAGGGTTCCGTAGTTTCCCGACCGTCACAATAAGTGTTCCCACTTATAAGTTTAAAAAAAGGCTTTTGTTACGTTGACATACTAAGTACGCAGAAATTATTTTGTACAACCTTTTTGTCTTTTTTGTACAAAAACTGTTCTTTCTATCAAGTTCGAAATAATTTTCCTAGAAAGTCCTAATAAAGTTCTACTTTCCAGATATTTTTCATATTTTTTAAACCTACGGATCAAAAGTTAGAGGGGGGGACGCTTTGATTTTTCCTTTTGGAGCGATTATTTCCGAAATTATTGACATTATCAAAAAATGATTTCAGTAAACCCCTATTCATTTTTAAATACCTATCTAACAATATATCACACGTAAGGGTTAAATTAAAAAAAAAATACTTCCCTCTTTACATATAGGGGGGCTACCCTAATAAAACATTTTTTTCCAATTTTTATTTTACCACTTTGTCGGCGTGATTGATATACATATTGGTACCAAATTTCAGCTTTCTAGTGATAACGGTCACAGAGATTAAGCGAGGACGGACGGACAGACAGACAGACATGGCGAAACTATAAGGGTTCCTAGTTGACTACGGAACCCTAAAAAGAACCCTCAAAATCTGTTTACAATTGACGGAGATATCGCGTAACAAACATACAAAAAAAAACATACAGACGAAATGAACCTTCTCCTTTTTTTAAGTCCGTGTAAAATCAAATAATTTCCTATTTGAAAAAAGAAATACAAAGATAAGTGGGAATATTGTAGGTGAATATTTTTTTTTTTGTGAGTGGGAAATCATCAAATGACTGCTCCCGTCCTGGGTGCGGCGGGAGGGCGTGTCAGACTTTTACTGACTAAAACCCACTAATGTTCCTTCGATTGCCCTTTATGTTCCAGGGTCACGGTTTTTTTTTTTTTTTTGGTGAGTTGGAAATCATCAAATGACTGCTCCCGTCCTGGGTGCGACGGGATGGCGTGTCAGACTCTTACTGACTAAAACCCACTCATGTTCCTTCGATTGCCCTTTATGTTCCAGGGTCACGGTAACTATTATAAACATTCCGCAACCCCGGCAGGCGTTGGCCCTGTTGGGCCCCTTCCTGTGCTGACTCCTCTTTGAGGCGCGCGTGGAACAAAACGCGCCGTCTACGCGGTCCTGGTCCTAGCCGGGCGGCGAGCTACCCATAGCTCGCCATCCGCAGAACCGCGCCTACGGTGGCCGGTAGTCGTCTTGCGACTCTCGACGTCTTCGCCTGGGTCTTAGTCCGGGGCGAGAGGCTCGTCGTTGCCTCTCGCGCGCCGCCGCTTCCTTCACTAGCATAACTGCTTCGCAGAAGGAGGCGACGGCATCCCATTCCGTCTCGCCCCGGAGCATGGCCTGAACCAGCGCCGGGCGCGAGAGGTCACCGCCGCCGATCGCCTCTACGAGGACACGTCGATGCTCCGCCCATGCGCGGCACACCTCTACTGTGTGCTCGACCGTGTCCTCCAGGCGACCGTTACTGCAGTGGTGACACCCAGGCGTCGCTTCCGCCCGAATCCGACACAGGAACCTCCCGAACAGACCATGTCCGGTGAGGACCTGCGTCAAGCGGAACGTGAGAGTGCCATGACGCCTCTCCAGCCACTCCTCAAAGAGGGGTCTTACCGCCGCTATAACGGCGTGCCCAGCACTAGGTTGCGACAGTCGTTGTCTCCATTCCGCCATGAGATCTCGCCGGAGCTCCGTGAGCCGTGCCGCGATAACCCGCGGCATCGGGACTTCACCCCGGCGTTGCACTTCCACGCGCCACTCGTACGTGTGTGCAAGGACTGTTGCCTCCAGATAGGGTCACGGTAACTATTATAAACATTCCGCAACCCCGGCAGGACCATTGTAGGTGAATAATGATTATGATTAACTCATTAGACAGCATTAGATGATTAGACACTAATGAGATCCATATACAGTTAGTCAAAATTTAGCTGTCTGTTACAGCTTTCTTGCTGTATGTTTTCGTTCATTACAGATAGGACCGTGCATATTTCTGATCTCTCAACAAAAGATAGATAGATAGCCAACTTGGTGCAATACTTTTATACTGTAGTCTATTTTTTTTTAACAAACAAGTACTAAGTATATCTCTTTTATATTTCCGGTATTGGATAGAGCAGAGATAGATGGGAAATTAGTCGAGGCGGAGCCAATGCTTTTAACACTAATAATAACACTTATGCTGATTATGTGGACCAATAAAAATGCAGAAAAATTTTTGGTACTCGTTTGTTAAAAAAAACAGACTATAGGTGTATTTTTGGTCTTGCTCACCCTGCTAGGAAATGTTCTACCCTTGAAAACAAACAACTTTTATTATGGAACCAAGTCTGAAATCGCGAAAAAAATATCAGCTGTTTCTAAGAAAAGTTCAATGCCGTCCCAACCACAATGGTGATAATTTTTTTCGACATATCAGAGTTGGTTCTATAATAAAAGTTGTTTGTTTTTATGAGTAGAAACATCTCCTAGCAGGTTGAGCAAGACCAAAAATACACCTAGTATAAATTCAATCTCAGCAATGTAACGGCAATTGCACATGGCGTAGAAAATGAACAACTTGCTTTGTGGCAACTCATCCAAGAAAATGTAATCATTGATCCTTGAGGTTTATTTGTAGACCACGAATATCCTTTTATTGGCGCCACGCCGGATGGTTTGATAGGCCAAGACTCCAAGACACAGTATTCGAAGTCAAATGTCTAAAGTGGCTTTCAAAAACGGTCTGGATAATGCCCTAAAAGAGAACAAAATTCAAATAATAATGGAATTTTGTTCTCTTTTAGAGCATACAAGCTTCTGCCCGCGGCTTCGCTTGCGTTAGTGAGAGACAAAAAGTAGCCTATGTTACTCTCCATCCCTTCAACTATCTCCACTTAAAAAATCACGTCAATCCGTCGCTCCGCTTTGCCGTGAAAGAAAGACAAACAGACAGACAGACAGACAGACACACTTTCCCATTTATAATATTAGTATGGATTATATGGAGATACGACAAAAATAATGGTATTTTCAGTATCAACAAAAAGAGTTACTGGTACTACCAACTTCAGAGGCAACTTCATGTACCATGTATAAAAATGCTTATTTGATGTGTGGGGTGCTGAAACTATTATGACATCATCACGTGAGATGACTCGTCGAAATGTTACTATTTCGGACTTGCTCTTATTATAAAAGTTGTATCACAATGACCAGGAGGCCTACGACAAGCCCTTATAGCAGTAATACCACAGATTAATAAATAGTTACTACGTAACAGATACTTCACTTCAATACAAAAACGAAAATACCTACGCTATAATAGCCTACAAAATTATAATAATAATACCAGCTGTTTGCAGCGAGGAAAAATGTACCATAAGTACGCACAAAGAGAGTTGAGATTCTTTTGCCCGCCGCGCGACTAACGTGTGTGCGTGCCATCTAGGAAATGTGCTAGGGTTATACGTATGATGATAATGGTAATAAAACTAATGTTTTAGAAAAATAATATTTTTTTTATTTGTTGATCAAATATTTTTTAGTTTAATAAAATGACTGATGCATATTTTTCGTCCCTTGAATTCCCGATTATTATATTTTAGTTTCGTATCCAAAACCGCGTGAATAATTTTAATAAATAATCAAAAGGGAAACAGGAGAATTGGGAAACAGGGGAATGGCACAATAATCACACAATAATTACGTGGTTTCGGCATTTTGATAGTCAGCGCTGTACCCGTGACGCGCGAGCACACAGCCGGGCGCGCGACAGCCCGGTGTTCGTTGTACCGTCGACGGTACGCGGAGCGGTAGGCATAAAACGCGTGGCCTTGAGCGAGTGACGGACGCCTGGTAATACTTTGATATTACTTTCAGTGGGAAAGAGACGGCGCTAGACAACGTGTCTAACGCTGACAACATGTCAAACGTCATGGTAAGGGGGCAGTTCAATAAAAAACCCGTTGATTATTTTACTTTGATGACACATACTCGTAATTTTGTTCTTCAATGGTTCCTTTATTTGTCGCGGTTGGATTAACTGCAGTTAGAAGTGATAGGGATGTTTCAGACCTATTGAGTTGAAAATTCTTGAGTTCTCTGTAATTAAATATAAAAAGCACGATTTTTACATTGGCACAGATAATTCTTTTATAACAATGAAACCAATATAATAAAACAGTTTTTGAACTAATTTAATTTTCATAATGTAGATTTGCAAAAATAATTTATGTTCACAAAAACATAGTTTACAAAATAATATCACAAAGTAAACGGGCACAAAAAATAAGTATAGAAACATTATAATACTAATTTCGTGCACGTCGGTCTACCGAAGCGCCATTTTAGGCCTCGTCGTTCATCGTACGCCGCACGCGGAGCGTGCAGCATATTAGCGCCCCATAGCCGCAGCTACTGTTTTACCAACTTATTTGTGAAATGGCTAAAATTGGAACTACGGCTGACACGACATTTCAGTCATACATTTGACTTCATTTGAGTATACTCTGTCTCTTTCTCTTAGCAACGCTGTATTGACAGTGTCGCCCTCCTTCAGTTCACAGATAAGTTGGTCTATCTGTAGACAAAAATTGGTTTTTATTTTGATGTATTTTGTTTGCCTATTTTTTACGAATTACCAAAAGATAAATGAGTTTCATAATATATTGATACTAATAATGCCATAATGGGTATAAAAAAAAAGGAATACTTACTTGTATACTTTATTTTTTACTTTTATTACGTCGTTTTCTTGTACAAATCCGTTGCAACTCTTTATTTCTTTTATTTCCCATTGCTTAGAAACACGAATCACTATAAGTAAATTACTAAAATCAAAAACAAAGAATCAAAAAAATAAACAAAGCGCGAAATAATAATGGAGCAAATGTGTAAAAATCGGACGTGACCTCTCGTAGCAACGGCTAGCTGCCGACTGGGCGTGGACTGACACAAGCTTGACACAATGTACGACAGTAGTGCATCGAATTAATAGAAATAAGGTCGAAAATATTTAGGCGTTTCATTTTACTTGAATAGCATGTCCGCAAAAATGTAAATCATTTTGCAGTTTTAATTAAATATTTAAAAAGATACAGTTCTGTGTATTAAAATTTTTAGATATCTCTTTAGTTTATTAAATTTTCTTTGTTATAGATATAAAAAATATGGTGGTTGTCGCTGAAAAAATTGAGAACTTCGAGACGAAAATTTTTTTTCAGGGGTCTTTTTGAACATTTTTTTTTCGTAGTTCTAGACCACTTTTGCAAATTGTTTTTGTGTAACTCTTTTCTTTATATATTAGACTATACACTGTATTTTTTTCTGGCTTGTGGTATGTATAGATACGGCTAACTTCGCGACGAAAATCTAGACGTTTTACAAGGTGTACGCTATGGACAGCGCCATAACCTTAATCATACTACCTATTTGTAATTATATTATAAACTTGTATCATGATGTAAAAGCAACCATTTACTTATGAATGACGTAGTAAATATTACCCACTTACTATACAGGGCGTCCCACGGCTATACCACATGGAGGGAAAGTACCTTAAATGTTGTAGATAGAACACTTTACTGAAAGAAGACATTATTTGAATTTTGAAAACAATTAAACTGCATTCATAGATATATAAATAATTAAATGGTTGGGCTGGGAATCGAACTTGTTCCACAAGGAAAAAAAATCATCCTGTAGTTTTATCATACCGATCGAAAGGTTTCATCATAAGGATTATTTTTTGCTTTTGTTATAAATTAACAATCAAACATTTTGAAAGGTTATGAAAACAGTATTTCAAACACTGTTATTTTTTATTTTATAATGGTTTAATGTTAAATTAATGTTCTCCTATGAATTTCACTCACGTTGAATAGATTAGGTAATTTGTTTGCAATATAAGTATTAAAGTAAGCTTGATACATAATATATGTTGCATAAGAAATAAGAACAAATTGGATCAACCAAGTTTTAGATTGTCAAAAGTTCACACGTCTTTTATGGGGTACTGTGTAAAATGTTATAATAAAATACCACTTGAAATCTCCATCTAAATGAGAAAAAATTTAAAACATGCATTAAACGCACGCTATGTAATCAAGCATATTATAAGTTAGAAGATTATATTAATGATAAACATGCTTGGCTAAATGCTGGTCCTTCTCCACATAAGCTCTCAAATTAGAAATTTCAATCATTGGAAGATAGAAAATGTTTCTTATCCTCGAACAATTTTAAATACCTATTCATGTCAACAGTTAACTGTTGACATGAATAGGTATTTAAAATTGTTATTATTATTTTTATAGGTAATTAAAGTTTACCCATTTACATTTATATACAAAACTTTGGTTTGTGTAATGTAGAATCATATTTGAATTTTGTAAATGTGAGTACGATGTAGTTCTTTTTTCTATTATTATTATGATAGTATAATACTGACACAATGGACACGGTGGCTAGGAGATGTCATGCTCGCTAAAAAGTCTCGCTGATGGCGGCGCGTGCGTTGGATCATTCGGTTCCCTTCAAAATGGTTGAGCTGAATGGTGCTGATGCCACGCGTCATGCTCGTGAACGGGCGCTGTCAGTTGAGATTGGTCATCTCTTAACTGCCATGACTTTATATTATTATTCTCATATTTTAATCCATCGTTTTTTTGTTATTTATCTACATTGATTTCACATATAGAAGTACCAAAAAGACTGTAACCAAGATCTTGTAAACCATGATTATTTTTAAAAAGAGTGTCCGTGGAGTTTCTTGCCTGTTCTTCTCCATAAAGATCTACGTTTTGGAACAGGCAATTAGCGTCACTTTTCTGACTAACCGACCAACTCTTTGACAATTCATAAGTACCTGTAAATGGTCTAAGTGAAATAAATACCTTGAATTTGAATTTGAATTTGAAATACGAAACCCAAATAAGATTCATAAAAACTAGCTAGCTAGACTCCTGCTGCTATGCCTGCCTTTTTCTACAAACTTCATCCCCATTTTACGAGATTAGTGATCCTAAACGTTTTGAAAAAAAAACACAGTGTAAATCATGTAGCTTTAGTGTTGTTAGCGGTCTGTTGATTACCACCAAAAAGCCCAGGTGTTACCGGATCCAAACTTTTGAAAATTCCGGATTTTTTCACTTATGTATTATACGAATAAATCTTCTTCATAAATCAGTTTCAACTACAACTATATTAAATCGATTTCCCAATCTTAAGATCTAAGCGTACATACAGACAAAAGCGCCATTTTATATTGCATAACCACACCACCACTGTACTATTCAGGAATAGATTACGTAAATTTTTATGTGATAAAACTTACTACACTGTAACTGAATTTTTAGCAGAAAAAATACCCACATTATGACTCAAATAATTAGACTTAAGAATTAGATACAGAAAGACATATAAACTATAAATATTGACATTAATAATAATTGTATAAATAATTTTAATAGTGATCTCAGTAGTACTAATTAATTTTATAATTTTAAATTTGATCTCATTGGTACATACAATTTTGTTATTTTTAGTTTGATTTCATTTGTATTAATTAATTATTTTATTTTTGTTATTATAAATAATTTTGCATGCCGAATGGTAAAATGTGGCTGAGCTGTATTATATATTCTAAGACCTATTGTTTACCCATATTTGCAAAAATAAACTATTCTATTCTATTCTATTCTATTCTAAAAACAATCTCTATTTACTTACAATATGGTCACATTTTTAATCCATCAACGTCGACTTCAAAATGTCCACTTCAGGAAAGAGGCCTGTCATATACAGTCCCTTGAGGGAAACCATTATTATGAACTTAATCGCATCAGAGCTGCTTTTCAGCTGAAATTTATTGTGTTTTTGCATGAACGCGGTTATTGTTCTACAGCTGGATTGCCTTGCTGTACACTCTTGAAAGGGGAAATAAGATATAACATTCAATAGTGACTTTTATGCTTTAATTGTTGAAATGAATTCGTTTTCTCAAACATTAATCTTAGATATAAAATTCTCGTGTCACAATGTTAGTTACCTTACTCCTCCGAAATGATTTACCGATTTTTACCAAATTTTATCTGCATATTCAGTAGGTCTGAGAATAGGCTACTATCTATTTTTCATACCCCTAAGTGATAAGGGTTGTTCACCCTTAACACTTTTAACGCGGGTGAAACTGCGGGTGGCAGCTAGTTATCCATACTAATATTATAAATGGGAAAGTGTGTCTGTCTGTATGTGCGACGAATTGACGTGATTTTTTAAGTGGTGATAGTTGAAGGGATGGAGAGTAACATAGGCTACTTTTTGTCTCTTTCTAACGCGAGCGAAGCCGCGGGCAGAAGCTAGTCTTTAAATATAAAATGGTAAACTGACTGAATTAAATATCAATGCACAACCCAAACCGCTGGTCCTTGAGACATGAAACTTAGAGAGTGTGTTCTTTGTGAAGAGTAGGCAACCTTTAAGAAAGGGCTTTTGAAAATACGACCCCTAAGGGGGTAAAAAAGGGGATGGAAATTAGACATTCACGCGGGCAAAGAAGCAGGTGATAGCCAGTATATATTATAACAACGTTCTTTGAGATAAATTGAGTTTGCCGTACTGTCACCAAATAAAAGATTGTCAAGAATAGCCACCTTATAATTTACAAACAAACTAATAAATCTCTCGTGTCATTTAAAACTAAAAAGAACTTTTGCTGTTTAAATATGGCAATGTATCAATAAGGTAACTTGCCAATTTCTTTATTAAAACAATACAAGTTGAAAACTGGCACAATTTATTGAGTGCGATGACGTAGTAAGAAAAAGAAATAAACATCAAAATGTTTTATGCTTTGTCATGACAGCAGTCTTTTTTTTTACTTACCTTTGCTGTCCCACTGCTAGGCAAAGGCCTCCCTCAACTTCAACTTCCACACTATCTTTTCCTTTGCTTTCTCGAACTAATACAGATTAAATTAAAAAAAAAACTTTATAACTGGCACAATAATCTGAGTATGTGAGTCGGAAGAAAAGAAAAAAAAAACAAATGATCATGAAATTAGCGCCAAAATAATTTCATGTAGACCTTTAATTCATTTGAATTTTCACGTATCGTTTGATAGAAGTATTGTATGTATAACTAGTATATTTCGGCTGCTGCAGTAAGAGAATGTCTGCTTGTTAAGGTATAAACCTTTTTCCTCAATGCTTCGATTGTCGTTTAAGTTGTTTAGCATAAAATAATGCCCAAAACCTTTGTAATTTTAAATATATTCGTTCCATAGACTACCACTAACTTACTATGTTTTTCGACACAACAGAAAAAAAATATTAAACTTAGTCTTTCTATTTACAGACTAAGCTGGATCCAAGATGGCGCTTCCGAAGGAGCTGAAGTATGCAGCGATTGCAGGCGGTGTGGCTGTGTTCGGGCTCATCTTCGGGTGGGTCCTGTTCCCAGTCATACTAAAAAGTCAGCTTAAGAAGGTAATTTGGTGCAGTTTTTATTATATTATTTACTGCACCCATTTACTCAACTCTCACACAGCCCTCTGATCCCAAACAAGTACAAACAAATTCATAAATACCTCCATACTAATATTATTAGGTTGACTGGGAGAGAATGCCTTTGGCATTAAGTCCGCCTGTGTACCGTTGTGCATAAAATGTAAATAAATAAATAAATTATTAATGGGAAAGTGTGTCTGTTTGTTTATCCATCGTCCACGGCAAAACGGAGCGACAAATTGAAGTGATTTTTTAAGTGGAGATAGTTGAAGGAATGGAGAGTGATATAGACTACTTTTTTTCTCTTTATAACGCGAGCGAAGCCGCGGGCAAAAACTAGTACATATTATAAAGAAATTATACCTAGACACAGAACAAAGAATCATGAACATCACACAAAAATTTGTCCAAGTTGGAAATCGAATACACGAACACTAACTAAACCACCTGACCGGAATACCAACAATAATTCCAAAATGAAATGATTTAGAACAATCTACCTCTTTAGGGAAATATGAAGCAGTAAAACATAGATTAAATTTAATCTTTGGAGAATTTCCCTCATTTTCATCCGAAATTATTTATCACCGATTATCCGAACGTACAACAAATCGATCTGAAGACCTCAGTTCGTAAATATGAAAACTTGAGACGAGATTTTATGTTATTTAGCACCACAATGAAAGTATAACAACTTAGCACATACTTTTAAGTAGGTACTAAACAATATTCTTGTCTTTGTCGCACAACTGTTAAACTTCGAGAATAAACACGGAATATGCTAGACCCACTTGCACCACAAACCCCTAAACACGCTTAGTGCAAAACTTACCTTAAACATCGTTCTGTCTCTTTCTACTTTAAACAATTTGACAGGGATGCAGTGATAATTTAAATCTATTTAGTCATATGTTGTTCTAGTGGGAAGTCACAACACTTACTCTGTGTTAAGCAAGGTTCAATACTGACATACTAGCTGTTTTTGAGACCTCAAATTTATATGCTCCCCATCTAAATTGCTATGAAAGCCTACTACCTAGCAAAAGTATTCCTTATCATAAATCAATTTATAAAATAACAACACAAGAAAAACGGCTTAGGGTAAGACAATAAAAAAAAATACCGTAAAGCTAAATTCACACAGCCGTTCGCGGTAAAACTAATGCGGGATTTCGTAGAATTTCTCTGATAGACAAACGATCAGTTTTTTGCGTTTGTAAGTTCATTACGTTGTTTAAAATGGTATCACTGTAGACTCTTATGTTACGACATCTATAGCACAACAAGAGCAAAACTTCCGAATTCAACATCGCTTAATGAAACTATGACGCGACGACAACAAAATTTTAGCTTTCAGCTCAATGACATAAAAAGTAAAAAGGTGAAAATAGGTTACTTACACTATTAGATGTCAAAGTAGGATGACATGATTCAACTATTGCGAGTGACAAAGAGACGAATGTACTTTGTAATAATTATAATTTGGTCAAATAGCTATGCTGGTTGCCTATAACTATCTACACCTGTTTACCTAAAATATCATTTTTTAAGCTTTACTGAACCCATAAATTTTAAAACAACAAAATTCTATTTCGCAAACTCAGTGACCAGCGTGAATTAAGCCTATGCCTTTGAAGTCCCGTATATCTAGGTTCGTCTTTAAATCAAGCTTGGGTCAAGGTCAAATAGCTTTTCAGGACCCTGTTTATTCTTTAATGTATCTAATCTGTCACCCCTTGTCCTCACAACTTCAGCAAAGGCTTTAATTTGATCAGGCCCGACGAATACTCGAAATGTTATTGAAGAGGGGCAATTTACTTTTTAAAAGAATTACATTTATATAAGTCATTTCAATTTCCGACACTATTAGATAAGTGGCAGATGGTTTGGCTGTTACTCAGAGTGCCCTGTAGTTCAATTTCTTCGTAGAATAGATATTTTTATGAGCTATAGGTTCGCAAAAGACCATAGGGATTAAAGTGTTCACAAAAATATTATATAACTTTATATATAACTTTTGTGAATGATAATAAAAAAAATGTATGCATAAAATTCAAATATAACCACTTGTTTTTCGATTAAAATGTATAAAGGTTTTCGCCTAAATATATAATTTACTGTAATGTGTCGTGATGGCCTAGTGGTTAAGGCGCCCGCCTCTCATGCAAGAGGTTGCGGGTTCGAATCCGGGCAAGTACCAATGTGACTTTTTCAATTCATATGTACTTTCTAAAGTTTATCTTAGACATCACAGACATCGGTGAAGGAAAACATCGTGAGGAAACCTGGACTTGTAGTTAATATAAGTCCGAAATCGCCAACCCGCCTTGAGCAAGCGTGGTGATCAATGCTCGTGCCTTCTCTGTATGAGAAGAGGCCTTTGCCCAGCAGTGGGACAGTTACAGGCTGGTATTATTATTATTATTATATAATTTACTAGATTATACTTTACAACCATGTCAAAAAGCCAAATGGAGTGACTTAAATTATTGTCTAGACGTACCCCAATTAAATTTGCAAGATACTCGTACATTCCATCGTTAAGTAAATTGCTTGGCTTTTATAAAACAACTTTAAAAAATACAATCTTTCCAACACTAGTTTTTGCCTGCCTTTTTGTCTGCGTGCAAGTCAAGTATAACAAAACACAGTTTAAGTTACTCTCACACAAACAGCTTTTCTATGTTACCTCGCTACATTTATTCCTTCACCGAATCTGTTGACAGTCCAAAGGACTGATAGCAAGATGAAATTACAAAAAAAAAGTTACCTCGCTGCGAACACAGATTCGGTAACCACTCACACAACACCCATACAAACGGGCGAACGTCAGACAGACAGACTTATCGACAGAAATACATATAGAACAACAGACTGACAGATCCACTTACTGTCGCATATATTATAATATTTGCATCAATTCAACCCAATAACAGAACCTGCAGAAAATAACTTCAAATACCTCCTTCACCAGGAAATGGCGCTCTCGAAGAAGACAGATGTCCGTAAGATGTGGGAGCAGATCCCCTTCCCCCTGGAGTTCAAGGTGTACCTGTTTAACTATACCAACGCTGAGGAAGTGCAGAAGGGAGCGAAACCTATCCTGAAAGAAGTAGGGCCTTATCATTTTGAGTGAGTAGCTTGTGTTTATATGTATGTATTTTGATCCCGACAATTTTATTCATAACCACCTAAATGCCTTTTGGGAGCGTTAAAATAGATGATAAAGGATTTACACATGGACATTCTCAGTTGTCAAAAACTTCTCTGGTTATGCCTAGATATTTGGGGACAGTTGCGATGGCGTGTCCTATATGCAAAGACCTGGTTTGCACTAAAAGTTTATGATATGAGTCTAAATGGTTAGGATTGCCCATTTTTGACCCCTAAGTGCATTACTAATTGAAGCCGGACACTAGTGTTTTACATGGAGTGACTGCCTATCCGACTTCCTCAATCCAGTAACTAGGTTATGAATAGCAGAAACGTGTTATCCCACCTATGCCCATTGGTTAAGCTGGTTGTTAAACAATCGGACTTCAAACACCTACGAATGACTACCGATTTAAACAGCTTCACCAGACTTAGGTGTTCAACATCTAAACTTGTGGCTAATACTGATAAATTACTAATAGAAGAACTAAATAACAGTTTGGCATATAGGGAAAATGAAATCAGGACTTCATGCTTAGCAGTCGAGCGACAACGGTACTTGCCAAAACCGCGATTTTGGCAACGAAGTGCATTTCATAATTTTCTGTTTATTCATGCAATATTGCGTGGACGTAATGACTACTTACAAAGTTAATGACGTTATACATAATTATATCATTAACAAACCTGTGTTTGTCGTTGTCATGTGAATGAAATACTATGTTATTAAGGTATGAGCTTCCTTTATTGACAGCCAGTGGAAGTAATTGTTAGTTTTTAGTGTGTGATTACAGGCTTCGCAGTGACGTGATCATTTAAATAATTGTTTTCTATTATCATTTAATGATTTGTTACGTGAATAATTTCTTTATTTTGTAATGGTAAATGTTTGTTTATTGTCATCATGCGTGTATTTTCGTCCTTTTTGAATACGATAGAAGAGTTTTTGATATAGTAGCTGACAATGTCTTTTGTTCTACCCCTCTCTCGTAGGTTATTTTTTGAATAATTAAACATAATAAAATAATAACTCTTCAGTTTCAATCTAAAAGATAGAAGTGTAGTCTCTATTCTCATTAAAAAATATGTATTAATTTAAATATCACAACTTCACACACATCTTTAAAGGGGAATCAACATTTCGAGAGAGCTTATAGTGGCTTACAAAATAGACAGACGTAAGCTTTCGCTAACTAATTTGACATCCCCATAAATTTAACAATCTAGTCTACTCTACAATGACACTTAAACTGTCTAAAGGGCTCATAGCCTAACCACCAGATACGCCTTCGACCCGGAGGGTTAAATACAAAACAGAATTAACAAGAGACCGCGTCAGTCCTCTGCTAGACATAGGCCTCTCCCAAGCCACTTAACCTGGGGCCCTATTCTGCTATTACAATCGTGTCTCAATGACCAGTCACCGGCCGGATAGATGACAACTTTGACAGTTTTTGTATGGAAAATGTGTCAAAAGTTTGATGTTACACGTCAAAAATCGATTATTGAGACACGATTGTAATAGCAGAGTTGGATTCTCGCCACGGTGTCCTTGGTGCGCACGTGTGTTTAGAGTTTGCTTATTTTATTTATTAGTGTTTTTGTGATATAATACATAGTACAGCTGATATTTTGTGACTTGATCTAAGCGTGTCGTCCTTGTGTTGTGCTCGTATATTGGTTTGTTTGTTTTGTGTTTAGATTTAAGTAGCCACTTTTATATCCAAGATGGATAAAAACAAACCCCCCGATCCTGATCCCCCCCCAGACTTCTTCACTCCTTCGCCATCCCTTTTATCAAACCCTCTAACTCAGTTAGCCGATGTGGCGTTTAGTGTCTCTGAGATGGAATCCCAATCGCAGCCTCAGTTAACTTCCCGCAAACGTCCGAATGCTGAAGAAATAACAAATTCCAGCATACCCAAGCAAACTAGGCAGCACATTGGTCGTGTGAAATACTCGGCCATGGATAAAGCTCCCTTCCTAGTCCACGTCACCCGCATAGAACCTTCACCAAATTCAGGAACCACGCTCCATCCTGTCAACTTTGGGAAATTTTTAATAAACAATAATATATCCAACATTACTCGGGATGGTGTGAAAAGAGTTGGCAGAAATCGCGTTTCTGTTGAATTTACATCTCCTCAAGATGCGAATTCTTTTCTTGTAAATAATGTTTTAACTAAACATGGGTATACCGCTAACATTCCAACTTTTAATATTACCAGAATGGGAGTTATTACTGGTGTTCCCTCAGATATCTCCGAGGATGAAGCCCTAAGCTATCTGTCTGTGCCCAGCGGGTGCGGTCGTATATTAAAGGTCCGACGCATTAGTAGGAAAACACAGATTGACGGTGTGACGGCATGGAAACCCACGGAAACTTGTGTCATCACTTTTGATGGCCAAGTTTTGCCTCAGCGCGTATACTGTTGTTACACTTCCCTTCCTGTTGAGCAATACATATTCCCAACAATTCAGTGTCGCAAATGTTGTAGATATGGTCATGTGTCAAACTTGTGCAGGTCGAAACCTCGCTGCAGCAAATGTGGCCACGATCACCCAGGTGATGGTTGCACCATTTCTGAGGGAGAGGCCTTCTGTATTCTTTGCTCGGGAAATCACTTTGCTGATAGCAGGTCATGCCCTGAGTATGGTAGACAGAAAGCCATTAAGACCGTGATGGCTGAGAAATGTATGTCGTATGCTGAGGCTAGCAAAACAATCCCATCTCCCTCTCGTAATTATGCAAATGCCACCAAAACTCCAGTTACTCACTCATATCGCAAAACTGTATTTCTTAAGCCTAAGACCCATGCCCCTCTCTCACCTTCTTATGATAAAGCCGCGCATCAGCGGTTAGTTAGTTCTCCACAATCATCACAGCCTAATGGCTGTGCTCTCAATGCCAACAATGTTTCTCCCAATAACACTTCAACTCTTATTGAACTTCTTATTAAATTACTTCCATCTCTTATTTCCCCATCTCCTAGTTCTCCCCAAATACCGTACAACGTTGCCGAACAACTTATTAACATATTATCAAATTTTAAAAATGGCTCCCAGCCAAGTATTCCTTCAATGGAATGTGAGGAGCGTGTGGCATAAGAAGCACGACCTCATATTTCTTTTAAATAAATACAAACCTCTGGTTTGTTCTATAGCTGAGACTTGGCTTATCCCAAGTCTCAGCTTTCGTATACCACACCACAACATCCTCAGATGTGATAGACCCGATGGGTACGGAGGGTCGGCTCTATTCATCAATAACCGTGTCCCACTTTTCCCGTTAGCTTTGCCTACACTTGTAGGCGATATGAGTATTGTTGCTGCGAGGATTGAAGGCATTACAGTGTTTTCAATATATATTGCCCACCCTCGTCATGAATTTCTCATTACCCTCAAAAATATACTTTCGAACGTTAACGGCCCAATGTTAGTCATGGGCGATTTTAACTGCCACCACTACAGATGGGGGTCTGAACGTTGCGATTCCTATGGTTTAGCTCTAGTCGAAATTTTGGATGACTTGAATCTCTGCATCCTAAACAATGGTTGCCCTACTCGCAGATCTCTCCCTGGTCAACAAAAGAGCTGCGTTGACTTAACATTTTGTTCAGTTGATGTAGCCGCCTCAGCTCACTGGGAATGCACAAGCCTGACACATGGTAGTGATCACTACCCAATTGTCATTTCTTTACTTAACAAAACTTATTTAGAAAAAACCTCTCCTCCACTTCTGAAATATAATTTGTCCAAACCTGATTGGTCCAAGTTTTCTTCATTATTGGAGGACAAAATTGATCATCTTCCAAATTTAAATTCAAATTTTCTACTTCCTAGTGATCACTGCCATGTCAAAAGCTGCTATGATAGTTTCATCTCTGCCATCTCCTCTAGCGCAGACTCCAGCTTCCCTCTTAAAAATGGTGCCCGAGGTAAAATTCCATCCCCGCCATGGTGGGACCCTGAATGTACCACTGCGATCAAGGAAAGAAATGAGGCAGAGACATGTTACAATGCTGACATGAGTACTGTGAATCTTTTGGCATATCTACAGGTCAATGCCAGGACCAAACGTCTCCTACGTAAAAAGAAACGTGCAGGTTGGGTGAAGTTTTGTAACTCCTTATCGCCCACTACCCCACTTTCAGTTGTTTGGAAGACAATCAATAGGTTTAGACGAGGTTGTACTCCTTCTATCTCAGCCCCAATGACTAGGGGAATGGCTGAACTTTTTTTTGACAGAATAGCGCCATCTTATGTCCCGCTTCTCTTGGAGTGTTCACAGCTGCCCCTGCTTAACATATCCGAGGACCCACTAGATGCTCCATTTACTCCTGAGGAATTGAGTGCGGTTCTAAAATACGTCAGGGACTCAGCTCCTGGAATTGACGGTATACCATATTCGTTTCTTGTACATTCTGGGGAAAAAGCTAAACATTACTTCCTCAACATAATAAATTTTTGTTATAATTTTGGATGGGTCCCAGATCAATGGAAGATCCAAATTATCATCCCATTGCTGAAACCAGGCAAACATGTAGATGATCCGAATGGCTATAGACCAATAGCTTTATCTTCAGTCCTAGCCAAATTACTGGAACATTTAATTAAAAACAGACTGGAGTGGTTAGTTGAATCGAGGGATTTACTGCCGAACTATCAATTTGGCTTCCGAAAGGGTCTTGGCACGATGGATAGTGTTGGCGTTTTGGTGACGGACGTACGCTTAGCGTTTTCTAAAAACGAGTCTGTTATAGCTGCATTCCTGGACATCTCCTCCGCATACGATAATGTTCTTCTTCCCATTCTCAGGCAGAAAATGCACCAGCTGAGTCTCCCGGATAAGATGATCAAATGCATATGCGGACTACTCTTGTCTCGTTCATTGATTTTGAGAGTTCAGGGCGAGGAATTTGATGAAAGGCGAACATGGAAGGGCCTTCCACAAGGCTCCGTACTTAGTCCCCTTCTCTATAACATCTATACTTCGGATATTGGTTCCTGCATAAACAATAACTGTCGCATATTACAATACGCAGATGACATAGCCTTGTATGTGTCAAATTCTTCAATTGTCGATGCTGCATCGTCCCTCTGCGTCTCTCTGGACTCTCTGAATCAATGGCTTTTAATCCACGGCCTTTCGCTATCCGCAGCCAAAAGTACGGCAGTAATTTTCTCTCGGAAAAAAAATATACCTAGCATTCAAATTGGTATTTCGGGTAATAGCATCCCTTTGGCTAATAAAGCAAAATTTCTAGGCGTTTTTTTAGATTCCAAATTAACTGGCAAAGCCCATCTAAATTATGTTACAAGTAAATGTGAACGTGTTGTATCAATATTAAAAGTCTTGGCAGGAGTGTGGTGGGGTGCCCACCCATACACTATGAAGCTTGTATACAACGCCTTAGTTCGCAGTGTTTTAGATTATGGCACCTTCCATTTGGTTCCATGTAATAAGGGCGCTTTGGCGGGACTGGATAGGGTACAGTCTAAGTGCCTTCGAATCATCTCAGGTTGCATGAAGTCCACCCCCACTAATGCTTTGCAAGTCGAGTGCGCTGAACCCCCGTTAGCCCTTAGACGGCAATATCTGGCCTCCCGTTTCCTTACCAAAATAGTATGTAGATCCTCTCACCCACTTAAAGAACTTTTAAACGAGCTTAATTTCCAATCCAGGAATTCAACATATTGGAAAAACAAAGAACTCCCATTATCCTTAATAGCTTACCGTGCACTCCAGAACTTAGAATGTCCAATTGTCCAATACCCCACGGTCCCCGTTTTTAACTTTGCTTATGAAGCTATAACCTTCATTCCAAAAATCCTTTTTAACATTGGTATTTTTAAAAAATCCCCGTCAGCTAACTCGACTTTCAATGCAGCGGTGGGCGAACGATGGAGCGACTTTCACATTTTTTTTACGGATGCTTCTAAACTGACAGACCTTAACTACACTGGAGCTGCGGTGTATTACCAAAGCTCCAAGATTGTTCTTCAGTATAGATGCCCGAAGGAGTCTTCCGTCTTCACTGGGGAATGTGTGGCCATACTTGAGGCTTGCCTTTTTATAGAGTCGCACTCGAATATTACAAAAGCCGTTATCTTTACCGACTCTCTCAGCTGCCTGCAAGCCTTAATTCAAAACCCACTCAAGAGTAAATTGTGTAGTCCACTTATATTATTAATCAAAAAATCTTTACTTGCATGTGCCGGCTATCGAAAGGAAGTTCAGTTAGTTTGGATCCCCAGTCATTGCGGCATCAAGGGCAACGAAGTTGTTGATGCCTGGGCCAAAGATGCTTGCACATCTGCATTGGCAGCTCTGGTACATAACACCCATCAGGGCTATGACCTGTTAGCTATCCCAAAATTAGGTCTACAGGGCTCATGGCAAGAACACTGGAACATGTCTAGCAAGAAAAAGGGCAGGTTTTTCTACGCAGTCCAGCCAACAATTAACCCTAAACCTTGGTTTTGCAGGTACAAGAAAGTCTCTAAAACTGTTGTCTCCGTGTTGTGTAGAATTCGTTTGGGTTTTTGTTGCTCCCCAGTTTTCTTAAATAAAATCAGAATTCGCGACTCATCCCTCTGCGAGTGTGGTTTAGAGGAAGGAACTCTAGACCATATATTTTTTGAATGTCCCAATAATGCTTCCCTTGATCTATATGGGCGTCTATCCAAATTAAAAGTTCCTCTCCCGATAAATGTCCCGTCTCTCCTAACACATTCCTCCCCAGAGGTGTTACTGGCAATGATAACCTTCATTCGCCACAATAAAATAAAATTGTGACCTTTTTCTATGTCGGTGTGGTATGCTTATATATATGTAAATATATTTTGTGTTTTAACATTATTGTAGTATTTATGTAACTTTATATTTTGTTTGTTTCAGTCCCGTACTAACACATCAGTCTACAGTGTGTCCAGCTTACTGTTTTAATTAATTTAATTTTTTTTCTTACTACACACTTGAAATCAAATGCACTTTGACATTGGCAGAATAGTCGACATCGGCTTTGGTTGCCATTTAATAAAAATAGAATAGAATAGATTGTAATAGCAGACTAACAGAATAGCAGACTGCCCTTCACAAAACGCCTGCAGCTACACTTTTCCAATAATTACCTCCAAGTTCACCACAGCTGCGAAATACGCAATTCACGATGCTCAAATTCCCAGGGAAAAAATATAAGGTCATGCAATACATTACGTCACCTTGTTTTTAACCTTGAATTCAAAGATAATAATTTTCTATCTAATATAACACCGTTTGCTGTGAAAACACAAAGCACGGACGGGTATTTCTTATATATATTTTTACTCTTGATCGATATTCGCATGAAGTGGAAATGTAGAATCAAAACGGCTAACAAGACTATTTAACCAAGCGTGTTAAATACTTAAATACATATAAATATATACATACATACTATACACATACCATACAAAGTGGAGAAAAATACAAATAAATACATGGAGAAATACAACAAATTAACTGTGATACGAGTCTGCCAACTCCTGTACTGTAAAAATGTGAACTGATTGATATAACTAGATTTATATATAACGTATTGGTTATTTAGATACAAGTGGCATACTACCAGCTCTTCTCGGGACTAGGGCCTTTTAGTCTAATGGTTAGTGACCCTGACTGCTTAGCCGGAGATCGTGGATTAGGTTCACAGCCTTTGTCTAGGTGTAATATATCTATAATATGTATGTATTTATAAATTATATAAGTATGTTTATCAGTTGTCTGGTTTACATATAAGCTCTGCTTAGTTTTGAATCAGATAGCCGTGTGTTAGTTGTCTCAGGATACTTATTATTTGTAAAGAAAAACATCTATGCTAGGTAAATAATGTTTTTCTTTAAATTCAAGATATTTTTCACAGTGAATGGAAAGAGAAGGTAGAAATTGAAGACCACGAAGAAGATGACACGATCACTTACAAGAGACGAGACGCATTTTACTTCAATCAGGAGATGTCTGCACCAGGACTTACGGGAGAAGAAATTATTGTCCTACCACATGTTTTTATGCTGGTAAAACTATTTAAAATGTAATTTAGTAAAAAAACAGAGTAAAAAACATTGGCGCGCAAACTGTTTCTAAAAATTTGGTGCATAGTTCTAAAATAATAAAGTACCTTTTTTTACGGTATTTTATGTCCCTTTCACCTTGTATGTTTTAATGACCATTAGCAAAACATAATAGAAATAATTTCTTGACTAGCAATTCTTCATATACATAAATCCAAAAATCTGAATCAACGCAGACTTCAGTATCCAAGACAATTTATTTTAGTCTTTATTGTCTTGACTGACGAACTAAACTTCAATAAAAAGGTGCATTAAAGTCAAATAAATTATTTTTAATAGACCATTGAAAAGGCACTTTTTAGAACGTCATTTACAGAACAAAAAATCTGGTTGCTGCTAAATGCGCTAAACGCTATTAAAAACCTGCTACAAATTCTTCAATGCACCATTTCCAAATAACCTTTCCTCTTTCCAAGGGCATGGCGATAACAGTCCACCGGGACAAACCAGCAATGTTGAATGTGGTCGGGAAGGCCCTCAAAGGGATCTTTGATGATCCTGCTGACATATTCATGAGAGTCAAAGTCTTAGACCTCCTATTCCGCGGTATAATTATCAACTGCGCAAGAACCGAGTTTGCTCCAAAAGCCACTTGCACTGCTCTGAAGAAGGAAGCTGTTAGTGGACTGGTGTTGGAACCTAATAACCAGTTTCGGTTTTCTCTTTTTGGAACAGTATGTATTTTTTTCTTAGTTTATTTTATACATGCAATTGAAGGTAACGCGATAGGCCTAAGCGGAGACAGCAGGGCGAACTCGAGAGTTATCTTAAAGATTGGCCTGAAACCGCATTAGATAGCCCAGGGATAAGTAGAAGGTGGGAGGGGAGGCCCTTGCCCTGCAGCGAGACACAGACGGCTGATAATGACAATAATAACAATCGAAAGCTTTGATTCACTCCATACTTTGTTTTGTTAGCTCTTTGCATGTATAATTTATTGTAAAAACGATTTAAGCTCAGACGTTAAAATCTGAATGTGTCTTGCAGTTGAAGATTGGGCTAAGTTAGATCGGGAGTGACTTACGTCTAGCAGGGGACTGACGCAAATTGCCAATGATGATTTTGATGATGATAATTTTGTACAAGAAGTTAAAAACTCTTTTCATCAACGTTACGTTCTGTATACTGAGAGACTGCACATCAATACCAAAAAAATATTCTTCTTTGATAATACAGCATTAAAGAAAAATGTGTTATTAATTTTTCAGCGAAATAATTCAATAGATCCTCATGTGATAACAGTACAAAGAGGAATCCAGAACGTAATGGATGTTGGAAAAGTTGTAGCAATCGATGGGAAAACAGAACAAACGGTATGGAAGGACCATTGTAATGAATACCAGGGGACTGACGGCACTGTGTTCCCACCCTTTTTGACGGAAAATGACAGAATCGAATCTTTTTCTACAGATTTGTGCAGGTAATGTTATTTTAAATTATCATAAATACAGTGGAAAATATTTTTTCAACAAATTATAAAAAAATAGTTTTTTTAATAAATGTATTTAATAATGAGCAGTTTTTTCAGGAAATCGTGGAAAATAGTTAAAATTCATAGTATTATGGACAATTTAAAAAGCCGCAAAAAAAACTTAAAGCTCAACTAAACATTTAATTTATAGCAAAACGCCTACTTTAAAAAGAATGGCAAAACCATTTTTTTGTAATTGAGTATTAAAATTGTTTTAGGCATTTTTTTGGCTGCTTGGCTGTGAATTTTTTTTTTCTTCTATTTTTTTTCTGGGTTAACCCAGATGGCCAAAAATACGAATATAATTAACTAAATTTCTCATTACGAGGAAAAGTACAAACAGTTCATGGAAAGGTTAAACTCATCATTCTTTATGTCAAATCCACGTATGGACAATATAAATTAACAAAGGAAAACATTTGAATTTATGGACTTTTTTTCAAGTATTTTTAACTTGTAACGGAATTTTATGAAATTAGGAATCTCCATGAGCTTCTTTGTTTTTTTTTTATGTATTTCCATCGGTTTTCCGTAAAGTATTATATTTAATTAGTTTACAAAATATCTTCATATACCTTTGACAAAAGCTTCCAGGATTAATAATTTAACGCCTTTCTACCATCTATGTCCTCAGGACTTTTAGACCCTGGTACCAGAAGAAGACGTCCTACAAGGGCATCAAGACCAACCGTTATATAGCAAATATTGGGGACTTCGTTAACGACCCGGAGCTCCAGTGCTTTTGTCCTGAAACAGATAAATGTCCTCCCAAAGGCCTCATGGATTTGACCCCTTGCATGAAAGCTCCAATGTATGCCTCCATGCCTCATTTCTTGGATAGTGATCCAGCGTTGCTCAATAATGTGAAAGGACTGAACCCTGATGCCAATCAGCATGGGATTGAGATTGATTTTGAACCGGTTTGTGATTTTTTGGTTTTTGTGTTTCTTTTGTAGTTGGAAAAGGACCATGTAATAGAATAGGCATCACGAATCATCTCAAGAGTCGTGCAAAAGATCCGAAGTAACATTTTCTTACTCACGCATTCTCAACATAAAATAATTATGAAAACATTCACATCTTTTTTAGAATCCTCGATATTTCAGATAAACAATCAACTCAAAGTAAAGTCAATAACAGAAAAATAGAAAGTAACACTATAACGGGAATTAAAGAATTAATTATGTAATAAATTATGTTCTTTTAGATATCTGGCACCCCGATGGTGGCTAAACAAAGGATTCAATTCAATATCCAGTTACTGAACACTGACAAATTAGAACTTTGTAAGGATCTATCTGGAGACATTGTGCCTCTGTTTTGGATTGATGAAGTAAGTCATTCAATATTATTTATTTATTTTCACCTATACCCGAACTATTTTGCACAGAGCATAAGTTAACAGAACAATAAATAAAGCAATAAAATCTTACAGACTTAAATAACCCCATTACAAAAAACCCTGATGAAAGAAACTAGTGACCAAGATAAGAGAAAGTATAGTGATACTAGTCTAACCATTAAAAAAAGATGGTTTTTAAAATATCCTATTGGTAGTTAAAAATTAGCTTGTTAAAACAAACAATAAAATCCTTAAAATGTATTATATTAGCGTTATACGCACCATTTAACAGTTTACTTCGTAAACCGCTGAAGAAACTCTGAAATTCATGCAATTCTTAGAAAATCATACTCACTGAATTGGAACGTAATTATTTCAATCCGTTTTATTTGATATCTTCTAAACATCTAATGACTGCCTTTACCGCTTAACAATAAGTTCGTGTCGGTATATTTAGTTTGTAACTTTGTTCTATTTTTAAGGATTTAAACCATTTACCATCCGACCATCCGTGGTCTGTCCGTCCGTCTATTTGCCAGCGAGCTGTATCTTAAGGGACCACAAAAAATAAAATAAATATATAGTTCTGCCATCATGAAACGTGCTTAATAGTCGACCTTAATATTATAAGCGTCGGCGGTGACCTCTCGCGCCCGACGCTGGTTCAGGCCATGCTTCGGGGCGAGACGGAATGGGATGCCGTCGCCTCCTTCTGCGAAGCAGTTATGCTAGTGAAGGAAGCGGCGGCGCGCGAGAGGCAACGACGAGCCTCTCGCCCCGGACTAAGACCCAGGCGAAGACGTCGAGAGTCGCAAGACTTAAAAAACGCTTATAATTTAAAAAAAAATTATAAGCGTTTTTAGTAACGGACATCTCTTCATTTCGATCGATTTTTATTTATATCATTTAACTTATTATCCCAACTAATCACCGAACTTATAGCTAATCCGTCTCGAGCAAGCGTCCTCTTAAAATCATCTTCTAAAAAGGCAACAATTCAATGGGACTAATAATTAAGCTGATAATTTTAAAAAGGAAAATCATTATCATTGTGTACCAGTAGGTAGTATAAAACAAAGTCGCGTTTCTTCGTCTGTAGTTATATATGCGGATTTTGATGCGTTTTTTTTAATAGATAGGATGATTCACGTGGAAAATTAATATGTATAAAACATGCAAAATATAATAGAAAAAAGCCGGGATTCTGGTACGGACTGGACGTTAGTACTACATAAAAAAATTGGTTGCCTGTAAAGTCGGTATACGGGCGAAAGTTTTACGTGACAACGACTTTCACTTTTTATGTCTGTCTCTCTCGCTCTTAGGCGGGCTAACCATGCCCGAGTGGAAGGGACGCGTGCCTCTCACTCGCTCTCGCGTAACGCAGTTTCTTGAAGTGTCACCCGGCAAACCAATTTATAAGACGTTGTCACGTCAAAACTTGATACCTATATCTCTTTCCTCAGGGTCTGGCTCTAAACAAAACATTTGTGAAGATGCTGAAGCATCAGCTGTTCATCCCGAAGCGTGCAGTTGGAGTGCTTCGCTGGTGGATGGTGTCCTTTGGCAGCCTCGGGACTGTCATCGGCATTGTTTACCATTTTAGAGGTAAGCATTTAAGGTCCTTATAAGTCTGTGTGAACAGTTCCTAACTGCTTTTCTTCTTGGGATTTATCTATTTTAGCATTATAAGATCTGGAGATTTGTTTTTTTTTTAACATTCAATATTGATAGTAGCGTTTTTCTTAATTCCTGCTAAAACACCTAATAGGATCTGTGAATTCAAAATGTCTCTATTCGAGTACGGCCGGTGTTTAAATAATATTAAAATACTGTTCTATATACTCTTAATGGCCAACTATTGTGCCAATGCTAGTGATTTAAAAATACATGAGAGAAGAGAGTAAACGTGACTTTAGCAATGAATAAAAAAAAGACGAATACAGTTAAAGTAGACTTTGCGAAATTCGTACCAGACTGTCCCAAAAAAAAATAAATACATAAATATTATACAAAATTAAAATAAGTGTAAATGTAAAATTATTATTGTTAAAACAATATTGAAATATTTAAAAGCAACAATATCAAAACAGGTGTCACTCAAATACAAAATAAACTTATTTTAACAGAAATTTTAATGGGCTTATTTCGCTTGGTTTGTATCTCGAAACTTGTTTACAATATTAACGAGTCTCTATTCAGAGTCAATCAATTTCGTCTGATAAGTTTTTACGGGAATATCAAAACTTTTCTGTTTTAGTACTTGGAAATATCGTCAAGAAAATTTCTACGATCTGATATTGTCTGTAATTTTGTACCCCTAAGAAAAATAACGAAAAAGAAAATTAAATTTACAAAATTGTTGCTCTACACAACTTTTATGCCCTAGATTTGTATGTTTTACTGCTCGTATCTTATTGTATGTTATTCTCCTTCAATGTCCTTTTGTCATTATACTTACTATCATCTTTCTAGCCTTTTTTTAACTATTACTTCTTTTTTTAGGTCGGCCTCAATTTTAACCAGATTCCGCTGCATATACCAATATTATATACAGAGCGATGCCTGTCTGACCTCCACAACCCTGATCCAATGACTTGAATCTCAAGGTCAATTGTAACATCTGAAACATTTTATAACTCTTCCCTTTTATTATAATTTCATCTTGATTTACCATACACACTTATTCACCTGTGGAAAATCTCATATGGAAAAGAACTTCCACCATACCTATTTCTGCCCTAAAGCACCGTTGCTGTGTTCCGATTTGATGGTAAGGAAGCCAATGACAGGCATAAGATATATCATCTTTGTATATAATGTCCATGCGAGCCCTCTGATAAAGCAGCTTCTATATGTGGCGACGTGGCGTGACGATTTGACATTTTAATGGACCCAATCCAATGTTCTAACCTAACAGTCTGATAACCGATTGCCCAAAGAAGAAAAATAATTCTTCTTTGGTAACTGGTTATCAGACTCTGGTTATCAACATGGACGAAGGGAAACCGACATGAGCATTTTTATGGATGGGAAATCATCAAATGACTTCTCCCGCTCTTAGTGTCAGATTTTTACTGACTAAAACCCAACCCTGTTCCTTCGGTTGCCATTTATGTTCCGGAGTCACGGTTACAATTAAAACTATTTCGCAACCCCGGACATATCAGAGCTCAATACTAAATTTGGTTTCGGTCTTTCCAGATCACATTATGCGTCTCGCAGTTTCTGGAGACTCAAAGGTTTCGAAGGTGACTCCTGAAGAGGCTGAAGAGAAGGACATCAGTGTAATCGGCCCTGGTCAGGAGCCAGCCAAGATCGATATGTAATCCTTAATCAGGCGACTCCTCTACTTGGCGAGGTTGTGGAGTCGTCGGTATGAGATGGTTCAGCGGCAAATATGGGTCCAAACTTTTAGATTTCTTGGTAGACGAAGAAGGGCTTAATTTTTTTGTTGTTGATTAAGATTAAATAAAGAAGCAGCTGTGGTTGATTCTTGAATATTTTTGTAAAACTGCGGGTTACTTTTTTTGTACTGTCAAAGCACATGGAAGTAAAGTATAAATTCAATCTACTCTCCACAATGTAATACACATATTTCTGTAAAAATAAAGAGACGAACATTCGAGTTTTTAAAACAACACTGTATCCCTGTTAAATTGTTTGAACTAGACAGGGAGGGGAGGGACAAACGGAACTTTAAATTATTAATATATTCTTTCATACTCTATTATAATTCTAGTCATTTTTGTCACATTACCTGATCGTTGGATTTCTTTATAGTATAACCATATTCGGTAATAAATTATATGCACTTGCTTTTATATTGTAGATAGACCACGAAATAATTAATTACAATAAATAGGAATTTATGATATATTTTAGATTATGTCACAATATATTCATTAATAATTTAGTTCATTTAATTTGTAGGATTAATAAATATTATTATCTAGACTGTGTGTTTACATTTTCCTACGATTTTCTACCTCTTGATTTTTTCTTGAAACATAAAGAAGAATAAAATGACTAATTTACACACTTGTCGGGATAAGTTTTAGAATTTAGTCAAAGTCTTAAATTATTCTACGTGGTCACAAAAATAATGTGACAAACAAGAGTTAAAGTAATATTATTTTTCCAAATGTTTGACATTGTACTATTGCATTTATGAGATTTTTAAGTGTTTCCCGCGGTTTCACCAGTTTTACGTTAGGTCTTTGGTTACTCTGCTCCCGTGGGACATAGCGTGATACTCTGTTACTATAGTGTCCATATTAGTTACTACCCGATAATGTAGCTATAATATTGATGAAAGGTTTTCTTGAATACCAATGAATGTATTCAAATTAAATTTAACCCAATTAAAGAACTAGTTATTTTCTACTAGTTAAAACAATTCATATTTTTTATTATTCACGGATTTTGAAAACTTAAATTGTATCTGTTAGCCCTGCATACTAATTTGCTTTGATGTTAGTACCATATATTTTTTAACCTGGGCGAAGATAGCTGCACTGCAGTTCAAACTTTTGTAGCTATCTTCGTTTTTTATTGTTAATCTGTGTCCTAAAACTTGTTCCTGATAAACGTTTTTTTTTTTCTTTTTTTTTATTATTTATTACTATTATTATTAATTCACAAAAGTTTTAATTCGTGTTTAAGGATAAACATGTTAACAATGGGTACACATGTCATATTTCCCATTCCGTTTCACAGAGCGTTTCGTTGTTGCCCAAAAGCTCGATAGATGGCGTTGTACAGTGTAACGACGATTTGTGAATCGCGCTACGGTTTTGTTCACAACAGAATATAAGGGCTTTTCGCATGCAATGTAAAATTTGCAGTTGAGATAAAGGCTGGTCTTGTTAAATAAATGATCAGTCTTGCTTTCCCCTGCCCTAAATATTAATATTATATTAGGATGTAGTTAGGTTATCACTGAAAATACGGGTGACCTTGAAATTATGAAAACTTTCTTTTACTGAATTAGGTGTGTTTTGGTATTGCTATGATTATTAAGTTTTGAAGGCTGCCGAGCTGCCGTTTGAAAATTATGCAAAATAATTAGTAAAACTTTATTAATCTTTACAAAGCAACAGGCATTAATTGTAATCAAAGCACAGCCGAAATTAGCTACTCAAGCTGGAAACATGAAATTTTCATAGCAGTTTTATTTTCACAGCCGATTGCGAAGCGCGGGAAATGTGAATTGTTTGACACTATTTCCTATTGTATTAAAATACGTACTTAAACCAGTTTTGTATATTATTTTGGATTCCGTTGTAGACAAATTTCCATAAGCAGAAAGAACTTATTAAGAGCAAGATACAAAATATATTCTGGCTTCCAAAATACCCTCCGGATTTTTGGAGTTTTTCGGATACGTTTCGGTGTAAGGTTCATTAAAGTGAGTTAAAAGATTTTAATTTTAATTGTATCGTTTAAAGCTAAATTGTGTGCTTTCTTTTTGTGTAACGATTTGCACTCAATATCTTTAGATTTATGAAAAAAACCGCAATAAACCAAATGAAAGGGGTGTGCGATATTATTGCTCTTAAGTGTATATATGCCAAAGAGAAGAAAAGGGATATCATTATTATGGAAACACATTTAAACAATTAAACATTACTTATTTATTTTAAATTAATATAAACATAAGTTACACCAATGAGCAAATATTTATACTTAATACGAAATAAGGTACTACAAACTTACATCCATATTTACAAACTTACATGTACCTTCTTATTATTTATTGGTAACTTGGGACGGTAACTTCAAAACTAAGTATATTATAATATCAGAAAAACGGTATTAAATAATAGTAGACTAATAGAATTTGTTACATCTGCCAATTATTAGGTCAAAATAAAATAAAAAAATATTTAAGAAAAAAGAAATTTGGCTTTACATATTCCAAAATAGAGTTTTAACAGAGATTTTCTTTCAATATCTTAGTGTTTATTATATATATTAATTTATTTTGTCAGCAATTTAACGTGCAGTTAATATTAACAATCATAACCATCACATATTTCAACCATCTTACAACCATCGTATCATTTCATTTTGCATACTGCCTCTAAATATTCTTAAAAACAATTAAAACTCTCAATAGTCATACAATTTAATATTTGTCTTTCCACCCAACAAATTCTAATTTGGGAACCAAGACTAACTTTAATATCACTGGTATTTGTATAATCGAACAACTTATTTGGTATTGATTTAATTTTTACTTTTTTTTGTAAGACTGGAAGCCGACCCCAATTTGGTTGGAGAAAGACTAAGGAGATATTAAACGAATACCTGGAACGGAATATGCACATACGTACCAAATAGCTTGTTCAACCATACATTATTATATTAAACAATATAAGAAACACTCACATAAATCATATTCTACCTCATGATTCTCTTAAAATCTCAAAATCGAAAATACTTTACCAATTTAACGTCGGGTCAAACCCATCCTTATCTAAAATAATCTCAATCTTAATTCTTCTTCCTTCCTTCTCAGTTCAACTAAAAAGAAAACCGAATAACTTACAATTTCTTCTTCGCTATCGAAGTTTGACTTAACAACTTTGACGACGCCAACAAGTCGTTTGACTTCCCCAATAGTGTATGCATCTGCTTTTTCTGCACATAATTTATTAATCTATTGAAGCTTAACCTTAATGCATAAGACACTAGTGCATACATCGTTACTAGCACTGAAATAAACAAAAGAAAAACGTCTAAAGAATAGTATTGGAAGAAGTTCATATCTTTAGCAGGAGACTGTAAATGGTAAGCCCCTTTATGCCTAATTACGTATTCAGTCCAATAGATAGCTCTTTCTAATGGAGTTTCCTTCTGATCACGTAATAGGACTTGCCGTTTCTTTACTTCTGCTTTGTATCTTGGTTCTGTGATCACTTCTAAGATGGCTTTGTATAGCTTCTCGGGTGTGAGATGTTGTAAGTCGAGTTTTTTCGCGTAGCCATCGACTTCGGCTTTGGCGGCGTTGGAATCGTGGTCACAGAAGATGGGGATGGACACGATTGGCACCCCGTGGTAGACCGTCTCGAACATGCTGAGTAGACCTCCGTGAGTGACGAATGCTTTGATTTTAGCGTGGCCTGTAATGCAAGGAGATTATAATGATGAATAAGGATGTAATATTAGAATATTATAATGATAAATAAGGACTTATAATATCTTTTGTTATTAAATTCTAAAAATAATTATGACTCTTGAAAGATGTTGGGTAATACTCGTACAACATGGAATTTATTTTTATTGAAAAAAAGTTACTTTCGGGTCGTTCATCTAATAATAAAATTGTTTACGTCTGATTATTAATATACATACTTAAAATAATAATTGATCTCTTTTTTATTGAAATATTTACACGACTTTTTTAATAAAAATATTGAAAATACTTTTTGTCTAAATATAGAATCCCAGTCTAGACAAATTCGAAACCTGAATTTGTCAAGAGCGTCAAATTAATATATTTCTCAATAGGGTCTGTTTAAATCTAAAAACTATTTTTATAACTAGCTTCGTTTTAATTCCTAAATTACTTATTGAAGATACTTGGAAGATTCCTAAAAGCATAAATACGAAACTTTGAAAAGTCGATTTAAAAGTTTGGTCCGTCATACAATTGAAGGAACTGGAGAGCAATCGAAATCATCTATACTTATATCATAAAGCTGAAGCGTTTGTTTGGTTAATCTCAAAAACTTCTGGTTCGAATTGAAAAATATTTTAGTGTCAGGTAACGTGTTTATCAAGGAGGTTATAGGCTAGATAGCATTACGCTACAATCTACGCGAGCGAAGCAGGGGACAGCTTATTGTAGATAAAACCCTCCATGTATTCTTAATCGAGTTTTATTCATATCGATACCAGCTACCATCCTCATCATGTGAACGTAAAATGAAGGACTTTACTTGTGCTATATCCGGAAAACTTGGCTTATCTCCAACTACCACCGGCATATCAGTCAAGGTCACTAACCTCTAAGCCAATCAAATCAGTTCTACTTACCAAGCAAGTCCTGCTGTGGCAGCCACTTGTACAGCCTAATGTTGGATGGTATATCAGTCATGTTCTGTTCTGCGTCTTGCTTCCACAGCACTCTTTGTGGGAGTCTCCCCAAGGCCTCCACAAGGAGACGGTGGGCTGAAAGAGGCATCTTCGTGGTCCTCACTGAGGAACCCATGGACACGTACACGAAACCTGTGTCTCCAGCTCCAGAGATCCATTCTTCGATTTCCTGAAGAATTAAGGAAATTTTGTCATTTACAAATTTTCATCAACCAATGTCAATAAGAAGTAGCCAGTCAATATTCCTATCCATACTATTATCATCAATGCGAAAATGCCTGACTGAATCTGTCTCGCTTTCACGCCAAAACGAAATTTGGTACAGTGATAGTCCATAACCCATGAAAGGACATAGAATAGTTTTTATCCCAAAATTTCATGGAAGGCAATCACGTGGGTAAACCGCCGGAGACAGCTAGTCTAGAATAAAGGAAACTTAGCCATTTTGGTACTTTACGTTTAGTGGTTTTATTGTGACAAGGTAGATATATTATTATACAAATCAGATAGGCAAAGTTTGGATTCCCAATGAAATGGCAATTAACAATCAGTTGGAACCGTAACCAGCAAAAAAGACCAAAAGCTGTTTACGTTTGGTAGACCAGAAAAACAACAGCCCAATTTGGGGGACAATATCGTTCGTCATATGAATATTTTATACGTTATTTACTGCCATCCAGCATCAGGGATGACATCTCTATTTTGAGGAACATTCAAAGAAAGCATTTCGAAGACAAAGCTCATTAACAGATAAAAATATCCTGTATTAGTTACTAAAATAATCTCTGTAAGAACTCCGAAGAAATACCCCAAGTCCTTTGCAGTTCCGACGGCACATCGACCCAAAGTGTGAGTGACAGAAACACAGACAAACTTTTAAGATACTTTCTTTGAAATGACACTGTTCTAGATTTCATGAATGGACGACTAACAGAAGGTCTTAGAGGGTCTATTTTTAACTTCAAAAGGTTTATAGGGCATTGAAATCTTCCTGTACTAATCGTATACAATTTATCAAGTTATCTTATTTACTTTTTTATTTAAGAAGATGTTTAATGGCCGGTATTATAACCTCACAAAAGACTAATTATAATGCATGAGGAAACAGGAAAGAGATCCTTTCTTACAGATGAAAAATATCCTCGATAATAGAATTTCAATATTATAAAATTATGTTAAAGTTTGCTACTCTCTAGCTGGTTTGCGGAATAGTTTTAATCGTTACCGCGGCTTCGGAACATAAAGGGCTACAGGGGTGGGTTTTAGTCAGTAAAAGTCTGACACTAAGGGCGAGAGATGTAATTTGATGATTTCTCATACTCCAAAAAAAACGTTTGTGACATTTTGCGAAAACTTTACAGTATTATGACATATACATAAAAAATATACATTGGCTACATAAGCAGTAACCAAAAGCTTAACCCCGGTAGAACCGCGGGGGACAGCTAGTATCTATACTTAAGTTAATTTTAACACGTATTTAACTAAACACACAGTTACAGTTCCTATAATCTTAAAAAATTATTGCGAGTTTCAATCATGTCATCAAGTATGAGCTACTTCTAACTAATTATGACAACTCACGTAAAATATTGTGAGTTGCAGGAAGCTAATTAATGTTAAGAACACCTTTATGAGAATGTTTATATCACAACATACTCCCGACTCCCACGCACCTGTAGCAAGGTGCCAAGCTAAATATTTTTACTTTCAAAGAAGATTATCTAGTTAAAGTTGGCCTAACTTGGTTGTGTAGGTGTATTAATATTTTACAAGTACTTGGGAACACTGTTGCAATCCTAATTACCGAAAGTCTTAGTCAAGGTTTCGGTTATTTGAAATAAAATGTTTTTAATGATTATATGGGCTGGCTTTATAGGTAGACGCATCTATTTTTTCATGATTCCGCGCACGTATAGGCATCGTACACGCCGTAGGTATCGCAATTTCAGATCAGTGCATCTACCCGCATCGTACTCATCGCTTGAGCTAAACTTGTCGGATCACAACCATTATTATTACAAAAATCTTGGAGTATATACGGTTGACGTGCCGAATTTAAAGAGTCATCCGCCCTTGCTTTAGATTTAAAGTATTGGCGTGAAAGAATAACAAATTTAAATCCATACATACATCCTTAAAAACATTCATTCATTTTATGATGCGATTACAAAGAGGTTTAATAGTAAACCCGATGGCTTAAGATTGATGGTGTAATAGCATCCAAAAAAAACTCACCGGATCCAAAGTCTTCGACTCCTTACAATGGATGCAGGCAACCTCAGCAACATTCGGTAGGTAAGGTCTTGGATAAGACACTGAATAGTGTCCATTCTGGAGAATGAAGCTCACATTCTTCGCCATATCATACACATGAGGCATCTGTTGGCCAAAGTTTCTTCGTAGAACGCCTTGAAGGATTTGCATGCTGAAAGCGTGGAATGGGATGATAGCTGCATGATAAGCAGCATTTAAGGCTCTGTCAATAATTCCCATGTTATCAGTAAATCCTTTGCCGAAGAATGGAGTGACGGAGTAAGGGGCTGGACTTCCAGAATTGCTGAGAGGCATGGTGTAGAAACCAACTGTGTTGATGTACATGAAGGGAACTTTGAGTTTGTAGACGACTCCTAGAGCGCACTCGGGGTATGTTCCGTCGAGGATGACGAGATCGAAGGTCCTTCCTGATCGGAGGAAGGATCGCGTCTCGGGGTCGCTGAGGAACGCGTCACAGGCCTGGAACATAAAGAAAAGATAGTGATAAAACTGACACAAGCTTATCATTGGGTTAACGTGCAGCTTTAATCTTGGTGAAGGACAATATGGTGAGATCTAGATCTAGGTTTATGGTATTATATATGTAAGGAGGCTCCCAAAACTTATGATTCAGTTTTAGAAACGGTTTTATTGATAGGAAGTGTGGCTATAAAACACGTGGATGAGATTACGGACATAAAATAGTAATTCATATTAATTTTATTTAATAAACGTGATGATCAATACTCGTGCCTTCTCCATTTGAGAAGTAAGGACCCCTAGAGAAAATAATAGGCTGAAATTATATTGCCATAAAAGTCCTTCTAAGTAGCGACGACAGTGTACTTAGGTACACCGTAATAGTGCTACTAAAGTACAAATGCTCGTTTAAAAACAATTTCGTGCTCTAATGTCATCGTTTAGGTACTCTCCATTTCGACTATTTTCGCACTAAGCGAAATTGTTTTTCTTTCAAATTCTGAGAAATAGCACTAGAACTAAGTAGGGAACCATTTATTTAAATAAAGCTGAATAAAAAAAATATTGCTTTATTGTAATCATCTCAAGTCTTGAGAAGGGTCGGCTACCAGTCTGACTGGATCTGGTTGAGTTCCAATGTTTTTCATGAAGCGACTGCTTATCAGAGCTCTACAATCCAGTTAATAGATAACACGATACCCGATACCGATAACCCAAGGGGGTCAGATTATTTGGCTTCTGATTAACTATAGCAACTGTCAAGAATCTACAGAATCCCAACTGGCACCAACGGCTTAACGAGCCATCCGATGCACGGGATCTAAATATCTTATGAAGTTAGGAGGACAAATTAAATGGCAAGGGATCATTGTTTAAGTCCTTCGCTGATTCATTTTGAATAGGTTTATTATCGGTTTTAAAAATTTAAGTAAAGAGGGTTTTCATACGATGCTACTATGTACTTTCCACCTTACTGAGACCAAATACTTAAGGGTGACACCATCGACTGAAAAAGTAATTTTCACAAAGCGGTCTCAGCTACCGTGATTTTAAGGATTATCAGTAAAGCCAATCCCAACGTTCCGATTTGTATTTTAAATTCCACGTCACGTTAGCAAGACAAGGGGTCCGTTTAAAGCTTCATTAGCATTTAGGAATAAGATAACAAATGACTAAATAAGTGTTAAAAGGTAAGTGGAGAGATAAAAACAACATATTTTCTTTACCAACATTTAGTACGAAATAGGCCTATCTTTTTTTACATTTGTATAAACCACATAAATAAAAGTTTGAATGTCATGAACATACAACAACAACAACATAAAGGTTAGTTATTATTTTTTCAGTTGCACGAATTCAGGCACCCAATGCAATAACTACATTCCTTCTGCGGAGAACGATTCAAAGAAAATCGGCGTGTCTATCCAAAACGAAAAGTGCTAAAATACGGGCGTAATCGATTCCGTTCATTTACACTTAGTCGTTTGTACGAATTCCGTAGGCAATCGGATAGGAGGTAACGAGCAAGTTTAATTGCCCCTTAAAACTGGAAGTCAGCAGCTGGGAGTTGGTGTCTAGATTTTTTAAATCTTAATTTGTTTAGGGACAGGTCTCTCCAAAGACATGAGAGCCCCAGCGTTACCTAAACTAAACATAACAACACCAACAACCACAAAACAAAAAGAAACGACAAGGAGTCATTGGTGTGAAATTATATTCTCCACAATATACTTACCTGCATCGGATGTTGGCTCCGTATTCTTAAAAATACGCCAAAATCAAATTTATTTATGTTACATTTCTGCATCAATGTCTCCCTCACCCTAGGTAATCTAAACAAGATTACTGTTTCGATTTACACAAAACTGTCAAAGAGCGCCTGATTGAATCTACGCCGCTTTTTTACAGTTCTGCGAAACACGTCTTTAAAACATTTTTGACACATTGACACCGAGAACACCTTCCAGAACAGCCTTTTCTGATCTTCATATTTAGTGAACCTTACCTACCTCATAACCATATCGCAGTATATCCTTCACAGGCATCTGATCCTCGCCTCTCATCCTGGCACCCACCAGATCGAAGGACATGTAGTTCCTCACGTAGGTCACCAGACCCTCAGGAGCGATCTCCTCCAAGCCATTAATGTGGAAATCAGCTGGGAATGCGCTTATGAAGGTGATGTTGTGGCCTCTGTGAAAAAAGTTTTGATGGGTATGATAAAGAGTGGTATGTAAATTGTGTCAGAGTCATTCTTATTGGAGCTCATTATGAGTGAACCTGTTCGTGTATGGCTTATCATCCGGGAAAGGTCTTTTATGTAACAGCTCATCACAGTGGCGAAGCAGCTATTTAGGAGTATCAGAGCTCTTTGTTATGAAGGTAGTTCGTAAGTACTACCACAATATTCATTTATGCCACAAAGCAACATTGCTCTATTCCGATTTGAAGGGTATGGGTGTCGGTATAGTTATAGCCACGTGAGATATATCAACGTTGACTCTGCAACCCATCTGCCAGGCCTCTGTTATTACAGATACCTATTGGTGACGGAGACCATTTAGCATTAGGTGGGCCATCGGCTTGGCATCCAGTAATTAAAGTTGTTAGTATTTAATTATGAGGGTAGCTCATCAGCATTATTTTTTAATAATTTTCAACCATTCTTGTAATATCTACAGTAATCAGATCTTGTCAAAACTCACCTCCTAATAAGTCCTCGGGCCAGTTCCCAGAACGGCATCTTATGTGACTTGGTGCCGCCCATGGTGATCATCAGGATATCGCTCCCACACACTGACGCAGCCAGGAGTATCGGCAGACAGAGAAATGGCCATCTCGACCTGTTCTGAGAACAAAAGAGAGACGGTTTGGTTAATATGACGGAATGCTGTTATAGTTGCACTTATGACCCTGGTGTAACTATTTAGTAATCTGTGCCCTGGCTGCTAGGCCAGAGGTCGTGGGTTCGATTCCCACCCAGGACGAACTTTGTCTGATGAGCACAATTGTTTGTTCTGTGTCTGGGTGTTATTTATCTATAATATATATGTATTTAAAAATTATATCAGTTGTCTGATTACCATACCACAAGCTCTGCTTAGCTTGGGATCAGATGGCCGTGTGTAAGATGTCCTGGGATATTTATATCTATTTATTTACTTAATTTAAACTTGAAATCGCCAATCACCTCAAGCAAGTGATCAGTGCTTGTAATTTCTCTTCATGAAAACTCTCCTCTAGCCTCTTTTCTGCAATAAACTAATAATAGTTCTAATACCATTCTAGTAATAAAAAGTTTAAGGGTTCGTTTGTTAAACGTGCTTATTATATCCAATTAGAAAAATCGAATTTGAGGAAAGTCAACATAACATTAAGGCATAGCGCAAACGTAGACACTTTTGTGTCTTGTGTCGGATACAAGCAACCGATGAATATTTTATTTCTATAGAATCAGTATGAAATCATCCACTCACTGCGCAAACGTTTACATTTGTTGTGTCCAGTTGCTTCCACTTAACACCATACTAATTACGATCAAAAAGTGTTCGGTGTCCGACACAAGACACAAAAGTGTCTACGTTTGCGCAGCGCCTAAGCCCACACACCATAACAAAAAACGTAACTTAACGAGGGCAAATCACAGGGTGAAACTAAATATGATTATTAGTATAACATTAATTTTGTAGAAATGGTAGGGCTTAATTTTATAATTGAAGACCTACAAAGATTATGATTCTAATAATTGAAATCTGAGCAATAGGAGATTAATTACCTCATTATCTAATTAAGCTAAATCAGCGGTATTACAGATTTTAATTAGCCTAGTTTCAAGTTAAATCGGTAACAATGATCAATAAATGTATTATCTATTTTGTAGGTATATCTTTTATTCTCTTGGTATATTTGGTATATTGTGTGTTATAGCTATTTAGTCAAAAATCAAAGTATTTCTTGCGTTCCATAATGTTACATACGGGTGGTAAATATAAAAATGATAGAATCTACATAGAATGTCGGGCATATATTATTAAATATGTAAAATTATAAAAATATTAGACATTTAAATTAAAAGCCATGACTTTTAACTTTAAGGCTTTACCATGCAGAACTGTTAAAGCGGAGTTATTATCGAACTTCGCCCTTAGACAAATAACTTTTCTATAAGCGTTTGTAATACTCTGCGTTAATGATTCTATAAAACTATATTTAACCCTTTAGTTATTAATCGTTACAAAGTAATAGAAGTAGAGGAAGACTTTGTACAAGGAATTTATTGAACAAAGTGTATGTTTAAAGTGTATGTTATATGTTTAATGAATTTATTGTATTGTTTGTTATATTATGTTTCTCTTATTTGTTCTTACTGTTTAAAGTTTATAAATATGTTTAAATAGTGTAATTGGCATCTGCCGTTCTATTTAAATAAATAAATAAATAAATAAAAGGAAGGGACATTATGGGTCATACAGTGCATAGTATACAACGAAGTTGCTTACCACTGTCCTTATGTAGATCTTTAAAACTACGCAACGGATACTGATATGATAATGGAGTGATTTAAGAGGAAGGTTTTTTCTAATTATATTTTTTTTAATTGGTTTTATAATAAGTGCAAAATAATTATATTAGAACTCAATGACGAAGACGATAACGAAGATTCAATGGAGCGATTAGTGGTGCAAGGGAGAATAGAAGGGCAGCGTCCTCATGGTCGGTCACCAACCAGATGGTCGGATGCTATAAAGATAGTAACATCCAGCTCAATCGTGGAGTGCGCGAGGAACGCCACTAATAGAAACAAGTGGAGAGAAATCGCAAGGGCAGCTACTAAGGACTTTCCATGATCACGACCACTCTGTCAAGAGTGCACGATTAAGAAGAAGAAGAATTATAGTAGAGAAAAACCAAGACTGTCGACTATTTATAACGCTCGTGCAAAGCTGGGGCATTCGCTAGCGATCCGCCAGCATTAATAATTAAAACAACAAGATAATGATCTATTGTTAAGTTATTCTTGAACTAACCGAACATTACTAATATATGCGCCATTCACAAGGACCGCTAATTTCTCAGTATTGAGCATTGCTTTTTATCGATTTTTCCAACACTGAGAAAGTATTAATAGACACACTTGACATCGGAAACCTTTGTCTATTTTCATTCACATGACAAGGACACGGAGTCACGTGATCATTATTTTATTGCACATAATGCGTATTTCTTCTTGCTCTCTTCTTCTATGCTTTTGCGCATAACTCACCGAATCACAAAGGTTTAGCCTTGGAGTTTGCCAAAGAGCTATGGAGCGCAGCATTCTTGGTGTAAAACGCCAGGATAGAATCCGTGGCCCGGTAAACATATCACCGGGCCAGTTAAAACTTTTTTGTCTCAGCTGGCCCGTTACCAGGCCAAGTCACCGGGCCATATGGGATACACTAACGCTGCGTTCCAAAACGGGGATAACAGACGTCCGCAAAAAGGCTGCCAGGCTCAAATGGGATTGGGCGGGTCATGTAAGCCGCATGAATAGCGACCGTTTGGCAAAAATATCAACGCAGTGGGTGCCAAAACATGGACGTCGTCGCCGAGGCCGGCCCAGTAAAAGGTGGCGCGATGACCTTGACGTATACCACGAGGGTTGGTTCGAGGCGGCGAGCGATAAGGAGGTCTGGGAGGAGTTGGGGAGACCTTTTCCCAGCAGTGGGATAGCATAGGATAAGGAAAAAGAATGCTTATTTCGCTCGAATGCTTTTTGATATTGATTGTCAATAATCTCATGGTCGTTGATACGATTGATGCGTAGGATATAGAGTCAAATTCCCGGATTCAGCCAATTTTATTGGGGTATCGAGTAGCGGGCTTCTTTTAATAAGAGGCTAGAATGTGTAAATTGGAGGTGTGACACCATCTTTCCCTTTAAATACGTATATATAATACCGTAATCCGTAGATATTTGACTGTCGTCACAGATATAATAGAAGCCTGAAAGTCTGATACCCATTCTTGTTGAATCAGGTCAAGAAAAATACTGGTATTTGACTGCTTCTGATCAGAATGGAAACCAACAGTAGACTGCATCGATTATTGTGTCGTTAGTAAAAACTGAGCAAGAAAATATTTCATCAATATAAATATAGACTGACCTGACAGTTGATACATTAACGCACAGCGCAAAGCGCTGGTCCTAGAGACATGCAATTTGCAGGGTTTGTTGTTTGTGAAGGATTTAAAATTCCAATCCTAAAGAGGTCAAAAAAGGGATGGAAGAAGTGGGCAAAAGGTAGTACAATCGACAAAATGGAATCATGACCCAGCATAAGCTTATTTTCCTACAGACATCCAAATGCAATTAGGTCGACAATCACGTAAACATGTATTAAAAATGTCACACGTCTAGTCTTATTATTTTGACAGCTTTAAACGATTTGTCGTCGAAATGGGTCATGATTCAATTTTGTCGATAGTACATTAACAAAATTCTAAAACATCGTAACTTCATATGGTAATTATGTCAAAGTTACGCACAATAGATTCCCACGGCATAGCCATGGGTACAATGACACGACACTCCTTTGTACATATGTGGATACCTTTTGTATAAGACAGACCGATTTATGAGGAAAAGCATAATTTTATCCAGTAATATTTCAAGCGAAAGGTCGCTCAGAAATCAAAGCATGAAAACTACTTGACCTAGTTATGCAGATTATTGTTAGGAGACGTCACGATTTTGCGGTGAAAAATAGGCACACGCAGTAAAAAACTATAAAATATATAATAGGCAGTTTCTACAGAGTAAACAAAATGTATGTATCAATAACCATGATGATTTATACCGCTTGCAAAACTTTATGATAATAAATACTTACACAACAACATACCGACCTACGCAGGAAGAATTCGCGTAAAATGGCGAAATCTGCATGAACATTGACCGTTAATTCAAGTGAACGTGTCGCATACTTATATCTCGGATTTTGTTTTACACGGAAAATGTCAAATGTCGGTACTATTTGATAGAAATACTGTGTTTGTGATTGATGGTTTAACTGAGATATTTTCTTCACCAAATTCTTCGTATTTTTCTTTAAAAAGGAAGAAAAACCTCAAAAATATGCCACAAATACCCACCTTGCAACAATAATATGCAAGACCATGAGCCTGTCAGTAAACAAAGGCAAAACATAAAAAAATATCAAAAAAGTTTAGATTTATTTGAGAAGTGACCCAGCGACTTGCGAGGGTTTATCTAAATAGTAAAAATCTGTTAGGCCGGTACTAATTTTGACCCCTAGGCACGTCAGTGCGATCACTAGTTTGCTTGTAGTGGCCCTATTTTTGACTTCTTAAAAGCCCCGAGGAGTAGAGTTTGTATTTTTGTGTAGACGGTGAAAATTTTTAGGAACTCGTAGTATTTTATCAAGGTATTGTGTGTGTCTATTTTATTTTAGATTAGATCACGCCTATATTCCACGCTTTTGTTGGACCATTTGCACACATTACTCGAAGTTCATTGCCCAAATCAACGCAAGTGCACGACAGTCTCACTGACGATCACAATTGTTATTATAATGTCATTGCATGGGACATTAACCATGTGAAAATCTCATCAAAATTCCATTCAAAAGTTGTCAAAATTGAAGCAGTTATGGCGCATGCGTGCTCACAAATTATCATATTGTATGTTAAAGAGAAAGTGGTTGATGATAGAGATTTTTTGGACATTTTTAAAGATGAGATGTGTAAACCGGTTTTGTGGTAATTAGCCTTGAACTAGAAATGAGTGAAGAGATGAAGATTATCTAAATCTTTTGCAAAAACGTAATGGCCCAGTGGTAAAAAGCGCTATTATTCAACTGTCGACACTATTTATACGGCTGGCGCTAGTACATTGGTACTAGCGTCTAGTAAATGAATAGTATGAATAGCCGCATGAATAGAAAAGTAACCTTTTAAATCAATATGTACTTTCTTAGTATAATCTTGGTCACTCATTGATGGTTTAGAGGTATGAGGAACAGAGTGTAAAGTCCCTCATCCTCCGTTGAAAAGGGAGGAGAGGATCCTCCGACCAGACGGGTGTTGTCGAATCGTCAGTTGTAGTTTGCATGTTCATGCATGTCGCCACAATGGCAATAGGCGAGACGACAAAAGTAATTAGTCCGTCAGATAGATTATCAAAAAATTTTGGACACGTATTTTTTTCTTTTTTCTCGTAAACGAAGAATGACGACGATACAGTGCATTGAAGTTGCGCGTGACGTCAGAATAAGATACAATTTTTGCAGGACGGTGACGTCAAAAGCCCCCACTCCGGAACTTTGTTGCTCTTTATCTTTGTATTTTTTAATTAATTTGATCAAGCAAAAAATACGTGTCCCATATTTTTGGCCGATCTATCAGACGGACTAAACAGAATGCCATTTTTTTAATGCTGTCGTCATCCCTATTGAATTGATAACAATTGAAGGATGGGTAATCTAAACGACTACCTGTTTTTTTTTTCTTAACCATAAAAAAAACTATCAGATTTGCTCTAATTTCGATTTCCAGGCATGCTACTTAACTGTAGAATTAACAGTTCCTTATTTTCCAGAGTTGCGAATCTTTTTTTTTTTTTTTCTTTTATTATAATGTGCTTGCTCTTGGGCCCAGACTAGCCCGAGGGCATAGACGGAGCCTACGATGGAGCGAGCTTACCCAGTAGATGCCTATGCACTCGTTTCTTAAATACTTCCGGGTTATATGAATTTGGAAACACAGACGCCGGCAGGGAGTTCCATTCCTTTGCGGTGCGCATTATAAACGATTTTGAGAAGCGCTGCGCGCGGATATGAGGAATATCAACCAAGAAAGGGTGGTATCCCGCCGTACGTCTGGATGTCCGGTGGTAAAATGGGGATGAGGGAATGAGCTCGTGTAGCTCATGAGCACACTCACCGAAGTGCAATCTGTAAAATACCGCCAGACAGGCAACTTTTCGCCGATGTGCTAGTGGTTGAAGTTGAGCCACCAGCTTCTTGTCGCCAATCAACCTTCTGGCCCTGCGATCCACCGAATCCAATGCGGCCAGTTGGTATTTGGCTGAGCCATCCCATAGGCTATATATATCGATACCTTTGGGTAGAAAGGTCGTATAAACCAAAACCCGACTTTTCAGGAGAGCAGAAAAACAAAAATTTTTTTACATAAAAATTCATAACTTTTTTGTTTTTGAAGTTATAAGAAAATGATCTATGAGAAAGGTTCTTAGAATTTGCAGATGAAAAAGGTTAAATCATCAAAACCTACCTATCTACTTTAGTTTTAAAGTTAGCTTGGATTTACGACTCAGAAAATATCAATTCTTGGTTTATACACCCCATGAAAATGAACTTTAAAAAAACTGTATAGGTTGTATATCCATATTTGTTAAGCTTATGGTCACATTTACGGTCGTATAAACCCATATATGTAGTTTTTTTGTATAAAAAACCATTTTTATAGTCATAGATTAATTGAATTCTGACTAATAAATAATCCTGTTACTCTTAGAATTAGTAGGAACTCAGTAATTATTATTCTAATACCCATTAATGGTTGATTCAAATAAAATAAAACTACCTGAAATACGTTATAAACTTTTATTAAGTATTTTAATACCTTGTAATCAACATTTACTTTTATTTCAATAATAACTATAATAACTTGAACTGAAAAGTGAAAAAAAAAATCTACTTAGTCATACCAAAAACTAAAAAAATTGTTAAACTAATCATGAATACAACTTAATATCATAAATAAATTACTTATAGTACATAAGTTAGATATGTACGTTTATCATGTCCGAGTCAGGGTGCTCTGAGCCGGGGTGCTCTGAGTCGGGGTGTTAACCATATTGATGGTATCAATATTTATTTTAAACGTTACACCTAATTATTTTTGATTTAAACCTTATAACATACGTGCTTTGAGACACAATAGAAAGACAAAAGCAACCCGAAAGCCGGCAGTCCCTAGATCGTTGAAAGGTTAATGGTTGATTCAAATAAAATAAAACTACCTGTAATATGAAATCAACATTATAATGTATAATAATACCCTCTAATTAACATTTACTATTATTTCAATAATGGTACAACATACCTAACAGATTTAACATTTTTTAATTGAATAAAAATGATAGCAACTTAAACAAAACAGTCAAATAAAATATAAACCTACTTAGGAATAACAAAACACAACTTCTTCTAAAATGAAGCAATCATAATTAAATAAATTATTGAATGTAGCCTTTGTACTAAGGCTTACTTACTAAATGATTTATTAAATCACAACTAAATCATATTAAAAAACGACGAAGCACTTAACTTATTTCACTTATGCACTATAAGTAAGTTATTTGTGATATAAAATTGTATTCATAATTAGTTTAACAATTTTTTTCGTTTTTTGGTAGGACTAAGTAGATTTCGTTTTTCACTTTCAAGTTTAAGTTCTTATAATTATTATTGAAATAATATTAGTAAATAATTATAACATTATAATTATTATTTACTAAAGTAATACTAAAGTAATGTTGATTACGTATTTCAGGTAGGTAGTTTTATTTTATTTGAATCAACTCTAAATGGGTATTAGAATAATAATTACTGAGTTCCTACTAAATCTGAGAGTAACAGGATTGTTTATTAGTCAGAATTCAGTTAATCTATGACTATAAAAATTGTATTTATACAAAAAAAAACTAAATATATGGGTTTTTACGACCATAAATGAGACCATAAGCTTCACAAATATGGGTATACGACCTATACAGTTTTTTTGAAGTCCATTTTCATGGGGTGTAAAAACCAAGAATTGATATTTTCTGAGTCGTAACTCCAAGCTAACTTTAAAACTAAAGAAGGAAGGTTTTGATGATTTAACCTTTTTCATTAGCAAATTCTAAGAACATTTCTCATAGATCATTTTTTTATAACTTCAAAAACAAAAAAGTTATAAATCCTAAAAAGTCGGGTTTTGGTTTATACGACCTTTCTACCCAAAGGTATCGATATTTTACATTTTGTATTTACAATAAGTTATTATAAAGTGCAGTTAGGGACATAATCATCACATTTTCATGTGTATCTCTCTGCTTTTTGGTCTTTATCACCTCAATCTTTTTTAAACATGGTTTATACACCAACCTCACGCATCTAAAGGCAATTCCTTTGGATTTACGACGTCGAATTTAACCTGTGTTTAAGTAATGCATTTAACACCTAAGGGCGTATAAACCATTTACAAGTAACGACTGTTTTTACGCCCTAAATTAATATAAACCATGGTCATTACATCATAACAAAACTACAAAATAAAAACATTTGGCTTTTACGTTGAAAATTTACTTTTTTTAAGAGTGTATGACCTAAAATTCCTGGGTCGTATTAACCCTTTTTGTGCGAATTTCGAAATTTCAAATATACAGATCGATAGAGAAAAAAATTCTGAGCAAAATGGTATATATGTCGCAGTCATCTGGTTGAATCAGCCATTTGATTGTATAGCTAGCGTGTTAACTGAATAGCGACATTTAATTGAATGACTAAAGGACAATTCGTCAAGTTGTTTAATGTAACGTTCAACGTCTTGACTGAACGTCATTTAGCGTTGTCGTTGAATGGGATATAGCCGACTTTGAAAACAGTGGAAGTGCTAAGTAGGCGTGGCACGCGTGGCACAATTAAGCTTTGTAACTCTTAACCGATACCAGTCGCGTTCTGACATCGCGACGAGTTGCTTGTCTCGCCACAAATTCATATTTCCCTAGCTATGCCGTATTGTTACGTTTTAGAGAGCAAAAATGATAGTAGGAGAATAAATCTTAAAAATGGAGGTATTTCGTATTATCGTTATGTATGATTTTCACTGTTTTCCAATAAAAATCTTATTTTGTTTCAATTTACTAATATTTAATAGAACAGTTAGTCAAAATCAACCTTATTCCATTACGAGAAAGTTTATTTTGGATTGATTTATTACAATAGTACAACTGCGCTACTCAAGTAGTGATGTGGTCAAGTCGAATATTGAATTTGTCGATTGATATCGATACAAAGAATAATTTGTGTTTACTTAAAAGTTTTTCGAAAAGAAGTGGCGATAAAACAAATAATGCGAAAGTTAATAAGAAACCTAACAATTAATATATTTTATTTCAAGGGCAATAAATATATTATTCATAACGTTGCAGTAATTGTGTAAAATTTAAATATACAAGTATACCAGCACTTTTATTTTATTTTAAATTTACCTGTCTATCTATAATTATCTATTAATTATTGTTTTAAATTAAACAGCGGTTTGTGTACCAAATAAATAAATGTAAGTACTCGCAAGAAGTCTTATTTATGCTAATTGATCAAAATATCGGGTATCTATCGATATCGATAAAGAATTATAATATGCTACGTGGTGCAGCCTTGACCGAGTAGGAGCTGAATTCGACCGATCACGCAAATGTCAGCCGTATGTATAATGCAATTAAGTTGATAATTGCGACCTCTGAGAATAGCGCCATCTGTGATCAAGTAGCGGAATTAACTTGTTAACCGAATCTTAGAGTGACTATAGACCGTAAATACGTTTTGAAGCTAAAGCAAAATAAATCTTATTTGGAGGTCACGCTATTTTATTACTAATAAGTCACTTTAATATAAATTTTGTCAAAAAAATATCAAGACAGTGCTATCTACACAAGCTGTTTTACGCCATATTTGTTTTGGTGACTACTAACGCCGCAGTGGGAAAAAAATGAACTAAATTTCAATCACCTGACTGATTTTACGTCCGCTCTGTTCAAAGAGCTATGTTTCAATCCGCTATCTAGTTGGACGTTGAGCGACTCTTGTTCAATCAACGTTCGGCCTAGTCATTCAATTAAATGTCGCTATTCAGTTAACGCGCTAGCCATACAATTAAATAGCTGATTCAACCAGATGACTGCGACATATATAACTCAATTTGGCCAAAATGGTTTATACGACCTTTCTACCCAAAGGTATCGATATATATGGGATAAAGATTTATATCTAAAGGGTATTAGCAATTTTTGCTAGATATTGAACCGATTCCCAGTCCTTCAACTGAGCAAGCAAACCTTTTATCGAACTGTAGTTTTGGTACGACAAAATATGTCTAGAAACGTTGATCTAATAGCATTTATCACAGTGAACCATTAAATCCAGGCCAAGCATAAGCCTTTTACTCCCTCCGCGCCGGCCAAAACAAACCATACCATAAGTGACGCAACACAAGGTTGATATTAGAAAGTAGGTAGAGTTCATGTGTACACTTCCTAAGTTGACATAACATTTGCGTAGTGGCGAGTCCGCATAGTTTTGTGGAGGCACGTAATTCTATATTAAGTTGTTATTATTAAATGGTAATCATGTGGTATTTAATGTTGAGATGGGCCAGTGGTTAACCGCCTCTGATACTGCATACGAGAGGTTGTGGACACGGGCATCAAAAGATGGAGAAACAAACTTGACATTGGTGCCGACGCTCTTAACTAACCTAAATTTAAGTTAAGAATATCTTTCTCTTTTCATTTCATTAAGAAAAGGACATAAGATAAAATATTAGTTAAGTCCTGTCAAATTAAGACACTCCATCATAGATAATTTATACGCGATAAAAAACATGGCGACTAATTTTCTTCACGCGCTGTCTAATTTGACAGGACTAAACGAATATGTATCTTCTGTCCTTTTCTTATATAAATGAAAAGAGAAAGATGCATTTAACTTAAATTAGTTTGTGAATAAGAGAATTAGCACTATTGTCGATGAACTGGTAAAAATCGTCGTCGCTATATATCGACAGAGGTCTCAGTAATATAATGTATTGGTGCATTTCCGACAGTTTATAAACAGAATATAATAAACAAACACAGAATAAATATTATTATTTCTAGAGTCTATTCATACTTACTTCTTAAATTTATGTATATTTAAGTAATTAAGATGAACTAGTGTTTTTAATATTGAACGAGTTAGAAATATTGTTTTTTTGGAAAATAAATATGTCATATACTGTACAATGAGACTGACATAAAAATTCAAATTTCTTAAAATACAAGATGTTTTTGACAATACAGAATCCGTCTCAATTGTTATTTTTAAAACAATCTATAGTACTACATTCAAAATTGCTATTTATTTAAACTATTGACACATACTTTGCATCATAAGTCACGCCTTCAAATGAAAATATTTAATCAATTATATCCAGGGTCAGTGAACTTTGTATTGGTATGCCTGTGTTAATTTATTATGTATAAAGCTAAACCTCATCTTATTTGCAAACTTGCCTTGTTTGGCTAGGCTAATGCTAGACAAGATTATAGTTAATTTTATTTTGGGTAAACTGTATAGATATTGTACGTCGTAAATATTTGTGTCAAATTAATTAACACTAGCTTTTGCCCGCAACTTCGTCCGCGTGGAATGAAAGTTCCCGTTCCCGGCGGATTTCCGGGATGAAAACTATCCTACGTCCTTTCTCGGGTCCCAGACTATATCTGTACCAAATTTCATTTAAATCGGTCCAGTGGTTTAGGCGTGATGAAGAGACAGACAGACAGGTTACTTTCGCATTTATAATATTAGTATGGATTATTTTAGATATCCACGTAGACAGACTCGTAGGTATACTGTATTTATTTATTTATTTATAAATATCTCTAATAGACACAATTGGAGCAGTCATCAACACTACATAGTGTAAAACAAAGCCATATTTACGCTGTCTTTCTCTATTTATGCTTAGATCTTTAAAACTAGCCATCTAATTGTGATACGGTGCGAAAAATAATGATTTAAACCTTCGAATCGAACACACGTGATTTGAGACACAATAGAAAGACAATTGCAGCCTGACAGCCGGCCGTCGCTTGGTCGTTGAAAGGTAATTACTAAACTATTTTTCTTTTTCTTTGAACTTTGCTAAAAACGTTACCGCGTGTCTTTGACCTTTTATCCTTGAGATATTTATGGCCCTGAGAGGGGTCAGAGCCCGTACGTCCCCTAAGATTTGTCCCCCAGCATAAAAGTTGTGGATTCGGCCCCTATATAGGTGCCCGTTGGTCTCCTGGTAGGGGACCAATTAATATTTTAATAAAAATATTACTTTTAAGGTACCCATTCGTCTCCTCTAATATATACACAGTATAAGTTAAAGATTCGGCACCTATTCAGGTGCCTATTGGTCCCCTAAAATAAAATCACCTATATTTTACCTAAAAACGGTTAACATAGTACACTTGTGAACAGTTTATTAACGCAATTAATTTAATAAATCATAACAGATCATTGAAAAAAGAGCTACGATGAATGATAATCCGTCATGATAATAATGTAACCTGTCGATAGGCTTACGATGTAATATTGTCTCTTTACGAATGGCTTGTTAAAAAACGGGTATTAATGATTGAAAACTTAAGAGAACAAAAGTACTAGGCGCGCAGTAACGTGAAGTAGTCATGTACGAAAATCTAAAATTCACTGTGTTTTTAATTTTCTCACAAGATCACCTTAATCAATTCAAAGTACTAGGCGCGCAGTAACGTGAAGTAGTCATGTACGAAAATTTAAAATTCACTGTATTCCTTAATTTTCTCACAAGATCACCTTAATCAATGCAAAGTACTAGGCGCGCAGTAACGTGAAGTGGTAAATAGAAAACGATCGATCGACGAATCGATTAATTATTTTGAAGACTGACTTTATGCCTAGAGCCTAGAGGCATTTTATTAAACTTAATCTTATTTGAAATACTTAAACATGATATTTAAGGAATTATTATATTTTTATTTTACCCTTTTCTGCGCGACTGTACCAGGACTATATACATGTACTTATATTAGAAGAATGAATTAAAATAAATATTCTTCAGGGGGCGAATAGGCCCCTCAAAAGTTCCAGGGGACGAATGGGCACAGGGTGCGAATCTTAGGGGACGTACGGGCTCTGACCCCCTGAGAGTACGATTTTGATTTCACACAAAATTTCCGTTTAAAAGGAACTTTCAGATTTCACGAATTAGAAAATTATTCGGGCGACTTCATAAATATTTTTCTTTATAAGAACTTTTCTTGAGCTTGAAAGAATATTTGAATATCAAAAGTTAGGTATTGGTCTCGTTTTTCGTTTAGCAACACATTTTTTTTTTTGTATTAATGATACATACAGTTGAACGATTGACCAATTTCATAGGCATAATTTTCTGCTACAAAGCTATTAAAAAAAATACATTTTTAATATTAAGGTATTACGAATTCTTGTCTCAAACAATGCAATTGCTATGGTGGTCTCTCCATACAAGAATTAACGATCCTCCGTACATTTATGGCACTGCACGTGACTTATTGTAATTCTAATCAGTTTTGTTTACAAACATCGTGTCGGTAACTCGTCAGAGAGACACAGATTGGTGAGAAAATGGAGTGCAAATGCGCTGGCGCGCATTCTCTGAACAATCTAACCCCTAGTTGTTGTTAATGTCTTATACGTAGCCAATTTCATTGGTATAGCATATTTTATTGTCATTGAAGCTTTTCTAGGCCCTAAAAAGTTTGTGCAAAATTGAATGATGATCAGTAGAAGCTTAACACACAATTCACATTTCTAGTATTAAGATTAAACAAAAGCGGTACACTAAAGTAGTTACTATTTTACTCTAACGTTACTTAGCGCTTGAGCATTATAATCTTTATCGTCATCTCATATTCAACACTTAAATAAATAATTATAAATAAATAAAAATAATAATAGAAATGCATTTAGCGGTCGAAACGTTTAATACTTCTAACAAATCATTACCTAAAATATTGAGACAGTTTCATGCCACGTGTGTATAAGCAATGCACACATCCGCTCACGCCAAACTGAATCAGGTTTGCCTCATTAGTAAGGCTAATCTATATTTGATTTGGGCGTATTCTCAATACTAACGCATTCGTGTTATTTGCTCACGCGTTAACACTCTGTGTATTTACTCCTCCATATTTTTATGAATGTGTCGTATGTATGAACAATTAAACTAATGCGTATATTGGTTGGTGACATATTTAGACATGTAATTTTGAAGCCGGCGTCATTTGCCCTTTTGAACTATAGCATTTGTATCGAGAAGAAAAAGTTTGTTAAAAATATCAATGTTTGCAAGTTCACGATTTTTTGAGAGTTTCTTGATATTATTTGGTACGGGGTAATTTCTGGATGTATTAGATCTAAGTTGTAAAACAAGGGGTATTAATGTGCTATCCAGTAACTGGGACGTGTTGGCCTGATAGACAGTCGTACCATGTAAAACACTGGTAATCAGTTAGGAATATGCTAGAGTACAAGTCATTGGTGCAAAAGGTATAACGGGGTATTGTTCCGATTACGAAATATTTTTTTAATGATAGACTGTTACAATTTCACGGCTAAACTGCTGAAGCAATTTTAACGAAATTTGACACGAAGGTAGCTTATATCCAAAAGAATGACATAGGGTATGCGTAGGGTACATTTAAATTAGCGACACCCGCGCCGAGAGCCTATTTAAAAATGATATTGTATAACAATATAATTCGCGTAATAAATATTCTGACTGCAAGAAGTAAAAACGATAATGCTTACCGAAGAGCGGAGTCATTGCCATAACTTAAGAGTAATGATTAATAAACGTATCTCCATTCAATACATTAGGCTGTGTTTTCACCTTTAGCAAAATACCTGCGTAGCAAAATAACTATAAAACTCTAAAGCTGATAAAGTTGCAGAAAGTTCTGTACACTATTTACATGGAGGACAAAAGTAAAAAAAAAAGTGAGCCGTCACGGGACGCCTGGCAGATGTGAAACATCGACATCCACACATCGAAACCACGGAAACGATACCCATGACCAAAATTTTGAAAAATGTTAGCCGCCATCTTGAATTCTGAAATGGACCTCATTTTCGGTATCAATGCCCCCGAAAACCACAAAACGGCTAAACCACAAAATGCCAAGGCGCATATTGACGGGCCTGTTGGTCTAGTGGTTAGTGACCCTGATTGCTATGCCGGAGGTCGTGGGTTCGATTCCCACCCAGAACAAACTTTGTGTGATGAGCATGATGGTTTGTTCTGTGTCTGGGTGTAATTTATCTATAATATGTATGTATTTAAAAAGTATATAAGTATGTGTATCAGTTATCTGGTTACCATAACACAAGCTTTGCTTAGCTTGGGATCAGATGACCGTGTGTGAGTTGTCCTAAGATATTTATATTTATTTATTTATTTATTTATATCAAAAAAAGTAATATGATTGAAAAGAAACAAAACAAAAGCGTGGCGAGCGTCGCCACGGCATGCATCGCCACGCCAGAAATTTGTTTTACGTGCGGCTATAGATGTTTCACATCAACAAAAAAGAACTGCCCTGAAGTAAAGATCGACTACAGCTACAGAACAGTTGATAACATCGAAAGCGCTGATCTGATTTCGATAAAACATTTGTGTATGTTAATGGATTCCCGCAAAGTAACGTGGTATTCCATGAAGCACACCCAAACGAAACACACCCAGACAAAGCACACCTAAAGTAAGTATTCCACTTAGCACACCCGTAGATGGGCTTCAAATAACAATTTAAAATAACTAATTCCCTATTCCTCGAAGCACACCTACCAATATCACTCGCATAGTGCGGGGACTAAGAAATAAAAATATCGATAGAAGCAAATTTTTATTATTTTAAAGACTAACATCTTTCAGTTTCACGCCTGATTCTATATCTTATCGACAAAACATGTCTAAGAACTCTATCGTTATCGCTATGGCTAGAAAACCTTCTTAAAAAAGCGCACACCAATCGGTTCATCCGACTAAGAGCTACTGTGCACAGCAGACAGACAAACAAACAAAGAGACACGCACACAACGGTCGAACTTATAATACTAAAAAAAATCTATTATTTATTGTTTCAACTGTACTTAAGTGATACGGCCCGCTGACAGATGAAAAGCAGCTTCTGTATGATGAAGCCTTAACGGTTTACTTATAAAAGGGTTGATGGTTGTCTTTCTTTATTATTCTATACATAAACCTTATTTATTACCAATAGGGTATGTTATTTTCAGCCCCAAATTGAATACTAACTTATGAACGTAAGTATCTATACTAATATTATAAATGGGAAAGTGTGTCTGTCTGTCTGTCTGTCTGCTTGTCTTTCTTTCACGGCAAAACGGAGCGACGGATTGACGTGATTTTTTAAGTGGAGATAGTTGAAGGGATGGAGAGTAACATAGGCTACTTTTTGTCTCTTTCCAACACGAGCGAAGCCGCGGGCAAAAGCTAGTTATGTATAAAAAGCTAAAACAGTTTGAGCTTTTTATCAAAATACGGTCGTGACGTTGTCTGCCTGAATGCGGATACATAAGTCGTCGTAAGACGTCAGATAAAACGTACCTCATGTCCTTTGGAAATCAAGGTAAAAAAATATTTTAAACAGTACTGATTTACTTTGAAATTTGAATCCCCCGCTACGCTCAGGGCAACAAGCACCCTCTCGTTTATAAAATTATTATTTGTAAAGAGATTTCAAAGTAACTTTTTTGCACCTTTTCCTCCTTCCTCCTTTTTTAACCAGTAGTTCATAGGGATTAAAATAAAAAAAATCATATTACAAAATTAAAAACTGCTTAAACTTGTTAAACGTTTGTACCCATCAATATGTTACAGTGATTGAGGCTTTATAAAGTGTACGTAACTTTGACGTAACGTGCTTAAAAGCTACAATAGCCTGCGCTTGTTGACTAATGAGAGAAAGGTCGCGAGTTCGAACCCCACCCGATGCATTATCGATGTGAACCTGCTTTAGACTTACTAGGAAGTCAATAACTAGTTATTTATGACCAATTACCAACAAATAAAGCGAAAATGGCTAGAAATATGGTTACTAATAGGAAATACAAATTAACAATAGTGAAGTTACTTGATCATGTTCACAAAATTCTCAAAAATACGAAGTCTTGTTTCCATTGCGTTTCCAGAGTGAGCACAAAGTATTTTATTAGAATCTCGTGTTGTCCTGCGCTCGCATTTTACCGAGGTGCACAGATAAGTCGTACGGGTCGTAATGAGATATCTTTAATGACTATCCCAATAACACTTTTCCACCTGATTATTAAACAAAAACCCATGACACGAGATCATCGAACTATTAAGGTTATATGTTCTTAACCTTTCAATGCATAAAAACTCCATTCTTATGCTACAGTAATTAAAATCATACGCAACATCCGCATACCAAAAATCTTGCACAAAGATTACTCTCAAGCAACACACAATGTAGGTATGTAAACCAGTAATACTTTTATTTACTTGCTTCATTTTTCCATATTGGATCCATGCACCAGTTTCCGAAGGCCGAGTGAATGCAACGTATACAGATATTTAATATCTTGTAGTACTTATTTAACTTTATCAAGGACGTTGGGCATGTTGCATAAATTGATTATTTTTATTAAAAAAAAATTTTTTAGACTTCTCTCGAGTAAACGTCGATTATCAAAAGACCACAAAGACAATACTAGACTAATATAGGGCAAAGACGTCTTCTCAGACAGAGAAGGCACAAACACAGATGTTGAGAAACACTTTGATACTTGTCTTGCTATTGCATTAACCACTAGGCCATTTCTTTTATGGATGGGAAATTCCGAAATGAATTCTTCCGCCCTGGACGGACGGAGAGTTTTATTGACTAAAACTCACCCTTTGGTTGCGCTTTATGTTCCGGGGCCGTGGTAACTATTACAACTATTCCTCAGCCCCGGCAGGCTTTGGCCCTAGAGGGCCCCGTCACGTGTTTTTGTAAAAAAAATATAACGACTACTTTAGTGATTTGAAAAACTGTCTATCTGTTTCCTCTTTGTACTTTCATCACTGTGAAGGTACAAAGAGGAAAAAGACAGAAAGATTTTTTTCATGTTGATAATCCATTTTGACAACTTTATACTGTTTGGCCCTGTAGATGGCCGTTTATTAATGGTTCAGAGGCAATGTACAGGTCTCTAAAAGTCATAGCTCATTACAGCCACCCGGCAGCAACTCCGCACCGACTCGCCTCCTGCGGCTAGTTTTCTTTATATGGATTTGTATGGGCATGCGCTCACTATCAACTCCGTACCGTCACCGGATCGCCTCGGTTATAAGGCGAGTCGGTGCGGAGTTGCTGCCGGGTGGCTGTAATGAGCTATGACCTTAAGGATACAGGAGAGCAATCAGTAAGAAGAACACTCCAGCATATGAGATGTTCTAGTGGAGCTCCGCACTTGGGAGTAGAAGTGCAGAGCTCCTCACCGGCTGTTGACCCATAAAGATTTATAATACTTATTATCTTTTAAAACATGATTATCTTCAACCCTTCTTGGGTTGAAGAATATGTTTTATACAAAATATAAGTTTTAAAATGAAAAATGGACACAATATTCTTGAAATATCAAAAACACAAATGTGCTTTTACACGTTTCGTAAAATGATAGTTACTACGTGTCATGACTATGGAACGCCAACGGGATGTGCACGTGTTGTATGAGCGAATGTCTGGGAGGTATCATCTAAACGACGTTACTACAAACATATTTTTGCAGGAACATTTTCTATATACAAAAGCTGCAATGACAATGGCCTTCAAAGAAGCTGAAAGCTCAGCTTGCACCAATAAGATTTGCGAGTTGTTTTTTAGATGACGCTACATTTTCTTGAAGAGCCTGTTAGTCTTGAGGCTAGTGACCCTGACTGCTGTGCCGGAGGTCGTGGGTTCGATTTCCACCCAAGACAAACGTTGTAGAGTATGGTTGATTGTTCTGTGTCTGGGTGAAATTTATTTATGGTATGTATGCATTTATAAATTGTATAGTATGTATATCTTTGAATGTCTGGTTACCATAATACAAGCATAGTATAAATGATACAAGTTCTGCTTAGCTCGGGATCAGATAGTCGTGTATGTCTTGTCAAAAGGTATTTATTTATCTATTTTTTGGCAATATTTTGAATTGAAATGACAGTTCAAAAACTTGTACTTGTTTATTAAGTTATTATACAAAGTACTTAACTTTAAATTTGTTAGATAATCCTTGACTGTACCACTGACTAGAGTTTTAAGAATTTATGTGCCGTACAGCGCTAGTGAGCACATAAATTCTTGAAAGTCGTTAACGTCAAGTACTGAACTTTAAACTCCTCGGAGATCTACAATGTCCTAGGCATAGTAAACACTAAAGTTTGATAGCTTACAAGCTTCTGCCTCAGACTTGGCCACATGAATGTAAGCGAAACAGACGCGAACTTCACGAAGTTCACGGATTCAAAATTGCCTCTTTCTTCAAAGATAAGTGTAATGTAATTTCGGTTTACACTGAAATCTATCCTTGTTTGAGTAATTTACGCGTGAACGCGTAACAAACACACAAATAAATACTACCAGATTTTATAATCGTTCAAGTTTAGCTAATACGGTGTAAAATTAGTGACCCTAGTCCTTTTCCAAGGAGACAAGTTCTAAATCCATCTCCGTAAGTTTTATTAAAAACCACTGAACCGATCGGTTCAGTGGTTTAGCCATGATAGCATAACGGACAGACAGAGTCACATTCGCATTTACCCGCTAAAGGAACTACAAAAATACATCAAGTTGGGATAACCCAAGTTACCCAATGCAAATCCAGTGTATTATAAAACACAGGTAATCCGAAACGATGTCATCTCACTCGGTCATCGTACAAAGAAGTAGGACAACAACATTTCACCATTACGTTGTGGTAATATTACACGATTCAACCAAATTGATTCGCTTTGATTGAGAGACCCAGAATGAAGGGCAATGGCCGACATTGAATGATATACTTTTATGTTTACGCGGCTCGGTTTGGTTGCTTCATCCAAATTGAAAGGGAAAAGTGTGCCGTGGAGCTTGGTGCTTAAAAAATAACAATTTAATTATCGTCCAAGGCAAAATTTTGCAAAGGCCTCTTCTCATACAAAGAAGGCACGATCGTACATAATCATTGTTGTTGAAGGTGGGATTGGCTATTTCAGATTTTAATTATAAGCCATTGACATCGGTGGCCGAAAACATCGTAAGGACAGTCCTTACGATGTTTTCGGCCACCGATGTCAATGAATAAATTAAAAATGTTACATTAGCTTGCCCGAATTCCAGCTAACACAGTTTGCAATATCAGACAGAAGACACCTTAACCACTCACACATAAATAGGCTTTAAAACTACAGAGAAAGAAATATGAAAAAACAGTTTTTTTTTTGAAAGAATTTTGGAAATTCTATTCCCAACGGGATAAAAAAGAAGATGAAGGATGGCATGCAAGCGAGCTAGCGAAGACGCTAAAACGCTGTTAGTCTATAATAATAATAGATGCAAAGCTGAAAAGTCTGGGCGGACCATCGACGTGACCTCTCGCGCCCAGCGCTGGTTCAGGCCATGCTGCAGGGCGAGTCGGAATGGGAGGCCGTCGCCTCCTTCTGCCAAGGAGTTATGCTAGTAATGGAAGCGGCGGCGCGCGAGAGGCAACGTCGAGCTTCTCGCCCCGGTCTTTGTCCTAGGCGTAGAAGTCGAGAGTCGCAAGACGACTACCAGCCACCGTAGACACGGTTCTGCAGATGGCGAGCGATGGGTAGCTCGCCGCCCGGCTAGGACCAAGACCGCGTCGACGGCGCGTTAGTGTTCCACGCGCGCCTCGAAGAGAAGTAGTCAGCACAGGAAGGGGCCCAACAGGGCCAACGCCTGCCGGGGTTGCGGAATGTTTATAATAGTTACCGTGACCCTAGAGCATAAAGGGCAATCGAAGGAACATGAGTGGGTTTTAGTCAGTAAAAGTCTGACACGCCCTCCCGCCGCACCCAGGACGGGAGCAGTCATTTGATGATTTCCCACTCACCAAAAAAAAAGCTGAAAAGTTTGTTTATTTGTTTGTATGTTTGTTTGTTTGGTTGAATGCGCTAATTTCTGAAAGTACTGATCAGAATCGAAAAATTCGTTTTGTATTAGATAACCCATTTAAGGAGGAAGGCTATAAAACACGCTACGACCTCCTCGGAGTAGTAACCAAAGATGACATTTATGGAGATAGAAACCGCGAGCGACACTACTATAAATAAATAATAAATAAATAAATAGGTATATCATGGGACAATTCACACACTGCCATCTGATCCCAAGCTAAGCAGAGCTTGTGTTATGGTAACCTGATAACTGATATATGTACTTATATAATTTATAAATACATACATATTATAGATAAATAACACCCAGACACAGAACAAACAATCATGCTCATCACACAAAGTTTGTCCTGGGTGGGAATCGAACCCGACTCCCGACCCGACCTCTGGCTTAGCAGTCAGGGACCACTAGACCAACAGCCCCATCAAACAGAAGCAAAATGTGTGTGGCCTACATTTGATTCTGTTGTTTATTTCGCAAGTCGCACAAAGTATACGTCAAGTATTTCCTACATTTATCGATTGGATAACAAACCGGTCCCCTAGACTATCTTCCTCTACGACAGTTACGTGAACGCTCTCTAGAACTAGTTCTGTGATTACGTTGATTTTCTTATTATTGTTTATGCTATTTAATTTAAACGGAGTTTTCTTAGTGAGGTAGGTCAGGTTTCTGTTGGATCATGTTCTTATGGGCGGACTTCAAGTCATTGATTCTTAATTAGGTGAAGTAAGTAGGTTTTAGTTGCATTGCGGGTCAAGTGGCACACAGCTAACGGCTCGCCGAATTGTAAAGGCAAGTACTGACTGCTGTAATATAATGTAACACACAATGAAAGAATTTGCTGTCTACATTGACGCCCCGGGGCCCTAGTCTGCTATTACAATCGTGTCACAATAATCGATTTTTGACGTATAACGTCAAACTTTTGACACATTTCCCATACAAACACTGTGAAAGTTGTCAAACATACGGCCAATGACTGGTCATTGAGACACGATTGCAATAGCAGACTAGGGTCCCCGTTCATTCATGCGTGTAGTATGCTCGTGTCCGCAAACCAGTAGTCAAGACGCGTCTTAAGTGGTCACCGCAACCTACAGACGCTTGCCTCCACGCGCCTCGCCTACCCTTCAAATACGGCACTCTTTTTACGAAAAACGCCATGCATTTGGGAAATAATATATTATGTATTTAAGAAAACAACGTCAGGACTACACAATAATGGTAATACCGCTCTTTTACTGTCCCACTGCAGGGTAAAGGTCTCTTCTCATACTAAGAAGGCATGATCATTGATTACCACGCTTTCTCAAGATGTATTGAGGATTTCAGATTTATAAAGCAATGTCATGTACCACAAGTAAAGGAAAAACTCTGAAAACCGTTTTGTAGTTATTTCACGAAAAAAACAATTTACGGAACCCTCGTTGCGCGAGTCCGACTCGCACTTGACCGGTTTTTGGCATAAAGACCAATCTATGTCCCTTCTCAGGCTATGGACTATCTCTGTACCAAATTTCATTTAAATCGGTTCAGTAGTTTTTTCCTGAAAGCGAGACAGACAGGATTACTTGCACATTTATAATATTAGTACGGAATCATCATAGTTGTAACATCAATTGAAATCACCAACTCCATATTTGACAGACACTAATTAACCATAAAATTGAGCGTATTTCAGCTGTCATGCTATTCATCAGACACCCAGGTTGAAGTAACTGTAGAGGTAGTCCCGACTTTATGATATAATCAGTAAAGTGAATGGTGGGTCAATTGTAAATTCTTTTTCAATCTTCATCTGTTAGAATCTGGGTGAAGTGATAGATTGGTATTCTAATTAAATCTTTACAACATAGAATAAAACAAATTCGCTTTCCGCTATCTGTGTTATAGAATGGTTTTATAGTATACTACCTTTTGCCCTCATCTTTTTCAATCATACAATCTTGTAAACCTGTTTTTGGAGCCCACTAGAATAACTCCCACGAGCGCTACTTGCCTGGATAACATTTATACGGATATTGTACCTACCCACAAAGAAATTATTAATTCATTAGAATCTGATCACTGTGGTCAGTTAATTACAATACCAATATTGATAGATATCACTGTAAACCCTAAATCGAAACATCGGTTGGAAACATTTAAAACCAAATTGTTAAATAAATTACCATCATTGCCAACCAATAATGATCCAAATCAGCAATATACCGACTTTTTTAATTTATATTGCAAACAGTTTAATTCCACGTTTATTCCAAAAAATATTTCTGTAAACAATAATGCTTCTTTCAGTGACTGGGCCACCATTGGTATTTATAAAAGTAGGCAACGTCTTTTTGAGTTGTATGAAGAACGGACTTACATTAAAACTACTGAATTCAATTCATTTGTCAAAAAATATTCTAAGTTATTTAAACAAGTCTGTTACATGGCCAAGTCACGCTACTTAAGTTCAAAAATAAAAAATAGTAATAATGTTATCAAAATATCATGGAATGTCATTAATAGCGAAACGGAAAAGTCCAAGAACCGAAGTAGTGACTATAGCCTTATTGTTGATGATAAGATAATTAAATCAGACCTTGAAGTCGCCTCGGCTTTTGAAAAGTTCTTTTCAGATATTCCCGTTTCGACTACTAAATGTTTAAATTCATCACCCATAGCTGCAGAGGCTTTACTTGAAGAAAACGTTCCGGCCTGTGATTCTGAATTTCATTTCGAACATGTCACTTGTAAAAATGTAATTAAAACCTTTCACACATTAAATGTTAAAAAGACTACAGATTTATGGGATAATTCTGTTGATGTTTCTAAATCTATTATAAATATTGTAGCTCCCACTTTAGCAGCTGTTTTTAATAATTGTATTGATTGTGGTAAGTTTCCTGACTTAATGAAATATAGTTAATTAATTCCATTATTTAAATCAGGTAGCACATCTGACCCCAGTAATTATAGGCCAATTTCAGTGCTACCTACTTTTAGTAAAATTTTTGAGAAATTAATTCTAAGCCAAATGCAAATATATTTTAATAAACTCGAGCTTTTACATAAAAAACAGTTTGGATTTACAAGGGGTCGTTCAACAACTGACGCCGGTGTTGAACTTTTAGGACATATTTATAATGCATGGGAAGACAAATGCGATGCATTGGGCGTTTTTTGCGATTTGTCCAAGGCATTAGATTGCGTTCTCCATGAAACTTTAATCAGGAAGCTACATCACTATGGAATCCAGGCCTCCTCTCTGAATCTTCTCTCTTCTTATCTGAGTGATAGGATTCAAAGAGTTGATGTGAACAGTAAAAGGTTACCTGGATCTGTTGTAAGAATGGGGGTCCCCCAGGGCTCAATTCTTGGCCCTTTTTTGTTTCTCATTTATATAAATGACTTGCCTTATCTTATTAAAGATAAGCATGATATAGTGTTGTTCGCAGACGACACTTCACTTTTATTTAAACTAAAACGTCAACAACTGTGTGCTGACGTCGTAAATAGTTCTCTAGGGTCAATTATTAACTGGTTCAACGTAAATAATCTACTGCTGAACGAGAAAAAAACTAAACTTATTAAATTCACGCTACCAAATGTTAGACAAGTAGAAACCAGTGTTCTAATAAAGGGACAGGAATTGAAGCCCGAGGCTTCCACAGTGTTCTTAGGAATAACTTTGGATGCAAAATTACAGTGGGGTCCCCATATAGATAAATTATCTAAGAAACTAAGCTCTGCAGCATATGCCGTCAGAAAAATTCGTGGTTTAACTGATTTGGAAACAGCCCGTTTAGTTTACTTTAGCTATTTTCACAGTTTGATGTCGTACGGTATTCTGTTGTGGGGAAATGCCGCCGATATTCAGACTATTTTTGTTTTGTTTTGCAAAAAAGGGCTATTCGTTCAATTTATAAATTGAGTCCTCGACACTCCCTCAGAGGCAAATTTAGCGAGGTGAATATTATGACTGTGCCGTGTCAATATATATATGAAAATTTGATGTACGCACATAAAAATATTAATCAATTAAAAAAATACAGTGATATCCATAAAATAAATACGAGAAATAAGAACAAATACGTGGTTCCTTCAACTAGGCTTAAGAAAATATGTGGTTCGTTTAAATGTCAATGTATACGCTTTTATAATAAACTTCCCAGCCAAATTCAAGAACTTAGCATTACTAAATTTAAATTATTTATTAAACGTAAACTCTGTCGGAAAGCTTTTTACTCTGTTAAAGATTATATTGAGGATTCTAATGCTTGGGATTGAGCTGCTTCGATTGATACATTGACCAACATTTACTTTATGTACATTTTTTTTTCTTCTTTGACATTTTAATTATTATTTTGACATTGATGTGCACTTTTTAAAGTATATAATTTTTTATTATTATTATTTTTATTTGACATTGACGTGTACTTTTTGAAGTATATGTATGTTTTTGTATATTTTTTTTTTTGTGAATGTAAGGACTATGGAGGTCGTTGGTCTAAGTTTTGTTTTTTTTTTTATATGTGCAGTCTGACGGTTTGAGTATTTAATGCGACCTACCCAAATGTCCTTACTTTGGTACTGTTCGTCAAGACGTTGAGCTCCTTAAAGTTTTTAGTTGAGCTAAACGATTACTGACAAATGCTTGCACTGTCTGGACAGGTCCACTCAAATCTGTGTGCTTCTCTCATCTAGAGAGTACCTCAGACAAACCTCCATGGTTCTCGCACATTTTTGACCAATACGATTGTATGGACTTTAAAAGAGACTTTGACCTCTGAGTTTGTTTCGGATGTTTCTTCTCAGAGCAGTCCAGCTACAAAAGACCGGCCCCATCGTTCGCTTAATTTAAAAAAAAAACAAAATTGACGTGTAAAAGTGTTATGTTTATAACCTATTTACAAAATAAATATGATTTTACTGATTTTTATTTTACTGATTTTGCCCGCGACTACGTCCGCGTGGAGTAATACTTCCCATTCCCGAGGGATTTCCGGGATGAAAACTTTTCTATGTCCTTTCTCGGGTCACAGACTATATCAGTACCAAGTTTCATTCAAATCGATTTAGTGATTTAGGCGTGAAAAAGAGACAGACAGACAGAGTTACTTTCGCATTTATAATATTAGTATGGATAATAGAGTGATCCTATAGAGTGAAGATACTTAAATACGTGATTGTGCTTATGATTATTATTATTTTTTTTGGTGAATGGGAAATCATCCAATGACTGCTCCCGTCTTGGGTGCGGCGGGAAGGCGTGTCTGACTCTTACTGACTAAAACCCACTCATGTTCCTTCGATTGCCCTTTATGTTCCAGGGTCACGGTAACTATTATACACATTCCGCAACCCCGGCAGGCGTTGGCCCTGTTGGGCCCCTTCCTGTGCTGACTCCTTCTCTTTGAGGCGCGCGTGGAACACAAACGCGCCGTCGACGCGGTCCTGGTCCTAGCCGGGCGGCGAGCTACCCATCGCTCGCCATCCGCAGAACCGTGCCTACGGTGGCCGGTAGTCGTCTTGCGACTCTCGACGTCTTCGCCTGGGTCTTTGTCCGGGGCGAGAGGCTCGTCGTTGCCTCTCGTGCGCCACCGCTTCCTTCACTAGCATAACTGCTTCGCAGAAGGAGGCGACGGCATCCCATTCCGTCTCGCCCCGCAGCATGGCTTGAACCAGCGCTGGGCGCGAGAGGTCACCGCCGCCGATCGCCTCTACGAGGACACGTCGATGGTCCGCCCATGCGCGGCACACCTCCACCGTGTGCTCGACCGTGTCCTCCAGGCGACCGTTGCTGCAGTGGTGACACCCAGGCGTCGCTTCCGCTCGAATCCGACACAGGAACCTCCCGAACTGACCATGTCCGGTGAGGACCTGTGTCAAGCGAAACGTGAGAGCGCCGTGGCGCCTCTCCAGCCACTCCTCAAAGAGGGGTCTTTCCGCCGCTGTCACGGCGTACCCAAGTGTGCTTATGATAACCAATAACTTTTACTATGGGAACAAACCTGAAATCGCAAATTAAAAATCAGCTGTTTAGTACATTTATGTTTGCCTAATGTACTGAACAGCTGATATTTTTTTTTCGATTTTGGCTTTGCTCCCATAAAAAAAAATGGAAAGAGAATCGAGATTTTCAAATAAAAACAATTGACATTGACGCGAAATTGCCAGCATAAACAACGAAGAATTTATCTAGAAATTTATCGATAAAACAACATTATTTTTTATATCTCAATGGACCTTAAAATGTTTTTGCAAGGTCTCAACAGTTCAAGAGAAACGGGTTGACGTGAAAACGGCTGACAGTTGTCAGGAGATAATTATAGCTTAATTAATAGGAAGTGTTAAATACTTTCCGAAGTTAATATCGAAGTTCAAGAATAACGGAACTGTTGGTGGTTTTTGCCACTGGTGTGAACGTACTGAGTTCGTTGTGGTTTTGCTGGTTTTTGTTATTAAATCCTTATATGGATAATTTTCTGAAGTAACTATGAAATTAACTGCATATCAAAGACAACTGAATATAAATTGACATTATTGCATTTTGTTTTTATTTTGAAGTCCTGTTTAAACTATTGTCCTAGAAAGCTGATAAGAGATTATTTATATGACAATATTTTTCTTATTAAACATCCAACCCTTAAGTAGGTATTGAAAAAAAATCGACTACTACATTGATTTTGTCAAGCTAAGCAGATTTTCCATATAAGTATTTCCAATTTCAATTTCGAAAAGATAAAATTAAAGATATTTTTTCCATATAAATATCTTATTTACTTGTATTAAAATTAGTTCAAAATAATAGAGAACTTTTAGGATTAAAAAAATATATATTTTAGTGTAGCACTTAGCATTCTACCACATTTTTGCTACAGTAAATATAACAAGATCCCAATAAAGTCAATGCCAAGAAAAAAACAGTTTCCTACGATCTACAAACATTGTGTAACGTTAAGTATTACTGTGATTGCACACTCAATAGAATTCACGATTCGATGTGAAATTATTGTTATTACAGTCATAGCGGCCTGGTCTCGGAATAAATTAACTTTTGAAAAGGTAAACAACGAAAAACATGCTGTAAAAGAGTATGTTGAAATGTAAGATACTCGATCGTAAAACTTGGGAAGGTTTTCAACTACAACAAGTACTTTAGGAAACAATTGAAACACGTGCGTATCGGTAAACTGACACATACAAATATTATTGTGCAGCAATTAAAATATCAGTTTTTTAATTAAAAATCACTAATTTTATGAATGATGAAATGAAAGAGAGCGAAATGAGAGAGATATACCATAATAATGAGATTACCATGTCCTCTTTCTAGTTCATAATTATATATAAAAAATATAATTTAATAAACAAAAAACCCAAATGCAATCTCGAAAGTTGGTCGCAATTGCCAAAGGCATCGACTTTCGAAATTGCAGTTGGGTTTTTTGATTATTTAATTATTATTTTTTATATATAATTATGAACTAGAAAGAGGACATGGTAATCTCATTATTATGGTATATCTCTCTCATTTCGCTCTCTTTCATTTTCAAAATAATATACTCTATGTCACTCCCACAACTGAGGCAAAGTCAACAACACCTCTTATGTCGAAATCCTTTAAACGGTTTAGGCTGTAAAGCGAGAATAAGACATACATACAAACGCTCCAAAAACGTAACTCTCTTTTTTATTTAATTAATAAATTACTTAATTAAAATTACAAGTATTACAGAATTACAGTCTTTATAAAATAGGACTGACTGGGTGATAAATTTATTAACGCACAGTCCAAACCACTGGTTCTAGAGACGTGAAGACGTGTTTTCTTTATGATAAGAAGGTATCTACTGACAAAGGATTTTAAAAAATTCGAACGGTTATATTTAAGAATCGTTACTCACACTGGTGAGGCCACGCAAAAGCTAGTGGTAAATAAAACTAAACTTATTTGAAACTTTATATTTTAATAATCTTCCTCATACGACCATAAAAAAATTATAATGCCAAACGACCTCAGCCATCACGAAATAAAATAGCAATGCTTTCGTGCAATACATATCAAACATTGCTCTACTCAGTGTTGATTACAACATGGTCATTATAGCAAACAATTAGAACATATCAACATGTTTTGATCTGGTCTTGTAAACGAAACCATTGAGAAATGGCAACCATAAGGTAATGTGGTATTGGTCAACGCAATCATGGCAAGAAATTGACAGAATGGCACGTGACCCTTATTTCTAACACTTTGAGAAATACATTAGTATATGTATATATACACTAGCTTTTACCCGCGGCTTCGCTCGCGTTAGAAAGAGACAAAAAGTAGCCTATGTTACTCTCCATTCCTTCAACTATCTCCACTCAAAAAATCACGTCAATTTTATTCATCGCTCCGTTTTGCCGTGAAAGAAAGACAAACAGACAGATAGACAGACAGACAGACAGACACACTTTCCCATTTATAATATTAGTCTGGATAGTATGTATTGTTGATAAAAGAAAGGGGAAATATAGGACAAATATTAAAGAAAATATAAGATAATTAGATAACTACGCAAATACGAGTACTAAAGAAAGAATAAATGGTAGAAAAATTACAGAAATCTAAAAAAGCGAGGGTGCGTAAGGATCACCCTCTTTTGGCCTTGAGAATGTAAGTGCTATTTTTACGGTTGTATTATAAAGAACTAGCTTTTGCCCGCGGCTTCGCTCGCGTTAGAAAGAGACAAAAAGCAGCCTATGTTACTCTCCACCGCTTCAACTATCTCCACTTAAAAAATCACGTCAATTCGTCGCTCCGTTTTGCCGTGAAAGAAAGACAAACATACAGACAGACAGACACACTTTCCCATTTATAATATAAGTATGGATTTTGAACCTGATTGCCTGATAACCATGAAAGCAAAGACACACCTGTACGCGCAAGTCCACAAGACAGTTATTAAAGAAATGTCGTAATGTCAAGACTAGTAATTTTGTACTGCGAAACAAATTGCCACAAGATGATAGGAGCTATAAAATTCCAAGATTAAAGTTTCGTAACTAAAGTATTTTAGATGCATACACGTACACTAACTTTTTGCATTCCGTTATAATTATGATTTTATTATTGTCCTCGTGTCCAATCTTAGTTTATATTACTATCAACCTAAAAAGAGATAGTTGTAGATGTTTTTAACCGACTTCAAAAAGGAGGAGGTTCTCAATTCGTCTGTATTTTTTTTTGTTTTTTTTTGTATGTTTGTTACGCGATATCTCCGTGAATTGTGAACGGATTTTGATGGTTCTTTTTTTGTTTGCTAAGTCATGATTCAGAGGTGGTCTCATATAAATTTTGTGGCGATCGGTTCTGTGCTTCTCGAAAAATTCATCAAGAACAAAAAAAAATCAACGAAATATACATTGACGATATTATAATGTGCGTAACTTCAATTTCTATTTTTCGTTTTATAAGATTATAAGTAGTTTTATTTTGAAAATAAATTACTTTGAAAGATGTTATTCACAGTCAGACATAGTTAGACTCGACACTAAAAAGTAAAAAAAAAACTTTTTCTCAAAAAAAATAATAACCGCCTTCAAAAACTAAAAACCCAAAAATAACTAAAATTTCGGAAGTCGGTGGCAACACAAATTCAGATAAATGGACTGGCAGAAGAGAAGCCACCGACTTCCGAAATTTTAGTTATTTTTGGGTTTTTAGTTTTTGAAGGTGGTTATTTTTTTTTTTTTGAGAAAAAGTTTTTTTTAAGTTTTCAGCAGAACACGAAGATGGCAATTAATGATGTGTTGTTTAATAGAAGTAAGTAATATGTGTAATTATGTTTCATAGAGAGAGTGTCTTACATTTGTTGGTTCATGATTTAAAATACCCAAATTTGTTAAAAAGCCTTTCCGCTTACTCAACTGTATTTTGTTTTCAAACATTTTAACTAACGTTAGCATTTAATGAAATAATTCGGCTGCAATTTTTTGGGGTCAGAGCCCGTACGTCCCCTAAGATTCGCACCCTGTGCCCATTCGTCCCCTGGAACTTTTGAGGGGCCTATTCGCCCCCTGAAGAATATTTATTTTAATTCATTCTTCTAATATAAGTACATGTATATAGTCCTGGTACAGTCGCGCAGAAAAGGGTAAAATAAAAATATAATAATTCCTTAAATATCATGTTTAAGTATTTCAAATAAGATTAAGTTTAATAAAATGCCTCTAGGCTCTAGGCATAAAGTCAGTCTTCAAAATAATTAATCGATTCGTCGATCGATCGTTTTCTATTTACCACTTCACGTTACTGCGCGCCTAGTACTTTGCATTGATTAAGGTGATCTTGTGAGAAAATTAAAGAATACAGTGAATTTTAAATTTTCGTACATGACTACTTCACGTTACTGCGCGCCTAGTACTTTGAATTGATTAAGGTGATCTTGTGAGAAAATTAAAAACACAGTGAATTTTAGATTTTCGCACATGACTACTTCACGTTACTGCGCGCCTAGTACTTTTGTTCTCTTAAGTTTTCAATCATTAATAACCCGTTTTTTAACAAGCCATTCGTAAAGAGACAATATTACATCGTAAGCCTATCGACAGGTTACATTATTATCATGACGGATTATCATTCATCGTAGCTCTTTTTTCAATTATCTGTTATGATTTATTAAATTAATTGCGTTAATAAACTGTTCACAAGTGTACTATGTTAACCGTTTTTAGGTAAAATATAGGTGATTTTATCTCAGGGGACCAATAGGCACCTGAATAGGTGCCGAATCTTTAACTTATATTGTGTATATATTAGAGGAGACGAATGGGTACCTTAAAAATAATATTTTTATTAAAATATTAATTGGTCCCCTACCAGGAGACCAACGGGCACCTATATAGGGGCCGAATCCACAACTTTTATGCTGGGGGACAAATCTTAGGGGACGTACGGGCTCTGACCCATTTTTTGCAATGATTCCGAAAACAGCTGGGATGATTGCAAAAATCCGGCATTTTGTAGTTGTTTAGGGTAATTCAAGAAGGTAACGTCTGGGTACTTAATTTTAGTTACATTATCTTACAACATAATAATGTCTAATCTTGGGTGGTATTATAAAGAGGTCAAGGTTGTTGTTTTGCAAGAGGAAATTTCTAGAAGTCATCATCTCCTTATTCTTTTCTCAACTATCTTGAGGCTGTCAGACTTCCAACCTCGCCAAATTCAGCCGGATATCATTGGCTTACATGAAGCGACTGCCTATCAGACCTCCACAACGCAATACCTGGGCGACGAATTGAAAAAGTCAATCTCTAGAATAATAATAAATAATAAATATCTTAGGACAACTCACACACGGCCATCTGATCCCAAGCTAAGCAGAGCTTGTGTTATGGTAACCAGACAACTGATATACATACTTATATACTTTTTAAATACATACATATTATAGATAAATTACACCCAGACACAGAACAAACTATCATGTTCATCACACAAAGTTTGTCCTGGGTGGGAATCGAACCCACGACCTCCGGCTTAGCAGTCAGGGTCACTAACCACTAGACCAACTGGCCCGTCAACAATTTCTAGAAGTATCAGTCAAATTACAAAAAACTCTTTTACCTAAAGAATCTATCGTTGAGTAGTTTTATTCTCTAATACAACACAATCGAAACCATAGACTTATGCCAGTATCCTCAAATACTAATAGTTCTCATTTTTTTTTTTTTTTTTGGTGAGTGGGAAATCATCCAATGACTGCTCCCGTCCTGGGTGCGACGGGAGGGCGTGTCAGACTCTTACTGACTAAAACCCACTCATGTTCCTTCGATTGCCCTTTATGTTCCAGGGTCACGGTAACCACTATAAACATTCCGCAACCCCGGCAGGCGTTGGCCCTGTTGGGCCCCTTCCTGTGCTGACTCCTTCTCTTTGAGGCGCGCGTGGAACAAAACGCGCCGTCTACGCGGTCCTGGTCCTAGCCGGGCGGCGAGCTACCCATCGCTCGCCATCCGCAGAACCGCGCCTACGGTGGCCGGTAGTCGTCTTGCGACTCTCGACGTCTTCGCCTGGGTCTTAGTCCGGGGCGAGAGGCTCGTCGCTGCCTCTCGCGCGCCGCCGCCTCCTTCACTAGCATAACTGCTTCGCAGAAGGAGGCGACGGCATCCCATTCCGTCTCGCCCCGAAGCATGGCCTGAACCAGCGCCGGGCGCGAGAGGTCACCGCCGCCGATCGCCTCTACGAGGACACGTCGATGCTCCGCCCATGCGCGGCACACCTCAACTGTGTGCTCGACCGTGTCCTCCAGGCGACCGTTACTGCAGTGGTGACACCCAGGCGTCGCTTCCGCCCGAATCCGACACAGGAACCTCCCGAACTGACCATGTCCGGTGAGGACCTGTGTCAAGCGAAACGTGAGAGTGCCATGACGCCTCTCCAGCCACTCCTCAAAGAGGGGTCTTACCGCCGCTATAACGGCGTGCCCAGCACTAGGTTGCGACAGTCGTTGTCTCCATTCCGCCATGAGATCTCGCCGGAGCTCCGTGAGCCGTGCCGCGATAACCCGCGGCATCGGGACTTCACCCCGGCGTTGCACTTCCACGCGCCACTCGTACGTGTGTGCAAGGACTGTTGCCTCCAGATCCCACGGCGGGACGCCGGCAAGGAGGCATGCCGCCTCACAGGAGACCGTGCGGTATCCCCGCACCATGCGAATGGCCATGACCCTCTGGGACGCCCTCAGAAGTCGGGCCGGAGCCGCGGCTAGATTGGGCGCCCACACCGGAGCCCCGTAGAGGGCCATGGACCGCACGATCCCCGTGTAGAGCCTCCGGCAGGAGGCGTTTGGGCCACCGAGATTGGGCAGGAGCCGCTTGAGGGCAGCTCCGGCCTTCGCCAGTTTGGGGCCCAAACGTCGGAAGTGCTCCGTAAAGTTCCATCGGTTGTCGAGGACAAGTCCCAGGTACTTTATCGTCGACTCGACACCGATGTGAACCCCTCCCACCGTTATCTGAGACCCCGGAGGTGGCCGGTGCCGAAGGCCATGAAAACACATGGCCTCGGACTTGTGCAGGGCCACCTCAAGTCCCAGTTGCCGGATCCTATCGACGACTGTCGCAACTCCACTTGTCATCAAGTCGGCCGCCGCCTGGAACGACCCTCCCTGCGCTAGGACTAGCGTGTCGTCAGCGTAGCACACTACGCTGACACCATCGGGAAGGTCAGCGCGCAGCACCCAGTCGTACCCGATGTCCCACAGCAGCGGCCCCAGGACCGATCCCTGCGGAACACCGCACGACATCCCTCGTCGACTCCACACCCCCTCGTGACCGGGGTAGATGACGGCCCTGTCCGTCAGATAGGCCTCGACCACACGACAGAGGTAGGCAGGCATCCGGTGATACCGGAGTGCCGCCACTATGCACCCCCATGGCAGGGTGTTAAAGGCGTTGGCGATGTCGAGAGACACCGCCAAGACGACCCTGCCCTGTGCTACCGCATCCCCTGTCGTAAGGGCTCGCACGCGCATGATGGCGTCCACCGTGGAGCGTCCTCTACGGAAGCCGAACTGACCGTCCGCCAGATCCGGCCCCACCCGCATCAGCCGCTCGACGAGGCGGCTCGCAATCACTCTCTCCAAGAGCTTTGCCGCCTCGTCGAGCAAAACGATGGGCCGGTACGCGGACGGAGAGTCCGCAGGACGCCCCGGCTTCGGTATGAGGACCAGCTTCCCTGTCTTCCAACGAAGTGGGAACTGGCCCTCCTCCAAGCATGCGCTAAAGAGCCCCCTTAGTCGAGGCCCGAGAGCCCCTAAGGCCAGGACCCAGGCCTTCCCTGGTAGGCCGTCGGGTCCTGGGGCGGTGTTTTTGGCCCGAAGCCTTAGCACCGCCACTCCCAGTTCTACCTCGGTCACCTCTGGAACGTCGTCGTCGTCGCCGTCGCGGTCCGCATCGGACACCGCCGGTGGCGGAGCCATGAGCGGAGGAGAAAACTCCCCCCGCGAAGGGAACAGAGCGCTCACAACGCCCTCTACGACCTGGGGCCGGAGACTCTGCGTCAGCGGGGGGCCTGCGGTACGGAGCTTGCCCCGCACCGCCAAGTAGGGGCGCCCCCACGGATCTCTGTCCAGAGTCCCCAGCGTCTCTTGGCGGGCCGAAGCTTTGGCCCGCAATATCTCCAGTCGGAGGGCTTCCTTCGCCGCTCTGTACCCCTCGTACAGCTCCGCCTCAATGGCATCCGCATCCACAGGGCGGATACGGAGCCTGCGGTGTCTAGTGTACGGGCGTCGCGCAGCCACGCACGCCTCACGTAGTGACGTGATTTGCGGCGACCACCAGTACACCTGGCGCTGACCCCTTCCAGGCTGAACCCGGGGCATTGCCATGTCACAGATCTCGGACATGGTCTCCTGGAACCACCCAGCCTCGGCATTGATATCGGCAGGCCTGTCCGGTGATGACACCCAGGCCTGCACTATCGAGGCTTCCAGGAGAAGCTCCCGGTCCAGCTGCTTCAGCGCCCAACGCGGACCGCTTTGGGTCCGTCGGACCGGCGCAGCGGAGGTCTGGGCGGAGACGTCAAACCGGATGTACCGGTGGTCGGAGAACGTCTCCACCTCCTCCATTACGCGCCAGTCAACGACACGCGGTGACAGAGCGGGGCTGGCGAACGAGATGTCCACCACCGACTCACCCCGCATCCGCACACACGTGGGGACGGAACCCTGGTTCAGCACGACTAGGCCCGCCTCTAGGGCCCAGTTTTCCACCATTCTGCCCCGTGCATCAGTGTATCGGGAGCCCCAAGCCAAGTTCTTGGCATTGAAGTCCCCGAGAACGAGCACGGGGAGGGTTCGGAACCCGGCGACGACGACGCTCAGCTCCATAAGGGAGTTGTGGAGTTCGACGAGGGATCGGCTCGGGGAGAGATAGACGCCTACAACGGCGATCTCCCCGAACCGTGCCGCAACGCACCCCTGTGCCCTCTTGACGCCTTCGAGGGCTGGGGTACCGGCGGTGGCCGACGAGATGATGGTCACCGAGCCGCTCAGGTCCTCCACCCAAGAATCCCTGGGCGGGACAAAGTACGGCTCGGAGACCACGGCGATGTTGATCGACCACTGCGCCATGCTCTGGAGCAACAGATCCTGAGCGGCGGCGCAGTGGTTGATGTTCGCCTGTACGAGGCGCAATGGGGCCATTATTGGCACTCCATTGCGGCCTCAGTAGTCGCGGCTGCAGCGACAGACGCGGCAGCGGCGGGGACGGCGGGAGCAGCGGCGGCCGCGGGAGCGGCGGCAGCAGCGGGGGCAGCAGCGGGAGCAGCGGCAGAGGGCTTCCTGCCCTTGCCCCTGGTCCTGGCGGGTGGGGCGCAAGCCTTGCCCCCAGCCCGGTGATCGGCCGGCTTGCCAGCCGCCGCACATATGGAACAGTGCGGCGCGGCGGTACACGAGCCGGCCTTGTGACCGGGCTGACCGCAGCGGAAACAATCGGCGCTGCGGTCCACCTCCGAGGTGCAGCGGACACCGACATGGTGTCCGACTTGGCATCTGTAACACCTCAGAGGCCTGGGCTCCAGCAGCTTCACCTGCGCCGAAGCCCAGCCTCCCACCAGTAACCTACTGCTACTGCGGCCCTCCCCCGCAATGGCTTTAGCCGCCGGAACGGGGCAGCTCACGGTGACCGCTCCAGTCCCGGAGCGGTCAGGGCGGATGGTGCCTACGCGCACGTCGCCAGCGGGACAGCCCCCCGCTTTGGAGACGGCGGCCACCAACTCCTCCCCCGTGACAGAGTCGTCCAGGCCTGTGATGCGCATGTCAATGCGCATGGTAGGCCTGGAGACTCGTACCTCCTCGGCAGAAAGCGACGCCCTCAACTTTTCGGCCAGAGCATCGGCGACGGGGCCGCTAGTAGCCCCAGGGACTTCCAGCATGCGGGCTCCGGTAGCCGTCACCCGCAGTCGCAGTCCCTCCGTCACGCCGAGCTCGGCCAAGTTGACCGCCGCTTTCGCTTTGGTCAGTACCGCCCCGTAGGTAACACCTTTTTTCTCCGCGTCCGGCTGCAGGGTGACTACCACCGCTGCAGACTTAGGGGCGCGGAGCCTGGCCGCAAGGCTATTCGCCTTGCGGCGCTCCCTCTGCCGTTGCCGCTTCCTAGTTGCCCTGGCCGCCTTGGCTGCCTTCCTCTTCTCCCCGGCCACTTGCCAGCGGCCGGCGTCGGCCGGAGGCTCGGCAGCCGAAGAGGGAGGGGGCGGCGGTGGGGCACGTTGTGCAGCTGCACTCGCTGCAGGTGTCCCCACCGCTTTGGGCTTCGCCGCCTTGCCCCTACTGGGCGTTGCGGCCTTACCCTTCGCCTGCTCTGGCGCGGCGGCACGCCTCGACGTACCCGCCGCAGGAGTCGCGGCCACAGCGGCAAAAGATGCCGCTGGCCGTGCTGTTGTTGATGCCGCCGGGACCGGGCGACTGGCCGCGAGTGGGGGCCGGAGAACTCTCCCTTCCAGCACCGAAAACCGGCGCTGGAAGTCCGCCATACTCTGCACCAGGCTCTGGAGCAGTTCCCGGTCAGGGTTGGTGGCCTGACCTGTGGGAGGTACGTCTCCCCGGAGCCTGGCCAGTTCCGCGTGCAACTTTCGGTTCTCCTCCTGGAGAGCCTCGATAGCGGCCCGCATAGCAGCCATCTCCTGTCCCGACGACGCCGACGCCTCCGCATTCGCCGCTGCCAAAATGTCGGCGGTGGCATCGGCGATGGCCCTGTCCTTGGAGCCCTTCTTCTTCTTCAGGGCCACGGACACCAACGCCGATGTCACCACCTCCGCCAATCCTTCCGGCCTGGAGCTCCCCGCGGCGGTGGATGCGCCCTGAGCCTGCGCGGAAGCCGCTCCGGGGTGACGCCCCTCCGCGGCGAGCCTTTCGGCTCGCCGAGCTGCCTCCTGCGCGGGGAGCTTGCGCCCCCCTCCTCCTACACGGCCCGCACCCCGCCTACTGGTGGGGATTTTGGGGGCCGGTGCCGCCGCTTCGCTGTCGGAGGACGACGAGGCGCCCTCCGAAACCGCCCGCTTCCGGCTGCGGTCCCTCCTACCACGGATCGAGCTGCCAGAGCTCGATCCCTCCGAGTCCGAGCCACCAGGGCTCGACCCCAACGCCGCGTCAGTCTCCAACCGCGCCTCTCCCTTCCTCTCCGTTTCTTTAAAAAATTTGCTAGGTTTTATCATAGTAAGTCCCACGAGTATGGGGGATTTAAGAAGTACACCCAGGATAACCCCCTGTACCTGGGCAAGTGTACATTTATAACCCAACCAGAGAGTCCACCGGTTCCCTGGCTGGGGGTGCGCTAGAGACTGATGCGCCGTCCACAAATAGACGACACTACTCCTCAGCCATTCGTACCTTCGCCACGCACCAGAACTTGGTATTAGAGGTAATTTTTTATAGAGGTTGTCTTCCTCGCGGCCCGGGCGGTTAAGCCAAGGCCCTCGACCCCCGTCGAAAGTCAGAGACATGACCGTAACAGTCTTCGGGGCTACGAGATCAACGGGGGCAGCTAGGGGTGACGACCCCCAGCTGCCTGCTCTGCGGCAGGGTGAGTGCACGCAGAGCCCGTTCCCCGACTCCAACACACACTGCCCTCTGCTACTCAGAGGGACAGGTGGTGGAGTCCTCCGCGACAGAATATTCGAAAGTGTGCAACGAGACCCCACAGGCACAACGTACCGTGGCGAGTCGTTGCACACCTCCCGGGGTGCACCGTCCCTCGGACTGGCCTTCGCCCCGGACGGATCCATAAGCGAACTCCAGCCCTCGGGCACACGAGGAGGTTTTCTGTCCATGCACCCCCTAATAGTTCTCATGCCATATGCGAAAAGAAATAAAATTATACAACGATATTTTTTACTGGAAACCTGAGAAGGGGTCATTGTACTATCAAACAATGAACAATTACTAATATGAACAATTTAACAAAAATGCCTTAGCCCAAGAACTTGCTAAACATCGTTTTGTTTATCTCGGCCTGTTGGCCCTTGGCGTATTTGGCAATATATTATGTGCAATATATTATACTCTAAAATTGTTAATGTAAGGTTCATATTGCGTTGCATCGAACATGCACTTTTTTGTTGAATACGCCAAATATAGTCTCCTCACCATGAGACGGAGATAAACAAACGATCAAAAATCAAGTGTCATAGTTGATTAATGCTATACAACTGTCAAATCACAGCGTCAATTTTTGATAGTATAAAATACCGTATTTTACACTATCATCTATTGACATAGGGATTGTTCCATAGATTTTGTATGGTGCCATTACTTTATGACGTCACTAAGTAAACAACAAACAACTCAACTGTCTAACTATTTATTGATTACAAAACATCGAAAAATCTATTTTATTACATTCAATTGAAAATGAACCAGATTTCCACGACTTTTATTGGGAGAGACTTTAGAGAAGTCATGTCCTACATTTATTGGTTAGGTTAGGTTAGTGGCATTTATTGGTTAGTGATGTAAAATACCCCATTGTTTGCTACAAATGCATTGTGCACACCCAAAAGCAACAAAAGTGGACCCGAGAACAAAATATACTGCGGCGATAAATATGCCTCGTTGCAAATGTGGCGCCAAAGGAGATGTTTGATTTTGGGCCACCTCTTTGTACACTACATAGATAAAAAGGAAAAAAATAAAAGATTTTTATAAAAATACAATTAAATTAATTTGAATAAAAATAAAATTGTAAATAATTAATTATTTCCAAAGTTTTTTAGTGAGTTAACCCTTCTTTACGGTAGCAATGACAGTGGTGTTATGACGTTTGATTGACGACTTTGACAGTTCTAAGTTTCGTTTCCGTTTATCTTTGACGTTTGACATTCTTTTTTTTCAAACGTCATTTTCAACGTCGCTTATTGCTGACCACCATACTTATTAGTAGCTGTGTTGCTCTCCTTGACCAAGTTAAATTGAAAATACATAAAAACGAAGCCAAAATATAGGGAATTAACATCAAAAACCGTTAACTATACTCTAAAATGATATTTTCATTAGGTGTACATAGTGCTGGCCCAAGCTCCATACATTTCTAAAACATCTCCTTTACTGAAATGAACCTTAACTCTCCATATTTTCACCGAAATATCTGTTATTGGTTTTTTTTTTGGGAATTGTAAATCATTAAATGACTTCTCCCGTCCTGGGTGCGGCGGGAGGGCGTGTCAGACTTTTATTGACTAAAACTCACTCATGTTCCTTCGGTTGCCCTTTATGTTCCGGGGTTACGGTAACTATTATAAACATTCAGCAACCCGAGATCTGTTATCGCTTGACAATTGTAATAGTGTTATAGTCCTTACAAACTTAGCTGTAGCCGTCGTAAATATGGAACAGATTTTGCAAGATTCAATCAAAGAAAACAAAATGAATAACGAAATCTAGGTGGAATTCCAACTGCTAATATTAATAGTGCAATTATGATTGCGTGCGTTACGTAACAGTCGGTTAGTAGGAAAGTTATTGCACGTAACGTGCGCAGACAATGTTTACCTTTCTTTTTCCTATTCGCGTTTGGGACAAGGCATAGACTGACGCCGTATTTTATTTATTTTTACTGACCCGACTGCCAAAGAGAGGGTTATGTTTTTTTATGACGATGATAATACCGTGGCCACAACAATTATTGTGCCGATAGTCGTATCAATTAAGATCTAATATCGAAAAGTTTTGACTTCAAAAGCTGTCGCTCAACGGCTGGCTCAGGAATCAGATTCAAAAGGCAGTTGTCTTGAATACGGCACGCATTGTGAATTTGTGAAAAGGTAATCACTCTGGATCCCTAACCACCGTTAGCTTGGGTTTCAACACCGACGGTAGAGCACTATTTTTTACATATTTTTATTCTACTTTATATACTATTTTAATATGTAAAATAATATGTTAAATAAAGAATACTGAGTACCAAACATACAAATAATATTTTAAAATAATACTAGCCTGTTTTTATCCTATTGCGGAGTGTCCAATGACAGAGGCGAATATCAGTCCATAGTAATTAGTGATCGATGTACATAAGTAGTATCAAACAAAGTTGCTTTCCGCTATCTATGAATATGTATACTTAGGTCTTTAAAACTACGCAATGGAATTTGATGCGGGTTTTTAAAGGATAAAGTGATTCAAAAGAAAGATTTATATGTATAATATATGCCGTTATAGGAGAAAATGGTCGAGATTTTAAAAGATTTTTAACACCCGTGCGAAGTAGGGACGGATCGCTAGTTGCAAATAAAATATAAGTAGGTATATTTATTAACCAATTTTCAGACAATTGCATACCCTAGTTTATCCTGTTAAGGGTAGAATTTCCACAATAGCTAATTATGGAAATTCTTGTTGCGCCAAGGCAGGCTTCATCATAAAAAAACCAACGTGCAAAGTTCAGTAGATTAGGAAGCGCATTGATCACGATTTATAGAAAGTATTAAGTTGTATGTACATCATGAGAAGTCTAATAAATAAAGTTAGTTATTAACAATTTCCTACCACATTAATCGTATAACTTACACGTAATTTACTATTTATACGACTAGGGTATTTATTGTAACGCAAAGCTGTAAAAAAACATTTAACTTCGATTTTTATTGTAATTATCATTTGTTGTTTTTATTAACTTTGGCCTACATTATGACAACCTTCTATATTTTTATCATTTCATGGTGATGAAACGAACACAACTATTGCAAGGAATGGTAAAAATATATGTGAAATAAACATAGGGTAAACAAGTTATGAATTCATCAATTTTAAGATGGCTTATTGCACTTTTCCACCCTAAAAAAAATATACACTTCAATACAAAAACCAGATTACAAACCTAATATCTAAAGGCCGAATTGATCCGTGTGGGAATCGAACCCGTCACTGCCCAAGCCGTCAATCCCTGATAAGGAAACTGTTCGTTTTGTTGCTATCGGCTATCATCGCTGCAAGTTACGCAGCGCAACACAAGGTCATTAAACTGGTTCACTTGGTCGGCCTAGCGCGAACGTGCGACGTTCACGTCACGCAAATATGGTCTTCTTTAAAGGTATAAGCTTTATACAAATGAGTCATTTTTTTCAATTTTACGTACTACATTTTAGTTACTAACTCCAAAAACTATAAAATGTATCGAAAATAAATTAATTAAAATGTATCTAAAAAGTCCACCCCTTTCCCGTCAACCGACAAAGTGGCCAAGAAGATTTTAGATTGCAGGAAGAGTCAACCTGTCGTTTAAACTTTTCATTGAGCAATACTGGTTTGGTTGTACTAAAAGTTAAAGCAAAATGCCGTATTTTCAATAAGTTTTTTCCTGGGACTGTATCGTTTTCGCTGCCGTTCTCCCGCTTAAACAAAAGAATTAAACGCGTCCCAAAGCACATGATATCAGATGGCCAGCGACGGAAATTCCAGTCAAACTATATGTATATAAAATTATAGGTCCAGTAGTTTACGAGGTTAAGTGAATAAACTACCATTGTTAGTAAGTTCTTATCTATCTGTGGTAAATTGACTGCCTGACTAATTGTTAATATATCACCGCACAACACAAACCGCTGGTCCTAGAGACATGAAACTTGGATGGTATGTTCTTTGAAGAGCAAGTATTCACTAAGACAAGATTCTTGGAAATTCCAACCCTAAAGGGGTAAAATAGAAGTATGAACTTTCACGCGATAAAGCCACGGGCGAAAGGTAGTAAAATTATAAAAAACTATTCGGAATAGTTTACGGCGCATGTGTGCAAGGCTTATAAGTTGCTTACTACTCCAGTTACGTACAACTATTAATTAGATACAGTACCGACAATGCGTGGTAATTCATGCACTCACCTTTCTTCTTTTTTATAAACTTTACGTTTTTAATTACCAATTTAGACTTACTAATACGTTGATGTACGAAAAACTACATTACCTAATGTCTTGGAAACCACCTCCACACAGGGTCCTACAAAACTACAACTACATAAGGATCTAAGTAGAATACTTACTTTTTATTTTAATTGTTCCGTTGCTATAGTGACTACTGAAAGTGGGGTTCTGCCCCCTTACCATGACGTTCAAAGTAAGATTGTTTTAGTCCTGTTGCAGGAGTGTGCAAGTGACAGCGTTAGAAACGTTGTATAGCGCCGTCTCTTTCCCACTGAAAGTAATATCAAAGTAATACTGCTATAAGGGCTTGACGTACGCCCCCTGGGCTCAGGTTGACCAAGGTGGTACAAATTTCTCATTAATTTTTTTCCAGTGGTGTGACCCCCCCTACGTAGGTACTATTCAACTATTATTACTGAATACTCAATGTAACCAAATCACTCTATACAATCTCACTATCGAATTATGGTTAGCTGGAAGAAAACTCAATTATTATGGGTTTACCTCGCCTTTGTACATGTACAAAATATTTTATTTTGCTATCTTTATGTATTTTTTTCCTTATTTGGGTGCCTAAAAAGTATCAAAATGTAACACATAAATAACATATTCAATTAGTTGGCCTATTGTGGATTTGGCACAAATAGACTCCTTTATGTTTTCTTACAATTCCAGCCTGAACTCCTTTTCGCGTCCACGTACTCCACTGGAGTCAAAGAACCCACATCAGTAATATGATATTTTATTACACTATTAAGCCATAATGAGGTCCCAAATCGTTTGTACAACATGAAACCTTTGACAAATTACAAGCAAATGGTCACAAAAAGCCCATATTAATATTTCAAGAACATTGTTTTTCTTGTTACCCATAGTAAATTGTTTATAGTATTAAATCAATCCAATGCTCTAGACTTACGATGAATCCATACTAATATTATAAATGCAAAAGTAACTCTGTCTGTCTGTCTCTTCTTTACGCCTAAACCACTGAACCGATTTGAATGAAATTTGGTACAAATATAGTCTGGGACCCAAAAAAGGACAAGAGGTTTTCATCCTGGAAATCCCTCGGGAACGGGAACTATTATTCTACGTGGACAAAGCTGCGGGAAAAGCTAGTTATAGATAAATTAAACAAACACACTCAACAAAATACTTTTGATTTGATTAATAGAAGGGTAGCGTTCGGGACCACAGTCCCGTCCCGGAAGCATGCCCTGCATACTCACTATTTTTGACAGTCACATTGAATAGTATTATACACATATATGTATTTTTGGACCAACTACCAATGCAAGTTTCAAATATTCGCACTTTTAAACTCTCATCCACGAACTAAAGTCGAAGCAAGTATATGTAGGTCAAACAAATATTTGTCCCGTATTGGAATCGAGGAATCGAACTCACCAAACGAATGTTGTTATTTCCATAGTACAATTAGATACAGCACTTGATTTCTAGAATTTATGGGGTACTAGCTGCCTACCGCAGTTTCACCCAGGTCATGATAGGTGTGTGGTTACTGCTCTGCTCCCGTGAGTGATAAAGTGATGTTATGTAGCCTACGTCCTATTCTGATGTATACTAAGAATGTATAAGCTAACATATTGCTGTCAAGTTTCATCAAAATCCAATCTGCAGTTTTTGCGTGAAAGAGTAACATCCATACATTTAAACTCCTGGCTTGCGGAATTGTTGTTCTAATAGTTACCGCGGCCCCGGAATATAAAGGAACAAGGTGGGTTTCAGTCAGTAAAATTTTGACACTCCCTCCCGCCCAGGGCCGGAGAAGTCATTTGATGATTCCCCATTCCCCATGCATAAAAAAGGGGTCAAACTTCCAATACATACAAACGTGAACGTATAATAATATTAGTAAGGATTTCGTTTCCATCTGTGACAGAGCAAAGCCAGATAACAATTTATTAGTGCAAAGTGCGCTACAAATAAAAAAACTTATACTATAAACCTTAAAACTAAAGACAGCTACGCATCGTCACAACTGCGAGAAACAGCTAGCGCTCAGCATAATGCCGTGATCTATACACAGGCATGAGTCCACGACGCTGGTTTTCAGCGCTAGCCGACAATCACTACCAATGTGGCTTGTCTAATTCAGCAATTTCGCGCTTCAAAGCAAATTGTAATGTTTACTATATTTCTGAATGAGTTACGTAAAAACTTAGATTACACATTCTCTATGATGTAGTATCTTGATTCACTTCGTCATGCTGACTATCACACTGTCGTCGGCAGTAGCAGTAAAAGTAATTTTATAACAAATTCCGCCAAAACGAGACATGACATAACGTTATACAATTTTTAAGTCATACATCACGGTCTGTACTGATTTCATAATAAGGAAAGATAAGATCTAATGATAGTAATTACAACATTATATTTTGGGTCAGTACTCAAAAGTGTGCTAACTAGTGTAAGATTTCAGCTCAATAGTAAACCGGGAAGTGTTCTTACAGATTAACAAACATACATCTATATTCCTATATAAATGGTAAACTGACTGACTGATTGTTGACAATCAACGCACAGCCCAAAACGCTGGTCCTAGGGACATGAAACTTGGAGGGTATGTTCATTGAGAAGAAAAAAATTGTCGTTATAGCCCAGAGGGTAAAGGCACCCCCTAATGAAAGAAGAGCTTTAAAGTTTGTCTCGATTCAACTATTCAAAATCTACGGGATAATCGGGCTTTAACAGCTCATAAAAAGTATATTAATCTATTAGAGGTGTGTACAGTTTTGACGTTACATAACAATCCTACTTATTACCGGTTACGAAGATCAAAATTATGATACATTACCTACACATTTTGATTTATAACGAGACGTTTTTAGGGTTCCGTACCTATCGGGTTAAACGGGACCTTATTACTAAGGCTCTGCAATTTCTCTCTATTGAAATAAGGTTTGCTGGAAGATAACTCAACTTTGGGTTAAGCTCGCCATTGTACATAATATTTTATATTTGTATTTTTTTTTGCAATAAACAATAATGAAACGCCTTGCTGTCCGTATGTGTCTGTATGTCCGTCCGTCTGTCATCAGGCTGTATGTCATGAACTTGAAATTTTCACAGATAATGTATTTCTGTTGTCGTCGCTATAACAACAAGTACAAAAACAGAATTCAATAATTTTTAAGCGGGTTCCCCATACAACAAATCTGATTTTTTTGCCATATTTTGCCGATAACGGTACAGAACCCTCCGTACTTAGCCCGTTTTTTTTTATTTTTAAATACAGTATCAAACTTTCTTCTATTTGGTTGTAAGTAGGCAAAAGAAACTGCGCAGTTCGCAATCACATTTTGACACGCAAAATGGCCTGAGATTTTGGATGATAGTGTTAGAAAGCTGATGGTACACTTTTACTTGAGCCTAGGTTAACGGGCTAAGAAATGGGATATGCTTCAGATATTTTGGTAATTGAATAGTTTGCAATCTGCCTCGTCATCATAATCAAATCACATCGTCAATCATAGAATTGAATTTATCATCATAAAGGACAAAGTGGGCTATAGCCCATAATTTACTCATTAAATGTTTTTTTTATGGATGGAAAATCATCAAATGACTTCTCCTGCAAGAGGGAGTGTCAGACTTTTACTGACTAAAACCCACCCTCGTTCCTTTCATTGCCCTTTAAGTTCCGGGGCCGCGGTAACTATTAGAACTATTCCGCAACCCCGGCAGGCATTGACCCTAGAGGGGCCCCTTTACGTGCTGACTGCTCTTTGAGGCGCAAGTGGAACTAAACGCGCCGTTGACACGGGCCTGATCCTTGACGAGCTGCGAGCTACCCATCACTCGCCGTCCGCGGGCTAATTACTGAAATCTGAATTATGTTTATGCATACATATTCTTCTTTTTCAAATTAAACATAAAATTCACGCTATATAAAATATCCTCTCTGTACTGTTCAATTTTCTACTAATTAACTCACCAACTAATTAAGGCTTTATAAGCTTTGGTTTCATTGACGTTAATTAAGTCATGTCAGTTAATTATTCATAATAAAAAACAGTAAATTATTGATATAATAACTGTGTTTGCTATAAGTAACTGAAATTAAGATTCCAAGTTCCACTACTATACTTATACCGCGATTTCGTTCGCGTAAAATTCAGTTCATAAAGCTACTCAACCGACATTACCTTTCAATAAAATAAAATCCCGACTGTCTGATTGTCTTAAGACAACGACACATATGATAATTCTTTTTATTAATCTTCTTTATTATCACGCTTGCTTAACTCAGATTGACGAATTTAGACTTATAGTTCTTAAAAGCATACTTATCTGCTTTGCTGACAGTGGGTCTTATAATAATACAAATCCTTATAACTTAGCGGCCTTTGCAAAGGACAAAACCAAACAAAAAAAAAGTCCAAATTTCCTTACGATGATTTCCTTCACCAGTGTATGAGGTATCCAAGTTCAAGGCACGGACTCAACCAAAGCGAAGATGTGCGGAGATGCCTCGTAAATAACCAATAGAAGTTGCGGAATGTTTTTAATAGTTACCGTGACCCTGGAACATAAAGGGCAATCGAAGGAACATGAGTGGGTTTTAGTCAGTTAAAGCCTGACACGCCCTCCCGCCGCACCCAGGACGGGAGCAGTCATTTGATGATTTCCCACTCACCAAAAAAATAAATAACCAATAGAAATACTGTATTTCGCTAAAGCTAAGCGGTGTTATGTGAAAATAACACAAGTTTATTGGCTCCACGAGAACTTCGCTCATCTCCGCTTTGGTAGAGTCCGGCCATAGCTGAAAAAGACACAAAGTGGTTGTTGCTTGGATACGAACAACAGCTTTACTAGATCACCACGACTAATATACTTGATCCTGATGACCATGTATACTTGAATACATTGTATAAAAATAACTACGTTCTCCAACCTTTTTGCCAAACTTGGTCCTGATAATTGGTAAAATCAGAATACTATCTGACTTACCACGCTTTTCGACAGTTTCCTGCTTTTTCACGCTACTTTAAATTCTATTCTATTCATTATGTCATTTGGTTCAGTTTCGATTAATAAATAAATGCCCGGAAATCTGTTCAATGCACTTCCTCGGTTGTAAAATATTAATACTTTAATGGTGTTTTGTTTCATAATAATCCTCTAGTAACGAATCGGAATTAAAAATACTGCGTTTATCGACAAAAGCCTTTAAGTCCAGTGACAAAGAACGTTTATTAATTAGCAAGTTCTAAGGCATCAATAACGTACGGTAATAATATGTTGTAGTGTGGGTTTCAATTAAATAATACTCCGGGGTAATTCTTGAGACCTATATTTAAAATAGCACACGACACAAGATAATGTTACAATAAAAAAAAACAAAAAATGAAGGTAGCAGAAAGTAATTGTCAAGCCTATCTTACGTTAAGCGGACACGATACAGAAAAGTTTGCAGAAGTACAAGTCCAACAATAAGTTACGTAGTAAGATAGTCAAATAATTTTAAAACATAAACAAAACTGAAAGTGAGAACTAACAAACAATAAAATTAACTTAAAAGCAAAGTGCAGAATAACTTAGGTGAAAACTAGGATTACAGTGAAATATAGGCTATAAATGCGTGAAGCGCTATAAGCGAAATAACCCTGCGAACAACACGGCACACTGGTAATTTTCCGTATTACGAAAGCACCACCGAGTATGACGTACCGCACGCAGAGCGCTCAACCTGCCTGGGAAGTTGTTCCGAGTCGTCGGATGCAAAGCCCGCGCAGAGTCGAACTAAGCTAGCCGGGCCGGCGAAGGCCTTTTATACCCGCGCGGCGCTTACGCGACGGCGCGTAGGTGTGCGTATGTGTACGCGTCGCGGCTTGAGTGTGTAGCGAGGCGACCGAATAGTGCGAGCGTTGTTTACTTCGTTATAGTCTCCCCCTCTGGCTCCGAAGTCGTCTCGACGAGGAAGGCAGGCTCAAAGATTCATTTCGTGGTCTTCCTCGAGCTGGTTTCGGTAACTGAGTGGCAGTAACTTTATCAGAGGTAAGTGGGTCAGCTGTTTTAGGTGGTCGTCCACGCTTTCGAATTGGCAGAGCTGGTGTTGGTAGTGGACTATTAGTGTCACCTTGGTAAGGGCGTAAAGCAGATGAATGATATAGCCCTACACTCTGGTTTGGTGTTTTGGGGTCTGCAACATGGTAAGAGCTTGGTCCGTGATTCCTCAAAATTATATAGGGCCCATCTCGGCGTGGGGCAAGTTTTGAGCTGAATCCTTGGGCGGTCTTACTTAGCGTGTGTGAATCAACGAGAACTTGATCTCCAGGTTTGTATTTAGGGCTTGGTCTTCTGTTTTTATCAACGTACTCTTTTCGCTTTTCTTCTTTTCCTTCCTGTACTTCTTTAACTCTTTTAAGTGTTTCAGCTAATACTAACAGTTTGGGTGTAATTTCAGGAATGATGTTTTCAGATAAGATTATTTCACGGAGATCGTGTTCGTTGTCATCGGGCGTTCTTAATTCTCGTCCGAATGTAAGGTATGCTGGTGTATGCTCAGTTGAGGAACAAACTGCAGTGTTCATTGCAAATCTAATACTTGGTAGTTTCTCTGCCCAGGTCCGATGATCATCTCCTACAAGAATGGCGAGCTGGGTTTTAAGATCTCGATTGCGACGTTCTACTGGATTCGTTTCCGGGTGGTAGACTGGCGTAAATGCATGCTTGATGTCCAAACAAAATGCTACTTGTTGCATAACAGCGCTAACAAATTGAGTGCCATTGTCACTGATCATTCGCCTTGGCATGCCGTATCTTAAAAATACCTCATTAATGAGAGTCATCGCGCAATTTGTTGCAGTTGCATGTTCTAGCGGAAATAATTCTATCCACCTGGAAGCAAGATCTTCAATGATTAGTATCCAGGTCATTCCATTAGATGACGCAGGTAGTGGACCAAACAGGTCAAAAGCCACTACTTCAAACCTTTTGTTCATTGCAGTTGTTTGCAGAAGTCCAGCTGGTTTCATATTTGACGGTTTGTATCTTTGGCATGGCAAACAGTTGCGAATATAGTTCTCAATGTCCTTCCTCATGCCTTTCCAATAATACCGTTGAGCTATCCTAGCAAGTGTCTTGTCTGTACCATAATGTCCGGCAGTAGGTTCATCATGATATGCCGATATTACATGGGTTTGTTCTTCTTCAGGCACAACTAGCTGACTGTTATCATTATCGTTATCAGGATTATATCGGTATAGTAAACCGTTATTCATGATATAACCCTTTTGACACCAGTAGCGAGCTTCTTCTTCATTATTACTTTCAAATGCCTTTACTATCTTTTCTATGTCTTTGTCTTTCATTTGTGTTTCTCTTATTTCTTTGGGATTCTTTCTTGGCGTATCTACCACAATACTACAAACTCCACAGCTTTCTTTAGTTTCAGCAGCACAATTAGGGCGAGACAATGCATCGGCTACAACGTTCGTCTTCCCAGTGATGTACTTTATTGTGATATCATATGGTTGAAGCTGAAGAGCCCATCTTGCTAACCGCCCAGTTGGGGACTTTATTGACATTAGCCATTTGAGAGCTTGATGATCAGTCAGAATTGTAATAGGCATCCCTTCTATATATCCTCTAAACTTGTTAAGTGCCCATACGACTGCAAGTGCCTCACGTTCAGTCGTAGAGTAGTTTCTCTCGGCTTGATTTAGTAGACGACTGGCGTATTCTACGGGGTGTTCCTGTTCACCCTCCCCCTGCACAAGAACTGCACCGATAGCGTAGTTGCTGGCATCAGTTTTAATAATATAGGGTTGAGCGTCGTTTGCTTGAGCTAAGACAGGACTAGTTGTGAGAAGTTTTTTGAGGTTTTCATAGGCAGTTTTCTGTTCTTCCTCCCACCGCCATTTAGCCTGTTTCTTGGTTAGCCGGGTTAGAGGTTCGGCAACTTTTGCAAATCCAGGTATGAATCTTCTGTACCAGGAACACATTGCCAAAAACGAAAGTAAATGTTTCAAATTGGTAGGTGCAGGCATGTTCACAATCGCATTTACTTTGTTAGGATCCATCTCTAGGCCTTTTGGGGTAATATAATGCCCAAGGTATTTAACTCTTGAACAACAGAATTTGCATTTCTCCTTATTGGCTGTCAAGTTATACTCTTGAAATCGAGAGAAGACATCCTGAAGATCACTTAAATGTTGCTCAAATGTTGGAGATAGGACAATCAGATCGTCGATAAATATACACAATTTAACATGGCTCAGCGACACACGGAATCCATCCATCAATCGTTGAAAGGTGGCTGGGGCATTGCGCAGCCCAAAGGGCATTCTCAAAAACTTATACATGCCAAATGGTGTCACAAACGCAGTTTTACATTGGTCCTCCTTCTTTACTTGGATTTGCCAGTAGCCTGCGCGGAGGTCTATTGTTGACATGTAAGGCGTAGGCTTCGCGTCGTGCAAAAGATCATCTATGCGAGGTAATGGATATACATCGGGTGTAGTAACAGCATTAAGTCGACGGTAGTCTATGCAGACTCTTGTTCCGCCATCTTTTTTGGGAACCATAACAACCGGCGCAGACCACGGTGAGTTGCATGGCTCTATAATACCCTCTGAAAGCATCTTGTTTATTTCTTCTCTCAGAATTTGAGCTTTCGCAGGCGACAGGCGATATGGCGGTACAGAAACTGGTCTGTGGTCTCCCGTGTCAATGCAGTGCTCCGTTTGGGTTGAGGGCTTCCCATTGGGAATGAATACATCTTCATTTCTTTCTAGAAAATGTTGTAGGACTATAAGATCCTTCTTACTTAGAACACACTCAGACTCATCGGCATCTATTGCTGAAATATCCGTACTTGGGGAATTAAACAAGCATCTGGATTCTGGTGACAGTTCTATAGTGCTTTCTGCTATTGACCTTCTAGCATCTTGGTATAATGCATCTACTACTGGTGAATGGCCATCAAACAGTCGTTGTCGCTTACTTGGTGGAGAAGAAAATTCTATTGGCACCAATGGACCATACTTTGGCGTCTGTGGACGTACTGCACTAGCTTCACAAATCTCCATATTTGTCTGTGTGTTAATACTAACAGACGGCTCACTTTGAATAGTAGCACTTTGGTTTACGTCAGGAGAGCACACATCCACTGTGGGACCATAGGGTCGGATCAAATTTTGTTCGACATGAGTCGATTTTAAAGTTTTCGGAGTTATACTGTTTCCCGATAAACTTGACATAGGAGAAATGAGATCTGGTAGATTACCGATGCTAATCAATTCGACGATCATTCTCTCACAGATGTCTTCTTGTTTTAAGTCATGGACTTTTGCAGGATCATCTAAAAATCGACATGTTAGCTGAGGTAAGTTAAGAACCATCAAGGCATCTTCGATAAAGCCAACTCCCAGTAGTGTTTTGTTACTCTTTGCATAAGGTAACACTATGAAAGCAGTATCGATTATTCTTCCATAAACAGTCACGGGTGCTGTAACAGTCAAGACAGTTTGCATTTTAGGTATTCCATCGGCTAACGTTATGTTCATAGTTTCCTCTCTGAACTTATATCCGTCACGTTTCAGACAAATGAAAAGTTGATATGAGGCTACACTTGATTTAGCACAAGTGTCTACAAACCCAGTACCTTTTATGCCACCAATACTAATCGGTACTATTGGCCTGAGCCGTTTGGCGCTAGTAGTGTGTAGGGAACAGAAATTGATGTCTTCTGTCCCTACGTGCTGAACATTGCACTTTGGACAGCGACTTCGCACGACACCTGGTTCGCCGCATCCATAGCATGAAAATTTTGGCTTCACTGTGTCATCAGGTTTAGACTCTGCTGTTTTACTTGTAGGTTTCTGCTGCTCAGCCTTCTGGCGTTTTCTGCAGACATCCACAGTGTGTCCAGGCAATCTGCAGTAATTGCATCTAGTCTTGCCCTTCGGAGTGTTTACTGGTGTTTTAGGCTGTTTTTCTTCAGTTTTCTCTCCCAAGTTACGCTCAATCTCTCTGGATTTCTCTAATAAATCATCGAAATTTGTTATAGCTTCTCTAGATATTTTTTCCCTTATTTCAAATCGAAGTTGGCCAAAAACTAAATCGATTTCTTGTTGTTCAGTATGGCCTGGTGCAGGGAATTCAGCCATGAGGGCACGTTTTTCGGCTATAAATATTTCCGTCAACGTATCTTTCTTTTGTTTGCTTTCTACAATCTCCTGATATATTTTATACGCCAACTTCTTGGGCGCAAAAGCATGCCGCAAGCGTTCTTCGAACTGGCTCCAATTTTTAACTTGCTTCTTAATACCGTTCCACCAAGTAGCAGCATCATTAGTTAAAATTAACGGCAGGCCAGTTAACGCGTCTTCGTCTTCTATATGTTCCACCTTTTTAAACACACACACCGCCGCTAAGAAAGATTCGACCTCAGAAGCGCTCTTATTGCCACTAAATTTCACCGGACATCTTACCATCGAACTTTTGTGCTTTGACCCTGAAGAAACTGCTGCCAGCAGTTGTTGGAACTGTTCGGACGACATCGTTATTGATGATGAAGCTGAAGCGGAACCACTTTTGTTACCATCCATTGTGACCTTTTCCTTCACCTTCTGCGGGTTGTCCTTTATTGTAAACCTCTGCGTTCGTACTGTAGGTCTAGGTCTTAGGTTTTTCTCTGGAGGATCCACGATGGGCGTCAAATTTGTAGTGTGGGTTTCAATTAAATAATACTCCGGGGTAATTCTTGAGACCTATATTTAAAATAGCACACGACACAAGATAATGTTACAATAAAAAAAAACAAAAAATGAAGGTAGCAGAAAGTAATTGTCAAGCCTATCTTACGTTAAGCGGACACGATACAGAAAAGTTTGCAGAAGTACAAGTCCAACAATAAGTTACGTATTAAGATAGTCAAATAATTTTAAAACATAAACAAAACTGAAAGTGAGAACTAACAAACAATAAAATTAACTTAAAAGCAAAGTGCAGAATAACTTAGGTGAAAACTAGGATTACAGTGAAATATAGGCTATAAATGCGTGAAGCGCTATAAGCGAAATAACCCTGCGAACAACACGGCACACTGGTAATTTTCCGTATTACGAAAGCACCACCGAGTATGACGTACCGCACGCAGAGCGCTCAACCTGCCTGGGAAGTTGTTCCGAGTCGTCGGATGCAAAGCCCGCGCAGAGTCGAACTAAGCTAGCCGGGCCGGCGAAGGCCTTTTATACCCGCGCGGCGCTTACGCGACGGCGCGTAGGTGTGCGTATGTGTACGCGTCGCGGCTTGAGTGTGTAGCGAGGCGACCGAATAGTGCGAGCGTTGTTTACTTCGTTATAATGTCCATTTGATGGATCATTCGGGTTGAATAGGAGGCTACATATTTCCATTTATCAAAGAAAACAAAGGCATAATATTGGGCACATTTGGCGAAAAAAATAGGCTTTCCATTTATTATTAAGTAGTTATTTGTTAAGTTGCTTTGCTTTACAAAATAGAAGTTAAAATATTATGAAACGAGTGGCCTAAGTATATCGTTACGGTCGATGCTGAATTGCAGTTACGAGTAAGTAATAATAAAATGTTCACGCTTTAATAAGACGCTGTTTTGCACACTAGTGAGTAAAATCGAATATCATATCTACGGAAACGTGCATAATAAAAAAATAAGCTACAATTATAAAAATTAAATTATTCACACTTTCGCCTTAATTACTTTAATATGAATATTTAACTGTTTAGTAGAATAAAATAATTCGCAGTCGTTTCAGGAATCTACAAATAATCTCTTTACGGTACGGTACAAATCCACATATAATATAGCATAGCATGACTCAAAATCTAGATTTCTAGATTCTCATTTAGTAAATTAGAAAGTACTAATAATACCCTTCCCTGTTGTCGTATGTTAAATTGTACGTAATTATGGTACATTTAATTGGTTCCTTGCCACGCTGAGTTAAAATTAACAATTACTTTCTCGAGTCTATGATAGGGCAGTGAAATGAACTTAATTATCGGTGTAGATTATCACTTTATTGGTACACCTAAGGAATAATAAAATGGAATCACTTAATCACTACTTTCAACTTAAGAGTCAAATAGATTGTGCAATGATAGCCAATTTGAGTGGAAATAAGATTTTACCGTATTGAAAATTAACGTAAAAATCCTCAAACCGCTTTTCTTAAACAGCGACTTCGATATCCATACTAATATTATAAATGGGAAAGTGTGTCTGTCTGTCTGTCTGTCTGTCTGCCTGTCTGTTTGTCTTTCTTTCACGGCAAAACGGAGCGACAGATTGACGTGATTTTTTAAGTGGAGATAGTTGAAGGGATGGAGAGTAACATAGGCTATTTTTTGTCTCTTTCTAACGCGAGCGAAGCCGCGGGCAGAAGATAGTGTTTTTATAATTTAATTTGAGTTTTTGTATTATTACGCAATAAGTAAGCTAATTATTTTGAAAAAGGAACATGTAACGTAATGTTGTCAATACAAACACTTTATAATAGTTTTAAATCAACTCTCAGAAGGTGTAAAAATTGTGTATCAAATTGAGGCATAAAGCTGTCTTTGCCTTAGGCAGCTTAAATTCCTCACCTATCTCATGTATTATAATATTCTTCTATATTACCCAACACGGCAAGAAATTAAATATTTAAGACCTGACCGCGGCCCGGAACATGAAGGGCAACCGAAGGAACAAGGGTGGGTTTTATTAGTATAAGTCTGACACTTCTTCGTGTAAGAAGTCATTTGCTAATTTCCCATCCTTAAAAAAATAAAACTGCGCTCAAGACTTAAGGTTGTTCCATTCGAAACTAATTATGTAGTACTATAGTACAATCAACGTTTATGACACCGAATCGCAAGCTTCCTTTACACTTTAAACTATCATGTTGCAACCAGGAAGTGCTTTCATGGTTCCACAGGCAGCCTACAGTAGTGAAAGTATTTAATTACCTACAGCTAATTTGTGAGACGTGTCGACAATCATTGGTTATGGAGTACCCTACGAGGAAGTGAGTCCTTTGTACTATTATGATAGAAAGAGATAGATATTGGTTTATCAGCAGGAGCACCGATAAAGTAAGACATGCTTGCTAAAGTCTATCGGAAAGATGACCTGCGCAGGATTGCCTGCATAGGTCAACAGATAATGCCGAATGGAGTGACAGGATCACGCTCTGGCACATCGTACAATGTCTAATATTGCGCAGGTTAATTCCTATTACGTCTACACAGGTAGACCTTTGGTACATACACCATAGCTTGAGTGACCGATCGGTATATAATCTTTGTAATATTTGGTGTACATTAAACATTAGGTACAATATTACACACGATAACGATTTATCGCAAACCAACTGCGCATTCAGATCGTAAAGATAAATCGTTGTCGGGTGTACCGATTAGATTACAACAAGACCCAACAATATCTATTTTAGTAGTATCTGTCAAATATCTTAATTTTCATTTTTAATTTAATCTCTACAGGGTTAGGTTTAAAGGTTATTGAACCTAACCTATAACATAGAACTATGATTGTTCCGTTTTTATTGGATGTAAAATATTTATTAACTGTTTCTCCTCGCGGTTTCACCCGCGTTACGTAAGGTTTTTGGTTACTGCTTCGCTCTAGTAGGACATAGTTATATGTTATACACGTGATACGTTACTCAGGGATAATGAAGCTTTTTAATAAAAAAAGAATTTTTAAAATCGGTCCAGTACTTATTGAGTTTATTCGTTACATACAAAAAATACAAATCTTTTCTCCATATAATATTAGTATAGATAACTCACCCACTTCAAAACGAGCTAACCCACTTTGTCTAATAGATAGTGCAGGGCAATAATATCATTTTAAGTTAAAGATCACTTATTAAGATTTAATTTTATTATCTGATTACTCAATTAAGAGATCCTTACCTTACAATTAAGCTTAATTATTGAAATAGGTCATTTACAAGTTGAGAATAATTATGTTAAGTGTTTTCCTGTTTACTAAAGCCGAGTAAACACTTAATTTGGTTTTCAAAACAAATACCAAACAATTAATATTTTTACACAGGGGAACAAATTATTATATTGAGACGACAGGCCACAAATAGAATGATAATATAAACTAATAAGGTATCGTTAGAATCCAAATCTTTCAGATTATCGGACGTCACTGACAGACCTGTCTGGACAGTGTGTCTGGACAGGTCCACTCAAATCTGTGTCCTTCTCTCATCAAGAGAGTGCCTCAGACGTTAACCTCCATGGTTCTCGCACATTTTTGACCAATACGATTGTATGGTCTCTAAAAAAGACTTTGACCTCTGAGTTTGTTTCGGATGTTTCTTCTCAGAGCAGTCCAGCTACGAAACACCGGCCCCATCGTTCGCTTAAAATAAATAAAAAAAAACAAATTTTGACGTGTAAAAGTGTCATGATATAACCTATTTACAAAATTAATTTGATTATTTGATTTTTTATTTTATGATTTTACGACCGCGTCCCGGAAACCATGCAAAGCCGTTGGTCCCTGTTGTCATTCGTAAATCTAGGCAATCGTAACGGGTGGTTAGAAGCCTGAAAATCTGACAATCAATCTAACCAGGAAGTATAACCCAATAACTGAGTTGTGGAGGTCCGTAAGCAGTCAACCAACCAACCGGCAGGCAACCCTTGCATCGTCCCGAGTATATTATATGCTAGAAATTAGTTGAATTAGAGTTTTTTTTTCTATAACATTTTATTTTCTACTCTGAAGTAAACATACATTAAAATGTACAAAAAATTACTAAGTTACATATCTAAACAAAAACCACTACAATTTAAAAACAAAACACTACTTGTTCTATTTTCGTTTTATATTACTTTGAAAGATACTGTAATACACAGTCAGACATTGGGTCTCGACACTAAAAAGTAAAAATAAAAAACTTTTTCCAAAAAAATAATATCCGCCTTCAAAAACTAAAAACACAAAAATAACTAAAATTTCGGAAGTATGTGGCAACACAAATTAATTGGCAGAAGAGAAGCCACCGACGTCCAAAATGTGTTATTTTTGTGTATTTTTTGGTTTTTGAAGGCGGTTATTATTTTTTTAAGGATCACTTCATTACATAAAGCAAAGTCGCATTCCTCTATATTTACCTATGTATGTTTAGATCTTTAAAACCCGGCAACGGATTTTGATGCAGCTTTTTAATACATAGAGTAGTTCAAGAGGCAGATTTATGTGCATAATACATGTATATTACAGTAAAAAAATAACACACACCTCGAACGGGTCGCTAGTTGCAATGCAAATATCAACCTAACGTACTGTTTGAACATTACCGCGCGTCACACTGAGTGCCCAAGGTACCCTAGAACTTCCTCATAACTGTTCTGACTCATCATTATCGCCCCAAAAGCATCCATTGTCACGTAGAACCATGATATCCAGCCAAAGACATCGACCGTGACCGCAAACAACAGTGAGAGTAAAAAATATATGAGGCAGTCCGCGAAACACTTTCGCCTTCCCACGCTCCAACTCAATCCAAACTTTATCACACTATAATTAAAGATTAAAATTCCTTGCCCTCAAAACATGCGGATATCCTACAAACTTTTTCCTAAATTACACCTTAAATATATAAGTGTTAGATACTTTTTCGTAGAACAGGATGTCCGTATTGTGTAACCGATCCAGTTGTCTGATCTTAACCATGTTAAACATTATGTTTATGTTTGAGTTATATCACGCGATGTTCGTTGATCATCGATTCGTGTTAATTTATCGGCCGATTTCTTTGTTTATAACTTAATTTGATTCGTTTTTTGAAATCGATGTTTGTATCTTTGATGTAAGGAGGTTTTTACAACGAGTTTTTCTTTAAGTATTAACTCTATTCTTGCATATAATAGGATAGGTTTACAATTTATTTCTAACCTCATTTTTACCCGACTTGTTCCCATTACATCATACTAACTAGTAGTTACCACGCGGTTTTTCCCGTGTCTTTGGTTACGTAGACCGTAACCCGATGTTATGTAGCCAAGCAGGTTTTCATTAATCAGGCTATTAAACAATTTTTTATTTAGTATTTTCAGGAATTAGTTCGTTAAAAACACCCGCATTCTGAAGCTGGAATCATACACAATTTTCAAAACATAACAGATATGCGCGTGTATATAATTATTGTAGATATAATTATATGACGTGTAAAAGCGTTAATTTTAGCCAGTTTAAAAAATAAAAATCATTGATTTTATCATTTACACCAACGATATTAACCTAAATTATTTCTCATGAATCATTATAACTTAAAAAAAATCAGCTGGCTAGCAGTCTGGTAGTTCCAAAAGAAAAAATTATTTATCTGTATAGAATTTGGATATACAATAAAAAAAAACCTCAAAAACTAGTTAACCAATCTTCCAATAACTCCAAATACCGGAAGATAACCTACACCTTAATTTTTGTTTTAACTTTACTACTGAACATGAATTCAAAACAAACTTAGTCGAAAACATGATAAATGAGTTTTGGCTATTTACACCAAAATGTTAAGTTAGAGTTGTTGCAAAAGCGGCCTACCCATGATTACGATCTCCTAATCTAACTTGTTAGCAACTGCCTCTGTTTAAACTGGCGTAAGCGGACCGACAGCAAAACAAAAGAGATCAACGCGCGAATGTTTTTCACTCTAAAGCCAAGATAAAATAATAAATATAAATAAGTATCCTGGGTCAACTCACCCACGGTTATCTGATTCCAAACTAAGGAGAGCTTGTACTATATAACCAGATAACTGATGTACATACTTAAATAATTTATAAATACATACATTCATATTAAAAATTACACCCAGACACAGAACAAACAATCATGCTCATCACACAAAGTTTGTCCTGGGTGGGATTCGAACCCTCCACCTCTGGCTTAGCAGTCAGGATCACTAACCACTAGACCAACTACAGGCCCGTCAAGATAAGTAAATGATCACGTGACCCAGGCCGCCAGGAACTGGCCCTAGAGGGCGGCAGCCCTCTAGGGCCAGTTCCTGCCGCGGTTGCAGAATAGTTCTAATAGTTACCGCGGCCCCGGAACATAAACGGTAATCGAAGGAACAAGAGTGGGTTTTAGCCAGTAAAATTCTGACACTCCCTCCCGCCCCGCTGGGAGAAGTCATTTGATGATTTCCCACGTGCGCTGCTAGACAACTAATGTACATAGAATAAAATGTTAAGTGTATGCAATTGAAAGCTTACTCTAAGTAATTTGACGCCTCGCATTATACCTTCTATTCTACAATGCCATTCGTCTAGAGGATGGGCTCCCCATCGTCACTTGCCAACACTCCTACCTACCTCAGACCTACGCCTGATCATAAGTTACCTATCACCAACTCCAAATTCACAAGTATCGTTTGTATGCAAATAAAAATAATTGCTTTGTTGTTATTAAATTGTTGACTTCTTTACGACAACGACGTATATAAGGCAAGACTAATTTAAATTTAAATCTGTCTGAATGTTTTTCATTGTAGATTAAAATAATCAGTTTTTGACGCCCACAAATAAAAGAAAAAATATTAAAATCGAATGTATTAGTAGTATCCGAATTATATTTAAAGCATAAGTGATAGTAAGGCTAACCAAAAAGTTATCCAGTAGCACAGCACCCTTCGGTTAAAGTTGGTTTGGCTGGGTAGAGCGATTGCCTGTCAACTTCCCCAGTTAATAGGCAGTCGCTCTATTTAAAACACTGTTAATAGTCAGATTGTAGGCAACGAAGATCATCCAGCCCTCCTAGACAAGCGGCATTGTAGAATAGACAGCAAAAACGAATAGATTATCAAATGTATGGAGATGACAATTTGTTTAGCGAAAGCATATGTCAATTCCATACATTTGACAATCTATTCGTTTACGCTATCTATTCTACAATGCTACTTGTCTAGGCTCTCACAGTCATTTCCTCCTAGAATTTCCTTACAATATGTAATAGTTTCTGAATAATATGATTCTTAACCCTTCGAACACACGTGATATGAGACACAATAGAAAGACAATAGCAGCCCGACAGCCGGCGGCCGGTTGGTCATCAAAAGGTTAATTCACAAACGCTATTTTAAAAGCGTAAAAAAATCTTATATGTAATATAAAAACGCTTAGGTTTAGGTAATGGTAATATTATATTAAAAACGAATTCTTTGATCCTTTGGCAATTCACATTTCAAAAGTAGATGAAAATAATATTTAATATTTGCTCAACAAAAGGTATCACTTCAACTTCGAAAAACGTTTTATTTAGGATAAATAAATGTAGCAAGTTCCTCAAACAACCCCAGATAAGAATAACCTTAAGTCCTCTAAAATGTTCTAAGAACAACATCACAAGCTTCCTTGTCATGAAGCCATGTATCGTCAAAATGGCTCATTATTCTATTATTTATCAACACCACAATGGGTACTTAAAACTACTGCGTTTAGACGCAATAACTCCTATGGCGAGGAAGTCATAAGGATAATATTAAGGCACTGATTCTGATTGTAAATTGGTTTGATTAATTTGCCTGTTATCATATATTATTTGTGATTCTCGGGTTTTCTCTAGTAAAATTTGTATGTATTATATGTTTAAGCTTTCCTCATGAATCATGTTTTGTGGTTTTTCGCGAAGTGGCTTTGTTTTTTGTGGAATAAAAAATTCAATATAATAGAGTATATAGAATAATATAGACCATTCTATAATATGTATAACCATACTAAATATGTGACTGTGATAATAATACAAGCTCACAAATAAAGAAGAAAATAACACACTGGGCTACTACGAAATTTTGAATTAATTTATTAAGATAAAGCCAAACGAACGAAATTTTGTGACTTGTTAGTAGTGTGACTAAAAGGCACGAAAATTTAGGAAATTTCCGAAGTCTTGTCCCTTGTCAAGTTACAATTACAATGACTTACATTGGAATTTTGGAACGATATTGGTGCTGATTCTCTTGTTCACAAACTTAACTAAATTTAAGTTAAATGCATCTTTCTCTTTCTTTTTCTTAAAGAAAAGGAAAGAGATACATTTTAGTTTAATACTGTCAAATTAGACAGCGCCTGGAGAAAATTGACGTATATTTGGACGCCATGTTTTTAAATCGCGTCTAAATTATCTATGGAGTGTCTGAATTTGACAGGACTTAACTAATATTTTATCTTTTGTCTTTTTCTTCATTAAATGAAAAGAGAAAGATGCACTTAACTTTAATTTACGTTAGTTTGTGAATAAGAGAATCGGCACCATTGTACACTACTTATCATAAAAAAAGCTTGAAATGAAAAACCGAACCTTTAAAAGATCACTAGTGTATGTTTAGTCTAATTATTGTGTTCTTGGAGGGCGAAGATCTCTTCTTATACAGAGAAGGCACGAGCATTGATAACTATGCTTGCTCAAAGCGGACTGGCGATTTTAGATTTACAGCCTAGGTTTCGGTTCAGAGTCCAGGTTTCCTAACAATATTGTTTTTCACCGAATTTAAACTTAAAAAAAAACATATTTAAAAAGTAAAGTCTTTGTAAATATGTTTGTCTAAGTTTTAGTAGATTTGGTGGTTAAAATTCTTTCGTACGTTTTAAAAGTAACGAAGTCGTTATTTACAAAAAAGATACCAAATTAAATGAACGTTTAATTAAAATGTCTAAATGCAACAGACATTATAGGTATAGCTATAATTTATTGGTTTCAGTTCCGTTGCTGAACACGCGATATATGCAATTATAGAATCATGCAATGCCAACAGATCTCAAATTATCCATACGTTGATTTTTAAGTTATGCTAAAATCCTACTTATAAACGCGAAAGTTGAAGATGGCTGGATGAAACGTAGTTTTTTGTTCCTTCACAATTAATAGAAATAAGTAGTTCAAATAATTAATATTTGCTGGATAACTTTAAACCCGTTATTGTTCTTTGAAACATACCTCCAAAACTCAAATTGTTTTTTTTCATTAGATAGAGTTTTTTACGTGTATGGAACATGTTGAACTTTCAAACACACGTGATTCGAGAAATAATAGAAAGACAATAGCAGCCCGACAGCCGGCTATCGCTTGGTCGTTGAAAGGTTTAATAAAATATAAACACGCTTTATAATAGTATATCACAATAATGTATAAAAAAACTAATGAAAGTATTAAAGCTACATCAAGTATACTATTTAAAGGATATTTAACGGGTCATAAACGGTTGCTTGACAAGTAATTAATTAAAGCGATATTCCATTGTTTTAACGAGCTTTATAATGTAAGTTTTCGTTGTTTCAATTAAGATTATCGTAATTAGGTTACAACTTCTTATAATTTAGTCATAATTTAACTTCGTACCTAACTCTTTGTTCCACTTTACTTTAATAGAAGTTCGAACATAATCTTACCAAAGTTTAATTTTAAACCTATTAATATACTTGTCTACAGCAAATTAATTCGTGATAACTTTTCAATTTCATTTATTATCTACAAGAATCAAAGAAACATATTATTTTTTTACGCGGGAAAACGCGCCATCTTAGAAATCAAAATGCAAATGCGCGCGCTCAAACAGCCTAATCGATTTAAAAAAAAGAACACTCACCATGTTCATAGTCGATCTTCCAAACACAAAAAAATTAAATCACTTATCACTAAAACACTAAACCAGCAGTCATTCACTTTAATTCACAGCACTATCTGAATTGAATGCACCGAATGTAACCACTTCCTCGGCTTGACGCCTGCAAAAAAAAAGAAGAATAAAAATGTTAGTGAAAGTGAGAGTTTGAATGGTTTTTGCTTCGCTCTGAGATGGTTTCGATACCAACCAATAGTTTCGGTGTGCTATTGGCAAATGATTAAGGTGACGGTCCATTGGACGGTATTATGTAAATGTTTTGCAACAACCGTGTTTCAGATTGCGGTTGCCAATGAGGTTTCCCGTCGCGTCGAAAGTAAAAACAAACAACAATTATTTTTTATATTTTTATTTAGTAGTTACTTAGATGGTTAAAGGTAATTTTATGATTCGTTAGCTTTTATTGCGATGAATATTGATAATTATGGTTTTTAGATGTTATCTGCATTTGAATGCCAACGGAATTAAGGACAAATTGTGATCCATAATTATAATTTGAGTTAAAAGAAAACAACTTCTAAATTTTTTTTTATCAGAGTAAAAAGGTAAAAAAAAGGTAAGCCTGCTACTAAATAACTAAAATGTATTTAAAAGACTGATCCGACTAAGAACAAAAAAACGTAAAAAACAAGTTCAAACAGACTTGTTTTTTACGTTTTTATTGTCAAAAACAGTACTTACTCACTTTTGTATCTCTTAATGCGCAAGTATTTTTAAATAAATAATTATACTGTTGTTCCCTTTTTATTTACTGAACAAATAAAATATATTTTACAATCACATTTAGTTGGTTTGTTTTCACTCAGCTTGTAATTTATATATTTTTCTAATATCTACTACTGTTCAGCTATATCTTATTATGCACGACCTGTCTAAGTCGACTGCCTACAATACTTAAGGATATGAGCTGCAGCTTGTCAGATGGGTTTGCTAAAAATAAGTTTAGTGAGCTCTACAGTCATGGTTCATGGCCCATTGTTCTAAGTTGCACATGGGGAATTTATCAAAAGTTATCATCCTATCTATACTAATATTGTAATTAGGATGACGAGTTTTTACCACTGGAAGCAATAACAAAAATTTTTTAACACTTCGGATTTTTCATCCGTCCAAGAGTCCTTTCGCGAAAGGTTTTGACGGGCCTGTTGGTCTAGTGGTTAGTGACCCTGAATGCTAAGCCGGAGGTCGTGGGTTCGATTCCCACCCAGGACAAACTTTGTGTGTAATTTATGTATAATATGTTTGTATTTATAAAGTATATAAGTATGTATATCAGTTGTCTGGTTGCCATAACACAAGCTCTGCTTAGCTTGGGAACAGATGACCGTGTGTGACTTGTCCAAAGATATTTATTTATTTAAAGAAGTGTGAATTCGCGAAAATGTCTATTCGCGTAAAGGGACTCGCGCAAGTTCTTTCGCGAAAATTTCTGTCAGACCTATTATGTCCTAATTTACACTACCAACCTTACTCACCGTGCTGAGACAACCGTAATGGAAAAATTCATTTATCATGTACAACCTGGAACTCGAGCCGGAACCCCATACTTGGAACCAACGCCAGCCCAGATCAACTGGGCAAATTGAGGTTACAAAATGTTTAGATACTTACATAAGACTGGCCTAAAATAAAGAATCTATCAGTATTACGTAACCAGAACATTATAAGCCTAGACTGTTTTTTGTTTTTTAACATTATTTATGAATCTTTGTCCGTCGCGCAGGTGTTGAGCGCTTGACTGCAGCGCTCCGTGTCGCGGGTTCAATTCCCGCACGCACGGTACAATTTTTTGTACGAAACAGTATATATACGGTTTTATTCCGAGTCTGGTAGTTTATCGTCGTTAATTTATATGTTTTTCCTAGTATGGAGCAACGATTTATTTAAATTAACAAGATACGAACATAAAAAATAATACTATCGCGGATTGGGGCAACACGTTTCATTTAAATTAACAAGATACAAACATTAAAAAACACTATCACGGATTATCAAAGTTTTGAAATGTCGGTACTTGAGAACATACAAAGTGTCATGTTGAAAAGTAGACTATTTCCTCCCTTAAGGTACAGGTTTACTTCGTTACATATGTCATCTTAATCGGTTAAGCGGTTTACCCGTGAAAGCGTAAAAGACAGACGAAATAATTACTTCCGTTTTAATAATATTAACAAGTAAATGAGTATAATATGGATAAAAAATAAACATTAGCTTTCAGTTTCAACAATTTTAGTAAGAAAGGAGAGTCGTTGATTTTTCGTTTAGAATAAATTTGCGCTAAATTTAGAATTTACTCGAATTAAGTTGTACCGTAATAAGTCGAGAGATTAAAATATCACAAGATAATGACCACTGTAACAACAAAGAATAAAATAAAATAAAAAGAAATATTAAGAGTGAAAAAACTTTTTTATTTATTATTAAATAAAAAAGGTTAAAGGTAGGAAGCGCTTCTTTATAGACACCCAAGCTAACGCACGCCAACATCACCATACGCCCAGAAAAATCCTACAAAATTCTAGAACATCCAGCTGTTCAAGAATCCTTCATATAATGAGACCTTGTGTGACCCTCAAACAGTTTCCCTTCAACGAGTTTAGTAAAAAGATTTCCTCGAACTTGCCCCTTTTAGGAAAGTTCCCAAAAGTTAAGGATACAACATTATTACACTTACGCAACTATATTTTATCACTTTAAAAAGTTTTGATGTCAGTGCGTCAGCCTGCGTTTGCGTAACCTTTGGGGTCTGAGCTAACTGTGCGGCAGATTTATTTGAAAAGAATTCAATTTACATAGACCATAATTATACTTGTGACGACCAAAAAAGCAATTTTACTAACTGTCAAAGACGACTTTCGCTAAACTTGATCCCTATTAATCCTTCGAACTCACATGATTTGAGACACACTAGAAAGACAATAGCAGCCCGACAGCCGGCTGTCGGTTGGTCGTTAAGGTTAAGCTAAAACTTTTTTTCCACGGCAAATAGTTACAATGAATTCGGAAGTTTTACTCAAAACACTTATTTGTAAATTTTTGACTTGATTGAATTGTCATTCGTTGAGATGTTGTTACGCAGTTTAGGCATAAACTTCTTTGCTGACTAGCAGACAATCATCAATTGTTGTTGAAAGAAAACTCCATAATGTAAGAGTCAAATTACGAAGATTTTTATCTATATCTCGAAATTAATGACGAATTTCTCATTTTTCAACCATAAGTTATATTTCATTGTCAAAGCAGGTCCACTAGAGAAATAATGCTTTTTATTGGTTTCCGTAATACCGCATTCAACCAGTTAATCAATCAAATCTACCGAGGCATAAATTGCTGTGTGTGCGCTGACCAAATGTCATCGTCTCATTATAATATCTGACAGGCAAAATTTTAATGAATCAATTCATTTTTAAGTTCAACGATTTATATGTTTATCAGACTTTTTTGCAATATGTACCGTAAAGGTTGCTGTCCCTACCTTTTTTGTCTTTTTTGTTTTGACTTTATGAAAAAGTCGTCCAGGGGATATATAAAAAAGTAAACTGAGCTACTGATTGTTGATTAGACATAGACATGAATGTTGGAGAGTATGTCCTTTGTGAAGAGTAAGTATCAACTAAGAAAGGTTTTTAGAAAATACCTATCCAAATGGGGCAAAAAAAGGGATGGAAGATTCGATATCGACGCGGGGGAAGAAGTGAAAGCTAAAGTCTATAATAAGTCTATAATATAGTATAGTAGTGTTATAAAGAGGAACGATTTGTATTGTAAGTATGTAACGAATAAACTTAAAAACTACTAGACCGATCCCAAAAATTCACAAATATAGGTACAGCTAGAAACACGATTTTTTTACTCTATATAGTGTTTTTATGACATAGATGTAGACGTATTAGGAGGCCATTTTCGGTAAAATTGGAGATCAGTTAAACCATCATAATTATTAGAAAAACAGTTAATGGATTACATTTGGGCAAATCTAGTAGAAAAAGTACACAAGGTTTATCCTTGACATTCGGTTTCATTCTAGAAATAATATTCGAAATGTATTTGTTTATTTTTTATACACAGGCACATGTCTGCGCCAGACTCTCGTAACACGTGTAACAAAGTTTCAATTTTTATATTGTTTAATAATTATCTACTCTCTAACCATAATTAACTATAAGTATGCCGCCTTGGAAGGGTGTTACCATTTTGTGCCGGTTGCTGTGGAGACTCTGGGCAGTTGGAGTACGGAGGCAAGAAGTTTTGTGGGGGATTTGGGGTGTAGGCTTGGGGAGGCTACGGGTGACACCCGGTCCGGGTCGTTCTTGGTGCAAAGAATGGCCATCGCTATTCAGCGAGTTAATGCGGCGAGTGTGATGGGCACATTTGCACCGGAAACGTTCAGGGGCGGGTTAATTTTTAATAGTTGACTTTATTTTATTTAATTTATTGTTTGATTAACTATAATAGTTGAAGCCGGAGGCTTTCACAAAACCTTATGCCATGGTTATGGATGTAACATTTCAGGCACAGATTCCGATATAGATAGTAATCATTGTAATTGGTTTCGGAACTTCAGATACTTACGATTAAAGATACGTAATTATTTCAGATTATCCTTTAGTTTTTGATAGTATTAGAGTCAATTATGAGATTTTTTTTAAAAGGATTTTAGTATTTTTTTAGTTTTGTAGTTGGATGGGCCTGTTGGTCTAGTATTCAGTGACCCTGACAGCTAAGCCAGAGGTCGTGGGTTCGATTCCCACCCAGGACAAACTTTTTGTGATGAGCATAATGTTTGTTCTGTGTCTGGGTGTTATTTATCTATAACATGTATGTATTTAAAAATTATATAAGTATGTATATCAGTTGTCTGATTACCATAACACAAGCTCTGCTTAGCTTGGGATCAGATGGCCGTGTGTAAGATGTCCCAGGATATTTATTTATTATTTTATTATTAGTATTATTAGATTGGTTATTACCCAGCAACGATAAATAATGCAAGAAACGCAAAAGCGACGAAGCGGAGTTTAAGCAAATTAGGTACCTAAAGCTAAAGAAATTATGCTTGAATAAAAGCCTAGCTTACCACCATACATATATTGTTCAACAAAGTCTGTCGGCTTCATAATTAACATTGAAACTACATAATTGTAAAAGGTCGCATTGAAAATCAAGCCTTAAGTGATAGAATCTATCTTGAGAGTCTATCTGACCTAACAACGCAACAAATATTAAGGAAATCATTATCATTATAAATCACCTATTCATATCATACAATATAATAATAGGTTAGTTAGCGCGTAAGAAAGATAAGGAAGGAATTCAGTCATTATCATTGAAAGTCACATTTCCTGTCATCTTTCGTTTTAATTGATTATGACTTAATTGTGATAAATACTTCCTTACGCATGATGACCTTAGGTTCAATTTACTTCGCTCTGACCGGTAGGGAAGCGAATTTTCTTAAGGAAATTGCATTTAAACATGTAACTGTTTAATATACCCTGGGCTGATAAAATTTTATTTTTCCTAAGTGTAAACTTTATTGTTAATAATGTTGTGTTGTTACGTAACGATGATACCGAATACGATTGAAAAAAGATTAGAACTCCCCGGAAGTATGTATGTGTGTGGACTTTTGTAACTCTTTCACAAATACACACATCAAAAGTGTCTAGGGATATTTCAATTAAACCTAAATTACTAAAATTCTATTAACTTTTTGTTAAAACATGTACACATTAAAATAAACCTTGTTTAATAGACTATTTAATCTGATAATAAACTTTTAGATAAAGTTAAATTTAAAAAAAAACTTAGAAGAAGAGGAAAAACTCAAACAAAATTTCAACTAAATGCAGCGGCGATGCAATTGGTTCAAAGGCTACAGAGAGAGTATGGTTTGCTGGTAAGCGGTCAAACTTTGAGAAGGCGACTGCATGAAGTCAATCTACGTGCTCGTAGGCCATTTTGGGTATCAGCACTAAGGAGAGGTAATCGAGGAAGAAGATTACAATGGGCTATTGCACACGAAAACTGGAACCATTCTCAATGGTCACTTGTGCTTTTCACTGATGAATCTAGGTTTGGATTTCATCCTGATTCGCGAAGAGTACGCGTTTGGAGAAAACCTGGACGTTGGAATCGACTGCAGCACCCACAACAAGTTCATGCATATTAAGGTGGCACGATTATGGTTTGGGCAGGAATTCGTCTCGGCGGTAGAACGGACCTCGTTTGGATACAAGGCAATATGACTGCTCGAAAATACCGAGATGAGGTGCTAGAGCCTGTAATCTTGCCCCACAAACAGCAAATGGGACAAAATTTCCAGCTAATGCACGACAATGCCCGTCCACTTACGGCGCGTATCGTTACAAGTTGGTTACAACAGCATGTTATCCAAGCTTTAGACCGGCCTGCACAGTCCCCTGACTTAAATCCTATTGAGCATGCCTGGAATATGCTTCAGAGAAGAGCTCGTAGGAATTTCCCTGTTGATATTGTGCATCAAAACCAGCTTTTCTTGCATCTTAGCAGGATTTGGGACAGTACTCCACAACAGGATATTGACACCCTTGTTTTGAGTACGCAGAACCGCTCCAGATGTGTCAGGAGAGTCTTAGGTGGATCCACGAATTATTAATTTTAAGTTTTCAACAATTTTTATAAAAAAAAATTGTTTTATTGTTTAGGTTTTGAAATTTCAAAAATAAAGTTATATTGAAATTTTGTTGAGTTTTTCCTCTTCTTCTAAGTTTTTTTTTAAATTTAACTTTATCTAAAAGTTTATTATCAGATTAGCTAGGCAATTAAACAAGGTTTATTTTAAAGTGTAGGTGTCTTAACAAAAAGTTAATAGAATTTTAGTTATTTAGGTTTAATTAAAATATCCCTAGACACTTTTGATGTGTGTAGTACAGAACGGATTTTGATGAAATTATGCAGCAATATCCATACTAATATTATAAATGCGAAAGTAACTCTGTCTGTCTCTTCTTCACGCCTAAACGACTGAACCGATTTGAATGAAATTTGGTAGAGATATAGTCTGGGACCCGAGAAAGGACATAGGATAGTTTTCATCCCGGAAATCCCCCGGGAACGGAAACTTTTATTCACGCGAACGAAGTCGTGGGCAAAAGCTAGTAGCTTATATATTACGTCAGAATAAGAAATAGGCTACCCGACATCGCGCTGTAACGCGGGTGAAACCGCGGGGGATCGCTCTTGTAAAGGAAATCTAACTCATAACTCATAACACAATAGACGCAAGGATGCTATCAATTTGTCCTAAATAGTAGTGCGTTTGCAAACATATAAAGTCACATAATTACACAAACAACCAGAATCGGTACAAACACCTGTAGGCCATATAGATAATTGTTTCGTCCCATGTGAGTATCAAACCAGCAACACGCAATGCAGAAGCCAAAACGTTCTGCCATTGCACCAACCGTACCTTATTTTCTAAATTAACTTGATATTCGTTCATCTACCTATTTAAAATGAGTTGTTTACAAATCAAATGCAATAGGCGAGATGACAAAAAAAAGTAATTAGTCCGTCAGTTAGATAATCAAAAAATTTGGGACACGTATTTTTTCTTTTTTCTCGTAAACAGAAAATGACGACAATACAGTGCGTTGAAGTTTCGTGAAACGTCACGCCTTTGTATAATTTTTACTCAGAAGTGACGTCACAAACCCCCTCTCCGGAACTTTGATGCTCTTTATCTTTGTATTTTGTTATTAATTTGATCAAGCAAAAAATATGTGTCCAGTATTTTTGGACTGTCTAACAGACGGACTAAACAGAAGGTCATTCTTTTGATGTAGTCAACATCCCTATTATAGCATTTGTCTATTTAGGAGAGATATTTTTATTTATGTGACACGCGAAAGTCTAAGGATTTAAATATAAACATTAGAAATCGAAGGCACACCCACTTCTTACATACGGTCAAAAACATTAGATCATTCGGCCTGCCATAAAAAAACGAGTTATCAAAGAAAACCAAAATTATAAAAAAAAACCCGGTCAAGTGTGAGTCGAAATCACACACTAACAGTTCCGTAGGTACCATTTATCAGCTAAAAAATTACTTTTGTTTTCCCTTAACTCAATATTTATTTCATTTTGTTGTGTCATAGTGGCCCAGAGGATATTAAAAGACGCCTGCCTCTCATGCAAGAGGTTGTGGGTTTGATTCCGAGCATGTATCTACTTGTGCTTTTTTCAATTCATAATATGTACTTTTTTCACCGATACAGTCTGTAATGTCCAAGATAATTCTTCGACTTCATAGACATCGGTGAAGGAAAACATCGTGAGGAAACCCGAACTTATTCTTAATATAAGTCAGAAATCGCCAATCCGCCTCGAGCAATGCTCGTGCCTTCTCTGTATGAGAAGAGGCCTTTGCCCTGCAGTGGAAGAGTTATTAAGGCTGGTATTATTATTATTTTGTTGTTAGTATTTGAATACCCATAACATAAAAGCATCATCTGCAAAAAAAAATTACTAATAAGCTAGCACGGTTCATAAAATTCAGCCTGGTGACAGACGTCAAACGGCAGAGGAGCCTTTATAATAGGGTTTCGATTTCACCCTTCGCGCACACAACCCTATAATAATGCATAATGAAATGCGCAAAAAATTTCAATACTTGAATATTGAATTTCTCTACGAAAACTAATGTTATTTCATTTAGCACCGTTTTCAAACTGGTATGCCCACTCTGCGATGTAATTCTAAAACTTGTTTGTAGTAAACATGGCCAATGTGTTGTATTGTTCGTTTGTTTACTAAGGTACGTACCTCGTAAAGAACTAGGTAGGTATTATACGATAATGTAAGAGTACAGTTTTAGCCAGGTAGGTACTAAATCGATACCTTCTAAGTGTACTGAGTCAACTGGCAATGGTGCTGATTCTCTTGTTCACAAACTTAACTAAATTTAAGTTATATGCATCTTTCTCTTTCCATTTCTTAAAGAAAAGGACAGAAGATACATTTTAGTTAAATCCTGCCAAATTAGACAGCGCCTGATGAAAATTAACGTATATTTAGACGCCATGTTTTTAAATCGCGACTAAATTATCTATGGAGTGTCTAAATTTGACAGGGCTTAACTAATATTTTATCTTCTGTCCTTTTCTTAATTGAATGGAAAGAGAAAGATGCACTTAACATAAATTTACGTTAGTTTGTAAATAAGAGAAACGGCACCAATATATGTAAAACCAATGAAATTATAAGTTTTACTCATAATATCAATGGTCCTAAACATGTCGTACCCGAACCAAAGCCGAATATCATGATTTTGGACCCTAAATTCTGCAACTGTTTACAAACAAAGAACAGATTTTTTGTAAGCAGATCGTAATTTAATATATCGATATTAAATGTGTCATAATTATCACGAAGCGATTGTACTTCTTGTGGGTTTTTGGAGTTTGGAAACGTATATGACGTTTAAGACATTTTTAAATTTTTATGTTCTTCTTGATTCAAAAATAAAAACATTTGATTAGTTACCTACTTATATTTCAACACTAATCATTATAATATAGCAAATAAAGTCGTGGACGACTCATATGAGAAAATATCCGATCATAAATAAACATACAACCTACTTGCATAATTTGACAGCTAAACGTCAAAAAATCCAAGATGGCGCGATGACCATCTTGTCCTTATTTCCGGACTTTTAATTTATAACCAGTTTTATTGTTTGTATATTCCGGTCGGTACAGAAGAAGAAACTCTTGAATACCTAATTAATATTAATTTATTAATCTTCGATCATAATTTCTGTATTTTATGAATCACACCTCGTCCGTCAGTTTGTCTGCGTGAAAGGCGGTCATCATGAATACAGACAGAGTCGCGAATTAAAAAGTGGACCATTAAGTGACCCAAATGCTTTGGAATCAGCAACCCTGTTGCTTATTGTATAATAGGGTAAAGCTGAAGAAAGCTCTAAAGCTGTTTGGTTGAACGCGATAATCTCTGCTACTATACCTACTAGTCTAATTTGCAAAAGTCGTTTACTGTTGAATCCAACAAACAACCTTTATTAAGAAAGACTGCACTTGTCTGCCGTCATTAATGTCATAAATGTCAAGTGTCATGATACTTGCCTGCAAAATAGTCCTTTATCATCACTGATGATATTGTTGTGTAACCTGTGGTATATGGTTCACTCCACTGGCCGGGGTGGTCAAGAAACCATACCATAGAGCAGCGCATAACATACTAATCACGCTACGACTTACAATAGCAGAGAAATAGTCAAAGATGGGAATCACATCTCTGTTTTATGAAGCCTGGCAGCATCTTACTTACACCTCTAATAAAATACCGATTTAAAGAAACGCATAACTCTTCCTGTCCGTTATCGAGAAAAAAAGCACCTTGTCCCAATTATTTAATGCTACTTTTTGGCAGTCGGCGCAAGCGGCTTGCCTTTATCGTATGTTTATAATCCCAGCAGAATATATGATTCGCTCCTTGACCGTGTTAAAAACTGCCTTGTTGAATTAAACGCTCGTAATTTTAAGTATATTTTCCTACGGTAGGTATATTGTTGAGTGATGTTTAAAATTTTATGTAATTTGCTTCAACACTCGACCTTTATCATTGTTGATATCCCACGGGTGTTCGTATCATGCCAAATTTGAGCAAATTCTGTTCAAATGTTTAACTTTTAATTTTTTGAGCAAATAAATGAATTTATATATTTTAAACATAGATCTTTTCTCTCAAACTTTGACGCATAATTATGTATTATTTAAAAATCCATCACGTGTAATTGGCACAATTTGCGTTCAGTATGACATAGAACTTATAAATGCATTATGAATCAGCAACCTATTGTGGTTAATTAATTTAGGATTTAAAAATGTAAAGCCAACTTAAGGCATCTGCCTCTCTGAAGATTGTCTTACAATCAGTATAACCAAGGGTTTAGTGTTTACTGGGTAACACTAAACCCTTGGTTATACTGATTAAATTGTAAAGTTCTGATAGATCTCTTACTACAAAACACTGGTATTCAGCTGGATCCGTTTAGACCTGGAAGCCGACCCCAACATAGTTGAGAAAAGGCGAAAAAAATGATGACATAAGCCAATGCCTACTACACAAAAGAACCTGTGTCAGTAGTACCTTGCAATGTCAACATTTCACCTCAATCCTCGACACAGCACCGTTCAAAGCAACTCAAATAAAAATCTTTACATAACTATGACTTAACCAAGAGTTGACAAGTTAGTAAAAACCTTGACACCTAGTTGACCGGCCAACTTAACTGCTAAACGAATGATAAATTGATGTTTAAACAGACTTTCTTACCTCAGATTGTGTTTACTTTACTTTGTGTACAAACGGGTTTTTGGCAGATATAGAATTAGTCGAAAATGTGCGTAGGTGTTAAGTTTATGTGCTAAATTGCTTTGAAGTTGGTAGTAAAAGACTTACGCCTTTTATTCAGTGCCGTGCACTAAAGATTGGCATGCCCATAGCAAAAACTGCAAAAGCCCAGTTATAGGGTAAAACTATATACCTTATTTTGACTGGTTGCCAGAATGTCGGTTTTTTACTACCCGTTACAACCGTTAATGATTAACAAATTTAACTTTTTAACGACCAAGCGTCAGCCGGCTGTCGAGTGTCGCGCTGCTAATGTCTTTCTATTGTGTCTCGAATCACGTGTGTACGTTGTTTCTCGAATCAAGCTTAACTTAATGAAAATTTGCTAAATTCTCGAGGCTTCAAAGTCTCGTACAAAATACTGTATGTATAGCATAATCTATACTAATATTATAAGGAGGAAAACTTTGTTTGTTTGATTGTAATGAACAGGCTCAAAAACTACTGGACCGATTTTAAAAATTATTTCACCATTCGAAAGCTACATTATCGCTGAGTAACATAGGCTATATAATATCACGCTATGTCCCATGGGAGCTAGGCAGTAACCAAAAACCTAACGTAACGCGGGTGAAACCGCGAGGAACAGCTAGTCGCTAAATAAACATAATATTTCGCACCTCAATCAATAACACTCCCTCTCCAGTTAATACCCCTAGAGGTTCCGGTTATGTCAATTAGATGATAGTTTAATTGAGATAAAATAGGGTAGGTATCTAAATGATTATTGGTCAAATAGTTTAGTTGTTTATACTTACTTACCCGGCTATACCTAGATTGCTATACCTAAATGTATAATCGCTGCAGCCTGTTTATGTGGTGGTTTTATCGAACTGTCCTATTTTTGTCAGGTTGCACTAACAGTACATTTTTTTTATTTTTACTGTTTATCCATACCGCTTTCTTAAGAAGAGGTCTAATCAAAAGATGGACACTAGTGCCCTTACTAATAATCACTGTGTAAAGTTATGCAATGAATAAAGCCTGTGTAACCATACATTTTTTGGCGTATAAACCTGTCATAACTTTATGCAGCGTTTATTAGTAAGGGGCTAGATATATACTATCTCAAGTAATCGCAGGTAACATCTTCTTTAGAAGATCGCTTTATAAGCAATCGGGTTTATTTTGATTATTTGTTAATTTTAAATTATTTTTAGATTTTCTCGCCTGAAACACAAGATTTCCTAGTTCGCACGTAAGACTTAGAATTAAGATGTATATTTAAGACTGTATGTAATTTATCCTGTAAAGAATTTTGAATAATTTTTTTTTAATCTTTTAATAATTACAGGTAATAAAAATATTATTATATTATTTGCCCATGAATTGTGCAAACGAAATAATTTACACGAAGCATCTAAATCAAGAAAGATCTTTATACAATAGACCGGCAAATACTATAACATTGAAGTAGTATCCACTACAATGACGAAACAAATCGCAGTAAAATGACCAAATCCTGTAATTACTGTAAACCCGGCTATGTTAACGTAACCACAGAATCCGCAGTTTAACTGGTTTCCTTTACTTGACAATTTTCTTATCACGACTATCGTCAAAACACTTTTTGTGGCTCATACTGCCTTGACTGCCTTGAGAGTGCGAGGTCGCCGCATTTGCGTCTAGTATTATACTATGTAGTCTACCTTTGCCCTACTGTAGAGCAATGACCTCTTCTCTAGCAGCGAAGGAAAAAACCTTTATAAGATCATTTTGTATTCGGTCTGTCTGTTAGTGTTTCAAACAACAGATCCAACTTTCTTAGGATCGGATGGATTTATCTAGTTGAAATTAATATATTTTTTAACAATGTTATAGAAGTAAACGCAGCTACAAAATACGGCCGTTATGAACTATATTTTGGCTCACAAGGGTATCAAAACCTATTTTCCCACAGATCTTAAACCATAAAATTAGGCAAGAAGCTAAGTGTTATATCAAAGGGAAAGGTAAATTAGTCACGGAATCCACAGTGGGCAAGTCCGACTCACAAATTGTATTTTTTTTATGAAGTACCAAACACCAAATTGAAGTACAAATATTTCATTTGAAACATATTGCGTACACCATACGTTATTGTCAGTTTCAATAACCTACGCATATTCCCCTAAGGGGCAAACACCCGGCAGGAAATAAATGTTCATCCGATGCTGCCTTCATGAAACTGTAATAGACCATTTCGAAATCAATACCTGTACATTTTATCGCTTTTATGAATTCATAAATGATGGAAAGATACAAGTCATGAGAAAAATGAGAGAAAAACTGGGAACCGCCTTAAAGATACAAAATATGTGTTAAAAGTTCTAATATAGCAAAAGTAACCGAAAAATTATAAACAATTGAAATCTTAACATAGTGTAACAAAAACGCTTCCTGCAGACAGACAGGAAACTATCTGTTTGCTTAGATGTTTTTTACGTTGAAACGGATTTTAATACGTTCTACATCATCAGCCTAGTGGTTAAGGGGGTGCCTTAACCACTAGGCTCTAATGCAGCTCATGCAAGAGAATGTGGGTTCGATTCTGGGCATGTATCCTTTTTTTTTGGGGAGTGCGAAATCGTCAAATGACTGCTTCCGTCCTGGGTGCGGCGAGAGGGCGTGTCAGACTTTTACTGACTAAAACCCCCTCATGCTCCTTCGGTTGCCCTTTATGTTACGGGGTCACGGTAACTATTATAAACATTCCGCAACCCCGGCAGGTGTTGGCCCTGTTGGGCCCCTTCTCGTGCTGACTTCTCTTTAAGGCGCGCGTGGAACACTAACGCGCTGTCGACGCGGGCCTGGTCCTAGCCGGGTGGCGCCGGACTATTTCAATTCATATGTAATTTCTGTACGTCCTGCAGTGGGACTGATATCTAGGCTAGTATTATTACATCAGAGAGAGTCAGAATCAATTTCTTACCCGACTCGGGTCAATTGTGTATAGATGCTAATGGGCACAGGTGACCACTTGACATCAAAAGACCCGTAAGCTTATGCGCCAACCAATGACCTAAAAACATTTTGATACTGGGTCCTTTTATGGCAAGACACATCAGATTCATGTATAAACAACCACATTTAAAATTGATAAGAGTTCGATATCCATAATAATTATAATTATCTCGAGAAACCACCCAAGAGGTAGTCAGATTCGCGAAACGGGGTTCTGTACATATTGTAGGTATAGAAATATTAATCTTAATTATTAAACCTTCAGACACACGTCATTCGAGATACAATAGAAAAACAATAGCAGCGCGACAGCCGGCTGTCGCTTGGTCGTTGGAAGGTTAAAGACTATTTTAAACCGACTTCTAAAAAAAGGAGGAGGTTCTCAATTCGGATGTTTGTACTTTTTTTTTATGTTTGTTCGCGCATGTCTCCGTCGGCATTGTTTACCAACCGTTTGAACAATTCTCTTTTTTTGTTTATTTATTTATTAATTTTTATAAATTACAGATTCCTATTTAATAGAACAAGGCACGCAATTAGACCTCTAGGGTCTGTCTTAGCATGCCATGGCATGAGATTTGGTCAACGCGCTGTTAACATTTATACTACAATCGAGTTGATGTAATGTTCTTTTAGCTTGCGCTTTATGTTTTTACTATTCATTGAGTCTCTAATGTCTACGGGTATATGGTTTAATAAAGTAGGTATTGTGAATGAAGCGGTACGCCTGCCATAGAAGTTGTTCTTCCGCGGCACTTGCAATGATTTAGATTTGGCTTGTCGTGTATTCACGTCATATCTAACCGGAACTTGAATCTCTTGTTTGAAAGGGTAGACTTCCCAAATGGTCCCATTGTCATCAGGTCCAGGATCTGATGATGGTATCATGCCGAAATCGAGGGAAGTCAGTTTTTTTTTTGCAAAAATTTTTCGCCTGTGCTATAAAATACTAGCTTTCCGCGACTTCGTCCGCGTGGAATAATAGTTTCCGTTCCCGGGGGATTTACGGGAAAACTATCCCATGTCCTTTCTCGGGTCCCAGGCTGTATCTGTACCTTTCATTCAAATCGATTCAGTGGTTTAGGCGCAGACAGACAGACAGAGTTACTTTCGCATTTATAATATTAGTATGAATTATTACGGATTACTTAACTGTTGCAGGTCAAAAACCGAAGTGGATAAAAAGATTCTCTACTTTTTCTTTCGAAGAACGGTATACCAAAAAAGGGTGAAATTCGACATGAATCGATTTGTTTTGGTAAAACGAAATTAAACTTAAAAATATTAAGAGGTTTTTGACGGACGTAAACTACTTAAACCACTACTTATTTATATCTTAAAAGATGATATCAACTGAGTATAATTTATTATTTTTCCAATTTGAGCGTTGCAACAGCTCTGGGTAAGTATGTCTTGATATTATAGTAATGGCAGTAAAATTTACATAGGTTAAAGTTAAAAGTAAATAAGGTTTAAATTACCGAAGTTTAGTTAGTGCCCCAAGACTAGGAGTTTAGTTAAATGCCTAATTGAATAATTAATGGCCTGGGCAAGTGGGCAAGTCAAAAGTTTTTGATCTAAGTGATATACCAATCCGTATGATTGAATGGCAGGTTAAGTTAGTTGATGGTGACATAATGATGAATAATATTTTAATTATTTTATTTTAATATTTTCATTTTTTATATTAATATTATGACTACACTATCGCATTGGGTTAATCTGTAACGATAGCTGTATGTATGTCTAATAAATAAATAATAAGTTTTTTTTTTTTTTGGAGTGGGAAATTATCAAGTGACTTCTCCCGCCATGCGGCGAGAGGGCGTGTCAGACTTTTACTGACTACATAAAGGGCAACCCAAGGAACATGAGTGGGTACTCATGTTCCTTGGGTTGCCCTTTATGTTCCGGGGTCACGGTAACAATTATAAACATTCCGCAACCCCGAATAATAAGTACATCATTCTGTATACCTTAAATGAATTGCTCTTCAGTGTACATGTAATACACTTTCTTATATCATAAGAGTTACGATACTTAAATGGCCCAAAATGGAATAACAATTTAAAGTTCACAGTGCAAACGTGATAGGGCGACTTTGATAAGGTCACTGGAACTGAATTTTTAAATGTTGTACTTACTTCTTACATAGTATGAAAGGGGATTACAAAATCAATAAGAAAGATCTGACTTATATAAAGCCTTTTAACAATTTTTTTACAGATTCTTACTTACAGAATGGTAAAAAAATGGATTGTATTACATAGGAATAAGGTGACTATCAGTGACCGATACTTTAGTAAAGTAGATAGGTATGCAGGGCCGTCATATATAAATAAAGTTTTCTCAAAAATCGGTGGCTATTTTTAAAAAGAAAATTTATGATAATAGTAGAAATTACCTAGTTGTTTAGTTATAAAAAAAAATCTTTGAAATAAATCCATCGATGTAACAGGTAATTTAAATTATATATATGACGGCCCTGCATACTTATCTACTTTGCTGACTGTACATAATTATTGTCGTAACATTTTTTCACGTTGCACTAATTTTATTACTCTAAACTAAGTATTAAAATATTTCGGTTCGGTAAGTACGTCATTTTTATGAAGTGTTCTTTGAAAAATTGTTTGTTTCTATGCTGACAACTATGGGTTTACATACTCGTATATCGGTTGCCAATTACCGATCACTGGAAAAGTATATTTATTCAATAATGATGTCAAGAACCTCAGGTATATAAGTATCATCTAGAGCAGGTCAAGATTATAATATTGTTATGGAGTTAGACCACTATTAACACGAGTGATAATTATTATAATGATCGCAATTAAATAACTGCTGTATCTAGACCTCACACAGTGCGCAGAGGGGACGAGAATTTAGAAAAATTGATTGTGGTTGGGAACACCGAAGGCAAAAGATCGCGCGGTTGTTCACCAACAAGATGGGCCGATCAATGAAAAGACTCGGCGTCAGACAAATTTAACACCGTTGCAACAGAAGCGCTGGACAGAACCCGGTGGAGGCAGATCATCCGCTCCAGGTTCTACCCTAGTGCTGACCACGATCCTCAGACATGAGGGACCGACCCGAGAGAGAGAGATTTAGACCTCATTTTTCATCAAACCATTAATATGAAATGAAGCTGTTTCCATAGTTGTGCCGGTAAAATAAATTATAATATTATACAAAAAATAGTACCCAGACGTGAGCTAATTGGCTTAGTATAATATTAACATTGAAAATATTAGTTGAAAGAAATAAGTCAATAAACTGAATACAAAATCACAAAAGGTCCATTTGAACGTTCTTTACCTTACTTGGTTTTCTTTTTTGACAATATTATTTGATTTTATGATTTACAGATTTATTAGATATGTATCAATTGTTTTTTTTTATGCATGAACATTTTAAAAAGCTTGCATCTGGTCTGCAGGCCAATTATTTCATTGGCGAAGTGTCCCTTATAAGGCAGTGGCTCACCAGATACATACAGCCTTCGTTTTCTATGTAGGATTTGAGGATGAAGCACTTCATACATGTTCGTCATACCTCTAAAGAGATAAGTAGAGTCCCTAGAGTCTTGAGACTGGTTGTTCAACTTTTATAAATGGAAGTAAAAAAATTAGGGTGATTATCACACTGCCATGCATCACGTTGCATGTTGCGTGAATGTGTGTCTTAACTTTATAGAAAAGAGACTTAGTCTAACACACCGAAAATGCATCTGCATGAACGCGTGTAGATGCGTTTTCGGCGAGTTTGACTCTGCTTGTTTCCACAAATGTGTCTGCATATACGCGCATGGATGCGCTTTCAGTGTGTTGGGTTATGCTGGTTTTCTGCAAATGTATCTGTTTAAAAGCGCGTGGATGCGTTTTCGGTGTGTTGGACTATGCGTGTTCTCTATACAAACTGTGATACTTGCAAGCAACGTCACGACACGCAACATAAAGCTTAATTTGTGGCAGTAGTGTAATATCGCCTGACATTTTGCAAAGTTACTACAGTTAATCTTGCAAAATATTTATTCCTTAATATCAAGTAGATCTTCTTCCATGTCCTTTTGAATGGTCGTCTACAGAAATTGTGTGAATATTGACATTGCCAGTTTTTACGTCATTAAATTGAAACTACCAAATTCTCATTAAACCACGTGCGGAATAACCTTGTAATGTTCAAGGTCATTTTAAGGATAATATTAAAAGAATAAGAAACCCACACAACGTCACGTTTATGCAATGCAAATATTGAATCTTTAGGTAATAGGTATACTTAAATAGAATTCACAAGATAAATTATTTTATAATACTACAGGATATTACATTTTATTGTACGCCCTATAAGGGTATCACATAGCTGGTCCTAAAATGTTTTAACACCATCTGTATTATGTACAACAACCTATGTTCCACAATAAAGAATATTTGAACTTTGAACTTTGAATATTAGCACGAGATTCAAATGAGAGTCAAATTTTGACTGTTGTTTAGGTCTCGTGGTTAGGAACTACCTGCCTACTAAGCCGGAAGTTGTGGGTTCAATTCCCACCTAGGACAAATCTTTGTATGACAAGCACGATTGTTTGTTCTATGTCTGGATGTAATTTAACTAGACATATGGCCGAATACTGAAACGTCACTCAACTTTGAGTCGCTGTCAAATCTGTTGCTGTCCCTACTTTATCCCTTTAAAGTGACAAAGATAGCAACAGATTCAAGAGCGTCTCAAAGTTAAGTGACGTTTCAGTATTCGGCCATTAGACAACTTATAAACTTATACTAAAAAAATATATAAGTTTGTGTTGTTTAGTTACCATATTACTAGGCTTTTCCTAGTTTTGGATCAGATGGACGTGTGTGAGTTGATCCAATACTTTCATACCTTCTCTGTTGCTCTATGCGACATTGCGATTAAATCGCATTAGAAATTTAATCTCACCAGCATTGCAGAGGAAGAGAATAATCAAACATTGTAAATCGCCGACACGAATATTTCCTTATTGAAGAAAAGTCTGATGCAGTCTGGATCGCAACGCAGGCGGAAACGGAAATAATGGAAATTGGAAAGATACTCGTATTACCGACTATTGTGCAGTTTAATATTGAAACGTTTTCATCTGTGTTGCCTGCCATTTTTGAAGGACGTAGATAAGTGTAGATTTATTAAAAAGTAACGGACCCGACGTAAAATAAATGTTGTTCCGCCTACCGGATGTGTGTGTTAAACAATCCCGGTGCCGACTGAAATAATGTTCACGTAAAGTCATCTGAATCGGTCTAGGCATGTATGATTAATTATTTTATTATTTTTATTTATTCGGCAAAATTAACAGTTATACATTAAGTAAGGGTTACTAAGTTATAAATATGCAAGTGTTATAAATGTACAACCTACGACATTTTCCACATAATATAAATTAAGGTTGACATACGAACTTTGAAGTCGTAAAGTTCTGTAATGTTAGTTTCTTTGATAGTACTTGTATAAAAGTAGGTGTTGATTCTTTTTGACAGGACTAAACTAATATCTTAACTTCAGTCTTTTTCTTAATAAAATTAAACAAAATATATACACTGAACTTAATTTTAGTTAGGTTTGTAAATAAAGGAATCTCTACCTAGTAATCTTCAATAGAAGGTAGTTTGTATCATTGAAATCCTATTACATAAGTAAAACCTTAATTCTTCTCAAAAGAATGAAAAACAATGTCTTTAGGGTTCGTATCGGAATTTCCAAATTAAATATCTATTGTCATTGCCAGAACCATTTTTATCTAAAGCAATTTATTTGTGTCCAAGAAGAAAAAAGGATTTAGCCCTTTTTTGTCCAAACTTAGCTTTAGACCAAAGATTCTCAAAAACTAATTTAAAAAACGAAATTATGGTAGAATATTTGAGTAAGTTGAGTTTGAGGTGGATTTAAATTGTGTTTGTGTTGAGTTTAAATAGCAGCGCGACAGCAGGCTGTCGCTTTGTCGTTGAAAGATTTAGTTGGTCAGACAGAATTGAGTTTATGTTGAGTTTGAGTTGAGTTAAATTCGGTTGAAATTGGGTTAAGTTTGAATAGAGTTTTACTAAAAGTAAATTATAAAAAAAAAACAAAGATTGTTTCCCTGTAAGAAACATTCGCTGAAAATCTTGTCATGCAAATGCCTTTTTCAACAAACAATGCGTCCAATATAATGACATTTCGAAAATATCCCAGAACAATATTTTACAAAGTGCAACAAATATTGTAAAGATTTACAAGAAACACCTCATCATCATGTTTCAAAGTATCCGAAACAATAGCTTAACTTTGAAAATAACCCATAAATTCCCACGTAGGGTTTATTGGGTACTAAATGTCATTTATTTGTTATTACTGGTGGTACTCAATGGTGTTAATATTTTAAGAGAACCATAATTCTCAATTGTAATCACAATTATGGTCTGTGGTAGTCCTTGCCTTGGTTAGGTTAGGTCAGATTAAACCATCAATGCCGTCGTCATGGAGGTGTTTAAACGAAAATAGCTCGAAAGGTAATGGTCTGAACTAATAAAATATGAAAAAAAAATATTAACCACGCTTAGTTGCTGTAGGGTTATTTTTATCTAATTCAGTCGAGTAACAAATATAAGGCAAACATGTAAAATAGCAAAATGGCAAGGCAACGCAAAAGATAAGACTTTTTGCATTCAAATTACTTTCTAGTTTTAATGAAGGCACCATCACTCACGTCTGTTTAAAAAGGAGCTTTTTCCCTGTAACAATTAGATTGAGAATCTCTCAATCTAATTGTTGCAAGGAAAATACCCCTTTCACATTTTTGGAAACCTTAACATTTTTAGAACAACACTTTTTTAAGTATTTTCCACAAAATGTTCATATAAACCAACTCAGACTATTTATTTATTAATTTATACTGTATGCATAAAGGTACAAAGGCATATTTAATGCTCGAACCATTCTCTACCAGTCAGCGAAGGATTTTCCTCCGATTTTAAGTCTCAGTATTAAATATTTTCAACAAAAGTTTTGTTTATTAACATAGCAGACAAGAAAGTATTCCAGGGTTAAAAGTCTCGGGTAATCGTTATAATACATCAAGGACCAGAAAATGTCGCGAAGGATAAAGGTTTAAAGACCCAAAATATAAGGTGCAATTTTTATTTGGACCAAAATGCATGATGTCTTTCAATGCGGTGGTTAAGTATTCTTAAAAGGAGAATGATCAAATCTAGCATCGCTATAAAATAAGACAGTATAGCCACAAAAATATACTCATAAATCATAACATTTTATTTTAACTTTCCTAAAATAACTTCATGGAAATCTTTTGCGGGGTTAATATTTTATATTTAATTAGTTATTTATTCGACTTTGTTGCATTCTTCCTTTAATGTCGTACTTAAGCAGTGTTGCCAATGTCATAAACTATCCCATAATCCCATAATCAGTCTCTTAACTGATAATATTACATATTATATTTTTAAGAGCGCACGTTGATGTCTAAAATAATTACAATTTATTTTAATTAAATATTTTTAAAATAATGTTATTTTACTAACAAAAAGTATTTAGGTATCTAAGTAATCACTTATGGTTGATTTTTATCAACTGTGGGTAGCACTGCCACGGAAATTCAAATGTTAACAGTCAAAATTGACATTTTGAAGTCAAACAAAGCGACGAATGCTTTGATTAAAAATTGAGTTTATTTTGCGTTATTAGTTAACGAATCATTGCGTTGAGTTCGTGTCTAGCAGAGTTTTCCGATTCCTACGCGATCAAGCTATCTTTTCAAAACTTTCGTACGTCGACGTTTTTACGACTTCGGATCCTTTCTCTCTTTGTGCAGTACCAACAATTTTATTAAAAATGACACGCTGTGTGGACTGTGCTCTTGCTCTGAAACATCCTCTACCCCATCGTCAACTGAGGGAAGCAACTGACGCAATGGTTACAATTCTACGATACTGGATTACTCCGGCAACGGTTAGTATCTTATTATATTACAGTACAGTATTGTATCTTGTACCGCTTTTCTCAAGACATGCTTTTTTTACGTTAGTGTAGGGGAAAATGAGTGCATTATTGTTATATTATCAACATTGTTATATGTTATTATGGATAATACCAAAGATGGTCCAAGTCAATAGCACTATTTGTATTTTGTTGAACAGCTAACAGACTGTAACAGCAGATAATGTAAAAAACTAATTGAAAATCCTGTTACAATCATTTTCGGCTTTCACGCGGACTAATTTTCTATAAATCTAATGCTAAGATCAATCAATAATATGTAATAATATTTACTATATTTATTTTCAGATGTCAGAAGAATATCCTCTTCTCTCAGTGTTTGCGACAAAATAAAAGTCTGGCTGATGCTGTAAATGCTGTGTGTATCTCTAAACTGTTGAAGTGTAATGAGTGTTGAACGAGCTTATGAACAATGTGTGCTTGTAGCACGCATTGATTGAAGATCTGTAGAAAGAAATCAGTATTCTGAATAACCGACCTACTCTTTGACAATTCAGAAGTGCTTGTAAATAATCTAAGTGAAATAAATGCCTTTGACTTTTGAATATTTTTATTTCCACACATTAATATTACAAATGCTTAATTACACGCATTGCAATGATGACTAGAATAAGATTTTGTCTGTTTACAATAATAAATTAGTTACGAACGGTTTTTACAAAAAGAACCCTTATAGTTTCGTCATTTCTGACCGCCTATCCGTTCGTTCATCAGTCCGTCCTCGTCTTACCACCTTAGCGGTTAACCTTTTGACGACCAAGCGAAAGCCGGCTGACGCACTGCTATTGTCTTTTTACTGTGTCTCGAATCACGTGTGTTCAAAAGAACTCCATAGATATGGGTATATACCACAACGACAAACTAAACAGCCGACTCGAAAAACCTGAATAAAATCACATTGACAGTTAATATGATGAACTTAGGAGGAAAACTATAACGGCGTAGATTTTATTACCTATTTCAGGAGTTATAGAGACCTTATTTGTAAAATGAACCTCGAAAACTTCGTACAAAAATGTCGATTTCATAAGTAAACATCATTTTAAAAATAAATCATAATAAATAGAAAGTGGATAGACCCTCTGTTTATTTCCTACTTTTTATGCCTATAAGCCACTTTGATTTCGTATGACCTAATTACCATTTACTTGGGAACTTTCATTGGTTTGTTAAAACTATTCTGTTTTGTTTTATGAGAATATAAATCCTAATATTGTTGTAATTAGTACTTTTTTTGGTAGAAGTTATGATACAAAACTAACCTCAAAACTTGATCATATAAATCAAAATTCAACAAAAACCCCACAAAATAAGTAGATAATTTTTACTTCCTTGGAAAGTACGACCTCTCCTTTCTTTTATGTCCAATTTACACTAAGATACCATTTTTTTCGATGCGCAACGGCGTCCTATACTGTGTTGGGCAATTTCCTTTCTAAGTTTCCGTGCAATTTACCTATTTGTTTCTTTCATGTGAACCTTCTTCTTACAATACACAACAAAAACAGGAATTAGCAAAATTGATCCAGCGGATCACCAGTGATGCCGCAGCCGTAACTAAGGGAAAGAGGGGATAATTTTCATATTATAAAGATGACTAGTTGAAAACTAATTCGTACAAAAGTTAATTGTATCTCTAAATTTAAAACGATTTCATACACATGTGCGTTCATATGGATTTTAGCTTGAGATGGTTAATTTTACAGTTCGCTAAAACAGAAATGCAAAATTCATGACGTAATCGAAATTTCATAAATAATTTACTGTCTCTTGTTTGGTTTATTTAAAATTATAGAAATGTAACTGAAAATGCTGGTGAAAATTCTTAATCAAAGGCTTAGTTATTATTTACTCTATTCTTCCATCAATAGAATCTAAACTGTATTTTCAGAATTTCACGTGGATTTGTCTGACCTACTTTATATGTTCTGTTATTATATATCATATATTAAATTAATATATGGTCTTATCTATTTGAATAGAAGTAATTCTCCTCTATCTCTGCTTTGAATATGTAATGTTGAACTAAATTATTAACAGAATTGCTTTGGTTAAATCTGTCTTAGCAACAAGCAAGTAAGAAATTCAAAACTAGAGCCTTTTATTATTTTTTGCTAAATGAGGACCTTTTTGAAGACCAACTTTTAGATATAAAATGTTAAAATAATATTTACTAGCGACCCACCCCAGCTTTGCATAGGTATATATTATAATATTTTATTATATTTATATGCATGTTTTATACATTATATACCTTCCTCTTGAATCACTCTATCTATTAAAAGCCGCATCACAATCCGTTGCGCAGTTTTCAAGATCTAAGCATACATAGGGTCAGACATCGGAAACACTCTTAACCGGATCCGCACTTTCAGTATTCAAGAACATTTGAAATCTTAATTCCTTGTAATATTAAGTGGTACTCGTACTGACAGATTATTAAGAAATAATTACCTACTTAACTCGCGTGCTACACACTGTTAAGTTTCCATATCTCACAAACTACAGACCTAAACTAGCACCAAACCCAATGAAGAATATTTAATAACAAATGATTGTTAAATTAAGTAATGTAAGTTTAGAAATATTGAGGAAATTCATGTAATAATGCAAATATTTATTACATCGTACACAGGAAATTGTAGCCCTATGTACTTAAATCTGAATTAATAATACCTACAATAAAGCAGATTTTTTTAATACTCTCAAATCTCTGTAATTTTCGGCAGGATTGAAGAATATTTTTCTGTATAAATACACAGCCAGTAACCAAAGACGAGGATGAAACCGCACGGGTCAGTTAATTACCTTAGTGGGTAAGTGACTCACCCACATTCGTTCTACAATGTTGTTATAAACTCTTCATCAAATTCGGCTGTAGTATAGTCAGGTTTGTGTTACTTAGTTTTTAATGATGTAACTGTCAGATTCCGTAATGAGAAGGTGTAAACATAATGTAGTAAGATTTGTTCAAGTAGTTACATTACATACTCTTTTAGTGGCCTAGAAATCTACTTCGGATGTTTTTAAATATCGGAAATTACGTACCGTACCCGTGTATTGGTAGTGAAACGCCAATTTTCGTAAGAGGGAAGTCAAAACAAAAAATTCATAATTTTTTGGATAGTCAAAATTGTTACCTTAGTTTGCTGGGTTTAACCCACCCATTTTCACGGGCCTGTTGGTCTAGTGGTTAGTGCCCCTGACTGCTAAGCCGGAGGTCGTGGGTTCGATTCCCACCTAGAAAAAACTTAGTGTGCACGAATGTTTGTTCTGTGTCTGGGTGTGATTTATCTATAATATGTATGTATATGTTTATCAGTTGTCTGGTTAACATAGTACAAGCTCTGCTTAGTTTGGGATCAGATGGCCGTGTGTGAGTTGTCCCAGGATATTTATTTATTTATTTTCCTACGTCAAGTTAATCTTTCCAAAAATCGCTCCTTATGGAACTACGCTCACTTATTCAGCCACATTCGCGTTTCGCTGAATGATTTTGCTCACACTTATACAGTTCTGCTTCTATCAGCCGCGATCAGCTTCGTAAGAACAGTAACTATTTAGTAATCTGTGGTAAGAATGAGAAAGAGTTCCTCCTCTCTCCTACTTGATCTATGCTGTGCCCGTCAGGGTCCATAATTGTGACTATGTAACTGTTTTCCCACCAACTTATGTATACATTATGGTACGCGATAAATAATATTGAGAATTGAGATTACAAACATTTTTTTTAATTCTACTCAGCATGCAGCATATCCATTGAAAATAATAATTTTATACAAGAGCTGAAGAAAACGGATGAGAACGGACGGAAACTGAGAACGGACGCGTACGTGTCTTCGTTCATACAAAACCATTGTTGCGAATGGTAATAACTAATAACAAATGACCGAATATAAATAATAATAATAATAAATAAATAAATATGCTGGGACAACTCACACACGGTCATCTGATCCCAAGTTAAGCTCTGCTAAAAGCTTGTGTTATGGTAACAAGACAACTGATATACATACTTATATAATTTATAAATACATACATATTGTAGATAAATTACACCCAGACACAGAACAAACAATCATGCTCATCACACAAAGTTTGTTCTGGGTAGGAATCGAACCCACGACCTCCAGCTTAGCAGTCAGGGTTACTAAACACTACACCAACAGGCACGTCAAAAATATAGAAATCCTTCATTTCCAAAGTGTACGCGAGCGAAGCCACGGGCAACAGCTAGCATTCAATAAACTATTATTAAAGTTTTAACTAAAAGGGATAGTGGGATTTCTGGTTAGCATTATAATATAAATTTTAGGGATGAAAAGCACTTAATAAACGCAAGGCTGCTTTTCTGCCTTACCTATATTAAAATAAATTAGTTCTGATGTTTTGTGTATAAACTAAACTGGCAGACAAAGAGAAAAACTCTTTCGATTTTGAGGGTTCAATAATCAGTGTTTTCTTATTTTGTGTAAATACTTAGTGTCTAAACACAATATGCCGAACGTACGCGACCGAAGTTCCGCGGCTGATTTTACCTTCCAACGTATTCGGCTGATATGACACACCATAAGTGCCGAACTTATGCGGCAGAAACTCAGTTGCGCAATTTTGTGTGTATATTCAGTGTTGCAGTGGGCATGCCTGCCTCCCGCTGCTCCCCGCTCCCGATCTCCGTCGGCAATCTAACCGAAATTTGGTCGCGTATAATGTGTGTTCTACAGAATACGTTGCCGCCGAATTTCCGCTGAACTTACGCCCGACTGAAGTTCGGCTGTACGCTATAACGCAACGTAATTTCGGCATAATGTGTCGCCAGTAATTCAAATAGCATTGCAGGCGTAATCATGCCGAACTTCCGTCGCGTATCCTCGGCATAATGTGTTTAGACACTTAAGTAATTTTATAATGTTGAAAATTTGTTATATATTAAATAAATATGTGGAATGTGTTTTTGGACAATAAAAGGATTCTAATAATACCATAGCAAATCATACATCAAAATCCGCTCAGTTTTTAAAAGATATGGTGAAATAAAAGTCTTATACATGAACTCTGAAAACGAAGACCTCTTTTTATGGGGAGTCTTGTAAAAAAGAGTCTTAGTCACAAAAAAAATGGTCGACTATAGAACCTCATCCTTTTTAAAGTCGGTAAGTATACTGGTTAAAATAAAAATAGCTATGTCTCCTAATTTAAATAGTGATCAGTAATCTTTATTTACTGCTTCGCATTCGTGAGACATAGCGTAATGTTGTATAGCAATATAAAATTATATCAGTTCCAAAATTTATTGCGCTCAGCATTATTATTTTTAATTAGCATTGAAACTAATTAATTGGATATAAAATGTGAAGAAAATTAACAAATAATGTCCAAAAGATTACACAAACAAATTACCAAGAATATTATCCTAACCACATTCAAGGTTACAACCAGACCTAGGTATTGCTTAAAGTCTGAACTTTCGCTAAGTTTCATTTGGCAAATCAATTAGCGATATATTGCGAAAACTTACTGTACAATTTTTTCAAAGTGACCTTAGGTTTTATTTTGAATGCGAAAATAATTTTTCGTTATTCTTTTCAAGTTTAGTTATTATTTGGCGCGACCGAACACATTTTGAAATTCTATCTTGTCTTCGCCTTCGTACATAGTCCCTACTACTTATAACTATTTCTGAATTATTATCTTTAAATCACTTTTATGTTATTCGAATGACACTGCTTAAGCCTAACGAGATGTCAGGTCTTCGTTTTTTTTTTATTAGAATGATAGAATAGAATGATTTATTTTTGTAAATAGGTAAAAAATTACACTTTTACACGTCATTTTTTTTCTTATTTTTATCGAACGATGGGGCCGGTGTTTCCTAGCTGGACTACTCTGAAAAGAAACAACCGAAACAAACTCAGAGGTCAAAGTCTCTTTTAAAGTCCATACAATATTGTATTGGTCAAATTATGCGAGGACCATGAAGGTAATAACTGAAGTGATCTCTTGATGAGAGAAGCACACAGATTTGAGCGGACCTGTCCAAACAGTGCAAGCATTTGTCAAAAGTCGTTTAGCTCAACTAAAACGTAAGGAGCCTAACGTCTTGACGAACAATACCAAAGTAGGGACATTCGGGTAGGCCGCATTAGATACTCAAACCGTCAGTAGTTGTAAAACATACTATGTATGTATTAATGTTTTAATTAATACTATAACCACCCAAATGTATTTTTAAACGTCTAAAGCCGCCAAGTCTACAGTACCTATAGGGATTTCCTCACTCGACACAAAAAAAAAAGGATTTAATATTCACTAATAAAAAAGCCAAAAACACTCACCTTTAAAAAAAGAACAGAACACAAAATCCGAATTCCAAACAAAACGCAACTTAAAACAATTTTTTTCTTTCTTTGAACTTCGAACGTAATCGATAACTCTTCAGCGCGTGCGCCGGTCGCGCGATACCACAACTAACAGTGCCCTCCCGCGCTGTCCACGGTACAGGGCTGCCCCTACTACGAGTACAATCACATACAATGTACAGGGTACAATATTTTGATTGCTATGTACTCGTAGACTGTTTTAGGTTCATTGTCATTAAACTGTGGAACTTAGACTAGGAATGTTATTTTTTTAAATCAGCCAAGTTCAAGGCAGTTTCCCATTTTCCCCCTCAGAAAATATTTTTTTGGAATTACAAAATTTTCAAATGAGGCTTTTGAGACAGTTTTTTTTTACGATTCTCATTGTCCAGGTTGTTCTCGTTGTTGTAGATTTTTTTAGGGTAGATTTTGGGAATAAGCCTACATAACGGGTCCCGCTTTTTAGGTGTTCCTGTAATATTTATAACGTAATTTTCTTATTGTGGATTCTAGTAGTTTGGGAGAACTTCGGATACACGAACAGACACACGAGTGATCCTGAAGAAGCAGTGAACTGTTGGTACAATTTGGGAACAATATCCAGCAATCCCGCAAAATGATGATTCCAAATATGATGCTGGTTGATGGTAACAAAATATAACCATAGGGTTAGAGACCCGTTTTTTGGCCCGCTTTCGACAATGTGATTTATGTATTGGCCACTCTCTACGAGTTTTTTGTGCAGATGTGCGCCTTAATTATTGTACACTATAAGCCGAATCTTATTTAATTAACACTTGTCAGATGCACTTGATTTAACTTACCATTTAAAGTACAAAATAATTAAGGGCAGTGCATTCACAACCTTTAGCCATTTAACGAAGCAGTAATTAATCATATGTTATGTCAAAACCAACCAACATCAGTTATTATTATTTCTCAATTTGGGGAGCGGAAAGAAAAGCCAAAATTTTCATTTTCCATTTGTCAAATTAATTGGCTTTAACAAAAGTCTAGAAACGGCTTTTTGTAAGGAGTGATTATACAAGAACTAATTATAGTTAAAAAATATACCAGACTATCACGTTGTCCCAATGCAGGGCAAAGACTTCTTATACAGAGAAGGTACGCATCTCGCTTGCTTAAGGCCGAATCGCGATTCGCGATCCCCATCTTTCATTAATTACTTATATAAGACCAGGTTTCCTCACGATGTGTAGTGTGATGTCCAAGATAAAGTTAGAAAGTACATAAATAATCGTACTTAGTAATAAATCTTTATTTATCTCAACAACATAGTACTAGTATTGGGTAATAAAATGCAAAATCTTAGAGAAAGGCTTTATAGACAACCTTCTGTAGAGAGCCTGCATGAAGGCCGAAATAATAGTCACACATACTTCTTAAATGTACAGGCATCACCGAAATTTCGGAAGTGAACCTGCACAGCTAGACAAGTTGTAATGTAGAATAATAGATAGTAGAAATGAACAATTTTTGTGTAAGTGGCCCTACCATCACCTCCAGGGTCAAAGCCAACCTCACCTGCACGTGGTGCACCCTGCTGATTCACTGACGAGGCTCTGACGGCCCAGGTCTCTTCACAAAGAGGAGACCTTCGCACCCATACTGCATATTATAAGAGTTGAAGTTGAATAAATTGTCAAATGAAACCTTACTCCAAGTAATTTGAAATCTAATATTAAACTCTGTTCATAATTATAATCATAATCATTTATTGCATCAAATATGGTGGTTACAGATCTTAAAACTAAATGGATATGTTTCACACATTCGGCCAGTTACGGCAAGCAATTATATAAAAATATGTCAGCAAGTTAAATAATTTATCTATGCCTATAAAATTTACAATTATATTTCTTAAAGAATTCATCAATCGAATAAAAACATTCTTGTACCAACCACTTTCGTAACACCACGCAAAACTTCCTAAAGGGCAGTTAGTTGCGTAATTGTTTTATGAAGGGCATTACAGCCCCCTTACCATGACGTTCAAAGTAAGATTGTTTTAGTCCTGTTGCAGGAGTGTGCAAGTGACAGCGTTAGACACGTTGTCTAGCGCCGTCTCTTTCCCACTGAAAGTAATATCAAAGTAATACTGCTATTATGGGCAGAGATGGGCGTTTAAACGTAAAGCAAATAATAAAGCAGGTTAAATGAGTTAAGCACTTATGTACATTTATAATGTTGAGCAATTAACATTAATTGCTATTTCTTTAAATTAAAAGTTTTATAAGATTTGATAATTTTATAGACACTAATGCCATCTAGTGGCAAGAATGAATATAAACGAGGTTTTATGTCGCTTTTGCAAGTGCCCGATAGATGGCGTGCTAATACAATTTCAATCGATAGACGAACTGTTACTTTACGATAATAGATCTTAAAATAATTGGAATAAGATACAAAAATGTATTTCTTTCGACTATTTTGGTAGATCGTGATTCACGAGTGTATACACCTACCGAATTTAATATGACAACAACGTATTAAAATTGGTTTTAATGGTCGCCGTTAAATTTATCCGGGTTCTAATTCCATTGAATGCTTTTCGATAGTTGCTTTTTTAAGTTCAGTGTCGTTTTCAACGCGTCAGTGGAATGTGGTGTTGTTCGCTTTTAAATGTTCGATGTTTATTACGCGCGTGGTAGCTTTTTAAATTTACGTTCGTATAATTTTGTAAACTGTTAAATGTTTGGCTTTAAATGTGGCAAATAATTAAAGAACATTAATAATTTTGAAATGAGATTTGGAATGAAAAAAAATCTTTTCTTTTTTGCCAAAAGAATTATCATATAAATCCAAAAGAACCTAAAACAACATTTAAAATTAAATCATGTTAGTGGTACATACACGTTTTCAGCAAATAACACATTTAAACCATTTTAAATTTAAGTCAATAATAATTAATATTTGCTCTTTTGTTAAATAGCTGATAAGCTACTAAGCTAACAATATAATTGACTTTTGAGGAATAATTAACGAATAAGTGCGTTTAAAGATTTAAGCCGTTATGCACATCTTTAATTATGGGCTTGTGGTACGCCTCCTGGATTAGTGGAGCCCTGTAAACGCAGCTCCGCCGGAAGAGTTCTGCCTAGGAATGGGCATTTCAAAATCTAAATGTGTAACTACGCTTATTCCTATTATCATTTCGTTCAAATAGTACCATGTTCTACCTTCTCTTCTATTCCACAATGCCACTAGTCTAGAAGTACCCAATCGTCACTTGCAAAGGCCCTCAAAAGACTAAAGAGGAAAGCGGACTGGTTTAAGTAACAATTCCCATGGCTAACGCATTATTGTTCTTCCTGAAGGCCTAAGTCTGACGGGCAAGGGCTAAGAAGCAGGGGTAGAGAGAGGTGACAGAGGTAGGATAGTCTCCTACACGTGGACAAACGCCTCTTTACACTCTTTCTATCTTCCGCGATAGCGTGCGTATTTTTTCCAATTGACGACACTATTAGCGTAGTGTTTTAGCCCTTGACTGCTACGCTGCGTGACGCGGGATCAATCATCGCTCAGTACAAATATTTGAATGATCTACAGGTTCATTCGGAGTTACATGGTTGTTTGCATGTGTAATTTTATTATAATATTTAAACAAACCTACGATTTTAAAGAAACTAGTGTGGGATGGTGTTGTTTATTAATAAGCAAAAAAAAATACATTGATCTGTCCAGTTCATACCGACATCTCTCATGGCTTACTAGGATACTTAAACTAATTAATTAATTAGACTCATCTTAAACTATAAGATAAGTTATTTACACACACACAATAGAGCTGTTTAATTATCAAGAAGGATGTTTAAAATCTATTTCTAATTACGTCGATTACCTAGTCTTATTAGATATGCTCAAACAGCTAACACTGAGAATGCATGAACGCGGTAGATTAGATAGCTATACTTGAAGCTAGATTATGTTAATGCCTCAAGGATAAATCTACCAATGTATAATATAATGTAGAATATTTACCGTGTTTATTATGAACTAGCTTTTGCCCGCGACTTCGTCCGCGTGGTTTAATAGCTCCCGTTCCCGGGGGATTTGCGGGATGAAAACTATCCTATGTCGTTTCTCGGGTCCCAGACTATATTCGTACCGAATTTCATTAAACCGGTTCAGTAGTTTAGGCGTGAAGAAGAGACAGACAGACAGACAGAGTTACTTTCGCATTTATAATATTAGTACGGATAGTGCTTCGCTTGTAAATTCATTGAGCAAATCCGTGTAAATAGTATAAACCCCATGGATTTTATTAACTGTTGGTCTAGTGGTTAGTGACCCTGACTGCTAAGCCGGAGGTCCTGGGTTCGATATCCACCCAGGACAAACTTTTGTGATCAATACGATTGTTTGTTCTGTGTCTGGGGGGGTAATTTATATAGAATATGTATGTATTTATAAATTTTTTAAGTAACTATGTTTATCAGTCATCTGGTAACCATAACAAGCTTTGCTCAGCTTGAACAGCTTGGGATCAGATGACCGTGTGTGAGTTGTCCCAAGATATTCATTTTTTTTTTTATTAGCAGATGTTACATACAGAAACGCACACTACCAAGATCATAAATTCTTACATTTTAAATTTGTAATTTAATATTTTTAGTCCTCAATAGTGCTACTTTGGGGTCTTTCTATATATGTATGTCTAAGTAAGTATGTAAATGTTATCTGTCTGACCGCCTTAACAATTTCCCATTAAAAACATCAATACAAACAGTACAAATCGCAGAATGAGTAAAGCATTACAGGTCATACCAAAATATTTATTCTAATAGGTATTTCCTTTCCGCTGAAATAAAGTACACTGAATACCTTTTCATAGATATGTGTGTTTTGTTACAAACAAACAATAAATTCTAACCGAAAACCAACAAACTACTGCTGTGGAATATTTAATGGTTTTGTGGTTACAATCGCGACCGCTGATCGTGATGATCTGGGCTTGAAATCTAGGACGAGCAGTATTATTTGGTTTTGCAGTATGAATTTCTCAAACCCTAAAACTCAAATCATTTATTTTTAAGGCACTTTGGAACGTTATTTACAAGAACATAAAGTCTACTAACTGCGAGTCCGTCTCGCGCACGAAGAATTCCGTAAAGGCAAAAAACTGCAAAAAAAAATACGTTTGTTGTATGTAGCCCCCTTTAATATTGTTTTTAGTGTTTGCTGTTATAGTGGCAACAGAAGTACATCATTTGTGAAATCTTCAACTGTCGATCTATCGCGGTTCTTGAGATAAAGCCTGGTGACAAACGGACGAACAGACAACACGAACATACGACCCAAACTGGCGAAGGCCGGAGCTGCCCTCAAGCGGCTCCTGCCCAATCTCGGCGGCCCAAACGCCTCCTGCCGGAGGCTCTACACGGGGATCGTGCAGTCCATGGCCCTCTACGGGGCTCCGGTGTGGGCGCCCAATCTAGCCACGGCTCCGGCCCGGCTTCTTAAGGGGGTCCCAGAGGCTCATGGCCATTCGCATGGTGCGGGGATACCGCACGGTCTCCTGTGAGGCAGCGTGCCCCCGATTTGGAGGCAACAGTCCTTGCACACACGTACCAGTGGCGCGTGGAAGTGCAACGCTGGGGCGAAGTCCCGCTGCCGCGGGTTATCGCGGCGCGGCTCACGGAGCTCCGGCGAGATCTCATGGCGGAGTGGAGACAGCGACTGTCGCAACCTAGGGCTGGGCACGCCGTAATAGCGGTGGTAAGCCCTCTTTGAGGAGTGGCTGGAGAGGCGCCACGGTGCTCTCACGCTTCGCTTGACGCAGGTCCTCACCGGACATGGTCAGTTCGGGAGGTTCCTGTGTCGGATTCGGGCGGAAGCGACGCCTGGGTGTCACCACTGCAGTATCGGTCGCCTGGAGGAGACAGTCGAGCACACGGTGTCCTCGTAGAGGCGATCGGCGGCGGTGACCTCACGCGCCCGGCGCTGGTTCAGGCCATGCTTCGGGGCGAGACGAAATTGGACGCCGTCGCCTCCTTCTGCGAAGCAGTTATGCTAGTGAAGGAAGCGGCGGCGCGCGAGAAGCAACGACGAGCCTCTCGCCCCGGACTAAAACCCAGGCGAAGACGTCGAGAGTCGCAAGACGACTACCGGCCACCGTAGGCGCGGTTCTGCGGATGGCGAGCGATGGGTAGCTCGCCGCCCGGCTAAGACCAGGACCGCGTCGACGGCGCGTTAGTGTTCCACGCGCCTCAAAGAGAAGAAGTCAGCACTGAAAGGGGTCCAACAGGGCCAACGCTTGCCGGGGTTGCGAAATGTTTATAATAGTTACCATGACCCTGGAACATAAAGGGCAATCGAAAGAACATGTGTGGGCTTTAGTGGGTTTTAGTCAGTAAAAGTCTGACACGCCCTCCCGCCGCACCTAGGACGGGAGCAGTCATTTGATGATTTCCCACTCACCAAAAAAAAAAAACATACGACGAACGGCAGCGCTGCTTTAGTTTTCCGTCCCCTCCAGGTACGGAATCTTAAAATTTCATTGATTCATTCATTCATTAAGTATTTTATTTCATTCTTAAATCAGCTAAGAGAGTGACACCCATAGACTCAGAAAGCACGTGACGTCATTGGTCTTGAGTCTGATTTCGTCGTCATCCCGGTCGTATCGTATGCCGTCCCGCCAGAATATGAGAGCGTGTGAAGAGGGAATGCACTTATGTTTGCACACTTATGCTCTACATAACTCCTCGTGTTACTTGGTTAAATTCCTTTGGGATTGGTGCCAGAGTAAATTTCGCGGGAATGTATAATGTAGGACGTAATTAGGACTTAGGGAATTGCCTTTGTTTTAGTTTGTTATTCCCAATGCTGTATTTGTTACTGTTAATTGCGAAATGCACTGCGAAAAATCCTTATTATCGTCGTGCATTGAAAACCTCGTAATCGAATTATTTGTTTTTTTTTTTCACAGATTTCACAGAATGACAGTGTTATATTATATTTAAGTTTCGGGAAAAGCATTTGGAAATGCGTAACCTGATATCTTTATACTAATGTCACCTATAAAAGATAATGAGAACCTCGGAAGACTAGTCTGAGGAAGGTAACATTACACTTCATACATTTTAGAAGCAGTTTATTGCTTCGCCTGTAAGAAACCCTATTTACAAGGAGGGTAGAATTACCCTTCTTGCAAGAGTGTAATTTACACGAAGTTTTTACTGCACGACCCCCTGAATCCCTTAAACTGAATGATTAAGGTGCACATTAAGAATCCATTAAGGCTTATTTTTCGTCTTAACATTTATCAATTCGAATCGATAACAGAGTGTTGTATTTTTCCCTAATGTTTTCTCACAGTTCCTCCTAGAAAGTAGACTGCTTCAACGGTCTTACTAAATAAGCCATGGCCAGTTAGGACATCTAACTTTTAAAGCAAGATATTATCCGATAAGGGGACCCTCTGCCTCCGCGAAAAGGGACAGGAAAGGATAGGAAAGACACAGGATATTTTGAGAAATGTAATTTCAAACGTCTATAACACTGAGCCCAAAAATATCAGCCTATTATAGTCCCAAAGACAATGCGCTCTTTTCATACTTTTGACGTTTGTTCAAGATTTATTGGCGAATATAGACTTAATTTAACATCGACTTTTTCGATTAGACTGCATTATAGATATCTAATACCTAATAGGTGGTAGAATGCTGTTATGAATGTGAATTTATTTATTTGGGTCAATATCAACAAAGTGCATTTTCTGTCAATTTTGGTGGCGAAGATTTTTCTTCAGTTTTCGTGAAAAATAAGTCCCTGGTATTAAAGTAGTAAGTCAAAGCTAAAAGGATCTTCAAGAGGGACTAAGATAACTCGATAAGTTTAAGAGATATCTTAGTTTAAAGTTTAGTGTCGCCACCAAAATTGAAAACTGCCCACCAAAATTAGAAGTGCCCACCAAAATTTAAAATCAGTACACCAAAATTGAATTGCTTTGAGCAAATAAACCTTAATGTAGTCACATTAAGGTTCATTTGCACAGAGCAATTTTGGAGAACCAATAATAGGTCAATGGTGTCAGCGTAGTGTGTTACGCTGACGGCACGCTTGTCCTAGTCGTGGATAGGATCATCATCTGGGACTCGAGGTGGTCCTGCACAAGCCCGAGGCCACATGTTTTTATGGCCGTCGGCACCGGCCACCTCCAGGTTCTCAGATAACGGTGGGAGGGGTTCGACATCGGTGTCGAGTCGACAATGAAGTGCCTGGGACTTGTCCTCGACTACCGATGGAACTACACGGAGCATTCTAGACGTTTGGCCCCCTAAGCGGCTCCTGCCCAATCTGGGTGGTCTAAACTCCTCCTGCCGGAGGCTCTACGCGGGGGTCGTGCGTTCCATGGCCCTCTTCGGGGCTCCGGTGTGGGCGCCCAATCTAGCCTTGACTCCGGCCCGGTTTCTGACGGCGTCCCAGGCAAGTCCCATGGCGATTCAGATGGTGCAGGGATACCGCACGATTTCTTGCGAGGCGCGAGCCTCTTTGCCCTTGGGATCCCGCAGTGGAATCTGGAGGCAACAGTCCTTGCACACACGTAACAGTGGTGCATGCAAGTGCATCGTCGGGACGAAGTCCCGCTGCCGCAACTAATCGTAACGCGGCGCATAGAGCTTCGGCGAGATCTCATGGCGGAATGGAGACAGCAACTATCGCAAATTCGCAACCCAGGGCTTGGCATGCCGTAATAGCGGCGGTAAGACTCCTCTTTAGGGAAGGCTGGAGAAGCGCACGGCGCTCTTACGTATCGCCTGCCACAGGTCCTCACCGGACACAGTCAGTTCGGGAGGTTCCTGTGTCGGATTTGGGTGGAGCGACGCCTGGGTGTCACCACTGCAGTAGTCACCTGGTGGACACGGTCGAGCATGCAATGAAGGTGTGCCTAGCTTGGGCGAACCATCGCCGTGTCCTCGCAGGGGCGATCGGTGGGGAAAACCTCTAGCTTACGGCGCCCGCTCAGGCCATGCTCCGGGGCGAGACTGAATGGGAAGCCGTCGCCTACTTCTGCGAAGCAGTCATGCTGGAAAAGGAACCCTCAGGCGTAGACGTCAAGAGTCGCAAGACGACTACCGGCCACCGTAGGCGCTGGTGTGCAGACGGCGAGCGATGGGCAGCTTGACTCGTCCGTTCAGGACCAGGCCCGTGACGAGACGGCGCGTTTTGTTCCACGCGCGCCTCTAAGAGCAGTCAGCACGTGAAGGGGCCCTCTAGGGCCAATGCCTGCCGAGGTTGCGGAATAGTTATAATTGTTACCGAGGCCCCGGAACATAAAGGGCAACCGAAAGATCATGAGTGGGTTTTAGTCAGTAAAAGTCTGACACGCCCTCCCGCCGCACCCAGGACGGAAGCCTAATCTTTTTTTAAGTAGCCTTTCGTCGCTAGGCTGTTTGACATTCTAAACATCAACAAAATATAAATATAATTAGAATGCTACCTTTAAAATAGGTCTTACTAACTGCTAATTACATAACATTTATCAGTTTACTAATTAAACTATCTTGCAACGTTAAAACTGGCTCAAAAGGTACAAACCACGTACAAAAAAAACATATTTCAAACTTGGTGGGTCGTTTTCAATTTTGGTGACGTAAAAATGCCACCAAACCCACCAAACTTGAACCACCAAAATTGAAACCAGGCATAAATAAAATCTTTAAAAATAGGGGTTTAGAGTTACAATTCAAATGATATTATTAACTAATGCGTAACCCAAATCACTACATATAACGTGCAGCTTATTATCTAAAACACTTAAAAATCAGTAGTAAATCGATCCACCAAAATTGAACAATTCTTGTCCCCCGTGCGACCCAACATGATGATTACGTTTTTGTCGGGAGATCTCAGCACTAATCACACACTGTTTATCGCAAGCGCCGGCACACGATAGAGAGTAAGTGAAATAATAAAATTAAATTGATCGCATATGCACGATACTTCATGATTTTGTAAGTTGAACATATGCTACCAAAATTGACATATTTTCTTGGACAAACTTTAATCGATTGTCCTGTGCTTTTTAATTTGGTTTTTTAACATGGATTATATGTTTTTTAATTATTTATCTAATGCACATACTAACGAAATCGATTATTTTTGATCTTTGCTTAAATTGTTACCTAGATGAATGCAAATGTTTAAAAAAATGGAACTGGGACAGGCCACCAAACTTGAATTTTAGAGAATATTTTTTTTTCTCTGCCTATATAAAGACATATATAAAAAAATATATGTGGCCCTAATTGAACCAAATTCCGTAGGTCACTATAAAAAAACATAAGAAAAATCCTACAATTTAACACCTTGATTCTCAACGTGGACACGCAAAAATCACCTCCGGGATATTCACCCATTTATTACATTTTCATGTCTTATCTTTTTAATTAATCCTCATGAAATTTTACATACACGTTGATTGGAGTAGATTCATAAAAGTTTATAGGGTACCATCCAATCATATTCCATCAAAAAAATGTGTTGTTGTCGAGGGACTGATAAAAATCTAAATTAATGCGAGTGAACCAGCAGACAATAGCTTGTTACTTACGAGTCCAGGCCCGCTCAGGATGTGCGTAGGTTCAATCATCATATAAGAGAAACTAAACTAAACAATAAACTTAAAAAGTACACAATATGTTGAGAGTTCCGGAGAAAAGATTGTCTGTTTTGTTAGACACCACTGTTAATTCTAGCTTTCAGGATTTGCGATGGTAGGGAAAAAAGTGGCATGATTGTCCTTTTTTTATGGGACAATCTCGCCACACAATTCCCGACCACTGCAACTCTTAAAACCAGAATCAACAGTGGAGTCTGCCAGAAAACCACCTAAGCAATGAAACTCGACAAAACCCGGAGAACCGATTCAACTGTCTTGGACCCCGGAACGAAATTAATTAGAAAAGAACTGCGGAGGAGTAAGAAAAAAAATATTTCCACTTCCCTCCATAACAAGCAGGAGACAGAACAGAACTAGGCGAATAGGCACAAAGGGGCGATTACAATAGGGAGTAGCCTAGATTGCCTAGTACCACGGAATAAAATTTGTAATAAAATTAGTGGGTCCTATAAATGTGCGCGGTTTTTGTTTTGTCCTTGTCCCATTAAATAAAGCACATCCATACTAATATTATAAATAGGAAAGTGTGTCTGTCTGTCTGTCAGTCTATATGTTTGTCTTCCTTTCACGGCAAAACAGAACAATGAATCGACGTGATTTTTTAAGTGGAGATAGTTGAAGGGATGGATAGTAACATAGGGTACTTTTTGTCTCTTTCTAACCCGAGCGAAGCCGCGGGCGAAAGCTAGTTGCATATAAAGCGAAAACATAACAAGCTGTCTAATACCCGCAACTTTATATATGAATGGTCAACACGGTTTATTCCCAAAATGAAAAATTAAATGGGAAAATGGAAATTAAAAAATAAAGTATGGATTAAAATGGAAATCGGGGCAAAAAAGGGGGAAAATCAAGAGTCAAAACTCCCTATAAAATTCACGCCAACGCGATAATACGATGACACTAAACCTAGAACTTCATAAACGACCTCCTTGACCACAAGATGGACATTAATAAAGCCATCTCCACACTTACATCCTTACATCGTATATTTGTCAACCTTAGATCACGTTTACACTACTATATTACTAAGCCTTCAAGTCAACCTAGATTTATTTAGAGCTCTAGTAAATTACAGAAGTTTTCCTTGTAATAAATAAAGTCGCGGCAATTTTCTTGATACATATTGATCACAGTTTTATTTTGACTTAAATTTTCATTCATTTATTAGGGATTCAATAAAATATGGATATGAATTAGTGGTATTACGATAATAATACCTTAATTTCGAAGGAAGAGTAACAACATTAAAAAAATGATTTTATTTTTGTAAATAGTTAAAAAATTACAGTTTTACACTTCATTTTTTTTACTTATTTTAATCGAACGATGGGGCCGGTGTTTCCTAGCTGGACTACTCTGAGAAGAAACAACCGAAACAAACTCGGAGAGAAACAACCGAAACGAACTCAGAGAGAAACAACCGCAACAAACTCAGAGCAACATGCTAATCACTCGCACTCGAAGATCAAACAATTTGAGATCGGAAAAAACAAACAAGTTTATTGTATGGGGAGCGCTTTTAAATGAAAAATTATTTGTTGTTATTTATTATTAAGAAACACTGTAAAAATTTAACTCCTACTCTCTACTTATTAAGATCCATAAGATACAACCTGCAGCTGTCTACATGTAATATGTCTGTCTGTACAGACAGATGGTCGTACGGACAGCGAAAGCAGTAGTAAATGGGCACATGTCTACCAAAGATAGAAATCTCCCTGGCAATGCCACATAGGCCAAACTACTACCCACCAGCCTGCATCCTCAACGCCTCCTAGCACACTAGTGCTGCTGCTGCCTTCATGACAACCAGTTATCTCTTTTGCGAGCAATATCTTTAGATCACAGCCTTTATAGGAAATTAGCTTTTGACCGCGACATCGTCCGCGTGGATTAATAGTTTCCGTTCCCGGGGGATTTCCGGGATGAAAACTCCGGGATGAAAATGAAACATCCTATGTCCTTTCTTGGGTCTCAGACTATATCTGTACCAAATTTCATTCAAATCGGTTCAGTGGTTTAGGCGTGAAGAAGAGACAGACAGATAGACAGACGGACAGAGTTCCTTTCGCATTAATAATAAGGTGGGTGGACCATGGAAGGCCACTCTAACGAGTAAACGCTTTTTATTCGTTTATTAACTGGATAAATGAAAAAAAACTAATTATCAAATAATAGTTTGTTTTATTGTGTACCATATAAATCACTTTTTTTTAACCTAGCTTTAATCAGTATTGATTAAACTTAAGTTTTGTTAAGCTCTTCCAAATGGCCTTGCAAGGAACACGGCTCCAAACAAGGCCAATATTATACATCAGTCATTCAACTTAAAAATAAAGTAGTAACAATTAATATATTCGCTTTTACTAAAACTACTTAATAAGCTCTTTCATTTAAGCAAAACATTAAATGATAAATATAAATATAAAAAACTCAACGAACATTACTTGAACACCATCGTATAACTAAGAATATATTAATGGAAATTATTTAAAAACAGTAGTTATGAGTATTACATTGACATCAAATAACTTGCCAACGCGTATTATAATGAAATTACTAACTTTTTTTTTTACCTCAAATGGCCTTCTTATGGGTCCGTTCTTTGTAAGGCCAAAATGTTCCTTAATTATGCCCAAAATTAACCCTTATAAATAAAAATATTATAAATATAAAACATTGTTTTAACTGTAACGGTACGTATTTGAACTAAAAAGTAACTGTTCATATGTTCATGGTTTGTGCATGTACACACTAACCTTTATTTCAATCCAATACCCTCAGATAGAAGAAGAAAAGATTTGGTCTGTGCTAACTCTCAAACTAAACATGCTTTTGCTAAACGCTTTTATTTATTTTTAGGACCCTACTTGTATAATCAGCTTAACAGAGTACTAAATATTTATAGTTTAAGTTACTATAGGTGTAATTTACTAGTTCAGGAGTATCTGGCAAAACATAATTATGCAGACACGGAAAAACTTCTAGAAATTGATAAATAAATGTAAGCTTCTCCCTTCCTTGCCTAATATAAGTATCTTTATTTAACTAATTATTTGTAGTTTATTATTACTTGTTAATTTGTTTAAACATAATGTCGTAATTAATCTAGTTTTAAAATTATGTTACTCAAATGATTACTTTTTTGTCATTGGAAATTTTGTCTCCTTAGTTATTTTAGCTTCTTATTTTATTTTTGTTTTTTAGTTTAAGTTTGAACTAAAATGATGGCCTGAAACACAGGTTTTTATTAACCTAGATCAGGCCGGACTACATTATAGTTAGAACTAAATTTTTTCTATTGTATTTAATGTAAATCTCCTTTGTACTTACTTTTTACTTAAATAAATTTATTATTTATTATTTTTATTATTTATTTATGTTCTTTGTAAGGCCCATCATGTACCCTAGCAAGGCCAACTGTCAAATTTTTGATTGGCCTTATAAGGAACCATCGGCTTTCCTGGGAACACTACCAATATTTTAACTTAAATCGAGGCAAAACTATTTTTTTTTCTTTAGTACCATAAACATATCCTTATACGACAATTCACAGTAAAAAAATATTAAATAATAATAGGTTATCTAACTAAAAACTTACGTTTTGCTATGCGCGCGAATAACAATTGTAACGTCGACGACCGAAGTCTACGAAACATAAGATCGCACAGCCACAATAGCGTCGCGAGCGACTCGCCGCCGCATCTGTGGCCTTGAGTTTGATGGATCTTAGTGTATAGTCGAAGAAATATGTGTTTACATGTCAATAACTACGTCTTTTTGATAGTTGGCCTTCAAAGGAGCGTGGCCTTCCATGGTCCACCCACCTTATTAGTACGGATTAAAATTATTAGGCGTTTTTAATTATTTATTTAAACTTCATGCTTCAAGATACAAGGGCTCACGAATGCCGTAAACATTCACTACCTGTCAAACCAGGGTGGTGCCGCTGATGGTGGTGGTGAGGCTTAGCCATGATTATCCAGCAAATCTTTTTATTTCTTTAGTTAAATAGGTAAACTCAGAACTTAGCTTTCTCTCTTTTGGATGACTTCGAGCCTTTTGCACAGAATTTCAGGACCATGATTAGAAATCGCATTTCAGGGCATGTATACCAGTTAACAATTGATTTATTGTTATGACCAATGATTAAATCGCCAATGAACTGAAAGGCTACGGAAGTAGTGATAGCAATGGCTCCCAGGATATTTGGCATACAAATTTTGTAGTTTTTATGATGCTTTTTACTTGACCGAATATAAAACCTGATGAAGCATTATTCCCGCTCTGTTAACACTGACCCTAATTATGAAGCAACCCTTGCTTACCTGGTCTGTGAATTACGCACTCCCTAATGACGCAACCCTATGACCCTTACGTTTAAGATAATATTAAGATCTACCTAGATAACATATACCTACCGGTGTTACCAGATCCATAAAAAGCATTTTTATGCAATTTCGATGTTTGTAACAGGCAATAAAAGTTACCATAGTCTACTATTTAGTACGCGCGAAGCCGTGTTGCGTTTAATTGCGTTATACATATCGCACACCTAGATCAAAACTAAGACAACTCAAAAATCGTGAATTTTTAGTTATCCTTATATTCGAATGCTCGGTAATCGTACGCAACTATCCAGCATAACAGATTCTATAAAAGTTTCATAAACACGTCGATAGATGGGATTAGCTTTCTTTTGTTGAATCAACGATTGTCAACCCCTGCCACCTAAACAAATATTTAAACGCGTTTTATAAGCTGGCTGTACCCCGTGGTTTATGCAGGTCGTAGCGTGGTGTTACATAGCTTTCTCTCTTTTTTCCAGCCCTTATAAATTGTACTTGGGTTCAGCTAACACATTTTCTTCTTCAATAACTTCCTGTCTACGTCATCTCCTCGTTACCATATAATTCGCGGGATACTAATCTGGTATGTACGATCTGGTTTGACGGAATTAAAAAAAATAGATAAAATCTTTTATGCTAAGATTTGAATATTAAAAAAATAAGATCAAGCGATTCTGAAATGTTGACACCAGATTCAATCCAAGACGATTATCAATAAATAGTAAAGATAACAATGGGAATTATTATTTTCTTCATATTCGAAATGAAAAGTAGAGTGTTTAACACGGGTAAAAGAATCAATACCCGCACGAACTATAGCCTCTAAATACCTCGGGAACTGATTCTTTCCACCCTCGGTTCACAATTCACCAATTTGACTGGTAGTTGAAAGAGTATAGTGCATTTTTTAACAAACGAAAGCAAAAGTTTTATTAGAGTTATCTAAAAGCAGCCATAACTTAAGTATAATAGGTACCTGTATATGTTATACATATTTTGTTAGTAAGTAAGTACATAACTATTAAGTAAATTACATAATCGCAGACATTAATCACTTTAGTATGTAGGCTAAACCTGGTTATAAACGTCTTGAAACTCTTGACCTTATATACCTACATAATTAGGTACGTACGCATTTCATTAAAGGCTAGTTTTACAACCTCTCAGTGGACACCATTAACCAGTGACTAATCTAATCTGTGACTGAGATTGCATACAAAGTTGCACTATAAAGATCTCAGTACACATATGGGATCGGAAAGGGATCGTCACCGTATCGCCTCGAGCCGTTCAGAATGGTTTGTATTAAACTCCCTACTGCAACGCACACTAATTGGAATCGTAACGTAATCACCTCGCCTCGGAACAGACTCCGAACTTCCAATTCTTCGTTTACGGCTGGGCATCACCGCGCTTACAGCTCGTCGTCCCCACGCTTACGGCTCGTCGTCCCCGCGATTACATCTCTCCGTACCCGAGCTGGTGCCAACCAAGTCAGCCACGGGGCGGCGAACCGTAAGCGCGGTGACACCTAGCCGTAGCCGAGCGCACGTACAGGCGCTGCTGATACGCTTACGTTACGTGCTTACTTTATTTTGATGCCTGGTTGACAGCGAGGCGAAAGGCGTCACGGTTACGATCCCTTTCCGATCCCATAAGTGCGCTGAGACCTTAAAGCTGGTTTACATCCGCGTCCATGTCACACCCTGAAGCCTACACGTCTACAGATGCGTCCGTGGACGCTGACAAACGTATCCGCAAATATACCAGTACGAGCCGTCCATACGTCTGTATGTCGATCAATCTATCGACAGACGCGACTCGTACACATCGTTACACAAAATAGATCTTGAGAACGTAGCTGCCGCAGCTATTTATTTATTTGGTACCTTCGACCTCTATGTTTCATGCTCAAAGCGTTTTTGAGAATGCTGAGCAGTGATCTGTGCCACAAAAACCACCAACTTTTGGATTGGAGGCGGACGCATCTGCGGACGTAAAATACCTACAACGGACGCACAAACAAACCCTCTTCATATGTCGGCGGACGCATCTGAAGATGACGGCCACGGACGCATCTGTAGACGTGTAGAGAAGGCTAGGGTCAGTTGAAAACCAGCGGCAGGAATATGTGAATCAAACTAGCCCAATTTAGCAATACTAACACACTTTTGCTAAACGGGGCCAATTAAGTTTAAATGTGATGTTTTATTTATCGTTTATTTAGAAGTACACGTCTACAAAACCATTATCAAACCGATCTGGACATACGGGATTCAGCTTTGGAGCTCAGCTAGCAAAAGCAACATTGAGATACTGGGGAGGTTCCGAAGCAAAACAATAAGGAGCATGCTTAATATGCCCCGACATATTAGCAACAAATACATGTAAATGGACATCAAAATAAAAACTGTCAAGCAAGCAATAGAACCTTACAGCAGAAGCTACCAGAGTAGATTACTTAGACATAAAACGATCTTGCTGCTCAGCTACAAGGCCAAGGAAGCCTTATATTCTCCCGTCTGAAACGTCATAGCATACAAGGACTAGCAACAAGATTCGTAGACAATGAATGAGAGACAACTCACTGGACAAGTCTCTCAAATAAAGATGACAAATAGAAATCTTCAGCCAACCTATTGGACTATTGTCAATTAGACAGATTGCCAAGAAGCACTATACAAAAAGAAAAAAAAAAGAAAAAAATTAGGATTAAGAACATTTCCAGTCTTTCTTTTTTTCTTTCTCCTTGGTTTTAAATTGAGTATCTGCCACATTTTTAGCAGTGGTGTTTAAAAAAAATTGCGACTACATTTAAATGTTTTCAGTACTGACTTTGACTTGAATTTGGCCTTTAGTAAGGCTTCAAATTTTTTCTTGGCCATACAAAAATTGAAAAAGGTAAATACAACACAAGATCACGCATATTCACATAAAGAGATTTAACTCCACACCGGTAAGAAAGCATGCGTTTACGCAGTTGTAAAGTTGACGGTTGCATTACTATGATTATTGCCTAATGCACACATAAGTGGAAAACTACGTAGTATAGAGTTTCTCTACGTTTTCCGCGGTATCGTAACACATGGGTGGGAATATGGAATGTACCTATGCAACTCATTAGGTACTCGCATGTTCAATGGCCATAGGAAATTGTTTAAGATTTTTAATGGCAAAACATGAATGTTAAATTAAACTGTTTGACCCCCTATCCGTTCTCTCATAGCCAAGAATATTTGTGAGAACATATTCACAATTTAATAAAACTCGCAAAAGAGTTTTCATCTTTTTATGTTAAACTTAGGTTCGTTCAAAACTGGCTGTTAAATCCAAAAAAACAGGTAAGGGCCATTATATATTAAAAAAAAAATTAAAAATAAACACAAATGGCGATTCCAAAATTTTTTAACGAAAGAAGGCCAGCATAACTTCTGTTTTATAATCCCTAAATTAAACAAAAATCCAATGAGGTTCAATTCAAAATAGTATAAGAACTTTTACAAAATATGGCCGTAGTGATAGAGGTTTCCCTGGGTTTCCCGTAAGGAAACTCAAGTCTACGAGCGATGCTGACAATTTTTCATAAAATTTATTAGGTAATTAATATTTTTGGAACACCTCACACAGGGCCATCTGATCCCAAGCAAAGCAGAAGTGTATTATATAACCAGAAATGCCAATTGTGTTAATTTTTTGTTATTATTTGAAAATCTCTTTACTAAGTTTATAAAATTAAACGTTAAACTTTTTTATTTCAACTGACACTATCCCATCTAGCTCTAACCAATTTGCTCGACAATAATATTGTGATATTCTTGTTAATAATAAACTTTCATATTTAAAGAAACACATTTATTGTCCAACATATCCAGTACAAGTACAAAAGTAATACGACCAAACCACAGACTATATTCTAATTTAACAGTACACACACAGATAATAAAAGTGTTGCCATTTATGGACACCTTATTATAACATCTCCCCCTTTAACTTCTTAATCACGATATCTACTTGGGATTATAACAGCTCTCCCTGACCTAGTAAACATTCTTACATTTGGTATGTTCATGTCTGCTTGTTCATTGTCATGGCTTTCTGTCAGTAACGACTTTTCCTCCTCTGCATTACAATCTGTTTGACTTGCACTATAATCTAAACTTATGTTACCATCATTACAATCTGTATCCAAATCACAATCACTGTCCTCTACACTAATTTTACAATTTTCTTCATTCATGCCATTTAACTTGCTATCTTGCCTAGGCAACATATAAAAGACATTCCTATTGTATACTTTCCCATTACTACCTTCCACCTTAAACATCCTTGGAGTATCTCCTTTCCCTACTATTAAACCTGGCACCCACGGCAAATGTGGCAACTTTTTGAACATAATTTTATCCCCTACATTGAATTTACAATGCCTCTTAGCATGTTGATTATAATACACTTTTGAGTGTTCTCTCAATTTAATCAATATTTTTCTCTCTGTTTCGTATGTTATCTTAGGTTTTAGATAGTCAAATGTGCAAGGTAAATTAGTTTTTAAATTTCTACTCATTAACATCGAAGCCGGGGAGCTAACTTTGCCCCTAGGAGTATTTCTTAAATTTAACAATGCTAAGAATACATCTTCTTTAGAATCTATAGTCTTCTTTAACAAGGTTTTAACAGATTTAACTGCACTTTCAGCCAACCCGTTTGACCTTGGGTAGTGGGGACTGGATATAATGTGATTAAAATGCCATTGACAGACAAACTGTTTGAACTGTGCTGAAGTGAAGTACAGAGCTCCATCAGTATACAATATTTTTGGAATACCATGTCTTGCAAATATACTTTTAATTCTCTCAATGACATTCTCACTTCTTAAACTATTCAAAGTACAGACTTCAATAAAATTACTTAAAGCATCTACTAATACAATGTAATACTTTCCATATAATTCAAAGACATCACAAGCTACTTCCATCCAAGGTAAAACCGGAATTGGTTTACTTAACAGCTGAGACTTACAATTATTCTTTTGGTACTTTAAGCAAACATGACATGACTGAACACAATTCTTTATGTCCTGATTAATACCAATCCAGTATAAACTGGTCTCTGCTTTACTAATCATTCTACTAATACCTGGATGTGCCATATGGAGTTCTTTTAACATCTTATGTTTTAAGCTACTAGGAACTATTAGTCTATTGCCTCTAAACAAAATACCATCAGTCAGTGTTAATTCTTTTTTAAGTTGGTAATACAATTTACAATCATCGGGTACATCCTTATAATATTTTGGCCACCCTGACTGAACAAAACACTTCACTTTTTCTAAAATATTGTCATTTTTATAGTGAGTTCTGATATTATTTAATTCTTCTTCATTAATCGGTAAACACTTTTTCAACAAAGCAACTTGTAGTTCTAGATCATCATCAAAATCTCTTTTTTCTGTATCACAACTATTATTACTAAAATCCCTTGACAAAGTATCAGCTACATACATATATTTACCAGGAGTATAAACCAAATCAAAAACATAAGGTTGTAACCTTAACAACATCCTTTGTAATCTTATTGGTACTTTATGCAAAGGCTTATTTATTAATCCTAACAATGGCTTATGATCAGTCTCTATTTTTAATTGATGTCTACCAGCTACATACAATTTAAACTTTTCTATTCCAAAGCAAACTGCTAACAGTTCTTTTTCAATCTGCGAGTACCTAGATTGCACTTCAGTCAATGCTCTAGAAGCATAAGCAAGTGGTTTACCTTCTTGTAATAAAGCTGCTCCAAGACCCCTAGAGCTGGCATCTACACTTAATGTCAAGTTCTTACTACTATCATACAGCCCAAGTACCGGCTGACTAATTATTTGTAACTTTAAATCATCCAAAGCTTTATCATGTTCCGCATTCCAAATAAATTGTACATCATCTTTTAACAAATCTCTTAACACAGCTGTTTTTTCACTATATCTAGGAATAAATTTTGACAGATAGTTAAACAAACCTAAAATTCTTTGCAATGACTTTTTGCTATGTGGTTTATTTAATTCTTTTATTGCCTTAATTTTATCATAACTTACAGTCATACCACTGCCATTAAAAATGTGACCTAGAAATTCAATATCTTTAGCATTAAATATACATTTTTTGGGATTAAACTTTATACCAGACTTTTTTGCTGCTTCTAAAACCTGTAATACAATGTCTCTTAACTGATCCTCACTGTCAGCCCAAACTAAAATATCATCTTGGTATGTGGCAACATTACTAATTCCCTCAAATGCCTCTGTTATTATTCTATGGCATATTTCAGGAGCACAATTCAGACCAAATGGTAATCTTTGGAATGAGTACCTTCCCCAGATGGTTTGGAAAGTACATAACTTAACACTAGATTCATCTAATGGTAACATCCAAAAACTTGACTGTGCATCTAATTTACAAAAGTACTTAGCATTTTTGAGTTTAACAGCTATTTCATCAAGATTGGGGAATGGATAATGTTCTCGTTTAATAGCCTTATTTAACGGCCTTGGATCTAAACATATACGCAACGATTTATCTTTTTTAACTACCACAACCATTTGACTAACCCAATCAGTAGGTTCAACTACTTTCTTAATAATGTCCTTGGCTTCCATGTCGTCCAGCTCTTGTTTCACTTGTTCTCTTAGTGCATAGGGCAGTCTACGAGCTGGTGACACTACAGGCTTAACAGTTTTATCAATGTATATCTTAACTAATTGAGGAACTAATCCTACACTTCCATTAAACAAGTCATAGTAGCTCTTAGGAACATATTGATCATAAAGGCAGCTTTCTTTATTTATGGCATTCACTCTTTTTATTAATTTCAAATCCTCTGAAGAATCCAGACCTAATATATTGTCAAAATTATCTTTACACACAAAAAACTCAAAATTAAATGTTTTACCTTTAAACCTGCAGTTTATGTAGCATCGACCCACTATATCAACAACATTTTTAGTATAAGAGCACAAAAAAGTATTATTCTTCAAAAGGTGTTGTTCACTCAACCCCAACCAATGATATGTTTGAAGATTTATTACATTACAGGCAGCTCCCGAGTCAACCTTAAAATAAACACATTTTCCATTTATTTCTAATTTAACTTTATACCAACCACGTACCACTTGATCTTCATGCTTACCAATATCAGTTGACGAAGGGTTATCTTCAGTTAAACTATTTATTTGTCTACAAGCTTTAGCGAAGTGGTTCCTCTTCTTACATTTCATACAAACTTTACCATAAGCTGGACATTTTCCATAAGCATGCTGGTAGTTGCAGTATGAACACTTATTCTTCTTATCTGAAGAGGTCCGCTTGATCATATCAATTTCTATCTCTTTCTTCACATTTGTATCTATATCTTCTTCTTTGCCCATATTCATTTCTTTAACACTCTCCAGTATCACCGAAGCTGTACGACAAACATCTAAAGCTTTTTGTAAATCCAACTTTTCAGCTGTCAACAACTTTTGCTGTAATTTTTTGCATTGAATGCCACTTACAAATATATCTTTAATTAGCTGTTCTTTCAAATCTCCAAATTCACAGGTCTCCGCCAACTGTTTCAAGACAACCGCATACTGTTCATAACTTTCTTCTTGTTTTTGTTTTCGATTAAGGAACTTATACCTTTCATATGTCAAATTTCTTTGTGGAATGAAGTGTCCATCGAAATGTTTGAGAACACTGCTCAAATCCGCTTTCTCTAACTTAAAAGACTCGTATATTGTATTGAGTTCATCTCCGCCCGCATGTAGTAACATTGCAATTTTCCTTTTATCGGACGCTTCTTCATAATATGCAACCACAAAGTTGATAAATCGATTTTTGAACTTCCTCCATTGCTCTGCTACGTCCGCCGTTTGTGTTATTACAAAGGAATCCATCATAACATTCTGCCCTGCTTGCACCGCCATTTTCCATACAAAATTACAAATTTCTCAAACTTTACTGAATCCGGTTTCATCAAATGCTGTACCGCTTGTCACATTTCCATTTTTACTCATCAATTACGATTTATATATTTACCGCTGTCACCATGTGATATTCTTGTTAATAATAAACTTTCATAATTAAAGAAACACATTTATTGTCCAACATATCCAGTACAAGTACAAAAGTAATATAATACGACCAAACCACAGACTATATTCTAATTTAACAGTACACACACAGATAATAAAAGTGTTGCCATTTATGGACACCTTATTATAACAAATATTATACTTAAGAGGCTTAAAAGTAAAAAAAAATACTATACCTAATTATATAATATATATGGCCGTTGATCATGGTATCGTAGTTATCGTATAGATGGCGTAGTAGAAGTTCTTGCAAGTCAAAAGCCAGAGAGTCTAGCGATGAGTCTGACCAAGTGGTATCGTGTTACCCTTTAACATCTGATTTTGTTATAGAAGTCAGATATATATGCAGTTGTTCCTTAAAGCCGGATTTACATTACGAAACTAGTAATTTCAAGCCACTAGTTCAGTTAGTGTAGTAGTTAGTAAATCCGGCTTTAGTGTTATTCTGAATTTTAACTGTGCACTTAACTAACGGCCCTCTTGGTTTGGAAAAAGACTGGGCAGACGACAATTGCTTAATTTGATATTATTGGTTGTTTTTGGTGCTGATTCTCTTGTGCAGAAACTGAACTAAATATAAGTGCATCTTTCTCTTTCTATTTTATTAAGAAAAGGGCAAAAGATACATATAAGTCTTGTCTGTTTCCTGTCGTGTTTATAATCGCGTCTAAACTATGGAATATCTTAATTTCACTGGACTAAACTTATATTTCTGTCCTTTTCTTAAAGACAGACGAAAAGAAAAAGATGCGCTGAAAATAAATTTAGTTTAGTTTGTGAACAAGGGTCTCAGTACCAATAACAAACAATATTAACAAATTAAGCAATTGTCGTCTGCCCAGTCTTTTTCCAGAGACTTATACTTTCAATCCCTGAAAAAAATGGAAAGTAGGTACATTACCTCTACACATATAGGAAATTACCTAGACCGATAATATCATCGAAGTGCCCTATCGATGTCGCAAGCTCCCACCGCAATTCCCATTACGTGTGTGTAACCGGTAGGTCGCAAGTCAACCATATACTGGCACTTTGGTTACACTGTGCAATTTCTTCATACACAAGCCAAGGTTCAAGGTCGTAGGCAGAGAGGGGTGTTGGGTGTTAAGCGATAGAAATTTGATGCACTCTCCGCTACTTCTTCTTCTGGGAAGGTTGATTCTCGCATGAAACAAATATTTATATAATAAATAAATAAAGCAAATAATAATTACAATACCAGCCTATTACTGTCCCACTGCAGTGCAAAGGCCTCTTCTCATACAGAGAAGGCACGAGCATTGATTTTGTATTCACTACAAGTCCATTTTTCCTCACGATGTTTTCCTTCACCGATGTCTGCGATGTCCAAACTTTAGAATGTACATACATATGAATTGAAAAAAGTCACATTGGTAGGTACTTGCCCGGATTCGAACCCAACGCCTCTTACACGAGAGGCGGGCGGGCGCCTTATCCACTAGGCCATCACTCATGGTGATAAGTCAATTGACGTGTTCTAAAATACATTCATATTGGTGGTGATTCTCTTGTTCGCAAACTTAACTAAATTAGTAAAAGAAAGATGCACTTAGCATCCTTCTCTTTTCATTTCTTGATTTAAATTTATATTATAATTTTTAAATATTAATTTTATTAAAAAATATTTTTTTAACAACGATATACAAAATTATAAATTAAGTAAAGAAAAGGATAGAAGATACATTTTAGTTTAATTCTGTCAAATTATACAGCGCCTGAAGAAAATTGGCGTATATTTGGTCGCCATGTTTTTAATCGCGTCTAAATTATCTATGGAGTGTCTAAATTTGACAGGATTTAACTAATATTTTATCTTCTGTCCTTTACTTAGTGAAATGGAAAGAGAAGGATGTAATAAACTTAAATTTAGGTTAATTTGTAAATAAGAGAATCGGCACCATTGTTCAGCTTGCCGATGTATCCGGGCCTGAATTATTAAGAGACCATCATCACACAGAGGCGTCATAAATGTTGTTTTTTTCGCTTCCACCTTGAGCAAGCGTGGTGATCATTGCTATTACCTTCCCTATATTGAAGTGGCCATTGTCTTGCAGTGGGACATTAGTAGGATGTTATTATTTTGTGTTTATGATTTAAGTTGTTGTATATAGTCCAACGAGATTATTACAATGCATAGTGTAATTATGTCGATTTTGTATTTGAATTGGTTTTAGAGATTCGTACCCAAAGAGTATCAAACTCCGAATGTGTTTGGGGAGTCCATACCCAGAATCCCATACTAGACCCCATTACGTAGTAACTATTTATTAATCTGTGCCATTAGTAAGAATCCGTTGTCTGTCTGTTCAAAGGTCCGGCAGTAATATTGTGCTGTATTAGGGAGACACTAGAAATTGACAGATTTGGCTGCTATAACATCAAATAAATTAAAATGAGATAAAGTGTAACATCAACAACAGTAACATCCAGATCAGAAATGGAGTAAAAATAAAACCATTTTTTAACATGAACTTAGTTTATTCCCAACATAAAATTGGTATCATTTACTATGAGATTTTAAAAAATTGGTATCATTTACTATATGAGATTAAAGAACACTTTTATTGCTTAGACACAATACAATTGATCACTTATAAGCTAAACCTATTTTGTTCAACCTTTTCAGGGCATGCCATAGACACCTTTCTAATGCCTACAGGTTTTTGGTCTTGCGACTTATCTCTCCCTGGTCGCATCCACCCTTTGTATGGTCGTTATAGACTTGAAAGGACCATATTTCAATAGGGCACCAGTTTGCACAATTCTGGTCGCGACACCAACAAAATGTTTTAAATTGTGACGAGGTTATTTCACGTAGTGGAACAACCAGTTGGCTTGTAAACTATAATTATACATTGTGTAGTGAGAGGGATTTGGAAGACTTGTATACTTATAATATTATTTCATGCGTACTCAGCGATGCACCATTATGTTTAGCTTCCAAATCACAACCAAGTATTGATCTAAAATTATTTTTAATTTTTATCCGGTAAGTACTTCACTTTCTTGTACCTATATAACACTGTCATTATCTACTAAATCTTGAGGTTTCTCGGCACCGGCCATTTTCAAAGCTTCCAGTCGTGATGAAATGAAATGTTCGGATATGTGCTGGCGAAGCTCAGCCTTCAGTCTGAAGCCTTGGCTGCATTGATTACATCTGTGAAGTTAATGATTTATGCTTACATAACCATAATGACTAAGGGCCTATTCATTACCATGCGGGTTTGCGCCCACGTGCGGGCGAGACCGCCAAACTTCTTGTGAGCCGCTCGCAGAACGTAAATTTCACCCACAACCCGCACATTTTACGCGCGTGACAATAAGCACCTATAATATAATAGGTTGCGGCTGCACGCATGCGAGCCCGGCCCGCATGCGGGCGCAAACTCGCATGACGATGAACATGCAGGCCCTAACGTAAGATATGAATCCCTTGGGCTCGGAGTAAGTGAAGTAACGAGCTTGGAAAGGTGTTGTGACAATGAGGATGAAGACTACAATAAAAAAATGGCGTTATGTTTAGTCCGTCTGTTATATATTGTGTCCTTTCAAAAATACTAGACACATATTTTTCGCTTCATCAAACTAATATAAAAATGCATAGTTAAAGAGCATTCAATTTCAATTCAGTGGCGCTTGTGACGTCACTGCTCAGTAAAAATTGTACCAAGGCATTGCATTGATGTAATTTTTCTTTGACGAGAAAAAAGAATAAAAACGTGTCCTAATATTTTTGATGATCTACCTGACAGACTAATTATTATTATTTTGTTATCTCGCTCATTGTGGTCGGTTTGCAGCGGGCAGCTGAATACGCAATCCCCTTGGCCTGCAGAGTTATTTTTATGAACAAAGATGCGAAACGATCGAAAAATATATTCTGGTCCATTAAACTATACATTGTTATAAATCTGACACTTACTTCAAACCGCGAGAAATCGCAATTTTTATAGACTTTCCCGCGGGGTTATTACCTATGAAACAGCAATATTTGCGCAGTGATCGCGCGGTCATCGCGCGATTAATCGCTTAACGTAAAAAAAATCGTATTATGTATGAACCGATTGCTAATCGCTCACTGATTGTTCTAATGCACTTATTGCTACGATGACGATAAAGTAGTAATCGCTGGAACTAATTAAATATCACCTTTAACAAAAAACTTAACTTTGCTCTTAAAAACCATACTAAATACGACGAAAAATGCATATATTTATTTAACTGATTGCTCCACAGAGGCAGCACTATCGCTAGATTGCTATTTGACATGACGTATTTTGAATTGACGTTTATATTGCTAAATTATCGCGATCGCTCGGCTTCTGCAAGATACGTAATCCCAGTGCGGATATTCTTTCGATGGCCGTATCGAATTGATGACATGAAGTCAGTAGGAGACTCAATTTAATTCAATCTACATGATTGTACGCTTTGACGCATCTAGAACTAAACAGATAAAACACAGCTTTACTTACTTATACAGATTATTTCCTAAGTGTGACCGTGTGTGCTTGACCAAATCATTGCTCTGTGTAAAAGTACGGTCACATAAGTCGCATCGGTACGGTCTTTCACCAGTATGTATTCTATTGTGTCGCTGTAAATGGCCTTTGCATGTAAACCTGAAAATTGGAAAAACATTATGTTGTTAAGTTTTTATGACAACGCCATCTAGCGGCCAATAGCGGAATTAGTTTCTAAGTAATTCTTGACCAATAGATGACAGTATTATATGTTGTCCAAAAAAATACTATTCACACGATTGGGACTGAGAGAGATTTGTTCAAGATGCAGTCTTTTGGTTGTTTCAACTTAGCACTCAAACGCTCTAATTATAAAGCGTAAAATTCAATGTCATTAAAAAACCAACGGTAAGAAGTATTTACGTTGCATTGCAAATCAAACCCTTTAAAAATGACATAAAAGTCAAATAACACTTGCTCATCGCTCCAAATACAGGCCTTTCAGTGAAACATTAGAAGTTTACATGACATTACTTACTTCATAGGACAAGCATCACATTGATAAGGCTTGATACCAAGATGCCGCAGCTTGTGTTTGGCCACAGAACTGGATTTTGTAAACATTGCGTTACATTGATCACATGAAAATGATTTCACTCCTGAATGGGTGATGCCATGGGATTTTAGTTCACCTGGAAATGTTATAGAGTTAATTAATCATTCGAACACACATGATTTGAGACACAATAGAAAGGCAATAGCAACCCGACAGCCAGCTGTCGCTTGATTGTTGAAAGATTAAATACCTATGACCTAAGGCCAATCCACCTGGAGCAAGCAAAGTGATCAACACTCAGTGCTATAGTCTGTTGATTTAACCAACAAGTACTAAAAAATTTTACTGTGTTTCTATTGGTTTATTTGGACAAAAGTCTGCAAAAGGTAAAGTTCAAAAAAGGCATAGTAAGATAGCCAGACTAGCTAGATATACAAACCTTTAGTAATAAACTTCCTGGGGCATAAGTTACAGGAAAACAATTTCAATCCTAAATGCCTCTTCATATGCTGACTTAAATTAGTGCTTGAATCAAACCGCTTGCCACACGTAGGACATAAATACGGCTTTTCTCTCGTATGTATCTTTATATGATTTGTAAATGTCGAAAGATGAGCAAAGGATTTCGTACAAATCGGGCAGCAATGAGGTTTTATACCATTATGCTTGTTCTCATGTTCAGTTAAATTAGTTTCTGTGGCAAAAGACTTTGGACATATTGAACATTTGAACGGACGATTGTTCTCATGACACAGTTCATGTCTTTTTAAATGCGATATTTTTTTAAATATCTTACTGCATATTGAACATCGTAAAACTCTGTCTTTAGATGCATGTTTCCTTTTGTGAGCTGATAAAGAGTTAACGGACTTAAAATTTGCTGAACATACATCACATTGTATTTTTTCGTCTGAGTTATGGTTTATTTCGGTCATGTAGGATTTATTTTCTGCTCCTGATCTGTGTGTTACTAAATGTTCTACATATTTGTAATTAAATCTAAAAGTTTTTGAACAAATGCCACAAACATATTCTTGATGTTTATGTTTCCGTTTGTGGCTGTTTAGTTTTGTTTGTGATTGGAACTTCTTATCACAAGAACTGCATGTGTACTCCTTTTTCTGGCGTTTTATTTGTTGATCTTCAAGCTGACTTGCATCTGATATATCTGAATAAATTGGTATATTATATGGATTGACTTCTTCTTTAATTCCGGTTACAGAATCTGCACTATCATCTAAGCTATCATTTTCATTTTGATATTGGTTGAACTCATCTTCAATTTTGATTTCAGCAAGTACTTTATTTTCCTTTGTACATACATTTTGTTCATCATCATTACTTTGGCCAAAATGCTCTTTCAGCTCAGCATCGGCATTAAGTGCAGTAGTCTTAAATTCATTAAAGTTTAGTAAACAGCTGTAGCAACTATTGCATATTCTCTTTGGTAATTTGTCATCTATGGTCACCTGAAAAAAGGATAGAAGTTTTGATATTTAGGGGATAATACAAAAAACACAACTATTAGCCCAGTTCACCAAGAGCGAAAACTTGAAAAGAGAATTAAGTACTTGCTTACTTCGATAAATCTTACCTGTATTGAAATAAACGAAGATATTAATTCAGCAATATTAACTAACTCAGCCCCTTCTTGAAATATTTCATACATTTCTCCGGAAACTTCTTGCAAACAGGTACGACAACATGTATCAAAGTTTATATGATTCAAATTCATTGTCAGCACTATTACTATAATATCTTCAATAAATCTTCACTCCTGTCAGCGACCTTTTAACCAAAGTGGAGAAATATTTTTAAACTTTTATTTCTTTTGATTTTTTCAGTTCCTTTTCAGATTTTGGACAACTTGATTGAATATTGAAATCTTGACTTGCTTGAGCACTTTATTTTCCCGTACTTATTACTGTCAATTTGACAACATCAAAAGTTAGTGACAACGGCATGGGCATGCGGCAGGGAAATTTCGTTTCTGTCTTAGTCGATTATTTTATTTGATCATTACTTACAATACAACTTAATTAATTATAAGTATTCAAGATCTTTTTATTATTTCTTTGAAAATATTTCAACGACATTTTATACTTTAATGAGGTTATAACATCAGACATTCGTTGCTCGCTCGGATCCACTTACACTGGAAAACGACAGTGTATTGTTATTGTGATTGTCTAAAGCGCACTGTTGAATTTTCAGTAGATACATAATTATGACAAGTTTCCTTTATTACATAGAAACAAAAAAACATTATAGTTAAAATTAATGAAAAATCAACCCTTAGTCGTTTGTCAAAACATGAACAAGCACATCACTATTCTAAACCTTTAAAAATCTTCAATGATCGACTGATCGTTCACGACTTCACGTTCAGTTCAGCCAGGTTAGGGAGGCCTGTCACTTCATGAAGTTCAACTTTGAACTTGTGTAATCATTAATTTTAAAAAACGACAACACAAAATAGAATACCACAATAGACTCGATTTTCTACTAGACCGGTAAGTTGAATGCTAGTATTTTATATTTAATACTATTATTAGATAGCAAATGTCTAACTATTTTAATAAGCCTAGAGCAAAGATTACTGCGTTATTTTTTCGGAACTCTGTAGCAGCTAACAATACCGCAGCCCTATGATCACAGCCTATGATAATCAAACAGCGAACTGAACCAACTAGAATAAGATAAGGTGAAAAAAAAAGTGTTTCCAATATCTTTAGTTATTAATTTATTTCTGCAATATTTGGTTTTAGTGATCTTTGAAATAGTACGTAATAAATAATTAACTATTATAGTTTTAATGGCCGTGTAATAATTTTTAGTCAATAAATAATGTATTACCGAATTTCCGCGCCAATTCGGCAAACCTAAAAAAAAACAAGATGTTTTGAATTTGGCGGGCAACATTAATCACCTGTTATTAAGGGTGCGTTCCAAAACGTGCGAATAATTCACTCGGAAATTAAAAAGAGATAGAAACAACGAAAGAAAGAGAACGGCTATACTGTTTTTGAACGCTACAGAGCGATTTACTGTTTTGGAACGGGTTAGGGTCATGATGGTTAGGGTCGTATGATGACACTGTCAACATAACCTTTTCTCTCTATTGCAAAGAAGGAAAATCGTGTTTTTTTAGCATATTTTGCAAATAAATAAGTACTACCTGTTCGTTTCTACTTTAATAAATCCATTCTTCAACATTAAACTTCAACATTGGCGCACATATGATTTTGACATATGTCAGGTAATTTTTAACGACGCTCAGCCAAGGGTGAGAAATCGCACTTGTCAGTGCGAAAATTACTCTACCGAAAGCGTTCCAAAATACTGCTCGGGTAGCTGTCGAGTAATGGTTCGGTTACCCTCGGTTTCACTCGGCTCATTTCGGAACGCTCTAGAGTAACTTTCGCACTACTCCGTGTAATTTTTACCCGTTTTGGAACGGACCCTAAATTGTTAGTAGACAGACAGACAGACGAATCCCTCTTTAGTTGCCAGGTATGGGCTAATCCTGTCTACCCCCAGTATTCAGAGTTTTATAAAACTTTTTTATTATACGTAATTTTATTGCTAGATACCTAACACAATTTTATTGTTATATTGGGAACTAACTACCTGCCACTGTTTCGCACAAAATAAATCTTTGAAAGTTTTGGCTTTTCTCTACTACCTATAACCTTTCGACGACCAAGCGACAGCCGGCTGTCGCACCGCTGTCGTCTTTCTATTGTGTCTCGAATCACGTGTAACAAGGCAATATGTTTAACCAACTTAAACCTTCCTTATATACCTAGGTACCATACGTCATTGGGTACCACTCTGTTTATTGGCGAAAATGGCATGAAAATCCGCAGTGAGTTCAGAGCTTTTTGACACGGATTATATTGAACAAATGTATCGCGTGAACGATCAGTCAATTCAGTAAGATTCTTGAGGCTTTTGGCCGAATAGTTACTTACTCAAATGTCACTCAACATTAAGACGCTCTCACTCTCAAACGTGTTTTCCTCACTGTAATGGGATAATAAAGTAAGGACAGCAACAGATTCGAGAGCGCTCAAAATTAAGGAACGTTTGGGCATTCGGGCGTTTAAGTGGTGCTTTTCCCATTATGTTGATATGGAGAAAAGATAGATTCGTACATGACCTTACCCACAATCAAACTGGCGGACTTTTATTTTTCTAGGATTTTTTTTTGCCATTGTTCGACTCAGCTCGTGGCGAACCTAGCAGATGCAATCACGATCTTGGTAGCGAGAAATTACTATAGAAAGATGTAATGCTTGTCATGCGCTATTAAAGAAAGCTCCAGTGCCAACGTTTACACATGTCCCGACCAAAATATACACGTGCATTCCCATGTGTCTCCTATTCTACGTTATGCTATTTCGGTACTACATTCTCTTGGCAGTGTCTCCTCACGTAATCGGTGTTTTTAATTAAATCTCCCTACTATCTGAATGAAACACTCTTAAAACAATGTTACGATAAAAATATGTTGTACTAGGTGTCCCCCGTGGTTCCACCCGCGTTTTGATATGTTTTTGATTACAGCTTCGCTCACGTGTGTTATAGCGTGATGTTATACAGGCTAGCTATTCTGGGGGCGTACCTACCACAAGCCGATTTTTAAACAGTATTACCACAGATTACTAAATAGTTACTACGTAACAGATACTTCACTCCAATACAAAAACGAAAAAACCTACGCTATAATAGCCTACAAAATCATAATAATAATACCAGCTGTTTGCAGCAAGGAGAAATGTACCATAAATACGCACGAAGAGAGTTGAGATTCTTTTGCCCGCCGCGCGACTAACGTGTGTGCGTGTTGTCCAGCAAATCTGCTAGGGTTATACGTATGATGATAATGGTAATAAAACGAATGTTTTAGAAAAACAATATTTTTTTTATTGGTTGATCAAATATTTTTTCTTTTAATAAAATCACTGATGCATATTTTTCGTTCCTTGAATTCCCGATTATTATATTTTAGTGTCGAAAATATCCAAAAAAGCGTAAATAATTTTAATAAATAATCAAAAGGGAAACAGGAGAATTGGGAAACAGGGGAATTGCACAATAATCACGCAATAATTACGTGGTTTCGGCATTTTGATAGTCAGCGCTGTACCCGTGACGCGCGAGCACTCAGGCGGGCGCGCGACAGCCCGGTGTTCGTTGTATCGTCGACGATACGCGAAGCGGTAGGCATAAAACGCGTGGCCTTGAGCGAGTGACGGACGCCTGGTATTACTTTGATATTACTTTCTGTGGGAAAGAGACGGCGCTAGACAACGTGTCTAACTAGGGCTGCCATCCGTCCGGGTTTCCCCGGATTTGTCCTAGTTTAGAGGGCGTCCGGGGAGCGTCCGGGCGGGGCTGGTAGAAAGTGTCCGGGTGAAACCCGGACACTTTTAGTGTCAGGGTATTCCCAATTAATTAAAAGATAAGCGATAAATCTAAACAAGTCTGAAAAATTGGAAAAAAGTGATAACACAGTTATTGAAACTAGAAACATATTGGCGTCTTTGAATAAGACGTTAGAAGAGAGAATAAAAGAAAACTTTTTGCTTATTAAGGTTTAAAGTATTAAGAACAAACAAGACGAAAACACGAAAATTAAATTCAAAACACACTGTATACATTTTTACAGAGAAATGAAATCCTACATAGAAAAGTGGGAAAAACCAATGCAAGACTTTGACAAATTCGACTGGATGATTTTGCCAAACATCAGTGAAAGTACTCCATGGTCTGATGTTGAAAAAAATACCTTAGGGCTTGGATAGGTACTTAACCTACCCAACGGAACTACATATATGACATAAAATTTGTTGAGACATAATATGTATGTAGTTTATTTGCTATTTATAAAACCAAAAATTATAATTATATATTTTTTTAATAACCTCATAAATATAAAAGTGTAAAATGTTGACTATTTTATTTGTTAAACAGTAGTTTAAGTTGATTGTGTCAAACATTGTTAAATAACTAGCAAACAAGCTGTTTTTAAATGATGACATTTTATTTTTATTGTTATTTTTTTTTCCTGGGATGTCCGGGATAAATACTGAATTTCATCCAAATGTCCGGGGTTTTTGAAGTGTTTGTCCGGGGTCGGCAATTTAGGTGATGGCAGCCCTATGTCTAACGAGACGTTACTTGCACACTCCTGCAACAGGACTAAAACAATCTTACTTTAAACGTCATGGTATGGCTGGTGTATGCCTAAGCTATATCACTGTAAAGTTACATCAAGAGATCCTTTCAGTAGTAGTTTTTACGTGAAAGAGTAAGTAAAAAAAAATCACAAAATCACACACACGCAAAAACATTTATATTAATATTAGTAAGGTTTGTATTTTTTATTCACAACTCATTGAACATTGAATGACAATTCAATAGGTTAATCATGTAAACCACAATGAGTGTAAGAGTATAAGTAATACCTACATAGTTTCCTCACTGGCTGGCAACATCTAGGAGGAAAAATTGTACTTATAACACATAGGAAAGCATATTCATTCCATTCAATAGACAGATACGACAGACAGATAATTTTATGATTGCAAGCATGACGAAATGCACGATGAACATCTCTTGCATAGGCTTGCACACTTCCGCATAGCATAGCAGTTGCACAAAATCAAGACGCTCAATTTGGTTCGCACAAATTAGGTAATTGTTCCTGCAAATTACTTAATTGTTGCTTCAACTCTCAACCTACGTTTAAGCAAATAGCAATCATTATGATCTACTTACCTTGTTTAATTGGAAACATTTGATGAGATTATTGATCACAATTTAATTCTCACAGAAGCCCTTTAACCATTGGCATAAGTATATTGTTCTAATTTTAATCTAAAGATCCAGACCGTTTAGACTCTCCAGTGTCGACATTTTCATTGACGGGAACGGGACTGCATCGCGATCACGTTCCCTATATCCTAATCACGTAACAGTTATCACCAGTTATATTGCCATTGAACCTAGCTGATAAGCCTCATTAGAGGTCGCTGTGACCTGTATAGTGATTAGTGTATCATATAGTTACTCAAAACCCCACAAATCTTTAGTTGCGTGCCGGCAGCCGCGGAGTGTGGACGTGTTTTGTTTCGCCATCTTTGTTTATATATTCGGGTGCGAGTTTTGAAGGTAAATTATTTATTTTTTGTGTTAATTTTTATTTACTCTGTTCTAAAATAATCCGGGTTTATTGTTTAGTTTAGTGGAAAGGAAAACAGATGGTGTTTACAGTACATATTGACGACCTTCGCTCATTAGTAACATTTATCATTCAAACTTATCTTATTCACAGAGTCGAGACGTAGTAATTATTATTGCTCTTCTAATTCTGTAGCATTCCAAGAACAAATATTTTAATTAAAATGGAATTAGAAAACTTAATTTAGTAGCTACCTTTATTGCACAGAATTCCATTAAACTGTGAAGGTTATTTTAATACGACTGACACGAACGGAAAGATAATGCGAAAGGAAACAAATTCATGCTCAACCTTTGACCAATACGTAATATTAACGTATTTAATTACTTATCTGAAAAAGGGTAGGTCTTCTTAACACTCCTGGGTTAGATTCACTTCCTAGATTCATTTATGAAAAAAAAAATATGAATGAATCTGTTTTTGTCTTCTGTTAAAAAAATAGTTTCCATTTTCTTAGTTGTAAATGACGTTTCAAAGTGCCTTTTAAATTAAAACAGTTCGACTTGGACTTTTTTGAGGCCTCTCAAGTCTCAACACTAACATCTAAATTCCATTTTATCCTCAATGTTTTTATATGTAGGTCTAAGTCCACTCTTAGTATGACATAGGGTAAATCATCTAGCTACCTAACGTTTGATCTACTTTACGAACTTAACCATCTATTCATTGAGTTTATTCTTGATCATCTTAGCCTCTTGGACTGATAACTTGATAAAGGATTAATGTCAATATAATGAAGATTATTGTCAATTTACGTCTTTATCGATATTTGATAATAACCACGTCCTTGTGTTAACGCCTAGAGGGGTCAAAGTCCGGAGTAACCGGTTTTTTATGCAATTACCGGTTTTAAGACAAATTACGGTTCGGTATGAAATTGGAGTGGGAACTGTGTGGGTCACTGTCGATTATTTCAGCAGCTGACTACTAAAGTTAAGGAAATTGATTTTTGGATTCATTTGTAGATACCTAATACCTATAGCTTATACGCATTTCCATATTTGTATTGTAACATGTGCAGATAATATGAAAGAGGTAAACTTTAAAAAGTTAGGTTACCTACTTATTATCGCTGTATGGAAGGGTTAAAGGGTCCAAGGATCATTGTACCTAATATGAATTTGAAGCATCTCCGTCCTTTCGAGTGGTGGAAGTTGGCTGTGATTTAGATCACAGATTTAGAGTTCGAAATACTCCATTACATAAGCAGAACCGTACATAAGTTCATAACCCTAATGAGATTTGATAAATTGACAACAACAAGCCTTTTTCACTTTCAAGCAAAGTCGGTTACTCCTCATATTCACATCTAAGTAGATAAATTATATAAGTAATTAGGTATGACAATGGAAATATCTATTGTCATTACAATACAAACTCAGAAAATTCTCATTGAAACATATATATTTTCAACAGTGAATAAAACAAACCGTCATTTAGTTCAAATCACAAATAAAAAAAATATTTATGACCCGGTCATGTGACTTGTCTTTAATCTTTATTTGAGCAACGAAAACAAACAGGTATGGGTTCAATGACCGGCATTGGCACTCGAGTGTGTTGCCAAACACCCGTCCGTACGACCACTGCGAGAATAAAATTGTGGTTCTGAGTAAAGCTGTAACATGTCAAAAACCTGTCAAACCGCAAGAGCAAAGACATAATCTTCAATATTTATGTCGAAAAAGGAATTCTACGCCTTGCCTTTTTCTAGAATTCTGTTAAATTTAGAAGCAGAAAATTTGAATATTTTTTTCAGTGATTGCCGGTTTCAAGGTAACTAATCTGAAACAAAATTAAATAGTCATTCATAAAATAAGGCTTTTTGGGCAAATGTTTTTTTCTCAGGTCTGGGAAAACTGAAATAATACTAAACTTACGATTAGTTTCATCCTATAATATCACGTATGTAATATCGACGATTTCAGGCCTCTTTCAGAGATCTTTAACGAAGACGTGTAGACAATATCGCATAATAATTCAGTACGTATTTTCATAAATGCAAATTAATATAAAAACCTGGAACTGACATTATGTATTATCATATGTGTAGGTAAAAAGTGTATTTGTTTTCTTTTCATTTTCTTATCTCTTCATGGATTTGAGACAGAATAAAACATTACTTTTGCATCATAGTACTGATGAAATATTGTACTATCCCAAACAACTTGCGTAAGTATTTTGTTTTGACTCAGTTTTTTCCGCTTGTTTTTGTCAACTGTCGTATGTTTATTTACCTTTTTTTCCTTGTAATCTTGTATCACTTTTGCATATTCATTATTTTTTAATCAAATAACTACTAGATTAAATAGCGCAAAAATGGTTGCAAGGGCTAACTAGAACGTAACTTTTAAAGGTAAAGGTTGTGTCTAAAAAGGACCTTATTTTTATTACTGTATGTTACTTAAAATTATAATTTATGTTTGGAAATTAAATGATATCATATCCTTTTTTTAAAAAACGTAAATTACTTCAAGTTAAAATCGAGTTTCATGCCAATAAACCGTGCAGTCCTACTTATTTGATAAAATCATTCAAGATTTAGACTCCGGTTAATTTCTCAAACGGGTAACATATCCTTGTCGCAAAAACCTTTACTACCTTTCGGTTTCGCGTAATTAAACCGCATTACATTTTATTTGAGAAACCTGTTAAAATAAGTTTTGTATTTGGTTAAGAACCGGTTAATTCGGAAGCTGTTTAGTTTTTATTTAATTTTATTTAAATAACTGTTTCGTGACGTACGAACCGTGCACTTAACTGTATCAATCCTTTAGCTGCAAAAATATACGAAAAGTGGATATTTATCTTAGAACTTTTAAGCCGCTCATCGCTCATCACTTTTGTGGTTCCTCGGGCATCAGAGTGTTAAGATTATTTTACAAGATTACTTAAGAACCGAGTATTAAGCCTGGTACGCGCTAGTAATTATACGTCAAACCTGTACTTACGTCACGTTTAGTATCCAATGCTTTTAAACCTATTAAGGTCTTTAACCGTCCTTGATGTATTATAGCTTCTGTCTAGACTGTCTGTATAACCAGTAACCACCAAAATGATTGAGCAGATTTTTGTTGTCTTTACTTTTTCCTTCATCCGCATGAATGTCGTTTAATCGCGGACCTGGATGAATTCCGGGATCAAAAATTTTGATACCATTATTTATTAAAATTGGTTCTGCAGTTTAAACGCGTAAATAGGAAATTTTCGAAATAGAAACTGTCCAAACATGTTGCTCTCACTCTGGCTGGAGATCATAAATTCCCTTATCTAAGTCATCCACGGGATTGCCTGGTTAAGCAGCCAACCCCCCTGTGTAAAATTATTTTTATTTTATTTATCTCTTTATCTCTATCTTTACTTTACCCCGAGCTAAACTTGAACTATTTTCTCAATCTCTGAAACCAGATATAAATCCTCTATTGCTCTTCAAAAAAGTTGGCAATCCTACTTAGCAGTTAGCATACCTAAAAAGAGTTCCTGTTCACATCGGCTTGCCAGGTAGCTATACACAGAAATGAGTAGGCAAGCCTACTGAGGCATATTCTGTGTGTTAAAAACTAACAGTGAAATGAAATTCATTTGGTTATCAAAAGAATGAAAGTGATGAAAATAAAACGATTAAAGTTAATTTAATTAAAAATAGCCATGACCACTTTGAGATAGGCAAGTAATTATAGGCATATTTGTTTATAAATTATATTTGATAAAAAATACGTCTCATCTGGTTATCAGATCGGTGAAGGTCGATCTTCCACGTCTCCTCTACTATTAATAGCTCTGTTTGCGTTGAACTTAACCAAAGAGGAAAGCAACTAGGCAACCTACACTTACCGATATTACGATTTGTGCCAAGTGTTATCGATTGACCGAGCCTTGTGTACTTTCTCTGTAAGATTTGTGTACTATCGACTAAAGTTCCGCTTGCCCATCTCTAAGGCGACAATCACATAGCACGGCTCTCGGCTCGATCGCGCGGAGCTTGAGTTTCGACCAATAGGAATCGTATTATGATAGTGTTTGTCTACACAACGACATACAATGAAGTTTAGAAGTGAACACTCACACTACTATGCACGTGCTTGTTAGCAGGGTTCATTCATTTGTTTTGTGGCTTGTTTGTAATTCTTACTCGGCCTGCGTAAACTCTTTTGCCCTTACTAATAATCACTGTGTAAAGTTATGTCATGAATAAAGCCTGTGTAACCATACATTTTTTGACGTATAAACCTGTCATAACTTTATGCAGCGATTATTAGTAAGACGCTTTATGAATCATTGTTAACTATAAGTAATTACGTATTTATACATTCTGATTGTTTTTGGCAAAATGTTTTATTGATATTGCTTTATTTTAATATTTAGCTATATTCCTGGGGTAAATGTTTTAAGACATTATAAACTTAATTTAAACTGTAATAAACTAACTGTATTCCGTGGTCTCACCCGCATTATGTTGTTTTAGATTACAGCTTCGCTCCCATAGGTCTTAGGACCAGCTGACACACCGCTGAAAGCGGAGCGCATTTGTAGTCAATAATATAATATAAACCTTAACTACCTTGACATACGGTCAATATTCGAGCGCGCTCCGAGCACTGCGTGCAAATTTATTCTTTTATTGACCGTGTGTCAAGGTAGTTAAGGTTTATATTAAGTTGTTATCTTCAAATGCCATCCGCTGCACCTTTAGCGGTGTGCGCTGGGACAAATCATGACGTCATATAGCCCATATGTTATTTTGGCTATTTTACAGTAAAGTTCATAAAAAATCGTTTCTAAGTTTTTGTGTGAAAGTGTAACAGAACAAACATAAAAAAACACATTTAATATTAGTGGGATTACATCTAACGATCTATTCTATTAACTCTGATGTTATTTTCTTGCAAAATGTTATTTCGTTTATTTTACGTTTAACTCTGCATGCCATTTGGCTGCCGGAGTGGAGCCAATATTACAAACCTGAAGGGTTGTGTTTGCTTAGTTGAATGAGCCAATCTCAAACTACTGGTTCAAATAGAAAAAATATTTTTGTGATGGATAGTACAATTATTAAAAACTTACGTGTTTAACTTACGTGAGCGAAGCGGGGGACAGTTATTACAGCAGGTAACAGACAATTGTATGGGCATAATAAAAGAGTTACTATGTTTTATTATACAGATGTCGAACACGGGCGTGGGTTGAAGATTTTTTACGGCATGTTTTTTTTTATTTGTCATTAAGTGTTAAACATTTTTGCTTTTTGTTTCAAAATCTCTACAGAATTAGATTTCTTTTAGGGTTATTAGGGCGTTAAATAAAATATAATATAATTTTAAGGATTGGCATTTGTAGAAAAACAACGAATTAACTTATAAAGCATTTATTTTTTTAAACACAATTTCCTAATAACAATAAAAATATGTTGCAATTAACATAAGATAATATTGTTAAGTAAATCATATATTTTGGTTTCTATTTATATATTACATTATATATCTTTTCAGTATTACTAACAACACATAGATACATAATAACATAAACTAAAAAATAACATAATAATAAGTGTTTCGTCTGGTAACATTATTGTTAATATTAAGAAATGACTAGAATGCAATAAAAAAAAATCAAGACAAGAAAACGTAAAATGCATGAATATACGAACGAATAAATACATTCGACAAATAGAGACTGTGTTACAATGCGGTCTCTGCTTATAGTATTTATTTTGTACTGATTTAACATGGCGTATTCAAAATCGTTGACAATATTAATAATAACATGCTGATATTAATTTATTAACAAATTTTTACAGATTAGTAAAAACACAACACATAACATTTACCTGCACATAAATAGTTTCTTTTTTTAGGAATTACTTTTTATGTTAACACTCCTGAAAAATTATGGTTTACTGGAACATATAATACAGAATATAAGAGCAGGAACCTCTTATGGTAAGTTAATTACAATAAAATGATTGTAAAAAACAACAGGGCTTAAAAGTGAACCTTTGAACCTCATTATTTACTGTGCAATGTTTTATTATCGAATCAAAATAAACTTAATAACACTCCAAAATATGGATATATTTTATGGCGTGGGGAAATAACAATTATATTTATTTCAAACTGTGTAATGCAATTTAACCGGGTGGTTTGAACAGGCACTATTATATATTATTGTGAAATGGTAAAAAAAGTTACAATACAAGCCATTCTGTATACAAATATGATTATTATGTAATGTTACACAGTTATACAAGATGATTTTGATTACTCAAACTTCACTGTATAAATTATAATTTATTTTGGTATCGGTAACCACCTATCCAACCGGATATAATAAAACAAATGAGAAAAAAGGGCTTAAAGGTGATATATTAAACCAGTTCGTAATTATTTAAAAACAAATTCGTTTTCAATTTTCATAATTGTTCATCTTTTAATGCGTAGGGATAAAGATTAAAATTTTATTCATATTTCTCATAAGAATAAAAAAATTAAACTATAATTCAATTATACAGGATGGTTTTGTCTGATACTTTATTTATTATTATTGGAAAATCGCAAAAAAATGTGAAAATTGGAACCAACTTGAATTAAAACCTTATTGTTTAATATACAGCATGGTTTTGTAATAATCAAAATCTTTCTGTTGAAAAATCTAATTGTTTAAGGAATATAATTACACAACATGGTTACGATATAGGTGGTTAGATATTAGGTATGGTGATTTCATATAGGTTAAATATTACACAATTAGTTTTTTTTTCAATCATAAAAAAATAAATTAGAATCATCGTATCCAGTGTTGTATTAAAAAGAAACATGTGTAATCTGAAAATTTTAGTAGTTTCGAGTTAAAAATATTTTTTAAATTCTCTTGATTATTTATAAGTACTGCTTTAAAAACTTATATTATCGATATTTTTTGCATTTTTTACTGTTATAAATTTGTGTAAAGTAGTTTCCATAAAAATTAAGAGGTATTTTAAAATACACAGGGTTGAAAGTTTCAATGGGCTCTGGAGGAGAATTACTTTAAATCGTTAAGTCAAAGAATTTTACTTAAAGGAAACATTCCTTTATTTTTGAAAAGAAATAAAATGGCATCCACACTCGGACACACATGAAAATCGAATTGGCTAAAATAAAAATAAAAAAATAACGCCCTGTATTTTTATGACAACAGACGTCAAGGACGAAATTTTTGTAACAAACATTGTTAATTAAATTAAAGGAAAACAATAAATCTGAAGAATTTTATGTATTAAAAAAAAACAAAAATTAATTTAGATTTAAAAAGTTGAAATTTTATGGATTTGCTCTAATTTAATTTACTGTTTGTTTGAAAGATTTGATCCTTATGAGTGACCCTATCGATTGATGTCATAAAATACAGAATGTTGTTTTTTTATATTTAAGCCAGTTCGATACCCGGGTGTGACACATTTTCAAAAATATTATAATGCACTTTTATTTATTTTTTAAAATAAAGGAATGTAAAAAAAATCTATTAAAGATTTAAAGTAATTTTCTTTCAGGGCCCATAAAAACTTTCCACCCTGTATATAGGATAATATATAAACCCGTTTACACCGTAATACTGTTCAAAATTTTACGTTTTAATATTTTGTTGCTGCTCCTTCTGCATCTATTACAGCATCACACCGGTTACGCATGGACCTTACAAGGACTTCACACAAGTTGGAACCTCGCAACGAATCCCAAGCTTGTTCGCAGTGGCTTACAAGTGCTTCTTTATTTCTTTCTGCCCTGTTATCCCATTTTTGAACCATTAAACCCCATAAATTTTCAATGGGATTTAAATCTGGCGAGCGGGAAGGATGTATTGATCATGTTGCTTAATAAAATTGATTTTGACTAATAGCCCGCGGTCGAGGTGCACAAGCGCGTTCGAGGATACTCCCTTCGTCTTCATAACTTCGCAACCAGCGGCGAACCGTGGACCTCTGCAAAAAATTAAATCACGATTAGCGTTATATTGTAACTTAATATTTCCTATATTATACACTACAAGCAGTTTATTAAAACTATAATAAAATATTGTGTGCAAAAGGATTAAGTTCATGAGAAATATCCCATACGTTTTTAAATAATATTATCTATTTTGGGTCGTAGTAACAGTCTTATCTGTGTTATGGCAACAAACAAACGTGGGAAATTCCATCCGTGTATGAAACTCTTTTAAGCAAATGTGTGCTTTATTCAAACTACTTAAGAGCGCAAGTACAGTTTTAAACAATGGTGACGAAGAGCCATTGTTTAAATGTTGAAAGATTTGTTATAGGGTCATAAAAGTCCCAAACAATGTCTTTGAAAAAGATAGGAAAAAAACAAACTTTCTGACTGCATTATACACGATTACAATAAGATCTTTAAGCTTAAATATTTTGCATGATAATATATATAAACGAAAATAACAAAATAAACTTTTTGAGCTAAAAATCTAATCCAAAATTCAATCGGAATTGCTGACGCAGCATAATACTCAACTCAAAATATAACTAAATTAGCAACCATTTGCAGCACTATTTTTTATGAACGAAATTAATTAATCAAGGACGGAAGGAAAGATTGACGGAGCCTCGCTTTGCAGGGCTTCTACATCCGTCTGTATAAATAAAACGGACTCAATAAAACCTACTTCGGGGTGCCCAAATTTTTTTTCGAAAATAAGTATACTACATGCACACTTGTTATTTTTGATGTGCAGTTAGAATTTTCTTTTGAAACAAAAGATGTGTTTATACATTGTTTCCCGAACACCACCAAAGGGTCATTATTTTATCAATTTTTTTTATTACCGAACCAACCATACGATTGTAAAAACCTGTTAAACTAACTTTTTTTCATACATTTAGGAATATTTCGATATTGCATCAGACTATAATATATTTAAATCACACAAAAAAAATTACATATTATAACATGTAAGAAATATTTGAAAATCTATTACCTATATGAAACGAAGCGACGACGTCAGAAATTTCGTAATAAAAGTAGTTAGTATTGAATGTTTGACAAATTTTGTTTATGACATACAGAAATAATGCGATTTATATAATTGTGCCTACAATGAAAATATTGGTATAGTACTAAAAATAAAATAAAAAATAAAAAAAGCTTTATTGACACAAACGACACACTTTATAAATACTTTCATGGAACAGTACTTAATAATATAAACCTTTATTGTCAGGCAACTGAGGTCCATAGAAAAAAAAATACACAAATAATTTGCTTAAATTAATAATTCACGCCCCCACTCAATAATATGGTAATGTGGCAACACTATAATTTTTGTGTTATTGCATATTCGGTAGTCAGAGCATTTATTACACTCTTGCATTTTTTTTAAGATTTCTCGAATTTTTTTATAAGATTTATTAGGCGGCCTACCTTAATTTCAATAGTTTCGTAAAAAAAAACAATTATTATTCTCTAAACATCTAAATACACTTCAATACCACAAGAAATTATTAAAAAAATCTTTTTTTTTGTGAGATCTTTCAATTGTGAGATTGCTAACTAATCGGTAAGCTATGTTTACCATTAAATCATTCGCGTAAGAAAATAACATCATTTTGCTAATTTACAGTATCTTATAATTAAAATTTTTAAAGAAAAATATATTACTATGCACTATCGCTTAGATTTCACACGAATACTAAGCGAAAGGTTTTATAAAGCATTATTTAAATGAATAAACTTTAATGTATGAATATTAACAACGAAATCGTTACGATTCTCGCTAATAAAATGTTTATGATGCATCACTTACAAAATTTCTGCCCTTTAATTACAGTAATGTTTTTTTTGTAAGTAACTTAATTTTATCAAACTATAATATATAAAATATTGTAAAAAAATGCATTGATTTGACGTATAAATGTCTAACTTGCGATCTACCCATGCTTAGATAATAATATTTCCATAAAATAGTTTTTATGTATTCTGTAAAATTTATTTATCCTGTAATATTAATAAAAAACAATTACCATTTTATTCGGTGGGAGGAGTGAATTTATGTTTATTTGTTTTTGAATAAAAAACTATGACTTACTTGCAAATTCAACTCCACAGCAATTTGTGATATATTCAGCCCTTGTCTATACAAGATAATAATTTCGTTTCTTTCTTCTTGGTTAAGGTTTCGCGTCGTCATGATAAAGCGGCAGTAGGCACAATACACAAAGTCCAGGATACGAGCAAGAGTCAAAAAGAGTTCTACGATCACAGTCCGATATACAAAACAAGGGGTCACAGTTAGGCAGGCAATCAGTCCGGTAGAAATAAACAGGTCGTAAAAATTGAGGCGGGAATGACAACGGGAGGCGTGAACAATGAGCGAGTAGCAAATTCGCACTGGCTAATGTTTGTTGTTATTTTTTGTGACACGCACACACTGCACTCACACAACCACATATTGTCTCTAATTGGCCGGAGCAAAGAAGGGCGTGGTTTGTCACTTGCTGCGCGTTCGCAGGAAAATTTTCATAAATGGGCATGCCTAACTTTTGTTGATAGTACTTTGCCTTCGGGTGCGGTTAATGTTACCAAATATTTAGGTAAGCACTGCCAACAGGTATCGATAAATAGCGCAACGTTTTTTCGTAACATTTTGATTGATGTTTTTGAGGTTTTATTATGACTTAGCAAAAATAATCATGCAAAATAAAGACGCTAGTAACGGTGGAACCTCACGTTTTTTTAGTTAAGCTAAGGGATTACTGGCAAATGCTTGCACTGCTTGCATAGGTCCACTCAAATCTGTATGCTACCCTAATTAAAAGAAGCCCTAAGTTATTAACCCAAATGGTCCTCATATGATCTGACCAATTACATTTTATAGACTTCGAAAGAGACTGTTTTTAGAATTTGTTTTTAAAATTATTTCTCAGTCGTCCGGCTAGAATCCTATCATCTGCTTAAAATACAAACTAAACGACTAATCTTTGACTAAACTAAATGTAAGTTCAGTGCATCTTTTTCTTTCATTTCTTGAAGAAAAGGAAATGAATTGAAGTTATTTTAAGCCAACCAATTTACAAAACAAAAAAAATCACTTTCAAGGTCTAGTTTTTGTACAGTTAAAAGATAACTGCCTTAGATTAGAAAACAGAAGGATAACTGCATTTAAAACTGCAGCATGTCGTCTGTATGAACTGCATCTTAACTGCAGTCTACGCTTGGCTAGCAGTGTCAATGCAGATCATTAATTAAGTCAAATCAAGCGATTCAAATTCAATTGAATCCAAATTACTATTTTGCGGCTGGTTTGTAGTTTTTTCGCAGAGACTTAGACTAATTACTTTTTTGTAAGCGTAGTTAACGGCTTGTGCCGTATATTTTAACACCCGTATCATCATAACGAGCATTAGCCTGAATATCTATTTTCATAAACTCTAGACAACGCCTAACAACGCAATGTTGGACTTTCAACGCTCAGCTCAGAGCCTTTCGTACTAAAATTTCATACTACCCGCATATTTTCGCTAATTAGTTAGCCACGATGTGAAGTCTTTATACCGTTCTGCTTAGAAACCTGCTCTGCGAGGTATTCCACTAGTCCATCTATATTTAGAATACCTAAGGCATTGAAGTCCACTTTTGTACTTTTTATATGTGGAAAAAATTTTAAGTTACTTAATTACGTAACATTTTTATCTTCATCTGTGAATTTTGTCAACGACCTATTACAGAAGGAGCGGGCGCCTTAATCACTGCACTGTTAAAACATTACTGGGCCGTCACGACATTTTCGTATTTAATAGATAATTATTAGGTAATTTGATTAAAGACATTATTCATTACCATGTTTATTGTTTAGTATGTCTTTGTGAGTGCTCAACCACGGAAGTTACTGCCACTATACCTATTTCTAACACAAAGTTGCGTTGCTATGCTTCAGTTTGAAGGTTATGGGGGCCAGGGTAATTACAGGCACGAGAGACATTAAAATTTTGTCTCTGCGAGGCCTCTGATATTCCAGATTGCAATGACAAAATGGACCGCGAGGAATACAATAAGTGTTAGACTTCCTCATGTCTTTTAACTGATAACCACTTTCGATTTATGCTAATATGAGGTTTATCTATAAAAACTCTTGTCTCAATTGTTACTTCATAGGTAAGCTTAATAGGTTCCAGTCTCGAGTACTTTTTGAGATTTCGTATTTCTATTAGATAGCAAGTGTTTTTATGTCTACAAGAGCCACATATTATGCTTGTTCCATTAAGACGATAATTCTGATAGCCACACATTACTCGGTAGGACTACAGTTAAAATAATTCATGAGTCGTTTATGAAGCTACTCTCGGCTAGAAATAAATCTGTCTAGCCAGTACGTACCAAGCCCGTCATTAAAATAGGTACAAATTAACACAGTTATACGAATAGTAACATTATATAATAAGTACTATACTTTACATATGGCTGCGGCGTCGCCAGCCCTGCGAAGCGAAAAATTCGTCATTTTAAAAATGTCGCTATTTACATAGTTTTATGGGGGTGTTGTAAGCCTGCTATTATTTGGAAATTGCATGTTTCAATATGTGTAATTAGTTTGTTTCGTTTATAGAATATGATAAAAGTATGGAAGTATGTTTTGGCCAAATTGCCAGGCCAAAGTCCAAGATCGAGGCCTTCCGGTTTCTTTTTAGACCCTCACCATCTTGAGCTACTGTGGACATGTAAGCGTCAAGCTTGATTAAATAATTACAGATCAGCAATATTATGTAATGGCAATTAATCAAATCCAATCGCAGACAAAAGAATCCTTATAAAACAATGATTGTCTAATAATATTGCTACTGAGCTGAAACAATCGTCGGAAGCCCGAACAATGCATTAATATAAATGTTATTAGTGTCATGCAATACTAGAAACTGTAGTGGCTCTGTTTGTTTCTTACTTCGTATAATCTGCCGTTTACATAATGGGCATTTTATATACGGCGTAATCAGTAGTCATGCAAAATGCCGAAGGCAAAATTTCAGAACAATTCGACTCTGATAGGATCAGGTTATTTTTAAGGGGCGATTTTTTGAAAATCAACCTCTAAGTGGTGAAAATGAGGATTAAAGTTTGTATGTAAGTAAATAGCCCGGCAAAACCCCAGTAAACGGCTGTCATTTATAATGAAGAATAGGGAAGATGCAAACATAGTATTTATTGAAAATTTATTTATAAAATGTTGAAAAAATGTAAATGAAGGGCCTCTGCAACTTTTTTTTTGCATAATGTTTATTTTTATCAATAAAATATGAATTTAAAATTACATGAAATGAAACGTAATTTAAAACACCAATCAGCGTTAAGCGACTGGAATGACGTCACTGGCACGTTCCAAAACGTGCGAGGAATTCACTCGAACATTAAAAAGAGGTTATAGTACGATTTTTAATTCGATTCAGAAAAAATACATTTCCAGTGTTGCAGGTTTTTAGTTCCAAATAAATAGTGATGTGATACAATCGAGTTTTTACAATGAAATCTTAATCGAGATTTTTTTAATTCAATATCAATTTGCCTTTGATAATATAAAAAAATATTACATGTAATTTACGGTTATTAAATAGAAGACATACACGGTGTGTAATTTAATATTACATAAAACACTGTTATATTATTTGTTTTAGGTAAGGTCCATATTTCTAAAATTATTTTATTTAAGATGGTACTTATGTATTCAATATTTACAATAATAAAACGCTTTTGTACCCAAACAAAGCATGACTAAATGTCTAAATGTCTGCGATTGCTACTTTATCGTCATCGTAGCAATAAGTGCATTAGAACAATCAGCGAGCGATTAACAATCGATTCAATAATACGTTTTTTTTTTACGTTAAGCGATTAATCGCGCGATCACAGCGCAAATATTGCTGATTGCTGTTTCATAGGTAATAAGCCAGCGGAACGCCTTAGAGTAACTTTCGCGCTACTCCGTGTAATTCTTACCCTTTTTGGAACGCACCCCCGCAGTTAGTTGTCAAAGTAAACATAAATAGTTTTGTAGGAATAAAATTAGCTTTAGAAAAGCAAATTCGCGCAGTCTTCTAATGACTCTTTGAATATGATTTCGAAGGCATGCAATTTTCTTCGACTGTAGTACTTCATCTTTTGAATTTTTCTTAGTGTTGTTCACTAATAGTCTAATCAACAGAAAAAACACACCTTTGAAATGCTTGAAGCCTCTGTCTGCCATGATACAAGGTCCAGGAGGCAAAGATTCCATAAATCCAGATTCTTCAAATATTAAAAATCAGAAGTTCAGCCACCAAAACTATCTGATACAAAGTTGATATTTCATATCAACATGAGTCAACATGCTTTTTTGCATAAAAAAGCATTGCATACATGCTTTCATGCAGTATTATTATGACCACGAGATGTTGATTGATAGTTTATTTTCAAATTTTATCAATAAAAGTATCTGGAATGGCGAAAAATAATAAAAAGTTATAAAAATTAGAGAAGAACAATACAACCAGAGATACGGAACTATTGGTCCGTTTTCGCGCGGAAGTTTAAACTGTCAATTTAAAACCGCTTTTTTTACAATAAATTACAACATTTTAACTTTTTAATATATTAGTGGTCTATTTTACATGGAATTCTTTAAAATCAAAACAAAAATAAAAATATTGCATCTTCCCTATTGTACATGATTTTCCAAAGGGCCTTTTAAAGACATTCCATGCAGGAAGAAAAAAGTCCTAGTCTCCTTTTTACATACGACTGCCTTAAAATGCCACAGGGTCAGTTAGAAAAGCACGGGAGCTCAATATGGTAGGGCTTTAACCGACTATAGTTTATTTTTTTTAACTAACGATTTCTGAGTATATCTCTCTCACATTTCCGGTATTGACAGAGAGAGATGGGAAATTAGTCGAGGCGGAGCCAACGCTTTTAACACCAATAAAAACACTTTATACTGATTGTGGACCAATAGAAACGCAGACAAAATTTTGGGTACTCGTTTGTTAAAAAAAACAGACTATATAGTTCGAGACGGGCCTGAAATATTTAACCGAATTAAGGAGGAGATTCTCAATCCTATATATTTTTTTTAGAATGGCCCATTTTAGGTAACTAATCTCACTATTATGATATGACTATAGTTGCAAAACTTCTGAAAAATTCGAAATAATTCCGGAATACTTCTGGGAAAGTTTCTTTAAATCAGAATTATTCAAAATGAATTTAAATTTAGAATTGTATTTTTTTGCAATTTATTTTTATATTTTTTTAAATATCGAATGGAATTTTGCATCGACCGTCGATCGCCGCCGCCTGACTGTGTGCACGAAGGCGATGGCGGTGCGGGGTGCGGTGAGAGGGGAGATGCTCCCCCCCCGGAGAAGTTTTCAGAAAGATTCATACCCCGCAATCGAAAGTTTCCGCGGAATATTTCGCCCGAATTATTCAATAAGAATAAACGTGTTTATTTTTTGTGTGGTGGGTGAATTAATTATTTTTCAGTGGCACATAAGTTAGTAAAATATAAATGTTTATTTTATTATAAATCTGATCGATTAATTATACTTGTTAATATTTTTATAAAAAAATAAAAATCCCTTTAATCCCGGGATAACATATCTACATAATATGTTATCCTGCAATTAGCAGGATTTTTATTTTTTTGTTTTTATGTAGGTTATATCGAAGTCGAATGCTATTTTTCAAAATGTTAGTTGTGGAATAAAAAACCAGGTCGAGCATATTTGATTTGTTTTTTGAAAAAGGGTTACCTATGTTTTTGGTTAGTTTGTATATAGCTCTGCTGTTCGCATCGCTAAGTATTCGCGAGTTACATAGATAGGTATTACTAAATAAAGGAAAACCTAATAAATAAACTCAAAAACTATTGTGTCGCTTTCAAAAATTCTTTCACTGTTGGAAAGCTACTACTAATATTATGATGCGGAGGAGTTTGTTTGTTTGGTTGTTTGTTTAAACGCGCTAATCTCAGGAACTACTGATCCGATTAGAGAAATTCTTTGTTTTTTAAAGTCCATTTATTGAGGAAGGTATTAGGCTATATAACATTACGCTGCGACCAATAGGAGCGAAGCGTCAGTGAGAAATGTTGCAAAAACGGGGAAAATTATTCACATTTGAGGACTTTTGTTGCGTGCGCTGAATAAACGGTTTACGGGGGGCTAAGAAGTAACCAAAGGAAATTAAACGCGGATAAAACCGCGGGGGACAGCTAGTAGGCTATATTCCCTATGAACCCATTAGAGGTAACTGCTGTACTCGATTGAGTACAGCATTATTCCGAAGTATAAATGACAGATCTTGTAAATTTTAGGTGATACACCTTATTATTTTACTTCATTACGCTGTACTCAATCGAGTACAGTGGCTTTTAATGGATTAATACAATTTCACCGGGTTTTTTTTGGCAGTTGAAATATTCCCAAAGTTTCAGAATATTTCGGAATACTTCCGAAGTATTCGACGGGAATGTTTCGGAATTTTTCCCGCCAGCATCTATAGATATGACTTACTTTAGCGTTTGAAATATATTTCTAACGTTCAACATCCATAATGTTATGATTAAGAATCATAAAAGTAATGAGCACTGTAACATAAAGTTTATGTCGACACCATTATAATCCATATTATCTTGTCTCGCGAGTCGCGACGTTTGTATACATATTTACATAATTATACGCAAATACAAAAACCTTATGTTCGTCTGCTGTCTGTGTTAACGTGACTCAAATATAAATGCTTGACAGTCATTGATATGTAAAACCAGTTTAGTTAGGTACTGCGTATGACTGAACCTACATGGTTAGTTCCGATATTTCGCGCGTCTCGTTAATGACACTGACAGCTAATGTCATGTCATTATAAATGTCAAGTAATTTTTTTTGGCGCCTAAACTTTAATTGCAGATAATATAAAAACAAAATTGACTGGAATGTGTCAGCTGCCTAGGTTTATTCTTTTTTTTAAGAAATATCTACAGTGATGATTTTAGACTAATTGGCACACTAATAACATTGTATTATAGGTAGATGCTTTTAATTGAACTGAAACACAAATTGTTACTTTTAATGACTTTATAACAGAAAAACATTAGACCGTATCTTCACTATTAGATACAAATCTGCGCATCATTTTCAACCAGTTTTTAACGCTACAGAATATCCGAGTATTTACTAAATAGTTTCACACTGAAGGCCATTTTTTCTTATGCCATTAGATTATAAGTAAATTGCTTTAGTTCCATCACGTTTCGCTCAGCGCATTCAGTGTTAATAGCTATTACTTATGTATACTTATATTATACTTTATCACTAATGTAAAACGGTCTTGTTTCATTCCATACATGGGATAAATGAGTGATAATATTAGTGTGCAAGTCTACTTGCGTCCCGCGGCCATGGTCGGCTGTGGGTCAGGGTTGTAATGGAATGGCTGTACTGTGTATTACTGTGTATTTTAAAAAAGTTTAATTTTATTCAATCTTCCAATAAGATAGATTTTTATGTTTCGGCTCTACTATTTATAAAGAAGAGAGAACTGAGATTTTTATTAGAATTTAAATAATAATTATTTTATTGCTTGGAGCAAGAAACTCATAATTATACAGACACTAGCTTTTGCCTGCGACTTCGTCCGCGTGGAATAACAGTTCCCGTTCCCAGGGGATTTCCGGGACGATAACTATCCTATGTCCTTTCTCGGGTCCCAGACTATATCTGTATCAAATTTCATTCAAATCTGTTCAGTGGTTTAGGCGGGAAGAAGAGACAGACAGACAGACAGAGTTACTTTCGCATTTATAATATTAGTATGGATAATCAAATTGAAACGACGATTAAAACAGTAGTTTTTGTAAAGTGGGTCTGTGCAATGAAAATCTCGTATTGCTATATCGGTATTTGCCCGGAATGCGCTGCTTATTACAAACATAAAAAAATTACGACCTTAAAAAAACAATTTTAAAGCAAAACCATACAGATATGCAGTTACGTTAACACGTGAAAATAGGACCGAGCATAGTACCCTGCGGCATTCTTTTTACAAACATCGCATGCACCAACCAATCACGTTCATGGCTGCATTAGCTCTGTGCATGATTAACCTAAGTAAAAACGTCAGCATAGCGCCACTAAGGGTCAGTTCACACTGAGGGGCGACATACCCCTAAATAATCAAACGACGCTCTCAAATCTGTAGCAGTTTGCTGTCTGTGGTGTTGTGTGTTAAAATTAAGTGGCGTTTTATTATTCGGGCATTAACGCGACTTTGTTTAGTATTGCGTGATCGCATCGTGAAGCCGCGTTAAAGCCACAAAAAATCTAATTTCACAGCTTAGAAAATGAATTGGGGGAAGAAGTTCAAGGTATAAGAAATTCTACGAATTCTTTGTTGATGGTTTCAAAACCCCAATTTATAAAACCGTTAATTAAATAGCAGGAAATTGTTTAACAAACGCCGAGATTATGAAGCGTAACCGCACATTTTGTAGCTATCGATAATTATGCATGAGTAGTTTATTGAAAAAATACTTTTTTAATGTAAATGTAATCTCCAAACTAATCTATGAATTTGTTGGGTGCTCAACCTAATATACAGGGTGGAAAGTTTTTATGGGCTCTGAAAGAAAAGTACTTTAAATCGTTTACATAGGTACATTATTTTACTCAGAGGAAACGTGCCCTTATTTTTAAAAAGTAATAAAACTGCATTAAAGATTAAACTGAAAAAATGAATTAAAATGAAAAAAAAAACAACTTTCTGTAATTTTATGACATCAATCGAAAGGGTCACTCATAAGAATCAAATCTTTTAAACAAACGTGGTAAATTTAATTAGATATAAGAGATAGCATATAAATATAAATACATAGTGTTACTTTTTTTGGCATTCAGCCGGTTCGGTTCCTTTGAACGCCATTTTGTTTCTTGTGAAAAATAAAGGAATGTTTCCTTTAAGTAAAATTATTTTTTGTAACGCATTTTGAAAGAATTCCTTCAAGGCCCATTGAAACTTTCCGACCTAATGGTATCGTATTTTGAATCGAATTTAAAACAACATGTTCAGCGTCGTGGGCTGGTTCCGTGCAAGGCAATAGAAAAGCATGTAACTTTAGAATGACTCATTCGCTAAGGTCGTAAAAAATTTCACTGTTAATTTTCCGTTCACTTATCGTTTCATAAGTATGTGGAATATTTACGATAAGGTCATGCACCTTAGCGTTACTATCTAGGTGTTTGTTTATTTCTCTGTCGTTATTTCTATTGTTATCTGCAGATCTAGGCATGTCGTCAACTAATTTAATGCTCATTCTTATTAGATTATGCAGATCATCTGTGCCTGTAGGTAGTTTATATTTAGAACCATTCATTTAGTACCATTGATAGTTTTTCCTGTATGATAACTGATTCAAATGGTCGGGCTGTAACTTTGGTTCAGTTATGATATTTGAAACTAATTTCAAAGATGACAATAAAAATATCATTAAAAAGTAAAAACTATTTTTCATGTTGTTCATAGGGGCGTTCGTGTATTTTTATTTAATAAACACAATTGCGAGGCTGTTCCAGGTTCTTCACAATTTGTTTGTTAAAAAAACTTTAATCCACCTGTTTTTTCTAGGTTTACTACAAAATCTAGTGCAATAGTATAGCATAAAGCACGATTGCATAATACGATGTTTAAAATTGTGTTTCAATTAATTGTTACAATTACAACTAAATATGAAATCAATTGCCTCATCAGAGAAGCCCTATTGACCAGTTTCAGCTTACAAGATCAACTTGTTTATTATATAATAAAATAAACTTAACATAGCGTTATCCAAAGGTGATTTGTACAACACAATGTCATTGAGGGCGTTGCGGTCATTTGAGTCGTTAATGGACAGAACTAGTTACCAATAAGAAAACATATCATTTGGGGATTTTGTGTGAGAAATTTTGATAGGAAATCAACTTATGTTTATATTTACCTAGTATATTCATATGTTTTTATCCTTGTACCATTACGTTGTAGGCAGCGAGAATCATTGGTCCTGGGGCCATAGTCTGCTATTACAATCGTGTCTCAATGATCGATTTTTTGACGTATAACGTCAAATTTTGACACATTTCCCATACAAAAACTGTCAAAGTTGTCAAATATCCAGCCGATGACTGGTCATTGAGACACGATTGAGATAGCAGGCCCCTGGTTGTTATTTCTAATTTTTTTATAGCCATTGCAAGTAGTCAGAATTAAGCCGCTGTCTGACTGATTCACTCTTACTAAGGGGTACAATGAGAACTAATAACTAGGTTGTAAAAGTCTGATGGGCAGTCTTTTCACGTAAAGGCTTCGGAAATTGGCTTCCAGTCTAATCGGATCCAGCTGGATGCCCGTGATTCAGCTGGATCTGGTTAGTCTGGAAGCAGATGGTAACACAGGAAATGGCTAGGGAGAGCCTATTATTTAGGAGACCATATAGATACGTCAACTATTTAAAGACGACTAAATGAATATTGCTCACAGTTATTTAGATAGATTGAAGGCATTCATTTTACAGATGACTACTTTTTTTTTAAAATAGGTACTTTTTGCGTTTTTGTTCTTGAAGGAGCATTCTATATTTCTATTCTATAAGTGACGTCAAAGATTAAGGGGAAAAACGAGTTTTATAATATTAGTATGGATTTCGCGAATGTAATGTTTGATTAGAAGATAAGAATCAATAATAGTAACTAGTATCTGTGCAAATAGTTCGTATTCAGGAAATCGATGGTCCTCATATTGAACCTGAAAGCTGTGTGATCCAATTACAGAGGTAGATATAAGTTGGAGATAAGCAGATACTGACAGATAATCATGATATCAATGATATGTAACACACGTAACACGCAATCTAGTCTTCCATGTAAAATGTTGAACTATCGATCCTACTACCACAAGTACGATGAAATCCATACTAATATTATAAATGGGAAAGTGTGTCTGTCTGTCTGTCAGTTTGTCTTTCTTTCACGGCAAAACGGAGCGACGGATTGACGTGATTTTTTAAGTGGAGATAGTTGAAGGGATGGAGAGTAACATAGGCTACTTTTTGTCTCTTTCTAACGCGAGCAAAGCCGCGGGCAGAAGCTAGTGAAAAAAATATATAAATATGTTACTCCAATTAAGATTTGATTTTTGGGACAAATTTAAAATACTAAGCTAAAATTGATCGAAATGGATATAATATTTCCGTGACCCCGGAACATAAAGGGCAATCGATGGAACATGAGTGGGTTTTAGTAAAAGTCTGACAAGCTCTCCCGAGGACGGGAGAAGTCATTTGATGATTTCCCACTCCCTAAAAAAAAGTGTGGTTCTAAAATTTAATTTATATTTATTTTTTTGAGAGCATAGATTGCTTAGATTATTTTATTGTTTAAATTGTTTATTAAGTTTGAATTAGTTCGTTTCCAATATTACTTTGGCCTTTGTGTTTTCCTTTTAGTGTAACACAGACTACTACTAAGTAGTATTATCTATTTTAATTAATTTAGTTTTTCCCTTCGCATACTTCATTGATTAAGTTAAGTGAAAGATTTCCTTCCGGATCCCAGAATGTCAATTTATTTCAATAAACATAAAGATAGTCGTGAAAGAACACAGCTTATGACAGGCAGACAGGACAGTAGGATTTATTTTGAAAGCTGATGGATTGAAAAATAAACGAAATTACGAATATTTATAGGTAGGTATTTAATATGCAATTATGCATAGAGGTGGACTATAGCAGAGTAATTCACGCACACGTTCACGCGACTGAATATATTATTACTCTGACTGACTATGACTATTACTTTATATATATTTATTCTAATACTACTGTTATACATAAACAGTACATATTACGTAAATAGATGCACCACGTACTCGCGTGTAGGTCTATGTAAATTTATAGCGTTTAAAGCCAATTAACTCTTGTTGAACAAATTGACATTGCTGTTATGCAGTGCAATATTTATGAATATGGTGACAATCATGTTGATTATATGCATTTGATTCTCCATTCTATTAATACTTGCATCGCCAAGCAGTCTACGATAAAGAGGTCATTTTGAGAAGAAATCGTATCATTCCAAGGAGCCATGTGTTAAGTTCCAAGTAGCAGCCCAATGTTGATAGGAAGTTGGTATTGCGGAATGTTTATACTAGCTACCGTGACCTCGGAACATAAAGGGCGAGGGAACATCAGTGGGTATTTAGTCAGTAAAAGTCTGACACGAAGGACGGGAGCAGTCATTTAATGATTTCCACTCCACAAAAAAAAACACCGGCTAAAGTTTCCATTATGACCCGTCGAGTTGGAAGTTCATATTTTATTTGTAGATAGTACTCACTAACTGAAGGCTTTTTCACGTAGTTTTGAGTTTAGGAGACTCACGGTTTATGAGAATTTTTTTTTTTAAGTTTTCATATTTCCATACAAAATGAAAAATAATACGCCATTTTTAGGTTAGATAAATTGTCAAAGTAAATGTCAAATTTGACGTTTTACGTTTCGTTCACGGCGGAGGGGTGTTTCGTTCAATTTTATCATGTCTTTAATACAATTATATTTTGAAAACTAATAAGGATCGTCAATCCGAGAGCGATCGATCAAAATTTTAGGGCACCCCGACTCGGACAGGTTAGGTTAGAAGGAGGTGGCGGGGTCGGAGTGAGCGAGCGAAGCGAGCGAACAGACCCCGCCACCTCCTTCGTGGTTATTTTTTTTTAAACCACCCAGAAGTAGGAGCCCCGCGGAGCGGGGCTCCGTCGAGTTATCTTTTTTAGACATTAGAGTGAAAAATAATTAATTTTACACGAAAAAATCCTAACTTAACCTCAAAATTGACGTAAATAACCTCAAACTTTGATCATCGATATCTCCGTAACCATGGGGCTCCTAAAGTTGGGAGTGGTATGGGGGGGCTTCCCCCAACCCCCCCCCACCCCGCCCAACCGGATTCGACGGGTCATAATGGAAACTTTAACCAAAACACCTACTTGCTTTATAAACAATTTCATTTACTTAATTTATGTAGGGTTGACGTCAGACGGTGAACTTTTTATGGAAAACTGAAAAAGCCGTTTAATACTTCACATTAAACCTACTATATATTTACGTTGGAGATTTTATTAATTTAATTTAGGATTCGCACCAAGTAGCGATTACAAGACTGTTAATTGTCTAGTAGGCTAAATGATAAAGATTGTGTTTATCTAAATATCCGAAAATCTAATCTTTTTCTCTTTTGTTCCAGATTTGAAAACCGAAACACTCGCACCGTTAGCACGTCGTTCTTTTTATAAATTCATTTTTTAAAATGATATAAACCACAGTGTTATTATTATAGTTTAAGTTTGTACTTATCTAATTGGTATTTAGTTTTAACTAAAAAGTGTAAATATGCAGATTTTAAAAGCACGTTTCGCTCTAAGAGCGACTTCAGCACAGTTTCAAGCATGGAGTTCGTCGCGAGGACGTACCGCGACTACGGTGAGTTTAATTTTATTTTATTTAGTAGCTTTAGTTCCTTTAATACGGTTATGCGCATTAAAGAGAAAATAAATCATATTCTAAAATACAAAATTTTTAATTGCAACTAAAAACTAACTTAAAGAAAGAAACTTGTGCAAAGTCAAAAAGGCATATATTTCATCACAATTTATTCTGTGATATTTATTTTGATGTCTTGGATTTGTTTGTTACCGTGATGGTAAGTGTGACAATTTCATAAGTTATTAATTACTTATGGTGCGACTTCACTTGGCGTATAATTTAGCAAAATATTTGCGTTACTTAATACAAACTATACTCTACTCTAGAAAATAAAATAAGGTTTATATTGGGTCAGTGCGTAGTCTCTTGCGTTAAACCAGTACGCAAATGTTTTGCCAAATTCGCCAAGTGAAGTCGCTCTATAATAATATGTTTGTCTTTCTTTGTTCGATTCCCACCCAGGACAAACTTTGTGTGATGAGCATGATTGTTTGTTCTGTGTCTAGGTGTAATTTATCTATAATATACAGGGTGTCCCACGGCTATGCCACATGGAGGGAAAGTACCTTAAATCTTGTAGATAGAACATTTTACTGAAAGAAGACATTATTTGAATTTTTAAAGCTATTTAAATTGCATTCATAGATTTTCAAATAATTAAATGGTTGGACCGGGAATCGAACTTGTTCCACGAGAAAAAATAATCACCCTATCGTTTTATCATACCGATCGAAAGGTTTCATCATAAAGATTATTTTTTGCTAAATAACATAGTGTCACAAATAAAAGGAAGACCGTGAATTTTAACATTTGATGTAAAATTTTGTTCTGAAAAGTTAAAAGCTTACATTGCCGTAAGGACATACAATTGACAATCATAACTACTTATTACTAATTAATCTTCCCACTTGAGTAGTACGCATCATTTTAATAAATAAATATCCACCACAACAAGACCAAAAAATCGTCAGGGAACGAAATAATCAAAAGGTATCACTTTGTATCCAAGATTTCAAGAAGAAGGGACTAGTTTTGAGCGTTTGAAAAATTTACTATTTTTATATTCAAAAAATAATCCTTGTGATAAAGCCTTTGGATCGGTAGGATAAAACTACAGGCTGATAAATTTTCTCGAGTAACAGGTTCGATTCCCGGTTCAACTATGTAAGTATTTAAATATCTATGAATGCAGTTTTAAATGTTTTCAAAATTCAAATAATGTCTTCTTTCACTAAAATGTTCTATCTACAATATTTAAGGTACTTTCCCTCCATGTGGCATTGCCGTGGGACACCCTGTATATGTATTTATAAAGTATATAAGTATGATATCAGTTGTCTGGTTACCATAACACAAGCTCTGCTTAGCTTGAGATCAGATGACTGTGTGTGACTTGCCCAAGATATTTATTTTATTTTTTTGTTTGTGCTTGACATCACTAATGTAAAATCCGAGTTGACGAGTGGAGCGTGGCGATCACTATTTCTCTGTACGCGAAAGGCCCACAACCCGATTATTGGGGGAACTGCCTCTTGATGCCTTGAATTGGGTGGTGGGTGGTTCGTACCATGAGGTTGGGCAAAAAGAACTAAATGATTTTTCTTGTCTAACCACTATTACAATAGTCACTCGTGGCCGAAGCTCTGACTGGACAGTATTGTTATACTTGGTATTACAAAAGTACGTACAGTTAAATAAAAAATGTCATAATACTAATTGCTCCTTCCACAAATAATTAGTTTATAAGCACATCTGTTTTTAATAACGCTTCCTGATGAAATATTTATATTTCTGCCTCGTGAACAAGTGTTATCATCGTTCAAACAAAATAAATCATCTCGGCAGACAATACTAGATAAATAAAAAAATATGCCGTGACAAGGCGCTTGCGCAATAAATATTTACTCACGCAAGTATATAAACAGTTTTATACAGTTTTTTAGTTTTATCAACATCTTCAACTATATAAAAGTTACCAACTTTGAAATAATAAAATGAAATGAAAATACAGTACAGAAAATACAGCAGAAGCAAAAATGTCATATCGATGAAGAAAATAGATTATTGCATTCTTGCTCTTTCTTCTGCGAAGAATTTAAATATTATGTTTTGAACGAGCAACTAATTGAAACCTCTGACTTACTGACCGATATCTTGATTGTTTAAAAGCGTCTGTAACTACTGCCCCCCGTAGGCTCAGTAGCGTCTTTGGCTATCATTCGCTCCCGGGGATCGTAGCGTGATGTTATAAAGCCCAAACCTTGCATAATAAATGGCCTATCCATAATTTTTCAATTTAAACCAGTTAATCTGATTAGATTAGCTATACAGCTTCAGTTTCAGTATTCGGGCATTAGTGATTTTGTTTAAACGTCAAACATAATATCTCTTCTAACTAAGTAACTCTAAGTCTTCAAATAGCTTTATCATATTGTCAATTCAGATAAAATATTTTTCCGTGTCCCTAAGTAAAAGTAGGTATTGTAAGTATTCTTTTCATCACAAAACTTGTCATATACCGAAATATTTTTTTAAATCCGACAGAAAGTTCTCAAAATTATAAAATAATGATACTTAGTAGTATAGATTCCTATCTTCTATCAGATAACCTATGGTTCTACGCATCTTGCCCATCCCTCGTCCATCGCTGAGCCTACATATCTAGATAGCTAGATTAGATTTCGATGTTTGTGTCAATATAGTAAACGCCTGTTATCACATCACTATCAGTTACCCATTATCATATTTATCGTATTAGTAGTAAAGAAAGGATTTGTGGTGAGTTCGTTTGTACCGGGAACATTCGAAATAATTATAGGTATCTGAGGCACAGAGAATGGAAGTTATTCGTACATAGGTATGGAATGGAGGAACAGGGTGGGGTCATTGTCTTGACAAATTAATAACCAGTAAATAAAATAAATAAATAAATATCCTCGGACAACTCACACACGGTCATCTGACTGACCCTAAACTAAGCAGAGCTTGTACTATGGTAGTAAACCAAACAACTGATAAACATACTTAATATAATCTATAAATACATATTGTTGTAGATGAACGACACCCAGAACAGAATAAACAATCATGCCAATCACACAAGATTGGTTCTGAGTTGTTGTTGTGGATGTTAGCCTACATTGTGCGTTACGGCCATGGTTACGGCACAACACTATTAAGTCGTACGGCCTACGGGTAATAAGTATCGATATGGGATTCCTCTTCAGTCTTTCGTGATATCCTAGACTTTACATTATTATATTGATTATATGTGTTATCCTTATCATTTATCTCCTAAATATTTTCAACTAGTAATGTAAACTAAGTCGGGCTTAATAATCTTTACTAATATTACAAAGCGAATGAGTTTGTTTAAACGCGCGAATTGAAAAAAATTTAGTGTTGGATAATCGATTTGAAAAAGGAGGCTTTATAAATATCACGGTATGACAACCGAGAGCGGATCATGCAAATAAAACCGCGAGCGACGCCTAGTGACAAACAATTTCGAATGGCATAAGCGTGCCTATCTGCATGCTGATTGCACTCCAAGATTGATATCAACATGTAAACAGATAAATAATATCTAAAAGAAAGATACACGCAAATAAAAAGTAACATGAGTTATTGCGAGAGAGAGATTAATAGATAACTTTTTATTTGCACCTTTGCGTAGTCAAGGGTTAAGTTAGAAAATTAAAACTCTCTCCAAACAGTACGCTTCTACTAAGAGAATTAATTTCTATGGAGATCAAGAAGCAAGAATTGTCTTGATTCTAAATATTAACGATAGAGAAGGCTATCGTTAATATTTTGAATCAACTCATCATAAACTCATTATCACCATTTTAAGTGCTTTGATTTAAAAATATTTTCTTATAAAAAATAATAATTCAAAAGATTATATCATTTTTATTAAAATCCTAGATGAAACCATTAAATTATCATTAAGATAGTACCGTATTAATGTCAACGAAAATATCTACTTACAAATAAAAAATACATTTTATCTAAGTACGTGCCAATAACTTTAGATAACTAAGTACGGTCAGCAAAGCAGATAAGTAACAATTTAAGTTTTCTCAAAAAGTCACGGATATTTTCAAAAAAAAATTACCACTATAGTAAAAAATAACTAGTTTTTAATTAAGTTAAATTCATTTAAAAACATTCATTGGTATTAAAGAAAACCTCAATTGTAGATGACGGCCCTGCATACCTATCTACTTTGCTGAGTGAACATAGGCACAACACTTAATACTATAATCGCAATGTTAGAAGCGCCAATCTTTACCAGAAAATCTGAAAATCTGGCTGACCAAGGGGCGTTTATTGTTTACTTATAGTTATTGGGTTGTGATGGCTGAAACTGCGTTAATAAGCGCATTACCGACTCATACTGATGAGCCTTTAACGTAACATTTGTATATAACATGTCCCGAAATAAACGCACACCACCAGACACCCCAATTAGAATATTATGTTATAATCATAATACATACACTGACTTCTTTATACATTAGCTGAATAGAGCTGTAGAAGTGTGCATAGTCCCTAAACCTATTTTTCCGAGATATACTTTGCCGCTAGGCTACTCTGTCCTACAAGTGGGCATAGGCTTCTTGCCAAGTCAGCATAACTCCTCGCCTGACTGGCTAACAGTCAATACGATACTCATACGACATATCGTATCGTGGCTCGTAATAAGGAATTACTTGCAAACTGTGGGTATTCCGCAAAGACAATCCGTAGTAAAATAAGCTTAAATTTTCATGAAAGTCCCTGCACAATATACCTTGCTAATGTCATTACACACATTAACAAAATTTTGGTCTTAAATTAAGGGGTCAAAAAAGGGTAGACCGATTTTTTTTGGGTAATTTTTGATAATCATAACGAATATCTTGATTCATAAATTCCCAATGATTCCGAAAATGGTTATTATAACTACCGACCGGCTATATAATTAAGGGCAAATTAAATAACTTTCGTGAGAAATTTTCTTATCTAATATACATTCACGCGGTAATTAAAACTTTGCCTAGACCCAAAGTATGTTTGTCAGGAAGCATTATCGATAAATTGATTCATTCACTTCAAAAACAAACAAAAACAATATAATGATTGGACTTCGCACTCAAGTTTATCAAACTTTTAATTGATAAGTATGTCATCTCGACAATTGTCTACACAAGATAGGTAATTTTATTTTACGAATTAGTAACTAAAATGCTTTTGCTATTGAATAAAAAAAACAAGGTTTCATAAAGAACAGACGCCTCTCGTAAATTGATTGCCTCCTAAAACGCAGCAGTACATACATCCGGCAATACAGCATAATACAGATAATAATTACTCACAAATATAAAACCAGGGCTAGTAACCTTGTAGAAGTTATAGGCCACTAGCTTTTGCCCGCTATATCATTCCCATTCCCGGGGGCTTTCCGAAATAGGTCCCAGACTATATCTGTACCAAATTTCATTCAAATCGGTTCAGTGGTTTAGGTGTGAAGAAGAGACAGTCAGAAAGACAGTTACTTACGCATTTATAATATTAGTATGGATACCTATAGTATAGTATGAATTATAAATGAGGTAGTAACGAAGATATGCCTTTTCAGCGTTCATTTCCTTTCTCTCTTAACCCGTATTTGTACTAATTCATACAAACATCAACAATCAACAAACACACTATGACGTAGAACATAACATACAACAACAGAACTCCGAAACTAATATCATTCTCTATATTTAGCGTCCAAAACTCCAAATCAACAATTAAATACACTACAAAGCGCTCATTTCACATCTTATTTTTCCTCTTCTTCTTCCAGGATGCGAAGAAAGTGGAATACAAGCCAATCAGAAGTGTCATGGTGGCCAACAGAGGCGAAATTGCCATCAGAGTGTTCAGAGCATGTACGGAACTAGGCATCCGTTCAGTCGCGATCTACAGCGAAGAGGACAGGATGCAGATGCACAGGTAAGCATTAAGGGTACTGTAGCCGTTCAACTAGAGAAGCAGACTCAGCGCTGCACTCCGAAATCGCAATGGTTTCGACATATTGCTGCAAGTAGATATATGTCTAGACCAGTTTTAACTCCAACCACTGTCTCAATAAGTAGATTTAACTAACTATAACCCGTCTAGACTCTAGCTAGATGTAATCGGACTCTCTTGACCGCATTTAAAACCCTTTTTGGGTGCGTTGCGTTGTGCGTAATAATGCTGGCTAATTCAACTTGGTTTTGCCCAGAAGCTTCCTGAGCATTCCAAAGACTTCTTGGAGCGACCACGTCGTTTCAAGCATTTGTGCACTTTAACCTAACATTCCAGGATAACGGGTGAGCAACCTTATCCTCTGTCGTCTTCTCTAGCTAGTTAAATTGTAAAACATCGTTTGACGTTTCAGAAGATTAAACCAAAAAAATATTGGTGTGCTATTAACCCTTGGACTGCCCGAAACGCAGATCTACGCAAGACACAATAGTTTTTAATTGTTTTATTAAGTACGGCATACTTATTTAACCTCTCGGTTAAAAAATAACCAATCCGTACTAATATTATAAATGCGAAAGTAACTCTGTGTGTCTGTCTATTCTTCACGCCTAAACCACAGAACCAATTTGAATAAATTTTGGTACAGATATAGTTTGGGACCCGAGAAAGGACATAGGATAGTTTTCATCCCGGAAATCCCCCGGGAACAGGAACTATTATTCCACGCGGACGAAGTCGTGGGCAAAAGCTAGTTATTTATAAAAATCACAAAGCCGATTTACCAGAAAAATACACTGCAACAAAAAAGGTATTTTATTTTGCATAGAAGCGCATTGGTGATTCAGTCTTTCAATAATCTACTTTAACGGAATCCTCATAGGAAAACCTCGGCTTAAGCTACTTCCTCTAGAAAATTAAAGATTGAACTAGTCCTTAAAAAAGGAAAAAAACGTGATAACCCCAACCGTGCGGTCACTTAAAAAACACTGGTTTGGAAGATATTATTCACACATTCACAGTTACGCCGAACGGCTTTAGTTATCACTGGCTTGAAGGAATTAAAATGGAATTTTAAACCGTTAATTAAAGCATATGACTCTAATTAATATTATCACTATTCGTAAAAATATGATTGTTAGTAGACTTATTAATATTATTAATCTTAAGGCGGTTCCCTGACCAAATGGCCTTGAGCGTTCGTTTCCTCTTTGCCGCACCGAACGGGGCGCAGGAATTACTGAAGAAAATACGCCCATATTTTAGAATAAAATCTGTATAAAATAAAACTTTGGTCTATTGAAAAAAAAAAATTGTATCAAAATGTTCACAATGAAATTGTCTATCCATTAGTGTCAGTAGCAAAATTAAATAATGTTTACTTTACCAGGAGATGCATGTTATTATTCAATATTTCTCATTTCTGGGGTTTCGTTGTAAGGAGATTTATTAAAGATAAACTCTATAAAAATAAAAAATAACTCTGCAATTGTGGAAACAAGATTATGTAGAAAATTACTGTATTTTTTATTTGTTGATATTTCTTTTAAATAACGAGTAGATAGCTCCAAAAATCACTCAAAAACTGCTTGCGCGTAGCGTTTTGGTCGGGGTACCGCCTTAAGAGTGAAATATTCACGCGATCATTTACCGTGTTTTGCCGTAGTCACTACAACATACTACCTAAATTATATTTATTTAGGTAGTAATAAACGTCCACTCTTGGCGACTATTTTTCGTGCCGGTAGACAATAAGAAGTTCTTCCGATCCACTCTTCCCAACTCCACAAGAAACGCCATCAGCGCAATGACGTTGCTTGTGACTTCCTAAACAACCTGTGGGTTAAAAAAGTTATATACCATAACATCATTATTCCACGGCTAGACATAGGCCTCTCCCAAAGTGCGCCACTTAACCCTATTTTCGGCTAATTTGACCGGGACATCTCTTGCTACGCTACGCTGGCTAAAAGTGGTCTGCACTGCAGAACCTTATGTTTACCCCATTGTATTCTTATTGGTTGCCAGGACTGGTCCGTTGGTTGAGTGCTTGTATTTAGGTTCTCCATTAGGAATTACTCAATAGCAGACTGGAGTTTAGTGGCATACCACAGAAGGTACTGCATTCCCGTTGGTTCCTGCTGATCCATCCCTGATCGTGTTGAATTGCTGTCTAACTGTAAATGTGAGAATAGTATCTCCTATTCTCTTGCGCACTTGACCTTACAGAAGTTAGCGACCTTGACAGGAATTTTGTCGCTTACCACGTGTAGCAAAATAAATACGAACATCAAAATGCCTACTGAAAATAATCGCATCAATTCCTATTAATCCATTAGATATGTAAGATGCTCAAAATTGATCTAAAATTAACCTAATATTTTTGTTAATTACAGACAAAAAGCCGACGAGTCATACTTGGTCGGTAAGGGCCGAACGCCCGTCGAAGCATACCTCAGCATTCCAGACATCATCAGGATAGCAAAGGAAAACAATGTGGATGCCATACATCCCGGCTATGGCCTGCTATCTGAGAGGTAAGAAGACCAGTTATTCGCTAATGGCTAAAGTGCAGTCCAAATTCAAACAACGAACTGATTTAGAACTGTGGTTTAAACTTTATTTTGACTGCTATAAGTCAGAAATTAAATTAGACTCCATACCCATCTCTCTATCTGTCTATGATACGTTTTAATGGTTAACTACTAAGCGAATTTGGGTTGTCTCATCCTAAAGCTCATGGCAGGACATGGGTTACTTTTAAAATTGCAGCTTCTGACAAAGTTTCAGGAAAAAGTAGCTGCTTTTACAAATACATATTTTATGTATTTATTTTTGCGACACAGAGCTGACTTCGCGCAGGCGATCGTCGACGCTGGCATCCGTTTCATTGGACCATCTCCTTCTGTGGTGCAGCGGATGGGAGACAAAGTCGCCGCTAGGAAAGCTGCCATAGATGCTAGTAAGTCTTTCGTTTCATGGGTACATGTTGAAAGACCACTCAAAAGGAAGCACCTGTTTTTTTTCTTACTCCTCCACATTTCTTTTCTTATTAATTTCATTGTGGGATTCAAGACAGTTGAATCGTTTCTCCGGGACTCGTCAAGCTTCATTGCTTCGGCGCTTTTCTGGCGGACTCCATTGTTAATTCTGTCCTTCAGGAGTCTGCCGTGGTTGGAAATAGTGCAGAATTGGCTAATTCGGAATAGGCTTTTCCGTTATTCCGATGGCACAATTTTCTTTTTTTATATTTATCCGAAAGTAATGTGATTCAAAGAAGCCTCTCACTATTAGCATTTGTATTACTTAATGTAAAGTGGAGGTTAAATGTGATGTAAAAAAATTGCGACACCGCAATGACGGAAGAAGCCTGCTCCGAAAATTTACGCAATAACAGTTGGATAATTGAAATTATCATCATCTCTCTAGCCTTTTGGTTTTCTAATTAACTTTTTCTTTCCAGAGGTCCCAATCGTCCCTGGAACTGATAATCCAGTTAACACGAAGGAGGAAGCGATGGCATTCTGCCAACAACATGGACTTCCAGTCATATTCAAGGTACGACTTTGCACTGGGTATCTTTCATGATCTGAAAGCACGCGAAAGAACTCTTGAAGAGAAAAGAACTCACAATAAAGAATATTTGAACTTTGAACTTTGAAGGACAAAAAAAAAATGAATGCCTTTTTACGGAACTAAACTTGCTGTAATGAGGAAAAAATATCTGCTTATCCACTCTTATAGATATTTTTGTATTCTTTAAATAAAGAACTACTTATGTGATGTTCTGTTTTAAAAAATGTTAGACTCAATACTTTCCGAGATCGAGGTTATGGGGGGAGGAGAAATTGTAGACGTCAAAGATAGACGTAGATAGAAATATTCCGCTTTTATTTGAATATACGAAACTAAAAAAAAAACGTTAAAAGGCAAACGTATTTAAGATTATTTACTAGTTATAAAAGATATGCATCGATTTAAAAAGGATCCAAAGTCAAAGATTATGCAATTTGTGGGCGTGATATTGTATCCCTGTTTTTATTTGTTTCTAATTGTCTGATAAAAGAATTATTAGACATTACTATTATTAACCGACTTCTAAAAAAAGGAGGAGGTTCTCAATTCGAATGTTTGTATGTTTTTTTTTTTTTTTATGTTTGTTCGCGCATATCTCCGTCGTTTGCCAACCGATTTGAACAATTCTTTTTTTGTTTGAAAGGGTAGACTTCCCAAATGGTCCCATTGTCATCAGGTCCAGGATCTGATGATGGAATCATGCCGAAATCGAGGGAACTCCTCAATTTTTTTATAGAAAATGGTACTTTTTTTTTTAAAGTTACTCTAAAACGTAGTTGGGACTCTAACTAAAAAGTAAAAAATAAAAAACTTTTTCCAAAAAAAAGATAACCGACTTCAAAACCGAAAAGCTCAAAAATAACTATTTCGGAAGTCGGTGGCAAGGCAACACAATTCGACCGGCAGAAGAGAAGCCACCGACTTCCAAAATAGTTATTTTTGAGCTTTTCGGTTTTGAAGTCGGTTATCTTTTTTTTGGAAAAAGTTTTTTATTTTATCTCAAGTGTAAAGTTTAAGTAAGATATGAAATAATGCCTATTCACGTATTTACGCTAATCTGTTGATAATATCAATGCCATAATGGCATCGTATTTATTTATTTTTGCAAAAAATATACAATAACACCTGCCCTAAAATCCGACGTCAGATATCAAACAAAACCAAACGATTTTTCTTTTAAATATAAAAAAAAATGTCAAACATACGAACCTCTTCTTTTAAAAATCCACAAAAAAATGGTTAGGCTTTGGGTTTTTTTTTCTTTCGTAATTCATGCACCTACCACTTCATCACTCTTGGTTGACTAGAGAATGCCTAGGGCATGAAGTCAAATTTTTATGCTTTTGAAAATAAAATACTTATTAATAAACAAATAAAATTATTTTATTTACCATCAAGGCCGCATTCGGTGGCGGCGGCAGAGGAATGCGCGTAGTCAAAGAGATGAAGGACGTCGAATCTTCCTTCGAGCGAGCGTCCTCCGAAGCGCTCGGAGCGTTCGGCAACGGGTCCATGTTCATTGAGAGGTTCATTGAGAGGCCGCGGCATATTGAAGTACAACTCATGGGTAAGATAAGAAAGAACATATTTAATTTATTATATATCAAACGTTCCCCACGGTCCGCCTGCTCAGAGGTAAGTGAGGAGTCAAAGAGTAAGTCGTCCTTCAAACGAGCGTCCTCCGAGGCGCTCGGTGCGTTCGGCAACGGGTCCATGTTCATCGAGAGGTTCATTGAGAGGCCGAGGCATATTAAAGTACAATATGGGTGAGGATATACTTATTTATTTGTATAACTAGCTTTACTCCCGCAAAGTCGAGGAAGGAGTCCTCCATTATACAAGGCTTCGGTTTGTTTCTTCGGTTCGGCAATGGGTCCATGTTCATAGAGAGGCCGAGATCTTTGAAGTACAACTCATGGGCAATAATGAGAACATACTTAATTTATGATATAGCTAGCGTTACCTGCCGGCTTCACCTGCTCAGAGGTAAGTATGTACTATGTAGTCAAAGAGTCATTCCTTTGAGCGAGCGTCCTCCGAGGTACTCGGAGCGTTCGGCAATGGGTCCATGTTCATCGAGAGGTTCATTGAGAAGCCGAGGCATATTGAAGTACAACTCATGGGTGAAAATATACTTAGTTCAATATATAACTAGCACGTACGTAGTCAAATAATGAGTTTTCCTTCGAGCGAGCGAAAGCCAAGGTGCTCAGAGCGTTCGGCAACGGGCCTATGTTCGTCGGGAGGATGATGTCCGTTGAAGTGCAGCTGATGAGTGTGAATATAGCTAGCGGTTCGGTTGCCCTTTATGTTCCGAGGCCGCTGTAACTATTAGAACTATTCCGCAACCCCGGACTTTGACCTCTTAAAAGTGTTACGTCTAGCCAGTTTACGAAATAAATAAGTGACTTTAATTTCATATTTCTTACAATTTTACGTTTTCAGGTGACAAGGCTGGAAACGTAATTCACTTGTACGAGCGTGATTGTTCTGTGCAGAGAAGACATCAGAAAGTGGTGGAAATTGCACCCGCACCCGGTTTGGACCCTGAGGTAATGTGTCATCACTTTAGGAGACCCTGTATGAAAGTAATGTCAAAGTAATACTGCTTATAAGGGCTTGTGGTCCCCTGGTCAAATATAAGATTACTTACCCCTGTTGGTTTCCAGATTAGAAGAAAGATGACAGACTACGCCGTCAAGTTGGCCAAGTCCGTTGGCTATGAAAACGCCGGTACCGTTGAATTCCTGCTCGATGAGAAAGGAAACTTCTACTTCATTGAAGTCAACGCTAGGTATGTAGTCTAAATAATAAACATCAAAAAGAATGGGATAACTGTTTTTTTAACCATATCTTATTTTATTAGACCAGTTAAAGGTTTCTAAATTCATGCTTTTGTATTATAATTATTGGTGCTGATTCTCTTGTTCACAAACTTAACTTTCTTGGGCAATAAAGAAAAATTTTACGTTTTTCCTTTCCATATTCTTACGAAATTGGAAAGAGGAAGCGAGAGATCGCGAAACATGAAAGAAGTGGAAGGAGGCCTTTGCCCAGGAGTGGGACAGAATAGGCTAATAAAAAAAAATGAATCGGCACCATTATAAAATACAATTAAACAATTAAAAAATTATTAAAAACATATTTTTATACCCGCAATAGTTTTTTTTTTTGTGTGAGTGGGAAATCATCCAATGACTGCTCCCGTCCTGGGTGCGGCGGGAGGGCGTGTCAGACTCTTACTGACTAAAACCCACTCATGTTCCTTCAATTGCCCTTTATGTTCCAGGGTCACGGTAACTATTATAAACATAACATTCCGCAACCCCGGCAGGCTACCCGCAATAGTATACCCACATTATTGTGGGTATAAATATGTTTTTCGCCTAATTTGAACTAAAAATATTCCTATCCCTAGATTACAAGTAGAACACACGATCACAGAAGAAGTGACGGGCGTGGACTTAGTACAAACTCAGATCAGGGTCGCAGAAGGCATGACTCTTCCTGAGATGGGGCTGACACAAGACAAGATCAATGTCCAGGGTCTGTCCATCCAGTGTCGCGTCACCACTGAGGACCCGGCCAATAACTTCCAACCTAGCACTGGAAGGATCCAGGTGTTTAGGTGAGTTGAACTTTGTGGGTGTAAAAATAAGGTTGGTTATGGAGTGTTTGATTTTTTAGATTTGAAGTGTCTTTCAATGTTTCCTTGTTTCCTCCAACGTGTTCAGAAGTTAGGTTGATTTTTGAATGTGTATAAATTTTTGGTGAAGTGTCTTTAAATTTTTCCGTTATGACCTCCAACGTGTTCAAAAGTTAGGTTGATTTTTGAATGTGTATAAATTTTTGGTGAAGTGTCTTTAAATTTTTCCGTTATGACCTCCAACGTGTTCAAAAGTTAGGTTGATTTTTGAATGTGTATAAATTTTTGGTGAAGTGTCTTTAAATTTTTCCGTTATGACCTCCAACGTGTTCAAAAGTTAGGTTGATTTTTGAATGTGTATAAATTTTTGGTGAAGTGTCTTTAAATTTTTCCGTTATGACCTCCAACGTGTTCAAAAGTTAGGTTGATTTTTGAATGTGTATACATTTTTGGTGAAGTGTCTTTTTTATTTTTGGGTTGTGACCCCCGGGGGACCGCGTAGTTTTGTTTGAGTGATCGCGGAAAATAAATACATATATAAATACATAGTAATCGTGAAAATAAATAGGTAGTAATAATTTATTATTTTACTGGTATTTTGGGATCGTCGTAATTTTTAACGTGAAATTCACTTGTGTAGTAAAAATGAACATGGTGTCTTGTCCGTTAAAAGGGGCTATGGTAAAATCAACATTATTGTAAGATTAAACGCCAAAGTTTAAACAAAAGCCACACAAGTATATCTTGAAATAAAAGCCCAAATGTTGATGTATGTATGTTATTAAATGTTGAACTTTATCACGTTAAAATAAAGTTTTTTTTTCTTTAAGGTCTGGTGAGGGTATGGGTATTCGTCTGGACTCCGCCGCCACATACGCCGGTGCCGTCGTCTCTCCCTACTACGACTCGCTTCTTGTCAAGGTAAATAAAATTAATAATAAAAAGAATATTATATTAAAAATACCTTCTTGCAAATGCACTAAATGGTGAGGGATAAAAATTGTATTTAAGATCTTTAGCCGTTTAAATTCTACTCGCATTTTCAGAATTTCTGCAATCAATTATAACTTAGCAACCAGTTTAAAATCACCCATGGGATGTTTTTTTAAAAATACCATAAGAGATTTTTTTAAGGTTTGATGGTTAAATTACTTTGTTTTAGCCGTAATTTCTCAGTTTCCCACTAAAACGCGATTTTGATATCCCCTAACGGGGTAGGGGTTTAATTTCGGAATGAAAGTTTGGAGAGGATAGACGTTTGTACTGAAAAATTTTTTGGGGAGTGGGAAATCATCAAATGACTTCTCCCGCCATGCGGCGGGAGGGCGTGTCAGCCTTTTACTGACTAAAACCCACTCATGTTCCTTCGGTTGCCCTTTATGTTCAGGGGGTCACGGTAACTATTTATCTATAAATAAATCTTCCCAACAGGTAATCTCCCACGCTCGTGACCTACCATCGTCAGCCGCTAAGATGAACCGCGCTCTCCGCGAGTTCCGTATCAGAGGCGTCAAGACCAACATACCTTTCTTACTTAATGTACTCGAGAACCAGAAGTTCCTTAATGGTAAGATATTTTTATAAAGACCATTTTTATCTATAACGTAATACAGTATTTGTGACACCAACATCAATTGACGTACTTTTTATGAACTGTCAAAACTTGATTCTCCTATAGATTTTGAATGGCAATGTCACCTTGTGACGTCACAAGCTAGCAACCCTATTGACTAACTATTTATTGATTTCAAAGCAACTAAAAATCAAATTTTACAGTAATTTGAAAACAAATCGGATGCTTAGGACTAATAAAAAGATAGATTTTATAAATATTATATCTCAGATTTATCTGTCAATAGTGTCAAATACCGTATTATAGATAGTGTAGAACGTGCTGCTAAAGATTTTTCTCGAAGCACCGAAGAGAAAGAATATTTTAAACCTACTTATTTATAATGTCTTTAAAAGAGTAATTCTTGTATATATTTCTATCTGAATTTCAAAAACTGCAAAACTGAGATTTTCTATGCAAGGACCAGGGCCGACAAATTGAGAGTGCAATCAAAAATATATTTTTTTAATCGCACACGTAACTGCGCAAAATGGGGGCTGGAAATTAATTAAAAACTTCGTTATTTTTGGTGCTAGAATGACTTCTTCTACCTACTCTTTATTAACCAAAGACCTAACACACCGTAAGTGAAACAGCTAGTTTAATAATTTTTATTTTCTCCACAGGCGCCCTAGACACATACTTCATCGACGAGAACCCACAACTGTTCTTCTTTAAGGCATCACAGAACAGAGCCCAGAAACTCTTGACCTACTTAGCCCAAGTAGCCGTTAATGGGCCATCGACCCCTCTCGGCACTAACATCCCTCCAGCGAGCATCAAGCCTTACATCCCTCCGGTACCTCTGGGTAAGTCAAAAAAGGGGTCATAGGGGTCATAACTCATGTGGTCTTAACCCCCAGAATTTAAAGGTGAGATTCAGCCTCTTCAACCAATCATTTGTTTGATGTTCAATGGTGTAGTTGGGTTGTAGAATTTTTACACGGGATTAGAGTGGATTTAAATTAAATGTGTGTGTCTTAAAAGGCCGTAGGCCAAGGTACCCAAAAGACCGGGTGTGCACGCGTTAAAAAGTAACTTTCTGATCCAATTGGAAGGTGCAAATTGGATTGTTTATCATTTTGCATGAGCAATTAAGAAAAAAAAATGCTGTTAATAAAACTGGCGATTATTAACATTCTAACATTTTAAATCGAATTTAACGGTTTTGTTTCCCATTAACGAAATAAAGAAGGTTGATAACAAAATGGACTTCTTAGTAAACTCATCATCTATTCCTAATGTTGTTTAGGTAGGTTTCCTGTCTAACTGGATGCATCTGAATATATTATTTTTTCGATGCTCCTTAGTTAAACTGATGTTGACATTTTTAAAAACGAGTCATATTTTTTTAAATTTTACATAAAGGATATGTCTAGGTGTCACGTCATTATTTTTTAGATTGTCTTTATTTTGCGACATTCCACTATTATAATTTATAAGCAATTTATTATAACATAAAGCTTGGCCTATATATTTATTCACAACTCCTGTCCTTGGAGTATGGTTATATTTATTTTTATGTTCTCTTTACATTATGACTAAACAAGCTTTTTTATTTTATTTAAATTATTTTGAATTATTTTTTGTTGCAAATTAAATTTGTCTTTAATTCTGTATGTTAACTCACAGAAGATATTCAGATTATAAAAGATTTGCTCTACTTATAAAATATATTTATGTCTTAAAAATTCCAACCCCTTTTCGATCATATAAATCATAAAGATGGCATTGAAAAAACACAGTTATTTTATAAGTGCTACAATTCTTTTAAAATCTGACTTAAATGTATGTTTTTCTTTTTATTTGTATACGAGGCAATTGAAATAAAGGACAAGGATGCGTAGAAATACCTCAAATGTGACTGCTAAAAACTGTTGGCAATCTAAAATCGGAATTAATTCATGAATGCCTGAAAGCAGCCAAATAGACGACTATATCTTCTGGTAGAACTGATTTCCTAGCCATTGGGGTCTATTTCGAGGACCCCTATTTAGAACCTCAAGAGTATAACAGCTATTCATGTAGCTGAATTTATCTTATGAAGCCATATTCACGCCATGCACTTAAACCTGACCAAGTTAAGATGACGATAAACTTGACCAGAAACCAGAAGGTGAGCTAACTAAAACCCCAACCACAACGTCCAACGTAATAGATATCTGACGAAATGTTCGTTCTTACTACACGATGAAAGGTGCACTGAAACTGGATAGATAAGTTGCCCAATAAAACCTTGCGACAATTTGGGACCAAATCCTGGATGTCAAAAAGTTCTGCAATGAGGAAATTATTAAAGCTACTCATGAATTACAGAAAAACAGAATCAATGAAATGAGAAATTTGAAAAATTAAGATCTGCTTTAAAAGTACGGGACTTAGTTTCCAAAAAGGGAGACTATTTCAAGCCTCAATGAGCACTACCCGGAAACAGCTTCTCTCTCAAGTACACAAATGATTTGCCAAAATTCAATATCCCAGACTTATATTCGTCATACTATGTAGATAGATGCATCGCCATAGAACAAGCAGGCTTTTGAATAATGATGAGAATTATGATGACGGAAAGCCTGACTTAATTATACTCGTTATAACTTTGATGGACAATACGTTTCCACTGGTAATTTCACAAATCTCAGAGTTGCCACAAGGGAAAACAGATACACTCTAGCTACTTAAAGTCATGATGCCCTAACTAATTACAGATATGTTTATATGTAGTGAAGACACATGACAACATCTACGTCTTACCGTATCTTTGGTTCGCGGATATTCATTAGCAGTGGAATTAAAGATCTCAAATCGTTATGAATTAAAAAACTCAGAATTAAATAAAGGTGGACCTGTTGTTGCCCTCCTCTTTAATTAGAGATAAGAAGGAACCTTCCATTGTTCCTCGCACCTCTAAACACCTTTAATAAAATGTCTAGGACCCCTCGATATACCCCCATTCTTACAAGAAACAGTAATTTGCTAGTGGTGGTGGACACCTATTTTTTTTAAAAAGGGTACAAATAAGGAATTTCTTAATTGTTTACTACTGAGCCGACGATTAAAGGCTGATAATAAAACAATTAACTTTTAAAAGTAAAAACTACACAAAGGACAGAATGCCTTCTATCTTACCACTTCTTAAAAGACTCTATAATTAAGATATCCGTTGCAAGTCAACAAAAATCCAAGATTACCCTTTAGAGTTAATAGGTCTGAACTGGAGATGGGGCAAGACATTTGATCAGACGTAGAGTAAATCATGTGGAGATTGCCAAGAGATCAGAATCAGGTTTTTTTTATAGAAGATGGTGACCTGAAGATGGGCCAATACATTTGACTAGACATGGAGAAGATTATGTGAAGATTGCCGAGAAATCAGAATCAGGTTTTTTAAAGAAGATAGTAAGACTGCCTGTAGACACCCAGATGTATCCAGAAGACCGGAGAAGTTGGTAGAAAGTCGTGATCACTAGAAAAAAAGCAGCCAATGCAGTGAGGTCGCAACAAGGCTGCCAGCAATGATGATGATCCAACTATAATTGTTTTAAATGTTGTGTCTCTTTATTGGAAGTCGTAGTGTCATTACTTTTTATTTTGCACATCACACATTCTCGCACAGTCATTATTTCAGTTAACATGTTTTTCAGACAAATCCCCTGAGGCCATGAAAAAATACGAACAAACGGGAGAACACCCAGGTGAGTTTTATTATTATTTTAAATTTAGCTTCGGATTAGTGATGGAATAGTAAAACTTAGTAATGCTGTAATTCATTTCCTAGCGCAAAGTACACCATAACGTGTTGCAATTTGGTACATACGTGACTACTATATAAACCAGCCTATGACTGTCCCCGTGCAGGGCAAACAATCAATCGCCATGCTTGTTCAAGGCGGATTTGATTGATGAAGGCGGATTAACTTGTTCTATTCAATGTATTATATCATTTTAGTTATTACATTGAATATAAGACTTTTTTTATATCTTAAATGTCGTCATTGATTTTATTACTGGTGTACTAATAGATAACAGACTGATGATGACAAAACGAAACACCAAAAATCTTCCCTGACTACTCCGAACCCGTTTTCGAGAATTTTCTATGTCAAGCTCCGCCCGATCATTACCTTGGTTGTGGTGTAAATGCTTTACACATGTTCCAGAATGGAATGTGCCTTGTGATTAATATTACCTATCAATGTATTTTTTATGTACTTAATTTATTTATTTTGCTTTTATTTTTATGATGTTTTAATTTGATTTTCTATTCGGAAGTAGTTTGCACTTGCGAGATGTTTTTACAAGGGAATTTTACGACAATGGTATCTTAACCCACAGGTTCAGCGACAATTGTTTTTTTTTCTTCAAAGTTAGTCAATTTAGATTATAGAAGAACTATCAAAAATCTAATAATAAAAATTTCGACATATGCATGTAAAAAAAATATCACCTAAAAGCAGCCAGGCTTAAACAAGAATGTTTTAATTAATATTTTGGTTTTTCCGGATTTTGCCTACACACATCGCATGGACAACGTAACAAAAAATAAAACCAATCATTATGCAAAAACGCGGTGTGTTAGTTAATTAACATTAGTGTGGCCTGCATTGAACTCGTTACAAGTTTTTTAAATGCTTATTAAATACATTTTACAGTAGAATAACAAGATAAAGCAATAATATGGAACTTTAATACATCTTCGCTACGTCAAAACATATAAAAAACTAGGTCCCTTATTGGATAGTCCAAAACTTAAGCTCACTTTGATAATTTATTACAAACCAAAACTAAAAAAATTGGCAAACTCGACGAGGAATACTAAGTCCTCCTAAATCACATCTTGATCCGAGCTACCAAAGCGAATGCCAGTAGCAACGTCTTTTTGAATTCTAAATATAAACGCCTAACGAAACCCTTGCAGCCGTCAAACCACCAAGAGGTTACAAGCAAATCCTTCAAGAAGAAGGGCCAGCAGCCTTCGCGAAAGCAGTCCGTCAACACAAGGGCCTTCTCCTCATGGACACCACTTACAGGGACGCCCATCAGTCACTCCTGGCGACTCGAGTGAGGACACATGACCTGTTGGCTGTGTCTCCTTACGTTGCTCATAACTTTAGCAACTTGTACTCGCTTGAAAACTGGGGTGGAGCTACCTTTGATGTTGCTTTGAGGTGAGTTTTTTGTACCTCTTTTGCTGTCATACCATGGCAGGGTTTAATTAAACTTTATTTTTTGTTAGAAACACTAAAATATTTCAACGTTTTTCTTTCGAGTTAGTTTCCTTTAATGCTTAGGGCTATGGCCCTTCATATGTGTGATTTTGGCTGTAAAAGTTGAACTGACTGACTGTACATGTAACTACAAACCTAAATCTTTTTTTTATCTGTTAAATTTCAAGGTTTGTAAATGCTATAGTATTCGGCCATATGTTTTTGTTTTTACTTTTCCATTTACCTCTCTTACTTTTTTTTATTTTTCCATTTACCTCTCTTACTTTATCATTTACTTTTTTTAAGGCATAAGGCAGGCAAAATTCAGTCGCAAATGGTCAAGTTCGCGTAAACTGCTGTGAATGGTGATCACAAAATCAATTTTTAAGACCCTCCAGTATTATGTCCAAAAACACCCTCCTTTTTGGGCAAAACCCTCTTCCACATACCCATTAGAGGAGTGTCACCAGCACAATCTCCCCCGCAGGTTCCTGCACGAGTGTCCGTGGGAGCGCCTGCACGAGATGCGGCAGCTGATCCCGAACATTCCCTTCCAGATGTTGTTGCGCGGCGCCAACGCCGTCGGATACACCAACTACCCTGACAATGCTGTGTTCAAGTTCTGTGAATTGGCTGTGAGTTTACATCTGCTATGTTTTATAGTCAAGTGATTTTGTTTGGTGGTCTTATTAGGAGATAAATTTAAAGAAATGTTTTTGTCCTATTACTATTTTTATGTACGTAAAGAATGTCGATGTCGACAATTCTACCAATTGAGGTGGAGGAGCTAGAGCGAAATAATAAAAAATCCAAATGTAACGAACTAAGTATGTACGTATACAAACAAAAAAGTGATTGATAAACTCCATATGAAACTAAAATGCACATACAGTTATGAGTTACTTAATATCTAAAATTTATGGAAAATTGTTGAAACATGGGTTTTGACATATTGACCCCATGGCCAGTGGACAATCTTCCTTCTTCAATAGAAATAATTTTCGTTTTGATATAAACATATTTTTTTCTGGAATCTGAGGATTTACCCCCATCCTTATTACGAACTTCCTAAATAGCTCAAATCTAGATATCCAAGAAGACATCATATGCCATGGCTCTTAAAGGGCCACCAACTCAATTTGATTCAACACAAAACTAACACATAAATTAAAAACCGCCAGGTAAAAACCGGCATGGACATCTTCAGAGTCTTCGACTCTCTGAACTACCTTCCGAACCTGATCCTGGGCATGGAAGCCGCAGGGAAAGCCGGCGGCGTCGTGGAAGCCGCCATCTCCTACACCGGCGATGTGTCCGACCCTACCAGGACGAAATATGACCTGAAGTACTATGTCAACCTCGCTGATGAACTGGTGAAAGCTGGTACACATGTCCTGTGCATAAAGGATATGGCTGGGTTGTTGAAGCCTCAGGCTGCTAAGTAAGTGGTTTTATTACGTTTTTGTGGTTGCTTTCCCTTCTATCTTTTACAGACTAAAAGCTGTAGGAAATTGGTCATGGAATGGACGTGGCAGTACTGCTAGCTCTTTGGGCAGGCATTCTAGTGAGGCGGTTTTTTAATGTCATATCATGATATCAGCCAAAAGACATCCATTGCTGGACAGAGCCCCTCCCCCATCCCCCAAAGATTTTTACAAATACCAATCTCGCGCCACCCACATTGAATGATTACGGTAACCTTAACGAAATCGTCGGTCGGTTTATCTTACAAGAGGCCCAAACGTTTGATGCGTTTGAGTTTCATTAATTGTAACAAAAATCTCCATGTGATATATTTCCTCACGTCAAGCAGCAAAACACACGTCCGTCCTTTACTCGCTTTATTTAAAACTGGCTGTTCTTAACAAACTTAAGCTTACCTTCGTTACACTCCACAGGCTGCTAATCTCAGCCATCCGCGACAAACAGCCCGACGTGCCGATCCACGTGCACACTCACGACACGTCGGGCTCGGGCGTGGCGTCCATGCTGGCGTGCGCGGAGGCGGGCGCCGACGTGGTGGACGTGGCCGTGGACTCCATGTCCGGCCTCACCAGCCAGCCCAGCATGGGCGCTGTCGTGGCCTCGCTGCAGGGCACGCCGCTGGATACGAGTGAGTTTATCATGCCTTCAACATTTAGGCAGATTTTACATCCGAGCTCGGGTGTCTCCGGATTCGAGAGAAACTAGAGTAATAGTGTTACATGGACTCGAGTTATTCCTAGTAAATTGTTCCCGTATGCGGACGGCCCGTACATGTCTTTCGCATAGCTGTGAAACTAACCTTAAGGAGCAACACCCGGATCCCGAACCAACGATAATTTATTTGTATGCCCATATTTCGACTCCCCAGTCCTTTCTATGTCACCATATATGTAGCAATTAGATGGGTGCAAATCATAACACGTTACTAGTGCTCTGAAATATAAATTCGGTTGTTATATTGGCAAGACACGTTTTTGGCCATTTCTCAGTTATTAGGGGATCACATTTCGAGGTCCACGCCTGCAAAGTCAAGGCGGAATCACATAGTCAAAGCCCAGTCATATTTACTCCACAAATCAATTATATGGCTTCCTTCTGTCAATACTTTTATACCTAAAGTATCTAAGTCTTAACGAACTCACTACAACATCAACTCCTCCCCACAGACATCACCCTACCAACGGTATCAGAATACTCAGCGTACTGGGAGCAAGCCCGTACGCTCTACGGTCCCTTCGAAGCCACGGTCACAATGAAGTCCGGTAACGCTGATGTATACATGAATGAGATTCCTGGAGGACAGTACACCAACTTGCAGTTCCAGGCCTTCTCGCTTGGTCTTGGCAGCCAGTTTGAAGAGGTTAAGAAGGCTTATAGGTAAGAGAGAGTTCTGGAGGGTTTTATTAATGAAAAAGTATATGGCAGGACTAGCTTATGTTGCCAAATTCAACGAAATAAAAAAGGAGGGGGTTTGCTCCTTCCATCCAGTTTCCATTTTGTTTAAAAATAATTTATTAATGATTTATTATTGCCTGAAGTGTGAGATGTGTGTTTAAATTATGTTATTCTTTTGAAAGCAATGTTTTTTTTTTGTCATGTTTTATCGTATACTTTTGTTTAATTAAATAGGTACCTATTTTGCCGTTTTCACTAACACAAATTACCGCGATTAGTAACTTGTTTCTTGCTTATCAGTGTACAAATCAACCGACTGCATCGCAACCGGTTTATTTAGTTTTTTTAATTGACACTGTATATCACATATATGTCCAAAAATTCTCGCAAGGTGTCTAAATAACTGTTTTGCTCTCCCAGGGAAGCAAACTTCCTGCTAGGAGACATCATCAAGGTGACTCCATCATCGAAGGTCGTAGGTGACCTCGCCCAGTTCATGGTACAGAACAAGCTGACTTCTGACGACGTGAGGAATAAGGCTGAAGACCTGTCCTTCCCCAAGTCTGTTGTGGAGTACATGCAGGGTGCTATTGGTATTCCTCATGGTGGATTCCCTGAGCCACTCAGGTAAGTTATTTTAGATAGATATCACTTAGCATATCATTAACTGACAGCTAAGCTTATTTGCAATGAGGTTGTGAAAAAACAAGGTGAGTGAATGTGAAAGCTGTGGAGTGAATATTTATACAAAAGTAGGTATAGTAAATCTTTATAATTACTTAATGTTGCTCTACAAAATGAAAAGATTTGTGTAAAAAAGAAGACAAAAATATATGTAAGTAAAATAGTTTCTATCATCATGTGTAAGTCAAAAACTTACACACCCTAGGTGTGTAAGTTTTTGACAATACGATCGTGCTATATGGCATTATGGCTCAATTTTATATGAAAATGTTTTTGGTGTTATTCTGTTATTTCATATCTCTGTGCCTTCTAGATCTCAAGTGCTGAAGGGTCTTCCGAAGATCGAAGACAGACCTGGCAAACAATTACCTCCTCTGGACTTCGACAAGCTAAAAGCAGATCTCCAGCAAACTTATCCTGAGGTAAGATTATAGAAGATACTATACAGGCATTTTAGGTATTTTGACTTGGTATTTGGGGTGTCACTTATATATAGTTCTTGCAACTATTTTTAAGTGGTGGTAATCCATTTAGTGATCACAGCCACTTACTTTTTGGAGGAATCGGGAACAGAGTCATCCTCCGTTGAAAAGGGGGAGATCCTCTGACAAGACGGGTGTTAGTGTCTGGTGGGCTACTGCCCGACGATTCTAGTGGGGATTTTGGACATGTGCTAATGTCGCCGAAAACTTACATCGCGATGTAGGATCGTCAGTTGTAGTTCACATGTTCAGCAATAGATGTCTCTCACTTTAGACGGGCCTTCCTGTTAGCTTGTCAAACATCCGAGACTAATTTAAAAATAAAGCCCTCTTCCTCTTCTCATAAAGAATGCACCAGCACTGATCGCCACGATAAATTAATAACATACTTTTAATGGGCTGTCGAAACGTGACTCCTAGTCACTTTGGAGTCCGCTCTGATCAACTATTTATTGATATCAGAGCAAATCTAATCAAGCAACTCTAAGGATCGAATCCCCATTACTTTTTAAAATTTTAAACTTATTTTGTTTATTCCCAGGTGACGGACCACGACGTGATGTCAGCAGCCATGTACCCACAAGTCGCGAATGACTTCTTCCGCATGCGCGACCAGTACGGACCTGTCACGAGGCTGGACACCAAGGCCTTCTTGACTGGACCTACTGTGAGTATACCTGAAGACCACAAGCGATGGTAAAAAATGTGATAAATGGCCACATGGGAATACGCCAAGCGTTGAACTTTGATCTCCGTTCTAAATATATGATGACAGACATCAGAATTTACACTTGACCAATTCTTAGAGAATTTATGGTCAAGTGTGAATCGAAATACAGACACCAAATTCCTCTATATGCAATTAACCAAGTGTGAGTCGGATTCCTAATTACGATCCTATTCTTTTTTAATAAATCGTGATACGAGTATTTTACTGGTGTCTTATCTACCTACCCACAGGGATAGATCTGGAGAGGACCCTATAGCTTTACAATAAGGGAATCCGAGAAAACACAAGCAAATTGCCACGGACTTCCTCTTTATTACAATTAGACCAAAAAATAAAAGCCTTCCAAAAGACATTTCCAGAGAAGAATATTATTTACACATATTAATTCCCCTCTACAGGTCGGCGAGACAATCGAAGTGAAGATCGAGCGCGGCAAGTCGCTGGACATCCGGACAGTGGCCGTGTCGGACGAGATGACGTCGGCGGGAGAGAGGGAGGTGTTCTTCGAGCTCAACGGACAACTGCGCTCCGTGTTCATTAGGGACGAGAAAGCTAGCAAGGTGAGGAGAATTTTTTGTTTGAGGAAAATTCCGGTTGACGTTCAGTCAGCCAGTCGATAGAGAACGAGACTGAAAGTTTTTTCCTTTACATGGTTTATATTGCTAGAATTTTCGTTGGTAGTAAACCACTTAAGAATCTTGCCAATAGATCACTTATTTGGTCCGGAGTGGAAAAGCCTCATTGATGTCTTTGTTGATGATGATGTCTCTTAGTGACCTAAACTCGTAGAAGTATCGCGCGAATGTACGCAAATAAAAAAATACTAGGAAAGTGCAACAAAGGACAGCAGATATTTTAAATAGAGTACTAGCGGTCGCCCGCGGCTCCGCCCGCGTGGATGTTGAAATTTTTCCTGAATTTTCTTTGCTATAAACCTCACGGAGCCCGAGACCTTTCCAACGAATGCAAACCCGTGGAAATCGGTTCGTGCGTTCTGGAGTTATAGCGTCAGGAAGTAAAACCCGACTTATTTTTATATAGTAGATAGTGGATATCGAAAACTCTAAACGCTCTCCTATAATAATGAATTCTTAATAGAAGTTTGTTGCACGATTCATCCTTTATACTTCCCATCCCTTTATACTTGACAACCCGAAAACCAAAAACCAATCCAAAACATAATATTCTCAATTTAAAAACTAGACGATAAACTTCAACAAATATACGATTCTTTCAGACAATGAATATTCACCCCAAGGCAGTGAAAGGAGACGTCAGCCAAGTCGGAGCGCCTATGCCAGGAACAGTAGTCGGTAGGTGTCAAACTCAACCATAACTAATGTAAAAACCGAGGCCAAGTTCGATGCAAACAACTTGGGTAGGCAAGACATAAAACTAAAAGTATTTTAAAAAAATTACGGAGCGAATCGAAATCATAGCCGTATAGTGTAGTTTTTGAGCAATAGATTTTCTTTATTTTCTCAAGTGTAAGCAAGTGTTTTCTGCACTATTCACTTTAGCCTCAGCTTTTTTTTCAGTTGTTCAAAGGACAACTATCTAGGCGGTCAACATATTTTTTTTAAACATTATTTTTAATTACATACCTTTTTTACCCACAGTAATCAAGGTCAAAGCAGGTGACAAGGTCGAAAAGGGTACGCCAATAGCAGTCCTTTCCGCAATGAAGATGGAGACCATCGTACAAGCACCCAAGTCAGGCACCATCAAATCTGTAGACATTAAAGCCGGGCAAAAACTAGAAGGAGACGACCTAATCTGTACCATCGGCGACTAAACATAAAGTCCACATTTAAACAGCGTTGTGATAAGACTAAATCCGACACAAAATAAATTTCTCCTGTAATAATTGTGAAATTGTTTTTATATAACATTTAGCATTTTTATAGTTAATTTTACATATAAGAGTGTTTTAAATTATGAATGCTGTTGAATCAATTTGTTAATTTTATTGAAAAAGACATTTTTATGAATGAATTTGAATAGTCTTACATTTTGTATGTGATATTGTCACTATTTAATAGTGAGTTAATGTCAAGTGGAAAGCATCACAGTACAAAGACAGAAGCGAGTGAGTTTCAAAACAATGTGGATAATATATTATATCTTCGAAAAAATCGAATAGTTATTGTAAGGAGAGAAATAAACGATGTAATGGAACATTGAATGCGTAACCAGGGTGTAATGTTAGGGGCCTCACAGACTTTATTCTATATTCTAAGAGTTGAACTCTTGACGTATCGCTAAGGTCGACATCATTATAGAACATAGTATGTACTTTCATAAAGCATTATACCTGTCTCTGTCACACCTTTGACAAACTATCAGTGCGATAGAGACAGGAACATAGCTAAGCAAAAGTAAGAGCAATCGCGCAACTTGCTATCACAGATATTACCATATATTTTTTTGCTAATGAAATTTCAACCTTATAGCAAAGTGGTTTAGAACAACGAAAAGTACTTAATAATCGCAGCATGCATTTTCGCACCTGTCAAAAACACATTTTTGATGAGTTTTTTACATTTTCGCTAAGATGAGAATGCAATACATTTACTTTGTGTTTAAAACTAGAAATAAATGTATTGACTTTTTCCTTGCGATTCAAAACTAATTTGAGATTTTCAGATTGAATTCTTCGAGTATTTAACCTGTTATCAATACTAGTATGTATTAATAACAGTTTCAATACTCGTAGGTATAATTATTACTCTAGAATTAAGTCTGTGAAGCATTAGAAAAGTATAGATACGTCACAATACTTTATTCCTATTGGTAATAACCTGTGACCTCTGTATTTATTAGGTTATTGTTATTTTTTGGTTATCGTAAAACGATTCGAGTTCCGGTGCTCATTTGTTATTCTTTATTTGCGACACTTTGTTTTTAATTTAATTAAATGTTTTTTATTTAATGATATATATTTTTTTATTTTACTAATTTTAATTTTTACGTGCTTAAGAGGTGTTGAACACAAGTCTTAAGAGTAGATAGCGAATTTAAATAAAACAAATTATTCAAAAGTATATTTCTGTATTAATTCGATAATACAATATTTTCATTTCAATCTTAACATTGATTCATATACAAATAAACAAATACTTGATAGAGTCAAAATCAAATTAGTTTCTTGTACACATAGGCACAAAGTAAGTGTAAACAAAGTATGAAGAAGAATAATATTTGCTTTGTCCTACAACGATGAGTCCAAAATAAACAAAAGTTGCCTAGCTAGAGCCCCCGGCTTAGTAATGCTGTCTTTGTCACACAACTGTCAAACTATGTTGGCAAGACAAAGACGGAGAATCTCTAAGCCGAAGTACGAGCTAAGTTTATTTACCCCAAGCCCAATGGTGCGACTTCATTTGCGTATTTGACAATTCATGCTTGTTACTTGGGTAATACAAATTGTACACTATACTTATTAAAATAAGGTTCATATTGCTTTGCACGCTAATGTTTGCCGAATACGCCTAGTGTAGTCGCACCAATCCAGAGATCTATGAGCCTTTCTTCGTCAAAATCAGTTCAGTTATTTGCCGTGAAAACATAAAAATAGAGCTACTTTTCCCTTTATAATATTAGTACGGAGACAGTAAAATATAGGTAGAATGTAAACAAAAGTAAACTATTAAATCATTTACGCCAGAATATAGTTTACAACTAAATAGTCTTTAAGCTTCGATCAAATTACATAATTACATTTGGGGTCACCGAACCTCCTTTAATATTATAATACAAACAGATTGCTTACGGACGAAAGAACCGAGATTTTATTATGTAGACATGGTTTTTTATGCCGTTAAACCATATTGTCAGACTGCGGTCTCCATCAATACTCGTACAAATGTTCACTTTATGCCTATAATAATAATAAGATGTATAGTTCAATACATTTAGAAAAGATTGTACTTCAGCTTTATTTTCTGCAAGTAAAGATTTTATAGACAAGATAATCTGCGGGAGCCCAGAGTACAAGTTTTTCTAAAGACGTTGAATAGTACACTCTATTCTTATAGACATAAAGTAAACATGTAGTCATACAAATACCAACACAGAGCCACACGACTACATATACCGTCTGTACTGAACATTGGGTCTAATATTCAATGACATAAAAATCCAAATCTAAAATCAAGACCTGAATATATACATTTAAGTTCTTTCATTAATAAGTCATATAATCAACAACTTTTATGGCATCGACACGTTATATATCTTGCGCGTTTGGCATCCGATTGTCGGCTAATTATTATATATCAAATTGTGAAAATACTAAGTACATTTTAGTGAAAAACTAATTTACAAATCACTGCATCCATTAGTTACTCATCCAAACCCCTTTTTCTTAATTAGGTATTAGTCAACGATTAGTATCCAATGAATATAGGTGTTTGTACAACATCTAGGGCTTGTGCAGACAAAACGGACAACGAGGTACAAAAAGTCCGCGGTCCGCTCTTATTCGTAGAACAATAAGGTTTCTTTTTGTTCGTGCAATACGTCACATCGCCTGGCGGACTGCACAAGTACTGTAAGCAGAAAAAGGCAAACTAGTGACGGTAATAGTAAGACCGCATTGCGGACATTTTCAATCAATCAATCAATATTTTGTCCTCTATTGTCCCTCGTCTGCACAGGGCCCTACAATGATCTTTGTCCCGAGTCACATAACCGAAGAAATTTAACAACAGTGCAATTGCGATTAAGTTCCTAAAATTTTTCAAATTACTAAAATTGCCCCTACAAATGAAGTCCTCGGTTGTTATTATTTTTCCCAGATTTCTTTATTTTCTTCCTTAATTGGCGTTTAATTAGCCATTAATATTTTTTTTTTCTAATTTCTACTTACTTAATTAACAAGATACCTATTAAATTATACACAACTGCGGCCCGCCTATATCTTCTTTTTGGCCCTTGTCTACCAAAGGATTGCCGACCGATTGGTCACCAGTTGACGCCACTGACGCGATTCATTATCGCGTGTCTTATCAGGCGTCCGTCACTCGCTCAAGGCCACGCGTTTTATGCCTACCGCTTCGCGTATCGTCGACGATACAACGAACACCGGGCTGTCGCGCGCCCGGCTGAGTGCTCGCGCGTGTCGGGTACAGCGCTGACTATCAAAATGCCGAAACCACGTAATTATTGCGTGATTATTGTCCAATTCCCCTGTTTCCTAATTCTCCTGTTTCCCTTTTGATTATTTATTAAAACTATTCACGCGGTTTTGGATATTTTCGACACTAAAATATATAAGTCGGGAATTCAAGGAACGAAAAATATGCATCAGTCATTTTATCAAACTAAAAAATATTTGATCAATAAGTAAAAAAATAATTGTTTTTCTAAAACATTCGTTTTATTACCATTATATCATCATACGTATAACCCTAGCAGATTTGCTGGACGACACGCACACACGTAAGTCGCGCGGCGGGCAAAAGAATCTCAACTCTCTTTCAGAGGCGGCTCGTGACAAAATTGTATGGGTGTTCACTTGAAAAGTCAAAGTTAAATTTCTTGATCAATCTTGTGATCTTGTCAAATCTTGTCAAAGGTGAAAACAATTAAAATACATAGCATTAGCAACATCACAACCACACAACCACGGTGTTTTCACATATTGTTCGGATTTAAACACACGCGTACCTATATGTTTTCGATTTGGTGGTACATTTTTGCGTAAGTTTAAGTTCAGGCCGCGGCGGTCCCTTTGCCTTCAATTCAAGCCGAATTTGTAAAGTTTTTTCACACTTTTTAATGAACTCCACATTATAATTGTCCATTTTAACACCCACTAGTAATAACTTAAGTATAGTACAGTCTATTGCAGATTATTATTAGTTTAAAAAATCCCGAATTACACTCGCGCGCACGCATCTAAGTTGACAAAGTGAGTGTTTGTTTATATTAGAGTGGCAACGTCGCGCGCAATCGCTGTCCTGCGGGCCGGCGGCGCGGCGCGGCGGCGGGCGGTAAAATAACCGGCAACGTCGCGTGAGCAGCGCTCCAAAGTTGGCTATTTTTTCATAGAAAATCTTTTGTTTCACGCGCAGGACTAAGGCGAAATTTCTCTTTCACTCCTGTTTGATTTCGTATTATGCAATGTACTGAATCTTTTTTCATTGGAGCGCAATCGTGAGCGCTCCGCTTCGCGTGTTTCGTATGACATCATGGTGTATGGGATGACGGGTATTTACAGTATTCATATTCATATTCTTTATTGCACACTAGTTTTTATTTTAAATAGTAATATTATTAATGAAATTAAGGAATATAATTTTGTTATAAATATTTATGGGAGGGAGTTCACTGCACCAGCGCTCCTTAGGGCGAGCCGCCTCTGCTCTCTTTGTGCGTACTTATGGTACATTTCTCCTTGCTGCAAACAACTGGTATTATTATTATGATTTTGTAGGCTATTATAGCGTAGGTATTTTGGTTTTTGTATTGGAGTGAAGTATCTGTTACGTAGTAACTATTTATTAATCTGTGGTCTTATGGTATATAATTAATCTTAAGCTAGACCACAGCTGCACTGTAACTTAACTTCTTTAGTTATATGGATCGAGGTACTCTTAAAAGGAATGCATCGTCAACACGCATCATATATGTTTAAGCAGTATCTAAGTAGGCTATTCATTTTTGGCGCGCTGTCGATATAGTCCTTTTTTTTTGTCAAAATACATTATCATAAAGGTAAGAACGTACAACAGTTATAATATTTTATATTTTCATTATTAATATTTTGTCACAGTTGCTTCTTTTAAATATAAAGACACCGACCTAGTCGCTAGTACATAGTCAGATTAATGTCTTATTATTAAGGTACATACTTAATATTCTTCATTTAAATATATTTTATAAAAAGAAATATGATAGATTTTATTTTATTATAGTAAGTATAACTAGTGTTTAGTAGAATTCTCATGGTTCTAAGTTTATACAGGCTGATAAAAAAATACGAAGCTAGATTTTACAAGGTTACCGGTCAAAGGTCACTACAATCTTTTAACGATACATATAACTCTGTAACGCATCTCAATAAAGTCTACGATATTAACAACATGCAATATAAATTTTATAATACAAATCGGATGACCAAAAAGCGCAAATAATTACAAAAAAAAAACAATTTCCATTAAGGCGATTTCACTGACGCGGTGTCCTACGTGAGCGACGAACGCGACGCGACGCTGCAAACGCGAAGAACGCGATCAACTCAACGGCATACCCTACATGCGGCCTATATGACAGCCTGCGGCGAGACGCGACGTAACGCGCACTTGTTTTGAGTGCGACCAGATGCGACACCACGAACTTTCAAGCAAAATTGTACTGTACTTCTCCATGATTCGAGTAGTAATGACCAAAATCACGTAGGACTTAGGACATTTGTCGCGTATAGCATCGCGTCGCATTACGTCGCGTCGTGTTGCGTCGCGTCGCGTTCGTCGCTCACGCAGGACACCGCGTGAGCGAGATATGCGATTATGTAATCAATTTCTACCACATTGACAGGATATTAGCAAGGCTGTAGGTAGCATTTAACCTTAGCGGCGCGGGTTGGAGACTCAAATACCTGTCAGTGTCAGTCTTGTTTCTGATGTTTAAAGAGGAATATAAAATGTAAAACTTTACACAAATACGGTATGTTTTTGTGTACACTTCGTTTAATTAAACCATCTAATCTAGTCCCTAGATACAGCCTCGCTTACAAGAGCGAGGCTGAGGCTGATTAATGAGACAAAAGCGTGCAGTGTAAATTACGACTGCATTTTTCTGCAGTGAAAACGCCATTTTCTATGCTAATTTAAAATAAACTATACATCGAAAAAGCTCTGAGAATACGTTCCTCGAGCAGCCCCGTGCCAGCGGGGTAATTTTGAAAAATAAAATTGTCCATCTATACACTATGCTTGCTCCAGTTTCTCGAAAGAAAAATTTATGAAACAAATTGTCAAACGGCTTACGCTGCCGCTGCTGTGATTGGTTAACTGTGTCGTAACTACATAATCATGTAGGCAAATAAAACACTGGTGCCGATTCTCTTATGCACAAACTAACGTAAATTTAAGTTAAGTGCATCTTTCTCTTTCCGTTTAATTAAGAAAAGGACAGAAGATCAAATATTAGATAAGTCCTGTCAAATTTAGACACTCCATAGATAATTTTGATGCAATTTTAAAAACATGGCGTCTAAATATACGTCAATTTTCATCAGGCGCTGTCTAATTTGACAGGATTAAACTAAAATGTATCTTCTGTCCTTTTCTTTAAGAAATGGAAAGAGAAAGATGCACTTAACTTAAAATTTACGTTAGTTTGTGCACAAGAGAATCGGCACCACTATCTGTCTCCCGCGGTTTTACCCGCGTAGATACTGTTCCCGTAAGTTTTTTGGAATAAAACTTCTATGTCCTTTCTCAGGCTATTGGCTATCTCTCAATCGGTTCAGTAGTTTTGGCGTGAAAGCAAGACAGATTTTAAAAAGACATATATAGATAATTTAAGATTAGCATATAGAAGATTGGGCAATTTTCTATATTATACGAAACAACATTTTGGGAGAAGCAACTGACTATATGCTATTCTTTCCGGAAAATGACGTTCCGAAGTGTCTTTTAAAGTCTAATGAAAATAAAAATTGACTTCGAATTCATCAACAAACAGCGACTTATGACTATTTATGACATTAATTTTTCTTTCGAAATTCCGGAGGTATGCCAAATAACACTAAATAAGTCATTCAATAAACTACTAGGCTTTAAGTTTCTTACGACAACCTAGTGATAATAGTCACATTAGTTATTTCAAGTTAAGTTTAAACAGACCTTTTTAGAAAATTTTCATGAGCCTTTGAAAAGCTAATGTAAATATTATCTGTGCGTCTGTGCCAATAGACTACATATTTTTATTATTTTTCATCAACACTAGGAGTTCCTAATGGTGACAACAGGCTATACCCTAATTGGGGCAATTCAAGCCCTATCTAATATGCTAGAAGTATAGAAATATATCCCTTTATGCCTTCTTAGCAATAACTGTTATACCAAAATAAGCAGTAATCCTTCGAATATAAAGACTAATGTCGTCTGCATTGATAACTAAGCAAATGCTATACAAAATAAGACTCAGTTTGACGTTGCACATTTAATGAATAATGTATATAACTACCTAAGTTACCGAAGCATTTTAAGTTACCGAAGTACTTTGACCTGTGGAAGATTATCGTAAAAACTATTATCAACAATCAACAAACATACATACATGATTTTTAAACACAAGTTCTAATTTTGGTCTAACTAAACATTTAAACCAGTTAATGGATTTTGAACTTTATTTTGACTGTTATAATGTTCTTCATACAATAATATGAAACAGGGTATCAGTAGTAAATGTATTAAAGATATTACTTTTATGAAGATAAAGTTTGGACTCGTTTTATAAAGAACAGAATCAGAACCTTAAATATTAACCTATAAGTCAGAGAAAGTAATCCTACACAATCAGAAACAAAGAAAATATTAAAGCCATACAACTAAATTATAGACAAAGGAATGAGCAAAATTAAATAAGAAAGATATGTCACAACATAGTAACTAACTTTTGAAATCAAGAAGTTACTTTTAGAAGTTTTAGAAACAAAAGAAAACTTTATCTTTTATCTTGAAACACGTGAATTCGCGAGGGCCGGTCAAATGAAAACCATATAAAAACAAAAGAAACCCACTTTTGTTTAATAAAATGTTTCGAGAACATTCTTTTGACCAAACTTTCAACACGTGACTTTTTTCATAAATTTAAGGTTTCCCAAAGCAATGCTGTTGCTACCCAGTTCTTATTGATATAAAGGTAGTCTTTGGCTTGTTAAGATTTCAAAAAACTTTTCTTACGCCAGCTGCATTAACACCAAATAGGATATTTAACGAAATATTTTTTGGGATCACGATAAATCTAGAAATATTATTAGTATAAGAATAAAACATATTATTCTAAATCTTAATGTAGTATTCCCTGTGTTAAATATTCATAGCACAAGAAACTTGCAAAAAATATCTTTTAAATTAAATACATAGACATAATTGTATCATACGATAAAGAGTCAAAAACAATATGATTACTAATAAACTGCATAGATTGGAAAAATTTAAAATTTCACGTGACATACAAACAAAGAATCGCCGCAACTAGAAAGATTTATGAACGACTTTCATACAACTTTTTATATACACAAATTCCCTGACGCTTATACAATTTATAAACGCGAAAATTCTATTCCAACCAGCGTCAATACAGTTGATTCAATAAACAGGGCGCTTCGTAAAGGGCAAATTCAATCAATTTCGCCCGGGTGCAGAAGTGACTTATCAATAGTATGTGAGAATGTATCTACCAGATCTTGTGGGGTCATGTCGCAGAGTCTCTGCGGTAAGTCCTGTGTGTCCTCGAGGTCATTGATGGAGTTCACAGAGTTCTGGTCGCTTAGCGACAGGCTCGTGTCAGTGTCGTCGCCATAGCAACGACGCTTGTGGTCTGAAGGAAAGTTGTGGTAGGAATGTTCGACGCGTATCGCTTGCATTGTGTTGCTGTAAGAGAGAAAATTATGTTTCAGTATTCAGTGTATAATGTTCGTTTTTTGACCTAAAATGAGACTTTCCAGTTACCTACTATCATATATTTTGATTTACTTACGCGTTCGTATTATCTTATCGTTTCATTATGACAAAACACGTTAATGGTATTGATTGTTAAAAGCGTCGAAATATGTAGTTTGTTTTAATAGAGATTACTATTCAAGTCTTGTGTATAATAACAAATGTAATTAAATTATATACCAATAAAAAATACAAGTTTTAACTAAAAATATACCTCATACATTCAGAAATTACTTTTAAATTACCTTTTATACAAACAGACGGATTATAGTCACCTGGTTTTCCTAAGAACAGGTCGTCCCATTTCTACTTGGAGTTCCAAAGAGTACAGCTTCGCAAGTGACTCCAATTTCTCCTTTTCCTCGGGATCATTGAGACTTGGCAACTTCAGTTCTGTTTGGCAAGAGTCTTGGAGAAACTTGGAGAGCTGTTCATTGGCAGCACTCAGTATTAGGAAACCAGGTCTTTCATCCCTTATTCTGCGACACCCAGCCCTTATTTCTCTCACTTCAGTGACCACAGCATTCCCCATTGAATGCTCACTATAATAATGGTCACTTTGCGGCGACTTCTCACTCAAGTTCAAGTCACTCGACGATGTTTTCTGTAGCGAAAAATTCGTGCGTGGCGTCTGATTAAACGATTCATCCTGCTGACCCGATTTCTCCTGAAAGGTCTGAAATGACTGAAAAAACGTCTCGTTCGCGTTCTGACCAGAAACACCAGCGTTTTTTATGTCACTAAAGCTGCTGAAGGACGAATGCGGCTGAAGTATGTCCCTGTTCTCCTTTGAAATAGCTTCGTCTTCTAAATCGACCACTGTTTTAGAGTCAGACATCATAGCATCATCGTCATTCCCTGAATCAACCTTAGCCCTTTTTTTCTTAAACCTATTCTTGCAACTAGCCCATCCACCCTTGACAAGATGTTTTTCCTTTTTCAACCTTTTTGGGGGTGGCATGTTACTGGCAGATTTGGGAGAATTATTGTTGACCGACTTCGACGATTTGAAAGTCAGGCTTTTGTTGAAGACCTTCAGCTCTTCAATACCTGGCCAGTCAGTGAGCTCATCGTCTCCTTCCCTATCGCTATCATTTGTTACTACTCCGTCAGAATCGCTACTGCTCAGAGAGCTCGACTCATTTCCCGCGCAATCCATTCCGCTGATGGAATCATCGAACAGAAGTGGATTTCTTAAAGATGGCGGATGTGTCTTGTTCAACATCTTAAATTTCCTGTGGTATTTTCCATCGAAACTATTTTTTCCTGTACTAGTTGTGGGGTTGAAGAAAGGTGGTAGGTCCGTCGTTATTTTGTACCCTGTCAATTTAGATAACGTAGGCGTCCCGTTTTTGGAAGTATTCTTATATACGAAATTAAAGCTTGAGCTTCCTGGCAGTGAAGGCGTGTTCGTGATTGTAGTCGGTTTTGTGCCTTCTGCATTCTGAGATTTGAGTACAATTTTGCCTGGTTGTAGCACGAGATCCTTTTTAGGAAGGTCGGTGTCGTATTTTCTGGCTTTGAAGTCTGTTTTGGAGAAGAATGCCGATTTGGACGAACATCCGCCACTGAAGGACCTCTCCCTCATTTCGCAGACATCTCCTTTATCTCGGTGAGACCATTTCCTCTTGCCGCAGAACGCGTTCCTGAAAAAACAGCTAACAAGCCGACATATTGAAGATTAGTTACGACTTTGCTGGGCCAGTAACAGTTATTGTAAGTAGGAAACAATAAAAGGGCCTCATCACAAAACATCAACATCACATAACCTGACACGTCGAAGACTGGAAACTAATTCAAGGTTGGTTTGTTCAATTACTCAAGTTGCGGGATATAAAAGAAAATGAAAAAAAATACAATGAAGTTGTGTTTGTAATATTTTGTTTGACAACAAACAAATTCCATACACTTTCTATCGTTTTTATATTTAAAACGACATGCTGTAATTGCAGGTATGTTCAACAATGATAATTATAAAATTATATGCAAAGAGAGTGATTAACTGTAATTACTGACTAAGTCAGCTAATTTAATTACACACGCAGTTATAAAAAGCCTAGAGAAATGTAATTTGCAGAGTGTGTTCTTTGTAAATAGTAAGTAACAAGAGATTGAAGACTCAGATCACTTAAGATTTTTGAATTTCCAACCCTATAGGGATAACATAACGGATGGAATTATCGACAATCACGTGGGCGAAACTGCGGGCTTAAGCTAGTCAATAATTATTCTGCGACAAGGCATAGAGAAGTTGAACATCACTACTTGAGTGAAGGAAAACAAGAGGAGAAAGGTTTATAATAAACGTAAGTCTGAAATCACAAATTTGCTTCAAGTAGCATAAATGGGACAACTCACACACGGCCATCTGACGATCCCAAACTAAGCAAAGCTTGAACAAGTAGCAAGATGAGCTGGCTTGATATTAAAAGAAGCTTTAGTGTGTGACAATAATGGGTGTTTATTATTATTACTAACTAGTTTTAGCAGAGTTGAATATGAAGACACAAAATAAAAATAAACAAGTAGCCCATATTTTACTTCAGGGTGTATTATAGTTCTCTCCTATATGTCATCAAAATTTCAGCGAATTGCCCATAAAAGTGCCCATAAAACTTTCTCATTAATAACTTTAGTATAGCACTACAGATTAAACAAAAGTACTAACCTCTCAGGTTTTGCCAGTGTCTTGTGCTTATTGACATGTGGTATTGTCGGGGACAACACTTGATTTTGAAGAATTACTGAAGGAGGCAGCGTGTTGGGCTGAAGAATAAACAATCATTTAAATATTTTGAAATTAGGAACAGCTCTTGTTTCTACTGGTTTTCCAGACTATACCTACTAGATTTAATGCACTAATTGGAAGACCAATTATTTGAATAATATATGCAAATTTTTATTTGGAAATTGATATAAATTTTCTGTAACAAAATTAACATTTATAGGTATGCTGCTTTCAGAAAAAAACTATTGTGATACAACATAACATGATCTTGTTGAAGGTTGAATTGAAAACTAATATGATTGATAAATACGTAGTAAATACTATTACCGAAAATTCTAACATTATAGCTACATACAAATTTTGATTCACTCACCTCGGTCGCCACACTCAAAATTTCAATGGGTGGCGATCTCTTTCCATCCGTATACTCCACAGGCATCTTCTTATACTTCCGTTTCCTCCTAGCATTAGCCGGTCTGGTAGGAGAGAAGTTTTCATTGAATGAATCAGACTCAAAGTTACCAATCTGACAGTAATGTCTAGATTTTAGGCTAGATTTGTGCAGGCTGAGGTGGGGGTCGTCCGAGTCTGATAAGGGCTGCGTGATGAGTGGAGCCTGCGGAGGACTACTGGAGCTTCCATCTTCAACGAGACTCACTGTCACTGCGGCTGCTGTAAAGATTTATATATGGTTAATCTGAGGACTGAGTTGTATATAAGATAAATAAATAATAAACAACAGTGAAGAAGATATTTGTCAGAAATGTTTTTCACAAATAGTAATGTATGTTTTATAGCAACTATGAAAACCATTTTTGTACACGTAAACAATACATCAATGTTTAACTCTAGCATTGCACATTGATTTTGATGTTACAAGGTGCAGCATGAATTGATTTTCATGGCTTTTGTGTAAAACAGGACGCTAGTTAGAAATAACTCAAGTAGGTACCTATTTAACATTTACCAACAACATAAAGTTTGCTGTATCAAAACGATGCATAAATTATAAGTTTTTTAACTGCTTGTGAAACTACTGTTAAAACCGCTTGTTTTGGAACCTTAGTAGGTACTAAGGTTCCATAGCAAACGGTTTTATGAAAGTAAACTTTGATAGAATTATAATCAGTGAAAATACCAATCATCATAATATTTACAATTTCACACTGTATGTTCCTACATACACACCTATTCGTTTTTACGCATTTTCAGTGACTAACAAAAGTAAATACCAGATGCAATAACAAACATATTATCAAACAAACAATAAATCCTTGAATGAAGAATGTGTGTAAAGTTTACACTCACGAAGGTTTCCAGCAGATCTGGTACGTCGACGGAGGCCTAGCTTCCTCCGCTCTTGCCGGCCGCAGTTACTCTCCTCCAAAGCCAAGTTAAGGTCATGAGACAACCTCTCCATCGTCCCTAATGACCCTCAAGCAAACCCAACAGTGCCATTAAGATCTAGAACATACGACGCACCGGTTCACTTTGTTTACGCCACCGCGACTTGTATGGCCTACTTCCCACCTTCCCTTTCACGAATTGCCAGATTAAATCACACTATAAACTCAAAAGCAAAACACTATCAGAAGAACACCAACTTCAACTCAACTCGTGAAACTACAACAAATTTACGTCCTTCCCGATTCTAACGGAATGTTTATTTTTAATATTAATATGCACGATCAAGAATTCTTTCCACAGTCACAGATATGGAACATAGATATAGAATTCAGTCAATTATAGTTATTATCATCCACTTTCTTTTAGCGAATATTTTGCCGTACATGATTTTGACAAAAAATAATAAATATCACGACGACACATTCACTTCACGAATCACGACATTCGGTGAATGAATGAATGAGTGAACCAAACCAAAACCTACAACAGCTCACTTTCGAATCATAGGTCTGTAGATAATAAAAAAATACTGTTTTTGTAAACACATAGGTACACAAAGAGACCATTTTGAGAAAAAAGTATTTAGTCGGAATTATATTAGAACTCATTTTAACCCGCACTTCTTTGAGGACTTGCTGTAAAGCTGGAGACTATAAAGTTAAGGAAACTGGATTAAAATACATGGGCCGAAAGCCTAAACAGGCCCGTAGCCAATTCAACAGGTTGTTCCCCTTAGAGAATATACCACTGGAGAAGCCTTTTGCGCTCTTCCCCTCTGTCAAAGGTACAAGAGCAATGATCTAGCGCGTTAGTAAAAACTACTTTCAAATCGATTCTAACGCACATCTCTTATCGTTGTCGTGATGAGCAGAGCTCCACAAAAATGCCTAGCTGTGCAGTTATAACTTGTAAAAAGCGGTCAAATACGTCAAACATACACAAAGACGGAATAACCTTCCACATGTAAGTATTTTTTTAATAATATGTGGTCATATTTTAGTTAAATTATAAATCTTAACCTAAAAATAATATTTCGATTCGTAATTCGATTCAGCCTAAAACTAGACACAATCGAGTTTTTACTCGCATTGCTTTTGTGACGTCACACATAGTCTCGCTACACATCTTTTTTTGCAAGTAAAGTTCAAAATCTATTTTTCTAATGTACGTGAAATTAGCAGACTAGCCATGCAATTATGTCCTTACTGCAAATGCGTAGCGAGACTACTTACCTACCGACTAGTGTTGGCATAGTGTTTGAATAGAAGGAAAATGGTCATGTCGATAAATTTGAATTTATGTACTTACGTAGTTCATGTTCCAAGTTTTTTTTTTTATTTTGATTAATTAATAAGTAAGTAATATTAATTAAACTTTTACTTTGCTGTATTTACGAATGTATCAACTTAGTTTAATCTTACTAAATGATGAGGATATAGTTGTTAATAAACACCGTTTATTAAGTACTGCGACGAGTGATGTAAAAATAATATTGTTAAGCGTAATTTCTACCATCTATTTGTTATCATAATTATTATTATCTCGTATCCTATTTGGAACTTTTTTAAAATATTTATTGTGTCTATGACCCTAAATACATCAACGGTAGATTTCAAACGATTCATAAGAGATTAAAATAATATTGCGGTATATAATCCTGTATTATATTAAATATTATTAAAATTAATAATTTTCTCCGTAATGATATTCAGAGATTTTTCAGAGAATTTTGCCAGATTTTATTACATTTTTATTTTATTTGTTTATTATTCGTATCAATTTAATCCAGACAACACTTTTTCAGATTTCCGAAAGTTATAGAAACCAGGGCGAAGTGGATACGAGCTTGTAAGAGACCAAATAATTGGATACCGACTCGTACGAGCACTGTATGTTCTCGACATTTTGAACAATGTTTTTTTGAAAACTTGCCCAATAAAAGGCGAAAATTGAGCAACAATGCTTTTCCAAGTTTATTTTTATCTGAAGATGTAAGATTTTTGTTTTTTTTAAAGATAATTTGCTTAAATTATCTTTTAAACAATTATTACATTAAGTATGTAAATAAGTGTACGTTTAAATAATTTCTTATTGTTTATAGGATTCCGGGAATTCAAATAATATTCCAACTAGCGCCTCCATTACCGACAATAGAACAGAAAATGCTTCTACAAACCACGCATCGGATGCAACTATTCAAGCGGACCATTTACATTCACCTGAAAGAACTAGGCAAAACACTGAAGAATTAATAACACCAAGGAAAATAAAATTAAAAAAGCAGTTAAAAACTAAAAGGAATCAAATAAAAAGACTGCAATCAAAAACACGGTACTTAAAAACCAAAGTACATTCATTGCAAGAGATTTTAAAAATATTAAATGACAAATTATTAATAAATAAAGAAGATAAATTATTACTGGAAAGCTTTGGGGTTAAAAATTCAGAAATTTTAAAACGTCAAATAACCAACGCCAAGTCAGGGAAGCTATCGCGAAAACAATTTTCTCCAGAATTAAGATGTTTTGCCCTATCATTAAACTTTTATTCGCCGAAGGCATATAGATTTGTTAGGAAATCATTTCTCACTTCACTGCCTCACCCGAGAACACTTACAAAATGGTACGCAAACATAGATGGCAAACCTGGATTCACTAAAGAAGCAATTCACGCGTTAAACATGGTACAACAAAACAATCCTAACAAAAAAATATTTTGTACCCTTGTCATAGATGAAATGAAAATTAAACAGTCTCCAGAATGGGATCCCAAAAGTCAAAGATTCTTCGGTAATGTCGATTATGGTTTTAATGATAATGCAGATAATGCCGAAGAAGCTACTGATGCTCTGGTATTCCTTTTAGTCGGGATAAACACCACCTGGAAGTTACCTTTGGGTTATTTCTTTGTGAAAGGCACGTCTGCGACTTTGAAATCGCGTCTTGTAAGCCAAGCTTTTGAATTAGTAAATGCCACTGGTATTCAAATCAAAGCGTTGACCTGCGATGGCACTAAGTCTAATTTAGCCATGGCTGAAGAGTTAGGTTGTTGCATGGACGTAAATAATCTTCAAACTACCATTTTAGATCCAATTACTGGCCTAAAGATTTATTTCTTTTTAGATCCTTGCCACATGCTAAAATTAATTAGGAACACATTTGAGCATTATAAATATTTTATTGATTCTAAGGGCAATCGGATTGATTGGAACCATATCGTTAATTTGCACGAACTACAAGACGAAGAACTATTTTATGTTGCTAATAGACTTAGGTCCAATCATATTTATTTTAAAACTAAAATTATGAACGTCCGTTTAGCTGCACAACTCTTTAGCGCAAGCGTCGCAGACGCACTAATTTTTTGCCAGGATACGATAAAATATAAAAAATTTCAGGATGTTAAACCCACTGCTGCATTTATTAGTATGGTAAATGATGTTTTTGACATCTTAGATAGTAAAACATGCGGATATGGGTATAAAAAAGCTCTTGCTCAATCTAATTATGAAAAATCTTTCAAGCGACTTGAAGAAACAAAAATATACTTAATGAATTTAGAAGCGGATGTAAAAACACGAGGTGGCCAGATAAAAAAAATTAATGTTTTGCGATCTCCTCGTCATACAGGATTTTTGGGCATGTGTGTATGTATAGATAGTGCGAAATCTTTATTCCAAGACTTAGTTTTGGACTCCAAGTCTGCAGAGGAAGATAATTCACACTATACCGATATGAGTTACCTCCCTTTGCATAAAATAAGCCAAGACCATATTGAAATTTTATTTTCAACCATTAGAAGTCATGGTGGATTTTCAGATAACCCCACTGCTCGGCAGTTTGAAAGTATATACAAAAAGATTTTAATTCATAAAGAATTATTTCCAGCCTCAAAGGGGACCAATTGCATACCCCTACAAAACGTAAGCATTCTGACATCTTCATCCGCTAGATCGGCAACAGATAAAATTAACATGACTTCTTCGGGTTTAAACGAAATAAACTTGTACCCCAATTTTGATACAAATTATGAAGAAGATCTGGAAAGCCAACTATATTTGTCACCCTTTGGAGAGAAAATTGTTGAATACATAGCAGGATATGTTGTTTTTAGATTAATAAAAAAAATTAAATGTAATGATTGTATTAAAAATTTGCTTGGATCATATAACGATAAAAGTCTAGCTTTCCTAAAAACTAAGGGCTTTTTAATGTACGCATCAGAAAGCGTAATATATTTGTGTCAGCAATGCGAGAAATTCATAAGGCTTGGAGTGAATGACCGCAAAAACTTAAACATTAATTATACTACAAACTATGTCGTAACTAGGGCTCTGCGCAATTTTGTTGGCAAAACTTTGTTCACATATAATCATGATACTGACATCTTAAATAGTCACGAGTTAGAACTAGCTAAAGCCGTGATGACTAAATATACCGACACAAGAATTGCCTATATAACAAAAAAAAGAGATCCTCAAAAATGTATTCGGCATATTTATTCTAAATTAATTCACTTTAAAAATCAGTAAGTGTTATAGGTTAGAAGTTTGGCGACATCAGTTCTCTTCTTTGGTATAAAAGGTATAATAATCTTTGGTTGGACACATGCTGGTCCTGTCCCAAAGGATTTTTTTTATACTACAAAATGTCTAACAGCAAGATGGCAATGCAGATGCGTTGCCATCCCAGAGACAAAGATGATATGTCTCATGTGACTGTAATTACACCGGCACCTATACCTTTAAAACCGGAACACAGCAAAGCTGCTTCGCGGCTGAAATAGGTATGGTGGTAGTCCTTCCCCGGACGAGCTCCTTCACAAAGAGCTCTACTACTACTAATTTCTTTCTATTAGGTACATTATTAAGGATTTCGATAAAGTCACTTGGTGGCTAATTTAAAGATGTACTTATGTAATTTTTTTCAAGTTAATTTTACTTGTGGTGATTGTTACTATGGCTCGCATAGTAATATTTTTTTTAAATGTGGTCGTCTATCATAATGATCACATTAAATATTTGATTGATTTGTGTATAATATACTATCTATACTAGTTTTTAAGCCTCATTGTCTTCACATTTACAAATACCTGTACAAATAATTGTAAAATCTATAAAAAGCGTTATGGAGTTAGTTGCCCTTCGTTGTCCATACGAAACTATCTCTTGGAAGGGGCAACGAGATCCATTAAAATAAATGATTTGATTTTTATATTGACATGAACAATAACCAAATCACATACATTAATACCAGCCTAATCACATAATAAAACCAGCCTAATATTGTCCCGCTGCAGGGTAATGACTTTTTCTTGTCAAATTTCATATTTTTACTACTATTTTTTGTTTTTATTAAAATTCAATTAATATACAAAAAGGGTTTTATTTAATTGATTCAAGCCTAAGAAATAATGTTTATCGATATCGACATTTTTTTTTCGAGGGTAGGGGACTTCTCTTTCAAGGCGGTCATTTCTTAGAAGTGTGTTTTGTGTAGATACACAAAATTCACTTCTTTTACGTGAATACTAGTGTGCATAATTTGAATGTGTTATTCTTTTTTTACGTGTGCGTTTGTAAAAATAGGGATCGTATTTATTTATGTGTGCAATATTTTCAATGTAGTGGCTACCGCGCCCCCCGCCGAAAGTGACAGACTTTTTTGTTCGGAATATTGGTCCTATGCCTTCTCCAGTCTATATACTCAAAGTTGTTCCCTCATTATAATGATATACGAATAAAATTGGGTACTCGCTGGATTTAGATGAAATATATAACAACATACAAGCTTTAGTACACAACATGCTTCATGTCATTTTACGGCTATAGGCCACTCTTTATTATATCTATGAGGATAGGGTACTGTATTGCTTCACAAAATTAGGCCCAAGCCCAAGTGCAAAAATTATCCTGCCGGAGCTGCGGGTTATTCGAAAGAGAGATACACCGCAGCCCCCGACACAAAGGGCGAAGAAGGAACATGGGTGGGTTTTAGTCAGTAAAAGTCTGACACTCCCTTCACCAAAAAAACCTAAAATTATCACATATTTATGGAAAATAGTTTAAAACTTATAATTATAAATAAAATCCGTCTTTCAAAGTATGAGCAAACATCTATCATAAAATAGTTATAATACCTAGATAAACCGTTACAGCAGCGCAGCGCGGGCGACCGTTTTGTTTTTGTATTATTTTGTCGTTTTTTTGCTTGTCTATGGGATGTGGTGCAGCTTGTGCTTGTCTGTCTGTCTGTCTTCAAGAAGTTGGCTGTCAATTTTTGCGCCAATTTTATTATTATTTTTATTTTGCTAATTCGCTCTCACTTTCTGTTTTGCACGTGAATTTGTTGTTTGAGGATTTCACCAATTAAACTAAAACAGAGGTAAAACATTGAAAAACAATTAATTATAGTGATTTTAACGGTCTTCGACCGTTATTACTAGGGTCATTGTGGACGCTATTTTCGTTGGTCGTTATTATTTTCATAGAATAGAAAGAACGGAGTAATTCAAAGATTTACTTACACATAATGCGACGAATTCAATGTTACAGGGAATCACTATTACATAAAACATGTTTTTTACTATTAAACTTGCGTCTGTGAAACCAACTAGAAGCAGGCGTCTTTCTGTGTTTATCTTTGATTATTTACCTTAGCTGAACTGTCCACATGGCGATTGTACGAAATTTGATTCATAATTACAAGTTTTAATCTTCCTATATTTCAATACCCTCAATAAAGTTCCTAATTCCTAAGCAAAGCCTATAATATACGCTTATCAAAATTTCATAATGTAACTGTAACTTCTTGATCTATTTATGTATAGGATCAGCAATATTATTTTGTTATTACATATTATATCACAATTACTTACTTACCCCACGACCAAGTAGCCCTTATCCCAACTTTCATATTAAAATAATTGTAATTGTTATTCATTGTTTTCAATTCGTTTTCCAGCGCCAATGGAGGGCGCGGTGACACCAGACGGGGGCCGCCGCACCCGCGCGGCGCTCGCCGAGATCCCGGTCCGACTCGATCGTCTCCGCGTCACCCCGCTGCAGCCGGTCACTAACATCCGTGAGCGCTCCCCGGCCCTGCCAGTTGGGTATCTTAGTCCGGCACCGTCGCCTGACGAACTGCTCATTCAGCAGAGAGGTATAACTATTTGCAATTTAGATCTTTACCATTAGGTCTTTACAATTCCAATTTAGAATCTGCTTCAGGTATAGTAAATGATGGCAAAATTGAAATTGAATTAGCTTATTATGCAAGTAGAATCTTATTATCCGAAAACAAACTCAAAATGCTGTTAGGCTCAAAAGAGTATGTATGGCATTTGTTATGAAGTGTTGTTGTGTCAGAGAAATCAAATTCGAATGTTTACAACCAGTCATATTGAGTCTGTTCAGCATAAGAACATTTCATGCTCAGTAAAAGAAGATGGAATTTATCTTTGAAGCCAGCCTTTTGGAATGACTGCCTGTCTGTCAATCATTTCATACACATTTCAATCACCAGGTTTTATTTTATATTTGAACAACAACATTATACCATTTATATTTATTTGAACAAATTTTAATATAATTATATAACAGTTGCATTGTTAACTATAAAACATTTAGAGATTTCATAGTTAATGTTAGAAACAGTTAATCCTTCGAACACGTGTTTTGAGACACAATTGAAAGACAAAAGCGGCCCGGCAGCCGGCTGTCGGTTGGTCGTTGAAAGGTAAAATTCCAACAAATTTATTCTTTACAGGATAAACTCTGGATTGATCCACATGCATAAAAGAAGATCCTCTAGGGTCACAATGACTATTTCAGCCAGTTGGATATAGTGCTTTGCTCTCTAACAATAGCCTTAATGCAGGGGAAAGGCCTTTAAAACAGAAGGAGGACAGTTTTTTTTTTTAATGTTACTATACTCAATACCGTATTTTACACCATTATCGATTGACGTACTTTTTATGAGCTGTCAAAAGGCAATTCTCCAATCGATTTATGACGTCACTAAAATAACAACTCAGTTGACTATCTATTTATTGATTTCAAAGCAACTAAAAATCAAATTTTATAGCAAATTGAAAATGAACCGAATTTATTTGGCTGAAATTAAAACAGGTTTTATAGAAATTGTGTCTAACATTTATTGGTTAATGGTGTAAACTACCCAATTATGTACTTAAAACCATTATCATCATACCAAATTGGTTTAAGACCAAGAGGTCTAGACACCTGACTTGGGTAAACTACAATTAACATTGATGGTAAAAAATAGCTAAGTAGAATTGAATTTCCACACATTTTGGGGGGGTGTGATTTATGTGACTTAAAAAAGTGTAACACCGAATACTTATATAAGTCTAAGTAGTACTTTTCTAAGGGTGCTTGTACACGGTGCATGTAGCTGAGTCACTAGACCCGCACATGTTTTTAAACGATATGATTACGATGCATATAACCCGCGCAAGGGCCTCAACATGCGCAAGCTACATGCACCGTGTACAAGCACCCTTAGTCACATATCACACCCCAAAATGGAGTGTGATACGTGACCTCTGTAAACACATCTACTCTATAAAAGAAATGCCTAGTGAAAGACATGATTTATTCGTAATTATTATTGTCTCAAAAAAGATGACATATTTCCGATTGCCATGCTTACAGTCTTTGCTAGAAACATTCTTTCAGGGGCAGTTATATCCAAGGTGAATTTTTGAAATTGCAAAACCTATCATGAGGCTGTTATAAAACTCCTAAATAATCATTAAAATACGATACCTGGTCAACAATCAATAATACATGTTTTTTTTTATTTTTTTTAATTGTGATGGTTTTTCAGAATAACCTGTAGTTATACAGGGTCATTGGTAAAACACCGGCATCCTCTCAGGACTATGTTACTATCATCATAAACAACAACTTTTGTTCTATGATTTTTTACAAAATGTTATACATTTACCAAAAACAAATCTTCAAGATTTCGTTGTCCTATCTAATAAATAAATAATAAATATCTTAATAAATATCTTAGGACAACTCACACACGGTCACCTGATTCCAAACTAAGCAGAGCTTGTACTATGGTAACCAGACAACTGATATACATACTTATATAATTTATAAATACATACTTATTATAGATAAATTACACCCAGACACAGAACAAACAATCATGCTCATCACACAAAGTTTGTTCTGGGTGGGAATCGAACCCACGACCTCCGGCTTAGCAGTCAGAGTCACTAACCACTAGACCAACAGGCCCGTCAAACACATTTCACATTTCAACTCTGTATTGTGCCGTAACAACATACCTACGCTTGCCGCGCACTGTCCTCGTTTGCTACGCAGACTTCGTCACATTTAGAGTGTTCAATTTAAATATTTTTAATTTTGTATGGAAATGTAATGAACTAAAATATGATAATTTTTAAAATGTCGTAGAACAAAAGTTGTTGATTATGATGTTAGTAACATAGTCCTGAGAGGATGTCGGTGTTTTACCAATAACCCTGTATAGGTATAAATTACATGTTCTGCGCCACGTGTTGGTATTGTTTGTAGCCATAGCCATGCCATGTATTGGTTTGTAGCCATTAGCGGGTTCCCCCTCCATTTGTGCAGTCTGTTCTTAGACGCGGTTAGAACAATGCGCATCGCCTCACTAGCCTGTATTTAATTGGACGACGAACTGCTCAAAGTTCGTCTTCTGCAGGCGCCTCCTTTCGACAACAAACAGTTACCCTAAATTAGTAAACTCTTTCACGCAACGTTTCTTTTGCAGGACGCAAACGTCTGCCAGTAACATGGTCGCCGGACATCGAGTTGAAACGGAACTCCTCATTTCATTCCACCATACGCACACCACCAAAAGACAACCATTTATCCCCGCTGAAACTCGGCGTTACCCTCCGTTCTACACCACGAAAGCGTCTGTTACTAGACACTGAACGCATTCCACTAACTCCGGAAAAAATAGATTTCACTGACATTAGCACTCCTCAGAAATTCAAAATCACGAGTCCCATTAAAAGCACCCCACCAATGAAAAGGTGTAGACTGGAGAGAACATTGAACACTGAATACAAAGGACCTATCGATACTGCCCTAAAGGGCTTGAGCCCTACGCAACTCATTCACATGATCAAAACTATAACATACAAACACCCTGAAATTGAACAAGAGATAAGGAATGATATGCCGGTCCCGGATCTAACGCCTCTTGAGGAGAGATTGAGCTACTTAAAAAGCAATATATTCAGGAGTCTTCCAACTTCTCGACTTACTTCTAAAACTGATTCCCCAGCGTATTCGCGAGTTTCTACGCATTTAGCTGCGTTCAAAAAGTGTGTTGTGGAGCAAGGTAAGGTCTTGGTGGAGTCCCAACACTGGGAGTCTGTTATCCAGTATGTTTTTCTGGCTTGGAGCTATGTCAAGGCAACTCCTGTTTGGGACAACCAGCCTCACAACGCTCATAGGAAACAATGTTTTAAAGCCCTTACAAGCTTTTGCATGACTGCACTCAAAAAGATTGGTGTGCAAAAAGAATTATTCATGGATGTGCAGGACAAGTTGCAAGGAATGATAGCAGACAGTGAGGATATAATGTCTTGCTTGAAATATGTTCAAGGTCAATTACAAGAGTTCTTGTAATTTAATTTCTTTAACCTGGTTTTTAAAAGTTAAAGAATAATGTTGTAACAGATTCTATAATTGTTCCTGTAAGACTGATAAGGATTAAATCCACATCAATTAGTTAATCGATATTTTTAAATTAAATAGATAATCTGTACATACAAAAAACGAAAAAGTGCTAATTTGTGTTGAGTTGAAAATTCTATCTAATCTTGGGTAAATTAAAAAAAAAATTGTTTCGTCAACATCGGTTTGATTTTTCGAAAGCATGAATCACAGTTTCTATTTGATGTGGGTAAATATTATAGTAGTTTTATCTTTTTCTTCATGTTATTTCCTAAAATATAACAGTTATAGAATCTGGTTTAGTTAATAATTACCTCAGCTTAGATTGTAGATGCAATCTTTAATGTTTTTTTTTATTGTTAATTTATCGTGTCACCTTATACCACTGTTTCTTGACGATATTTTGATGAAAACTATAACAGATAGACAAATCTAGAAAGTATAGTTTTGTCTCATTTTATGAATTAGGGTGATTTTTTTGCAAGTGTTGTACTTCTCATTTCTCATAAATTGAATAATTTTAATTGAAATTCAATTAAAAATAATTGAAAGTATCATTTTAATTATAAATCAATGTCTTTTATGTATTCCCAGTAAATAAAAATGTGCCTTCATTGCATTTAAAAAATGTTTTTTTAATTATAAACTATTTTTCTCTTTATGAAATGTTTGTATTTTTTAATTATTATAAATTAGCATTTAAGTAATTCCGACTTTGGTAGAGTTGAAAGGAATCAAAAAATATTTTTAAGTAATATTTTTAAACAAGTTTGTCTTCCATATATTTATGGATGCTTAGTTTTGATTCATTTCAACAAAGCTGTGACAATACCAAAGTATTTTTACTGTGTTTAAGTACTAAGTTTGAATATTTCTACTTATTGTTATATTTTGTCATATCAACAAAGAACCGGCATAATTTTAAAACAACCAGTTGTTTTATAAATGCTCCTTTAATGAGTTTTGTTTAGGCGTGCTAAAATGCACCAAGACTTTATATTTTCCCATTTTGAATATCTCAGTGCTAAAGGCATTTTAGATGGCCTAATACCGTTGTAGCTTCAGAAAATATGGAATTACCAAACAATATTCCTAGTTCATTGGCGCGAAACAAAAATGCATATTGAAATCATATACATAGATGCTAGCAATAAAAAGTTTCTCCTATACAATATTATCTTGATAAGCTACTTAAAATGATGAATTTTGACTAAACAGTTGAATACTAGCTAAATGTTGTGCCTTATTCTCGTAAGTGACAAAATATTTCTCGATATTGTGAGTTTATACGTATTTTAAGCTAGTTATAATAAACTTAATTTTTGTAATATATTGCGTTTATTTTTATACGGCTACAGTCCGTGAGGTTTAAGCTGAGCTTTGCATTTGTGTGCACATAGTGTATACGTGACGTTCGGCCTAGAGCGTGGCGCGTCCTTAGCTTTGTTATAAGTCAGCCCGAGGCCGTATGCAGAAAGAAAGCTAGAAACTTATAAGCGCTTGCCGGCGCTTGTCAGCGCTGGTAATCCGCGCAGGAAAATATATGAACACGCGCCGTTAAGCACTGAACGGTGCCGACAAGCTTCATCACGCGCTTGTCAGCGCTGGGCGTTGCCATAACAACTGCAAGCAAAGCAAGCAAGCTTCCTTTGTGTAGAACGGACCAGCGAGCGCTGACAAGCGCCGCTAAGCGTTTATAAGTTTCCAGCTTTCTTTCTGTATACGGCCTGAGGCGCGGTGCGTCGCGTGACGTAATTTCGCTGCGCACCTTCATTTCTTTAGGACACTCACACTATTGCAAAACTCAGCTTAGTCCTCGCGGATGGTACTTTCAAGGGTGCCTTTTAACTATCCACTGTACTGAACTGCAGTTACTTTGTGAAATATACAGAAGAATAATTACATAGATAGATATCTATCTAGAATTCTATGTTGGGGGCAGTGTTTTACATGGACTGACTATCAAAACTCCACAACACAGTTATTAGGTTACATGATTCTTCTTGTCAAGACTGATTGTCAGACTTCTTGACTTCTGACTATCCTATCGACTGTCAAAGATCTACGAATGACGACCGAGATCAACAGTCTTAGGCCCGTATTAATAGACGTCACTCAACTCCGAGACGCTCTCAAGTCTCTTGCTGTCCTTGTCATTCTAAAGAGAAAAAATAAATATACTGTCCGAAGTCACGCCCTAGGTTAAGGTAAACGGGCTTATTTTGTGCCAGTCTTATTTTTTGTGTCGCTAGATGCGTTTACGAAACCAAGTCACACAAACAACCAGACTCAACAAATACCTGATGGTCGTACAAACATATTTATGTATCGTGCGGGAATCAAACCCACGACACGTACAGCAGCCGGTCCCATAACTAATTAACTACTGCGCTAACCGTGCTGTCATATTTGTCAACGTTCACTTAGCACATCCGGCGTGCGTGATACAAAAATAAATATCTATACTTTCTCAAACAGAATAACAAATACATTAACAATACTGGTAATATTACGGTAATTAACTAACGAGTTGACACCTGTAATTATTGAATCAGCAGTTAACTATAAGTACCGTCAATGGGTATGCCATTACTTACCTGCTAAATTATAATAAAATGGACTTATGGGCACTACAAAACACTTTATTCAGGATTTCGAAAAAAGGATATATTGGGTATAGGTAGTTAATCTATCGAACGCACGTGATTCCAGACACAATAGAAAGACAATAGCAGCCCGACAGCCGGCTGTCGTCAAAAGGTTAAGTTCTGTGGGTAAACGGGGCCCTACCTGGGCCAATGTCTGCCGGGTTTGCAAAATTTGTTCGAAAGAGTCACCGCAGCCCTGGAACGCATAGGACATTAGAAAAAACACGGTTTAAGAACTACACACACTTATTTAGCTTATGTCCATAGAACACACCGGATTTCGAACGAAAGCTAAAACTGAACGCGAACGAAAGCTAAAACTGAACGGACGCGTACGCCTTCCTTTTCTATGGACATAAGCTGAATAAGTATGCGCTGTCCCTTAGTAAAAGTGTGAACCTCCTTTCCGATCAACCCAGAGCAGGAGTCATTTGGTGATTTCCCTTTCCATCCATAAAAAACCGGCCAAGAGCGTGTCGGGCCACGCTCAGTGTAGGGTTCCGTAGTTTACCGTCTGTTACAATAAGTGTTCCCACTTATGAGTTTAAAAAAGGCTATTTGTTACCTACGTTGACATACTAAGTACTTACGCAAAAATTATTTTGTACAACCTTTTTGTCATTTTTGTACAAAAACTGTTCTTTCCATCAAGTTCAAAATAATTTTCCTAGAAAGATTTTTTTCGTATTTTTAAACTTACGGTTCAAAAGTTAGGGGTGGGGGGACACATTGATTTTTACTTTTGGAGCGATTATTTCCGAAGTTATTGAAATTATCAAATAATTATTTTAGTAAACCCCTATTCATTTTTAAATACCTATCCAACAATATATCACACGTCAGGGATGAAATAAAAAAAATCACTTTCCACTTTACATATAGGGTGGCTACCCTAATAAAACATTTTTTTCCGATTTTTATTTTACTACTTTGTCGGCGTGATTGATATACATATTGGTACCAAATTTCAGCTTATCTAGTGCTAACGGTCACAGAGATTAAGCGAGGACGGACATGGCGAAACTATAAGGGTTCCTAGTTGACTACAGAACCCTAAAAACGGAACAGTAGCAAAACTATGATAGGTAAACCCTACGCGGCTATCCGTAGCGGTACTAACCATTATTGGCTGTAAGAAGGGACGTCGCGCTGGTGAAATATGTTGTATCAATTTTATTAGGGATGCTTCAACATCCAGAGGTACTTGAAGAGCTGCGCCTGCGCGCGCCGAGCGGGTACGTAAGTGCACGTCGTCGCCCCAGCCTTTTAGATGTCCCCACGGCTAGGACTAACCTACTAAAGTTTGCCCCTATGTCTCGAGCTAAACGTCTGATTAATGTAATTGCGCGTACGGAAGACTTGTTTGGCCAAAAACTGCCTAAGTTCTTACAAGCAGCACAGAACCTATTAGAAAAGGGTATAGACTTATTATAGTAAATAATAATTAAAGTTGTAGGTATAAGTTAAGAGATTATGTTTATGTTTTTGTTTTCTTTTATAATTTTTTCTTATAGCATTGAATTGGATTAATCTGTAATAATGTTATAATTGTATGTACAAATAAATAAATAATAAATAAATTATTACAGATAACCGCGGTGATGGAATAATAAATCCGAAATAAATATGAGCATCTAAAGATCGTCGCTTCAAAAAATAAAACCCGTTATTAATTTTCATTATCTCCTAAAGGTATATTATACTAGGTACTTAGATACTTCACTGTAAAAAATATATTTTCTTATTTTATAATGAGCCTGAAATATAAAAAATATTATTTTTGTAATAATATCTTGCTACTACATCAATTTAAATTTATTTGTATAAATCCTTACAAGTACGTAGTAAAGAATTACTATCACATTTACTTTACCTTCACGTATATTGAGACTATAATCACAGCTATAATATTGTTATTGCGGTATTATTACGGTAATTAACTAACGATCCAACTAAGTACTGTATTATAATTATTAATTATTGAAACGGCAGAACCCAAATATTACCTGCCTGTGTTTTATTATCTACTAATTAGACTTTTAAGAACAATAACGTCCTTAATTAGGAATAATTAGGATTTAAAAAAGTGCCCCTATAAAAGGAGTTCAATTTTGTTAATTGATCATAACCTTTGTGGATCTCGACAAGTAACAGTCCCAACAGTGAACTTCCTTAGCCACAAACTATTAAAAAAAAATGGAAGAAGTTCTATATTTTATCTCAGTTGACCTTTTAAATATTGTTAACGGCAAAGAAACAGAAAAAACTCGTAGAGGTAAGTTGTAATTTAGTTTTGTTATATTATTGTGTATTATGTGCCTACTTTATAAGAATAACACAATTTTAAATTGAAAATATTCGAAATAATAATTCAATGAAGCGCCAAGATTAAAAAATAAGTAATAACTAACCTGACTAATACAAATCAGGTCTTAAGCTTAACTCGATGGATTCCAGAGAAATCTTTCGTGAAACTTATGCAATTAATTATATTTATGAATTTTACCCTTTTTCAGGTATCAAAGCGACGCCTTATGTAAAAATGGAAGCTTTTACACCCGATTCAGAATCTTCCGACTACACAGAGCAGCCGATGAGTTCTACCTGTAGTTCTACCGATGAAGAAAAACCAACAAAAACTACGTGGGTGACTCCAAGATTACATCGAACTAAAGGGGTAGATTTTCCCAGGAGTAGGCGAATCGACTTTGATCTATGCGAAGATGATCAGGCTTGAATTGAATGAATGAATCGAACGAATAATTTAAAAAGTTCTTGTTGAATTCATTTTTAAACCAATGTTTACTTATTGACGCATTGTTTATATACAGCCTAAGTGTAGCAGTTTAAGTACCTTAATTTATTTATTTTGTTCTTTTTCCTTTTTATTGTGAACCTACCTAAGTAAAATTTCGTAGCTTAAAGTAGGAACTTAAAATTGTTACCATGCATGCATGTGTGTTCTGTTATTAATATTATTTAGCTAGATAATTTATTTAAATAAATTTAGTTTAAGTGAATGACAAGTTTTTTATTTAAATCATCAAATAGCGTGTTGCGCATGGTAGTGTTGCTCTTCAAACCAAACCTCCCTATTTATTTACGCAAATAATAATATAAAAAGTTGATCATTTTGTAATGCTATTTGACTTGCTAATGTGACGTATTAGCATTTTTCCAAACCATTTTCAGGGTTGGTGTAACTTCGTTTGTCTCAGCTGTTTATTCTGATAATTTTCAATAAATTTTAATGGTTGCTTAGGTATTCACATTCACCAAATTGTACAAATATTTGAGTACTTACATACCATTGAGTATTAATGTACTACGTAAGTACGTAGTACATTATAACTCAATGATGCAAATACAATGTTTTGAGAAGAAACGTAATTAATTTATTATTTGTAGAGACTATTTCTCCCGCTGTAAAATGGTGAAAGTTTTTGGAGGTTTTATATGAACCTTTAAAAGGTTCATGTAAAACGGCGACAAATTGAAGAATTTTTTAAAATAAATTGATGCAGGAACATCGAGACCTGATAAATGAAAATTCGTTAAATAATGTTAAACCTACATGTTGGTGTAGTTGTAGTTAAGCCCTAGTTTAAAATAAACATTGTAGACAGAGGTAGCAACATCTCAAATTGTTCCTAATTTCATGAAATGTTCAACCACCATTCGGGAAGCCTCATTCGAAGAATATATTTAGGAAAAAGATTTTTTTTCAGGATAAGGTTGCTAACCCTACACTGATAAAGTTTGCATAATTGGGTTCATTTCATTAAATTGTTGGGTTACGTTAGCATAATTTTGTTTTATTTAATTGGGGAGTGGGAAATCATCTAATGACGTCTCCCGTCCTGGGCGCGGCGGGAGGGCGTGTCAGACTTTTACTGACTAAAACCCACTCATGTTCCTTTGGTTGCCCTTATGTTCCGGGGTCACGGTAACTACTATAAACATTCCGCAACCCCTGGCGTTGGCCCTGTTGGGCCCCATCCCGTGCTGACTTCTCTTTGAGGCGCGCGTGGAACACTAACGCGCCGTCGCCGCGGGCCTGGTCCTAGCCGGGCGGTGAGCTACCCATCGCTCGCCGTCCGCAGACCGGCACCGGGATTACGTATCTTGCAATAGCCGAGCGATCGCGATAATTTAGCAATATTTGCTGCTCAAACGTCAATTCAAAATACGTCACATCAAATAGCAATCTAGCGATAGTGCTGCCTCTGTGGAGCAATCAGTTAACTAAAATATGCATTTTTCGTTTGGTGGTTTCGTATTTAATATGGTTTTTAAGAGCAAAGTTACGTTTTTTTTTGTTAAAGGTGATATTTAATTAGTTCCAGTGATTGCTACTTTATCGTCATCGTAGCAATAAGTGCATTAGAACAATCAGCGAGCGATTAGCAATCGGTTCATACATAATACGATTTTTTTTGACGATCGCGCGGTGAACGCGGTGGGTGCCCTCTGACTTACAAAATTATGGGTTTCGGTGTATGGTAAATGAGTGTATGCCAAACGATTTTCTGCGAAAAGAGGTTTATGCTATCCGTTGCTATGCAAAATGAAATTATGACGTAAAAAGTTCTGCTATAAAGGGTGGACCCGAACGCGCTATCACTGCGCAAATATTGCTGCTTGCTGTTTTCATAGGTAATAACCCCGCCGTGCCTCTGGATACTTAATAAAAATCTATGTAGAGACATACCTACATGAAGATTTCCATAAACAATCCAAAAAAAAAATGGGAAAGGATCACTTTGTAAATTATTATAAAAATAAATTATTATTTATAGCCACGGAACCCTTGAAGTGTCTGCGATTCGGATTTTGCCGATTTTTACACGTATCACCAAAATTTTACATGAGTACGATCGATCGATTTTATTTACTTAATTGTTTAAATAAAATCATGAATACAAATTATTGTAAGGCTAAACTAACTACTTACTTGCATACGTACATTGGTTGTATAAGCGCCGTCTTCGTACTTAAAACTAAACTGTGTATAAAATAGTCACTATTGCTTTAAGATTAAGACAGTCTCAATCGCGAGTTTTATTCGGACGCTAGTCATGTCTAAAATAGAATTTACTGTGAATGGAAAAAAATGTACAGGTATGATATGTATAACATATTTTATAATAGATATATACTTAAGTATAAAATTAGACTAAGATAATAATGATTAATTGCAGATAATATTGCACAATTTTGAATTTATAATGCAGTGTATTACCGTTTGCGTCTTATATTTTAATAATATTAGCCATAAATTAGTACAAAGCTTTAGTTAAGATTAAAAAGCTTTAGTAGTACAAACCTTTTTAATCATAACTAAGAACATAAAAAAAATACAAATAAGTAGTTATTAAATAAACTGTGATTTTTGATAATACTTCACTTTAACAATTTATTTATTTTTAACAACCAATTTTGTTATGCCATTAAACCCCAAAAGGGTTTAGTAGCATAAGCTAATAAATTAGACTAGATATTAATTAGCCCTAGTTTTATTTTGTCTTCTTCGTTTGCGTGTTTTTTTAATATAAGTATATAATAATCTTGCCCCACGGAACCAGCCCACTTCATGGGTATTTATTTATGTATGTTTCGCAAAATCTTTCCTAATTTTATTAAAAAAATATCTCTGTAAAGCTCATTTCAGACGACGCGACGCTATAATATTAACTATATTGCATATTTCATAGCACAACAATATTATCATTTTATATAGGTATTTCGAATACGTTCAGATTTTGCTAATGCTCTACGAAATGTATGGTGAGCAATATATTGTTGTGATATGGAATAAAGGCTATATATATATATATTGTACTAGCTTCTGCCCGCGGCTTCGCTCGCGTTAGAAAGAGACAAAAAGTAGCCTATGTTACTCTCCATCCCTTCAACTATCTCCACTTAAAAAATCACGTCAATCCGTCGCTCCGTTTTGCCGTGAAAGAAAGACAAACAGACAGACAGACAGACAGACACACTTTCCCATTTATAATATTAGTATGGATGTCTAAAATGAGCTCATTATTGATTAGGTACCTAGGTAACTATACCTACCACTTAACAGTGAAAGTCCTGTCAATCAATATTGGCTAAAATTAGTCGGTGCATTTCATAATGACTTGTTTTATTTTTAATCGAACTCAAAAAGGTGGAAATTGTCGATTACTTGACAACGCGTAGGCTGATTAAGTAAATTAATGCTGTTTTCTTTTAGTTCTTAAAGGCGGTATTAAAAAAAAGCTTTTTATGATATGACATTACAAGCAAACCACTTTAATTTAATTTATTTCTAAAGATTTATCATTTTCCAACACCCTTCTGGAAGAGACATCAAAAAACTAACAGCAAACTTTTTGTTTTTGTAGTCCCATTCAAGGTGATTAGGTATCTCAGTAATAATATCATACATAAACATAAACTTACAAACATAAAAAACCATGTTGTGTAACTTTTTTTATGACGAATTTGTCTTTACCGTTGTACTGATATCAACCAATCAATTTCCAAATTATCTAAGTACTTACTTAATTTTTTATCCAATGACAACCGCTACAATTTTCCTACAAATTTTGCAACAAGCTATACGTCAAAACTTCAGGTTGGAATTTCCAAAAATCCTTTCTTTTTTCGATTCGATTCTTTCTTTCGACCAGCAGCGGTTTCAGCTGTGCGTAGATATCAACAATCAGTTTACTATTTTATTTACCTATATAAACAAAGATTTAACACAATATTACAGTCGTGTCGTAAAAAATACCTTTGTAGGCCCAACCATTTATATTATCTGTGCCCCTAATGACAAAACTACGATAATATTACAGTAATCTCGCTACTATTATGTTGTAAGTAGATCCGTAATAACACCTATAAACTATGCCTTATGTAACGACATAATGAATAGAGTCGGTCTTTTCATCTTTTGTATGTGGTAAACAAAGCGGCATGGTCAGCCAGTTTCTGACACGCATAAGGAGGAAAATGGGGCCTTATTCAGTATAATTTCAAGAATATCCATATAAATTTCATTGAATATTGAGAAATTAGCCAGTGATAGTCTCGGTAAAAATGCAGCCCAAAAAATCTCAACAAAAAGTTTCCATAAATTAGAAAGGATAGCTTATGATTGCTTCAATTGAAAAAGAAGAAGGTCCATTTGTGCCAGGGCAATCTTTGAACTCATAGTTAGTTGATAACTAATCAAGACGTCGTCATCGTTGACGAAAATATTACAGGCGACGCCGGTAAGGTTATTTAGAAAGATCGAGTAAAAAAAAATCGAACCCTAGCGCTCTCTCTCACGGATATAATGCGTGACAGTCATTTTCTGCATTTTAAAGTATCTAAATCGCTGAAATAAGAATTATTTTACGAGTATGTTGAAATATATTTAAGTACCTGAAACAAACCAGTTCATCTTAAATGCAAGTCTTATTTTGATTGGCTTTCACCTTTTTTTGCGGTTATGTATCTAGGTTGACTACACAGCTGCTTACATTCAAATTTGATTGTAGACTTTTTTCAGTTTAATTAATACACCACCAGTCATTTACATTGTGTCTAATGTTTTTCTTACCTCGTATGGAAATTGAAAATCGTGTAGTGTTTGCGGAGATGTCATAAAAAAGTAAAACAAATGACTCTTATAGCAAGATAAATAGACGTTACTTTGGCTTAGCCTTGTTCCGTCTCTATCGTGCAGTCGACGTTTGACGGTGGTGTAACAGTGACAGGTATAGTGCTAAGCCAAAGTATGTGCTAAGTAACGTATAATTTATCATCTCGCCCTTAATCAAACACACTTGGGTAAAGGAATTAAAATCCTTCGCGATTAATTTTGCACGTCATCGAATTTTTGTTTCTCAGTATGCGAAAGCACTCCTCGGGAGACGACGCTGAACGCGTACCTGCGCTATGTGCTGGCTCTGCCGGGCACCAAGGCGATGTGCCACGAAGGCGGCTGCGGCTCCTGCATCGTGATGGTGCGAGCGAAGCGTTGTCCCAGCGGTGAAGTCGAGACGTTCTCTGTTAACTCTGTAAGTGATTATGGATTCCTTGTTTCTAATAGTCTAGCTCTGTTCCTGTTCCGTCTCGTAAGCTGCTTTTTTCTGATTAATTTCGTTGCAAAACATCTGAAATATTTTTTTTTTGGGAGTGGGAAATCATTAAATGACTGCTCCCGTCCTGGGTGTGACGGGAGGGCGTGTCAGACTTTTACTGACTAAAACCCCCTCATGTTCCTTCAGCTGAAATATTCTCCTTGACTTTTTTTTGGCATTCTTCATTGTGGTTAAAGGTGTGAAAAAATTTAGTAAAGCTTGAGTTTTCTAACACGTCCAAATTATGTAACATTGTTTTTTTTTAACATTGCTACATATTACAATTAAATACTGTAATGTATACATTTGTATCAAAATAATGTTTAGGAAAAAACAGAGCTTAGGACGAGTCCCTATTTAACACCATCTTGGAATTATCTGACTGGCTTATCCTTCTACTGCATTAGTTCATTTTACGAGAGAAACTGCCATTTTGAAAAACATAGTAGTTAAATCCAACTTGTGAAACTAAAAATTTCGCCCCCAGTGTCTGGTCCTAGTATTCTCTTGCCACGGTTGGGAGGTGACGACCATTGAAGGTGTCGGCAATCGCTTGGACGGCTACAGCGAGGTTCAGAACCGACTTGCCTCGTTCAACGGCTCCCAATGTGGGTACTGTACACCAGGATGGATCATGCAATTGACCAGGTATGGGATTTTTTTAGAATTGTGTAGAATGTACTATTACGATATTGGGCATAGGTCTTCTTCAAGTTTTATCAAATGAGTCTGTTCTGTGCTGTCCGCCTGATAAGTCTTGTAATGACTTTCTGAGACTACTAAGACTAGGACTTCAGCCCGCTTTGTAGCAAGGTTACTGAACATGCGTCTTCCTTTCTTTTGCCAATAGACCGGCATTAGCTGCCTAGCGTCTATTAGCACCCTGCTATAAGATGTGTAAGATGCGTGTAGACATCATGTCAAAACACAGAACTAAAGTTATTTCAATTTTATTTTTAGTTTAATAGACAAGAACCTTACAATGGCAGAACTAGAACAATCTTTTGGCAGTAATACCTGCAGATGTACTGGTTTTAAGCCTATCCTGGACACTATCAAGTCCTTTGCCACTGACGCCTCCCCAGACTTATGCCAGAAGGTCAGGGACATTGAGGAGATCAGTACATGTTCCAAAAATCCTCGTGGTTGCCAGAGAAAGTGTTCAGAAAGAAGTGACTGCAGTGATTGGAGTGTTGTTGCTGATGTGAAAGGTGGAAGCACCCTTAGTTTCAACTTTGGAAAGTATAAATTCTTTAAAGTATATGATCTGGATGCAATTTTTGATGTCCTTGACAAACAAGGCGTCGATTCATATATGTTTGTTGATGGAAATACTGGAAAGGGTGAGTTTTATTTTTATAATGCGATTAATATAAATAAATAAATACATATATACTTATAATAAAACTGTAGAGAGATCGATACTGATGCCAAAACTGCAATCAGTATTTTTTTTGTGTCTGTCTGTGTGCACCAAACTTGGTACGATTGTACTCCATACTCCTTGGCAGGTTATAGGCTATATAACGAAAAGTGTGATAAAAACGGGGAAAAAAAATTTTTTTGAGAGATTCCGTTGCGTGCACTGCGTTAATGGTTGAAGTTGGGAAGTGGCCCTGACTGCTAAGCCGGAGGTCAGCGAGCTACCCATAAGTACCCATAAGTACCCATAAGTACCGTAAGTTGACTACCGTGGCCGGTAGTCAACTTACGACTCTCGACGCCTACGCCTGGGTCTCTGTATGGGGCGTGAGGCTTGACCCTGCCTCACGCGCGCCGCCGCCTCCTTCTCCAGTATGACTGCTTCGCAGAAGGAGGCGACGGCTTTCCATTCAGTCTCGCCCCGAAGCATGGCCTGAACCAGCGCCGGGCGCGAGAGGTCACCCCCGCCGATCGCCTTTGCAAGGACATGGCGGTTGCCCGCCAAAGCGGGGCATACCTCCACCGTGTGCTCCACCGTGTCCTCCAGGCGACCGTCGCCGTGCTGCCGTGGTGACACCCAGGTGTCGCTTCCGCCTGAATCCGACACAGGAACCTTCCAAAATGTCCGTGTCCGGTGAGGAGCTGCCCGGGAGCAGGGGCTTTAATTATGGAGTACAATCGTACCAAGTTTGGTTTAAATCCCTTCAGTAGTTTTTAAAACATACCGCATAAAGTTTCATTTGAAACCTTTGTAACTTTAAAAAATATTTACGAATAAATGAATTAATTAGTGATGCTCTATTTGCAATTTGACTTTAATCTAAAAGTTGTGAACGGAACGAAAAACGGAATTTCTTTAAAAAAGTCGAGACGTATTAATTGCATTTGACTGATAATAGTGACAACGTTATGTAGCTAACAATGCAATTAATTGAATTGTTATCAAAAGAATGACGTAAGTGCCATTTTCAGGTATTGTTGAGACGTTTGAATATCCCAGAATTTTGATCGACATAAGTGATGTGAGTTGTCTCAAAACGTATGATTTCGACCAGAATCTGGTCCTAGGAGCCAACGTGTCTTTAGAAGACTGTATCAAGATATTCACAGAAGCTGCCAATAATAACAGCGGCTTTGCGTACCTAAGAGAATTTGTGAAACATTTTAAGCTTATTGCTCATATACCCGTTAGAAAGGTAAGTTCATGAAATGAAATTGTTGAACTAGGACGGCTCTCGAGCTAATTTATATTTAGTGATACTTCCAATGATCCAAAGAGTTGAATCTTCATCTTGGTTAGTCGCATGGAACTAAGTGAGGTCCTGAATTAAAAGAATCTCTCATAGCAATTTGAATGTTGAGTCAAGCATAAGTTCATTGACGAAAATGTTATGTTCGATTTAATTAAATTTTAGATTGGCTCCATAGCTGGCAATTTGATGTACAAACGGGCTATTCCAACGTACAACTCGGATGTGTTCTTACTCTTCGAATGTGTGGGAGCCACGGTCACTGTTCGTAAGTATTTCAAAACTATAGCACTCGATAGACGTAGAAATTTAAAAATATTCATTTTTCATTTCTTATGTTTTGCATAAAAAAAAGGAAATTAAGTGTGGTTTTGCTCTGTCCGTTCATTTACCTGTCTCCCGTCTGTGTGTCTGTCCGTCATTCGGTTTAGGTGTTGGTACTTACCATTTACTTACATTAAATTTCACACTGTTTTCTGCGTAGTGATCAGATGTATCCTACAGCACTTTGCGATAAAGCTTTCTATCACCAAAATATATTTTGTTACCAGGCCAGTATTTCCAGAAACTAAGAACTTTAAAAACAAACATACCCCTAAATATTTGTTGGTATTATTATTTTAGATAATAAATGCACGACATTTTCTTATCTAATTATTCGTTGTTCAATATTCATGCATACATTTTAATTGCACAATTACAATTTAAGAATATACAAGATAAAGCTTATGACGAAATTGAAATTCTTTGGTCGTATTGATAAAACTATTATAAATTAATATTTGATTCTTAGGTACTAGCAACGGTGGGACAAAGACACTGAAAATGATGGAATTCCTAGACTTTGACATGAAAGGAGTGTTGATGATCAACGTCGAGTTACCGCCTCTGAGCAGCAAACACGTTTTCAGGAGTTATAAGGTAAAGGGTTTTTAAAGAGCCTCAAACAAAACATCTGGGGGCGTACCACAAGCCCTTTTTTAGTTTTAGTTTTAGTTTCGCTGGGCTTGTCCGCACTTAGCCTTATAATTGGGCCATTGTGCGTGGGTGACTTGTCGCCTATTCCAACCATCCCACACTTTCCCAGAATCGTAGCAGGCTTTTCAGTCTGCCAAAGATTTCTGGAAGTGACCCAGGGTGTTGGAGTAGTTCTGCCCGTTGTTCGGCCACACTGCTACATTCCATGAGGACGTGTTGTGGCGTTTCTTCTGCCTCTAAGCAACCTCTGCATAGAGGGCTGTCTGTTACTCCTATTGTGAATAGGTGCTTGTTTAAGGGACAGTGACCTGTTATGGTTTCTATAACTGTTTTGATTTTATCCCTATTTAGTTTGATACGTTTTCGGGCAAACTTCTTGGTCATGGCTGGGATGGCGTTTTTTGTTTGCCTGCAGCTGTTGTTGTTGCACCATTCCTCGAGATGGGACCACAAGCCCTTATAGCAGTATTACTTTGATATTACTTTCAGTAGGAAAGAGACGGCGCTAGACAACGTGTCTAACACTGTCACTTGCACACTCCTGCAACAGGACTAAAACAATCGTACTTTAAACGTCATGGTTAGGGGGCTGGTTATTTAGAAGTACCATAATGTGTTGGCGTGTCTTGCTCTTTCACAAAGAGTGTGTGTTAAGAAAGAATATCAAACTATTGATATGAAAGTATCACGTCAATTTAAGTTTAGATATAGCGTTTATTCAAGTCTATCTCAAGATGAGAACCCCAGAAATAACTCGCTTTAAACATGAAAGTAATTTCAGATCATGCCAAGGAACCAAAATTCTCTAGCGCTCGTGCACTCAGCTTATCTCATAAAAATAGGAAACAAGAACGTAATAGATTCTGCAAGCATAGTATACGGTAATATTAATCCGAAATATTATCATGCTACTAAAACGGAGGACTTTCTCATCGGAAAGAACATATTTAATGATACAAACTTACAAAGAGCAATAAAGGTGCTTAGTGGAGAACTGAAACCAGTAGAAATACTTGGAGAACCTTCGGTACAGTTTCGTAAGAAGTTGGCGCTGGGGCTGTTTTATAAGGTAAGTAAATAATTTTTAACATAATTCTAGAATCCGAGATACCTATAAGTTTTATCTAGTCCAAAATATTCCTGCCCTTGTTCCTTTGTTACCAGGAATCGGCACTATTTATTCCTATCCCCCGTCAAATTGTCACTAACTACTTTTTCTTTCATATTAAATAATCCGTCCAACAAAACCAATAGTTTTTTTTTAAATTGCGTATCATCTATAAAGCTTGGGCCCAGAAACCGTTCAATTAACTCATTTCCTTCCAGTTCATCCTTAACATCAGTCCGGCTGGCAAAGCTCTTCCTAAATATATTTCTGGTGCAGAACTCCTCAAAAGACCCGTGTCCTCTGGTAAGGAGGACTATCAGACCGACCCATCGTTATTCCCGTTGAACGAGCCGGTGGATAAGCTTGAAGCTCAGATTCAGGTTGGAGGTGAAGCCAGGTTCGCAAATGATTTACCTCCGTTACCAAGAGAAGTGTTCGGTGCCTTCGTACTATCTACAGTACACATTGGAGAAGTGGATACCATTGACGCTGACGAAGTGTTGGTAAGACCGGGTTTTTAAATACCTTTCTATTGATTGAACTAAAAATATTTCAGTGACTCTTATTTGGGATTTTTTAATGCCATTCTAAATAATGTAGTGTAAGTTACATCGATAAGTAACTTAAGCTGTTTTAAATTACACAACTGTCGTTCCTTACGTAAGCCATGATGAAGTCGTTCAGTAGATACATATTACCCATTACATACAAAGAAAACGTTACGGTTGTTTTGCTTGTTAAAATGATCTACATATTCGTGACTAGGTGCATGTTTGATATTAATATGAATAACATTCGTTATTGGTGATATTAGAATAAAACAATTGAAAAACATGTATTTTAGTTATATAGAATAAATATTAACAACTTAATACAAATAGGAAACACTTGAATAAATGTTATGTTTTCATGTTTGCCTAAGGATGAAAACTTTTATTTTTAAGCCTAAAAATACCGACAGTTTTCTTACATTTGAATATTTATTTAAGACATGACGTCTGTTGTTGATAGGTATATATTTAACATTACTTTTATTTTTAACCAAATTTTTGTGCTTTTAGTTTTTGAAGGCGGTTTTAATTTTTTCGGAAAATGCTTTTTTTAAGTAAAAAAAGTTATAATTGCTATTTTATTTTGGAACTCGTGCTGATGAGATCTTTAGACGATCATAACATTCATGAACCTTTCTATTGCTAAAATTAAGTAGGTTTTTTTAGTATTGATTTTGTTAACTTCTAGGCAATGGATGGTGTTTTAGCACTGTACACAGCGAGTGACATTAACGGTGTGAACTCCTTCGGCTTCCCGGGCATTCAACTGCAAACAGAGGAGGAAGAGATTCTCGCTACTAAAATTAAGTTCTACGGCCAACCGATAGCCGTAGTGGTAGCAGAGACTGAAAAACTGGCTGAAAAAGTGGCAAAGAAGGTCAAAGTAACATATAAAAATGTTAGCACAGCAGCTCCTGTTCTGACCATTGATGAAGCGAAGAAAGATAGTAGTAGATACGTACCTGGTAACCCATCTATAGAACCAGATGGTAGAGGTGACAACGTAACGAAGGTCATAAAAGGAGTCTATGAAATAGAAGCTCAATATCATTATTATCTTGAACCTATAACTTGCGTTGTGGTGCCAGTTGATAAAGGGTTGGAGGTATACGATTCGTCGCAATGGATGGATTTAACGCAAATTGCTATTGCGAGGTCTTTGGGGATTAAGGAAAGCGAGTAAGTTTTGATATGATTCCATAGTTTGTTTTATTTTTTTAGAAATCAAAATTAACTCCTAGCTAAACGCTACCTTAGCTATAATGCTAAGCGCGAAATTAAATGTAAGTACTTGTTTTTATTGACATTTATTTTGATCTAAGTCTTCTTTAGTACAATAAATGATCTACTTTAGTACAATTGATTGATTCACCTTATTTATACATACTTATGCCCTTACTAATAATCACTGTGTAAAGTTATGCAATGAATAAAGCCTGTGTAACCATACATTTTTTGACGTATAAACCTGTCATAACTTTATGCAGCGTTTTTATTTATCAAGCGCCTTACTAATAAGTAAGGCGCTTAATAAATAAAACGTAATTTATATTAAACCAGCTGTTCCACGTGGTTTTATTCACGTGAAAGATTTTTTAAAACAGTAAATAGTATTCAGTAGTTACTTTCCTTTTTATAATATTTGTATAGATAAAAAATAATTTATTAAATAAGTACTTATTGCCTTTTCCACTAAATGGTAATATTCTCAGATAAAAATGAAGGCCTCAGAAAATATTAACAGGACTTATAAACTAACCTTGTTTTTTCCATTTAATGTCGGGGTCCACCAGAGATTAAATTTTACACCATAGTTTACTTGAAGGAGTTTAAACCTTTCAGTAGGTACTTACATTGGAATTGGTCTTACCCAAGCAATATTTTTTTAAAAGAAACCGTAATGCGGCTGAAGTTAATCTGGTGACCACCCAAATTATATATTTATTTAGAAATTGGGTTGTATTATTCAGTATAAAACGCCTATCTAATGCTAATTATATTTCCCCAGAGTGGTGGTCAAAGTTCGTCGTATTGGCGGCGGTTTCGGAGGCAAGATAAGTCGCAACGTCCAGGCAGCCGCAGCTTGTGCTTTAGTTGCCAAAAAACTGGATCGACCTTGTAGGTTTATTCTGCCGATGCAGACCAATATGGCTATAGCTGGGAAGAGACTGCCGTGTCAGTGTGAATATGAGGTGGGAATAAAAAAAAATTGTTTGGCAGCTGTATTCAATTAATTAGATAAAAAATCATTACTTAATAATTTTGTAGAAGCATAGTTAGGAATCATTCAGCGAATTAATACAGACCGATTAAAAACTGAAGTATACGAGTATAACCGAAATATTCATGTAAATGTTTTCCGAAAATCTTGAAATATTAATTTCCAGCAAGGTTTAAAGATATAACCGCAAATATGAGTGTATATTATCCCCGATATTAAAACGGTTTTAATTATCTATTTATTAATATTCAAGCATTGCTGTTACCTGGTTACCACAGTACAAGCTCTGCTTAGTTTGGGATCAGATGACCGTGTGTGAGTTGTCCTAGGATATTTATTTATTATTTATTTATTACTACTAAACCTATTTCGGTTACCAGTCCTGAACTGGAGCCGGTCTTTTAGGATGTTCCATCTTTATTTCTCGGATAGCAACGCATCTGCAGATCCTGAAAGCAACGGTTCACCGTCGATTTGACTTTTAAACTTTATCTAACAAAAATATAATGAGTATTATTATTTACTTTCTAACAGGTCGGAGTCAACGATGATGGTAAAATCCAGTACCTAAACGCGACACTCGTTGAAGACAATGGCTGTTCCAACAACGAGAATATTCTCGACTTCACTATCGGTGGCTTTCCCAATTGCTACAACACTAAGTACTGGACTGTAAAGTCTGCTACGGTCACTACTGATACTCCTTCAAACTCATTCGCTAGAGCACCAGGTTAGTTATCTTCTTTTGTCTTGATTTTAATATTTACTTACTAACTGTAGCGTGCCAAGATGTCAACATTAGTATAAACCCAACAGAGTTTTTACGATCAAATATCAGAAAAATTATTGGAGTAATACGAACTTTTCGGCTTGTATGATGAGCGCGGCACTGATTACTACAGTAATTTATTTATCTGTAACTAGTATGATTTTTATATTAAATTAAGCCGGGAGGCTTTGTTGTGTCATTATTATATAATAAGTGCCTATAAAAAGATCGCAACGCTCTTCCGTGTCATCAAAAAAATCAGGCTAAAAAATCTATCTCGGTTGATAAGACTTAGTAACTATAATTTAGCTGTCTACTAATCCTGACAGGTACTTGCGAAGGCATCTCAAGTATAGAGCACATAATGCAGCACATCGCTTTCGCCGTACAAAAGGACCCGACTAGTGTCCGTAAAGTCAACATGAGATCAAAGGACAACGACCTTCCAGAACTGATCGATGTTCTCAAAAACGATGCCGACTACGACCAGCGAGTTACAGAGATAGAACAATTCAACAAAACTAACCGATGGATGAAGAAGTCCATTTCAGTCAACGTTATGTGCTTCCCAGTTGTCTATTACGGAAACTATTCCGCTCTCGTCTCGATTTATAGAGGCGACGGTACAGTTACGATAACCACAGGAGGCATAGAGATGGGACAAGGAATTAACACTAAAGCCGCTCAAGTGTGCGCTTACGAGCTAGGAGTGCCTCTCGAATACATCAATATTGTTCCTAATTACACTTTTGTTGCTTCGAACAACGTGTTTTCTGGGTCAAGTATAACAACTGAAAGTGTTTGCTATTCCATCATAAGGGCATGCGAAGCGTTGAAGGAGAGGTTAGCTCCAATAAGGGAAAAAATGCCAGATGCTACATGGAAAGAGATTATTCACCAAGCGGGCGAAGAGCAAGTGGAGCTGACGTCATTGTTCATGATGAAAGACTCTGATGAAAGAGTTCAAGGGTACAGTGCTTTCTCAGTGTGCATTGTTGAGACACAGTTAGATGTGTTAACTGGGCTTTTTCAAATAGTTAGAGCGGATATCTTAGAGGATGTCGGTCTTAGTCCCAACCCTAAGCTAGACGTTGGACAGGTGAGTGGACTGTGATTTATCCATTTGTTTACCCGATGTTATATTATTACAGCTTTTGAGATTGTTTCGAAAAAGTCTTGGCCAGTCTTAGTGGTAGTTTTTGTAACTAAGAATTATTAATATTCATAAGATTCATTTCCATTTTTTATTGATCATGTATGCCTTGTTTTAATCTTGTAAGTTTGGGACACAAGGTCAAAAAAGAGAAATTATATTTTCGACTGATTTAGAATCTTTTGCGTGCGGTTTCATCTTCTGCTTACATCATAAAAAAAGTCTTATCGTTATTCAAATAAGGCCTAATATTACTGACATTTCTTAAAGCGTAAAACAAACACACGGTTACTTTAATGTTAATCATAATTTTGTCAATATGAACATTTTAAGGTACAAGGAGCATACGTCCAAGGAGTGGGCTACTTCACTTGCGAGAAACTGATTTATGATAAGGAGACAGGGAAACTGCTGACCAACCGTTCGCTGAAGTACCATGTGCCCCTCGCTTTAGACATTCCGGTCAAGTACAACGTGAAGTTGAGGTACAACTATAAGAACCCGGTTGGAGTACTAGGAGCGAAAAGTGAGTACTAGGTAGATTTATTAACAGTCGACAAGGCGCGGCCCGCAGTGTTTTGGTACATGGATGTTAATTTTCCTTCTTTTTTGTCAATGCTCCGTTGTCATTAACGTACTTTTTGTACAATAAATAATACCTTCCTGTACCTATGCACATATTAAGATAGATAACAAGTTATCATTATCTTACTATGTAGTCCATTTCTGCCAAGATGACGACTGCTGTAGGGAAAAAGGCGAATGTACTTACCTTGTTCACATAGAATTCCAACTGTTGGTCTATATAGTCTTTACTAATATTATAAAGAGGAAAACTTTGTTTGTTTGACTGTAATGAATAGGCGCAAAAACTACTAGACCGATTTTAAAAATTCTTTCACTAAGTATTCGAAAGCTACCACGAGTAACATAGGCTACCTATATAATATCACGCTAGGTCCCATGGGAGCGAAGCAGTAACCAAAAACTTAACGTAATGCGGGTGAAACCGCGAGGAACTGCTAGTATTCTATAAAATGTGATAAATGATTGATACCAATCGTTCTGAGTGCGTAGGATTATATTATAGGCAATATTTTGAAAAAGTAGGTATGCAATCTTTAGTGAAATCAGCAGTTATTATGTTAAATAATTATACCGGTACTCGTCGAGCTTCATTGCTCTGCATTTTTCTGGTGGACTCCACTGTTGATTCTGGCTTTAGGATTGAGATTGACATCCGAAAAGCCTCAAGTTCGCTTTTCTTTACAAGGCGATGGCCGGTTTTAAATACTATTCTTGCAAGGTATAAAATATTTTTATAAATTACAGCATGTGGTGAGATGGGCATCTGCATTTCTCACGGCGTAACGCACGCGCTACGACAGTGCATCATGGAGTCTCGCAAGGACTCGGGGTACGATCCCACTGAATGGATTACAATTCGTGAGTATTCTTGTAAAGTTGTAAATATATTCCTACTAAGGACCTATTTCATAACCTCACAGAAGACGCTATTTTCCAGATTTATTAAAAAAATGGGACAGAATTTGTATGAAATTATCTGTCAGATGGAGAATGGGAAACAGTCAATTCTTAATATTGGAACATACGTTTTAATTGAACTATAGATACATTTCAACTCAACGACATAAAACTGTCAAATATTAATTAATATCATGTTCTCGGGATAAGATTATTTTATACTAGGCATGAAAGTCTAATGAAATTCACTCTTAATAGTGTAACCCAAACATTGAAATATACCTTATATAATATCATAGCTGTTTCTTTTTCACAGCGGTGCCATACGATACTGAAACTATTCTCCAGGCGCTGAACGTGAAGCAAGAAGAATTTCGTCTCACCGAATAGTATTTTGATGTACCTAATATTTTTTCCATATTCTGAGTTAAAATAAAATGTGATTTTTATTTTTAGAAACTCATTCATGTTGTGTTTATATATTGTTTTTATTCCGTTTAAAAATGTTTTGTAATAGAATGTTGTGATACCATTAGTGAGCTAAGTTTTTTATTACAGCGATGAATTGAAGGTCGCACGACTATTTTCAACATATTTTGAGAATAATTAAATACTTATAAAATAATTCAAACTGCCAACCTTGGGTTATAACGTGGCCTGGGGGCCTGAAAAACGCCACTTTAAGTGTTTCATCTGAAATCTGAAGGAATAATTTCCTGAATTCCTATCTGAGATAATATAGCAAAAAGAGTCTTTAGTAACTTTTTCTTATTTTGCTAGTTGACATTTATAATATTGGACCATTATAGGAATCTAGCAATTTTATTAATTTTCAACATGTGGCCAATTTACGATTTTAATGACATTCGTAAAATGATACCTATTTATCATAAATGATTCTGCTTATGTGGTATTTTTAGTCTTTTCAGCTCATTTATGTTTTCATTGTTGAGTTTTTAATCTATACATATAATCTTTAATAATATAATATATTTATGTACAGGCACCAACATAACATGCTAGGTACCCGAAACTGACACATTTTGCCAGCCAAGTTTGGACCTAAAGCTGTAGCGTTAAATTAGTAATCCGTTATAGAAAATTGTCAGATTGGAGCAGCTTGATGTGTTGGCCGTTGTACCAATCTTCTTCTTTACCATGGTTAATAAGTATATTGTTGATATTTACAATTAAGCGTGAAATGGTTTATATTTTATTTTTAATAAATCCTATAATTTTTATCCTCTTTGTCTTATTTAAGACCCTTTTTAATGAGATAAGTATTACAAAGACGGTAAAGTACGAAAATATTTAGGAATGTTTTATTAAAATAAGGAACATTTTTCGCATTATTGCATCTTGTACAGCTTTGTTTTTATTTTTAAGTAGGGTTCCGTACCCGGTTGGTAGTTAGTACCAACTGGACTCTATCACCTAAAAGCCTCCCCTGTCCTTTCGTCACTTAGTGAGCTATGTCTTATGAATCGTAATAGGTACAGATATAGTTAATTATGTTCTTACAATATTGATATACTAATATAACAATGCTGAAGAGTTTGTTTTTGTTTGGTTGGACTCCCTAATCTTTAGAAATCTTGGGCCAATTATTTTTCTATTAGTTAGGGTCAATTTATAGTCGAAGCGCATCGATCGAAGCGTCTATCCAAAACTGAACATAACAAATTCAACCCTAACTCCACAGCTTAACGCATACATACATTACTCTTGATTTAAAAAAGTCGCGCGCATTCTTTCGCATGCGCGTCTGCGCATGAACAACGCTGATTGGTGCGCGCGCATTGTCGCGTATACATGCGCCAACTAGCGAACCTGCGCGTCACTCAAAAAAAAGAACACTATAATTCCGCTTTCTTGTTCTTCTTCTTTGACTTCCGATATAAATCATATCATAGCAAGATCAATGTCAAACATTTTACACACGTTTCAGTTAAGAGAGTCAACTGACAAGTGATTCAATAGCTCTGCTTTTGATGCCCATTACTACACATAAAATAAATAAATAAAAATAATAAAATCATTTTATTTCGGACAACTACATGATCCATAAATTGTTAGTAACAGGTTTTCACTTAGACACTATTGTTAGTAACTTAACTAAAGACGAATTAATGAGAGGACCGCCCATAACCTAGAACAAAGAAGTAGGTAGGTACTAGGGTATAAGTCTTCTCACAAATTGCCTTATTATTGTAGAGGAAGTATCGGCCGCCACTGCCTTCAGGATGCTATTGTGACTGCCCCTTATTCTGCTCAGGAGCGAGGCCGTTTTCTTGCGGATGATGGCATGAAACCCATCAGTGTGTGTTACCGCGAACATTTCCGAGGCACTACAAAAACGAGGCAATCGCAACAGCATCCTAAAAACATTATTATATTGGACGCGCAGGACATCCAGCGATCTTTTCGAATAGTTGACCCAAAGATTACCGGTGTAAAAACTCTGACAATAAGCTTTAAAAAGCGTAATCTTTACTTGATCAGTACACCGGGCAAATCTTCGTGCCAACATATTACCCCTGACCGCCAGAGCCCTACGCTCCCTTTCAATGTCAACATGGTCACTGAGGTCATCGGTAAGAAAATGCCCAAGATATTTAAACTTATGTACTCTACGTATTGACGTACCGTTTATGGCAAGTTCGAGTGTACTTTCCCGGCACTTACCGGCGACCCCAAAGACCATGTATTCACACTTCTTGGCGTTATAGACCAGTCCATGTGCAGCAGCGAAGGTCTCACATACACCGAGCAACTCTACAATAGCTCTCGGAGACGGGCCCAGCAGCACCATGTCATCTGCATAACTGATATTGTTGCAACTAACACCATTCACCCTGCATCCGACACGCATGCTGCTGAGCTCGGCAATGAGGTCATTAACATATAGATTGAAGAGCCGGGGAGACGACAGACCACCCTGCCTCACCCCGCACTCCAATCCATATGATTCCGAGAGCGCATTACACCATTTAACACGGTTTGTCTGGCTACGATACCAGTACTTCAAAACACTGAGCAGTTCCTCCGGTACACCCCTGCTCCTCAACTTGCCCCAAAGCACGTCGTAAGAAACGAGATCGAACGCCTTGGAGAGATCAAGGAAGCAGGCGTACACCGGAGTCCTACGGTCAGTGTAGTATTTGACAGTATGCTTGACAGCCAGGATAGCACTTTCCGTTGATAGTCCAGGACAAAACCCAAACTGGGCATCGTGCAACTTAACATAATGCGCCAACGAAGAGTCAAGCACACTGTCAAACACTTTGGCCATAACCGTTGCGAGAGAAATTGGGCGGTAGTTGCTCATGTCCGAGATGTCGCCGGTCCTATTCTTCACGATGGGTACTACAATGCTCTTAATTAGGTCTGCCGGCAGATACGAATGGCTGATGCACATCGTATAGAACAAGGACAGGGCCCTCGGCATATGCACACCTGCATATTTTAAGTGTTCTATACTAAGCCCATCATGTCCAGGGGATTTGCCCCTACTCATACTATTTATCGCCGATTTTACTTGCTTTGTGGTGAAGCGTAGTAGCGGCTCCTGCCCCCGGACATGAGACACAGAGCCGATACCTGATACTGAGGGGCCAAGTGGAGAACTTACTTTGAAATAGTCTCTAAACAAGTTAGCAATACCCTCATGATCAGTAACCCCACCTACCTCCGCCGCCAGACCAGGCTTAGCCTCCAACTTACCCGTGGACTTCCAAAAAGCACAGAAATTATTTGAAGCTCGTTGTTCTGCTAATACGTCCATTTTAACTTGCTCTTGCTTATTTTGACAGTATTTTAGCCGGCTTTTGAAAATTTTACGCGTCTCGTACATTCGATCGTAAACAGTCCCAGAGGTTGGTCGATCAGCCGAAACCCAAAGTCGGAATCCAAGCCTAGCCTCCCGGTGAGCATCTCGAACATGTTTGTTCCACCCACATAACGGAGTACCCCGCTTAGGTCTCATGTGCGCTTCCTTAGATTCCCTCGCTGCCTCACAAAGGACATCTACAATATTCTTGTACAACTTATCAAGGACACGTTTGTGATCATCCAAGTTGCATGACCCATGACTGCACTCCACAAACTCCTGTGGGAAGTCTATCTCCCGCAGTTTGTCAGAACACATCTTATGATAACTGTCGATCTCTGTTTTATTTCTGACGCCCCAAACAACAGCATTGCGGGGTGCAGTCCCGGTCAACAACTTTGGCCTAACTATATCTAAGTTACATAAAATATATAAAGGTAAGTGGTCAGACACATACACATCTTCATCAATACCTACACTTACAATTGTCTGCCAGGCTGACGAAGAGACCACACAATGGTCTAACCACCTCCTACATCCGTGAGCCTCGCTAGTGAAGGTGTAATAGTCTGAACCATCACCTAACTTTTTCGTATCAGCACATACCCAGGATTGATCGTTACAAAAACTTAATAACTCAACATAAAATAATTCTTTCGGATGTGCATTAAAATCACCCAATAAATAAATGTTTTCAATATCATATGTCGCAATTATTGCACTTACCTCACTTAAAACCTCGGTAAACAACGGCAGGTTCTCCGGTGAGTTTGTAGGCATATATACGGAAAATACAACAATAGCGCGACCACCAGAGACAGCTTTAATAGCCACTAACCGAGAGCTAGTACAAGATATTACAGAGACAGACTCAAAAACACCCTTCCTCCAGAGAATGGCCACTCCCCCGTACGGCCGTCCCCTTAGGAGACCCTCTGACGTGTCTACAGCAGACTTACCCGTGAATTCAAATTCAGGACTTATCGTTCCTAACATTGAGATATCGTGTGGTAACAGCCAAGTCTCCTGCAGGCAAATCAGATCGGACCATACACATATTTGTTTTATATTATCAACTGACCTTTTAGCAGATTTGCAATTAAAACTAGTTAATTTTACTTGACACTTATTTCGACAATCCATTCTAGATTATATTCTAACTAACATTTAGAGCCTCAGGAGCCTCTCTATTTGTTCGGTACATAAAATGCACAAAGCGTTTAAAAGTAATACCATCAGGCCATAACTGATCATTTAAAAACATGTCTAACTTGTGTTTAGATACATACAGTTTATAAGCGCTATACTTTTTATACGTCTTGATATTAAGCTTTTTTAAAGATACACTTTCGTTAGTCTTACTTTTAATGTAACTAATAATGTCATCTTCAGATGCTTCCTTATTTACGTTTGATATTAATAACGGGACCTTAATATCAGCCGCACGGAATTTACTGTTCGGTACAATAGAAGCACGACCTTTTTGGCTAGCAAATGTATAGGGTTTCGAACGCGAACGCTTATTTTGCACTAATTTCCACTCATTATTACTCAGATCACTCACCACTATTTTAGAAACAACCTTGTCATGCTTATCTATCGACGGTATATCCTCATATTGCACTGTTGTTTGCTGAAGAACACTCGATGCTTTCGCCGCCGTAGCGGCGGACGCACTGGCACTGGCAATATTCCGCCGCTTGCCGGAGGTGGGAGAAGTGAGGAGCGTGGCCTCCACTCGCTCTAATTCTCGCGCTGTTTCGCTCCCGCACAAACTGCTCTCATCAAATTTGCATGTCATGCCGTCGGTCTCGCTCGCTTCCCTCGAAACCACAGTAGCTGTTTGGGTCTCCACATGCCCGCGATGCGTTGTCTCAGTAATATGTCCTTGTAAGACAGAGAAGCAATGATTACTGCCGCTGACTAGTGTTGATGACGCACCTTTGGACGAGAGGTCGTTAACCTTGCAATCAGGTGGGTTTCTAATAGGTAAATATTGTAAACCTATAGGACCACTGTCTAGTGTAAAGCTGTTATGTAAACATGCTCCCCTTCTCGCATTTATATTACCACTTTAGACAATAGGCGAATCGTGTATTAAAGATCCCTGTTTAAGACCAGTCACCTCCAGTTGAAGCGATACAAACTGCTCCTTAGACACGGTATTTTCTTCTAAAACGCTGATCTGATTTTTCAGTTTTAAAATATCTTTTAGGAGACACGTCACGTCTACATGATCAAAAGTGACCGGAGGAAGTTTATTAAGCTCCTTCGCCACAAATATCGGGAATAGTTCAGTACTGGTACCCTTCATGAGACAGATCATATCGTCTAGATCCCGTGACATTTTCTTCTTTCCCATCTTTCGGCGCACTGGCATTTTCTTTCCACTCGGGATAGACTCAAAGAGCAAAGATTTTGCCCGCGTAATGTCCTCCGCAGTAAAAGCCGAGCAACACACCTGATGCACACTCTCCTCATCCATGACATCCAATACATTTCGTAGGAATGCTAACAGTTCGTTAATAACGACATTGCAATTTGCACACTTCACAGTATGACACGACATTATTATCGATTAGTCACCGCACCGGTTAAAGCGGCATCGCATACCCGTCCGCTACCTGCTGCGTATGACGCGAGACCAGACATAAAATAGTGCGCGCGTATTCTGGCGAATACGCGCGCATTCGTGCGGCTTGGCTTTAGTTGTAATAAAATTAACGCTTCGATGCGCTTCGACTCTGCCTGCGCTAGTATAAATTGACCCTTACCCGATTTGTCGAGGAAGACACATAAGGGTGAATATCCCGGAGGTGAATTTTGCGTGTCCACGTTGAGAATCAAGGTGTTAGATTGAAGGATTTTTCTTATATTTTTTTATAGTGAACTACGGAACTTGGTTCAATTAGGGCCACATATATTTTTGTATATATGTCTATATATAGGCAGAGAAAAAAAAATATCTTCTAAAATTTAAGTTTGGTGGCCTGTCCCAGTTCCATTTTTTTATACAATTGCATTCATCTAGGTAACAATATAAGCAAAGATCAAAAATAATAGATTTCGTTAGTATGTGCATTAGATAAATAATTAAAAAACATATAATCCATTTAAAAAAAACATATTTAAAAGCACAGGACATTCGATTAAAGTTTGTCCAAGCAAATTATGTCAATTTTCGTGGCATTTGTTCAACTTACAAAATCATGAAGTTTCGTGCATATGAGATCAATTTAATTTAATTATTTCACTTACTCTCTATCGTGTGCCGGGCGCTTGCGATGAAAAGTGTGTGATTAGTGCTGAGATCTCCCGACAAAAACGTAATCATCATGTTGGGAGGCACGAGGGACAAGAATTGTTCAATTTTGGTGGATCGATTTACTACTGATTTTTAAGTGTTTTAGATATTAAGCTGCACGTTATATGTTGTGATTTGGGTTACGCATTAGGTAATAATATCATTTGAATTGTAACTCTAAACCCCTATTTTTAAAGATTTTATTTATGCCTGGTTTCAATTTTGGTGGTTCAAGTTTGGTGTTTTAGGTGGCATTTTTACGTCACCAAAATTGAAAACGACCCACCAAGTTTGAAATATGTATTTTTTGTACGTGGTTTGTACCTTTTGAGCCAGTTTTAACGCTGCAAGATAGTTTGATTAATAAACTGATAAATGTTATGTAATTAGCAGTTCTTCTTCTTAATCGTGCACTCTTGACAGAGTGGTCGTGATCATGGAAAGTCCTTAGTGCCCTTGCGATTTCTCTCCACTTTTTTCTATTAGTGGCGTTCCTCGCGCACTCCACGATTGAGCTGGATGTTACTGTTTTATAGCATCCGCCCATCTGGTTGGTGACCGACCACGAGGACGCTGCCCCTCTATTCTCCCTTGCACCACTAATCGCTCCATTGAGTCTTCGTTGTGGACAATGTGGCCAAATATTGTGAGTGTTCTTATTTGCACAATCGAAGAAAGTCTTTGTTTGATGGATACATTGGTGGGGTGCACAGTCCAGCTTATTCTCAGTAGTCTCCTCCAGCACCACATTTCCAACGCGTCTATTCTGTTGCGATCTCTTTGACGAATCGTCCACATTTCCGCTCCATAGAGAAAGATAGGAATAACTGTGCACCGCATCAGCCGAACCTATGTGCTAGCTGTATTTTTGGTTATGCGCCTGTCTTTCCATATGTTTTTGAGCTTTTAAACAGCTTAACATGTCACAGCACATCGTCTTTCGTATCTCTTCCTCACAAGTCCCAGTGTTGGTAATGGTAGAACTTAAGTATATGTAGCTCCGGACAACTTCACAGTTACCTATGCTGTTGATCTCAGGTCTGTTACCGGTTTTGTGATCCACAATCATCAGTTTTGTTTTCTCACGGTTTATATAGCGAGTACAAATTCGAGACTGGTACGTTCTTAAAGTTGTAGATTGTGTTCTATGTCAGGTAGGGTGGAAGCCAGAAGAGTGGTGTCGTCAGAGTACCTGAGATTTGAAATCATGAGACCACCCACCGATATCCCTTTATCCCATTGATTCAGTACCTTGCGCATGATGTACTCTGTGTATATGTATGTTGAACAATAACGGGGACAGAAAGCCTTGCCGGACACCCACCTGCGTCTTGAAATTCGCTGAGTCAATTAGCAGTTAGTAAGACCTATTTTAAAGGTATATTATATATTAAAGAGGAGTCTTACCGCCGCTATTACGGCGTGCCCAGCCCTGGGTTGCGACAGTTGCTGTCTCCATTCCACTATGAGATCTCGCCGGAGCTCTGTGCGCCGCGCCACGATTAATTGCGGCAGCGGGTCGACTTTGTCCCGACGTTGCACTTGCACGCGCCACTGGTACGTGTGTGCAAGAACTGTCGCCTCCAGATCCCACTGCGGGATCCCACGGGCAAAGAGGCTCGCGCCTCGCAAGAAATCGTGCGGTGTCCCCGCACCATCTGAATCGCCATGGGACTTGTCTGGGACGCCGTCAGAAGCCGGGCCGGAGCCAAGGCTAGATTGGGCGCCCACACCGGAGCCCCGAAAAGGGCCATGGAACGCACGACCCCCGCGTAGAGCCTATGGCAGGAGGCGTTTAGACCACTCAGATTGGGCACGAGCCGCTTGAGGGCAGCCCCAGTCCTCGCCAGTTTAGGGACCAAACGTCCAGAATGCTCCGTGTAGTTCCATTGGTTGTCGAGGACAAGTCCCAGGCACTTCATCGTCGACTCGACACCGATGTGAACCCCTCCCACCGTTATCTGAGAGCTCCACCTCGAGTCCCAGATGATGATCCTGTCCACGACTGTTACAACTCCTACTGACATGAAGTCGGCCGCCGCCTGGAACGGCCTTTCCTGCGCTAGGACAGTCGTCGTCAGCGGAACACACTACGCTGACACCATTGGCCCATTATTGGTTCTCCAAAATTGCTCTGAGCAAGATTAAGGCTCATTTGCTCAGAGCAATTCAATTTTGGTGTACTGATTTTAAATTTTGGTGGGCACTTCTAATTTTGGTGGGCGGTTTTCAATTTTGGTGGCGACACTAAACTTTAAACTAAGATATCTCGAAAACTTATCGAATTATCTTAGTCCCTCTTGAAGATCCTTTTAGCTTTGACTTACTACTTTTATACTAGGAACTTATTTTTCACGAAAATTGAAGGAAATTCTTCGCCACCAAAATTGACAGAAAATGCACTTTGTTGATATTGACCCATAAGTTACAATAACATCACGCTACATTCTACGGGAGCCGAGTAGTAACCACTGATGCGAATGAAACCGCGGGGGACAGTTAGTCGGTGGCATGGCAACACAAATTGACTGCAGAAGAGAAGCCAACGACTTCCGAAATTTTAGTTATTTTTATGTTTTTAGTTTTTGAAGGCGGTTATTATTTTTTTTTTAAGTTTTTTTTACCATTAGTATTCGTTTAAAATGCATTTGGAACGATTATCCAAATATGTAGTTCAGCGTAGAAAATAAAATTAATTTAGATAACACACACAATTTCATTTAAATTAAATGGTTGAGTTTTTTAGAGAGCTATTTAATTTTTTTTTGTATTCGTAGGTGTTAATATGTAGCACATTACCTGCACTAGTGTTTGTATTATCGTACACATTAAGTCTACGGACAGTTTCATTCGCGTTTTATTGGCATAAAGAACGTTATCATGTCTAAAATTGAATTTACCGTTAATGGAAATAAATGTTCAGGTAAGTTTTTTAACTATTTATATATGTAAGGTGGGTGGACCATGGAAGGCCACTCTAACGAGTAAACGCTTTTTATTCGTTTATTAACTGGATAAATGAAAAAAAACAAATTATCAAATAATAGCTTGTTTTATTGTGTACCATATAAATCACTTTTTTTTAACCTAGCTTTAATCAGTATTCATTAAACTTAAGTTTTGTTAAGCTCTTCCAAATGGCCTTGCAAGGAACACGGCTCCAAACAAGGCCAATATTATACATCAGTCGTTCAACTTAAAAATAGAGTTGTAACAATTAATATATTCGCTTTTACTAAAACTACATAATAAGCTCTTTCATTTAAGCAAAACATTAAATACTCAATATATTTTTATCATTTATAAAAACTCAACGAACATTACTTGAACACCATCGTATAACTAAGAATATATTAATGGAAATTATTTAAAAACAGTTGTAATGAGTATTACTTTGACATCAAATAACTTGCCAACGCGTATTATAATGAAATTAAAAACTTTTTTTTTTACCTCAAATGGCCTTCTTATGGGTCCGTTCTTTGTAAGGCCAAAATGTTCATTATTTATGCCCAAAATTAACCCTTATAAATAAAAATATTGTAATTAAGTATAAAACATTGTTTTAACTGTAACGGTACGTATTTATAACTAAAAAGTTCATATGTTCATGGTTTGTACATGTTTTTTGTAAGTCCCATGTACCCTAGCAAGGCCAACTGTAAAATTTTTGATTGGCCTTATAAGGAACCATCGGCTTTCCTGGGAACACTACCAATATTTTAACTTAAATCGAGGCAAAACTATTTTTTTTTCTTTAGTACCATAAACATATCCTTATACGACAATTCACAGTAATAAAAATATGAAATAATAATAGGTTATCTAACTAAAAACTTACGTTTTGCTATGCGCGCGAATAACAATTGTAACGTCGACGACCGAAGTCTACGGAACGTGAGATCTCACAGCCACAATAGCGGCGCGAGCGACTCGCCGCCGCATCTGTGGTCTTGAGTTTGATGGATCTTAGTGTATAGCCGAAGGAATATGTGTTTACATGTCAATAACTATGACTTTTTGATAGTTGGCCTTCAAAGGAGCGTGGCCTTCCATGGTCCACCCACCTTATTTTTATGACTTAAGATAAGATAAGGTGCCTTTTTTTCTTTTGAATATTGAATTTATAATTCTAAAAGAAGACACAATGTATTATTTTAGTTTGAGGCGTTATATTTGAACTTTTACTTGTATTTTTCTACAACTAACGATCAACTCGGGGTTTCGCACGGGAGCTGTGTGACAAAATCTTTATAAGTCTGGGGAAATTCATTTAATGGACACTCAGCACATTTTTACTGACATAGGAAGAAATTAACATACACACTCATCATTTTCTCCCTCACTTTTTCGACATTTTGGTACTATCAACTCAAACGGGGCTTTCCAGGGATCCCGGGGGGCCCGGTTGACATTTTTCCCGTCTTGCTATCCGACATTATGACTAAGAAAAAGTAAGGAGAATTTGAGTTATGAAACTAAATGCAAGTATGAAGAATGAATTAAAGAAAAGGGAGTAGATGGCATGATAGTTGACAGGATGGATCCATCTCATTAGAACTCGAAGTTGCGTAACTTGGGTCGAACCAGCAACACAATGTATAGAATTGTTTGGAGGGTATTTCATTAGGACACACTTGGTGGCTTGTTGCCGGCGGTCGAATCACTCTCTATCTTTTAAGACGTACATCAAGGAACTGTTAACTACTTTTGACGTCAATTTTGAAAGTGTCAACTTTGCTTTGGTGTTTCTCGCTTGGTAGAACTTGTAGACACCACGGTCACAAAGTAAATAATTCTGTGCCAGGGTGCTAGTGAGGCGGACATGTTGCACTACTGGACTCCTCATGAAATATGGTCCCGTCCCTGTAGACAAGAATATGAATGTCATTGCTCTATGTTTTATTATTCGTCTGATCAGTAAACGAATGCCTTCCTCGGGACACGACGCTGAACGCGTACTTGCGCTATGTGCTGGCTCTGCAGGGCACCAAGGCGATGTGCCACGAGGGCGGCTGCGGCTCCTGCATCGTGATGGTGCGAGCGAAGCGGTGCCCCAGCGGTGAAGTTGAGACGTTCTCTGTTAATTCGGTGAGTTCTGATGTCTTTTCTGCAAGATTTACCTACGTTTTGAGAAGAGATATTGCTCCACCAGTAACATTGGAAATCACTTTAACCACTGCGCCAAATGTGTGTTTGTTCTTGTTTGTGTAGGATCTTATCTTATGTGGGATCCTTAATGTGCGAGTCTAATCTGTTCAATCCGTGAATCCATTATTTTCAAAAATGTTTAAAATTTAGTATTATAGAAATAAGATTTATTTTAAGTTTAATTAGTAATGTGTACTCGTACTCTTCCAAATTGTTATTCGAATATTATGTAACATGTGGATAACGTTGTTGGTTACGCACTGATAAACCTAGATGATTACAGATTAGCCATTGTTAACCATGTATAGTGTGTAATTGTTGGTTTTCCTTAATAAATAAAATAAAAATAAAAAAATAAATCCAATCAGAAATATTTGGGATTATTGGATAAGTAGTGTACTTAGATATCATGAAATTGTTCTTCTTGGCTTCAAAGTCAGTTACGGCGTGAGTAGGGTGGCAACATTGTTGTTTTGTCCATAAAAGCTTACTTATTGTACAGATTACTTATTGCATTGAAACTGAAGTCTATAATAGAGCGCCGCAAGTCAGTACCCTAAGGCGGTTATGTTCTTAATTTTTTTTAATCAATTATTTTCATTAAATCATGTTCTTTGACTATTACAATATAATATTACTTGTAACCGAAAACCGGACTAAATCACGCGCTTTGCAGTTTAAACAATCCTATTTATCCCAGTGTCTGGTGCTGGTATTCTCCTGCCACGGCTGGGAGGTGACCACCATCGAAGGTATCGGCAATGGTCACTGGCTTTAGCTCACTGATTAACTAAACAACTTCTTAACTTGAATGATGATATTACTGTGACTTTGATTAATTTTAAAGCTACGCGGTAAGCTAAAAAAACCTTTTTTACAGCTTGTTGGACAAAAATCTAACAATGGCCGAATTGGAGAAGTCTTTCGGCAGCAATACATGTAGGTGTACTGGATTTAGGCCTATCCTGGACACTATCAAGTCCTTTGCCATCGACGCTTCCCCAGAAATATGTCAAAGAGTCAGGGACATTGAGGAGTTAAGTTCATGTTCCAAAAACCCTCGTAACTGCCAGAGAAAATGTTCAATAAAGAGTGACTGCAGTGATTGGAGTGACTTGTCTGATGTCAAAGAGATTAAGAGTGGTAACACTATCTGTTTGAACTTTGGGGATTCAAAGTTCTTCAAGGTGTATCTGAAGGATGAGATTTTTGATATCTATACTAATATTATAAAGAGGTAAAATTTGTAAGTTTGTAAGTTTGTAAGTTTGTATGTTTGAGGTAATCTCTGGAACTAATGAACCAATTCCAAAATTTTTTTCACTGGCAGAAAGCTACATTATTCCTGAGTGCTATAGGCTATAAATTATTTTTATAACATGTATATTAACCGAGCTATCGCAACTTTTGTCTAGCAAGTCGGAAAAAATTACCTCATAAAACAGAATTATTTGCGTGCGCTGCCTAAACAGTTGCTTAAAATTAAAAACAATGTATGGCAACTTGGTTTGTCTTAATTATTTCTACAAAAAAGTCCGCGATACCATATCTCTATCTATACTAATATTATAAAGAGGTAAAATTTGTAAGTTTGTAAGTTTGTAAGTTTGTATGTTTGAGGTAATCTCTGGAACTAATGAACCAATTCCAAATTTTTTTTCACTGGCAGAAAGCTACATTATTCCTGAGTGCTAAAGGCTATAAATTATTTTTATAACATGTATATTAACCGAGCTATCGCAACTTTTGTCTAGCAAGTCGGAAAAAATTACCTCATAAAACAGAATTATTTGCGTGCGCTGCCTAAACAGTTGCTTAAAATTAAAAACAATGTATGGCAACTTGGTTTGTCTTAATTATTTCTACAAAAAAGTCCGCGATACCATATCTCTATCTTTTATATTTTATCTTTTATACTTCTTTTTTTGCATTAAAAAAATGATTTTTCGGCATACTTACGTTTGGTTGATTATTTGAGCAACAAAATATTAATTCTTATGACAATAAATTATTTCAGTATCACAAGGACATCATACAGATAAGATTTGCCATTTACAGTATGTCAATTGGTCATATAGTTTCGGAGATAATGTAAAATTACTAAAACGCAAAATGCCCCTAGCGTAATTTTCATTGTGCGGAAGTCATTTATAATATCAAAAAATATCTTCGGAGATATTCACAGTTTTTATCACTCCGCAGCAAGCAATATAAATGATAGTATGTAATAGAAACTGCTTTTTAGCGAAAAAAGGCCGCCTATTGTACTCTTGCATATTTGTTTGTATTGTCCTTTACTGTTTTTGTCCTATTGGTGTACAATAAAGAATATTGGCTGATGGCTTTGCAAGATATTCGTAGCTTATACATCAGAATAACACATCTGGGTCGTCATAAAGGCGTGTGTAAGAGGTTACGGGTTCGAAGCCGGGCAAGTACCAATGTGACTTTTTCAATTCATACGTACTTTCTATAGTTTATCTTGGACATCACTGACATCCCGTGCCTCGGAAAGCATGTTAAGCCCCGGTTGTCATTCGTAGAACTTTGACGTTACGGGTATTCAGAAGCCAGAAAGTCTGACCAGTCGAACCAAAGGGTATCGTCGCCCAGTTACTGAGTTGTAGAGGTCTGACAGGCAGACGCTTCACGTAAAACACTGGTATCCAGCTGAATCCTCTGAATTCCCAACATAGTTGGGAAAAGGCTAGGGAGATGATGATGATTACATCAGAATAACACAATAATATTGTCCTATAGTAACCAAAAGCCGATCAGTAACTAAAAGTCTAACATAACGCGAGTACGCGGGGATCGTGCGGTCCATGGCCCTCTACGGGGCTCCGGTGTAGGCGCCCAACCCGGCCTTGACTCCGGCCCGGCTACTGAGGGCGTCCTAGAAGGTTATGGCCATTCGGATGGTGCATGGATACCGCAAGATCTCCTGCCTGCCTGATTCTTGCCGGCATACCGGTGTGGGTACCACGCACAGCGGCGCGTGGAAGTGCAACGATGGGGCGAAACTCACACACACTCGGCACACAGAGCTCCGGTGGGATCTCATGGAGACTGCGACTGTCGCAACTCAGTGCTGGTCATCCCTCTTTGAGGAGTGGCTGGAATGACGCCTCGACACTCACGTATCGCCCGACACAGGTCCTCACCGCACACGGACATTTCGGGAGGTTCCTATGTCGGATTCGGGCGGAAGTGACGCCTGCGTGACACGGTATAGCATACGGTGGAGGTAGGCCCCGCTTGGGCGAACCACAACCGTGTCGTTGCAGAGGCGATCGGCGCTGGTTCAGGCCATGCTTCGGGGCGAGACTGAAAAGGAAGCCGTCGCCTCCTGCGAAGCAGACACGCTAGAGACGAAAGCGGCGGGGCGCGTGAGGCAGCGTCAAGCTTCACGCCCCGGACAGAGACCCAGGCTTAGTTGTCGAGAGTCGCAAGATGATGGCCGCTGGAGGCGTGGGCCTGCGGAAGGCGAGCGGTAGGTAGCTCGCCGCCCGACTAGGACCAGACCCGTGTCGACGGCGTGTCGATGCTTCTAATAGTTACCGCGGCCCCGGAATATATAAGGGTAATCGAAGGGACATTATTGGATTTTAGTCAGTAAAAGTCTGACCCTCATTCCCTCTTCAGGGGCGTCATTTGATGATTTCCTATCCATAAAAAAAAGCCATTGGATATGTTTTGGATGCTTTTACCAAGGTCAATGTAGCTCTTTCACGCTTATACGACCCTAATAATCTTTTTGTGTACGCTCAAGATAGTTCCACAGTTAATCCGTACTAATACTATAAATGCGAAAGTAACTCTGTCAGTCTGTCTGTCTGTCTCTTCTTCACGCCTAAACTACTTAACCAATTTTGAATGAAATTTGGTACAGACATAGTCTGGGACCCGAGAAAGGACATAGGATAGTTTTCATCACGGAAATCCCCCGGAAACTGGAACTATTATTCCACGCGGACGAAGTCGCGGGCAAAAGCTAGTCTTAAATAAATATGGAGACGATTCCTATATGCTTATCGATGGTAATACTGGAAAAGGTGAGTGATTACTGTTTACCTGTTAATAATGTCTGTTAAAAAATCGTGTTATGTAATTAATTGTCAGGTTTGGCGTAGTATAGTCGATAAGAGTTTAATAGTGAGTTATAGATATTCCGACAAACATGACATGTTAGATATATAAGCAGTTTTATTACCCATTTTCCAAATACTACTAAACTTTAATCATGCAGTCGTGAATGGTTTTCGTAACAAAATTATCTCATACACGTATTTTTTTCTAATATTACAAAAGACATAGCAACTTCGCTTCTAATTTCGGTTACGCAGGACTCCTGCGCTATTGTGATTCATGAACATTAATTGCCAGTTTACCCTAACCTACCCATCCCTATGTACCATAGAGTTCGTTAAAAACCGCGTTAGTGCTGCTGTAATAAACTTCTAGATTTTGTTATTTTTTTCATACAATTTAAGTCAGACCATAGATAGATACTTCAAAAGTGTTTTGAAGAATCCTTAATGACGACAAAATTTGGACAAAATTCAATGTTTTCATATGGCTGTTTCTACTTGAAAATCTGATTACGAAGATTTGACGAAGATAAACTTTCAAAATGTTCGCAAATAAATAGTGAAATCCATAAATAACTCAACGACCATTAATGTTACCATAAACAATGCTATAAACTTAGACTGATATTGTGTCTAAATATTTTGTAAAGAAAAACAAACATTTTAATTAACTAAGTAACTAATAAAATATAGTACGTTACGATACTATACACATGACAAAAAACAAAAGTTTTTAATAAATTATTTATTTTTAAATTTATATTGCGTTCGATAATCATTTTTTTTTAAATCAGGCAGTTTGTCGGTCGTTGTTGTTCCTTAAGGTGCTCTTAACATTTATAATAGCTGTATTAATTTATAAATGTTATCGTTTTACACCATGTTGTATAACGTTATATAGCTGCTTAGTGGGAGCACCTTTAGACAATCACGAGGATTTGCATCCATTAAATTTCAAAATTTGAATTAGGAAAACCGCGCACAAACGCTTCGCCGCCGCCGTCCACATCCGTATAAAATAAGTTTACCTAAGGACAAACTCTAGTTAGTGCAGGTCTATTACGGAAAATAGAAACAAAACATAATGAGCTACAGGCAGCGGTGGCAAAAATATTAAAAATACGATCTTTTTCCAGGCATTGTAGAAAATTTCGAGTATCCCAGAATACTAATAGACATAAGTGAAGTGTGTTCTCTTAAAACGTACACTTACGATCAGAACCTGGTGCTTGGTGCCAACGTGTCATACAAGACTGTATCACAATTTTTACTGAAGCTGCCAGCACAAAGATCGAATTTTTCTATTTGTCAGAAGTGGTGAAGCATTTGGAGTTAGTTGCTCATTTACCTGTATGAAAGGTGAGTTATTTGTCTCTACTAAATTTAAGTTCAGGTGCATCTTTTTCTTATCATTTAATTCAGAAAAGGATAGAAGATAAAATTTTAGTTTAGTCCTGTCAAACTAACACACTCCATTGACAATTTAGACGCGATTAAAAACATGAATAAAAATAAAAAATATATAAAATAGAAAGAGAAAGATGCACATAACTTTAATTTGGTTTTTAATAGTTACCAAGGGAATCATCAGCACTACTGTTTACCATGTTTCTCTCGATACTGATTTTTGAAGTAAACGATGTTGTCTTCCATTTGTCTATTTTTTCTATCTGATGTTTTATTAATGGAAAATATTTGATATAAGTACGCGATCACAAGTCTTTTCAAAATAAAAAGAAATAAACATTATTTTCAGATTGGCTCAATAGCCGGTAATTTGATGTACAAACACGAAGTACCCACATATCAGTCAGACTTGTTCGTAATTTTCGAGTGCATTGGAGCAAGGATTGCAGTCAGTAAGTATTATGCATTTTTAATCAATGGTAGGTCCTCATCAATCTCAAATATTGTTGCAAGTTCTTGTCGGTCTACAAATTACTGTGATCTATATAATATTGTAATCTAGCTTTGTAAATATTTTTTGTTAGCCTGTTCAGTTTCATTGCTGGGCAAAGGTGTCATTCACTCCCGCTATCTTTCGCGATTGCAAGAAATTCCCTATGTGATATTTACCTGGCCTTGTATCCCAAATTAGTATTTAGAGCCCCAATGCCCATGCGCTAACGATAACAAGACCAAGTCGCTGGAGGCAAAGATTATAAGTATTTCGTGCAAGTACGGAGACTTGTAGGAAATGTTTGATATTACCTATCTACGAATAATCACCAACAATTTACCTAGTAAGTAAACTCCGTCAGTCCGATGCTGAACATAAGCCTCTCTAAGAGCTCTTTCAATTTTGCGTTTCGTGTCTTTTGCTGTAGGTTCGTTTATATTAGCAGTACCGCGAAAGTGTAGCAACAGCGCTGCTGCCACGCCGCAAATTTTGTATGACAACAAACGAACGTACGTGCCCCGCATGGAAAACGTACCGCCGCGGTGCTGCAGCCATACGACACGAAAAGCTAAGCGAAAAGCCTAATAAATTCAAAGAGCCCTTAAGGCGCCACTTAGCCAGATCTTCAGCTATACTCATCCAGGTGCTGTCTTTTGCAGTTTTTCGCTCAGCCTGACCGGGATACGCCGCACACCGAGCACCGGTTCTGTAAGAGTGACCTGATCATTGCCACTTCAGTTTAGTTGTTCTGTAATCGGTCTTTCGTCCTCAGGTACCCACAATGGCATATCAAAGACGCTAACATTGACACAATTCTTGAAGTTTGACATGAAAGGAGTACTTATTCTTAACATTGAGCTGCCTCCCTTGAGCAACTCTTATATCTTCAGGAGTTATAAGGTAAATATGACGTGATAACACAAGATCTGAATGATATAGATAGAGGTTTGAACTCAAGTTGTTAGAAGTTTGAAACGTATGGTCGTTTATCAGAAATGGAAGCTACAGTGGCTTGCAACGTCGACATTGTATGTTTTGTCGTTTGTAGGAACCAAGGACTAGACAAAGCTCCAACAAATAAAATAAAAACAAACTTCCAATAGTAATTCTATAATTATTAAAAATTAAAACCATTTCTAGTTTATGATAGTTAAAAAAAGTGTTGCACAATTCGTTTACGCTGTCACTGTTATTAAAATTTCAGATCATGCCAAGAAACCAAAACGCTTTAGCTATAGTGAACTGTGCGTTTCTCATCAAGCTAGGAAAGAAAAATATTATAGAAAGTGCTAGCATAGTGTACGGTAACATAGATCCCAAGTTCATTCACGCTAAAAAAACTGAACGGTCTGATCGGAAAGAACATTTTCACAAATGAGAATTTGCAAGGAGCTCTGAAGGTGTTGAACTGTGAGTTGTTACCAGTACATCTGCCTGGGGAACCGTCCATACAATGCCGGAAGAAATTGGGCCTTGGGCTGTTTTATAAGGTGAGGTAGTACTTGGTTCGTTTGGCTTCGGTAAGTATTGCCTTCTTTTTTAACGTTACCATACTCGCAAAAAATCTCTTCCACTATATTCAATTTTATTCTTTTTCTTTAAAACTATTCAGGCAGCTTCGTTCGCCTTAATGTTTTCTCCCAAAAATGCAGACGAAACAGTTTCGATAATGTCGCGGCGATGTCGTCCGACGTCGCCCGATGTCATTCCTAGTGAGTACGAGGCTTCAAAGTGACAAAGACAGCAACAGATTTAAGAGCGTCTTAAAGTTAAGTATCGTTTGACTATTCGGGAAATAGAAACATACTTTCGTTCATTTAACTAGCTACTTCTAAAGTTTAACATTAACATTAATTCACAGTTCGTCCTCAACATCGCCCCAGCAGGAAAAGTCCTCCAATCCTATGCTTCAGGGGGCGAATTGTTCAAAAGACCAGTGTCCTCCGGTACGGAAGACTATCAGACGAATAGCTCCTTATACCCCTTGATCCAGCCAGTTGATAAGCTGGAAGCACTGATACAGGCTAGTGGGGAGGCCGCTTATGTCAATGACCTGCCTCCCATGCCAAGAGAGGTGTTCGGTGCCTTCGTGCTCTCTGAAGTACATATTGGAGAAGTTGACACTATTGATGCTGATGAAGTTTTGGTGAGAGCATTATTCTTTAACCTCTTGATGACCAACCGACTGCCGGCTGTCAGGCTTCTATTGTGTCTCAAATCACGTGTGTTCGAAGGATTAATACCCATTTTGTTAGAAAGCTTCATTCGCAACTGAATAAATGTGTAGTCTATGAAATATAATTTACAAGAATCGATGCGTACGGCTCGTGTGTCAGCTCGTTCCAAAGCAAACTCGGACCATTGGGCCGAGTTGACGAATTTCAAAATTAATATTTTTTTCGTTCGTTATCTCGTCCCATTCTAAATTCTGTTAAATATTAACAATAGCTAAACGTCAAAAACAGTCAGGAAGAAAAGTGTCTGTGATTTTTTACCCCTTCACGCTACTGCGCGCCTAGTACTTTTGATTGATTTAAGTACTAAGTATCTCAGTATTTTTTTAATTTTCTCACATTATCACTTCACATTACTGCGCGCCTAGTACTTTTGTTCTCTTAAGTTTTCGATCTTTAATTGAAAAATAATGATCCGTAACTCTTTGGGACACTTTGTTCCCGATATGTAAACCTATTAAGCCCTATTAAATCTAAACGCAATTAAAATGTACCTACTAACTTTGATTTTTATTATTACTTATAATATATAAATGTTGATTCCCAAAATTCTTGGCTTTTATTTACTCTATAGTGAAAAGTTTTGGTTTGGACTGTACCAAAACAACTTAAAATATTGAAGAAAAATAAAGTGGGACGAGATGATGAACGAAATAAATATTAATTTTGAAATTCGTCAACTCGGCCCAATAGTCCGAGTTTGTTTTGGGACGAGCTGACGCACGAGCCAGTTTTTCGAATAAAAGTACAGTTGCAACCAAGTAATATAGATATTTAAAGATTTTTAAGCGATATAGATATTTAAAGATTTTTGTGCCCTCTAGTGTTGGTCTTTGTCACAGACATGTAGAAAGCCCACGATTTTTTTTGATATTTGACTCGTCTTATGTAAATTGCACCAATGGGTAAGGTAAGCTGGATTTACGCACAATTAGATCAGTAATTTTAGCCGTCGTGGCTAAGATTAAATTCGTATACGTAAAGATAGAGATAGTGGAGGTGTGCCCTGCATGGGCGAGCAATCGACGTGTTCTCGTAGAGGCGATCGGCGGCGGTGACCTCTCGCGCCCGGCGCTGGTTCAGGTCATGCTTCGGGGCGAGATGGAATGGGATGCCGTCGCCTCCTTCTGAGAAGCCGTTATGCTAGTGAAGGAAGCGGCGGCGCGCGAGAGGCAACGACGAGCCACTAGCCCCGGACTAAGGACTAAGACCCAGGCGAAGACGTGGAGAGTCGTCGCAAGACGACTACCGGCCACCGTAGGCGCGGTTCTGCGGACGGAAGTCAGCACAGGAAGGGGCCCAACAGGGCCTGCCGGTGTTGCGGAATGTTTATAACAGTTACCGTGACGCCGGAACATAAAGGGCAACCGAAGGAACATGAGTGGGTTTTAGTCAGTAAAAGTCTAGACGCCCTACCGCACCCAGGTCGGGAGCAGTCATTTGATGATTTCCCACTCCCCAAAAAAAAAGACAGATAGTTGTGTGACATTGGTAACTTACATATTTTGTTAGTCCTCTACTTCTCGATTAAATTCGTCCTTTGATTTCAAAAGGTTCAATTTCATGGTTTTCCTCTATTAAATTACCTTCTTTATTATATTTTCACTTTGTTGTCCGTCCGTCCATCTGTCTGTCAAGACCCTTTTTCTCAAAAACGCGTCGAGATATCAAGCTGAAATTATTATCAGATACTCAGGCCTGCTATCTTTAAAAGCAGTGAAAAAATTAAGTTTCTAAATCAACACAATAAAAGAATACGGCGGTTTATATTGCATCTTTAGACATTAGCAAGGGAATCAAAACCTATAGGGTACTTCCCATTGACCAAGAATCATGAAATTTGGCAAGAAGCAATGTCATGTAGCACAAGTAAAAGAAAAACTCCGAAAACCGCAAAGTAGTTATTTCACAAAAAATAACGCAGCCCTCGTTGCGCGAGTCCGACTCGCACTTGACCGGTTTTTATTTTTATCCTGTTTCCGTCAAACGCGTGATATAAAACGTGGTTTCGAGTAAAATTCGAGCGAAGTAGTAACCAAAAATATGATATAACGTGGATGAAACCGCGTTTAAAACGTGTTTTACTTAAATAAAACACGTTTTGAACGAATTTGATAAAATTGAAATTAAACTATTCATATTATGAGTATTTATTAATTGACGTAAGGAAGAAACATTTGTTAAAACAAATACTTAAATACTAAAAAAACATATTTTTCACTTTAAAATTGCAAAATCATGTTTCCTTATATGAGAAACAACTACATACATTCGTCATGGTTGTTAATATGTAATGAAGAAAATTTGTGATTCATAATATTCTTTTTCCAAAAGATTACTTTCTAAGAAATTAACCATTATATGTACAGGCTATAGAAGGCGTTTTAGCACTATACACAGTAAAAGACATACCTGGCGTCAATTCCTTTATCTTCCCTGGACTTCCAACGTTAACTGAAGATGAAGAGATTCTTGCAGAGAAAGTGAAGTATTGCGGTCAACCTGTAGCTATAATAGTAGCAGTGAGTCAAAAGCTTGCTGAAAGAGCGGCCAAAATGGTCAAGGTCACGTACAAAAATGTTAGCTCAGCGGCTCCTGTACTAACAATTGATGAAGCAAAGAAAGATAGCAAAAGATACGTGGCTAGAAGCTCAACCATAGAACCGGAAGGGAGAGGGAATAATGTCAAAAAAGTCATAAAAGGAGTTTATGATATGGAATCCCAATACCCTTATTACATAGAACCTATATCTTGCATTGTTATACCAGTTGACGATAAGCTGGAGGTGTACGATTCGACACAATGGATGGACTTGACGCAATGTGCGATTGCAAGGTCCATGGCAATCAGTCAGAACGAGTAAGTTGTTTTAACTTTTGTAAAAGCCTAAGCATCTCCACAGATTTTAACTGAAGAGATAATCTGATAGTTTGATTGTTTAAAGAAGTGTGAGTTAAGAATGGATAGTTTTCCACCTTTAGTTTTAGTTTCACTGTGCTTGTTCGCATTTAGCCTCATGATTGGGGCATTGTGTGTATATGACTTTATTTTTTTATTTTATTTTACAAATTTTAGGAAAACTTACAGCTGATTAAGTACAGTAGTTCGGTTGTAAATAACATTAATAAGGCCAATTACAAGTTTCCACAGATATAAAAGTAGACATAGATATTAATAAAGGTAGTAGACAGGAAAAAAATAAACTTATGGTGAAAATTAATTGTAAAGAAACAAGGGAAAGACTAATTTAGATTATCAAAGAAGTTATTGGTAAGAATCTTTTTTAACTTATTAACATTAGTGTTGAAAATATCGATATCAACATCCCGGGTAGTCGAATTGAACACACGACTCGCCCTAATCATGTAAGAGTTTTGTCTGTAATTCGTACTTGTCACTGGTGTATACAACAGTCCATGGGCGTAGCCAGCCTTGGGCTCAGGGTGGGGCAGCAGTCAATTTATCCCCCCCCCCCCTCTCTTCCGGTATTTTTATTGTAACTTGAGCCGTTTGGGCTCTGATCTAAATTATTTTTACCCGCCATCTTGGTATTTAAAACGGACCTCATTTTTGGCATTTTTTTTGGGGAGTAGGAAAACATCAAATGACTGCTCCCGTCCTTTTTTTTTTGTCGCTTCCGCCCGAATCTGACACAGGAACCTCCCGAACTGACCATGTCCGGTGAGGACCTGTGTTAAGCGAAACGTGAGAGCGCCGTGGCGCCTCTCCAGCCACTCCTCAAGGAGGGGTCTTACCGCCGCTATTACGGCGTACACTCCGCCCTGAGATCTCGCCGGAGCTCCGTGTGCCGATAACCCGCGGCAGCGGGACTTCGCCCCGGCGTTGCACTTCCACGCGTCAATGGTACGTGTGTGCAAGGACTGTTGCCTCCAGATCCCACGGCGGAACGCCCGGCAAGGAGGCACGCCGCCTCGCAGGAGACCGTGCGGTATCCCCGCACCATGCGAATTGCCATAACCTTCTGGGACGCCCTCAGAAGCCGGGCGGGAGCCGTGGCTAGGTTGGGCGCCCACACCGGAGCCCCGTAGAGGGCCATGGACCGCACGATCCCCGCGTAGAGCCTCCGGCAGGAGGCGTTTGGGCTACCGAGATTGGGCAGGAGCCGCTTGAGGGCAGCTATAGCCTTCGCCAGTTTGGGGCCTAAACGTCGGAAATGCTCCGTGAAGTTCCAGTAGTTGTCGAGGACAAGTCCCAGGTACTTTATCGTCTACTCGACACCGAAGTGAACTTCTCCCACCGTTATCTGAGGCCCCGGAGGTGGCCGGTGCCGAGGGTCATGAAAACACATGGCCTCGGACTTGTGCAGGGCCACCTCGAGTCCCAGCTGCTGCTGTCCACGACTGTCGCAACACCTCTCGACATTAAATCGGCCGCCGCCTGGAACCACCCTCCCTGCGCTAGGACTAGCGTGTCGTCAGCGTAACACACTACCTGACACCTTCGGGAAGGTCGGAGCGCAGCACCCAGTCTTACCCGATGTCTCACAGGAGCGGCCCCAGGACCGATCCCTTCGGAACACCGCACGACATCCCTCGTCGACTCCACACTCCCTCGTGGCCGGGGTAGATGACGGCTCTGTCCGTCAGATAGGCCTCGACCACACGACAGAGGTAGGCCGGTGATACCGTAATGCGGCCCCTATGCACCCCCAAGGCAGGGTATTGAAGACGACCCTGCCTGCCGGGGTTGTGGAATGTGTATATTAGTTACCGTGACCCTGGAACATAAGGGGCAATCGAAGGAACATGAGTGGGTTTTAGTCAGTAAGAGTCTGACACGCCCTTCCGCATTGTATGATTTCCACTCACCAAAAAAAAAAAAAAAGACCCAGCCCTGTGCCACCGCATCCCCTGTCGTGAGGGCTCGCACGCGCATGATGGCGTTCACCGTGGAGCGTCCTCTGCGAAAGCGGAACTGGCCGTCCAACAGATCCGACTCCACCCGCATCAGCCGCTCGACGAGACGGCTCGCAATCACTCTCTCGAAGAGCTTGCCCGCCTCGTCAAGCAAAACGATGGGCCGGTATGCGGACGGAGAGTCCGCAGGACGCCCCGGCTTTGGTATCAGGACCAGCTTCCCGGTTTTCCAACGAAGTGGGAACTGGCCCTCCTCCAAAAATGCTCTAAAGAGCCCCCTTAGTCGAGGCCCGAGAGCCCCTAAGGCCAGGACCCAGGCCTTCCCTGGTAGGCCGTCGGGTCCTGGGGCGGTATTCTTGGCCTTAAGCCAAGCCTTAGCACCGCCACTCCCAGTTACCTCGGTCACCTCTGGAACGTCGTCGTCGTCGCGGTCCGCATCGGACATCGGCCCGCGGTGCGGAGCTTGTAACCCTCGTACAGTTCCGCCTCAATGGCATCCGCATCCTCAGGGCGTCTGGTGCGGTGCGGCGTCTGGTGTACGGGTGTCGCGCAGCCACGCACGACTCGTGTTGTGACAAAATTTGCGGCGACCACCAGTAGACCTGGCGCTGACCCCTTCCAGGCTGAACCTGGGGCATTGCCATGTCGCAGATCTCGGACATGGCCTCCATGGTCTAATTTAAAATAAGTTGCAGCAATACTTGCCAAAGCGGTGCAGCCACACTAAGGACTTAGATTATTAATTCAGTAACTTCGTTTTAGTGTGGTTAGACCCTCAAAAATTGTATTGCAGCAACTATATTGCCGAAAAATATTCCTCGTGTAGGAGCGACCAAAATTTTTTGTCATACAAAAAGTTAAACATTTAAAGTGTGACCGGGCAATACCGGTATTATCGCCGGCAAGCGGCAATCGTGCAGCAACACAATTGCAGAAAAATTGCCCGCTAAGGAGCACCTCAAGACTAAGAAAAAAAAATTTTGTTTAATTAGGCACCTTATTGATCAGAGCCAGGGTGGGGCAAGCGCCCCAGCTTGCCCCAGTGTGGCTACGCCCATGCAACAGTCGAGGCTTGCGCAAAAGCGAACTAGATGCTCGCAATCCTACTTTGCTTAACAGTTCGGGCACGACCATCGAATTGTTTGCAATTTTAAATAGAAAAACTAGATCCGAGATTTTTCTGCGCTCACGCAAAGGTAGAATATGAAATTTTTTGCACCTTTTATGATAGTCTGCGATAAATATCTTAGAATGAAATTGAATGTACCTTAAAAATTTTCTTTGTATGCCCTCTAAACGATTAATGTAAGTGCCATAGATTGGGTTCCAAACTTGAGAGGCATACTCGAGGTGGCTACGAACAAACGAGCAATACAAGATTTTGATTGTTTTTATGTTTTTAAAATCTAACGAGACCCTGAAAATAAAACCTAGTGCTTTTGAGGCTTTACTAACAATATTATTGATGTGAGTATCAAAGAGAAGTTTTGAGTCGAAGGAAATCCCAAGATCTTTGATTATATTGACCCTGGATAATGAGGTATCAAGGAGAGTGTAAGAAAACAATAGAGGATCGGGTTTTCGGGTGAATGAACACACATAGCATTTAGAGACGTTTAGATCTAACTTGTTTATATTGCAGTAGGTTTGAAAGGTGTGGTGTCTTATCCCCTATTCCAGCCATTCCACAATATCTTAGAACAGTAGCAAACTTTTCAGTTTGCTAAATATTTCTGGAAGTGATTAAGGGTGTTGGAGTAATTCTGCCCGTTGTTTGGTCACACTGGTAGACTTCAGGAGGACTGGTTGGAGGTTGTGCCGTTTCTTTTGCCTCTAAGCATCAGGTTTTCTCCATTCCAACAGCAGCATCAGGTTTCCATTGTAAACAATCATTCTCCGGCTAGGAAGCAGATTTATATAGTTAGTTGTGTTTAGTGGCGGGTCAATGCCTAAAGTTTGTTGTCGTCTGTCTGTCCAACGAAATTGTACTAAAGACGCATAGATGTCAAAACACCCTTTTTTTAGAACCTTATCTTCGTAGAATTTTAAAATCAGCTGTAATTGCAAGTAGATAAATAAAGATAATGTAATTTTTATTCAGCGTAATCGTAAAGGTTCGAAGGGTAGGCGGAGCCTTCGGTGGTAAGGTTAGTCGTAACGCGCAGGCGGCTACTGCCTGTGCTCTCGTGGCTAAGAAACTCGACCGGTCCTGCAGGTTTATTCTGCCAATGCAGACTAACATGATCACTACAGGGAAGAGACTTCCTACCCAGTGTGAATATGAGGTACAAATGAACCTGTTTTAAATAACTACCTACGCTTAGCTTTCTACAATTAATTACAGCTTATTGAATTGGTCGTTCAGAATCAGCCCAGGATGGGTTAGTGGTTAGCCAATACAGTTTTGATTTACGTGTATTTTGGACATCATTTACAAACTTATTTGTTATGGTTTTATATAGGTATATATGTGTGTTTAAACTATCAATAAATAATTAAAAACTTCTCAAGCTTATCGCTGCTCTGCTTCAGTTTGATCGTTATTTTTTTTGCCTAGGTACTGCACTGATTTATTTGTGTCCATTTTCTTATTTTTGTTTATTTATTTAATATCTAATTACCACAACAAATAAACTTATTTATATACTATAATTATCTTCTACTGTTGAATAACCCATAACTTCCAAATCGCAGGTAGGTGTCGACAATGATGGCAAAATTCAATATCTAGACGCATTAATTATTCAAGATAATGGTTGTTCTAACAACGAAGACATGCTCCCGTTCGTCGTCTCCTCATTCCCAAACTGCTATGACGTTCGGTTACTACTGATACTACATCTAACTCTTGGGTTAGAGGACCAGGTAAGTGACACAAAACTATGATATGGTCTTTTGATTCTTTTGTTTGGCTGTGTGAGCTAGATTTTTTGAATGTTTTAGGTACTGTCGAGGGAATAACATGCATAGAGCACATTATGCAGCACATAGCATTCGTCTTACAAAAGGACCGAATTAGTGTTCGTAAAGTTAATATGAGGATAGAGGACAACGATCTTCCAGAACTAATTAAAGTTATCAAAAAAGACGCTAACTACCAACAACGAGTTAAAGAGATCGAACAGTTCAACAAAACAAACAGATGGATGAAGAAATCTATTTCCCTGAATCTTATGTCGTGGCCCGTCATCTATTACGGAAACTATTCAGCTCTCGTTAGTATCTACAGAGGTGACGGTACAGTCACTATTTGCACAGGCGGTGTAGAGATGGGACAAGGGTTGAATACAAAAGCTGCCCAAGTATGCGCTTACGAGCTAGGGGTTCCTCCTGAATTCATCAAAGTTGTACCCAATTACACTTTTGTGGCTTCAAATAATGTGTTTTCTGGATCAAGCATAACAACTGAAAGTGTTTGCTATTCCATCATAAGGGCGTGTGAAACGTTGTCATCGTTGTTGTGTCGTATTTTGTGATTTTATCACAAATATTCTATGTTTTTGTCATCCAACGATAAAAACAGAGTAGTGTTGCTATATTTACATGTAGGTAAGTACAAAACCCCGACAACAATTGTCGGGCAGTAACCGACCACAACAACACATTTCTGGTCAGAGGATCCTTGAGAAACTTTACACTATGTTCCTCATACCTCTAAAATAAATTGCCAATCGAAAAAAATGAATGGCAATTTATTTTACCGTAGGTACTTAAAATATGTGCGACTCTGAACTTAAATAAAACCAAGGGGAATGGTCCCCCAGTTTTGGTGCTTGTTCTTCTTAAAGAACAAGTTCTAACAGAATATGATATTTATTTCCTTTGGCATTTTCAAATTTGGACCAAAAGAGTGATGACCTTTCCTAAAATGATTTTGATGCTTTTTTAAATACAAGGAGCTTACATTCAAGGTATCGGCTACTTCACTTGCGAGAGGTCAGTGTATAACAAGGAGACGGGCAAGTTGGAGTCCAACCGGTCTCTGAAGTACCATGTACCCCTAGCTCTGGACATACCAGTAGAATTCGACGTCAAATTGCGGTACAACTCCAAGAATACGAAGGGTGTTTTGGGATCTAAAAGTGAGTATTCTACAGTATGTTATGTATTCTTTGAACTCAAACTTGCCAAAAGTGCAAATCCAAAAGAATAATAATATACGAAATTAAACTTAGTATTTTTAAGGACGTTGAAGCGGAAGGCCAGAATTATAATGGAAATAAAACTTTGTTAGTATGTTAAAAATTTCAACGACTAAGCGACAGTCGGCTGTCGCGCTGCTATTGTCTTTCCAATGTGTCTCGAATCACGTGTGTTTAAAGGTTTAAGAATATTACAAGTAAATAAAGGGGTTGCCCCACCAAGCTTTTCATTTAAATGGTGCTCGCAAAATAAATAATAGCGAGATGGCAAGTTTCCAGACTACATTTGACCAGATATCGACAAGAAGTGTCTATGTTGAAGAAAAAATCTAAACATAATCACCGAAATTTTTCATTTTTGGACATTAAAATTGATATCGTTGGCGATGTAGATGAGCTCAAAGTCTGTGTATACTTGGTATATTAGCAGGCTGGCCTGCTAATATACCTACCTTTTTTTTGGTTACATTGGTGATTTTGTATGTTTTTTAAATGATGAGGCTATCCCAAATCTCTACCACAGATTACTGTGTCTCTACAGTAGCCGAATTAGAGATAAAAAATGATAAAAGCAATTAAAAAAAACAAAGAAAGAAGTTCAATGCGCGTTTTGAAGAAAAAACTTATATGTTCACATAACTCATTAGAACAGCCAGGCTCAGACAAACAGAAGAAATAATGGAAAATCATACAAAAACGAAAAAGCAATGAAATCATTTCAACTCAATGGAAAATAAGACTCAATAGGTCTCAGATTAGTAAACACAAGGCAGATAGATAGCGCGGAACACCGCGAGTGAGGTCAACAAAGCAAATACAAAACCAAAAGCGAATACAATCTCGAGTCAGTACGGCACGAAGCGTCGCGCCGTAAACATGTCACAGAAAATATTCATATTTTCGAGAATGATGCCGTCTTTTGTTTTTAAACATTGCAAAAATTGTTCCCTAAATCAAAAGAGAGAAGATGGAGTACCTTTTTATAGATTATTATGGTTATTTTTGCCTTTTTGGATGTTATTTTGTTCGGAACACAAAACCTCAACAGAAATCTGTCGGTGTTGCTATTTTATTGTGAAAACATTTACCCCTAAGTTGGGAAATATGTATTGGACACAGGATTATCGATCTACAAGAATATTTAATTGGAGTGTTTTTTTCTTTTTGGTTGGTATGTTTGTATCATGTGTGTGTACTTATCTTGTATGTGTCAAAAGTCTTCGTTAATAAAAGTAGTGAATGTTTTGTCTCTAACTAAAATTATGTACACCAGTCGATTCGCCAACATAAAGTAAATATAGTATAAAACAGTGAACAGAAAAATATGACAACTAATATTTTATATTCTGTCCTTTTCTGAGAATAAGAGAATAAATTAGCGCGTTCAAGTTTCAAACAAACAAACTTTTTTGCTTTATAAAATTGTTATACACCTAAGCACTTTATTATTTATATTTTAATTAATATAAACAGATAAGAATGAAATATTACGGGTAATTTTTCATCACCCTGGCAACCGGAACGCACACAGAGACGACGTGTTCTTACAGCGCAGTCACGTGGCAGTCACGCACACATGTCTCGACGTTCGCCGCACTCGTAATGTTCCGCGCTGTCTATCTGCCTACTGTTTTATAATCTGAGCAATAGGTATACTACCTATAAGAAATTTTGTGAGTCCATAAGTACCTAATAATTACAATAAAATCACGTGTCCTATTAAAATCAGTTTTTTTATCGAATGGTTCTTTGCCATAAGCCTCGCGTAATCCGGCACGGAGTAATTATATAAACTTAAATATTAGTATTACATACGGATTATCACAGAGAGATAGAAGACTGGTCATTTATTTACAAGATCAGCTTCTATCTCAACTGCAAATTGGCATTGCATGCGAAAAGCCCTTATATTCTGTTGTGAACAAAACCATAACGTGATTCACAAATTGTAGTCAAACTGCACAACGCCATCTATCGAGCTTTAGGACAACAGCGAAACGCTCTGTGAAACGGTCTCGGTTATATCTATCCTGAAAATGATTAAAACTTTATTGTATGACATTATTATGCAGATTAGGACTCTTGTTTTAGTAATTATGTGTGAATGTTATTCTATTACGTGTTTAAAGGGAACGCACTTCGTAATCCACTGATATATTGTAGGTACAAAGGAGGTCTGTAAATTATCATCATGAGAATGGCGTAGTCTCAAACTTATTTAGTAGCAGAGTTTCCATGGGGAGCCTGCCCATGGCCGGTAGCCAATTTAACACTGCCGCCCTGAACGCAGGTCGGCGTCGGATACTAGTCGGGTTGCATGTGGCGACCAATTTCTGTAGGTTTAGGCGCATTAGGGCTAATTCTCATTTTGGAAACCAACTCCCTAATGGACTACCTAGTTCTCATTATGGCCACTTCTCATTTTGGCTACTTCTCACTTGGTCTACCTACTTCTTACTGGGGCTACTTCTCACTTGGGCTAATCGTGATACTTTAGGTTTCCTGAGTTTAATTGAGTTACGTGTTCCTTATATTTCAGCTTGTGGCGAGATGGGTGTCGGTTTGTCTCACAGCGTGGCGCACGTGTTGCGACAGAGCATCGTGGAGTCTCGCAAGGAATCTGGATACAATCCTAAGGAATGGCTTTATATACGTGAGTACCTAAGCTTTTTTGTAGATATTGATAAACACCACAAGGATCCTTTTATTGCTATGCGTGTTGACGCCCGAGTATCATACATCTTTCTTTTCTTTATGATTATGGTATTGTTTTTCTTTGAAAACCACCTTTTAGAGTGTACGCTGAATAGGACGTTAATGGCGAGATAAATAGACATTGGTTTAACCATGTTATGTTCTGTCTCTATCGTGAACTTGACGTTTGGTACTTGTGTAACAGTGACAGGTATAGTGCTAAGCCAAAGTAGTGCTTAGTAACGTCTATTTATGTATGTGCTTAGTAAGTCTGACTTTGTACCTTTGTGTACGAGGAAGGATATATAAATAAAGCACCACTTGTTTGTCGTGATGAGTACACATAATAATTATGTGTTTATGCATCGGTCAGTAGGTTAGCCATCTTATATACTAGGTATAAAAAAAGGAAATACGGGTAACTATTCATATTGGCCGTAACATTGAGTAACTTGTATTTGGGTGTTGGAATATAATGCGCTATGCAAAAAAAACTTTTAGTTTTTATCCGACTTTAAAAAAAATGATGTTTTATGTATGTATTTTTTGTGTCTTTTTGCACCTTCAAATGTAAACAAAATGTCAACAAAATATAAAGCAAAGCAGCTAATTTTCCGATCGCTTTATAGGAGTGCCTTACGACACCGAGACAATATTGGATGCCCTGGACGTCAAGCTACAAGAGTTCCTTCTTACTAAATAGGTAGCTATAATATTTCTTAATATTCCATATAGTATCTGTTATATGTGTGGTTATAATATTTCTTAATATTCCATATAGTATCTGTTATATGTGTGGTTTTAAAGCAAAGCAGCTAATTTTCCGATCGCTTTATAGGAGTGCCTTACGACACCGAGACAATATTGGATGCCCTGGACGTCAAGCTACAAGAGTTCCTTCTTACTAAATAGGTAGCTATAATATTTCTTAATATTCCACATAGTATCTGTTATATGTGTGGTTTTGAACGTATTTGTTAAGGAAATCTGCTTTCCTTTTTTATATTTTTCTATAAACTTAGGCCGGTGCGCACACAATTTACGATTGTTTTGTATAATAATTAGGCAGACTGTCTTGTGTCAAAGTGACTTAGTGGATTTTTGATCACTGTTTTGTTAAGTGAGAAAAGCAGAAAGTTTGACACGACGCAATAATATGACTGTCCCTAACCATCATCACCAGTGTGCGCACACCTTTAGACAGTGTTTGTTTTATTTTAATATTGTTAATTAGTTTTAGTCTTGTTTAGGTCTTTAAGTAAAAGTCCCCTGTCTAAATAAAATACCATAACTCAGTAATACAAGTTTATTCTTGCATCATCAAACAAAAATCGTTTAAATTCAAAATATAATTCACAAATAATCCAATTTTAGGCCTCAAATGGTTAGTCTTCGAGTTAGGCCTACATTAACAGAAAAAGCTGGACTCGTCAAAAATGATTAAAAAAAAAAAAAAACGACCAATTATAAACAAAATAGAATAAATACTTACAAAATAAGTTACAAATTACAAATTCTTCGTACGACAATAAAATTAAATCATCGTTTCTAATGTAAAATATACATTACAATATTCTATACATAATTATATCAACAGTTAAGTGTAATGCAAAAAGTGCAATCGAAATGTTGGTTTATTTTATTATTTTATTTACTACTTAGCTGACTACGGGACACGCGTTTCTAGCCTTTATTGTTATACCCTTTATTATGCATTTTTTATATTCTAGTTATGGACTGATAAGGGCTAAAATCGCGTATTGCAGGCCAAGGTTGGCTTTTTTGATAAGTAAGCCGGAAAGTAAAGGTTACTACACACTTAAACGGGTCGGCACATTCAGGTCAGCTTTTTTGTTAATGCCGAATCGGTATTTTCGATTCGGTATTCTCAAAAATGCTAAGTAAAAAGGCTTAAAGTGACCCCTAAAGTGCATAGCAGCCCAAACATTCTTCATGTCTTGGCCTGTTTCAGGTCCGCACGTATAGATTGGCCATGGAAGCGAATTGGTCAAATATTACATGATTACCGTTGTTATTAGCTTCTATGGTCTATTTATGTCTACGATTTATAAAACTACCTCTATTTAGATGCCGTTTCTTTTTGTAGCTGTTACAACTAGCCCGTCCATCACTCGAGTCATTGCAATAAAGAAGATTACGAAAAAAAGAATTAAAGCAAAAATATAAGATTTTCTAAGTGTCTAGAAGTGAATTCAACAGAATAGGTAAATTGTAAGTAACTCTTTCTATTATTTCCTTTTCTACATAATATCTTCTTTATTGCATGACACAGCAAATAATGTTAACATAATAAGCTGGTAACGAAAGATCTTTGAATGATTATAAAAATTGGTAGAAATATCTATGGAAGCTAATTGAGTATAAAATTATTTCGCTTCAGGATTCCGTGTTGGACTAGATGAGAAGCAATACTTTATTTAGCTTTGCTAAAGTGCTATTCTGCAAAGAAAATCTCTCTCCATGAATATGGTTAATGTACTTAACGTAAGTTGTCAATGGTGCTGATTGTCTTGTTCACAAACTTAACTAAATTTAAGATAAATGCATCTTTCTCTTTCCATTTCATTAAGAAAAGGACAGAAGATACATTTTAGTTTAATCCTGTCAAATTAGACAGCGCCTGAAGAAAATTGGCGTATATTTAGTCGCCATGTTTTTAATCTCGTCTCAATTTTCTATGGAGTGTCTAAATTTGACAGGACTTAACTAATATTTTATCTTCTGTCCTTTTCTTATTGAAATGGAAAGAGAAAGATGCACTTCACTTAAATTTAATTTAGTTTGTGAATACGAGAATCGGCAACAAAATCTATTATTTACTGAGATGGCAACTTACCTCAAACACGCTTCATACATAAAGAGGGTGTTTCTTTACAAAATAGCATTGTTGGATTTAGTTTTATTTCTAAATATATTGGGGCCCTGTTTCCATGTAAAATATTGTTTAACAACTACTGCTATCAAAATAACATTGCTATATTTATATATTTAACATTTCTTTGCAAGCAGTATTTAATTCAACTATTTGTCTAATTTTGAACGTGAATATATTTTTACATTACTACACGGAACCCTGAAATAATAGATGCCAAAAATATATAATATACCCTATGTGTACAACAGTGATCTTAAAAATGCCCACAAAATGTAACTACGTACATATTGTTATATGGATGGGTAATTTGTACCCATTTTCATCTATTGCACTGTCAAAAAAATATTTACATTTTGTTCTTATTCAATGAAACCTTTTTATTACTATTATTTACTACTGTTTTCTTTATTATTTATTTTTGACCTTGGGTCCCGCTTTTTGAAAAACAGTATAATTTACTAACTTAAAGTTGTCTTTCATATTAGCTCATTTGAAAATATACCCTGATAAGGCTATCAGAAAGCGGAGACTTCTAAATAGCTATCGAGTATTTTTGTACAATGTTTTATTTTTTGACAGTGCAATATTTTACTTATAGTAAGATTTAAAAAACATATTTATTAGACCAATGAACAGAACACAATTCGACGCCCTATTAAACTAATATTCAGTTATTTTTACGCCAAACCTAAAACTAAACATATACGAGATTCAAATTGCTTAAAATTCTGATTTACAAATAATATCTTATTGTTAAATTAAAACTTATAAAAATTAAGTGACAAACCCATTGATGTGAATCACGCGCGAAGTTCGCTCGTGAGCAAATTCCGCGCAAGAATCGCATCAGTCAGTTTGAACCTAACGGTTTTAAGCTTAAAATATCGCGCTCTGATTTCATTGGTCAATCAAAAAACATAAATAATGCGTTTAGATTCGTTGAAGATCTTAAATATAATTCAGTCCATTAGTTTTTATCACCTTTACAGACATTCAGAGTTACCAATTACGACATTTGCTTATTATGCAGGTATATTATGGTATAATATTGATGGTATATTATATAAAGCACAATTGATGTTATTTAAATAAATTGTTGTATTAGAATCTCTTGAAAGTATGTCTGGTATTTATACAATACCGCTATTTCAGATTTTAATATTGTTCAAACCAAACGTATTATTGGCCGTTGACTGTGAGCGTGAAGATCAAAATGTATAATGGATAGACCCTTAAAAAACGCGAACGAAAACGCAACGTAAAAAATTACGCTCGTCTGGCGTCACCCGATGAACAATCGTAGTCTGTCACCGAATGATAGCTGGTGATGACTGACTGACAAGCGTTACGTTAAATAACGTTACGTAAAGAAGGCCAAATGAACAAATACTAATCTTTATTTTGTAATCTCCTAAATGCAAGTATGGTAATTTGGTCACCTACTTAAACTTTTGAATTGGTCTCGCAAAATATTCTAGTTACTAACAATAGATTCTAAAACAACAATTACTCAGAAATAAAGTTTAATTAACTAAAAATAGCTGATAAGCTATTGGCACTATTTCGAATATATACTTTATGATGATAATAAAATAAACAACTAATACAAAAGTATATAAATTATTAAAGTCAGTTCACATACGTCCTTTCTATAATGAGATTCACACTAGCGTACAACTTTTAATTTATAGGGCATGGGTTCACTTGCGTTTATTATGACTTTAAACTCCAAAAACGATTAATATTGATATTAAAAATGGTGCGCCATTTATTCTTATAAGGTAGATTATTAAAGCGTTTCGGCACATGGTGTCAGCATTTTCAATAAAACATTAAATTGATAAAGTTGTATTGAGCATGCCTGCAATGTATAAACCTTATATGGACTTCATCATTATATTTTGTTTATATCATTCAGTACATATTATACACCTCCATGAATAGTTTTGGATTTTGGCCTAAAGTTCTTTATTTTAAACTAGCCTTCTAAGGCGTTTATTGCCCAGACAAAGTCTATTATGTTTATCATTTTAAACGCAAGTGTAAAACTACCGTTATATCAGTCGATTGAAACACAGATCTACCCGAACTAGTACAGTTAGTATAAAAGATTAGAATCGTATGGGTCCTCTTACCCGCTCTATTATGCTAAATGGACTTCGAACTAACTAGTACAGGGAAGATAAATGTATTGCTGGGGTAAGAATATTACTGTTTTGTGCTTTGAATAATTACAGAATTATTTACACGTATTTAGATGGTTTAAAAAGGCGGTCTCAGAAATGTCAATTATCTAATTATCATTTATCGCGCCCTGTACACACACATACGTAACTACATACATGTATAAAATTGGCCTTTAGACTGCATACGAACATCCATACGAATCATACATATCGGTATAAACTTCAAGCTAAACCCACTAAAATTAGCGCCATTTAAAACAATATTACGCTGAAAAAATAAATTACAAACTATTTTAAATCTATCATTAAAAAGCCAATTAAAATAGGCTGAATCGTTCGCTACAAAATATGAGGTATATTATTATTTCGTTTATTTTTCATCGTCCTATATTTGGTGGAATGCTATTACTTTCGTGCGGAGCTTCATCCTCGAGTCTATGACGCGACCGTTTCGAGAGATTGAAATATAAATTGTATACATAGCTGCATATAAAAAGGCGACTATATACTTCTACATTGTTGGGACAGTTTGTGTACTGAAGGTACAAAAAAAAATTACCTTGAAATCGGACTTCAAAGTTCCCAAAACGTTCGCTCCACGCTCACAACATTCACTAAACAATCCGTGTATAGTCACTGCACTTACAATCACGCGACGCCACTGTCCTGCGTGTGACTACGTTTCTTCTCATTCCTGTGATGATCTGGGGTTGATTTTAGAATGTCTGGTTGTCCATGTGAGAGGACTCTGGCTTCAACGTGTTGGTTGAAGGTTGAAGTGTGAGAGCTTAGGGTAAGAGTGGCGTTCCGATCTGAGCCTAAGGTCATGGTGGTGGCGTGCGAGTTGAGGGTGTTGTGTCCGGTGGTGTGGTGCGTGTGGTGCGAGTGGCTGAGCTGGTGGGTGTGCGGCAGGGTGGAGGGGCTGGAGTGCGGCAGGGTGGAGGTGGGCTTGCGCACGGAGCGGTGGCTGCCGTTCCTGGTGAGCGAGTTCATCTGCGGCGTGCCCGCGCCGCCCGGACGCAGCATTGCGTTCTTGTAGTCCGCTATTAGATGGGTTAGCTCTGCCATCTGTGGGGGAAAGGTACATTTTTAACCACCTAAAGAGTAGTCATATTTTCTACAACAGGTACTTATAAAACTTCGTATATAGGAAAGAGCATTCATGAAAAAGTGTGTGAATGCTTGTGGTGTAGGCAATCAACCGTGAAATCATAAAATATCTAAAAATTATATTTAATTAACTAGCTTTTGCCCGCGGCTTCGCTCGCGTTAGAAAGAGACAAAAAGTAGCCTATGTTACTCTCCATCCCTTCAACTATCTCCACTTAAAAAATCACGTCAATTCGTCGCTTCGTTGTGCCGTGAAAGAAAGACAAACATACAGACAGACATACACACTTTCCCGTTTATAATATTAGTATGGATTTTCGAAGTCGTATGAGTTACATATCAATTTGAATTACGTATTAATTTAAATTGTATTTGATAATAACTTACTTTAGGCTTATTGAGACTAATCAACATCTTGTGCACGGGACTCGCTGCGTCTTCTGCATCGATTAGCATCATCAGGTCATCCTGGAATAGAGGTCACAATATGTAAGTAATATGTATGCAAGGTAACCTAACCTGCAAGACTTTTTTGGGGCTTCATAAGAGGCGCAGCATAAATTACTATCTCTCTATCTAAACTTGTGTACCTTAAACCTTCGAACACACGTGATTAGAGACACAATAGATAGACAGTAGCAGCCTGACAGCCGGCTGTCGCTTAGTCGTTGAAAGGTTAAACAACGTAGAAATTCTATTTCAAGCCTCCTGAGCTCATGCTCAGGAGGCTTGAAATAGAATTTTTATGATGATAAAGAAGGTAAAAAAAATCGAAATTTGTTGAAATTATGTCACCTATTAAAACTTCAGTATGTCACTATAGATAGATACTGTTGGTGTACTAAAACTACAAGTAAGACAATTGGGGAGTTATTTTTAGCCTGTTTAAGATCTATCTATCATTCATAAGTAATGTTTATGCCTTACCTGTAAGCCACCGAACAGTCCTATAGAGCTGAGCGCGTATCGCCCGATGACGGCCATAGACGCCAACTCTAGCACCGTTACGCCCTCTTCCGACACTGCCAGCCACACCATAGACAAGTCTGGCTGTTTTATCTGCAATTATATGAATATAATGGTGCCGATTCTCTTGTGCACAAACTATCGTAAATTTAAGTTAAATGCATCTTTCTCTTTCCGTTTAATTAAGAAAAGGACAGAAGATCAAATATTAGTTAAGTCCTGTCAAATTTAGACACTCCATAGATAATTTAGACGCAATTTAAAAACATAGCGTCTAAATATACGTCAATTGTCATGAGGCGCTGTCTAATTTGACAGGATTAAACTAAAATGTATCTTCTGTCCTTTTCTTTAAGAAATGGAAAGAGAAAGATGCACCAAACTTAAATTTACGTTAGGTTGTGCACAAGAGAATCGGCACCATTAGTTTTATTTCTGGAAATAGTCTCTCACGGCGTAGAATAGTGCTGTAATTTTATCAAACTGAAGAAATAGTTTTAGTAAGATATTATGCAAGTAGGTAAGTATACTTTGAAATTTGTTAATCGTTATTTTAAAAACCTTTAAAACACTGGATAAAAACCTTCATAACGGGGCATATAAAGTTGGAAAATCATTATATGGCAGGCACACATTTATAATGTATCCAGAAAACTTATTATTAAATGAGGTAATTGTTTTCAAAGAAAAAAAGGCAACTCATGAAATAGCACACTATTTCTTTTTTTCCTCCCATCATAAAAAATCATCATAAAAGTACAGTAATCATCATAAACAAGCATTGGGTACAACCAGACCTTTATGGATTCATAACATCCATAAACGCCTATTTTTGCGACTGAAACAGTAAGTAACACTTTCAGAACCACTCACCCTAGCTTGGAACAGCGTAGCACCAAAGAACGGCCACTTCCTCGTACAGTTGAGGTAGATCCGCACACAGTCAGCTGTACTGCGACCCTTTAACGCGACCCACTTTGAACGCAGCTTTTCTTCGACGTCCCTGTAAATAAGTCTTCGTTTAGATTGACTGCTGACGTTGCTGTATATACGTTACCGTTACGCGGAACATAAAGGGCAACAGAAGGAACATGAGTCGGTTTTAGTCAGTAAAAGTTCGACACGCCCTCCCGCCGCACCCAGGATGGGAGCAGTCATTTGATGATTTCCCACTCCCAAAAAAAAAATGCCGTTGACGCGTCATTAGTAATTCTGAGCGAGTGATACCTTTGACAGTTATTTTTCGTTTTTTTTTTTGGTGTAGAGTTCTTTTAGGATCTCGGCATAATACTATCACAGTATCACCATACCTATTTACGCCGCAAAGCAGCGCAGCTGTGTTTTGCTTTGAAGGGTACTGTGTCGGCATTACAACAGATTCACGAGACATATCATCTGTGGTATTGCAGACGTTTTATAACGTAGGTAGTTTGGGATCAGTAATCGGCTGGATTTTATTGGACTGGAAGCGATTGGAAGCTGTTTACTTGGACTTGTAATGAATGTAAGTCCAAAATTGCAATTTTTTTGAGCGATCTTTTACCAAGCGTGGTGATCAATGCTCGCACCTTCTGTGTGAAGAGGCCTTTAACCTGCAGTGAGACAGCAATAGTCTGGTATTATAATACTTATTTACCTGAGCTCGTCGTTGCTCAGTCCGGCGCGGTACCGGTAGGGGTAGAAGCGGTGCGCGAGCGGCTGGTTGTGCAGCGAGTTGGAAGGCGAGTGTCGCTCATAGTTGATGTATTTACCTGAGCTCGTCGTTGCTCAGTCCGGCGCGGTACCGGTAGGGGTAGAAGCGGTGCGCGAGCGGCTGGTTGTGCAGCGAGTTGGAAGGCGAGTGTCGCTCATAGTTGATGTATTTACCTGAGCTCGTCGTTGCTCAGTCCGGCGCGGTACCGGTAGGGGTAGAAGCGGTGCGCGAGCGGCTGGTTGTGCAGCGAGTTGGAAGGCGAGTGTCGCTCATAGTTGATGTATTTACCTGAGCTCGTCGTTGCTCAGTCCGGCGCGGTACCGGTAGGGGTAGAAGCGGTGCGCGAGCGGCTGGTTGTGCAGCGAGTTGGAAGGCGAGTGTCGCTCATAGTTGATGTATTTACCTGAGCTCGTCGTTGCTCAGTCCGGCGCGGTACCGGTAGGGGTAGAAGCGGTGCGCGAGCGGCTGGTTGTGCAGCGAGTTGGAAGGCGAGTAGTCGCCCATGTCTAGCTGCGCCATGAGCGCGCCCAGCTCTGCTGCTAGCTCGCGTGTCACCGGGAAGCGACCCGCCACCACTGTACACGGAATGACGGTAAAATTGTACAAGTTTTGCAATTGACATGACTAAACTGTACACAAATAAAATAATTTACAAAAATGATTTACATCAACAATTCTTATTCTTTTGAACGAAAAACACCTTTTAGAAAAAAAGTAATCTTAGACTTTTTATTACTACATACGGGTTGTAATTAATAAGAGCGGTTTCGCACTACGTCTGATTCGAACTCGTGAAAATATGGTCCGCATTAGCCGTAACACTATATTTATGGTAATTTACATGTCTAAACTTGGAAAGAGACGATAATTATGCCTAACTTAGGACATGTAAATTACTATAAAAAAGTTTACGACTACTACGGACCATACCTTTACAGGTTTGGATCGGATTTAGATCGGACACTATGTCCGATCCAAATCTGAAGCGAGCGAAACCGCTCTAAAAAAGGTTTATTTTAAGTCACCAAAAACTTTTAGACTGCCGGATTCACTTTGATCAATGTGATGAAATAGGCTGGATAGGTGGGGAAGAATGAACAATTTACAAAGCTAATTTTTAGACACGTTTATTAGAAAAAACCTATACATATTTGCAAAAAAACACCGGGACGTTTGCCCATTTGTACTGTATTTCAAACATACCTTGTTGATTGACCTGATAGCACAGCAGCAGCCGTTCCTTATCAGTCTCCGTCCTGATAGAGTTCTTGAAGTAGAGCCTGTTTCTATACGTCAGTCGGATGACCCGAGAGTTCTCGAACTTTCCCGAACCCTTCTCTCTGAGCGCTGTCTCCCATTTTGATATTACGTCGCATAGCTGCGGACAAAATAAATAAAGTAAGCTTCGGGGAGGTATTATGTAAGGTGCAAAAGACAATGGTGCCGATTCTCTTATTCACAAAATAACGTAAATTTAAGTTAAGTGCATCTTTCTCTTTCCATTTCATTAAGAAAGGACAGAAGATAAAATATTTGTTAAGTTCTGTCAAATTTAGACACTATTAAAAACATGGCGACTAAATACACACATCAAAAGTGTCTAGGGATATTTTAATTAAACCTAAATAACTAAAATTTTTAAGAGTTTGGCAACACCAGCGCAACGTAAACTTGCACCGCGAAACCTAATTAATTAAAATTACAGTATTTATCCAGTAATTCATAAATTGTTATTTAAAAAAAACTTCTCGTGTGTGAATAACCAAGTGACAATGTTATCTCCATAAAAGGTGGCTTAATTTCAATATAAAACCGCAATAAGTATCAGAGATCGAATTGAGTCGAATATACGTGTTTTCAAAACTTTTCGCCATAAAAACCTACAGTGAACTCAACAGTGAGCATACCAACAACAAAGACAGTGCAACGAGTGATTATTTCGACGCTACGAAGTCAAAACAAGTAATTTCATTATTTTAAAACTGTTGTGAATTCAAAAGTTTGCATGTAAACAAACAAGACTAGACACACCGATTATTTTCGACCAATAAGAAGGCGAGAATTAAATTTAACATTGACCTTTCGACACTGTGTTCCATTACACCTAGAATTCACCAACAAGAGTGACAGATAAAAGTCACAACACAATACAAAGAAAAATAAACGACAACTAGAGGGTAGCACTAAAACTATTTAGAATGGACTCGTTCAACGACAACATTACATTACGTAAAACTTATAGGTCAAGTTCGCTAACCAACTTATCCAGCACTATGAGTGACAAATCCATTGTAGATACAACAATGCTGAGCATTCCAGATAGCTTAACTGATAATAATGACATAATAAAAGACCTGAATGAACAAATAAAAACCCTTAAAATAGAATTATCCAGTGCTCATCAAGAAATAGAAAATTTAAACATTGAAAATTTTAGGCTTAAATCGGACTTACAAAACATGATAAAAACAAGTAACACCTTCAAAAAAATATGTTCAACCCCTACCAGAAAAAACATGTCACCTATACAGAATAACAAAACGCCTAACCAAAATAAAAAACATAGTTTTGAAGGTATCAGCGATACATTGAGTAATCCACAATTGACGAATGTTACTGTTTCCAGCATGATAATGCTAAGTAAAGAAACTCAAACTAGTACCACTAAGAAGAAGTCACCACAAATCAATACGGAAATGAATACAACGCCATCTATCAACAGGACATTACATAAGCGCGAAAAAATCAAAGGTCAACTGCTATGGTCTCCCAACAGTGTACGACCTAGTTACACAGAGGGCGCCACTTGTCCTAAAAATATAGATTTAACGATGAAAGACTGCAGAAATAAAACATACCAAAATAAATTATGTGTACTAAGTCATAATAATACAAATAATATTTTAGAAAATGCGACAAATATTTTTCCGAACTCTGACATCTGTCATTATTGCCTACCAAATGCTAGCACAGTTGAACTACTGTCAACACTTGATATAAAACTTACAAACTATACTTTGAATGATTATTGTATAATTTTTCTAGGAGAAAAAGACTTTGAAGTCTCTCGTAACTATAAAGATCTCGTTAATTACATAAAATCTAGAGTGGACAAAATTACTCACACTAATATAATTTTATGTGTCCCAAATTTTAAACTTCATAATAACATTGTTTTATTTAATAGGAGAATAGAAGCCTTCAACCAATTGTTGTGTGTGAGTAATTTTGAAAATACGTACTTTTTTGATACAAATAAATATATAGATTATTCATATAATATGTTCTGTAAATATACAGGCAAAATAAACAATAATGGCATATTTAACGTATTTTACAATTTGAAAAAATATATTACTTCTATCGAATCTCTGTCACCACACCCAAACACTAATAATAACAGTGTTAGCGACTACAAGCCTGGTACTATACCATATTACTTCAAAAAAATAACACTTAAGGATAAAAGTAATATTAAAGATAACTCATGCTCGAAACCAATCAGTGACTTTTTTCGTGTGCAATAATCTAAATATTTTACACCAGAATATAAATGGACTTTTAGCAAAGATGGATCTATTGTTATTATCTTTAGATAAACTTGAAGAAGAAACATGTTTGATTGATGTTTTATGTGTGACCGAACACAACTTGATAACTAGTGACATAAGGCTACTAGAACTTCCAAACTACTCACTAGCCTCCTGTTTTACACGTCAAACTAGACGCGGCGGGAGTTGTATCCTAGTCCGTAATGCGCATAAATTTAAAGTTATCAAGGGACTAAAAAGTATGTGCATTGAAGGTATAATCGAGGTTTCCGGAATAGAACTTGTTGATCATAAAATTTTTGTGCTGTGCGTATATAGACCACCTAAACCAAATCATGAAGACATTAAATTGTTCTTTGAAAAACTTAATTTATTGCTAAGCCAATTTTGCCGACCTAGATGTAAAGTAATAATTTGTGGGGACTTCAACATTGACATTCTGAAAAAGACTAGGTTATCATCTGATTTTCTGCTGACTGTATCAAGTTATAATTTAAAATGGGCTTTTACTGAAGCTACTCGTACAATAAGCGGTACGTGTATTGATAATTTTTTACATACCATCCATGGTTGCAAATCTAAAATACTTGAGTTTGCTCTTTCGGACCATACGGCTCAATTGCTCACCTGCCCAGTAAAGCGTAAATGTATTCTAGAAAATTGGTTTATAGAGAAGCGAGATTACAGTCCGGAAAATATTAATAAATTCAAAGAATGCATAAAATCCCTTTCTTTTAATGATGTTTTTGAAGAAAAAGACCCACTTAAAGCATTTAATATTTTTTATGAAACTTTCACTCTCTTCTATTACTTATGTTTTCCACTCTCGTTTGTAAAAATAAATGCTCAAAAACGTCCAAAGTGGATAACAAAGGGCATTAAACTTTGCTGCAAACGTAAACGAGAATACTTGTGGCAATACCGAAGGTCGCGTACTTCAGCAAATAAAATAAATTTTAAAACTTTAGCGGCGAGGTTAAACAGGATAATAAAATCTACGAAGAAATCCCAAAATGATGAATTCATACGCAACTCTAGCAACAAGTGCAAAGCGACTTGGAGAGTAATCAATAGTACGCAGTGCAACGCACCTAGAAATCAAATAACTGACATTAAAATTGACAATACACTTATTATAACTGACCCTAAGACTATAGCTAATTCTTTTAATGACTTTTTTATTGACCAGGTAACACAGATTAATTCTAATTATAATATTGTTTATCCTCCATGTATCCCAAACTCATTATATATGACTCCCACATTTCCAAAGGAAATATTTGACATAATTAACAATTTAAAGAACACTAATAGTACCGGTTATGATGACGTATCCACAGTGATATTAAAACACGTATCGCCTAAAATATCGTATATATTGAGCTATATAATCAATTTATGTATTGCAAATGGAGTCTTTCCTGATAAATTGAAAATAACCGTTATAAAGCCTCTTTTTAAAAAAGATGATAAGTCCTCAATGACCTGTTATAGACCCATTGCGTTGATTCCCACTATTTCTAAGATCTTTGAGAAGGTTATACATGACAGATTATACACTTTCTTTGAGAAAAATAATATATTTTCCAAAGAGCAATATGGTTTTAGAAAGAACAAGTCCATAAATGCTGCTATCTATAATTTCCTCGAAAGTATTATTAGCCATGTTGATAAGAAGACACCCGTTTGTGCGCTTTATATGGATCTCACAAAGGCATTCGATTATGTAGATCATCAAATACTTCTTAATAAACTACATGCATGCGGCGTGAGAGGAAATGTACTCAATCTTATCAAATCCTATCTCGGCAATCGGAAACAATGCACTAGAATAAACCGCTTGAACCCGAATTTGAGAATAGAAAAACAACATTCATCCACTTACAGAGAAGTTAAAGTAGGCATTCCACAAGGTAGTGTATTAGGACCGCTATTATTTAATGTATATATAAATGATTTACCACAAATATCCACCCAACCTAGCATATTGTTTGCAGATGACAGCACATTTATTTTTGCTAATAAGGATACAAGTTCACTTAAACTTGACATAAAAAATACTCTAAATAATATAATACAATGGTTGACTTCCAATAATTTAAAAATAAATCTAAACAAAACATACTTAATGACATTTAGAAATCAAAAACCAATGATTACTAATCTTAATATTGACTATTTGGGAACTAAAATTTCAGAAGTAGACACAACTAAATTCTTAGGACTGACGATAGACAATAGCTTGAATTGGAAAGCTCACATTGATAATCTTTGCCAAAAACTTTACCAACAATCCTATGCCTTACGCATGCTCTCAAGGGTAGCTGGTCAATCAACGGTACTTACGGCCTACCATGGATACGTGGGATCTATATTGAGGTACGGTGTCCTCTTCTGGGGTAACTCGACGGACAAACAACGTGTGTTTTTAGCACAGAAAAAGTGCGTGAGGAGTATTACCAAAATAAATCAGACTGATAGCTGTAAGCCCCATTTCATAAATCTTAAAATCTTGACACTGCCTAGTCTTTATATTTGCGAGGTAATAAACTACATTAGGATTAATTTAAATATGTTTAAGAACTACAAAAGTAAGCGTCTAATTTACAAAATCAATTGTCCTACCCATAGCACAATGATGTTTAGTAAAAGTATATTTTGCATGGGACCACGAATTTATAATCACCTACCAAAGCACATATTGGAGATTAAAAATAATGACCTATTTAAACGCAAGATTAAAGATATAATGCTAAACAAGGCCTATTATAGTGTTAATGAGTACTTAAATGATAAATCCATCTTGTAAAGAATTAACAATACCTAGTCAAAATACTTAATATTACTGTTATCATGATTCTAAAATCTGTAATTTTGTTTATATCTGAGGTTATGAATTTGTAATATAATATTCGATCTTTATTCGAAATACCATTAAGGACCAAAGTCAATACTAAGTGAGATGACTATAGACTGACAAGTGCCTTTTTAAGATTATTGTTATTATCATTAATAAAATTGTATTTGACATTTAAAAATTGTATTTGACATTTAAAAATTGTATTTGACATTTAAAAATTGTATTTGAAATTTAAAAATTGTATTTGACATTTCAAATTGTATTTGACATTTAAAAATTGCATGCCGGCAGGCGAAACATAGCGCACTCTTATTATGTATGCTTCATCATGTATTATGTACTTATTACCTATGTTTGCAATAAATAATTTTGACTTTGACTTTGAAAAAAAAAAAATTCTATTAACTTTTTGTTAAGACACCTACACTTTAAAATAAACCTTGTTTAATTGCCTATCTAATCTGATAATAAACTTTTAGATAAAGTTAAATTAAAAAAAAAACTTAGAAGAAGAGGAAAAACTCGACAAAATTTCAATTTAACTTTATTTTTGAAATTTCAAAACCTAAACAACAAAACAATTTTTTTTTATAAAAATTGTTGATAACTTAAAATTAATAATTCGTGGATCCACCTAAGACTCTCCTGACACATCTGGAGCGGTTCTGCATACTCAAAACAAGGGTGTCAATATCCTGTTGTGGAGTACTGTCCCAAATCCTGCTAAGATGCAAGAAAAGCTGGTTTTGATGCACAATATCAACAGGGAAATTCCTACGAGCTCTTCTCTGAAGCATATTCCAGGCATGCTCAATAGGATTTAAGTCAGGGGATTGTGCAGGCCGGTCTAAAGCTTGGATAACATGCTGTTGTAACCAACTTGTAACGATACGCGCCGTATGTGGACGGGCATTGTCGTGCATTAGCTGGAAATTTTGTCCCATTTGCTGTTTGTGGGGCAAGATTACAGGCTCTAGCACCTCATCTCGGTATTTTCGAGCAGTCATATTGCCTTGTATCCAAACGAGGTCCGTTCTACCGCCGAGACGAATTCCTGCCCAAACCATAATCGTGCCACCTTAATATGCATGAACTTGTTGTGGGTGCTGCAGTCGATTCCAACGTCCAGGTTTTCTCCAAACGCGTACTCTTCGCGAATCAGGATGAAATCCAAACCTAGATTCATCAGTGAAAAGCACAAGTGACCATTGAGAATGGTTCCAGTTTTCGTGTGCAATAGCCCATTGTAATCTTCTTCCTCGATTACCTCTCCTTAGTGCTGATACCCAAAATGGCCTACGAGCACGTAGATTGACTTCATGCAGTCGCCTTCTCAAAGTTTGACCGCTTACCAGCAAACCATACTCTCTCTTTAGCCTTTGAACCAATTGCATCGCCGCTGCATTTAGTTGACTTCGTGCAGCATTTACTATGAATCGGTCCTGTACATGTGTTGTAATGCGTTGAGGTCCTCGGTGCCGTTCCACCACTTCCTCTGTGACACGATAACATGACCAAAGCCTGGATATAACGCTCTGACTGGTCTTCATGGCTTCAGAAACGGCAATTATGGGACAGTATTCCACAACAGGATATTGACACCCTTGTTTTGAGTATGCAGAACAGCTGCAGATGTGTCAAGAGAGTCTTAGGTGGATCCACGGAATATTAATTTTAAGTTTTCAAGAATTTTTATAAAAAAAAATGTTGTTTTGTTTAAGTTTTGATGTTTCAAAAATAAAGTTAAGATTGAAATTTTGTTTGAGTTTTTCCTCTTCTTCTAAGTTTTTTTTAAATTTAACTTTATCTAAAAGTTTATTATCAGATTAAATAGTCCAATAAACAAGGTTTATTTTAATGTGTACATGTTTTAACAAAAAGTTAATAGAATTTTAGTAATTTAGGTTTAATTGAAATATCCCTAGACACTTTTGATGTGTGTATATGTACGCCAATTTTCTTCAGGCGCTGTCTAATTTGACAGGATTAAACTAAAATGTATCTTCTGTCCTTTTCTTTAAGAAATGGCAATAGAAAGATGCACTCAACTTAAATTTAGTTAAGTTTGTGATCACTTTTTATCAACATTGCGAACATTTTTCTGTTTTGGATTGTACTATAGAACAACGCTAACTTTTGTGGTAAAGGCGTCTGGCTCAGAAGGGAGAACAACTTTTAAAAGATTGTGGGTTCAAGTCTGTGGTGTCCAAGAGAAAAGAATGAGGAAGGAATCTGGACTAGCACTAATGTGACTTTTTAATCTCATAAATGAGGTAAAATTTATAATACTTGTCCCGATTTCTTCCAAATGCTTCTCTTGGACACCTCAGACATGTGTGAAGGAAAGTCAGAGCCTTGAGCAAGCGCAGCAATGCCAATGCTGTGCTTTCTCAATAAAAGAGGAGTTGGCCCTGTATTGGTACTAAATATAATCGAAGTATAATTGCACCAAAAATAGTCAGACTTTAAAATCTTCTTACCTTCTTATCAGGCTTGATATGGTGTTCCAAATCCTTCTCGATGGGATCGTCGCTGAAGAGAGCGAACCCTGACGCCGCAGACTCCCTGCACCCTAGCTCCGTACTTAACGTTGATAGGAACTCTTCTACCGTTGTTGAACCGTCGAAACTTATTACCTTGAGGACAAATAAAATTTTATTAAAATCAAGTTGTTTTTATTCGTTGCATGGAGCCTTAATTCTTTTTTAAAAACGAAAGTAGCTTAAGTTTCTTGTTCTGCTCGTCAAAATGATCCAGCTATCTTATAACATCGAAAGATAGATGGCAAAGAAAAATAATTTGAATTTATGTTATAACCGGCGTATATGACATCGTATTATTTCATGAGATTATAGTAATAACCTGTTATTGTGTCATTTCAAACCGGCTTACGGATTACCGAAAACTAAAAGCTCATGCTTGAAATGTGCACGAACGAAACATTAAATAAACAATAAGAATATCATGTATTGAAAACAAAATAAAAAAAAATACATGGGTGTGGTTTATTTGCACAGTATTAAAGCAAATTGTACGCATACCTGATAAGTATTATTGAGCATATGCACAGGTATCGCGTGGGGTAAGCAGTGGTGGTAGGGGTTCTTGAGCAGTATAGAGAGTACTTCCATTCTAGAGGGCTTGTCTTCACGCCCGCCGTTGCGTATCGTACGCTCAAGCGCGCGTGAACAATACGCCGCGTATTTACCACACTCCGATCTGGGGAAGAATGAATAGGTTTAATTAAGTATATAAATTATTAAGTAATGGTGTTAATTTTCGAAGGGGCTGCTAGTCTACTATTAAAGTCATACTTAGATGAGATTAATAACTGGCTGTTTTAATGAAAATATCACCGTGGCAAACTAAACGAAGCCAAAGTATCAGGATTCCTTGTCCAACAGCCGCTTCCGCAAACTGGACAATTTGTCGCAAATTTTTCTTTTTTGCATTTTAATTTAACTTAATACAGCAAATTGGAACAGAAATTAAACTTGCAAAGGATTTCTTTTTTTTTAACTGAAATGTTTATTCAGGGTTTGTATGACTTCAAACTCTGAATGCACGATTAACGTTAACGTTTAACATGATCATGATTGGATTAGTTCTTGTAGACTGAAGAACACAAATTGGAATCTTCTGGTTTAGAAGATGCAAGCTATTTATTGCTTAAATTAGTGTTCGCCACAGGGAAGAAAAAACTCCCACGTTGATAAGGTTTTACATCCTTTCGTGAATGTGTCAATAATCTGACATAAACCTTAACACCATGTACAGAGGGTATAATTTACAAAAAAGTGTACTCACTTAGAATCCGCGTGCCTGCTTAAATGCAGCTTCAAATACCACAGCAGCCTATTATTCCTTGGCACAAACAGACTGACGGCCAGTGCTAAAAGCTGCCATCCTTGCACAAAGCTATAAGTCGGCGGGTTACTCTTGCAGTCCACTGATAACAAAGGTGCCTGGAAACATTCCTTGGATGGTAGAAAACGATAAAAAAATGTGTTAATTGTTTGATTTAGGGTTAGTAGTCGGATGTGACTCATAGTTAGCTACTTGGTGTAATTTCAATTGACACCGTAGTTAAATTTTTAATGAAATTGTTCAAATGGTAGCAAAGTTTATTAACGAAATTGTTCAAATAATAATGAGTTCAATGTTAATTGTGTAAAATGCAAATAAAAGAGAATTCTCGAAAATGCGCGACAATTCCCTGGAAGACACGCCATTTAGTCTTAGGCTTTCGTACCTGGAGTTTACCAATAGATCTCTATTACTTAGAGTCCGCTATTCCTCCGTGAGTCTGTCTGTCAGCATTTACGTTGTTATTAGTGATTATTGCCTCAGCAACCTATGTGAGTCTGATTCTCATTTGACCGGTTTTTGAGTTTTTTGTATGTTACTTAGGAAATTGAAACTACTGTTGAACTGCTCCATTTTTTTATAAGTAGCAGGTAATTATTAATGTTTGGTTGTTGATGTATGTGGACTAGTATGATTGTGAATAACTGAATATTACCAATGAAGGGTAAAAATGATTACAAAAAACTTTAAGCAGCAGCGAACTGTGAGTCGCATCTGACTAGAGTTATTACTTATTTATTCTATTAATTTAATAAGTATGTTATTACTATCTTTGTATACGAGTATTTACTTCAGATATTTTATCGGGTTGTTAAGATGTGCACAGGACGGCAATGTAGTACAATAATTTTCCATATAATTTCTGTCGCGAGTTGGTTAAATTCCAAGTCTTTTTTACTTGTATTATATCTTTGGTGAAGATACGTACCGTACACATCTTAACAATGTTTTCTAATTAGTACCTAATCTTCTCAAAATTAGCGACGACTGTATACAGGTTTATACTTCGCTTTTCTCATACGATATTCTCAAAAGACAAATACATTACAAGCACTTCTACAAATTGTGAAAATTATAAGTGGCTTCAGGAATGTTTTTAGATCCATGCTTTTGTGTCCGACATTCACAAATATATCTAATATTTCGAATTTGGAAAATTGTCTTAAATAACTGTCTAAACTAAACAGGGTTTTTACCCCCTTTTTATTTGTGAGTCCTTGCCATTCTATATACCAACAAAAAAAAAACTGCTGACAATTGTGGAATAACTAAACTAATTGAACTACGCTTCGCTTCAATAATGTCCACAAAAATACTATTTTCACACTAAGCGTATGTCAAGCGTAGGAGTAGACGCCGCGTAGACGCTACTTAAACGCATTCTATAGAATATTTCAATTTCAGTTTTTTTTTATTTTCTTTCAAATTTGTGGACTACTTAAGTCATTCGACTTTGTTTTCTATATCCATGTCCAAAAAATACTTCAAGGAGTATCTATGCATTGGGAGCATGTAGGGAGAGTGTACGATACTTAAACACGTGATTGTGCTCATGATAACCAACAACTTTTACTATGGGAACAAACCTAAAAGTTGTTGCTTATCATGAGCACAATCACCTTTTTAAGTGTCGTACACTAACTACCAGTCACCCTATATGTATCACAAGAAGTGATTAAACGCTACAGAAAACCCCCGTCGCTTAAACGCAGCGTGTACGCAGCGTATACACTAGTCAATCTCCTATTTCACGTTTACCTGTATCGAGCTAGGCGATCCGGCGGCGTTGGGCGGTACGTCGCTCTTGTTGTCGCCGCCGACGGACGACGCGCCCGTGTCGCACGTGAACAGCGACTGAGTCGCGCACAACAGCAGTTGCTGAACAAATGAAATGTTGGCGATAGGGGGGCTTGTCTAGCTTTGTGAGATATGTTTGTACGGGGGTGAAGTTAGGGACGGGTATGTCTGATGTGTTTTAGCATTGTTCGTTTGGTTGTGTTGTAAGGTGTGTATTCTAGGATATTACATGAATAAAAGTGATATAACTATGTGGTAATGTAATCTGTTAAGGATATCTTAGTCAAATACTTAAATAATTTATAATAAATAACATGTATTGATATAACAACGCTTTTGTGGTAATGATAATTCAAAAGACAAACCTTTTTAGGTGGTAATTAGCACACAGCTGAAATTACTGAAATTGGAATTATTTTGCATCAATAGTTTTTTTTTATTGACTTAAAGGCGCACTACGAAGCGATTTTGGGTAATTCAACCCCTAACGGGGTAAAATAGGCATCAAAATTAGCATGGGAAACCCCAACGCTTGGTTTTTTGGTATAATATGTTAGAAAATTATCTCTCATATAATAAGAGTAGCTTTAATTTTTTTGCTCTTACAGTTTTTATTCATAAATAACTTTTATTACTCAATTTTGTTAACCGAAAAGTTACAAGGCATTTAAGCAAAAAAGGTGTGTACATTAAACAAATTAGTCCAAATTCACTATAACGTATTTGTTGGTGTTCATATAATTGTGATATTTCTAATAAATAAATACATAAATAAAATTGGATTTTATAAATATACAAAATAAGGTGGTGACTAGTAATTAATGACTAATACATAAACACGTTCTTACAACAACAAACAAGTTTTCCAAAGAAACTGTTTTTTAATTATTTAATTTAAAGTACCAACATACCTATAGGAAACACTTTTAAACGTCATTGCGTTACCTATCAGTTGTTAATTTTCACCTCTCTATATATTTTGACGGGCCTGTTGGTCTAGTGGTTAGTGACCCTGACTGCTAAGCCGGAGGTCGTGGGTTCGATTCCCGCCCAGGACAAACTTTGGGTGATGAGCATGATTATTTGTTCTGTGTCTGGGTGTAATTTATCTATAATATGTATGTATATATAAAGTATATAAGTATGTATATCAGTTGTCTGGTTATCATAACACAAGCTCTGCTTAACTTGGGATCAGATGACCGTGTGTTTAGTTGTCCTAAGATATTATTATTATTATATGTGGGTACGAAACCGCGCATACGCAGCCCAACAGCCCAACAGCCGATAGGTGATGTAAACGATCGCAGTATTATTATTTAATTATTTATTAATCATACGAATTAACATTACAAAACTTTGAAAGTGTCTCCCAAAACCGTCTAAACGGCATGCGTATATGGTTACGTTAAAATACTTAATTAAAAACCATTTTTATTTCTGGTAATTCTTTTTTGTTACTGTGAGTACAGTGAGGTGTTTATGTAACAGTGACTAATTACCTTATTTATGTCTTATACATACATATTGTAATAAGTTAGTGCCAGTGCGCTATGCCATCGTGTTTGTGCTCTTTTATACCGATTTCCCAGTGATTGATATTAATATATTCAGTGAGGGACTCCCAGAGTACTATTGTACAGTGATTAAGTATGTGATTGAATGTACAGTGTGCTTATTTTGTGATGGATTGCATAATATATCTAAAAAGGTCTTTTTAAAACATAAGCCTTAAGTTATCCATACTAATATTATAAATGGGAAAGTGTGTCTGTCTGTCTGTCTGTTTGTCTTTCTTTCACGGCAAAACGGAGCGACGGATTGACGTGATTTTTTAAGTGGAGATAGTTGAAGGGATGGAGAGTAACATATGCTACTTTTTGTCTCTTTCTAACGCGAGCGAAGCCGCGGGCAGAAGCTAGTATATTATAAAGAGGCAAAATGAGTTTGTTAGATCATTGGATGTAATCTTTGGAAGTAGGTAATTACTGTGGAATTAATTCTTTGATATATAATTTTAGGCCATAAATAGACGTTGCTTAGCGATTATTTCGGCTAAGAAAACTTACTGACCTACCAGGTCAATGTGACTTTTTCAATTCATAAAACTTTATAAGGTTTATCTTGGACATCATACACATCGGTGAAGGAATAGTACCTGAGGAATTCTTGACTTAAATGAATAAAAGTCACAACCGCCAACCGGGCTTGAAGACGGCAAGCGTGGTGATCGTGAAAGCGCCGTGCAGTTGGACAGCTATAGGCTAATATTATTTAATATTTGTGAAATATCATAATACAGGGTGTCCCACGGCAATGCCACATGGAGGGAAAGTACCTTAAATATTGTAGATAGAACATTTTACTGAAAGAAGACATTATTTGAATTTTGAAAACATTTAAAACTGCTTTCATAGATATTTTAATAATTACATAGTTGAACCGGGAATCGAACCTGTTACTCGAGAAAATTAATCAGCCTGTAGTTTTATCCTACCGATCGAAAGGCTTCATCACAAGGATTATTTTTTGCTAAATAACACAGTGTCAAAAATAAAAGAAAGACCATGAATTTTAACATTTTTAATACAAAATTAGTCAATTTTTCAAATGCTCAAAACTTGTCCCTTCTTCTTGAATACAAAGTGATAACTTTAGATTATTTCGTTCTCTGACGATTTTTTGGTCTTGTTGTGGTGTATATTTATTTATTTAAATGATGCGTACTACTCAAGTGGGTAGATTAATTAGTAATAAGTAGTTATGATTGTCAATTGTATGTCCTTACGTTAATGTAAGCTTTTAACTTTTCTGAACAAAATTTTACATCAAATGTTAAATTTCACAGCTTTCCTTTTATTTGTGACACTATGTTATTTAGCAAAAAATAATCCTTATGATGAAACCTTTCGATCGGTATGATAAAACTACAGGGTGATTATTTTTTCTCGTGGAACAAGTTCGATTCCCGGCCCAACCATTTAATTATTTGAAAATCTATGAATGCAATTTAAATTGTTTTTAAAATTCATATAATGTCTTCTTTCAGTAAAATGTTCTATCTACAAGATTTAAGGTACTTTCCCTCCATGTGGCATAGCCGTGGGACACCCTGTATATGTGTATAATTAAACAAAACTTTGCATATATGCAGAGTAGTAAAATGCTTCAATAGTTTTAATTCAATAATATTCGTATAACATACCTACTTTTGTTCTAGTATGTAAAAATACCGAAACTGGGTGAAGCAGCTTCACTTGTATTGATTCGGTCAGTAGAATCAAACACTTAAGAAAAGCATGAACTTATAAGTTTCAGTATTTATATAGATAATTTGATATTTTGTGGTAACATTAAATTACTCACATCGATAAGCTAAACATATTATGCAATCACATCATAGGAACTTACATCTTAATTACTCCTAAATACTTACCAAATATAAAGATTTTGGTACTTATATATAATAATAAATATATGTATAAGGGCTATATATTATTATAACAGTCTAAAAAACTTGCAACATCAACCTTTCATTACAAAGGAGATTGAACAGTGCGAAGGAACACTAGCTATGATAGAGTATGTATGAATGATAGATAAACGAAATAAAATAACATTCCCTATAACTATTAGGAGAGGGACAAACATTCTCGGATGAAAAAAAAGAAAATCAGGGAAAAAATTTACACCAACATTCCATTTGAAATTTTGCAACGTAACATTCTTTTTTATGTTGTGGCAACATCTTTTGTGTTTCGAAATTCGAACGCAACACTTTTTTTTCATATCGTAACAACATGTTGCCAGAACTAGGACGGATCAAATTGGAATAAAAACTTTTTTCGTTCAATTCCGTGTTATAAATTTTGTTGCATAGCGTTATGCTGATGCGAAACATGAATATATCATATTTTTATTACATTTCATTGAAGCCAATATAATAGGGTTCACAATATACAATTCCAAATTGATCAACCACGTGACAAAGCCTTTATACCAGCGACACACAAAGCTTATGTATACTATAACAAAAATGGTTTGTTAGTGTATATTTACAGTATCAACGCAAATTAACTAGAAGATTGTAAAGCTTTGTAAAGATATACAATAAAGTGCTCTATTTTATGAAGCTTAGAACTTAAAATTGTTCACTTAAGTTCTATATGTGCTTTGCTTTTTTCTTGCATGTTTTATAGGTGCAAGAATTGGTGTTTAAACTACTTGGGTGGTCAATAATTTTAATTTGTATAAAACAGACATTTGCTGACTCAAAACTTTACAGTTGTCACCCAAAAAGCAAAAATCAAAGCTAAGATATAGAGCACATTCTAGAAGAATCTACAGTTAATATCTAAGCAAGATATAATCTTAAACACTCGTGTATATAACTGGTATGTATAATTATGTATATGATTGGTTATATTGTGATGGTACATATGAGAAAAGCATCGAAGCGGTCGCCCGTAAGCTAAGCCGTAGCGAATATAAAGCAGTATAATACATCTACCATCTTGTTAAATTAATTAGCATTCATTTTGATATTTTGTTGTGTATTTTGGTGTGAGAGCAGAGAGCTTTTTTTCTGCAAATGACATGTTTTCCTTGGGTTCAGGTAGGATAAGTTTCAATTGTATTGTTTTTAGACAATTTTAAGTATCAAATGGAAAGTATTTACAAATACTATCTAGCGCTTGGCCCTTGAAATTAAGTTGCATCATATGTATATGGGTGTGTTCAAGTGTAAGTATGAACCAATATGACTTATTGAATTCGGGACATCAATGAAGAAAAAACATTGTAACACAATCTGGACTTTTGATATTAATTAAGAAGTCCATGCATTGCAGTGAACGATAAGATATTTGTATTATTATTGAAAATAACTTTTATAATTGAACTATTATGGGCTTCCCTGTAGTTGTATTATATTACTGCGTGTTATGTACAATTTCTACTTCATATTTACAAACTTTACCATGTCAAAATGAATGCGAATAAGCTTTATATTCAATAAATGGCTTTTTTCTGTTTATATTGTTGGAGTTCCACGACTGTTATCTCCAAAACATATAAAGCCATGCTTTTATCCGATTTTAATTATAAGAGTGAATAATTTCCATTATAAAAAAAAACGGAAATTAATCTTTTTTAACAGCAAACAAAAACGTAAGGAGTGTTTGGTGCACTCTTTTGTTATTAACAATACAATCTTTAAAAAGTATTAACATTTTTAAAATCACAGCAAGCATGTTACCAACATAAGATCTACATAAGAGTACACCAAATTATAACATTTGAATAAGAACAACAATTAATTTAAAATTGCTAATAAAAAAATACTTAACATATTAGATTATTTATTTCCAAGAAAAAGGACTTTTGCCATTTACACAACTTTTTAAAAATATTAGTCTTTTCAAAATCATTAATACCAAAATTGTTGTTCTTACAGGGTGGAATTCATACCGACAGACAGAGTAATTCTCTATTGTCTGTACGAAATCCAACATTATTTTTGGTCGACAGTTTGACAGATAAACAATTTTAAATACGGAAGTCAGATGGAAACGTTGACCATGAAAATACTACGCGCCATTGAAATTCGATTCGGGAAAGAGTCGTTGGCAAAATGAAAGTCATGCCCTTGATTGCCAAGTACAAATCGATGGCAATTCAGTTGAAATGAACTTGACCTTCAATACATATAATTAATCGTTTTCAATTGAATTGGTCACCTTGACTTTTATTGAAGGTCAACACAGGTATTTAATTGGTAGTCTGAAGCCAGAAAGTCTAACTATGGGATAGTACCTAGTAGCTGGGTTTTTGGAGGTCTGATAGGCAATCACATCACATATTCAGACTGACCGAACAACGGGAGCCGACCCTAACATAGTTGGGAAAAGGCTGGGGAGATGTCATTTAAATCATGAGATGATTTCACCGGACATAAACTATTTGTTTCTCTTTTAATCTTGCTCAATATCCACATAAGAATCGTACATACATCATTCAACTTCAACTTTTATATTTATTGTGGCAATCCACCGAATTTTCGGTGATTTCTACCAATGTCCAGTTTGAAAATAATATTTCAGTTTAAATGACAATTGTACGGTTATTAAATTATAGTATGGAGATCATACACGTGTTCTTATAACCAAGAACACGAGATGACTCCCCACACATCATTCATGACTCTTATAAAAACATAAATGTCATGAAAATCCGTTCAGTAATTTGATTTAATAGCGAACAGACATACAGTCAGAAACGTTGGAGGACTTTGTTTTATAATATGTACTTGATTGAGGCCTAGTATGAAATCTATAAAATCGCGACGTAATGATAGCATATTTTTATCAATTAAGTCTTTGGCCTCCAAAACGGCCATGAGCCTGGCCTCCAAAATAATCCCTGCCTTGAATACTAACCTCGACCGTGATAACTGTAATCGCGACATTGTAGTAGATATGACTTTGAAAATGATAACTTTTACCTTGAGCGGTCACCTTGGCCATGATATGTGGCATTGACCGTGAATTTGTATATATTCAGTGTTACGACCTTAAGAGAAAATTTGGCCTTTGTCTATTAACATCCATTAAAAAACATATGGCCGAATACTGTTGCTGTCTTTGTCACTCTAAAGGAATAAAGTAAGGACAGCAACAGATTTGAGAGGTTCTTAACAAATAAGTGTCGTTTAGGTATTCGGGGGATAGTCTCCCGCCGGATCTCTGTCTATTCACGATATACTAAAAAATTACTGAAGAGAATAGGGATGATGACTACATCAAAAGAATGACATTCTGTTTAGTCCGTCTGTTAGACAGTCCAAAAATACTGGACACATATTTTTTGCTTGATCAAATTAATAACAAAATACAAAGATAAAGAGCATCAAAGTTTCGGAGAGGGGGCTTGTGACGTCACTTCTGAGTAAAAATTATACAAAGGCGTGACGTTTCACGAAACTTCAACGCACTGTATTGTCGTCATTGTCTGTTTACGAGAAAAAAGAAAAAATACGTGTCCCAAATTTTTTGATTATCTAACTGACGGACTAATTACTTTTTTTTTGTCATCTCGCCTATTTTAGGACCAATGAGTTCGGGGTTGCGGAATGTGTATAGTAGTCACCGTGACCCTGGAACATAAAGGGCAATCGAAGGAACATGAGTGGGTTTTAGTCAGTAAGAGTCTGACACGCCCTCCCGCCGCACCCAGGACGGGAGCAGTCATTGGATGATTTCCCACTCACCAAAAAAAAAAAGGACCAATGAGTTATTAAAGCCCCAAACCAAAAGCTAGACGAGGTCTTACTTTAAACGGGGGAGGCAATTGTCTCACTCACTTCTCTTCTGGCAAAATCGTCGATATATTGTTTTGGATACCAGATCACAGGTCAACAGATAAAATCAAATTTAACCTTGTGTTTAGCGGACTAAGATAAGTCATTTTGTTAGGTTAATATAAAAAGCGTTTCATTGCCGGGTAAAAATCAATAGATCTTTATCTTATTCGGGCTATTTCATTATCATGTAACAGGAGATGATCAGTCAGTAGTACTTTTAAAGAGAGTAACCTACTTAATAGTTCAATATTGCTACAAGATGAATACACTACCAAATGTACTCGAAGAATCTTACTGGTGGTCCACTACCACTTTCGATTCATGATATCACGAGAAACCAAGGATCAGTAACAGTCCGACATAGCCTTGTATTTTTCCTACAGCCTTCCATCTCCACAAAAAACTATAAAGGTCACTTTTCAACACAATTTTTATAATATTTTCTCATGATAACCCTGTGTTTCCCTAGACAACCTTCCATCTCCATAAGAAATTTAAAAACTTGCCTTAGTGACTTTTCTACATACAATTTTCTCATCAAACTGCCGCCCAACCCCCCCTCCCCGGCAAAAAAAAAACTCAACCCAACTTACATTCTTAAGCCTAGCCGCCTTAACGTTTAGCTTGGGCGTGCGTCGCAGCGTGGGCGAGGCATGCGGTACCTGGACGCCGTGCTTGCTGTGCGTGTGCGGCGTGACCTGGCGCGCCAGCACCGACATGAGCTCGTCCTGCAGCTCCGCCACGTCCAGGCACTGCGCCAGGGCGTTCTGCGCTAGCACCACGTGGTAGTCGATGCCGGCTTGCTCTACGGCCACGGACATGAACAGTTGGACGCACTGTTGGGGGGGTAAAGAATCATCGGCATAAAACATTGTAATAATTAACATTCGACATTCGAGAAATAAAGGAAAAAAACATGAAAATTAAAACAAGGACCTTAAAACACGTATAGAACAAACGATCGACTTATTTATTGTTTCTTAAATTATTGTTGTTTTAATCTTTTTATTTATTTAAAATTATTTTATTTATGCAATATTATAATAAATTATTATGTTTTTTTTTATTTTACATTTGAATCTTTTTAATGAACTTAATATTCTGTTATTACTGTAATTAATGAAACTTTTGTTTAAATACAATGTATTTTGTTATGAAATAAATGACTTTTGATCAAAACAATGGTGCCGATTCTCTTGTGCACAAACTATCGTAAATTTAAGTTAAGTGCATCTTTCCCTTTCCATTTAATTAAGAAAAGGACAGAAGATAAAATATTAGTTAAGTCCTGTCAAATTTAGACACTCCATAGATAATTTAGACGCGATTTAAAAACATGGCGTCTAAACATACGTCAATTTTCATCAGGCGCTGTCTAATTTGACAGGATTAAACTAAAATGTATCTTCTGTCCTTTTCTTTAAGAAATGGAAAGAGAAAGATGCACTTTACTTAAATTTACGATAGTTTGTGCACAAGAGAATCGGCACCATTATCAAACATAATCATAATGATCGAGAAACAAAAAATCGTTTATTTATTAAAAAAAAGGTCGGTCAGTTTAAGATTTTTTTTCTGTAAAGTTTATTTAAGTAACTGAATTTTAATACACCCTTCATTATACTCGCTTCAAACGGCCGCCGTCATTACAAAAAGAAAGAACGAGTTGTGAATCTGTTGTGACGCTGTGACAATCTTTGCTAAGTGTTGAGGATTCTGTGTCAGGTTGTCGTGGTCTGAATATCGATAAAAATCCAAGTTTTTCTTTATAATATTAATATTTTTTTAAATTGTCACATGGATCAAGTGATAGTGATCTGAAAAGCCGCGTCACGGAGCAAATACAAAGAGGAGATGTTGTAATTCAATTTCCCTATGTAAAAACGCGTGACATTTTGCGGGATGAGGGGGGAATAGATTCCGCCCACTTCTTTATTTTCCATCTACCGGTCAATAGCAAAACTACTTGCTAGTCCTGTCTATTTTATGTTGTAGTAACGTAACTATCTCGCACTAGATGTCACTAAGTGCAGTATGCAACAGGGTCGTGTTTGCAAAATGATATAAAAACTACAAAAAAAATATTTTGCCGATTAAAACATCTTTAGGAATAAAAGTTAAACATATTTCAGTACATATGATTATTAAAATACATTAATACTGAGCTCTAAACACCTAAATATTCTTAGTATCCATGTCAAAAAGTGTCGCCATCTAATGTCGGGTAGAATTATATTTAAAAACGCCGAAACTAAGAGATTTTTCTAGAACTATTTTAATAAATTACGCATAAAATTACTAACAAATGAAATGTGATGCCATCCATAGCATCAGAACGTCTATATTAATAGTTTTTACAAGATAAAACACAACACTTCATCTTTTCTTTCTTTTAGCGCTAATGTAATGCTTTTTATTGGGAACTTTTACAAAGTGCACAGGACGAACGCTAACAATACACTGACTAAAACCACGCCCACTTGATGACGTCAGGACCTAGCTGAAAATCACAGTGCACAGTTGTTTAGGCCGTCTCCTGTTTGTATTTGCTCCGTGAGCCGCGTACAAGCGACCGTGCTGTCAGTCAACGTCATTCTGTTAGTGCGTCTAGCCGATCAGAGATGGCGGTGATGTTGTCAACACAAAGTATTATATATATTTTTTTACTTACCTTGAATAACTTTAAAGCTTCAGCCTGTAAGGCTTCTGAGTTGAGCGACGTGAGTGGAGACGTCAGGTTTTCTTTGGAATACAGTAACGTTGGATGCCTCCATAGAACACAATCTGTAATTAAATGTTACATACTTATTTTTGAACGTAGACTCTAACACAGTGTTTAAAATAAGTCACAAACATTCACGAAGTCACAGATCATTAGTGTTCAAGCTTACTCCGCTTAATCAAAATCTAAATTGATTGCTAAATAATATGAATAACATTTGTTAATCTACAAAAGAGGGAGAGACAATTTTTCTTCCGTAATATTAAGAATGAATAATCTGGTAATTAAATGTATCTGAACTTTTAAACGCTCCACGAAGGTGGTTTAGAGGAGCAGTGGATATATATATTTTAATTAAAATTTCAAATGTTGTAGAAAGTAATTTGTTCTTCAATCCATTTAAACATTTGGATACATCGATCGGTGTTCAAGAAAACCTTAATTATATCTTTTGGCCCTGGTAACATATCTCGTTTGCTGACCGTACATCGCCGCGGTGACGGAACAGGTAACCAAACTCTTAATAATTTAACACAAAATAAAATTCCACTTACTAGGATCACCGTCAGTCTCCATTAGTTTCTGCACGAGTTGTTCGAAATGCGTGCCCTGACTCAGCCCGCCACCGCTCACCACCGTCAAGTGGTACAGCCACGAGTCTTTGTCGGCCTTACTCTCGAATAGAAGGTATGTAGGACCCTGGAAAAGAAGAAATAGGGCACTAGTATTTGAGTTTACTATAGGTGTTGGGATTGGAGGGTTGATCTTGTAGATGTACGTTTTAATGTTTATCTCTGATGTTGGTGAATTAAAAAATTATGGGGAAATCTGGACCGATTTTGATGATTCTTTTTTGGTTGATATATTTTCGTCACATATAAATTTTATGGCGATCGGTTCAGAGCTTCCTGAAAAATTCAGCAAGAACAAAAAAAAAATCGACGAAATATACATTGACGACATGTGCGTTACTTCAAGTTTCTTTTTTCGTTTTCTATTACTTTGAAAGATACTGTAATACACAGTCAGACTAGGTCTCGACACTAAAAAGTATAAAATAAAAAACTAAGTATTTCCAAAAAAAAAATAACCGCCTTCAAAAACTAAAAACATAACAATAACTAAAATTTCGGAAGTCGGTAGTTTTCTTCTGCCAATTAATTTGTGTTGCCACAGACTTACGAAATTTTAGTTATTGTTGTGTTTTTAGTTTTTGAAGGCGGTTTTTTTTGGAAAAAGTGTTTTTGGAAAAACATTTTATTTTTTGACGTCAAATCTCTTCCACAAGTATCAAGAATATCAATTTTTATTGTTAGCTTTCTGTATCTCTTTTCCGGCTGGCATTTGTAGATCTTGGACATCGGTTAAATAGTAATTAAAGGTTCACAACTTGCCAAGACACAAGCGCGGTTAGCCGACCGCTCAGGGCGCCAGAAATAAAGGGGCGCTTGACTGTACAGCGTCATCATTATCTTTATCATATACAAAGTGTCCCACGGCTATGACACATGGAGGGAAAGTACCTTTTATTATTGGAAATAGAACATTTTAAACTGTACTCATAGATATTTAAATAAATACATAGTTGAACCGGATATCGAACCTGTTACTCGAAAAAATTAATCAGCCTGTAGTTTTATCATACCGATCAAAAGGCTTCATCACAAGGATCATTTTTTGCTAAATAACATATTATCAAAAATAAAAGCAAGACCATGAATTTTAACATTTTAATACAAAACTAGTAAATTTTTCAAATGCTCAAAATTTGTTCATTCTTCTTAAATATAAAGTGATAACTTTTGATTATTTCGTTCCATGACGATTTTTTGGTTTTGTTGTGGTGGATATTTATTTATTTAAACGATGTGTACTACTCAAGTGGGTAGATTAATTAGAAATAAATAGTTATGGTTGTCAATTGTACGTTCTTACGGCAATGTAAGCTTTTAACTTATCTGAACAAAATTTTACATCTGATGTTAAAATTCACGGTATTCCTTTTATTTGTGACACTATGTTATTTAGAAAAAAATAATCCTTATGATGAAACCTTTAGATTGGTATGATAAAACTACAAGATGATTATTTTTTCTCATGGAACAAATTCGATTCCCGGCCCAACCATTTAATTATTTAAATAACTATTAATGCAGTTTAAATTGTTTTTAAAATTCAAATAATGTCTTCTTTCAGTAAAATGTTCTATCTACAATATTTAAGGTACTTTCCCTCCATGTGGCATAGCCGTGGGACGGCCTGTATATGCTAATAGGGAATGGGAGGGTGCTGAAGCATCTTCGTCCAACGCGCTGTTTTTGCTTAAACTGGCACTGCTAAGGGGTATCGTCTATTGGTCGTGAAGGTCATTTAAACAAACGCAAAGCCAACCGAAACACTTAATAAAAATAAGTAATTTACCTGCATCCGGCTAACTGCAAGTCGACCCTAATAGGAAAAATGCTACAAAACAACTATCTACACTACAATATAATCCAAAGTGTCACTGACCCCAGTTACCTGGTGTTGCGGGTAGATGGCCACGGTGAGATGGTTGCGGGTGTCATCATTCTTCTCTTCGCTGTCAGAATCTGACACGTACTCCACGTCTTCTACTCTCGCGTCGCGCATGTTGATCTGGCCGGTTGGGTTCTGAGGACAAGAGATAAATTGTTAGGAATTGTTTTTTATAAGTATGCGACACAGATATATCGAAAATGCGATAGTGGTTACAGTCAGGTGATCTTTTTATAAACGAAAAACAAAACTATTTATAAATATTTAATTAATTATTTGACATTCAGGAAGTTTTTGGCAAGTTGGGCTCAGGAACAACCTTTACTTTGTATTTATTTGTAGTTTGAAAAATACAAGGGCCATTGTCATTCTCTTACCAGTCAACCTAGGGTGATAAATAACTTCTATTCGCTTTTCTTTATAAAGAAAACATTTTACCACTATGGTTTTTACCATTTGTGATGCAAAACTTTTTTTTTCAACAGCAGACATTACAGACAAGTTTAACAAGAAAATATCTACAAACAATATATAATGTATAATAGGCGAGATGACAAAAAAAAAGTAATTAGTCCGTCAGTTAGAAAATCAAAAAATTTGGGAGACGTATTTTTTCTTTTTTTTCGTATACATAAAATGACGACAATACAGTGCGTTGAAGTTTCGTGAAACGTCACACCTTTGTATAATTTTTACTGAGGAGTGACGTCACAAGCCCCCTCTCCGGAACTTTGATGCTCTTTATCTTTGTATTTTGTTATTAATTTGATCAAGCAAAAAATATGTGTCCAGTATTTTTGGACTGTCTAACAGACGGACTAAATAGAATGTTATTCTTTTGATGTAGTCAACATCCCTATTTACCCTGCAAGCTTAATATGTCCATGACCTACCTGATCTCCAGGCGACTTGAAGTACAGGAACATCTTGCCTATGAGCACACACCAGCTCTTCTTGGCGTGTCCATTCTTGACCTTGGTGAGCCAGCCCTGTATCGTAGGCTTATTGTCTTCTTTACTTAGAAGCAGCTTCGTCGCGTTTCGCCTTTGGACGTTCTAAAATGTATGTAAAACTATTTGTTTAGTTTAAGTAACTAAGCAGAACATGGTTTCTTGAAACGTGGGGTCCTCATAGATTGCAGCTCAATATGTCAAAAGAAATAGATCCAGGAACCCTCCTAGTTACAAGTTTGAGCCATACTAACTGTAATTATTGTGAGCTTTTGGTAGATTATTATTGTCTTAAAAATATTTTGAGGTATAGGGAACAATGTGGAAAGTTCCTCAACCTCAAATGAAAGAATCGTCCGACCAATGGGCATTAAGGCTAGTGAATGTTGTCGGGTTCTTTATATTAAAGAAGAACGTGAAGAACTTTGATTGCTCGATTTTGGAAACCTCAGTGACAGTTTACGTGTTACGCGATAGATGTCTTCACATTTAAAATCACCAACATGACATATAAATCTATAAACATACATAATTACATACCTGTAAAACCCTAATCCAGTCTTCCATAGTAGCGATGCTATCAGCGGTCAAGTAGTAAGTCCTGCTGCCGGTGAAGATTTCAAAGGTGGCCGCTCCTTCGTTACGAGATATCTTGCAGGCTTCCCCGAGGCCTATTTGACCTTGAGGCTTCCGATTGACTTCAGATTGCGACTTCCAATAGGAGAGCGTGCCGTTTTTGAGGACGAACCTGGTGAAGAGTTGGGGTATGTTAAGTTTAACAGAAGATGCAAAGTGAAATATAGTACTAGGTTGTACCTGCGGTTTTCCTCATGAAGGTCGAGCATAATCTTAAAACATATATTAAGACAGGCAGTTATGTATCTATATATGTGGAGGCTTGTTGTTAGCAACTTCATTGTATATTTTGTTACCAATTATGTTATTAGTCTGTAAGCATACTAATAAAGTAGAATAGAATAAAATTAAAATTATTGTCACTCACCATCGTTTCCTCCAAGTCTTCAGTTTCCCCCCTAACTTGGCAAGATGGCCGCTCTTCTCCAACGCGTCGTGTCGCCGCGGAGAGTCCGTAGTAGGCGGCGCGCGACAAAGTGACGCGAGCGACGGCGACGCTGTACTGTCGCACGACACCGCGTCTGGAGGAATCGCGTAGTCGTCCGACATGCCCGACTCGAATGATGTATCTGAATGAACGTAATAATAGACATCAGTTAATGGTCTCATAGCGAAAAGTCGTGAAATGCTATAGCTTGACAGCTGGCTCAACAATCTGGTGTAGAAGGCAGTTGTAAATAAAGTCACGATTCCGCGTCCGGAGGAATCACGTAATAGTCCCACATTTTGACTTTTTTGACTTTTGTCCGACTCGAATGATGTGTCTGAATGAAAGTGATAAAAATGATTTAGGAAGATCGCGTAAGCCAGGATCAAGAACTTCGCCTAGAAAGTGGTACGCCTGGATACAACGCGTATTATTTGGAAGTTTTTCTCTCTGGAAAACATCTGTGGCCTACTACTAGCATAATAATAAAAAGTTAGACGTGTGCATAGAAAAACTCGAAGATTATATTTTGCCTTAAGTAAATGTCGATTTTTATTATTTTATAGAAAAAAAAAAAACACGATGACAGAGCTGTTCCTCGCGGTTTCACCCACGTTACATTAGGTTTTTGGTTACTGCTTCGCTCCCGTGGGGCACTGTGAACCTTATGCGTCAAAGGAAAACCATTATTGTGTCCTTTCAAATTATATGTATAGGTCACAAACTGAAAGTGTACATGCATGCACATAGGGTGAGCAACCCATTCTCCCTTGCATGAGTAATTTCTAATGACGATAATTACATTAAAATGTCACTTTCAAATGATCTTTAAATAAAATTAATCTACTACTGTCATCGCCCTTGAATTACAAAGTTATATTCACTTTGTAAAATATTCCACTTCGGTAAATTACATTTTTTTTGCCATAATGATACACTTGCATGTATATTGATCGTTTTGAACAAATATTGGACATGTAAAGGTCATGTTTGAGGGTAGATGGACACAATATAAATAGGTGAATGGGGTTATTTCGCCTTCACTTCGAGTCAAAACTTCGAACAGAATACTTCTGCTCTTTAAAAACTCAACCGTGTTGAACACCAACAATGAGTTTCGCAGACAAAGTCGTGTTGATAACGGGAGCCAGTTCAGGAATAGGAGCGGCTACTGCCATCCTTTTCTCTCAAGAAAGAGCTAAGGTAGTTCTCGTAGGAAGAAACGAGACAAAGCTAGCCGACGTTGCTGCCCAATGCAACGATCCACTGATTATCAACGCTGATATCACCGATGTGGAAGAAGCGAAAAGGATAATTGACGAAACCATTGAAAATCATGGTAAGATAGACGTATTAGTAAACAACGCAGGTATTGTTAGATACGAAAGTATATTAGAGGAGAATGTTCTAGAGACTTTCGATGCGTTGATCGACACAAACCTACGATCGCTCTTCAACATAACGCGTTTGGCTGTACCGCATATTATCGAAGCTAAAGGGAATATTATCAACATATCAAGCATTGCTGGTAAGCATGTGCCAGATTCGAGATTGGTGGCTTATGGGATATCCAAGGCTGGTGTTGACAATTTCACTAAAGGACTTGCTTTGGAGCTATCAAAATACGGTGTCAGAGTAAATGCAGTAAGTCCTGGGCCGGTGAAAACTGATATTTTGGAAAATTCTGGAGATGATACTCCTTGGGATTGTTTTTCTCCATCAATACCTTTGGGCAAGGTCTGTGAACCTGAGGATATAGGGCACCTGGTGCTGTTCCTAGCTGGTGACAAGGCGAGCAGCATCACTGGAGTTGATTACATTTGTGATAATGGGGTGATGATAAAATGAGTTGGTGTTAATGATGAAAAATGTTAAGCACCATTTTCCGTTTGTGTGAGTTTTCTTTAAGCAAATATATCTTATTGAATATCGCAATAAGTAAACCTTTAATCATATTGAAATAAAAGTGTGTGAAATTGTTATTTGTTTCAGTATTTCTGGTTTTAACATTCTCTTTTTAAAGAGAATGTTATCTTTGAATCATTTCAATAGTCGCCTAGCCTGGATAATTACTTATCTGTTTTTGGTATTTTTTCTGACTGCCTGACTCCACATAACTAAACCACATTATAAAAGTTTACATTTTATTGCTTTCTGGCAATGATATTTTAAGTAAAAAAGTGTAGATAGGTTATATGCTGTCAAAATGTGGCACATTAAAAATTTGCCAATGGGCAAACATGATACTGAGTATCGCGTTGACATTTGACGTTTATCTCTTTTTCACTCGCACTACTTCAATCATGTCATCCTACTTTGACGTGTAATGTATGTGTGCGTTAGTGTGCCGTTTTTGAAGATAGAATTTCGTTTGGGTAACCTATCTACGCCTTTTTAACTTAAAATATCATTGATTTCTGGGATGATTTGATAAGACAATTGAACCCACTATATGTCACTACTGTCAATATGTCAGGACGCCTTCCCACTAGTTAAAATAATAAAAACTTATCAAAAACATACCTCTAGTCTTACTCTGTTTGCTAGGCGATCCGCTACTAGATCTCTTGGCAGGACTCAAGCTAGAACTGGTCTTCACACTCTTCGACGGACTGCTGGCACTAAGGCTGGTGTCAGACGAGCTACACTGTCCGTTGGCGCTGTTCGTCAGCACCAGGCCGTTGGAAGTCTGTTGTATTGACGCTGGTAAGACGCTTGTTAGGTTCACGTTGTTGATTGGCATTTGTGTTGATGTTTGAGGATCTGGTGGAAAAGAAAGGTGGTTAATGGCATCTTGTATTGTTAATCTATATATATAAAATGGTTAACTGACTGAAAGATCTTTGAAATATCAACGCACAACCAAAACAACTGGTCCTAGAGACAGAAATGACATGAAACTTGGAGGATCTATACTTTGTGAAGAGAAGGTAGCCAAAAGTATGGTTTTGGAAATTCGACCCCTTAAATTGTGTAGTTGAAGCCGCGAGCGAAAGCTAGTGATATAATAATATATTTTTTTGGGGAGTGGGAAATCATCCAATGACTGCTCCCGTCCTGGGTGCGGCGGGAGAGCGTGTCAGACTTTTACTGACTAAAACCCACTCATGTTCCTTTCGGTTGCCCTTTATGTTCTGGGGTCACGGTAACTATTATAAACATTCCGCAACCCCGGATCAGTCTATTACTACTGCACTGCAGTGTAGAGGCCTCTTCACATACAGTGATGACACCATTGATTACCATATGCTTGCTGCTTCAAAGCGGATAGACGATTTTTGATGGCGATATAATACTCATTATCCTGATATTCTCCTTTTATTCTTACTCTATTATAATAAACATGTAACGATTTGCTTGGAGATTCACTGCGGAAATGATGGCCTGATTACAAAAAAAACTTACACTGATTATAACCCATTGAAAAGCACTGTGTCTTGCGTGGTTCCATATCCTAGACACACGAAAGGTTAAGCTACAATATTGACGAACGGGTATATTTATTAGCTTACTTGACTGAACTCTACGTTTATTTATTAAAACTTCACGCACAATAGTACAAAGGCGGAATTAATGTCTAGCTTGCAACTGTTGACTCAGTATTAAGGACTTAACAAGAAGATTAAATTAACATCTTAGAACGAGAATCAAAACATTGATCGACGTTCATTGACAAAGTTATTGATGATAGCAGTTTACTTTATGAAACAATCATGAGAAGCCAGATGCAAGAAACAATTGTGAACCCTAAGATGTAATAATATTATGAATCGTGACAATACAATCAAGTATCATAAAACAAGGTTACTTTTGCTTTCAGATTACCTCTTATAAACAAATAATATTATTTTTCTTTATGCAATATTATAGGAGCACAGATAACTTCTGAAACAGCCAATCCGCTTTAAGCGTTTTGTGATTAATGCTGCTGTCTTATCTGTATGAGAACAAGTTTTTTATCCTGTAGTGGGTCAGTAATAGATATTATTATTGAACATGATGGTATTATTATACAGCAATAGCTTCCCTCACCTGTTAAAATGATGATGGTATACAAATTTATTTGATGACTAGTAATTAGTGAACAATACTTAAACACATAGTTAGACTCATGATCACAAAATATCTTTCTTTATTTTTTGCTTTAATCCTTTGAATACACTTGATTTGAGATACAATAGAAAGACAATAGCAGCCTGACAGCCGGCTGTCCGTTGGTCGTTAAAAGGTTCAACTTTTAATGTAAATCTCAAAATATTTTTTTAAGAATTTTTTTATGGTTACTATGACTATAATGAATAAGTAGGTAAACACTGTATAAATAAACAACTTACTGAACATAGGGTTGACATTAACAAGCTGATGGTGCGGCGTGTTGTGTACGGTGACGCCCATCGACTCCTCGCCGTCTGACGAGTCGTCCGACGAGTCGCCCGTGAACGGCATCGACCTTATCTGACTAGCACGCTGGAACAATAGGGTAATGTTATAATCTGAATGAATTAGAAAGAATCAGGGTAAATAGGAAGAGGATGGAAACTTTGGTACCCAAAAACTTAATTATAACCAGCAAAACGAGCAAAATCGGATTGTAGAAAGTAGTTCTCTGAACGAACAGCGAATTGAGACTACTTTTCAACAAAATTGGACCTTTAAAATTGATTATTTACCTATAATAATATTTATTGGTAAAAAATGTGATGACCCATTGGATAAGACAACCACATCTCGTGTAGGATGTTGTGGGTTCGAATCCAAGTACAATGTGTGTTTTCAATTCATAGATACTTTCTAAAGTTTATCGTGGACGTCACTGACACTCTGTGCCTAAGAAAGCACGTAATGCCGTTGGTCCCGGTGGTCATTCGTAGAACTTTGACATCGTTACAGGCGATCCAGAAGTTTTTTTTGTTTATTTAAGTAACCAACGGCGATACATATCAATGTTATACAATAATGTATTACAAAATTGTAGGGCTAACATTTGGTCACCCTGTTTAACCAGAACAAATATAAAATACTAAGAAATATTTGTATTAAAGAGACATTACCACCTATAATGTGTGATATTATGCGAAGATATTATATCCAACAATAGGCTTGTAACTATATAAAATACTAACATAGTTTTAAGATATCTTCTTACAAACCCCTATGGATGTGCTACTAGTCCGAAATAAAGATTATTTTACATTATTTTTTTATTTATTACAATAAGTATTTAAAGGACCATGGACTATGAAATTTTGTGATTATATACTTAATTGGTTGATTGTAGACCCTATTTGTGTTATCTGCCATTATTTTGTTTTTTTTTTTATTCTCTAGGGTTGGCAATAATAGTATCATGGCCTCACCCCTTTGACAGTGGCGTAGACGGGGACGGATATATCCTGATAGCTGGTGGACTCGTGCATCGGACGAGGACAGGGCGGTGGACTCAGTTCTTCTTCCACTGACTGCTGCAGGCCGTCGTCTGCCACCTGACAGATAAATAACACAGTTCTATGAATTAATGTAGATTATGCAAAAAATCAAATCAAGGTGATTTTACGCTGAAGTTTTCATTGGAAATTTTATGGTCTAGAAAATCACAAAACCAGGATTCGACGCTCAGCAGTCGCGTTTGCGAGGCCAAAGAGGCAATCCTTAGGGCTATATGTCATTAGGACATCAGGTTGCGCAAATCGGGTCACATCACCAACAAAATAAAGGGTGTTCCCTGGGTGTTGTAACTGCCACCAAGTGAATAATATATAGATAGTGCATATTGTGCAACCTGCTGTTTTAACGAAATATGGCCCTTAGCGTGGTAAATATTAAGCTAAGAACTGATCAGAAGGGTTTCCGAGTGGCGTAAAGGAAAACTCAGCGTGGACAGGCCTCCCGCAAGATGGACCGATGATCTTATCAGGATCGCCAGGTCCTGTTAGATGCGGGTGGCGCAGGATCGATGCGGGTGGCGCAGGATCGATGCATGTGAAGTTCTTTAGGGGGGGGGGGAGGGGGCTTTGTCCAGCAGTGAAGGTCTTTCAGCTGATGATAATGATGAAGCCCTGACCTGGTAGATCTTGGCCTCCCAGCTAGGGAAGCGGTGCAGCGGCGGCGTGGGCGGTCGATGCTCGGAGGCCGAACTGTCGCCTGTAGAAGACCCGCCGCGACTTCCACCCTGAACTATTACGTTTACCGCGCCCTGCCATGCTGGTGTGCGTTCTGTAACAGGGTTACAAAGTCAATAAGTGAAGCATAAGTAAGTAATTAATGTTCGAATACTCAAACTTCACTCAACTTTAAGACGCTGTCAAATTTGAAAAATATAAATTCGAAGCCACAGTGGTAGTAAAAGGGTCCAGATCATAAAAGGGATAGGGATAAAGTAAGGACAGCAACAGATTTCACAGCGTCTTAAAGTTAGGTCACGCTTGATTATTCGACCATAAGTCATAGTAGTAAGTTTATTTCATAACGAATGGTGTTGATTCTAAGCGATCGGCTGGTATATTTATTTAAAAAAAAATCTGCCCGTCTGTTTCTTGATCGCTAAAACAATTATTGGCAATAAAAAAATCATAAACACTAAATGAAAAATTTGATTTGTAAGGAAACTTACCTCTGCTAGGTGTATAAATTTCGGCATAGTCGTGAGTGGTGTCACCATCAGTAGAAGTATTTGGCGTCGTTGGTAGCACCACTAAGTTTTCAACAGCAGCCTGCAAAAGAAATACAAACTTTATATCCAGGCGCATAAAATTTAATTTCGCTTGTGTTACACACATTTTTAAAATCATGACATCTACAATAATTAGATCTATTTACCAAATTAATTGTTAAATTGCGATTAAAGAACTTACCGCCAAATCATCAGCCAATAAGCTGGCAGTGGTCCTCTCATCCATAGTTCTGTTCATGGTGTTTAAAGCTGGTGGGTTGGCAGCATTCACGTTGTTCGCTATGTTGGTAGTGCCGATCGACAGGTTTCGTCTATGCCGCACTGGCGTACTGTAGTGAGGCTCCGAGGAGTTTATTGGTAACTGTGAAATTTGAAAACGGAATATGAGATTTTCTTTTATGCCTAAAATTCAACTTTAACCTCTTTTGTTTTGGATAGGAACTAATCTATTCAAGCCCACTGGCTATAAAAAAAACTAAATACGTTTGCCGCGCATTTTAAATATCGTTCTATTTCAGTTGATCATTTGAAATTGATTGAGATAGAATGATGTTATGAATTGGTTAAACTGTCAACGCATTGGATGCTTAGTGGATTAAGTGGGCTTAAATAGAACATTTAAAGCAGTAATAATATATTAAATATTTACAAAGGATTAAAGTTGTATCTAATGGAGTAGGAAAATATAAGGTCTTATGGTATTTTTTTAACTTTAAAAAAATATATTTCTATTGATGGTCTAATAACAGTGAGACATTACAATATTGTGCAATTAAAACAACATAAAGGTAGCCTAGCATTGTGAAAATTGTTGAGCAAATTAATTTTAACATCAATGAGAACAATATAACCAGTATAGCTCTGCCACATAACAAAAAAAGTGCAATAATAATATGAAACCTATTCGAGACTGAAAAAATAAAAATAGTATAGCCTGGTCATTGCTTCTGAGGGATGAGTCTTCGAATTCGTAATCATAAAAGGCTGATAGGACAGATATCCTATCATATAACCATCAATCACTACCCTCACCCTTTATTGCTCTATATTTTTGGATGGGCAACAAACAAGCTGTCGGCCCACCTATTAAGTAGTCACTGTCGCCTATGGATTTACAATACCATAGGTCTCGCAAATGCTGTACCATCCTAGGGAGGAACAAAGATCACTTACACAACTCAGCTTAGTGTGGCACAAAGAGGCATGATTACATTACTTCTCTGGAAGTGCTCAATCATAAAGATTTCTTCCACAATCATGTTCTACAATCGCTAAAACGCGGAAATTTCGGCCGGATCGTAAGTTGAGATAAAAACTGTTACAGAAACTACCTAAAATTCAGCATAACACTGTTAACACATTATGCCTGAATTTTTCAAAGACTAAGACAGCCAGTGTCTGTTCAGTGTGGGTTGGGCTTCTATATCTGGAGGGTGAGCTAATTAAAATTAAAAAATCTATAAAATTAAAAACTTATCACATAACATAGTGCAATATAAAAGGAAACATAGCAAAGTGAAGTAGGAACATCTTGCAAAATAATTGTTGTCACAGTTGTCTGCCCTAGCGGCAACATCAAACTACCTGGGGCCCTTCTAGGCTCTCTGATCGACGTCTGTTTGCTGCTAACAGACTTGACGTGGCCCGGGGCGAACCCTCATCGGTCCTCACTTCTAGAGAGAGGCTTGCTCGAGTTGGTAAGAACTGGGGAGGGTCAAGTAAAGTTGTGCTGTGTTAGGATTGAAGTTGAGTTTCTTTATCAGGATTAATGTAAATACATACAAAATATATTAAAAAGAATTTTATAAAATTGTGCTAAATATTCTTAATTTTAAATATAGTTAGTAGTTATCGTCTTTACTATTTATAGTTATGATATTGTAATAATTGCTAATACCCAACAAGGGCCTTTAAAATTATTACTTCCTGCAGGACTACAAATATAACTTGAATATTGGACAATCTAGGAATAGAATGAATAAAATATATAAAAGACTTCATTCAAAGATCTTTTGAGAGTAAGATTATATTTACTTATTAGGTAATAATCTGAAAATAACCATTCTCTGATTTTAACACTGCAGACTTTTCAATATTTATAATTTAATTACATCTTCATTAATAAATACAATATAGGCTGATGGAATACCACAATTTAACTCAATAAAGACCGCAATAAAACCAAGACTATAAAATGTACTTTTAATTCATTAAGTTTATTGTCTTGCACAAACACATGATCATGAAAGCAACTATGGTTCCTATTTTTAATACCATAGCAATCAATGTATAAAGATTTATTTTTACTAATCAACAAAATAAGCTTTTAAAGCATCATGATGTTGCTACATATGCATGATTAGCTTACAGCTTTTGAAAAAGAATTGTGAGTAAACTTATTCTCATAAAAATAGTGAGAATGTGTAATGGATGAAAATATTGTTTGTGTTTGTAGAGCTGTGGGGTTTTGCAGAGCGCTCTTAAAATTGGGCAGAATTATAACAGAAACCACATTGATCTCTAGTGAGCAGAGTGCAGCAAAACTGACTGATCAATTACCAAAATATCCAAAATTTTATTCTTAACTTAACTTACAATTGCAAAATGTAAAACTAAAACTTACAGTGCAATTTCTGCTCCCCGAAGCGGCAATATGATTCCTGAGCAGTTCAAGTTGCTGGTTGCAGCGGTCGTTCTGTTCCCGTAGTTGCTGGTTCTGCTGTTCTAGTTCCCGCAGTTTGTTCGTCACCCACTCTTTGATACGGGCTGCCTTTGCTTCCACCTGTTTCGCGTCCTGGAGTCTTAGCTGCTTCTGTCGACAGTATGCCTTAAGTTGTAGCAATTTGTTAAGTATATGTAATGTAAATTTTAAAATACAGAGACAGATGATTGTATTTTTTTTCCTTTTGTGATTTCAGGACCAGTTCTTGGAGTTTATTAGCAGAAGAGATTGGTCACTGTCTCTTACTATTAATAATATAATTTAAAATGTTCCCACGTAAGTCTGAACCATTTATCAATTTACTTAAATTTGGATTTAATTATCTATTCATATGGTTTTAATATTTTCTTCTTAATATTAAAAAAACTTAGTTCAGGTAGAGAATAAAACATTTTGGGAAAAAAAATACCTACTACCTAATAGGTACTAGTACCTATGCCATTTCAAATTGGATGTTTAATAAAATGTTGAATATAATTTTTAACATATACTTATTTGATAAAATATTCTGTAAGGCTATTAAGTAAATAGTTAAAACCAGTTAATAAACATAAAACTTACTTAATATTGAATAAAGAACAATGCTAAACTAGTTATAGACAAAAGAAAGTTATTAGAATTCGCAGCGAAGAAATATGTAGATAAAGAATTTTACTTATAGTTACTTGAAAGTCGAATGAAATTGAAGGTAACAGTTATTTAAACTTATTCTTGAAAACAAGTTTTCTTTATTTACCTGCATTTTGTTTATTGTTAGCAATTTCTAAATTCATGTCTTTTTTCACACCGTTTATTGATATAAACAACTTTACAAGTTATTTAAAAACACAGTTTATAACTTTATGCTGCTAGTAGCATCTTCTAATTGCACTGTTTTACTCATTAATTTAATTTAAATTACGAAATGAAATTGTTTACATCGTATTATTTGTACCATTGTACGTCATAATGACAAATGAAAATGACATTTCTAAGTTCAAGTCTCTATCTAGGGTCCGTTCCTAAAAGGGTAAGAATTACACGGAGTAGTGCGAAAGTTACTCTAGAGCGTTCCGAAATGAGCCGAGTGAAACCGAGGGTAACCGAACAATTACTCGACAGCTACCCGAGCAGTATTTTGGAACGCTTTCGGTAGAGTAATTTTCGCACTGACAAGTGCGATTTCTCACCCTTGGCTGAGCGTCGTTAAAATTACCTGACATATTATGTCAAAATCATATATGCGCCAATGTTGAAGTTTGATGTTGAAGAATGGATTTACTAAAGTAGAAACGAACAGGTAGTGCTTATTTATTTGCAAAATATGCTTAAAAACACAATTTTCCTTCTTTGCAATAGAGATAAAAGGTTATGTTGACAGTGTCATCATACGATCCTAACCATCATGACCCTAACCCGTTCCAAAACAGTAAATCGCTCTGTAGCGTTCAAAAACAGTATAGCCGTTCTCTTTCTTTCGTTGTTTCTATCTCTTTTTAATTTCCGAGTGAATTATTCGCACGTTTTGGAACGCAGCCCTATGGTTTAGTTCAAGTTCGAAAACCGGTTTTGACGACCGCATAGCAACAACAAATATTTGGACGCGTTCGTGTACTTTCATTAAAATTAAGTATTTGTAATATTCAGGTTTCTTGAGCTTTCAATTAAAAAGCCCATAAACTTTAATGAGATTAGGAAATATTTATAATTATATCAAGTTGATAATTAAAATTTTGTTACTTTCACGAACCTTTCAGAAAGTCACGTAAGGCAGCTTTAAAATTTTAGATTGCTTTTTCGTCTAGCATACCATTAATTACCTACCTAAATAGTTTACAAAGCAGGAAAAAGTCATACCTGTTCTTCTATTTGGCCTTCTAGCCGCGTAATGGCCCGGGGTGCACCATCAGTGCCCGCTGGCCAATCGCACAGCCGCTGCTCCATGGCGCGGACCTATAACAAAGAAAAAAACATCATTAATAAACACATTCATTTTATTGCACCTAGTTAACTACTATATAAAAATAAGTCGGATTTTCCTTCCTGTCGCTATAACTCCAGAACGCACAAACCAATTTCCACGGTTTGGCATTCGTTGGAAAGGTCTCGGGCTCCGTGAGGTTTATAGCAAAGAAAATTCAGGAAAAATCCACGTGGACGAAGTCGCGGGCAGAAGCTAGTAAAACAAATAAAACGCAAGTGGCAAGTTTATTAAACCATGCGAGTTAAATTCTTTTGGATTTAACTCGCATGGTTTAATAAACTTACAAAACGTGAGTCGTGACGCGTGAAATTACACTAAAGTTAAGTCTGTAGCTCAAAATAGCACTGCAACCCTGCAATAAGCAGCTTATGTTTAAGCTGTCGCAATAAAACCAACCGCAACATACCGCGGCTACAGGGCCGGGACAAAACCACGAGATTTAAAACCAAGCCACGGCGCCCGCGATGTTGCAACTGTGTTAGGATAGATAAGTATCAAAGCATTGTGGTCGGTTCCAACCGTAGCTAACCGCATTATGTTTGATATTGTGAGGTATTGTTAGTATAATATTGCACAATACCTGCAAACTAGATTTTTAAATGGGTAAGAGTATTGTTTACGAAATAACAATACTCATTTCTCTTCGTTCGTCGGACGTCAAACTTGTTTAAATTTACTATGAATAGACACGCGATTCATCTTTGCATAGGTAGAGCAGTACGTATTCTTCGTAATAAAGCGTATTTATTTACCACATTTGAAAAAAGGTTTTAAATTCACTTTGAATTTTATAGGTGTTCAACGTATGTACACACGGCTACACATCAAGCTATACAAAACCAGTTTTAGCTGACCTCGCATTGTGTATGTTTTTCGTACAATCAGAAGTCAGCTTATACTGGTTATGTATAGCTTGATGTGTAGCCCACTGTACAAATAGCTCATATTAAAATTTATATTGGCAATAGGTAGTTTTTTTACAAAGAATGACTAAGAATAAATTTTCATAAGTTGTAGTTAACTTAGAAACCATCAATGACTCGAACTAATAGGACACGGCTTAAGAACAAAAATTCTAAAACCTAAACAAAAACAAACCATTCAGCTAGATTTACCCTACAATCAAAACTAAATCCGATAAAAACAAAACAAATATTGTTACTATCAATTCAATCACGGTGAATCTCTTCCTGTTTGTATGAATAAAACTGTAGATTAGGTTGCACGCGGACTCAAACATGTTGAGTAGATTAATCCAATCACGAAGTGGGAATTAACTAGTATTACTTTGAATTGAAACAACGGTTATCCGATACGGGTAGGATTATCGTCACCTCGGAGCTCTACCCTGTTTAACTTGCTGTTGTTATTGATATTGACTAAGTTTAAGGCTTACCTACCTTTCTCGGTAGAAAGTGGAATTTAGGGGCCACTAATTCCGAGATTTGTTATTTAAATAAAATCAATGTGTATAAATTACTAGGTACTACAGGTATTTAAAAGCTGTTTGTTTATAATTTCAATTGTCTCTGGCAGTACTGGTCCAATTACAAAAACCAATTAAATTATTTAGTAATAAGCTAGGCTGCCGTTCTTTAACAATTTGATAGAGTATAAAATTCTCTATCTTTCTCACTAAGAGAGCTTTTACTATTACAAAAAACCTTGTAAGTAGTGATAGGAATTTTATGGTCCCATAACTATTTTGTCATTTTATATAAAATGCTTAACAACTTTCTACATAAAGGAAGGTAGCGCACTTTAATTGCTGCAAAAAATTGCAAGTAGAAGGTGATAAAAATGAAAACCACACATCAAGTTATGTTAAACAACCAATATAATAATTAAACCTTGCATAAACTAACCTATCAATAATCATAATAAGACACCGAGAACCGTACGTTAAACATACATATATAATAGCTATTATACTAAAAAACGTTAATTATTAGTAAACATCACACCGATGGCTTCACGTCTCAGTATTTCGACAGCGCAGGCGACGCTGAATCATCGGAACTTTACAGTCCATAATCCTTATAGCACATGCCAGCGAAGGTACACCATTTCCGCCGATATAAAACACGACGTGAGAAGCTTTTTACAACATAGTAAATTAGTTCTTTGACCCTGATTTGTAAACCGAAATTTTATGGACTTATCCCTATTCATCCTCAAGTTGGAAGCTTGATTTTGTTCTTGACTGGCCTATTGGTCTAGTGTTTAGTGACCCTAACTGCTAAGCCGTTGGGTGCGATTGCCACCCAGAACAATTCTTTGTGTGATGAGCGTGATTGTTTGTTCTGTGTCTGGGTTATTTATTTTCAAATTATGTAAGTATGTATAAATCAATTGTCTTATTATCATAACATTCTATGCCTAGTTTGGGATCAGATGCGTGTGTGAGTTGTCCAAAGACATTTATTAATGACTAGCTTCTGCCCGCGGCTTCGCTAGAGTTAGAAAGAGACAAAAAGTAGCCTATGTTACTCTCCATTCCTTCAACTATCTCCACTTAAAAAATCACGTCAATCCGTCGCTCCGTTTTGCCGTGAAAGAAAGACAAACAGACAGACAGACACACCTTCCCATTTATAATATTAGTTTAGTATGGATTGCTCTTCTAAAGTTTATGCATCGGTGCCTAGTGTTACAATAGTCGATTGAAGAACAAAGAAAGGTGAATCGTCGGGTGAGGGATACGCCCAGGAATAGCTCGCATTAATCACAAATGCTATAATTTGCCTGACTCACGACAGAGGGGACGCAACACATCGGGAACTTTCTAAATCGGGTAACACTCAGACAGCGCGCAATAAAAAATAAGCAGTAGTTATTGTTTGTAAGTAAATTCGTAGGCGTTAACTGATATTGTGAACTAAAACCAAGATGGTTTTATGATCGCTGATAATTTACTAACATGAATACATTTTAATTACATTTTTATACCTGATTGATTTACCAAATTATGGTTTGCCTCAATCTCCTTTAGGATTCAAATTTACTGTGATCAAAATTTCGTCAAAATCGGTTTAATGGTTAAGCCGTGATACTGTAACAGACGTATTTTGAAAACAACATAAGTAGCTTATTGGTTATTGTGGATCCATACTAAAGCGCAAATTAAAAAAGTCATTATATTTTCCATTAAATTTCTATTGGTACAGTAATTTAGCTGTGAAAGCGTAACATATCTAGTTGCCATATTTCCTATCGCTCAAATTGAATTTGCGGTCAACTGTGAACAAGAACTGAATGCAAACACACTGTTACATTACTACGAGCTGTCTAATTAAACTTAGCAGCGATTAATTGTTAGTTCCAAACTTCCTTGTTTATTCAGCTTCAACCAGTAGTTAATTTAGTAATGACTCTGTTAGGAAACAAGTAATAAAGACGAGGTGTTGAATTAATGTTAATTGCCGTGCATACACTTTAGGTAGGCAACTATATTTTTAATGACATTATCACCCACATAGTTTAACAAGCCATTTTAACTGTAATTATTTTTATACGAATTGTTTACTAAGTTTAAAAAAAGTGCATTGTAACTGTAGGGTTAAAATTAGTCAAGATGTGTCATCACTCTGTGATTTATGGTTTAAAAATAAATCGCTCCGGAACGCATCGGTAAGCGCCACCGGATAAGCCGCGAAATAAATTTATCTATATATTTTCGTTTTATTAATTTTCATGGTAATAAATATTTTAAGATGAATAGTAAGTAAAATAATTAGTCAGTCATTTATTGTGATTGGGTAGGTTAAAAAAGAATATACCACCGGATTGAGAACTTCCTGTTCTCAACTTAGTTGTTTTTTTTTATTATTTTTTGTTGTCACGTCACGACCACGTCCACATCTCGTGTAGTAAAAAGTTTTAAATAATGAGGGCTATCATATTCACAACTGTAGCCACACTCACCACACTGTACATAATATAATGAGATAAGTTGGTTTCTGTTTCAGCTCAAAAATATTTCATTTCTGTCATCATCGCCGCACTACTGTCAATCGAACTACGACGAGATAAAGAAGGAGAATAGTTAAACGAATGTTAATGCTAAGCGTACCTTAAATTAAATATGTATATATAGTTAAATAGGTTAGCTAGGCTCGAAATTAATTTCCGATCCGCGCGATAGCTATCTTGAGAAAATTATGCATAACGAATTTAGAAGGTAAAATGTCTGCGCCGATTCCCGAATGATAATTTATTAATCAATAGTCTTGTCGTGAAGCATTAAGCGTTAATCTTGGAACTAAGGATGCGTGATGTTAGCACTAAATGGAAATATTTGTTAATCACAAATTCGGTTGAAGTCATCTTTACATAGGTAGTATAAAATAAAACGCTTTCCATCTTCCTGTCTGTATGTACACCGGGATCTTTTGATCTACAAAACGGATTTTACTGCAATTTCATCAATAGATACAGATTCAAGGGAAGGTTTTCTAACATGTTTATTAGTGAAAAGGCAAGTATTTAAAACAATTTTGAAATTGTGTAACCTTTTATACATTATATTTTTAGCGCCTCCATGCATTTTATGATTTATGGAAGTAAACTGAAATGTATAGAGGCATCATTGATTTCGCTATTGATCGCAGTAAAATAATACCTATGCATTTTGAGTGTCCAAATTTTATAGTATACTAGCTTTTGCCCGCGACTTCGTCCGCGTGGCATAATAGTTCCCGTTTCCGGAGGATTTCCGGGATGAAAACTATCCTATGTCCTTTCTCGGGTCCCTGACTATGTCTGTACCAAATTTCATTCAAAATTGGTTTAGTAGTTTAGGCGTGAAGAAGAGACAGACAGACAGACTGGCAGAATTACTTTCGCATTTATAATATTAGTACGAATTAACTGTGGAACTATCTTGAGCGTACACAAAAAGATTATTGGGGTTGTATAAGCGTGAAAGAGCTACATTGGCCATGGTAAAAGCATCCAAAACATATCCAATGGCGTTTTTATTTTTGATGGATATCATCAAATGACTTCTCCCGCCCCTGAAGAGGGAAGGAGGGTCAGACTTTTACTGACTAAAATCCAATAATGTCCCTTCGGTTACCCTTATATATTCCGGGGCCGCGGTAACTATTAGAAGCATCGACACGCCGTCGACACGGGTCTGGTCCTAGTCGGGCGGCGAGCTACCTACCGCTCGCCTTCCGCAGGCCCACGCCTCCAGTGGCCATCATCTTGCGACTCTCGACAACTAAGCCTGGGTCTCTGTCCGGGGCGTGAAGCTTGACGCTGCCCCACGCGCCCCGCCGCTTTCGTCTCCAGCGTGTCTGCTTCGCAGGAGGCGACGGCTTCCTATTCAGTCTCGCCCCGAAGCATGGCCTGAACCAGCGCCGATCGCCTCTGCAACGACACGGTGGTGGTTCGCCCAAGCGGGGCCTACCTCCACCGTATGCTACACCGTGTCACGCAGGCGTCACTTCCGCTCGAATCCGACATAGGAACCTCCCGAAATGTCCGTGTGCGGTGAGGACCTGTGTCGGGCGATACGTGAGAGTGTCGAGGCGTCATTCCAGAGCCACTCCTCAAAGAGGGATGACCAGCACTGAGTTGCGACATTCGCAGTCTCCATGAGATCCCGCCGGAGCTCTGTGTGCCGAGTGCGTACTATGAGTTTCGCCCCAGCGTTGCACTTCCACGCGCCACTGTGCATGGTACCCACACCGGTATGCGGGCAAGAATCAGGCAGGCATGAGATCTTGCGGTATCCATGCACCATCCGAATGGCCATAACCTTCTAGGACGCCCTCAGTAGCCGGGCCGGAGTCAAGGCCAGGTTGGGCGCCTACACCGGAGCCCAGTAGAGGGCCATGGACCGCACGATCCCAGCGTACCCGCGTTATGTTAGACTTTTGGTTACTGATCGGCTTTTGGTTACTATAGGACAATATCATTGTGTTATTCTGATTTAATCATCATCATCTCCCTAGCCTTTTCCCAACTATGTTGGGGTCGGCTTACAGCCGAACCGGATTCAGCTGGATACCAGTGTTTTACGTGAAGCGTCTGCCTATCAGACCTCCACAACCCAGTAACTGGGCGACGATACCCTTTGGTTCGACTGGTCAGACTTTTCGGCTTCTGAATACCCGTAACGTCAAATTTCTTCGAATGACAACCGGGGCATAACATGCTATCCGAGGCACGGGATGTCAGTGATGTCCAAGATAAACTATAGAAAGTACATACAATTGAAAAAGTCACATTGGTACTTGCCCGGATTCGAACCCGTAACCTCTTACACGCGCCTTTATGACGACCCAGATGTGTTATTCTGATGTATAAGCTACGAATATCTTGCAAAGCCAAAGACAAAGACAAAGGCATTTATTCGTAGAATATGGTAGGTTAACAGGTGGTAGGGTAACATGGTTCGTACAGCATATCCACCGCATAAAGCGGCATACGAATATTTATGGTTACAGTAAAGAACATTTAACTTGACTTGTAACATAAAGATATAGATGTGCAGATAAAACTAAATTAACTTAAACCAGGCGTCCGTCACTCGCTCAAGGCCACGCGTTTTATGCCTACCGCTTCGCGTATCGTCGACGATACAACGAACACCGGGCTGTCGCGCGCCCGCCTGAGTGCTCGCGCGTCACGGGCACAGCGCTGACTATCAAAATGCCGAAACCACGTAATTATTGCGTGATTATTGTGCAATTCCCCTGTTTCCCAATTCTCCTGTTTCCCTTTTGATTATTTATTAAAATTATTCACGCGGTTTTGGATATTTTCACTACACTAAAATATAATAATCGGGAATTCAAATAACGAAAAATATGCATCAGTCATTTTATTGAAAGAAAACATATTTGATCAACAAATAAAAAAAATATTGTTTTTCTAAATCATTCTTTTTATTACCATTATCATCATACGTATAACCCTAGCAGATTTGCTGGACGACACGCACACACGTTAGTCGCGCGGCGGCCAAAAAAAACTCAACTCTCTTTGTGCGTACTTATGGTACATTTCTCCTCGCTGCAAACAGCTGGTATTATTATTATGATTTTGTAGGCTATTATAGCGTAGGTTTTTTCGTTTTTGTATTGGAGTGAAGTATCTGTTACGTAGTAACTATTTATTAATCTGTGCTTAAACTAACTCAAAAAGTATCATCAGATATATAGGTGTACCAAGAACTGATGACAAAAATGGAAAATAAAATATGATGACTACAACACTGGGGAAAACGGATTAAAATGTTTTGATACTTGTATTTTTCCCCTAAAAATTTATTACACTTATTGTTTATTAACAATACTAGCAGTATTATAAAGAGGAAATATTTGTATGTATTTTTGTTTGTTACTTTTTCATGCAAAAACTACGTAACAGATTTTAATGAAACTTCAGAAATATAGATTATATTTAATATTTAATGAATTATTCCAAAAAAAAAACAACAATTATCGACAAACATAATTAATGTAATGTCACTTGATAGATGACATGACGAGATTACTAATTTTCCTTTTTTGAAACGGAACTCTTATAGGATCACTTTGTTGTCCATCCGTCCGTCTGTTAAAACCTTTTTTCTCAGAGACGCATTGAGATATCAAGCTGATATCACATACTCAGGTCTGCAATTTCTCAAAGCAGTAAATAACTCAAATTGCTAAATCAACGTAATAAATAGATACGGCTGTTTATATTCCTTTTACATATTGTATAGGTATTTAGACATTTGCAAGGGAATCAAAACCAATAGGGTACTTTCCATTGACCTAGAATCATGAAATTTTCAAAAAGCAATGTCAAGAAGCACAAGTAAAGGAAAAACTCCGAAAACCGTAGATTTTCACAAATTGTTGAAGGATGTAGGTATACATATTACGGAACCCTCGTTGCCCTTGTCTGACTCGCACTTGACCGGTTTTTTAGGTGAATGTGAGTGACCAAAATTAAAATATGTTTTAAACTTTCAACGATCAGCCGAGAGCCGGCTGTCGGGCTGCTATTGTCTTTCTATTGTGTCTCAAATTACGTATGTTTGAAGGTTTAATAAAAAGTGAGATATCTGAATTATATAAAATGATTCAACCCATTCACTATAAAATAATTTATTTACACGATAAAGATGAAGAAAATTGTGTATTGGTTTGTGATTAGTTTCCCAATTTGGTTAGGGCTTGCAAGTTGGAACGGCTTCTTCTATGAAAGGCTTCTGCCTTCTTCATCTACCTACTGCAATAATTCGTCGTATAGTACTAGTGCGCGCCCCTGTAATAAGCCAAATTTATATGTTACGTCGTAATATTACATATGTTAATCTCTTATAAATGGATATGAAAAAAAGTATCAACATTGGCGAGTCATACTAACCAGTCAACAAGAGCACGCGGTCTAAAATTGAAAATTGCGTGTAAGCTACTCCTTCTTCTTTACAGATCTATCGGTATACTTTATAAACAGTGCTTCTGGATTGTGACCGCAGTGGTTTCTTAGTCATATTTTCACTTTTTACTGAAGATTTCTTGAAAATAACAAATGTAAACAAATAAACGTAATGTCACTTGACAGATGACATGACAAGTATACCATATGAAAATCATTATTCATTTTACTTTTAATTTGTCTTCAGTTCCTGGTACACCTATAACAATAAACTATATTTACATATCGGCCAATATTCTTTATTGTACACCAATAGGACAAAAACAGTAAAGGACAATACCACAGATTAATAAATAGTTACTACGTAACAGATACTTCACTCCAGTACAAAAACCAAAATACCTACGCTATAATAGCCTACAAAATCATAATAATAATACCAGTTGTTTGCAGCAAGGAGAAATGTACCATAAGTACGCACAAAGAGAGTTGAGATTCTTTTGCCCGCCGCGCGACTAACGTGTGTGCGTGTCGTCCAGCAAATCTGCTAGGGTTATACGTATGATGACAATGGTAATAAAACGAATGTTTTAGAAAAACAATTAATATTTTATTTGTTGATCAAATATTTTTTAGTTAGATAAATTGACTGATGCATATTTTTCGTTCCTTGAATTCCCGACTAATATATTTTAGTGTCGAAAATATCCAAAACCGCGTGAATAATTTTGATAAATAATCAAAAGGGAAACAAGAGAATTGGGAAACAGGGGAATTGCACAATAATCACGCAATAATTACGTGGTTTCGGCATTTAGATAGTCAGCGCTGTACTCGTGACGCGCGAGCACTCAGCCGGGCGCGCGACAGCCCGGTGTTCGTTGTATCGTCGACGATACGCGAAGCGGTAGGCATAAAACGCGTGGCCTTGAGCGAGTGACGGACGCCTGACAATACAAAGAAATATGCAAGAGTACAATAGGCGGCCTTTTTTCGCTAATAAGCAGTTTCTATTACACACTATCATTTATATTGCTTGCTGCGGAGTAATATTAAAAGGAACTGTGAATATCTCCGAAGATACTTTTTGAAATTACAAATGACTTCCGTACAATGAAAATTACGCTAGGGGCATTTTGCGTTTTAGTAATTTTATATTATCTCCGAAACTATATGACCAATTGACATACTGTAAATGGCAAATCTTATCTGTATGATGTCCTTGTGATACTGAAATAATTTATTGTCATAAGAATTAATATTTTGTTGCTCAAATAATCAACCAAACGTAAAGTAGGTATGCCGAAAAATCATTTTTTTAATGCAATAAAAGAAGTATAAAATATAAAATATAAAAGATAGAGATATGGTATCGCGGACTTTTTTGTAGAAATAATTAAGACAAACAAAGTTGCCATACATTGTTTTTAATTTTAAGCAACTGTTTAGGCAGCGCACGCAAATAATTCTGTTTTAAGAGGTAATTTTTTCCGACTTGCTAGACATAAGTTGCGATAGCTCGGTTAATATACATGTTATAAAAATAATTTATAGCCTATAGCACTCAGGAATAATGTAGCTTTCTGCCAGTGAAAAAATTTTTGGAATTGGTTCATTAGTTCCAGAGATTACCCCAAACATACAAACTTACAAACTTACAAATTTTACCTCTTTATAATATTAGTATAGATGTAATTTTGTAAAGAATGTTTTTTCTCACTACTGCAATCAATCCATAAGTACTTGTAAACTACTGACGCGATCCATTTGGCGCCAGAAATAGATCAAAAGATCGTTTCGACTACGTATCGTAATCGGTGCGCGTGCGACTCGGACGTGAGACATCCGTACTTCTTGGTATTTGGGCTTGGTTACTAAGTGGGTGGTTAGTTGGCTGTGTAAATATTGATAGTGTGTAACTTTATAGGTTCCTTTTAAGAATTTGAAGGGATTGTCAGATGGCTTTCGATTAATGAAAAGGGTGCTGTCAAAACCTCGTATGTCGAAATCTGTTAAACGGTTCAGGCTGCGTGCCAAAGAATGAGAATCCCTCGAAAATCATAACCCTCCTTTCGGCGGGTAAAAAAAAAACGGACGAAACCGCAGGAAATTGATTAACGACGATAGCGATACTTATTGAAGTAGTTTCATATTCACATGATTCCTGAGAGAAATACGGTTGTTTTTTTTTTCAAAACAAGCTCTAGAGACCACTAACGACTATGGAAGCTTGCGTCAAAGTTATTATTATCTATTTAATTTAAAGTCAGACCAAGTCTGACCATTAGCTCCGAGAACTTGCGAAAGCGGTCAGATGCTGTAGTATATTTTGGATCTAATAATTTAAAGGTTAAAGGATTTTTTACATTACTTCTAACTGCATTGATGTGGTGGGCTAGTCTATCCTACTTACGATACCCTGTGACTGCGGCTCATGCAATATATCCGCCCCAATTTGGTCGGCCTTTTAAAAAAACGGGATTAGAAAACTCTATGCAAATATTTATCCGTTTCTTAGCAAAGATAGAAACTAGCTAAATATAATCTAGGTAGACAGTTCAACAAACCCAACTCGTTCGAAGCCTCGAGTCTGAAGCAAGACCTAATCTAACTTTGTTCACTTACTTTGTTTCTTTGTTAGTTTTTCTAGGATAATTGGCGACACTTGGTCTACTGTGGTACACAGATAGGACACAAGTTTATGAGATGTGTTAGATATTACTTTTTGTGTAACAATTGGGCCGTATCACAGAATAATATATAGTACAAGTAAAGTTATGGACGATACAAACTCAGTATGTTAGGTAGCTCGATTTAGGAGTCCGGCTGGCTTATTACCTATGAAACAGCAATCAGCAATATTTGCGCAGTGATCGCGCGGTCACCGCGCGATTAATCGCTTAACGTAAAAAAAAATCGTATTATGTATAGGAAATAATAAAACTCCATACAATGTCATGAACTTGTTTCAATGGGGCGGGGCTTAGCAGGCACCAGGCTTGCCTATAAAACTAACACAACCACCTAGGAACATAATTATGATTCACACATCATGAGTGTCCTTTCAGGGGGTAAGCTTACTCATAAATATATGAACCACTACTTCAACGCACAGAATGTTCCATTATTATAGACTTTCGTGTAATTTATAAGTAAAGAACTATTTATGGAATTGTGTTTTCAAACTTTTAGACTCTGAGACAAAAGGGAACAACAGAGAGACTGACAGTTCCATGAGTGGTACTATAAGAGTTCCGATTTTCATATCCTTAAACGACTGCACCATACATTTTGATCGTACTTTTATTATGTTTTTACATTTCAGAGTTGGATCCAAGTCTATTTAAAAACATGCTCATGAATTAAAAGTTACTCTGTAGAATACTGCTTCAATCCGAGGATCGAAAACCCAAAGTTCTTTATTCGGCACAGATTGTTTTAAAAAACTTTCAGCGCACATCAGCTGTCTAAAAAACCTTATTTCTCTTTACTTTCGTTTTAAGACCAAAGTATCTTCGTATGCTAATTCCAACAACTTCACTACGTACAAACAGAAAAGTAAATAAGTATACAGGGTCGTCAAAATGATTTATTAATACTAAAAATAATAATTTATTTCTAGTTTTTTTTTACAAATTTTGAATACTGAGATGGGCATGTGTTTCGAATAGAGAAATTTTGAAAAATATTATAATGATCAAAGTAGAGGAAATCTGGTGTTAACCCATCCATTTCAAAATTGATTATCAGTTTGTTGTATGAAGATTGAATATTGTCATAATTATATCCTCACCCCTCAGTATTGCTAGTCGCTTACTTAGTAATTTAGTCGCTCTCTTAGTAATCGAGTCAGTTTATAATATTAGCAAAAAAAAACATTTTCTATAAACATTTAGCGTGTAGATTTGGTAACATTTACATTAAAATTATTAATGATCCTGATCTGCATAATGAAATCTGCAATAAATTTGGCCCAGAAAATTACTGTCGTGGCAGAAAACATATTTATATAGCACATTCCAAGTGGCATATTCTTTGGACATTAGTAGCTATCGCTATTAACGCTCTCCTGAACTCAAACACAGGTTTTGATAATTTTTATGTTTGAGGATGAATGGAAGACGATATTGCGAGAATGATTGGATTTTTGTGAAAAAAAAAATGCATAACTGAGTTAGTAAATAATATAATTTACAGGCATGCAGTCTTCATAATGTTTAAATAGTGTAATTGACTTCGGCAGTTCTATATTATATATATAATATATTATATTATACTATTATATATATAAATAAATAAATTATTCTAACAGGCCCTGCACACATATCTACTTTAGTCGCTGTACCGCCTACATTAGGTTCATTCCTAAAGCTATCGTTCGTCTGTCTGTTTATTCCAAGGCTTGCGAACCGTGAAAGTGGATCCGTCCCTCTTCAATCACTAAATTTGGACAATCTGTCTCTGATTGGCGTTTAGGATACATTTTAATTCCGTCTGGCCGGTTTTGGATTAAGTTTCGTACGTCAAAATCTAAGCTGGCAATTACATTATATTGTTTATACGGATAAAAGAATGTGTCAAATAAGTAACTAAAATTATTATCATGTTTATTATAATTAAGTAATTTTCAATATTTCAAATTAAAATACATATACATGTTGTTGGGTGTTCGACCCAAAGGCTGATGTTTTGTACAAAAGAAAACAAATATGCTGCACACTATTTTGGTGAAATCACACTATTACATCAACATAAGTTAGACAAATTATACAAAGCCAACTTGCTAAACGAAAACAAACTCTAAACACATCCAGATCAAAAGCACAATTTCCTCCAAAGAAACCTGGCTGCACACACGACATCTAAAGTTTTAGCACAGCTAATTAGCAGTACCTATGTAGGTACTAGTAAACTTGTGTTTGCAACACCGCACTGCAGTCTAATAATAAATTAGAGATACTGCCCACATAAATCTAACGGCATGACAGGGTTCCTGCATTAGGAAGAGCTGTGAAATGACTTAGAACTTGCTTGAGACTACTTGCTTGAAAACTAAATATTACTAGCTTCTGCCCGCGACTTCGTCCGCGTGGAATAGTTCCCGTTCCCGCGGGATTTCCGGGACGAAAACTATTCTATGTTCTTTCTCGGGTCCCAGACTATATCTCTACCAAATTTCATCCAAATCGGTTCAGTAGTTTAAGCGGGAAAGCGTAATATTTTTCTATTTTTTTTAATATTTTTGAATATTTTTTTTTATTTTTCTTAATAGTTTTTTCCGTAGGAACCTTGTACAGAGTATTAGAAAACTACAAAAAAAAAACAGCCAAATCGGTCAAGTCGTTTTCATGCTATGTCGTGACAACGGAACACGGGTTTCATTTTTATATATATATAGATAAGTATAGTACATAGTTAAATCTAGCGACCGCCCCAGCTTCGTAGGGCTACTACAAATCTTTGATATTCTAGGGAACTATGGATAGTATACCAAAGAAAACTTTGGTATACTATCGTACACGTAAATCTATCTGACAAATTACTCTGTTTACTTCTGAAAACGGTATATAAAACTGTTCAGTAGGTTTCGAGTATAAAATCATGAGTAGACTTAAAATAACGAATTAATATGTTGACTGTTGCTGGATAAATTATATTTAATGGTTTCATGACCATTTCCTATTCTAGTCGGTCTGAGTCCGTCCAATATAATGAATTTTTAGAACCGTACATATAATACCGTACATTATGTCGTTTCCACATGTTTTATTAACATTTTAATTTGGTTTAATTGTTGTATTTTCTCTTATTTGTATTGTACGCCACTATTTAGGTATACTATAGTAAAATAAATCAATTATGATATTTTATTTAAATGAGATTAAATACTTACTGTGCCAAAATCGATGAGCAGTGATTGTCAAAAAATCGTCTTAGAAACCTCCCAATGTTTTAAAAGACCTGTCTAATAATGACGAAAAAAATACCTTTACGCGAATACAAAAAAACATAAAACATTTTATTTTAGCACTCGACTTTGTATAAACTTAGGTAATATCAAATACAAAGCTTCACCTTTCTAGCAATAATCGTTTATACGGTAAGCCGAAAACGGACAGAAGACGGACGGACATGGCTAAAGTCAAAGGTTTCCTTTTTTTTAAGGTTCTCTTTTTTTAGGTACTATTTTGGTTCGGAACCCTAAAAAAAAAAAAAAAAGTATTACTAAAATTCAACTTTAATAACGATTATACGAACTCTCGAAGCTCTCACAGAAGCCACAAATTGTGGTGATTTTTGTAAGGTTTTTGTAGGAAAGTGAAATTACGATCGATTTGTAAGAATTTAAAGTTTTTACGACCACATCAATTAAAAGTCATTGAAACAGACGTTTACAACGCTAAAGCCAATAAAAGTCTATCACTTGCTATAAACGATTCTTAGGAATATACCTCTACGAACCCAACCAACCCATAATATCAATCGAACACACGTGAATCGAGACACAATAGAAAGACCACAGTCCGACAGCCGGCTGTCGCTCGTAGAATGGTTAATCTATTGAGATGAAACCTAACCGTACTTAACAAAAACTTGCATTCCTTATTCAGGCAAATAAGTAATGAGTATCTTATTTAATCCTAGATTTCAAATTATTGACTTATTTCATGCTTGCCTTGAATATCATGTTCTCCTACAACGTACAACTAGGACTAACATGCTTAGAGTTAAGACTTTAAATAAATCTATAACAAAACACGTTATCTTGGTTGATGTAAAATTTTGAACATTTCACTAGAGCCTGCCTACCAAGCCCAAAAACCAGTCCACACTTTACTCATAATTATTTTAATCTCAAAAACCAGGAAAAAACAAAACACAGTCGTGGTAAAAACCTCTTCCTATTTCAAAACCTACACAGCCCACATACTCCTACTTCCTACCCACTTCAAAATTCCTAGCAATCAGGCCCAGAGTAGGTGTTAAGTAGGCAATCCACTTGTCTGTAACATCCAGTTTACTGGCGAGCTAGTAGATAATCTTAGGGAATCACTCCGTTAATTATATGTAGAGCAAGTTATCACTTGCTCTACACTCACTCCGTTGCTCCGTTGCTTGCTCTATACTCACTCCGTTAATTATATGTAGAGCAAGTTATCACTTGCTCTACATATAATTAACGGAGTGAGTGGAAGTAAGTGTACTTTAAAACATAGTGAGGGATTTTAACGAGTGTTTCTTGTATAGAAAACTATATATGTTTGCGTGTACTTAATATCTACGTGTGTTTATTAATTTGTAATAATTATTAGAAGCCAATAAGTTTGTAAAAAGCGGTTTATTGAACAACCGTTAAAATTTTACGTTTATAAAATGCACTGTTTAGGAAAAGTGTGTTGCGGAATGCTTATAATAGTTATCGTGACCCTGGAACATAAAAGGCAACATGAGTGGGTTTTGGTCAGTAAAAGTCTGACACGCCCTCCCGCCGCACCCAGGATGGGAGCAGTCACTTGATGATTTCCCACTCACCAAAAAAAAAGGAAAAGTGTAAATAAGTATTGTCAATTTTATAACATTCAATGGATGGTAAAATAGACTTCGAAATGTTAAATTACTTAGCGTACCTTATGTTATGTTCTTATGTTAATCCCACACATTTTACAATCTATTCTATTCTACAATGCCATTTTTCTAGAGGTGCTGATCCGATTTCAAATATCCAGTCTCTGATAGAAAAATTACTTTATTGGCGAGTGTTCTAACACTTGTTTTATGGTATACTTCCATAACACCTACTACACGGACGAAGTTGGGAGCACAAGCTAGTGCTTAATAATAAAATAGTTTTACCTTTTTGACTATTCAAAGCGTACGACGACAGCAAAAACCATTTAATTTCAGGACTTCTAATTATTGTAAAATTCCTACAACTATGTCGTTACGAGACGAGAATTCGAAATTAAGTTTTTCTGACTTTAACTGGGTACAATTTTTTCCTTTACAGTATAATTAATTATTAACAATGAATAACAATATTCATTTCGTCTTAAATCATAAACGACCTCATTATTTTATTTAAAAAACGGCCCCATAAAATTAAACGTCTACTATATAAGTTTAGTTTATGAGGGTTTGAAGACCCTCATAAACTAAACTTATATCTTAAGTAAGTAAAACTAATACTTTCAAATACGGCCCAAACATTGAAATAAACCAAATACCCACCACAAAGCATGACGAATCCGTCGAACAACATTCCAACAAAATTCTCCATCTTCAATCACACAAAACTAAATATTAATTAGTTTTAATTCACACACACACTCACAACAATGAACCTAATATAAAGGTGAGTTCACACTCATAAGAACTGTCCGCGCGGAATGCTCATTTACGGTTTATTTTATAATTGGTATTTGGGACGCGACGTGCGCGCTCCACACGGTGCGGAAGAGAACTAACTGAACCGAATACTGAGGATATCCTACAGGACGTGCCGCGCTTACGTTATGAGGATCGATATTTACATAGCTAGTGTTTTTAATATTCAAATGTCAAGTAAACTAACTACTAATTATTGGTTTTACTGTGTATTTATCCGGTGTGGTGTGTCGATAAAATTTTTAATTAGATACGTTTGTGTCGTCGTGAAAATACTATACTTACGTAACTTTTTTTTCACGATCATTGGATGTCACTATTTTCATAGTAATTGATAACTCAACGTATTTTCAGTTCACTTTAACATACATAAAAAATACAGTAAATAATCGTTTCCCCTACAAAACTTTACGAAAACATCTCTAGCCCTTTGTTTACATTATCCTAGTGTCAAATAATGTCAAGCATCAATGTCCCGTTCTATTTTTACGCCATTTATAAATACTCGAGTGAATCAAGTGACTCCTTCAAAGAACTCCCAAGTTAGACGGCGAGCGAGCGAAGTTGCATACCAATATTCCCGACAGAGAATCGTAATCCGCGCTCTATGAATTTCTAATTTCGAATGACATTATTCAAAGTACGATATACTCGCATGTGTATCACGCACCTTTACGATTTACAAAAGAGATTGTATATCAACGCGAGTCGATGGGTTATAAATCTGTAATGTTTCGGTTCATAGATCAGAGAGAAGCGATTTCGAACGAACGCAATTTCAGGTATATACTTGGGCATGTAGTTACTCGTGTGTATACAATTTACATTTATTGCCAACGTCAAACGAAGCAGAACGTCGTAAAAACTTCCAAAAGCTTGACAAAACCAAATATAGAATAAGTTGTATGAGGAGCTGATTTTGGGAACAGTTAAGACAGCGTATAAAGAGATAGTTTCAAGATCAAATTAGTACAATTTAATTACAACCGGTGTAAGTAATTGATCACAGACAATCAACTAATTGGTCGACGTTCAGTCAATGATTGAAATTGTTGAGGTTACAAGTACCTTAGCCAATTGAGTTCAAATGTTATCGATGGGAAGTTAATTGAACATGGAAGCGAAGACAACGTTGACGGTTGATAAAAATAAGACATAATTTTCAATTAAGCGAAAGGTTTTTATCGTTTTTAATAGCTTTCGCTTGCGACTTTGTTGGTGTTGTTCTTTGTACTAAATCTCATCAAAATTAGTACTGTTGTTTATACACATTCGTGTCCTAATTACCACACATAAGCTTATTAACTTTAACAAAGCATTATCATTTCATCACTGTTAATTACGTCATAAATTACAAAGTACACGCTGTTTGGGCAACTGTTAGCTTTCCCTACGCCATTTTATGTAAATACCTTATTACATAACAACATTGACTTAATAGTCCTTTTTGTACGCGAATAATAGGGACATGATTCATTGCACTTGCCATCACTTAATTGGTATCAAATTTCATGTATGCTAGGGAGCTCTTATCATGGAGACAGATAAATCATCGTCTAACCGTAGACAGTATCAAAATACTGTATTTAGGAAAACTGTGATAAGTAAATAGAAACGTCTTACCTATTTCCCAGTCTTCAAAAACTCTTGAGGAAAGTAAAGGAAGAAGTGTCGCTTTATAGCATGTCGTAAAGACTAAACTCATAAGCTAAACGTTCCAAAATCATAAATAAAAGAAGATTAAAAAAGGAAGATATTAAAAGAATGGCCACAACAAAAGTTCCATTTTTATTGCAGAGCGTCGCGCCAGCATATATCCCAGATATAAAACTAGACTAGTCTAGGAAACTATAGATAATATAGATGCTAGAATATATAGGAACGCCATGACGAATCTTGGAGTAGGTCCAAAATCTCGAGGACAAGGCTTCAAGGCTAAAGACGCCTTGAAAACACCAATAGAAAATCGTGCCAAACACGGAATTGGCAGGTATTTGTTGTTCGCTTCCTAACAGCATGTCAGATAGGATTGTGCTTGTGTGTCCGGTAATTCCGGAGAGGCTGATCAGCAATTTATCAGCATTTTTGTTAAAGGCAAAGAAAAAGAAAGAAGGAAAGAGCGAGACAGAGCGTAGGTATAATACAAAGAGGATGTTTTTCAAGTGCATTAATTTTAAAGAGATCCTATTTTTTTTAGAGATTCTATTTTAAGTAATCCTAATGAGTAAACCTATAAGTATCAGTTAACGCTTTATTCAACTTGGTTACTAAGTGGTACTGAAATGATATAAGAGATTGAAACTAAGCCTAAAAAAGCCCAACTAAACTAAACTAAGTTAACGATGAAATTTAAAAAAGAAAAACTGTATCCATTAAATCTTACGTTAAAGTAATTAAAACCGTAACACTGTTACTCTTGGTATTAAGCTTTTTTTACATTTTCGAAGTTTCCGATGCTGCTATTTAGCAACTGCAAACTTCCTATCTTCCCCACGCAACTAAAATTGAAATTTTCCTACAAAGTTGGTAGATTAAAGAAAACCTCGATGTAAGGTATATTTCAGACTTCAGTCGATATCAATTCCTCGTTGGAAAGTTTCCAGAATGGCTAATCTGGAGCACGTCGTCATTGCGACAGTTTCTTTAGATGCATTGAGATGTAGTAGTACGAGGCACAGCACAAGTCTTTTGAATTTGAAATTTTTATTTTTATGGATGGAGAAAATCCTTGTATATCGGCTCGTTGGCTATCTAGATTTTTACTTTGTAGTAACGCTTATAGGCGTTTACGATCATTGTAGATTATGGCAAAATTATTTAACATAAAAAAATGGGAAATATGCAATTGCAGTTTCCGAAACTAAACCAAAATAATCACAATAAAAGCCAAATAAACCAAACGGAAACCAAAGCTAAAAGGCAATAACCATACATATTAATTACTGCTTAATAATGAACTATCGAAGACTTTAATGCGCGTTTAACCAGTAAACAATAATAAAACCAGCAATTAGCGACGCGCGAACGGATCGTATTCGAATCGATAACTAAAGGGTTATAGGATTAGTTCAAATGAATGGTCAATGGACATGACCAGTTCAACGCAAAGGGGATGAAACAGGATGAAAGGATAGTGATGCAAAAACAAAATACAAAGAAGGGAATTTAACCAACAGTAGAACAACAGAAAAGTAAAAATAATAAAAATAAACTGCTGTGAACGGAAGGGTGGAAGTGAAATGCAATGCTACATTTCACCCATGGCGAAATTAGGACCCATGTGGTAGGGACGAAGCTATTACCATTTCAATTTGCAACCAATGAAATAAAATTGTGAACGTGATTTACTCTACCGCTACATTCTAACTGTAATGTTGTGTCTCTTCTTCGACTGAATATTTTATAATGCTCGAAAAGTTAGTAACCGAAATACGCTTGAAGGTGAGGAAGATCAATACTTTCAACCTAAATAAGGACTCACACAAATCACTGGTTTGAACAACTTTCCGGAACAAATGGACCGTAGAAATCTATAAAACAGACTGCCATATTTCAGGAACAAAACCAAGACTGATTCGTAAGCATTTCTTGCTCTCCCACGAAATGGCTGCCAAGATTTCCATAAAAGTAAGGTCAGGGTCACCTTGGATTTTTTCCAAAACCATATTTGGCTCTAGTTTTTGTCCACGACCCACATAGGAGCAGCTCATTATAATATTTGGGGCAAAAATATCGATTAGTGAGTCAAAGTCAACCCTTATAAAAGTAGGGTAGATGTTGCACCCTCTGTTACAGCGCTGACTCATGTGAAGGGATCTTAACTATAAGTTTTGATTTCGGATTTTGAACTTTATGTCGTCGGGGCAAGAATTTTGCGAGGTTGTTTGCGAAAGCATGCTGTTTTATGGACATGAGGTGGCCAAATATTTGGCCATTAGCTTGATGAAATAAATGTTCTGTTGATTTTATTAACGTCGCCTGTGAGTAATTAATGTCTGAGGAAGATTGTCAGGTTAATGAAATGGATACGACGACAAGAAATATAATGAAGGACATCAATAAACACAGTATCTTGACCTGTTTGTGAATACGAGTATATATATTATATGATCTCGCAAAGATTACGCACCTAAAAAAAAAATGTACAGGAAAACTAAATAAAAGTTATTTTAATATAAGCCTCAAGAAAATTCATTATTCTGTTGCAGTAGTAGCAATTCATTCTCATTTCTAAACACCCAGGTGCATTACACATACTCTTAGAAATTTCTATTAAAATCAAATAACACCTGGTGAAGTGGTCAAGTTTCACAAAGACTTCAGTAAACCACCCTGGGGCGACCAGCGGAGAAATTTAATTAAAACTACCGCCTTTCACGATGCTTTAGCCACAGAATGCATAGTTACAGAAGGTTTGCTCTGTACAAATGCATGCACACATGATAATCTATATTACCACATGTACGACCTAAGTACAGCGTCTGGTATCGCACTTGTGAGTTCACGAAATGACAGTGAGCTTTAAAAATACATAGGTATTCTAGTCGTATTTTGGACAATAAGCTGGGTTCAATTTTACAGAGAGACAAAGTAAAATCTATGATCATTATGCTTCTGGTTAGTTTCTAATTAAATTATCGTTATAATAAAATAAGTTAAAATTCGATTTGCATGCTCTTGCATGAATCGCGCTGTCGCATGTGGGTACAATCTTCTCCATTCTCATTTATTTCCCATTGATACGTACATATGTGTAAGTGCATGCAATGTTTTCGCTTGTTATATGGAACTGTAAGCAAGCCTTCTGTAGGTATCTATTCTGTGCACTGCCGTTTCGCGTGCTAAGTTGTGGCTACAAAACACTAAGGCACGGAAAATGTAAAAGAAAACAAGGAAAATATTGCGTTAGAAGTCCTTTGTGGGAGAATTGAAAATTATTTCCTTTCTCTAGAAAATGAGAGGCAGTCATAATAGTAAGTGGTTAGAGTGGTTTCACGTGCGGCCGTTTCGCCTTTGTCTGGTAAATATAATAATTATTTTAGTACTTCAAATAATCTTGCCAATCTAGTAAATTACTACTTAATTATTAGGGTTTTACTTAACATAGTTATTCCCTTAGGGAAACTTTATATACGTTGCAGAAAGGTCGCCAGGTAGGTAGGCCCAATATTTAACTTACTATTGATTAATTCGTTGAACTAGACCCTTTAAAGTTACCAATTTAATCTTATTTACATGAATTAATCGTGTTAGTCCGGGAGCCAGCAACAGATTTTCATGACCAATTTCCTCTCAAGCAGTAATTAGTAAAATGCATCAGAGTATAGTATTATGAAGCCTTGTGAACGTCAGCTGGCACTCGGTTGGGGGGATGAGCGGGTGTAGCCTCCCACGCATGAAAAAAAATAAAATACATTCACTGATTTCCTCTCAGCTGAAATTTTGTCAAATTGTAGCTCATCTAATATCTCAACGAAAAAAAATAATCAGCTGGTTACAACGTGGTGTATTGTACGTCAGCTGGTGTCTCGAACATGAAAAAAAAAATTTTATTTTCAGTGATTTCCTCTCAAACAAAAATTGACCTGATGATAGCTTATATGTAACTGTGGATAAATATATAGGTCAGCTGGCTGTATCTTGGTGGAAAAACCGTCAGCTGATACTGTGAAAGTTATTACATAGGAGTTAGGCAGGAGCATCTACTGTCAATTTAAATGCATCAGCTGACTAGCTTTTCCTCGACTTATTGCTAGCTGATTTTTTTTATTTATCGCATCAGTATATTAACAATCAACTCACAAATTTTCACCTGGGAGGAAATGACGTATCTTTAACCCCTGACAAGCACACATCTAAACCTTATACCTCTTTAGGCATTGAGGGTGAAAAGTACCCAACATATTTCATTTTCAAATATCTTGAATTTTTTTTTAATTAAAGCTCAAAAAATTCTCTACAAAATAGATATAATATTAAATTAATTAGTGCCAATTAAAAGAGATAAAAATACTATCGAAGTTTAAATATACACAAAGAATGCTAACGAAATAAAATTTTGAGGTGGGTACTTTTTACCCAGTGTGGTTGTCAGGGGTTAATTATTATCGTTATTATAATTATTGTATAAATTGTTAGATATATTTATATTTTAATAAATTATGATCGTTCATACTTTTTGAGTTTTTAACATGTTACACTGAGAAAAAAAATATTTTAGTCAATTAACAATTTCTTGGTTCAAGAAACTCTTAACGATCAAATATTCAATTATTAATAATTATTAATTTCTGAAGAGTAGAGCATCAATATTTATCTGTGGATAATAGATAAACAAAAGAATAGCTTTATTTAAATTAAGTAAAAAATATTATGGAAAAAAGTCGAAAAAAAATCATCGAGTAAAAGTCGATTCTAATCGATTCAAGAGAGGCTCAACTGGATTCTGAAAAGTCGATTATTTTCTGATAAAAGTCGATTTTTGACTAAAGTCAGAGTCGACTTTCCTATCCCTATAGAATAGACGAGCAAACTTCATCAGTCGAAAAGAATATTCAGATCAGAGCTATATCAGCAATTTTTAAGAGCATGTTACATTGCTCAAATTTGGTCACATGCACACCTGAAGGTTCCAACTTCTCATGATCCTGTAGATTATGGTTGGGCAGAAATCGACAACAAGTATGAATTCACCTGGTTTTCTGGAAGTCAGTTACCATCATCGATTAATGAAATCACTATTCAGCCTGAAAAAGGTAACATTTTTTTTATAATTTTGATTATATTATGTTAAAATACGCATCCTAATCTTTTTTTAAATTTTTGTATGATGATGACAATGAAGACGTAACAGCAGACAGCTCTGGCAGCGACTCTGAAGATAAATCGGAAAGAGAGGAAAGTGATTTAAGCCAGAGCGAAAACGAAAATGAATAAATCACATTGTTATTCTCATTGACATTTTTCATCACGTTTATATAATAAATATTATTTATCGAGTAACTAGTTAATTTACTAAGCTAATTGTTTATTTAATTATTTAAATATATCTAATATCATTTGATAACATACTTATTCGTTTCAAAAACATTGATACAGAATATTTATTTCAACTCAACTCTCATATTGAAGCAGCGCTATGTCGAATAATTAAAGATACGTCATTTCCTCCCAGATGAAAAGGAGGCGAGCGAATCTGGGCTTTTTATATTAAACTAATGAAAACTTTATCAATATTTTTTTCAAGATTTATTATTTTTTACCATGAAATATTAAGATATTTAGTCATGGGATAGTAAATTAATTATTTATTTAAAACATTACTGACTGTCTGCACTTCCGGTTTTTAACAATGTTGCCAAATGAAATATGTTAATCGATCAGTAGAAATAGGATTAAAATGGAAATGTAAAACCAAGTAAATAAAACAGTATCTGCAGAAGAAACACTGAATCGTAATTTCATCTGTTGACATGTTTTATAATATATTTTAAATAATGGTTTTTGGTTTTAAATAGCGCACAAAATAATGTTTAATCAATGAAGTTGCAATAAGTTATATATTTTTTTATTATACAGGCCACACAGTAAAAACTCATGTCAATGTCACATCTAAAGTCAAACAAATCATTCACTTCGTTGGTTTTAAACTTGCAATTGTGGATATTATGTTTTGTAGTGTTTCCGTGCGGTTTAATTATTTGATTGGTATTATTTTACGACTTTGGCTACGTATAAAGGATTCTGACGGTTATTATTTTGACGAACGACCTACGCATTTCTTACATCGGACTGATAAGTTATCTTGGATTACGAAGTAAAATACAATCAGTGATCAACATCTGAACTATATTAACCTGATGGCGTAAATTCTTCTGTACGTTTGCGCTAAATAGAAGAGGAATGAATTCTTTCAGTTAGACAGCAATGTGCCACGCAGTCGTAAGTAATTTATTTCAAAATAAGTTCACATGGTCATAAACTGTTACTATTACTAAAATACTTCTGATTTATATTTACTCAAACCAAGCCTGATCATAATGCAAAACTTCCAGTCAATAATTCATAATTATCAATTCAAGGCGTTTATTGCAAAACAAACAAAGCTAATTTTGTATGGACTAATAACATCCTATATTTTTATTTTTCTCCCATGTAGAAATTGAAAATATTGGTATTTTTTTTTAATAATAGTAATATTAAAAATGAATAATGCAAGAATCGTTGCTGTATAGTCAAACCCAATAATGTATGGACCTTCGCCCGCCTTCTTTGTGAGTGGATTGTTAATATACTGATGCGATAAATAAAAAAAATCAGCTAGCAATAAGTCGAGGAAAAGCTAGTCAGCTGATGCATTTAAATTGACAGTAGATGCTCCTGCCTAATTCCTATGTAATAACTTTCACAGTATCAGCTGACGGTTTTTCCACCAAGATACAGCCAGCTGACCTATATATTTATCCACAGTTACATATAAGCTATCATCAGGTAAATTTTTGTTTGAGAGGAAATCACTGAAAATAAAATTTTTTTTTTCATGTTCGAGACACCAGCTGACGTACAATACACCACGTTGTAACCAGCTGATTATTTTTTTTCGTTGAGATATTAGATGAGCTACAATTTGACAAAATTTCAGCTGAGAGGAAATCAGTGAATGTATTTTATTTTTTTTCATGCGTGGGAGGCTACACCCGCTCATCCCCCCAACCGGGCACCAGCTGACTTTCACGACGCTTTATAATACTATACTCTGATGCGTCTCACGAATTATCTCTTGAGAGGAAATAATTAACCAAATTTGCACCTGGCTCCCGGGCTATGTAGGTACTGTGATTTTTAAAGGAAGGTCTGTTATTAATAACCGTCAATAAATTTTACTGTTGGGAAGACTAAATTTTGCATTGAATACATTATAAAAGTATTCGTCACGATGTCTTTTTCGAAGCGAAATTCCACATAATTTAAATAGATTAGTATAGGAAGCGGATCAATCTAAAATAGATCAAATCATGTAGATTAATCAAGATCTCGTGGAGGTAGGTCATGTATTGGAAACCTGACATTGCGACAGATTGCCAATAAGGTCATATTAATTTGAAATAATAATTTGTCTTGAAGAAGGAAATTGAAGATTTTGGAAGAAAATGGATTATAAGATGAGCATGATTATAAATTAGGGCAAATAAATTCACACACATTTTTTTCTGGAAGGAAAATACAAAAGTCAAAATAATATTCAAATAATATATTCTCATTAGACAAAATCAAAAGGCCTTTTGATATACATAGTCTATATCGTAGAAGGAACGATATAGAACATCATTAACAAGTAAAAATAATTGAACCTCGTCACCATCGTAGAAGGAACGATATAGAACATCATTAACAAGTAAAAATAATTGAACCTCGTCACCCATTCCAACCTAGTTTCGTATGGCAAAAGAAAACAAATTATAACTAAGGACAGCACAAAACCACCTACTAAAATTACAGCCGAAACGTGACACACACTACCGTGCGAAAAGAGCACCTGTTTATAAATAATGGACCAAAATTACACACTGGGGAGGGTCCTTTACCAACACCTAAAGAGGGACGTACAAAATAATAATAAAAACATCTTCCTTTCATATTAAAACGCGTCTAATCAACACAATCTTGACGTTGAAGTCAAAGGAACCGTATTAAGACAAACTGCTGAACGGCGACGCCCGCCCGAGTGATGTACAGGGTTGTCACGTTGCATTTAAGTATATTTTAAAACTTTTTTTTGGTTATTAGGAAATCATCAAATGACCTCTTCCACTGTGGGCGAGACTGGACTAAAATTCATTCATGTTTCTTCGGTTGCCCTTTATTTTAAAACCGTTGAACGCTTTGGGACTGCTGGTACTTTGTGAAATAATCTTTTTGGTTCATATTGGTGCTGATTATCTTGTTCACAAAATAAACCAAATTAAAGTTAAGTGCATCTTTCTCTTTCCATTTCGTTATGAAAAGGATAGACGATACATGTTAGTTTAGTCCCGTCAAATTAGCTAGCGTATGAAGTGAATGTAATTTTTAATCGTGTTTAAATTATCTATGGGGTGTCTTAATTTGACCAGACTTAAATAATATTTTATCTTCTGTCGTTTTCTGGAAAAAAAAAGATGCATTGACCGTAGAACTAAATCTTACGGAAACGTGTGTAAAATCCCGATTGAGAGCTCTATGCTCTATTATTAAGTTGAAGAGGTTACATACAATTCGTTTGTTTCAACGTACTAATCCTCGAAACACTAATCCGATTCTGAAAATTCTTACGCTTTACGATCTTACGTTATTCCTGAGTGGTATAGATTTCGTCTCGGTTTATATATTTAACTTTTACGGCGTCGAAGTCGCGAGCTACAACTTATGTCTGAAGAAATTGTGATGAGTCACAAAACATGATTAAAAAAAATTGAACTCTAGACATCAAAAAGCTAAGAATTCAATATTCCACAATTCCTCAAAGATTTTTACCACGAATAATCGATATGAATAAGAATCAATCCAATTTCAGCTCCATTGTGTAGCGTCGAGTACCTTTGTGTACAATGATTCGCAGCAGCTGTAGTGCTTCTTGAATGGAACAGGTATAAAAGGACTTTCAAAGTAATTATTATTACCAAAACTATATTACTAAAATATAGAGTAGTAGATTTGGTATTTATCATACACTGTGACATCCATTAGCGACTAAACCTACCCAAAACTGTATTTATTTCTCAATTCTTTACTAAACAACCACCAAAGAACACAATACTAAGTCCGTCAGTTCTTGAACAACATGGCTGCCTGACAGCCCTGGTTGCACGCATGAGCAACGTTTGCGAAGACATTACGCGTCCCTTAACCCACGCATCTATGGCGCCGGCTAGACGAACAACTTTTAATATTAGAAAAGTTTAATGTGTTGTGTTGCTTTTCCTATAGCGATAATCTGGACTTAAAATCGCGGATGGACCGGATGGACTTTTCTTACGAGTTTATATGGGGCAGTGATAATGGAGCGGTTTAGTATGGTTGGTTTGGTTTCGTCATAACGGGCTTGACTGAAATTAACTGGAGCTGAGGATACTAAAGGGAATTCTAATTTTAAATATTGTGTTTTTTTGTTCACTTTTTGTTAACTATTCGGAGAACTTTGTACAACATCAACATCTAAAGTAATTTGATCATATTACGGCTCATTTCAAACTGTCTCATTCTTTGGATTGAGTATTTAATGTCATCAAATAATTTAGCATACTTTTTTATTTATTTTTAAATGCGATTCCATAGTTTTGGAAAGAAAAAGCTTTAAGTGACGTCATTTCTGATCCAACTGAAGGGACAAACTCATTTGCTTCCTGTATTTCAAAGCAATTCAAAACCTATTTTTATTCTTAACTGAAAATAAATCGGCTTTTCAGGGCTAAATAAAACGAAGAGCTTTGTTATTAGAGAAAATGATGTCTTGGGATTACCGATTTGCAAATGGTCTTAAATAACGAAGAGTGATAAAGGTGGTAAAGTTAAGAATTATATGATACGACAGATATATAATTCAAAATTTGAGAAAACCTAAAAGACTGGCTACTCCTGTTAAAACTATGTTCAAAATGGACTATCTAATATGTTTATTTATTCAGAATCCCGAAGCCGTTGTGCCTCACTGACTTTAATTCCGCCTTTTAGAGCGAGCGCGAAATACATGTCATGCAGTTGCATTCAACGCGAGTGCAAAGCCCGGTGCTTTCAACTCGATATGTTGCGATGTTGAATCGATTCCTAACAATCGTTTGACAGTTATAAAATCGGAAAGAAACGGTTGATAAATGTATAGACATCGGTACTTATGATTCTTTGATCAGTTATATGTACATTCTGTTAATAAGGAATGCATAATATAAATACATGATTGATTTAGAATTAGGATTACATTACTTTAAAATTCTGCCTCGGACGTATGCAAATATTTGAAAAGCAACGCCACTGATCAGAGCGATCGCCGTTGCCGTTGCCGTTGCAGAGAGGGTAGTGTTTTGGTGTTTGTTTGGTTGCAGAATAGGTATAATAGTTACCGTGACCCCGGAACATAAAGGGCAACCGAAGGAACATGACTGGGTTTTTAGTCAGTAAACGTCTGACACGCCCTCCCGCCCCGCCCAAGACGGGAGAAGTCATTTGATGATTTCCCACTCCCTAAAAAAAGGTGTTTGTTTGGTACATTATTATACTATGACGTCATACCAAGCGCGCCAAAATCGAAAGCGTTTGAAGTGTGGTGCGTCCTATTTCTTTATATGTACTTTAAATTACATTACTGGTGTTTATTTTGTAGCTTAGTGTAAACATGCATATTCTCTATTCAATTGAATATTCAATGAACATAACATATTATACTTCCATTGCGTTTCTGACCAAATACTTAATTAATCAGAGCGCGACGTGTAATGGAGAACAATCGCTGGGACCAATCGATTGTTCTTTAGAAATGTTTAAATCAATTGGGTATTTTATTGATCATGCATATTCAACAGGTAAGTTCTCATTTCATGGATTTAATAAACTATAGAGGTATTGTAATTGAAGCGTAGGTTACCTTTGTTCTTTGTGTGTATTGACAAAAAATATTTGCTTTGTTTTATTCTTAAATCTCAGATTATGTATTTTTTTTGTCGTCATAATGTTTCCTGCACAGTTGTATCCTTATATAAAAATATACCAGTAATTTAATTTAATTTATCCCATTTCTATTCCGTCCAATTTAATTCAGTTTTGTAATGTCAAATTTATTTTATTTTGCATAATGTTTATTGTATCTAACAGCTTTTGTCGACACTTTACCCACTTTTATTTATTGTTTGTAATGTTTTAACTTAGGTTAATACAAGTGCTGTGCACTCCTATAAGTGACAAGTTCACTAACATAAAATAATGTTATAACACCTATTTTTGTAAGTGTATCAGTGAGTAAGTCGTTGGAGAGCCATTAAATAAATAAATAAAAAAAAAAAAATATGAGTTTCGTCAGTATTCTTTCTACCTTTAATACCGAAGATAAAAACGAGAATTAATATAAAAAAAGTAAAAAACGAGGTTTTCCCTTTCTATACTTTTTCTTGATCGGTCTTTAATATTAAACAGTTCCTTTAATTTACAAGTCAGGCTCCCCTTGACCAGTATTATTTATTAGACGCCGCAAACTTCAGACAAAGGCATGCATCCTAAAATTATGAACAGACAGGCAGGCGGCCATTTAGTACTCTCGTAAATAATATCACAGTAAAAGGTAACAAGCGGGAACTAACGAGGCATGACCATGCTACTCTAAGTTTAGAGACACGTCTGGCTTGTGTGTAGTAAAGGATAGATCGAAGTAGAATTTATCGAAGAGCTGTATTCGTGTAAAGTGGGAAGTAGACTTACAAGAAAATATGTGTACTTGAAGCTGCATTCCATTTAGGCCAAGATAAATATAGTTCAATACTTAACACATACTTCGGTCTAGCTATTATCCGTCTAATAACTGATGAGCAACTTCCCACCCTGTACTTGATGCCTCTAAATACTAATATTATTATAATTGTCTCCGTTTATTACGATCTCACTAATAAATCCTAGCGTATACATAGACTGACAGACAAGGCCTCTGACTTTGCCATTAAAATATCTAATATTAGCCAGATAATTTCAATACTAAAGTCGTGATAAAGTTAGACGTTACTTAGCACTTTGCTTAGCTATTCTCCGTCATTTTACAGTGGTGTGACGATGACAGAAATGTGGCTTAGCCTAAGTACTTGCTAAGCCACGTTTATTTATCTCAACCTAAGATTTTCAGAATACGTAGCAATTTATTGTTCGAAATCAGAAACAGCACTAAAATTATGTTAGAGCATTCTAACTTCCGATGGAAAAGGATAAACAAGTTAGGTAACTTTACAAGCACGTCGCTTCAACTGACGTGCTTTAGAAGTTTTTAACTTCGGTACGTTGTCTCTGTGTACAAATCTATGTGTTAGGGTAATTGTAATAATCCTAATAACTGAAGGTAGTTAGGTGACTTTTGTTAAATGGTTGTTGCCGACTGCTGGGCAGTTGGAATAAACGAGCTTGTACGTACGGTTGTGTTGTCATTCGTCTACCCCTCACCCCGCAGACATAACAGTTGGCGACGAGGATGGGATAGAAAAAATATGTGAAGTCATGGCCCGTTTTGGGTTGTTTAATACTATTTGCTCAGATAATGGCACGGCATTCGTTTCTCACGAGTTTAAACAATTCTGTCTGCGTAATAATATAACCCATTTAACATCTCCAACTTATAACCCTGCTAGTAATGGCCAAGCAGAAAGCTATGTGAAAATAATAAAAAAAGCTATAAAATCAATTTTATTAGCAGGTGTTAGCAGTAAAGACATTAATTGTAGATTATCGGAATTTTTGTTACGTTATAGGAACTCCACACATACAACTACGAACAGGGGGCCAATTCTCGGTTTTAGAGATGAAGTCGAATTCGACAAAAAAATCGAATGACGTCATTTTTTCGTCATATTTTAAAAGTTGCTATTCTGGGGATGTCTAATTCGACATTTGTCGAAGACTAACGTTAGAGTTCATGTCGAGTGCTTCTGAGCAGTAGAGATGTCATGTCGATTGTAGAGATACGTCATTTCTGAGTGAATTCGTTGAGTTTTGCATTGTACACTGTGTTTTATTTCCTTATTTTTTTAATAAAATACGGCTTGGCATCTCATACCTACTGGAAATGCGATTTATACTTTTTGATTTGTGAATTGTGTTTTCTTGAAAAGACGAACACGGCTAGACTTGAAACCACTGAAAGATGGACGAGTTTATTTGTTTATTAGAATTTCTATCTTGCACACCCTAAAATACCTAAATTACGTATTTGTTGAGTGCACAATTATTGTAACCGATTTTATTATAATTAATTTTTTGTATGACTTAGCTATTTTTATTTTAAAATAAAGAACTTTATCATTTACTTCCTACCTAACACTTGGATTCTGTCACTGACAGACAGTCAACTGTCAAACTGATTATTTTTACACTAAACGTTTCGTTTTATACTTAAATATTAGTATATTCAGCATTTTAAAACAAAATCATTCATTCACTTATGCTACTTTTACTTAGCTGCCAAAAACGGAACGCGCGATTCTTCGTAATGGTAACATTATCTTCACTCGACTCGACATTTTCGCGACATTCATTTCTATTTTGACCGAGAATACGGAATTCTGCTCAATTCGACATTTTTTGGTAGAGATAGAGATATTTTTGATAGACATAGAGATAGACTTTCAATCTCGAACTCGAGATAAATGGCGAAAATCGAGAATTGGCCCCCAGATCGCCTGCAGAGATATTGTTTGGCCGTAAACTTAGGTGTAGATTAGACCTACTCAAACCTGCCAGTGCATCACCATCCGACACAGCACTTGATAACATTGTTCAATCAAAACAGTGCTTACAGAGTAATTATTATCGCGAAAATCGCAAAATAGTTTTTAGTATCGGTGAAAACGTTTTAGTGAAAATGTATTCACAACATAAACATTACTGGGCACGGGGTTCTGTAATAAAGAAAATTGGCAATTCACTTTACATCGTACAGCTATGTAACACCGTTCAGACGGTTAAAAGGCACGCCAACCAGTTATGGAAATATAAGGGGGAGGAGGAGATAGTGCCCGCGTTTATAATGCCGGCATCGTCTGCAGCAGCTGACACATGCATTGAAGAATCTCCAGACAGTAACCAGGCGCCAAGTACGGCTGGTCGTGCAAGTCTAGCACTTGCACCTGAGGACGTTCCGACGGCCAGTGTGAGGACACCGACGCGCTCTTCACCTGTGACATCAGACAGCACTACCGCTACCCCTCCACAACTTGAGGCGACTGGTCGATCTAGACGTCACAGAACCCCCGTGGACTATCGGAAGTTTTTTAAATAAAGGTGGAGGAATGTTAGGGTAATTGTAATAATCCTAATAACTGAAGGTAGTTAGGTGACTTTTGTTAAATGGTTGTTGCCGACTGCTGGGCAGTTAAAATAAACGAGCTTGTACGTACGGTTGTGTTGTCATTCGTCTACCCCTCACCCCGCAGACATAACACTATGGTACTTGTAATAGTTATTGATATTGGTAGGTATTGTCTAAAAGGATTTTTTTTCTTTATTTCGTTTCCTTGGCTGACTCAAAAAGAGAGAAAAAGAAAGAGACTTTGACCTCTGAGTTTGTTTCGGATGTTTCTTTTCAGAGTAGTCCAGCTAGGAAACACCAGCTCCATAGTTAGATTAAAACAAGAAAAAAAAATACGTGTAAAAGTGTAATACCTATTAACAAAATAAAGATCGTTTAATTCGACTTTAAATATATATCGTTGCGCAAGTCTCATGATTGGTGTTGTCAAATAACTCTAAAAAAACATAACTTTCCTTTCGACAGTCGGGTAAAAATGTATATTAAAAATGTGTATGTTTGTATGTAAATAGTTTCATAGACTGAAAAATCAGCCTGTATACATTTGTATATCGTATCATGTGAATAAGCTATGCCATTACAAAAGCATAAAAGAAACAAGTAAGTAAACCTCTTTGAAATTCTGAAGATCATTATCAAATACGATCCCAATTCATTATTTCATCATCATCAATTACGATCACAGATATCAAGCGTTTTTCAAAAAGACTCTTAACTCAAAACACACCCCTTTAGCTACCCTACACAGCTGATTCTGATATATTGTGCCGAAGTAAACACGTTCAGCAAACTTTGGAGACGCGTCCACTCGCTCCAACTGCTTGAGTTTTAGCTCACTTCGGTTATTAGTTTTAATAAGTTGTTGGCCAAAGGATTTTTGTCCATTACGCTAATAAATTATTTGGACTTTAGGATGTGCAGCTATATTGCTCTGCCTTTTTGTATTTAAAAGTCTCTTGAAATGAAATTAGGTAAGATGACCGGTTTGAAATTGTATGTGTGAAATCATCTATTCGACTTAAGCATATGTCGTGATCAATGTTTGCGCTTTCTGATCTAAAGTAAAATAGAGGAAGATGTTTAATGAATTGGTAATCTTTAAATATCCATAAGACAAAAAAATGCGATGATCCTTTAACCTTCTTCCTCATCTCTATCAGATGTTGGCTTATAAACATGCCCTTTAAAAGATATTTAAGTACTTAAATATCTTAGTCAGTAAGCAAAGTATATAAGGATACAGGGCCGTCATCTACAATTGAAGTTTTCTTGAAAACACATGAATGTATTCAAATGAAATTTAACCTAATTGAAGAACTAGTCATTTTCTACTATAGTTTAAATTTTTATTTGAAAACTAGCTTTTGCCCGCGACTTCGTCCGCGTTAGCTCCCGTTCCCGGGGGATTTCCGGGAAAAAAACTATCCTATGTCCTTTCTTGGGTCCCAGACTATATCTGTACCAAATTTCATTTAAATCGGTCAAGCCGTTTTCATGCTATGTCGTGACAACGGAAAACGGGTTTCATTTATATATATATAGATATCCGTGTGGGTTTTAGAGAAAACTTAAACTGTATCTGACGGCCCTGTATACTTTATATACTTTGCTGACTGTACATATAAGACAATAATGTGTAAACATATTTCTCGTCTTGACTGGAAAATGCGTCAAAGTGCTTGTTTCACTGCAAGAAAAATATTGAGAGGAAATTATACCAGACATGTCAAAGTGCGTTACGGTTCCCTGGAGAATAACGCCATTAATCATTCGACCAAGCTTTCGACTGATTCCGTCGACGTATCGCTGGCTTATAGCAGGCTTAATTAATGCCCAAAAGCTACCCCATATCATATAGAGTTACGAATGAATACTCAAAAATGCAGTTAAGTCTCGTGCTGTCCCGTTCAGTTTAAGGTTTATTGTAGTGATGAAAATAGTTTTAAGTATGTCTCAGTTATGGGTTTAGTGGTATTATTCTGAGGAATAGCAAAAGACCGAATTAGAACTGTTACATGACTGTAATTCTAAAAGTTTAGTGAGCTTAAAAAAACAATCTTAGAATATGGTATTAAAAATTAAATATTACAATATGTAATGACAATTAGTTTTTTTTTTGGCGGCAGCACAAACTTTAATACATTTTTAAGTTTATCGCAAAAAGGGATAAGGTTTAGTAATGATTCGAAAAATACGACATTTTCGAGTTGATGTTTGCTACTAGGACTGCGATTTGGCATACCGTTAATGGTTATGAGAGAAAGCCGAAATAAGATAAGTAAAAATTAAAATAATGAATTCGTCCTCTCTACTTCGTTCATTATGCGCCATTTAACTTTAAATGACAAATAAAATCATTAACATGACACTTAGGGCTTCGCAGCACAGAAGAGGAATACAAAATGTTCATTGGCATTCCGCCAACACTTAAGTTCGCATAGTTAAAAAAGTGGTTAGAACTTTGTGATATCTTTATACATTAAAAGACCGGTTTTGGTGTTTGCAACGCACAGTTAAAACTACTAAAGCTGGAAGAATTTGCGCAGTAGATTCTTTTATGGCATAGATACGTACTAAGAAGGTTCCACTCCTAACAAGCAAAAATAGGGGCTGACAGTTTAAAACAATACGACGTGTAAAGTGCTATATAATTTGTATAAACCCTGACGTGTTAAGTGATATCATTTAATATATATTTTTTAAGAAATAAGGCGGATGTAGCCATAGAAAACGGTCAGTTAACGATGTTTAGACATTGTTCGGGCTGTTACAATTTTGCAAAAGGTAATGCTGTTGCAGATAAAGTCATATTGTTAGTGTATTTCAGTGTTACTGTAGATTCTACTTCACTAAATGTAGCTTCTTACTATTATCAAGACCATTTTTCAAGATCAAGCTTACAATACATCATTCTTCACACAGACCATCCATCTTTTCTTTGGCCTTTCTCGCATCCATCCATCTATATTTATATTATGTTGTGTCAACATACGGAGTTAAGTAAACAAGCTGTGTTTACAGCCAGTCTGTGTTTTATTGCCGTCACTAAGGTTTTAACACCGACGTACGCCAAGCAAAATGTAAGTTATGCAGCGATTCGATTTGCATAGCGTAGTTACGCTATTCTAGCAAATGAAGTTGTACGTTTCTTTTTTAGTTTTCTAGGGTTCTAAACCTGATATATGCTAACACTTGTCATTATAAAAATCTCTGCTGTCCGTCCGTCTATGGCGACTAATTGATAGCTACTTTTATTTTTATAAAGTACAAGAGATTGTTTGTTTGGGTTCGAATTGAAAAGTTCTTCTAGTGTTGGTTAGCTCATTTATCAAAAGGTCGAATTGACATCAACCTACCTACGGGAGTACAGTGTCACGAAGTCGCATGCATACGCTTGTATCTAATAAAATCATAATATGAAAAACTTTATTTAGAGTAAAGTAAAACGAAATATTATTAAGTTTTTAAACAACACATTTCTCCTAATAAACGGTTTAATGGTGACTACAACATACCACAACGTTCCTTATTCACACTTTAAAATTAATTTCACACTCACGTCGTTCGAATAAATCTCGCGAACACAGCCATACGGATATCTCTACAAACAAAACGAACAGTTTGCACTAGTTTTAAAACGAACAAAAAAAGCAAGTGGCGACCGGAGCCATGGTCTGGCGCGTGTCCAAATACAGTCATAGTTCACAGTTACACAACCATGTATATAATGTAAGTACAACGTGTTTATTGCACTAGTGTTTGGACTTAATTGTTGGTTTCTTGTGCGGTTTCAAAGAAAGATAACGGGGATAAAAAGAATCTCCCGGCCAGAGGGATATGATGGAACCAAAATTATGCAAAAAGGGAATATAAATAAAGGAATAAAAAAAAAAAACGGGAACGAGAACATTCTCTTTAAAATCGGCTGAAAACACTGGGGTAACATTGAAAAGGAGAGAGGTTTAAAATAACAAAATGAAGCGAATGAGAGAATTGTGAAAGAATACCTCACCACTAGAGATGGATGGACAACAAAAGGTACTTAGCCTCAATTTGTAAGAAATCAGAAAGAGCCTAAAATAACAGTTTTGGATGCTATGCCCTGTAGTGGGGACTCGTATAGTCGCATGGGTAGTCAAAACATCTCTCTCCCCTGGCCTTAGAAGCACCAGCTGGGGATTGCGAGAGTCGCGTACCTTAGCATACCATGCTTCGGCGTAGGTCCCCTTTACACTCCTCAGATCGGAAGATATCCTTGAGGATACACCAGACCAACCGTCCCATGATTAGGCCCGTATGTCAAGAGTTGGAAGGTCTTGGGGCGGTTGAAGGAAGATCATAATATCTGAATATTTACTTTTAGAATGTACCAGTCATGTTATCTCTTCACCAACCTTAGATGACTGGTAAGGAATCCCTAGGGCTACTAAGTCCGCCTTGTACCTTTGTGCAAATATTTAGTAGGAATAAAAAAATAGTACTTACTTACCTGATTCCTAAAAATGTATGCCCTCCTAATCACACTATACACCATTTTCCAAATACAATAAATCAAATAAAATCTAACAACCGCTTCATATTGATTATTTAATATCGTTACTCTTATTAAGTCCACGACAGTCCACATCGAATTATTTAAAGAGAATGCTTATACGGTAGTTTCCACCATTATCAATTGACGTACTTTTTATGAGCTGTCAAAACGCCATTCTCCAATAGATTTTGTATGGCAATGGCGACTTATGACGTCACTAAAATAACAACTCAGTTGACTATCTATTTATTGATTTCAAAACAACTAAAAATCAAATTTTATAGCAAATTGAAAATGAACCGAATTTATTGGGCTGAAATTAATAGAGGTTTTATAGGAATTGTGTCTAACATTTATTGGTTAATGGTGGAAACTACCCAATTGTATTGTTTACTTACACTGTAACTGTGTCCGTACAATCACGTGAACTTCAGTTGTAAAGGAAAAAGTACTGAAAACTATATTATAGTAATCTTCGAAGTAACCCTAGTTGATTTAACGGTTCAAAGCGCAAATAAAGACAATGGGAATAATCAAAATAACTGTATTATTTATGAAGAACAATAAATAATAGCAAATAAGATATTTTATAAATGAGAAAATATGTAATAACAGTTTTATAATAGACTAATAGACTATTGGATAAGATGTCATTGTGTGCTAGAAATGGAATTGTTGGCTTTGACATTTATCACCGAATTATTGATTGATTGGATTGTACTTAGAATCTGTTCAAAATGAGGCGAATTTTAAACTTTTATAAAGAAACCAGCTGTCGCCTGCAGCTACACCTACGTTTTTGGTTACTGCTCGGTTGAAGGAAAAAACGGGAGTTTGCGCTCTGTCCATCCGCTCCCATACAACAAGATCTCTGTAATCTTTACAGAGATTTGACAGCGCGGGAAAATACATAAGGACGCGGGACGGCATGACATTTCATCTTTCAAAACGCATGAAACGATTATACTCAATTAATTCACTCACAGTTTTATCAAGTAAATATACCTACTACAATTACTGACAACCGTAATTCCCTACCTCAATTGGGTAGTACATACGTTTAGCCTGTCAATATGTAATGAATGACATGTCCAAAAGCCATTGTGCCGTGTATGGTTAGTAATCACACGCGTTTTGTACAATCGTTCTCGATAAGGATACACACCGAGGAGTTTTTGTCACACTAGGTAGGTAAATGTAAGGGGCCTTAATTGGTGATGAATGAATTTCAATATTTAAAAAAATATTCGATATTGACCTTGGCTATAATTAAAATTTTTTTTAATTGCGACATCAAAGCTCGCAAATTATTGTATTGTAAAATAAATCGGTTCGATTCCCGCACGGGATTTAATTTATTTATTTGTACGCCTACAGGTTTTTTTTTCTTTTTGGTAAAAGGAAAGACTTCTACCGTCCAGGGCGTGTCAGACTTTTACTGACTAAAACCCACTCATGTTCCTTCGGTTGCCCTTTATTTTCCGGGGTCACGGTAACTATAATAAACATTCCGCAACCCCGACGCCTACAGGTTTTGAAATTAAAAAGTCACATTGGTACTTCCCGGTGCAGCCAACCACTCTCTCACCATTCGCAACAATTCAACCTTATCCGACAGTTTGTTATTGCATCGATATGTTATATTGTGTGCATTAGTGTGCAAAACTTTGTATGTATACCCAAAATTTTACAAATAAAACACCAATTTCTTACCCCTTACACTCCTTCACGATCGTCCATCGTGTAAAAGCCTTTACTCACAATATTAGGACAGCACAACCCGCCCTGTCAACTAGTGCCGTATCTACGAGATAGTGATGGACGTACGGCCGTGGCATAATAAACATGTAGTCCGATGTTGCCACTATAAAGGAAACTGTACGAACAGACATCCTGTGACATTTTTGGACGTGATTTCCTGTTGTAACATTGCTTAAGTGTTCGTTCGGATACTTATTAGGGTTTAGTAAATTCTTGTGATATAAATAAACAAATGGTGTGACGAAGATTGTGGGTGTTTTCATTTTAGGAAAACAGTATTAAGACAACGAGTTGATATGTACGTCTATCGGATACTAGATCTAGGATTGTTTAGTCCTACACATTTAGTTGGTTGAGCACTCAGCCGCTGCATGTCAAACTTTTCTTTACGTAGGAATCATTCGTCTTCCTTTATGATAAAGAAAACTAAATGTAAGTACTGAAAGTTTTAATGAAAACAGACTTTCTGGGTAACTTGTCTCTTCTAGTCCACCAGCCATTTATCTGCTCCAAGTAGCTCATCCTCAGTAATAACAATCCCAGAAACTCGCTCAACACCGTACTATCCTGCGAGAAAAGAATGCCAGGATTGGATTCAACCCGACGAGCTATCATGACAACTTTACCTTAACAGCTAACCCTCGTCAAGAATACCATAATTGAAGATAGAACTCCGTTAGATACGGATACAGAAACTTGATACAAGGGCAGAAAATATGTTTTTAATCGCATTGTTTACTGACACTGGGAAGAGGAAAACTTAGTATTATTTTTGAAGTTTTAGTAATTCAAGGGTGGACGGGAAAATGAAGAAGAGAAGATGGTTGATGGTTGGAAAAATAAGTAAGTGATAACATGACGATTGACAGGAGGTCATGTAAGACAAACAAGACATCGAAGATAAAATGGGTTAAAAGCGGGAAGAAGAACGTGAAGAACCATATAATGCAACTAGAAAAGCTTATAGTTGTTATATGTATAACTTGTATAAAGGTAAACGAAGGTGTATTTTTGGAGGAAGTGTTGTTTAAAGAGCTTATTTATTGTCAGCTGGCTTTAAGAATTTAGTCTTGAGAACCTTCATGAGTGTACCAAAACACGATTTTATTGAAATAGAGGCGTAAAGATGAGATGTAAAGCAAGCTAATGAGGATGCAGTAGAGAATAGCAGACTAAGAGAGTAGCAGCACAAATAAAGAGAGGCCAAGACCCAGCAGTGTAACAAGTAACCACGAAGAAAATGTGAAGGAAAAGATTTTAAGCAAGAATCTATGTGAAGCTGCTACAAGCCCGTAAGACTTCCATGTCATGTGGAACAAAGGCAAAATGGTTGTTATATCAATATTCCATTTGCAAATCCACACGAGTACCATTCCCAGATGCTAGACACTTGGAAATCGGTTTAGAACCTCTTTTAATGCAAAAACTATTTTCAGTAAAAGAGAAAATAATAAAAAATGTATTACTGGCACAGCTGCGGCCAATGGGCGGGTTGTGTTTGGGAATCTATGTAAATGCGCAATGCGTCATACCATGCAGATTCATGAATTATGGAGATATCTACCTTAGGGCTGCAAATCTTCGACACAATAAGAATTTTCATATAAATATTTTACGGGTCTATCGAAATTGTAGCGATAAATATGAACCGATGAGTATGGAGAACAGATTCGTTTATTATGCTGTGAATATTTTGCTGAAGCTGACACGGGATGATAAAAATTTCATGAGGATGTTGACTTTAAACAGTGTTGAGGAGGAGTGCTCACAGAATTATGAGGCTGTTAACTTCACGAATTCAGCTTTCTAAAGCCAATGCATGTCATTTGCCTCATTTGATATTAGTTTATATGAGAAGTACGAAGCTATTCGATTCTCTATTTGAGTTTTGCATGTGGCAATACAATCGGCTAGGATGCGACCCTTTCCATCGAGCTCAGGTGTTGCATTCATCATTACTGCTCGTTATCTATTTTTTTCTTATGTTTTCCCGTACTAAGAATTTCTATAGTATAGTATACAAATTTACTCAATTTGTATTGTTGTACTACGGTTTTTGCACTCAATCTAACAAGTGGGCCGTTGTGTGTCTCATAAAAGCTCTTAAACCAACGTCATGTTCTATCGTTTTTCTCTATCATATTATTTTACGACTCACGCGGGGTGGTCTAAGAGCTCCGGTCGCAAAAATAGATCAAAGTCCACAACGGTTTGGACCCAAATCAAACGAATATCGTGTCAAAGGTTGTATGGATGATGATGAAGGATGACATTTATACAGACAATACCTTTTAACGACCAAGCGACAGCCGGCTGTTGTGCTGCTATTGTCTCTCTATTGTGTCTCGAATCACGTGTATTCGAAGGTTTAAGCCTAGTACTAGGTTCAAAGTTCAACTAGAAGTCGACAACCCTATCCGTAAAAAGGTTTTGTTTAAGATCCTACATCTTTACATCTTTGTGCTAAGTCATGATTGATATTATGCTGATAAAATTGGTTGACTACGCGTTTAAAGAAAGTACTACCTATACCTACCTAGCATTTTAATGGAGTTATGGAGTAGATAACACATAAATTATTATGAAAGTTAAACTACTGATTAATCCATGTGGGTGCCATTTCGAATGCAAATGCATTATAGTAGCTCGGAGTTGGCCATAGATAATAGCCAAACTCTATGAATTATGCCTCTCTCGATAATGCGCGGCAGGAATAGAATGGTTTTGGTCCCAATGTTCTAGAAGATTAAAGTTCTATTGATATACCTTGAATAGTCTACTATTCAAGGTATATCAAGGAAAATCAATTGTCATTAGGATTTGATCTTTAATATATCCGAATTCAGAAGGTTTTAAAGATATGCTTAAATCCAAAAAAAAAAAATGCACTGATGATAAGAATGATGAGGAATTTAACTTTATAATTGTTTTACATCTGTAATAGTCGTTCGAATATGGTCCTTAGTGACGAAGATTCACTAGCAAGTGTTTTTGAAGGTGACCCAAACGGGAAGCCCAAAGCATTACTTGACGATTCACGGGTAATAGCGAAACGCAGAAGCATACGAAGAAAAGAGTAGCCATTAAGAAAGGATTTTTGAAACCCCTAAAGGGACCTCTAAAGAGGTATAATAGTGGATTAAAGTTTGACATCCACGCGGGCGAAGCTGCGGCCGAAAGTTTTATACAATACAATAACATATATATATAATTAGGTAATTAGGTCTATTCTTTTTTAAATTTAAAATGTGTTCTTCTTTTCGTTTTCTTTTTTTTCTATTTATTAGTGCACCTACCGTGTAATCTCTGGAACACCCTGGGTAGACTGGTAGAGAATGCCTAAGGCATTAAGTCCGCCATTGTACATGTGTGCATAAAGTTTAAATAAATAAATAACTGAACCAGTAAAGTAAACGACTAGCTTTAATAATGTCAGTAGTACATAACTAGATTCTGTAAACAAAGTTAGAGCTTGTATCAAAATATTACGCTTTGTGGCGACTAAGCTTTATTGCCGCAAGTTATATACTCCGTGGATGGCGTAATGCAATTTTAAACTTGATGCAAATAATGTGTAGCTTTTATTCATGTATACTGTGTCAGGCTGCTTTGTTGTATATTTTATGACGTTGTAAAAGAGTGAGCTTATCAGCTGTGTTTTTAACGCGCTTTTGGTGAATTACGGGTGAAGTTAATCAACCGCGAAAACGGAGCAAGGTATAATAACAGTGTTTGAGTTCATTAGACTTGTAATTTAAAGTAAATATCGGAATTGCCAATCACTACATAGTATAAAACAAAGTCGCTATCCTCTGTCTGTCGCTATGTATGCTTAGATCTTTAAAACTACGCAACGGATTTTGATGCGGTTTTTTTAAATAGATAGAGTGATTCTTAACGCAGGTTTATATATAATACATGCTTATTATAGTAAAGAAAAGCCGGGATTTTTAAAGATTTGTAAAACCGTGCGACGGTGCGAAGCTGGGGCGGGTCGCTAGTGATATTATAAAAATAAAAATTATTAAAAACAAAAAACCCGACTGCGTGAAAACTAATTTTTACCGACTTCACAAAAAGGAGGAGGTACTATGTTCGGCTGTTTGTATGTTTTTTTTTTTTTTTTTTGTATGTTTGTTCATCGATTACTCCGTCAATTGTCAACGGATTTTCAAAATTCTTTTTTTGTTCGAAAGCAGATAGTTCTGAGGTGGTCCCATTGTCACCAAGTTAGGATCTGATGATGGGATCTTAGAGAAATCGAAGGCAACCCTCAAATTTTATAGGCTCACTTATTGTTTTTCGCATATTTTATGAAGTATCTTGTGTATTTGCATATGGTTGTCACCATCTTAGTTAGCTGAGCTGATGATGGAAGGTACAACTCCTTAACAGTAAGAAGTTACTCGAACAGGCAAGGACTGTTTTAGTAAATTGTTTTGATGTTTGATAGGGCATTTTCCACATTTGGGCTCATGATCATCAAGTCATGACCTGATGCTGCAGTCAGGATAGTCTGCAGAGTACCTAACTCCTCGACAAATAACAGCAGATATATCGTGTTTAGGCTCATTGAAAAGGGCTCGATGTGTGGATAAACGTACTGTTAATGAGGAACACCGAAGTACATAGAGACCTGATGCTGAAGCCAGGAGCATCAGAAAAAGTACAAACCTTGAAATTACAGCACAGTAGTCGTGTTTGGGCTCATTTTAAACAGGACTAAATTTTAACTCGACACTAAAAAGTAAAAAATAAAAAACTTTTTACAAAAAAAAAATAACCGACTTCAAAAAGTAAAAACTTAAAAATAACTTAAATTTCGGAAGTCGGTGGCAACACAAATTGACTGGCAGAAGAAAAGACACCGACTTCCGAAATTTAAGTTATTTTTAAGTTTTTACTTTTTGAAGTCGGTTATTTTTTAAAAAATGCGTTAAAAATAAACTTAAATAAAAACTGAAAAGAAAGAAACAAGCCCAGTAGTTTAGAATAGAACAGAACGACTCACAGTCGGGGCCCCTTGGAAGGATTTGAACGTAAAAATTTGAATGGGCCCCGACTGTGAGTCGTTCTGTTCTATTCTAAACTACTGGGCTTATTTCTTTCTTTTCAGTTTTAATTTAAGTTTATTTTTAACGCATTTTTTAAAATTAGTTTTCACGCAGTCGGGTTTTTGTTTTTAATAATTTTTATTTTATTTTATACTTTTTAGTTACGGTTCATTGACTTCGTTATAAGATGGAAACTTACGCAATCTAGTAATTTCATTGAGGGAGTTATATCGTGGGGATTATTAGGTAACATGCGGGGGTCTAAACTTATTTATTATTTATTTATTTATTTACTGATGATTAGTCCCTCTAGAGACCTAACTCGGCTCAAAGCTACATAGCAAAAACGCGTGAACTTAAATCAACCACAGCTCGGTCCAAAGTAGTTCCTTGGAGCTTGTGAACAGTGACACCAAGTGGTTTTTTTACCAAAAATATTTGTTCATGTTTTTTCGTGTTTTGTTTATTTGTATATCGTTTATACTTGAAATAAAAACTTAAATCAATAAGCAAGAAAATTAGCGAGATGATTGTTTTGTAAAACAACTTTAAATCGTTATATATCCTAAACTATTATTTAAAATGAAAAATAATAAAAGAAACCTAAAGATTATTTTAAAATACCTATTCAACGATACCCCACTCGACAAACTTCATCGACATATTTTTTTTTCATTTTGACAATATGGCGTCTGGTTGTCGCTGTGGTGAATTTTGATTACTGTCATGTCTTTAGTGACACTCGCAAGGTTAAGACGAATCGATTGACGTAAGAATGGTCAAAATCGGCCTACGCATTCGGTCTCTAGAACGCCACATAGAATCAAACATACATACATAGACTGATAAACACATTACCCTTTGCGTCGCGCAGTCGTCGGGTAAAAAAACGGTATGTCTGTTACGCTTTTTGGGCATAATCACAGCACTGATTTTGATACGCATATAGATAAGTCCCCGGAAAAGGATATAGGCAACATTTAAATCCATGATTTAGTCAGCTTCCTAATAACTAAATGTACGCGGATGAAGTCAAGGACATAAACTATTACTATTCAAATAAACAACATAGTTCATATTATTACAAAATATAGTCAAATATTTAAACCTGACTTATAAACGATTACATGGCCTACTGACCCGGTCGTCAGGACGACCCTCATAAACTTTTACAGCCTCGAAGGACCAATACCTTGAAGGAGCATAGCGTGTAGAGACTTATTTAGTCACCAGGGATCACTTTTCAATAACTTACCTAAGACCCCTTACCTTTAAAAGTCGCTTATAGGAAAGTGTTTCGCTTATGGGTAGTTAGATAAATTCTGCTCACTGGCGAAAAAAGAGAATTAAGACATTCCACTAATGACTTGGTCTAGCCTTGTACAGGCATATTCTTTATCTGTATTCCCAAAAAAAAATATACAACTAACTAATCCATGTTATTACCATTACTAAAAAGACCACAAAAAAGCAAATGAACTCCATAAACCACAGAAACTTCCAACAGTTGTTCAATTAGCCCTAACCTTTGAAATTCAAGCCAGCCCGGCTTGAATTCGTTGCGAACAATACCATTTCCCCGCTTCAATCGTCTCAAACCACTATAAAATCACCCGCTTCAATTAGATTTGTGAGCTAAAGCGCTAAATAAAATTCTTTTATCGTTTCTTCAGCGCTTTCCTCGAGGCTAAAATCCGCGGACTAATCGAGCGATTGATCCACAATGTTGCGTCTGGGAGGGGTTATTGCACCCTCTGACTCATGATCGTTTGCAACTACTAAGGACTCTGGTTGTAGGTTTCGCGTATGTGATTTATTTGTGAGTTTATGAGTGAGTTGTGCTCGTCTCGCTGTCGAATTTGGGTTTGCTGGAATAAAACTCATTTATGGGTTAAGGTGGCATTGTACAGTCAGCAAAGTATATAAGTATACAGGGCCGTCATCTACAATTGAGGTTTTCTTGAAAACTAATGAATGTATTCAAATGAAATTTAACCTAATTGAAGAACTAGTCATTTTCTACTACAGTTTAAATTTTTATTAGAAAATATCCGTGGGTTTTTGAGAAAACTTAAACTGTATCTGACGGCCCTGTATACTTATAAATTTTGCTAACTGTACATTTGTTTTATTGTTACTAACATAGTATTGTAAGTAACCTAATACCATTGATGTAATGGACCTTAGATAGACGGGGAAACCTCGATTTCTTTACATTTAGGCGTTAATTTATCAATTTTTCATAAGAATAATTATCAAAATGAAAGTGACATTACAATTAACAGAGTTTTCTTATCATAGAATTTTATATATGGTCGATTAAGCCCTCAGCATCAGATACGTCTTTCATAGAAAAAGTTGTTAGGTGTGACGGGTTGCGGCCCCTTGATAGATGCTGGAAATTATAAAAGCAAAAGTTCATTTACTGATTAAACGGGGCACTAACTAATTTAAAATAAATAAATACCAATTCAGGGCGCCTTGGATGAAATCGTAAGAAAATGCCAGTCTCCAATGACGTTATAAGTAAAAAAGTGTAGATATATAGGTTACCCAAAAGAAATTCTATCTTCAAAAACGGCACACTAACGCACACATACATTACACGTCAAAGAAGGATGACATGATTGAAGTAAATGTCAACGCGATACTCAGTATCATGTTTGTCAATTGGCAAACTTTTAATGTGCCACTTTTTGACTGCATATAACCTAACATTTAGTTCAGGCTGAAGATATCTTGTTTAGTTTGTTAAACGCGCTAATTTCTGCAACTTCTGGTCCAAATTGAAAAAATATTATTTTGCTGAATAGTCTTTTTATCGAGGAAGGTTATAGGTATGTAACATCAAACTACACCTTACGAGAGTGGGGCAGTAACTAAAAACGAAAAAACCGGGGCGACAGCTAAAAAGTTATAATAACTGAAAAGACTGCTGTCATTTATTCTGAATGCAAAAAAACATTATTTCGTTGCTGTTTCACACGATTCCGTTGAACTTTCAGTGTCATCTCACATCAAGCCACAAAAGTATTCCCATAGGACAAAAATTAAGTTCGTCGGCTCGACTCAAAGACATTTTATAGGTGTAACGTGTCGGGTCAACGATCACCGTTCTGAATGTATTATGGAGTAAGAACTTGGGATGTTATGGAGCTCCGTTACCGTAACCGAAAATGTAGGATATCCGAAACAAAAACATATCAGTAACCGTAACCGAAATCGATATAAAAAATTCAGATTATTTCGGATAGGGGCGGAGTCTAAATGATACAAGTTATGGAAAAAAATGTTTTTATATACTAGCCACTCGCGTATTGCATTGTTGCATGGTCTTTACCCAGATTGCAATTTTAATACATAAAAAAACTAATCTCCGTAACCGTATGTATTCAAATCTCGATATATTATTGTTCCTATGTCCGTATCAGTATCCAGATCCGAAATTTCATATCCGTAACATCACTGGTAAGAACTGGAGGCACTGGATCTACGTAACCTCAGCAATCAGCATGGATGAACTTTGAAGAATAGGAGAATGTGTCAATAAGAATGATAGTAATAGCACACAAACTTGCGTTCTTGTCCTTTTTGAAAACTTACATTATTGTTTACACGTACTTTCACATGATTTTTTCGTTGTTAATTATTTTTTATTATTCCTTTGTTATTTCCTATTTATTTATGTAAACTTTGCTAAAAAGGCATTAGCATTGAGTCTTTGACTCTTGAGTTTTGGACTATGTAATAAAAGGGGCCAGTTCTTAATTAATAATTGATAGGAGTTTCGCTTAAAGCATCAGTTTAAAAAAGGCAAAACACCCAGGCTTCTGTTGATTAAAGTAATTCAGTGTTTATGTTGGACGTGGTCGTTCGAGTATTTCCTTAAGTTGGTCCAATGAGATATAAACAAAAAATATAATATACAGAACTTCGACAAAACACCAAAGTTTATCCCACCGACAAGAACTTCCAAAGAAAAATTTGATTTATTGACCGGAAGAAAAATAAAACAAATGGGTATTCTCCTTTCCCCATTCGAGTTTTTCCAATATCACTTACGAGCCGTATGTACCTACTGTTGCCATTGTTTTGCCCGATAGATACCCTACGTCTGGTGGAGATGGATTGTCTATACTCTATCTATTGCGGTTAGTCAGCAAAGTAGGAGAAATGCTGGGCCCTTAGATATAATTTAAGTTTTCTTGAACGCCGATGGATAAATTCAGATGAAATTATTTAAGGTAGTACTTTTCTAACTTAATATATTTTTAAGTAACCAGTTTTTGAGAAAATTTCTATTATGCCTGCCATGGCTCTGGATACTTATCTAATTTACTGGCTGTACCTATTCTTCTTGTTGATGAATTAACGGTATGTCGTGTTAAAATATAGTATAACTAACTTGTGACACCGTACATGACCGTTAATTCATAAAACAGAAGAATATCCTTAGCCTGTTTCTTTACCGGTGTAAAAGTTTTAGGCCTCCTTAATTCGGTCGCTCATCCGTTTTTAGCTGTCGTCTACATATCTAACTATCAAACAGTGCTATACGTCTTAGGAGTATTCGTGATCTCATGTTTTTATCTTTCCGGTTTTTGTATGTAATAATCATCTTACTTATTTAACCCCTTACCTTTGTAAATATTTCTAGTTATTAAAAAAAATTTTGCGCCTAAAAAAAGTACATGTCAACTTGATAAATAAAAAATCCGTTGTTATTAAAAATATGGCAAAAAGTTTGTGAAAATAATAATTGTATTGGATCGCAACTAATTACGAATTGGTACAAACAAATAATAATATAATTTTTGAATATCTACTAAGCATAAGCATTTATTACTTGAATATTATTTGGTCCTATGGTAAGTCTAAAGTACTTATTTATAACCTTATCAACGGTTAATGTTTAACATTTTGTTAAAAACCTCTATTCAACCTGGTGACATTGCGTGACCGAAATTCTGCGTGTTTTAACAATTAATTAGCATATCTACTTAGTTAAGCGCAGACAGGCCACCATTGTTACCAAATTTAAATGTCAAAATGTTTACAAATATTTAAAATCCAATTGTCTGTGTCTCGTTTTTGCTTATGACAGCGTAGGCGCATTATTTTGTTATAGATCTGTCAGTAAAAAAAATCGAATCAAGATTTCTAAAGATTACACAATATCCACAAACAAACAGACGGGCCTGTTGGTCTAGTGGTGAGTGACCCTGACTGCTAAGCCGGAGGTCGTGGGTTCGATTCCCAACCAGGACAAACTTTGTGTGATGAGCATGATTGTTTGTTCTGTGTCTGGGTGTAATTTATCTATAATATGTATGTATTTATAATTTATATAAGTATGTTTATCAGTTGTCTGGTTACCATAGTACAAGCTCTGCTTAGTTTGGGATCAGATAACCGTGTGTGAGTTGTCCCAGGATATTTATTTATTTATTTAAACTACCACTTAATTATATTTGTCAATCAAGAGGAGCTCATGCTAAAATATTAATAAATCCCTGGACTACAGCTTATCACAGACACACTTCACGTAAGCTTCGAATAAGCACTTTACTCGTTCTCCTACATTACGCAAGGAAATCATGTGAAACCAAAATTTATCGACACAGATTAACTACACGGAACATTGGGCATACATATAGCTAAATGGGGTACTTTAAAATTCTCATTTACATGGCTACAGGTGAAACCTTCTCCAATTATTTAACTTAGAATGTGCTGGTATTCAGCAAACCAATATACGTTTTACAATTACTCCATTCTAAAGAAATCCGGCCGTTTTTATTACATTCCTCAAGCAGCATTTTACTGGCGCTCGCATAGTAGGGCAAAGTTCAAAGATGGCGGGAAACCCACCGCGCATGCGTACCGTACCGAACAGCTGAGTGGCAGCCATATTGGTTTGTAGACATCATGTGCTTGGCATACTATTGCTTACAACTGACCTTTCTATTTCACGTTTTTGGTCCTAAATATCCGCATTTTACTGACAATATAAGAACAAATTCTTTTTAGTAAATAAATACTAGAAGTTAGTTTACTTTAATTTATATAGCAACCATAAAAATAATACTAATACCAACACTTAGTTCTAACATGAAAAAAAAAATGTTTGAAATATATATTGTTTGAACTACCCTAAAACAAACGAAATAATTTATTCAAAAGATTAATCTAATTGGCTAATTGACCGAAATGTAGGTAAGGTTCAGCCTCATTATAAATTGAAGAACAATCGATTTTCGATTTCTAATTTGTTTAAGTGGCCTGGCCACTACTATTAGCTGTACTTAGGTAACCGTATACAGTCTACATAACTACTACTAATATTGAACTACTATCAGTTTTGTACGAATAAAATTAGTAAAAATATACTATATAGTTTTTCACATCGAATGTATAGATCTGACTTACTTTTTCTTCAGCAAGTTATTTAAAAATCTCTCAAATCTTAGGTTTATTCACTAAGTTTGGTTTTGATTATAGGTTATTGCAGGATTATAAGATCGATTCGAGTGACAATAACATGCTGTACTTACGGGTGGTTGCTATGAATTCGATGGATCTGTTTTCTTCATCGACTGTGCTCGTTTCTCCGCAAACTCTGCACTTAGTCTGTGAGCCTTCAACGTGTTAGGTTTCGACATATTACACTATCACAAACCCGACAAAACACCGAGTTCCTATCAAAATTGACGCTTGACTTCAAAAATAAACACTTTTACTTAAAAATACACAGTAAAGCTTATTTACACGTTCGTTGTTACACTTAGGCTTTAATACGTATTTATCACAATTAATACGATATACCGGAACACATTTCAGCAGCGAAAAGCGATGCTTTCTTATCTAGAACACAAATAAATTAATAAAGAGCTCCTATTGATCAAAAGTGTTTTCTATACGCAATCGTAACGTTAACGCGCGCGTTGCTGACGCGACCACCGAGTCTTATAAATAAGACGTTGACGACAAGTCGCGGTTTCAAGACGGATTTAATTTACGTTTAGTGTACTATTAAACTGTTAAATAATAAGGAGAAATTGTTATGATGTATATACAGGTATCGGGACGAAGTTGTGGAGGCTTGGTGTATTGTAGTGAAGTTGGTTGCTTATAGTACGCATGCGCGGAAGGGTCGCCATTGAAGACTTTTCTATTGTTGCCATACCCAGACTTTCGCTATAAAAAAAGTTCTATAGAATTGATACGTATGTTTTATATCAATATGTATTTTATATCGATAGGTATAAAGTTCAATATTATTTGATAGGGCGTGAAGTTAAAAAGCTAATGTTATTGGGGTGCGGACCGCATGGGGTGGCTATCGGTAGGGTTATTATGTCATGGCTCATGTTCTGTACAAGTAGGCAGCTACAGAGATTTGTATCGAACTCATTTGATAATTCTTTCGATAAGCTTTTGAAAGGATTGACGGTTATAAATTGGAAAATGTGAAATGGTTTAAATTAAAATATATTCTCAGGATCAAAGGACCAAGTTTATTGATTTCTTCCTTACGGCTCTCTCAAATAATTTGCAGTTTTATTTGCGAATATTCAAATTCATTTTGGGTGTACTTTTAGAAGAATTTTATAAAGGTTAAAACCTACTTTGTGGGTCAATATTATAAAGTGTTCACACTGACCACATACAACTAAATTCCGTTTTTAGACAAACATTTCACCAAAAAGTATAGATAGACATTTTTCAGACGAGCACTTTTTCACTATCTTTAAAGCAGTCGAGAGAGCACTCTAATAAAGAAACAACTTCAGTAAAAGAAAAAGAATAGAGCAAACACGCATACTATCACGCTCTCAAGAGGTGCAGTCTGTTACGGGAAAATAAAATGCTGAGTACGGAATAAAAGGACCAAATATTTCGTACATGAAATGCTTTAAGATAACAAACTAGGTATATTAGTGAACTAACTTGAACATATTTTGACTCTTTAATGGACGTAAAGTTAGGTTTATTACTTCTAAGGTTGTTATGTTTAAAGTTGTAATTGTACTTAGATGGCTATCAATTTTTAATACTCTCAATTATTAATTTTATAATACAATCGTATTGTTAAAAGTAGTGGTTCTCTGCGGCTTTAACCATATTTTAATAATTACGGTTATACTATTATTCACCTCATGAATCAGGCTATCATTTACAAAATACTTTTTTTTTAATTATTTAAACTGTTAAATAAAAACTCAAAACTCTCTTCGGCTTTATTTTGTGTTGTAAAAAACTTTTAAGCTAGTTTAACACACTTGGAAATAATAATGTAGTTTTGGTGTACGTCAGGTTTTTATTTCATAGTTCAAAAACCGTATGACTTTTCATATTCCTAGCTTTTATTTTAATTAATTTTATATTTAAGTAGCCTTTTTAAAGCCGAATAAAGGAGACCACACCCGTGGAGGTTATTAATAACTGTTGAACAATTCTACTGTCTACCTTGCCTCATTACCAGACTAAGCAGAAATTATCACATTATTAATGTGTGAGAAAAGTTTCTCAATTTGGTAAAGTAGTTGAAAAGGCAGCCGCAAGATTTGAACTATTGTATTCGTAAACCTGAAAAGCAACCTCTAAAAATATAATTGTCGTAAAACAACTCTTAAATGAATTTTATCATGAAACTCCGTTTATTATTTCCTTACCAATTTTATTACTGTTTTCATGCCAAAAAACACCATAATCAATATTTCTTCCACATCATAAACCGCCTTGCCTAATAAAATCCCTAGCCACTCCATTCGAAGACAATCGAAATAAAAGAGGCTATCAAAGGAAAATACGTAGTCTTCTATCTTTTATCACGTGAGGCTATGCAATCGTACATGGGAGCGATAAAATGTCGCTGCGAGCCGTTTTGAGCGTTGCATAGTCCCTTGGCTGCCATCACTCGGGAAGTTCTTCAATCCAAATTGTGATCACGTTTCTGCAGTAAGCTTGAGTTGTTGACGCGGTTTTACAAGAAAATAAATTATTGTGCAACATTTTAGGGCTGTTGAATGAATTTGCGATGAAGGGTTGACTTTCCTTATTGAGTTTTTATTGTTCTTTTGAGGAAGTTTATGTATCTAGGTTATTGGTTTTTAGGTTGATTTGCAGCGTTGCTGTTCCTTTAGGCGTTTCTTTTATGTTTGTCTTGTTTTTTTCTTTGTTTTAAGCATAATATTGAGAAGCCTGTGTATCTACATCTTTTTACTTATAATATCATTGGTGAAAATGTATATATAGGTGAAAAGGTTGCTTTTACTTTGTTGCTATGTTGTTGAAATTCCGAAAAAAAAAAGAATTAAGTGAAATCAAGATACAAGTACTTACGTCCAGCCTTTATAAAAAAATATTGTTTGGTCAAACGGAAAAACATAGTAAAATGCAAATAGCATTACAGGAAAAAGCTTCGCTTTTGGTTATATCAGTAAAACTTTTATTTCTTTAATTTCGAATTCCGAAATGGAGAATACAAAATGGCGTCGTGATAAAGGCGGGAAATGTAGTTAGCCGTAATGGGAAAGTCACAGGTAAAGCGGAATTTAATCCCGTTGGCAATTTAGCTTTGTCTATCCAGTGTTTGGAAATTATTATGAGTAGATATTATTTTTATTACTTTTTTACTATATCTTAGCGTCTTGAAGCAGGTACCAATGTCACTTTTTCAATTTATTTATTTATTAGCTGTTCTTCGCGGTTTTACCGCGGTACGTTACGTACGTTACGTGCGGTTTTTGGTTACTGCTTCGCTCCCGTGCCGTGGGACATAGCGTGATACTCAGGGATAATGTAGCTTTGTAATGAAAAAAAAAAATTTTTGGAATCGGTCCAGTAGTTTTTAATTTTATTCGTTTCATAGGTACAAAAATACAAATCTTCCTCTTTATAATATTAGTATAGACATATTTATTTTATTTCCAAGATAGGTTTTAGAAAGTACTTATTTTTAAGATGTTGTATGACATTTTTAAGCTCATATTATTTATAAAGTTTCTCTAAGCCTTTGTACACATGTGATTCGAGACACAATAGAAGCCGGCTGCTGCTTGGTCATCGACAATGGTAATGTTAACCATACAATGTGTCAAATATCTTTAATAGATTTTCAACTTTAAGTCAAAACTAATTGAAAAATATGTCAATTTGTAAAATTTTTGAGTATTACTAGCTATATGCGCTGGAGTCCGTATAAATTTAACCACCCGATTTTTTATTGCTGTCCAATTTAAACGAAATAATAATCCATCATCATTATTTAAAAAGGCAATTTATCTCTTCTAAGTCCACTACCTTTTTTAAGCTCCCATTCAACTTTATCCCTTTGACAATATAAATCCAAAATTAATTAAAAAGCTACGCATGTAAATATGTAGTAACAAAGCGAGTGGAGTGAGTCATAATCCTGCAATTGTGAAAATCAATAGCGGCCATCCCCGACGTCGATCTGTTCCCGTTTGTGTACAAAGAGCTTGTGTTGTATGTACTCACGTAGCGATAGCAAAAAAGGAACGTGATATTTTTCTAGCTTCTGCCCGCGGCTTCGCTCGCGTTAGAAAGATACAAAAAGTAGCCGATGTTACTTTCCATCCCTTCAACTATCTCCACTTAAAAAATCACGTGAATTCGTCTCTCCGTTTTGAAGTGAAAGAAAGACAAACATACAGACAGACAGACAGACACACTTTCCCATTTATAATATTAGTATGGATGTAAACTATTTTAATTATATATATTTTAGCTGGCCCCAACACAACTTGTCAGTATAGCCTTGATTGATTACACTCTAAAGTTTCGCAAAAAAGTTTCAGACTTGACCGAATAAAAAAAAGAACATGTAGAACACACAGAATGTAGATTGTCAAATATAGCTCCGGATCTCCTAGGCTTGGTTTGTTATACCTCAAGTTTTGAGAAGTTGATGATTCTACCGACATCATTGGCTCATATTTTTTTATCCTAGGATTAACTAATTTGAAATAAAACATTCAAAACATTTTGAAATAAAAAGTTAAACAAACTAGTACTCAATAAAAGCCAGCCTAATTTCTTTGCCAGCGTTCTGCAACAATATAAACACTAGCCCCTATTCAATAACATACTTCATCCCCCGACCTGCCATGCACACAGTACGCGTCCCCTACGCAATCCCTACGATCCCCCATCCCTGAGTTGTCAGCGAGTATTCCGACAAATGTCCCGAACAGGGGATCCATTTTATGACGAGACCATTCAATTGTTACATAAAATGATGCCATTTATCCATTTCATATTAGCCTTAGGAAAAAGCGGGAGTAGTTTTTTAGGAGGCAGTATTGGTAGTTATTTTTTATGGGGAATAAGGTTTCTGTAAAAGCTACTTGGTCAAGAGTCTTGTTAAGATTATGGTAGAAGAGTTTGTTCTAAAAATAAGAGAGAACCTCAGCAGAAGCTAGGGTTAATAATAAGTTTAGTACTGTAGTATTATGTTGTTATTTAATAAGTGTTCAAAGAACGATCAACATTCCTAAATTAAGAAATTTAGTTAAAAACAAATATAATATTTAGTTTTAAATTCGCAATTTCAGGAAAAAATGTTGCATGCAAAATGCACGCAAGCTACACTTTTTCCTGAAATTGCGGAATTAAAACTAAATATTATATTTGTTTTTAATTGTCATGGATTTCCGCAAAGTAACGCCTGATTCTATATCTTAAGTAATTTAGTCTTGCGTAGCATATATCAGCAGTATTTATCTTTTTAACCTTAATATATAGTAGGTAAGGTTTCAAAATCCAAAATGTTTGCGCGTGGACCCATTGATATATCGAGACATAAACACGTTAATATATCTGTCGCAGTCATCTGGTTAAATCAGCTATTTTATTGTATGTAACGTCAAGTTGTTTAATGTAACGTTCAACGACTTGATTGAACGTCATTTAGCATTGTCGTTTAATGGGATATAGTCGACTTTGTAATGTTTGTTTAGGGTGACCATAAGTTCGCAACTTAAAAACTTAACTTCCTTTACATAACAAAAATGAGGACATGACATGACACACTTTATTATGATTTTAATTCAAAAAAGAACTTTAAAACTAGCCGGCGGCAGCGTATCAATAGGTAAATCCATGCTGTCACACTATTTTATCAAGAATAAAGTCACATTAAAGTAAATTTAATAAAAATAATATCAAAACAGTGCTATCTGCGCGAGCTATTTTACGCCATATTTGTTATGGTGACTACTAACGCCGCAGTGGAAAAAAAAATGAACTAAATTACAATCACCTGACTGATATTACGTCCGCTCTGTTCAAAGGGGTTGAGTGACGCTTGTTTAATCAGCTTTCGGCCTAGTCATTCTATTAAATGTTGCTATTCAATGAACGCGCTAGTCATATAATCAAATAGCTGATTCAACCAGATGACTGCGACATATCCATACTAATATTATAAATGGGAAAGTGTGTCTGTCTGTCTGTCTGTATGTTTGTCTTTCTTTCACGGCTAAACGGAGCGACGAATTGACGTGATTTTTTAAGTGGAGATAGTTGAAGGAATGGAGCGTAATATAGGCTACTTTTTGACGCGAGCGAAGCCGCGGGCAAAAGCTAGTCAATACATAATACATGGCAGATTTGATTTCCTGATGTCTGGCTTTACGTGCTTTTCACGTAGTCAGACAGATGATAGTTTTTTCGAACTACTCGTAAATGTTCACACATATGTACAGTCGCGGTCTGAAAGTTTTTACCACCATAAGGATCACAATTGCATGCACACATTCAGGCCACAAGTTCTAAATGTCTATTTCATGATAATTTGATTGATCATAGATTTTTTTTCTAATGATATGACAATCAATCGCTTTAGGTGATGCAATGATGGACTAACTACTAAAAAGGTTTGATATACAGAAAACCTACTTTGATAAACAAATATTTTTTTAATAAGAATATTAAGAAATAATAAATAAAAGTTTTAAAAAATCTTTATTCAATATCTGGTATAACATCACTCCGCAGCTATGACTAATTTAGTTTTTTGAATAGGAATATGAAGAAAAATAATAAAAATAACACTGAACAATATCTTTATTAAATACTAATTGTCCCCGGCGGTTTTACCCGCGTAGTTCCCGTTCCCTTGGGATAAGCTATAGACTATCTCTGTACCAAATTTCATTTAAATCGTTTCGGTAGTTTTGGCACGAAAGTGAGACAGACAGATAGTTACTTTTGCAATTATAATAGTAGTATGGACTAGTCCGGATCTACAGCTACGACTAATTTAGTTTTTTTAAATAAGAATATAAGGAAATAATAAATCAAATCTTAAAAAATCTTTATTGAATATCTAGTATAATATTACGCAGTTACGACAAGTGCATAGATACAACAAAACACGTGCATAGATCAGTATTTCTTGTATCATTTTCTGGTATCACTCGAGCACAGCGTGATCTATGAGGATTTCTTTCATTTTGACAGTTCCAGCGCTAAACTAAAACCCCTCTTATTTTTTTTATTGAGTTTAAATCAGCAGACCGAGCGGGCCATTGAATGAGACGAATAATTTCACTGTGCAGAATGAACCACGCCATAGTAGCACAAGCTGGGTGTATCCGTGTATTATCTTGAACGTAATTAAGGGCCCTCGCCCACGGGCGACTTTTTGTAGCGATGCAGTCACGATGCTCTCGCGCGTAGCATCGATACAGACGCGAAGCAGTCGCTAGCTGTGTGCCCGCGCCCACGGGACCAGATTCAGTCGCGATGCAAACGCGATTCGGTCGCGATGCAAACGCGATTCGGTCGCGATGCAGTTACGAACGATACAAAAATACCTTGGATCAGTACAGTTGCAAGATGGACTCCGTTGAGGCAACATTAGTCACGTTGTCTTTGGTGCTGCTTTTACGTAAGCAGCCGAAGCGTAGGCAACGGAAGCAGCGTCAATATTGGATGCATCCATTTAATACCCAGAGATTACTTTGTGGACATCATGTAACAACATTCAAACAACTCAAAAATTATGATCTTAAATTCAAAAGTTGTTATAGAATGTCATATTCGACGTTTTGTGAATTGCTTTCCATTGTAAAACCAGAGTTGACACGCAGAAATACAATGATGAGACAATGTATATCAGCTGAAGAACGACTAATCGCGATGCAGTAGCGCGTTAGTAGCGCGACGCGGTCGCGCGTTTGTATCGATACAATCGCGATGCAGTAGCGCGTTGCAAATGCGACTAACACGCGTTAGAAGTGATGCAGTCGCGCGTTTGCTAAACGCGCGACTGCATCGCTACAAAAAGTCGCCGTGGGCGAGGGCCCTAATGTGAGGGAATCCTGTTGCAAGATAAACTACGTAGTAGGCAGCATCACTTCTTCCTGAATCATTTCCATGATCTATTATTTGGTCTTCTTCGCCGTGACGTCTTATATATTTCTCACAGTAAATCACAATAGTTATAATGAGTTTTCGTAATAGGCACTAATGATATAAAACTATGTCCATTTTCAAAGATTGTCCCTTGCTACAGGGTTAAACTTGCCATTTTATTTCGATATGAATAAAAATATTTCGTAAAATTTTACTCTTGTCTAAACGACGTTCAAACGATGTTTTTTGACAAGTGTCAATTCAACAAATTAAGAAAAGAGTTTCATCATCACTTATGGCGAGATTAGGCGTTACTAAGCACTGACTTTGGCACTATACCTGTCACTGTTACACAACTGCCAAACGTCAAGTGCACGATAGAGACGAAACATGGCTAAGCCTAAACCGTTGCCTAGTAACGTATTTGTTATTCCTCGTTGTGTCATTTTGCATTATAACTTCTAAAAGGTAGCAAGTAACATGATATGGCATTTTAGATTTTAATGAAAAAAGTGTGATATAGAATGTACTTTCAAAATTGGTAAAACTTTTCAGACCGCGACCGTATTATGAGCGCAAACCTGACCTACGATTTAGATTACGCAGTTAGCTTTAATCCTCTAACTAACTGACCTATTCTAAAGTGCTTGTAAATAAATGGTTTGAAAGTAATAAGGTTTTTAATATGTATAAATAAAACTGAATCCCTACTTCCCTCGATTAAAACTCGGTTTTATGTTTTCTTATACTTTGTACAGTGTTTTATTGAAGAAAATGGTGCATTGCAATATTGAAAAAGAACAGAAAACTTTACGACTATTTTAACTCCCTCAAACGTGAGTGAAAACTGAAACCGCTAAAGAGATAATTTTATTATATAAAATCAGCGCAAAATTACTTAATTAAACATAGCACAGTGACGTTGACAATTAATTACTTACATACAACAGAAACCATTCGGAAATGAACCGCCATAAATACACAAAATAACCCATTTATTGAACCAATGCTGCAGTTTACATTGCAGTAAGTAACGCGTCCGTTCAGCCCCGATATTCATTAATTTATAGGGTTTCAGTGACATTTCATTATACTTTATTTTATTACATTTGACCGATTTACGGATCTGTGGACGTTTTGTATCAATTTTTTGTTATCTGTATCAATACAATCGGTTGCCCGTGGTTGATATATATTTTTAAAATGATGGACTACCATATTTCTTTTTTAATTTTTTTTTTCATAAATTGGCTAAATATATTTATGGATCAATATTGTGGACCGATGAGGAAGGTGTTTTCTAAACTCTGGAATAAAACATCTGAAACAAACTAAGAAGTCTCATTTGGACCACTTAGTTATAATTGTATCCACGGCTAGTTTTTTTAAGCAATCATTTAAAAAACTAGCCGTGGATATTTTGACTGCCAAGTAAATTTTAACATGTTTTGATTAGAATAAGCAATAACAGCCTTTTTATTTTTGTTTTGTATTTTTTGTTTTATGCTGATTTTAGTAACGTAACTAGTTTTATCCACGTTGACAATGGTGTTGGTTACATGTTTGTCGAATCCTAGCTTAAGAATTTTCTTTGTACACCTGAGCATGTAACTGTTTTTTGTCCCAAATAAATAAATCTGTCAGGTCATTCGAAGGGTGCTTTAGAGAGAAACACACAGATTTTAATGAACCTGTCTAGGTAGAGTGCAATAAAGAGCCCATTTTTGTACTAGACAATCTTTTAACACTGGTAAAATCGTAAAACAAACTTCATAGGATTTTAAACGATACTATGAGGCTTGACTATCACACGGACTAAGTTATGTTGACAGATGGGCAGAATAAAAAAATATTAAAAAAAAACATCAGTATTTTTATGGATGCTAACCATTTTTTAAATAATTTATATGGCTTCTGCTGCATATTGAATTTCAATAATTTGGAGATTGTGTAATAGGCAGAGCTTGACTAAGTTAAATAGACAAACCCCACAAAATCGACGAATCCGTATCCGTTTAACGTACAAATAGAAAATTTATTTCTATTGTTTGCAATTAATTAAGTGATTGATGTAAAGTATTGCAAGTACGTGTTCTAATTTTATTAATACTTCGAGCACACGTGATTTGAGACACAATAGAAAGACAATAGCAGCCCTATAGCCGGCTGTCGGTTGGTCGTCAAAAGGTTAAAATGTAGTGCGACTTTATCACAACTGAAACTTGATATTTTTTTTTTAGGAAAATAGGCAAATTAAATTAAAATAAATGTAAACTAAAACATACAGTCATGTTTGGGATAATTGTTTATTTTTTTATATAGAAGATAAGTTTCCAAAAACTATTTCTATAAATCTTTCCAAAACGAAATCACTGCTAAATTCAAAACAAACTTTATTAATCGTCAGACTCTAATGGCATCCACAACAGTGACGAAGGTTCTGTCAAACAAAAGCTGCCAGTCCGTAAGGGTATTAATGAAAATGAAACCTTTTTGCTGACCGTAGTGACTTGCACATCGTCTATGCGCGTGGGGGAATCTATTGGCGGGAAAAAATACAATCTTATTGGAAATCTCAGAGATTTGTAAAGGATTTTCTATTAGCGCGTGATTGAATAAACCGTCTAAGAGGACCTTGGTTGTTACAATGTTTTATAAACTAGGATACCTGTTACCTATTAATAAAGTATTTTCTTTTAACCATATTAATTTGATAAAAAAGAAAAGTCTGTTTACCTTGTCTTCGGCTTCTTCCGCCCTGCCTTCGGCCTCCAGGACTCGCTGCTCGAGCTCTGAGAGCTGAAACAAAGAAAAGATCACATTAGACACCTGTGTAAAGAAAAATATTTCAGTCCTGAAACGCAACTCGTAGCGCCATCTTGTGGCAAGTTTAAGCAAACTCTTCCTGGATCAGCGCTCCGGGAGACCCGAACACTATTCCCGACCTTTTCGGTAAGCTGGCGTCTCACGTAATACTACCACCACCCGCTAGATGGCGTTGTCGCAACAAAACTACTTTATTGAACCACGTGGTTGTAGGTTGCGAAATATAAGTTCGTACTTCCAGCTATTTATCAGGGAGGCTGTAGAAAAGGTATTATTGTTATGTAAGAGCGAGTATTCGTGCGGTTTCTGAGGCGGGGGGCGGAATCGGCTCGTGAAAGGGTGTATGTTACTTGCAAAATGTTATAGCAGTGATATATGTCCGTAAGACACGAGTTAGATTGTATTTGAAAGGTTTATTTCGATGTGACGACGGGCAATCCCTTTTATGTGTACTGGGATTTGGTTATAAATTTTAGTATCGAATTTCGATAATTATATGTAGCGTTTTATACTTACGTTACAATAAAAATGTTATTGAGTGTAAAACGAGGCTGACTATTATGAATCTGGCCAGTTTTTTGGATGATTTTGTGTCTATAACTTTTTGACCGACTGTAGTCAGTAAAAGGTAATTTTATTATGGGTAGCAAGTAGATAGTGTTATAGTAAAGAAAGCACATAAAAATTGCCAAATTGAAACGTGTATATGATAACCTGTAACCAAGTCGTTTGCTATATTAAGAATACTTTGACGATCATTATTGAAGACTGGCAATAACTGGCAGAATCTATCTATAACAAGTACACTAATATATAGACTATATTAAGAGCTGACGTTTGTTTCTTTTAGGGGACAACAATTCAATTTACAGATCTGGTTAACATAACACAGGCTGTTCTTAGCTTGGGATCAGACAGCCGTGTGTAAGATTATCCCAAGTTATCTATTAATAAATTTTAACACAAATTCACTGAAACAATGGCTGAAATAACGGGGAAAAGCTAATCGCTAATAAAGCAATCAATTGCATCAAACTGCATCTTCAACTCAGAAAAAGCATCGAATAAATAGCTAAGTTTTGATACTTTCAAAAAATACACATCTCAAACGAAGTACCTGCCATTTTCTCCACAAACATTAATATTTCTAAAGAGAAGTTATCACTACAATATTTTGAAAATACAAAATAACAGCGGTAGCGAAGAATTTCCTTTGAAAAGCTAAAAGTTCGGTTCGAATTTGATTTATTGCATATTCGTAGACTTCCTTTGACAGTAGAGTAGCGCTCGCAATCTCTATGCACACACAATTTTATTTGCCCCTTCGTTACTGGGGCTAAATCTGTGTTTAGAGAACGAAATAAAGACAACTTTGGAAATTGGAAGTGCATAGTACAGACAAATAAGCTATTTCCTAAAGAATCTGCCGCTTAATCTTCCGTTACTTTGTTATAATCTATGGCAATTACTTGTTATTATGGAAATAATGCGTATTCAGCTGTAATTCCGCAAGAATTTAAATCAATTTGGTATCCAAGGTATGACTGGAATCCTTAAGGATTAAAGCTAGAAAGTATATTTGCGTAAAGCTTGCCATTTGAGCAAAAATGATATTTATTAAAAGAAAAAGGTTTATTATAAATATTAATTAATATTTTTTACGATTTACAGGATCAAACACGTGTACGATGACTACGTGATCTGGTTTATTCACATTTTAACTGGGAACAATCGATTGTGTCTTTATCAACAGAAAAGATGGCGAGACGAGCTGTGCCTCGATTCACTTCACTAAGGATTCACAGTTGCAGTGCAGTTTCGGTGAAGCGTGAACGAATTTCTACAATATTATCGTTAAAATGACAAGTCTCGTTACCGGTTATGTCTGGAATCTCAGTTTATAACTTCATAATAGTTGGAGGCGTGCTTTAGATCAGAAAAAAAACTGGCAAGTCTCTTTGTCACTCCTGCAAAAGCTATGAACGTTTTATTTAACGATTTGTATTAAAAGTATACTAATAATAATATGTAGTTTGTAATAATACCAGTCTATTACTGTCCCACTGCAGAGCAAAGGCCTCTTCTCATACAGAGAAGGCACGAGCATTAATCACCACGCTTGCTCAAGGCGGATTGGCGATTTTAGACTCATATTAACTACAAGTCCTTCACCGACGTCTGTGATATCTAAGATAAACTTTAGAAAGTACATATGAATTGAAAATGTCGCATTGGTACTTGCCCGGGTTCGAACCCACAACCTCTTGCATGAGAGGCGGGTGCCTTAACTACTAGGCCATCACGACGATGTAGTTTATAAACACACTTTATTTTCAACCTTATAAGCAAAACTCTCATAACTCACTAGTGTAATAAATACCAATTAAGCTATTCTCAGGCACCTAAGACCATACAACACTAGGAATGTAATACGTCCCAATTCAACAATAGTAATGTTCCTAAGTTTATCACAGTTGTGACTATGTCAGCCGGATTAGGCTTAACATCCTGACTAATCTCACTAGCTAGACACAAAGGCAATGCTTAATGTTCTATGTCTGGACCTAATTCCTACAAATGACCTTGTGAAGATATTATAGTTTTAATCATTCAAGTAGAAGTTGTAGAATATAGGTGACAGTGTGCTATTTGCCTAACAACAACTGTATTTCTTATCTTTCATTAGCTATCAATTGATTAGTGGAATTTACAAAGTACCCAATTATTTCTCTGCGTACGGTCCTTATCCATCAAGCCTCTGTTCATAAGCTTTATGGCTCGCGCCACTAGGCATAGCACGTGACCCCGCCCCAGGTCACATATCACCACTAAATCGACATAATAGTGTACCGCGCTTACCAGCCTCCAAATAACGAGGACCTCACAATTCCTTATCTCATCATTGACCTCAAAGATACAGAGAGGGGTCTCAATAATTTGGACAATGTGTATTTATAGCTCAATAATATGACACATTTGGGTCAGACTTCTGACAAGTCCTCTTGGGGAGTAATGTCAATTTTATTGACGTATGCTCCGTATCTCGGCGTAACGAAGTGTTTATATGAGTTTCGACTTTCGGGCACGTCTTGATATCTTGTTGAAATGTGTTGGGAGGGAGTGGTGCTAATTGATTTTGTTTGGGAGACATAAATCATTTGCTGTCCCGTCTTTGTGTAAACTGTTTTAAGTCATTGATTAATTTTCATTTCTTTCATGGAGTTTCTTGCTCTTCTCAATAGGAAGCCGATTTTTGAAACTTCGAGTTTCTAACTGACAGATTTCTTATCAAATCAAAATGGTTTTTTGAAATACATGAGTTGTCTAGGCTAGGGTCTCCAATTAAAGGTCATAGGTACTATTTAGCGTCACCCCAACCGTCACAAACGACTTTTGTATGACCACATTAGTACCATCTGCGTCCCACATCTTGCGGTATGTAGCCTGTATCATCTTAAGGAGACGTCACTTTTATATTATCTTTATTATAATAATTCTTCACATCAAAACTTTAATTAACTTAACTGTTGTTGCAGAAAACGAATATAATTTTAACGTTCCAAACACCCAAAAAGTCAAAGACCACGCCAATTTCAAAGAAGAAACATCCTCCCATTTCATATTTCACAAAATACGGGTTCATATCAAGCAATTTCTTGCTCGAAGGCGTCCAAAAGGAGTCTTGGTTGCAAACTTATGAGCTTTAACATCAAATGGCATGTTAAGGCGACCACTGATGCATCAAATCAAAGTGACGGTATGCTGGAAATCGAAGTTTGGGACTTGGGACTTAAAGGGCACTTACGGGAAATAGATGTTTGTGTATTTATATGGATGGGTGTGTTTTAAATGCGTTGCTTTATTAATGTTTTTTATCTGATAAAAAATAGGCGAAGGCGTGTAGTAAGGCGTAATTAAAGGTACACACGAGAAGCATAATGTGTGTATGGTATCTGTCTTGGGTGCGTTTACTAAAACAATTCTATTATTTGTAGGTTGTACTAAACATTACTCAATGCAGAGTGATTTCGTCTTAATTCGTATATTTTGAGGCTAATCAAATACTTTATAGAGTTCAGAATTATTGTACTTGAAAATGACACAATGAACTAAACTTTGAAATTGGTCTACTAGGAATAAAACGATTTGACTTCATCTTCACTTACTAGTAACCACCAAACATACCAAATTATTTAACTTATTTGTAACACAATTCGACCGCTATTTCTCTCCAACCCTTGTACCAAACATCCCAACCGGTCTAAAGTAATACTGGATCCCGTACCAATTTTCTGCATCGCATTTCACTTGCTAAAGATTTCAACTGTGAATTGTGAAATTTTCCGCTGGACTTGTGAGCCTTTGAGGCTGTTCTCTGGACTGGAAGGAACGCTACTCCAGACTGAAGTGGTTCGGTAGTTTTTGGTAGTGTGCAATGTGATTATGAAGTGTACTGGTTTGAGCACCTTTGAAAACTGTTTAGTTAGTGGTGAGAGAGAGTTAGTTACTTTCAGTGCAACTTGTGTACGGATAAATATACGGTTTTTTTCTGTAGTAAGCTCTTAACTTTTCCATACAAAACAATCAATCGTCATTTTGACTCCACAGATAAAAGACTTGATAAGATCTATACTTATGAAGTAGTAAACTGACTAACTGGGTAATATATTATATCAATGCACAGCCCAAACCGCTGGTCCTAAAGACATGAAACTAGGAGGATGTGTTCGTTGTAAAGATCAAGTATTCATTAAGAAAAGGTTTTTAGAGAGTACACTGCCAAAGGTATAACATAGTAGATAGTGGACATTTTTCGACATTCACACCGACGAAACCACGGGTTATAAAGTTTGGTTCGTGTCCCCAAAACACCAAACAGGAGTAAGATCATCTTTACTTTGAAAAAGAAAATCTTCCATACCTTTTCCACTTCCCATCCTAGCGAATTTCCATTCATAATTTCAACCTACAGTACTTTGTAGATCGCCGACAAAATGCTGAAGAGTGCCCTTCTTACCTAACTTGCTTTTGAAAAACATATTTTTGTTATGATCCAACAAAATAAACTCAATCATGCAGTAGGAGGGTGCCTCGCCCTTTAAGAAATCAATTTCGTTAAATATTTATTTTATCTTTTTATAGAGTGATGTGATGATACTGTTGTATGACGTCATAAAAATAAAACTTTAGTAAAGAATTACAGGTAAAAAATACAGTTGGTTGTATTTTTATGACTTGCTAGCTGTTCCTCGTGGTTTTGCTTACGTATTATTGGTTACTGCTTTACTCCCGTGGGCCATGACGTGATGTCGTATAGTCTATGATAATAATAATAATAATATAATAAATAATAATAAATGTTTATTTCCAAAAACTTAGTACTACTTTACAATGGTAATATGGCAACAGTATCAGTAAAAGTAGTGAGATTAGCGTCTGTAACCGAACTAGGCATAGCCTGTATTTCGGCTATCAGCACCTTTCCCCTCGAGTATTCATTATACAATACAAAAATAATGATACTCAAAAATAATTTAGCTTTCAATTAATCCTTCGAACATACTGATTTGCGACACAATAGCAGCCCGACAGCAGGCTGTCGCTTGGTCGTTGAAAGGTTAATAAAAGAATATTCAAAATAGGTTCAGTACATCTAAAGAGAACCCTCTACAAGCTCTAAACTTTACTTTTTCATACATTTAAAAGCAAAATACTACTGTTTGATTAATCATGAATCAGAAACTATAACACCTATAAACTTGGCATTTAGCAGGTTCCTTATAGTTTGTAGACATCTGCTAAGAACAGACTATAATATGAAACTCTTCTCCCTTCTTTCTAGTATGCAGAAACCTCAAATCTAACTAAATATAGGAACGGACGAACAGCGGGGCCTTTGTAACAGGGTTCCATTAACACCCTTGGGGTACGGAACCTTAAAACAGAAAAGTATTCATCGCCCCAAGTTGTTCTAAGAGCGACAATCAACAACTTCAAATTGATGGTCGTTGTGGGCTCACAAACAATGCATGTACTTTTCAATTTTCTTTAGGAAAACTTTGGCGGCGTTATCGATAAAAACAAGGGCTGATTTTTCTTTCACACTTTACAGAATTGCGTGAAGGAAAATATGTAGGTAGGTACAATGGATGTTTGGAAAACTTTCTGAGGTTTGTATTTAAGTATTTGCCGTATGAACGTCGACATGACCTAGTGGCTAAAGCACTCGCTTTTCATGTAAGGTAAGAGGTTAGTTTGCAATTCGAGCAGTAAAGACTAAAAGACTTTTTCATCCCACCTATTCGAAAAAGACGACTTTGTTCCCCTTTAAGTACGCCCAAAGTTGGTGTTTTCTATAAGAAACTTTCAGCGGGCAATAATGACGCTCCAAATTCAAAAAGTGCGCCTATAAGTAACTTTTAATCGCACTTTTTAGGGTTCCGTACCTCAAAAGGTAAAAACGGAACCCTTATAGGATCACTTTGTTGTCCGTCTGTCCGTCCGTCCGTCCGTCTGTCAAGACCCTTTTTCTCAAAAACGCGTCGAGATATCAAGCTGAAATTAATATCACATACTCAGGTCTGCTATCTCTCAAAGCAGTGAAAAAATCAGGTTTCTAAATCAACGCAATAAAAAAATACGGTGGTTTATATTGCATATTTGGACATTTACAAGGAAATCAAAACCTATAGGGTATTTCCAATTGACCTAGAATCATGAAATTTGGCAAGGAGCAAGTTCATGTAGCAGAAGTAAAGGGAAAACTCCGAAAACCGTAAATTTGTAGTTAGTTCACATCAGGCGTCCGTTTGTCCGTCCGTCTGTCAAGAACCTTTTTCTCAGGAACGCGTCGAGATATCAAGCTGAAATAAATATCACATACTCAAGTCTGCTATCTCTCAAAGCAGTGAAAAAATCAAGTTTCTAAATCCACGCAATAAAAAGATACGGCGGTTTATATTGCATATTTAGACATTTTCAAGGGAATCAAAACTCAAAACCTATAGGGTGCTTCCCATTGACCTAGAATCATGAAATTTGGCAAGAAGCAAGGTCATGTAGCACAAGTAAAGGGAAAACTCCGAAAACCGTAAATTTGTAGTTATTTCATAAAAAAAAATTAACGGAACCCTCGTTGCGCGAGTCCAACTCGCACTTGACCGGTTTTTTGAATTTGGAGCGTCTTTGCATGTTTTACGCTCTGTTATAGGTGCGCCTAAAAACTCGCCAAAGAATCGAACGCAAATAATGAATGGCTGGAACGACGTTCATCCAATAAGTCACGTCGCGGCTGAATAAAAAAAAAACTTAAATAGAAATAGAACGCGCAAACAACAGCCCGAGTTCTTGTAAAAATTTTCACGGATTGTTTTGCAGCAGATAGCTTGATAATAATAGCAGCTACAATAATAATTTTACAATAAAGTATGAAGCGCCTTTTATTTTCTCATAGGGGGTGATGAAAAGTAGAGTGTATCACTCGGGCGCAAAATATATTTTTGTCTCGGGCGACGTACTTTGTATTTAAGAATCCCTCGCAAAGCTCGGGATTCTACTCTAGAATCCGTCACTTCGCTCTGGATTCAAAAAACGCCCTCGCCGTAAAAATATTACTTTGCGCCCTTGTAATACAATCTACTATTTAAAGTTTGTTTCAGACGTCACAGACATCGGTGAAGGGAAGCATTGAGGAAAAAACTGAATTGGTCTTACTCATCGATGTTAAAAACCTAACAGTAAATACGCCAAAATCATGCGCGTTCATCAGGTACGTTAAAAATTTAATTTTATACCATCGTATACACGGATTCTAGACACAATAGAAAGACAATAGCAGCGCAACAGCCGGCTGTCACTTGGTCGACGAAAGGTTAAAACACTTTTTTTCGGAAAACTATTTGTTGTTATGAGATCAACAATATGTTTACATTCGGTCATTAATTAACAGTCACTTTATATATGTATTCAACTTTTAATACCTCCTTTTTACTTATATTGTCAGTTATAAAGGCTTTTAACTTTTTAAGCGTTTCTAAGCAAAACTATCGATCACTTGACCATCTCATAATGTTTCAAAGTAGTTTGTTTTCGCTGTAAATTATAAGAAAAACTAATAGTTTGGCAACTTGACCGCAGGTGGTTACGTCGAACTAAGAAAAGTGTCGGTGTATGAAAGTAGTAAGATAAGTGCATTTTTAGTTTTAATCGTTAGTTTTAGCAATTTATGACTGTTTAGGTCAACAGATTAGCTACTGGTAGCTATTATGCGGAACCATAATTTTTCCGCACTGCAAAAAGCTTTAAGGTATACCTAGAGTATGTGAGGTGAACATAAGTTAAATACCTTATATTTTTGTTATGAACTCCTCGCTTGCTATTATTTAATTTATTTATTTTATTTTATTTGTTTATTAGGTTCACCCACAATTGTATACACTAGTATTTAACCAAATGAAATTAGCATAAAATCAGAATAGAGTGTAACAATCACTTAAAGGTAAACTCTGCATGCACAAAAACATTGTTGTAACTAACTACCTACATAATATTTAACAAAGTTGCACAAACTAAATTAAATCAAATTTATCAAAGACAATTTACTTATTATTGAATATAGGTTATGTAACCTTAATTCACACACCCAGCGAGAGAATGCAGAGCTGAGAGACTCAGTGTTCGGGGAGATACTTAAGAAAAGTAGCTTTCAATTTGCTTAAACTATCAAAATGAAGATCGATTTTATCACTGCAATCGTTGACAACCCTGCAAAACCTCGCGTAGGGCGAATTTGCACCCAGAACCGTTTTTCTCTGCGGAGGGCAGAGTGGCGTTATAGAACTGCGACGAATTCTTGAGGGGGCACGGAACTTAAAGTTATTTAATATTTGCGGACAGTCGATTTTGTGGGCCATAACTTTGCATACAAACATCGCGTCATTCAGACGTCGTCGCTTGTCCAGAGAAGTTATATGAAAGTGTTTGTGCCTATCACTATAGGACCGTATTTTCTTAGACAAACCGCAGGTATAGGACAGGTGCCCCAGAAAACGTTTTTGTACACGTTCAATACGCAATGAGTGAGTAGCATAGTGTGGCCGCCAGACCACGCTACAATACTCTAAAATACTACGGATCAAAGAATTATATAGGATCATCTTTGTTCTCCAGTTTCTAAATTGTTTTGTGTTTCTGATGACAAAACCCAGCATTTTAGAAGACTTTTTCACTATGTTGTCTATTTGTGGGATAAAAGTTAATTTTCTGTCAAACATAACACCAAGATCTCTTATTGTGTCCAGCTCCTTTATTTTTTCTTCGTCAATATAATAATCTTGATCAATGATGATTGATGATTGATGATGATGATGATGATTGATGATTTTTATTTCTGTAAATAGGTAATAAATTACACTTTTACACGTCATTTTTTTTTTCTCTTATTTTTTAATCGAACGATGGGGCCGGTGTTTCCTAGCTGGACTACTCTGAGAAGAAACAACCGAAACAAACTCAGAGGTCAAAGTCTCTTTTAAAGTCCATACAATATTGTATTGGTCAAATTATGCGAGGACCATGAAGGTAATAATGAGATGGTGTTTCCGGGTAAATTTTATATGGTAACATTTGCTGGAATTTAGAAGCATCTGGTTTACATGGCACCATATCACTAAATTATCCAAATCGCTTTGTAACACAGAAGCGTCATACGTAGATTTAACAATTTTGACGAATTTTAAGTCATCAGCAAACATGAAAATTTGGCAGTGGCTGAAGCATTTCGGAATATCGTTAATGAAAAAGTTGAATAAACCGGCCCTAAATGCGATCCTTGTGGTACACCCGAGGATATGTGTCTGACGGTAGATCGAAAGCCATTGACAACCACAAAGAATGTTCTATTCTCAAGATACGAACTCAGCCATGAAAGCAAGGTTCCAGCGATACCATAAGTTCTTAATTTGGTAATGAGAATTTGATGTGAGACTCGATCGAACGCCTTGCTGAAATCTGTATATATGACATTAGCCTGATGACCAGAGTCTATTGCGGTTGTCAATAACTCAGTAAAAAGCGTCAAATTGGTATTTGTGGATCGCGATCCCACGAAGCCATGTTGTCCCTCACTTAAGTAAATTTTAAGATGATTCTGTATGTGAGGGCAGATCATAGACTCAAAGATTTTGCCGAGGATTGATAAAATTGAAATGGGTCTGTAGTTCGAAACTAAGTCCTCACTGTCGGATTTATGAATGGGGACGACCTTTGTTTCTTTCCACTTTGAGGGGAAGACGCCACTAGACAAGGACCTATTAAAAATAAACAACAGAGGCGTAACAAGCTCATTTGCACACTCGTATACGAATATTGGTGGTATACCATCTGGACCAGCACCTTTGTTACAGTCTAAATTTTTCAATTTTTTGTATAGGGCTTCTCCATCGATAACTGGGTTGTTCAAAGATATGCTACTTTCTTCAATACTATTAATAAGTGTGGTTTTATTGGTACTGCAATCGTTGTCAGCAGGGCTGTATACAGAAGAAAAGTAAGAGGCAAAAAACTCACATATTTCCGTTCCACTTGATGATGTAGTTTTTAAAATATTAGTTAAGTCCTGTCAAATTTTGACACTCCATAGATAATTTAGACGCGATTAAAAACATTCCAACTAAATATACGCCAATTTTCTTCAGGCGCTGTCTAATTTGACAGGATTGAACTAAAATGTATCTTCTGTCCTTTTCTCCAAGAAATGAAAAGCGTAAGATGCATTTAACTTAAATTTAGTTAAGTTTGTGAAAAGAGAATCAGCACCAGAGTCTGTGTTATAAGGTCTAAAATAATGAAGAGGCCAACCCGTGCTTAGCTGCACCGAATTTTATACAATACAATTAGTATCACTCATATACAAAAACTAAATACAGGTTAGTTTGTGAATAAAAGAATCGGCACCGCTCTCTTATCTGATAATTGCTCTGAAGACCCTATGCTGAGCAGTCACACTTGACGCTTATAACAATCAAACTAACATATCAGTAACACTTCATCCAGTAATACTTGTACTAGGTCTACAGAAGCGACAACACTAGTTTTTTCAGAGCACGTTGTGTTTTATTTTCTTTTTCGAGGACATAGCAATTGTCATGCAGTGCTGCGAGCGACGCGTTACATAGCAAATGAAAACACACTACCTATTGCCTCTAGTCTCTGAACTGCGAACGAAGCAATTTATTGCAGTTCCAAACCATTGTATTTTGTTTTTTTTACAAAACTATTTCAAAGAAATACAAAGGGCTCTTAGTATGAGACTGCCATTTCGGAAGTCGATAGCTTTGTTTCTTCATAACACAAGGTCTGCTTAGTTTGGGATCAGACAGCCGTGTGAGAGTAGTCCCAAGGCATTTTTTTTTAAATTAATATACCCATTTCACTTCCACAGCTGAGGCAAATTCAATTACACCACACATGTCAAATCCGTAAAACGGTTTAGGTCACGGGTTAGGCTGTATAGGGTGCCAAAGAATGAGACAAACATACATACGCCTTAAAAACTTAACCCTCCTATCGGCTAATAAATGATGTCGGGTAATAAATGATGATTAGCAAGTGCTTTAGCTAAGCAATATAACTGTCCTTGTAGCACCAATATCAAATTCTACAATCGTGTAGGACAGAGACGGAGCATTGTTAAGCGAAGGTATGAGCTAAGCGCTATGTATCTCGGTTTTAAGTTATTGTTAAAAGTAATCTACTACTATCATCATCATTTAGGTTCCAGCCAAATGTTAAACGAAATTTTTACGATATTGGATATTAGATTTATTGTCCATTACAATATGATGCTAATATAATAAAGCTGAAGAGGTTTTTGTTTTTTCATAGATGATAATCTAACAGGAACTAGGTACAGTTCAAAAATATTTCTTTCTATGACGGTCTTCGGACTGGAGAGTAAAACTGCATAGACCAACGAGTTCTCCCTATAACGTTGGTTATTCAGCTTCGTTGTTAAAATAACAGTATTTTAGTGGTAACATAAATGGTTACAGTTTACTTTCCTTTGTATTAATTGTAAAGTAACGGAGCTTAGATATTAGATACTAACACTGGAACCACTGTATTAGATATTATTTAGTTTGTCACATCAATTACGGCTAACATTACGCGGTCAAGAAACTAACTATTCTTATCGACATTGTACCAATTTTGCCAACAAATAAGCCAACAGTTCTATTGTAAAACTAATTGAATAAAATAATCAAAAGAACAGTAACCACACATAAGTATACACACAAGACAAAGATTAAGATCACCCGATTTTAACCAATAAGCGTCTCCAAAACTGTCCCATACTGGATGGCAAAGTCGTAACGTGCCATTAAGCCCCTATTACTGTCAATACCATCATCCTGTCTGACCATTTGTCACCGGCAGTCGCCACGCCTCTGCCGTGTCCGCACTTTCTGGATTCGACCGGATTAAACCGCTTTCAGGCGGGTCTGTGAGAAGGTTTTTTGAATAATCTCGTGGAGGCTATGTGAGTAGACGTGAGAAGTTTTTTGTGAATACGTAAAATGGGTTTTCCTTGGTCATATTTGTTTATTCATCTGTAAGTATTGCGGAGTTTTTTTGCTGAATTTTGATATGCTTATGAAATTGTTGGTTAGGGTTTAAAGTATTTGATATACAAGGTGTATTTTTGGTCTTGCTCAACGCACGCGTAGCATGATCGCCGTAGAAACAAGTTTTGTCGACGGAAGAATAGACAAAGTGACAGTTTGTAGAAAGATTTCTACCGACCTAAGCATGATGATATCGAAAAAAATGTTTCTACTCTTCAGTCGACAAAGTCTACAACTTCGAGCATGACTGCCAATTTTTCTCTATTTTTGACATTTGGGGATAGACACATTTCTTCGCAACAAATGTCAAATAGTCTACATCACAATTGACGTAGACAAGATTTTGACCGGGATTTTTTGATATGAGGTGTACTAAACTGGTTTTTTGAAGTGAAAACTTCTTTAGCGGCGTTGAGCACTTTTTCTGTAATGGGTATAAAATCTTAAACTCGCGTCAGGACACGTGACCTGATCGAAAAAGCGTAGGACGGATGGATCTGTAATGGCTATAAAATCTTAAACTCGCGTCAGGACACGTGACCTGATCGAAAAAGCGTAGGACGGATGGATAGTATTAATAATCAAGTTTTCACTTCTGCCGGCACTCCCGGAGTGCAACCCGTCTTTTTGAAGTGAAAACTTCTTTAGCGGCGTTGAGCACTTTTTCTGTAATGGGTATAAACCTTAAACTCGCGTCAGGACACGTGACCTGATCGAAAAAGCGTAGGACGGCGTCAGGACACGTGACCTGATCGAAAAAGCGTAGGACGGATGGATAGTATTAATAATCAAGTTTTCACTTCTGCCGGCACTCCCGGAGTGCAACCCGTCTTTTTTTTTTTTTAAACATGTCGGGTTCCTACCGTCGCCATATGCTCACATTATATGCTGAGAAGAATGAAAGGAAGGCTGAAAGGCAAGCGATACGAGCTCTAACGGGGGCGCTTGATCTTTCCGAAAGTGAATTCCTAGAAAACTACAAAATAAGCAAAGAGATGGTGCTATATTTGTGTAGGCAATTAGATGAGGATTTGTCTCCTAGGTCTTCTCTTGGTCTACCTGTTCTTGTGAAAGTAAGTTCAATTTGTTTATAGCTAAAGCACACTTTCGCCAATTAACTATTATTGGATCTAACAATGCCTATTAATCTGCAGATTCTTTGCTCGCTAAAAGTCCTGCTCACAGGGCATTACCAAAGAGGTGTTGGTCAAGAACAAAATATTTGTATTGGCCAAACCACAGTCAGCAAGTTTTTAAAACAATTTGTTATTGCTGTGAATACAAGGTCAGAATTAAACTAGGTACCTTTTCAAAATATCAAAGTTTGAATGACTACCTTTCTTGCCGTTATGCACATCTCATTTATTTATGTTATTTCAGACTGAAACCACAATGGATTTGTTTTCCTAATACGGAGACAGCAAGGCAGACTGTGGCATCTAGCTACCATAGCAGATTTGGCCACTCTGATATACTGGGTGCCATTGACTGTACGCATGTACAGTTATTTCCACCACCAAAGCCGATTATAACTAAACGTATTAGTAACATTCGATTATCAACATCACTATTTATTTCCGTTGCTATGGAAAGGCTATCTATGTCTTTGTCTTCATAGAAACACGAGTCTACGGGTCGCTTCATGCTCGGGCAGAAGAGATGTCAAGTTGGATAGAAAGAACTTTGTCTATTCTTCGTAGAATAGAGATAGAATTGATCATGCTACGGGTGCAGCTAGGAAATTATTCTACCCATGAAAACAAACAAAATATCAGCTGTTACTAACAAAAGTTCAATGCCCTCCGACCATAATGTGTAGTTTTCTAGAAAATTAAACCAAAAACAATTAACTTTCAAAATACTTCTTCTACTTGTATAAAAATACATCAATAGATGACTTATAGGACTTATGATGATAAAACAACAGTTATGAAATAATAGTTTTTTACATTAATACAAGTCTAAAATCACTAATATGTCAGGAGCGATAGTGGTAATCCACTATAGCTCCAGACATATTAGTGATTTTAGACTTGAATATTAATTATAATATTTATAGAATAGAATAGAATTTATGACTTCTTTGCATAAGAAGAGCCGGTTGCTCAGCAGTGGGTTAATAGGAAGCTGGTATTAATATTACGATAAAAGAAATAGGTACATGTTTATATTACGTAAACATTAAAACTCTACGTATAAAACTCGTACGTGAAAGGATGTATACAGCCCAAATCGAAACAACCAGTCCAAAAAATATATGTAAGTAGTGTAAGTACATATTTTCTCGCCCCAAAAATAAAAAAAAATACAGAAACAGCCTGTGAACGTCTAAAATATAAACGAGATTACCTCGAAAACAACTTAATATCGTCTTCAAACTTCATGATAAAAATTACGTTATGCCAAAAATGTTTAGGTGGTTGACGGGGACAGTCTGACCTACTTCTCAACTAATTCGTTTTGTTACAAGGTAACTTTTTGAAAAATAAAGTGTTGCCTTACGTTTCTATTTTGAAATTGTTGCTTTTTTTTTTGTATAATTTGGGTTTTTTTAGGTTGTGCCAAAAATATTTAGGTGCTTGACGCGGGAACATTCTGAACCACTTCTCAACGAATTAATTTTGTTACAAGGTAACTTTTTTGAAAAAAAAAAGTGTCGCCTTACGTTTTTATTTTGTAATTGTTTTTTTATGTTAAATACAAAGTGTTGTTGTACTTACCACTTAGTTAACCTGGGTGCTAGGTTACATGACATGTTCAAAATGAGGCATTTTTTATCTTCTTTGTAATATGAGTAAATAAATATTCTTTCGTTTCTACCTCGATATTATATTTGCCGACGCTCTAAGTACCTTGGAAGGTCTTCAGTGTAAGGACGGAATATTATATCACATTTATTAAAGACAATATGGAATATATTTTTTTCTAAATAAAGAATTTCTTTCAAATAAACGTTGGTTAAGAAAAAGATAGCGGATACCAAAATAGAGTTATCTAAACATTGATTGAGATAACAAAAACAGTTCATTATGTTATATTCCCTAATACTCTCGTTTTCCTCTGTAGAGCACAAATTCTGTGGGATTCTAACCATCTGACTCATTTTTCTTTCATTTCACCCCTTGTAAATATTCAACAGTCCACTTTGATGTTACAACGAAATATACATTATAAACTGTAGATTTACACACGAAAGGCGGCTCCTAGACCTAGAATAATATTGTAAAATATTTTATTGTGCAATGATAATAATATTGATCCCCCGCACTCTAACATTAATCGACGCAATAATTTTGATTTCACACGAAGCAATAAAAATTATCAATAACTCTTTAACTCGTCAAAAAATTTATAACAAACTCGATACTATATACATTCGAAAACACAGCAATGGTGTAAAGATGCAGTTCCTATGATTCGTTAAGAAAATCGAGAATATCGAGCCTAGCCTGGACCATGGAGAATACGCTTTCTCTTTCTGGCACTAAAGGACGGCAAATATCGACCTTACCGCCAATATAGCTGTCAAGTGTCATTGTAGTCTTCATCATCAGCAAGCTCCTTTCCTTGCATCATTGCTGAATTTTCTTCAACAATAAAGTAGTTTTTATGTCTTAACCTTTCAAGGATAAAAACGACAGCCGGCTGACGGGCTGCTATTGTCTTTCTATTGTGTCTCGAATCACGTGTGTTCGAAGTTTAATGCAGAACAGTCAATTATACTTTTAGTTTAAAACATATTTATAATCGTTAATAATTTTTATTTTTGATTGGCAAATAAGTTGTTGGTCTACTAAAAATAACGTATATTAAGTGGTCACTGTTCGACGAAGATAATACGTATCATGTGCCTGTAATTACATTGTTACCCATTACCCATACCCTTGAAACCGGAATACAGTAACACTGCTTAGTGGGAGATATAGGAATGTAGATACGAGTATATACATGTATGCGCAACGCAAATATTAAATTTAAAATTCTCTTAAATTCGCCATAACTTTCAGTTAATCCATACTAATATTATAAATGGGAAAGTGTGTCTGTCTGTCTGTCTGTTTGTCTTTCTTTCACGGCAAAACGGAGCGATGAATTGACGTGATTTTTTGAGTGGAAATAGTTGAAGGGATGGAGAGTAACATAGGCTACTTGTTGTCTCTTTCTAACGCGAGCAAAGCCGCAGGCAAAAGCTAGACATACATATTTTATATTAGTTCTTACACTGCCATGAAATATGCATAAAACAGAATGTTGATAACTATTCCAAATGAAAATTGATTTTAATGTTTGTGTGACTGTACTATCCCGGACCAGCTTCTTCAGAAGAGCCCAAGTACTAGTAGTACTATATTAACTCGATCAATTCTATTCCGCTAGTCGTGATATTTATTAAATGCATTTTGATAGATCGTCTAGGTCCAACGTAGATGATATTAGAATAAGACATCCAAAAAAACATCCGCCGATCACCACAAACAAATGCGCAGCGGTATACACGAAAAACAAAAGAACAAACGATTATTTAAACACAGCTTTAGGGCAAACCCGACATAGGCAAGATACGTCTCAGTGAATAAATTGTCGTGGTCCTACCCGCGAATGGAAAAAACGTCGCGTAAAAAAATCGCACCATATGAGCCCGGCACAGAAATGGCATTCAAAAATGTCGGGACACATAACGTATGCGATTGTCTGGTGTGTGCGCACCGACTGGTTAAAAACCCATTTGTGTCTAGATTAAAAACTGGAATTTTTAAACTCCGGGATGGATTGTATTTGAAGGCCTTTTTTGGTTGACTTTTTGAGTAGAAGCTTTATTCAGTTAGGGCATCAGTGGTCACAGCAAATAACGTATTGCTCAAAAGCCGTTTCGTTCGTTTTGTTTAATTGATTTGGCAGTTAAAGTTATGGTCTACCGCTTAGCTGTAAAAAATGGTATTATGACTTTTACCTTAAAAGCAACCTAACCGTGGTTTTATCTTCTAGTTTATAAAACTCATGTCAATAGCCACCTATGCCTATTTTTACTTTTAAGATTTTATTTTAGTCCATGGAAGGGCCTCGTTAGCCAGTTAAATGAGACCAAACTCGAGAATATAATACTAGTAACCGTTGAAGTATTCCACTCTTCATCTTCCTTTTTCGAAGAAGTCTTAGCCCTGCAGTGGTACAGTAAATAGGCTGGTATTATAAATAATAACGCTAGTACATGCCAGTGCAAGTTTGCGAACAACGTGCAAGGAGACCCGCCTTTACAAGAGAGCCTTTCACGACAACTATTTAAATATTAAAGTAAAAATAAAAATGGCGTATAGAAAAATTTAGTTCGTAATAGCAAACTGTGACGTAATTCCTGTTACCCGTGGAGATTCAAACACTGATTTTGTCATACACCCACAGACGGCTTTTAGATGACGACATTTTCCTAATGACGTCAGCTTGCCTATCGTAATACTGGGCAGAATTATTGATATTCTAGACTGTAGGTGTCCTGCAGAAATATTTTAATATAGGATGTAAAAATAGAAGTTAAATGAAGTAAAATTCGAGAATTGTCGTAGGAAAATGACTTTTGTATAATGTATAATTCGCTGTTTATGCTAGTACACAGTGGACATTGTGATATATGAGTGTACGCAAGGATACGAAGTAGTGGGGCTTTAAGCCTTTTGAAGTTTATTGTTACATATTTATGTCAAAAAAACAGTGGATTATAATATAAAAATATCATGTAAACTATGTACAGGATTGTTTTGTGTAATCTATGCGCCTTACTAATAAACGCTGCATAAAGTTATGACAGGTTTATACGTCAAAAAATGTATGGTTACACAGGCTTTATTTATTGCATAACTTTACACAGTGATTATTAGTAAGGGCATATATGTTTACGTTGATAAAATATTGGTTCTTGTTATCGACAAAGTTTATAATCCACATTTGAATTTGTGTACTCATCACTCTGGCGTTGAAAGTGTAAATAAAAATGGGGATTTAAGTTTAAGTTTAAATATCACCATAACCACTGTTGGTCAAGAGCCAACCGTCTTACAGTTACTTCTAGTTCCAAATAATGCAATATTTTTACAGAATTCAGGTTCTAAGACCATATACACCCATTCATAGTTTATAAATGTTAGGAATACTGCAATACTACAGTTTACTATAAATTAACACTCAATATAGCTGGTAAAGATAAGCCGGTTCATAGCTACTGCAAAGGCTAGGGCAGATTCCTCGCTCCACTGAATTTCCGTGTTAAATTTTGGTATTTGCACAGGAGCGTCATCAAGTAAGAATATACAGAAGTCTCATTTTTAACAACATGCAAACTTACACGTCATATGAAAAAAGAATTACAATTTACAAAGCTAATTTTATTCCCTTAAGGTGAACCTTTCAACGACCAAGCGGCAGCCGGCTGTCGCGCTGCTATTGATTCTCTATTGTGCCTCGAATCACGTGTGTTCGAAGGTTTAAACCACATAAAACATGAACCATGTCAACAAAATTCAATGTTTTCAGTCTGTCTTGTTTTTGATTATATTTTTAATATAATGATTGACTAGTATTATATGTTTTGACTGATAAAATAAACTAGCCAGTTACTATAAACTAGGCGTAGCTCAACCAAGACAATGATTACCAGGGGGATCCTGGTAATCATTGTCTTGGTTGAGCTAATTAATTGAAACAGTAGTATGTAACATCGATATTAGACTGTTGCTTGTGCGATGGTAGACTAGCTCATTGTAGCAAGTAGTAGGTCAAAGTCATCGTCAAATTATTTCTTTTTACTTTAGACTAGCTTTTGCCCGCGACTTCGTCCGCGTGGAATAATTGTTCCCGTTCCCGGGGGACTTTCGGGATGAAAACTATCCTATGTCCTTTCTCGGGTCCCAGACAATATCTGTACCAAATTTCATTCAAATCGGTCCAGTGGTTTAGGCGTGAACAAGAGGCAGACAGACAGAGTTACTTTCGCAATTATAATATTAGTACGGATTACTCTTGATGTATTGATCTTGAGTTCAAGTTGCTTGTTTTATTGTTGTTTCATTTAGAGATGATTGGACTGAATTCCCAAAATTACTCTTATAAACAGAATAAATCACCATATGAGTCGGTTCATGTAATGTGATGTGACTAAACCTTCTGACCCTGCCTATTTATTGGCACAGTACATTCCACCCTCCTGTTATTTAAGCGCGCATTGTTGTTGCAGATTAAAATAAGTGCAAAACGCATCCCCGCCGCACTAAACTTGAAACGTTTTTTTCTCTTCCTAATTGTGGTTTAATATGCGCTACTGTATTTTTTTCATGAAATTTTGGTCTTTACTGAGTTGTTGTAAGGTAATGTAAAGGCTTTAGTATGTTTTATGTCCACTATCGTTACTTATATTATATGCCTCATGACTGGTGACACGAGGGACATATTGAAGGTATCCATTCTGTATTTGATTGTTATTTCAAATATGTAAAAAACTTTACCTTATTTTTTACTGTCTTATAAAATTAATAAATTGTTGACACGCGCGCTGGATACCCAAATAACCGGTGATACCCAAACAACACCCCTAATTATAGGTGAGTGTACCCGATGCAACCGCAAGCGCAAGAGCTTTTTTAGTACTTTGAGAGCATTATTGCAAAAATTTCATTACGGTTTTCTTTACGATTTATATTGTTTTATTCACTATTTTATTATTTACTAGCTTTTGCCCGCGACTTCTGCGTGGAGTTATAGTTCCCGTTCTCAGGGGATTTCCGGGATGAAAACTATCCTCTGTCTTTTCTTAGGTCCCAGACTATACCTGTACCAAATTTCATTCAAATCGGTTCAGTGGTTTAGGCGAGAAGAAGAGACAGTATTAGTACAATATTAGTACGGATTTTTGAGCATGATCACGTCCTTGAATATTTCCCTTGTTTTATTGGCCACGGTGTATATGACCGACTGTGACCAGCTTCACTTCCTTGGCGTTTGTGATACTGCCTTTAAATCATTATATTTCCTTCTAGATGGTTTGAACTAAATGATGCTTAAACACGCGTCATGCTCGTAACGCTGTCACTTAAAATTAGTCATCTTTTAATTAATAATAATATAAAATAAACATAGTGGAAATTACGCCAATTTCGAATACTGCTCTCTCATTGGTTGATTGTCATTTGTTTAATTCAGTACCAAGGTCCCTTGGTAGTGTTAATATTTAATCATCTGCATACTCGTTGCGATGGCCATATATTATACTAGACTAGCTGTCCCCTGCAGTTTCACCCGCGTTATTAATTACTGCTCCGCTTTTGTAGGTCGTAGCGTAATGTTATATAGTCCTTTCTTGATAAAAATGCGTTATCCGACACAAAAAGCATTTTTCAATTCGGACTAGTAGTTACCGAGATTAACGCGTCCAACCAAATCAACAAACTTTTCAGCTTTATAATATTAGTATAGATTCGTTTAAGTTTTATTACGTCGCCCTACTTTATTTTAGTGTACACACTTTTTATTGCCTATTGACCACATCACAATATGCCTAATGTTACCTAGTTTTGAAGGTCTACACCCCAACGCCTATGTTAACCCACTAAATGACTACTTTGTAAGTGTCCTTTTTCTAATAAAATATATAATTAAAAACTATATTCAATTGTTAAAAAAAAACACGCACGAACATAAAAAAAAATTCAGAAGCAATGAAAACTACTACGTTATGAAACAGGCTGAAAATTAAACTCTCGCAGAATCAAAGGTAATCCGAAAACCGATTTCACCTACAAAATCCAACTACCCCATTCTCTAAAACTAAGCTAGTTTAAGCTAGCTCGAACAATTGACACTAAACCTATACTCCAACGAAATTCAATGAAGAATTTTCAACAACAAAAATGGACAACAAACATTTTTACTCAAGTGTGGGTAGGTGGGTATGTTGCATGTTACAAAAGTAATATTATTTTGAGAAACAATTAGTTTTTGTACGGCTTATTACCTGCCATTATTTCCACATTTTTTTTTAACAGCTTGTCTTAAAAAACGCTGAAACATTTTCAAGGTTATGAAAAATAATCATATCCACTTAGAAAACAGTTTGTTATTAAATATTCTTTACCAGATTTAGCATAACTATACTTTCATAATACTCCTTCATAAGAGTAAACAAAACCGCAGCGACATTAACATCTAGTGTGCTACGAAATCTCGTAGATGGTCTACGAGGTCTACGACGTAGCAAGATTTTATGGGCTGTAGCACGCGATATAGTTAAAAGCGAAGTATTATAGTGGCTTAGTAACCGTTCTAATATCTTTTGTCTGGGTAGAACAGTTTGTGGGTACATTTAGAGCTTAGTTATTTTATTAAAATAGGTATATGAAGGCACTTCAAAGTACGGGTTAATTAACACAAGCTTTGATATTTAGATTAGCCGAATTGTTCGGAGTTACTCAATGTTAAGTTGTTAAAGCATTATTTATGAATTTTTAGTACAGTTTATACATCGTTAACCATTATTTCCGAACCGCGTCCTCTCAAAGCACTTAAAAGCTTTAGAAGTGGGAATATTAAAAAAAAAATATAAACTACTATTGTCAATTGTTTCGAAATCAATAAATAGTCTGTAAATTGTCAAATAAGTGCCACAGCAACCTATTGTTAGAATTGTCTGTCCCCTTCTAAGCCACTGAACCAATTTTAATGCTTCTTGGTGATCAAGCACACACAAATTCGCGATACCCAGCCTTCAACCAAACGGAGTCACAAGCTAAACCCACTAGCATACACAAGCCGTTTAACTTAGAATTTAAACGACACTTTATCAGTATTTCTTGAGAATTGCTACACCGCCCCATGGGGACACAATATACGGCAATGGTGGTTACAAGAAGAATTTTAAAGCCCCCTGTAGAAAATTATTGTTCTTGTACGTCGTTTGGACGTAATGATGGTTTGTTCCGGCTCGTATGTTGTGTCACCCCCTTTACTTTTGAACAGTTTGAGAACTAGTTTAACCATGATCTGTTATTTTAAATGACTCGTTAGGGATATTAACTTACTGTGAATTATATAGTCTGAAATGGCCCTTAAACAATTCCAAAATCTACAGTCAATTTAAGCTTTCAAAACTCCACAAAACCGTAATCTTATCCCTAAAGATTTTATAGGGCATTATTGGACAGCAAAGTCACTTTTCAGCAAACTATATTTGTGGCAAGCCGAAAAGACAGACTTGCACTAATAGGATGCATGTGTCTTATCATAAATATGTATAACTTAAGTAGTTGTGACTAGGAATTAATTATTAATGATTTCAGATACCAAATTATTGCGGTTGTTAATTCATAAAAAAACTCCACTTTTCAAGCAAAGCTACAATAAGCTAAGCACTTAACTTTTTAACCAGTCAACTGAAAAACCATTTTCTAAAATTACTTATCAATCTCACCCATTCCCAATGAACGTTGAATGATAAATGATCAATCAATTTAATTGTTAGAAAAAATTGCGACGAACAGAGTTCTACTGAAAATTCGAGGCGGTTGCTATGATGGATGGTTGGATGGACGTCATCCAATAGATTGGCGGTCGGCTGTTAGAGCTTTTTTAATATGAATGTGGCCAGGACTATGAAAAAGGCAATGTTTGAAATGTTGGAGCAATCTGTAGCGGAGTCTGAAAGGCTTTGGTGGAATGATTTTTATCTGAATATAGTTAGTAGCTCTGTATATTTTTTTTAGACGTGTTTTGTGGTTTGTCACTGGCGACTGTATAAAACTGATATTGATCGTGAGATAGAATAATACCAGCTATGTATGCTATGCTACAAAGGAAAATACTATATTTTATATACACTAACGCTTGCTCAAGGTAGATTGGCGGTTTTGGACTAGTATACTTTATAGTCCAGGTTTCCACACGATGTTTTCCTACACCGATCTCCTAATAAACTTGAAATTACATGTGAATAAAAAAAACACATTGGTACTTGCCTGGCGACTATAACATGTATTGATTTATTTAATTATGCTCGATAAAATTATGAGAATAACTTTTGGAATGCGACAAACACCGAATATTTTAACGAATACGTAATGCCCCCCAATGTTATCGTTAATTTTTTTGTTAATTACAAATTAAACAGTTATGTTTATAAGTTTAGCAATTTAATTTGTGTAACTAAAAACATGTATGCTGGTGTATATGGGTGTGTGTTTGAATTCTATAATCATACAATTTAATACTGAGCTGCAAAATGTAAAAAAAAAACTATCAAAATTGTCTGACAAACTCTACATTGTAGTTTGTTTTAAAAGTGGGTCAAGTATTACTGTACCTAGTGCTAACATTGAAACCCAAAATTCATAACTGATCATCGAAGAAAAGTCGCGATATTTTTTCATCCAAAAATATTCCACTAATTTACGCGACCGAAAAAAGTATTCATCATCTAAACACCCCATAATAAATTCCCTTACAGATAGAAAACCGTAATTCAAAAAACGCCAATTCATAACATCGGAAAAAACCGGAAACAATCGGCTTTCGAGCGGTACGATCAACAAATTCGTTTAATCAACTCTCGAAAACGTCAAAGCGATCGACTTCAGTATTTTCGTCAAAAATCAGTTGTGCCGGATGAATCTGGGTCCCTTTTCCCGTAATAAATGGTTACGGAGCTAAATTCGCTCAAACCCGCTCTGAAAGCTGCAGTGGGTTCCGCGGAATAATTTATTAAAAGCCCGTTGCTGCTTTTGTTGTACGCCGCTCCTTTAGGGTTGCTACTGCTGAGATACAAGTATTTTCGACGTGCAATGTGAGTTGTTTGGTGTTTAAAATAAGACGGGGTTTTATTTACGTATTTATAAGTAAAGTGTATTGTATTTACCTTGATTGCGCATTTTTAATGACAAGCGGGCAGGCGATTTTTTTTTCTATTTTTGTGTAGCTGTGGTAACTAATGTCTCTAGACTCCAGTGACAACGGATAAGTCCATAACTCTCGTCAAACATTACTACAGTTTGATTCTAAGCAAAAGTATTCATGCTTTCTATCTAAGTTAATCTCGGAAATCAATAAAAATAAATAAACTTAGGGCTCAAGGTATCTTTGATTCATAAAGTTGTTTTGGTCACATGTTGTTTGAATTAAAGCACTATCTTCATTAAAAAAGTACACAGATTTTATAAAAAGAAAAGTATTAAGAAAAAATAACACATCGTTACAAAATCTGAATAGGTTTTGAACTATACTTGAACCAAATTCGATAAAGAATAGAGGTAAACAAACCTTTGCTTGGTTTTTCGAAATAACGAGATAATGGTGCCGATTCTCTTGTTCACAACTTAACGTAAATTTAAGTTAGGTGCATCTTTCTCTTTCCATTTCTTAAAGAAAAGGACAGAAGATACATTTTAGTTTAATCCTGTCAAATTAGACAGCGCCTCATGACAATTGACGTATATTTAGACGCCATGTTTTTAAATTGCGTCTAAATTATTTATGGAGTGTCTAAATTTGACAGGACTTAACTAATATTTGATCTTCTGTCCTTTTCTTAATTAAACGGAAAGAGAAAGATGCATTTAACTTAAATTTACGATAGTTTGTGCACAAGAGAATCGGCACCGATATGCATGTTATTTGAGTGATTCTAGTGAAATATGCTGCAATAGGATTTCTTCATAAATAATTAGCGTGCAAAAGGCGATAATCATGTAAATAATAGATGACTTGTAAAAAGTGAGTTGTGATAACCCTTATTGGTTTGTTTAACAGCTGTATTCTTTATCGAATTTGGCTCAAGTATAGTTTTAACTTTTTGACTAACTGACCAACTCTTCTACAGTTCAAAACTACTTGTAAGTAGTCTTATTAAAACAAATGAAAATCAATTTAAAAAAAATCTACACTTAAAGTAGTCAACCCTGCGTGGCCGGCGTGTCACGGAGCATCAATCATGCAAAGATGGCGGCGGTTGCGACGGCGACACACGCTGCTAACATTACCCAGAGCGGCACAATACCGTCGTTATCACCCTTTATCATTCCATCAAACGGCCTACTTAAGTCCTATTTGATGATTAATTAACAAGACATGAAATATTTTTTGGCTCTGGTTAGTGACCCTGACTGCTTAGTCGAAGGTAGTGTAATGAATATGTTTGTTCTGATTTTGGGTGTAATTTATATATTTATAACAGGTATGCAATATATATTAGACACAATAGTTGTTTGGTTACCATAGCGGATAACTAAGCAGAGCTTGTATGATTAGTTTTGGATCTAATAAATAAGATAATCAAGTTTCTTTATAGTATAGCTAAGTTTGTAAAAATCGGTTTTTATTGCTTCATACCGTCAATTCGAATCCGGTTTTAATTGAACGAAACCGAGATGTAGGTTTTGCGTAACTTCATGGTACCGGTATACAAACCCTAGTTTTTGAGATAGCAAAGAATTACGAGGCCTCTAATATTGTAGATGGCAAGAGTCAGTAGTGAATAAATTCTACTTCAGTAGACCATCAACGAAATCAACATTTCTGAAGAGTTTTACAAGTGGTTCCACTTTTTACGTGATAATACATATTTTTACGGGTCCATAAGTATTTACCCACAATTTATGCACGCACACACTTGACACATATTTCAAATATTTTAACACAAATGCTTATTCTGAGTTTAGGGGAGGTAGCACGATTTGAAATATCATATATTATTCTAGAAAAGCATAATTTAACAGCATTTTTTATAAACTTGTGTTTTTCAGGCTGTGTTGGATGGTATCCTACAAAGCTTTCCACTCTTTTTGTTATATTCTGTTACTATTTCGTGTCACTATTTAATAAATCTATAAATAAATGTGTTGCTAAACGCAAAACTCAGGAACAGTTAGACTAATCTCGGCTACATATTATACCTTTACCTTTGGACTTCCCACGGACGAAGTCACAGCCAGAAGCTAGTGCTAAATACGCCAAAACTAACTCAACGTTCACCAAAACTAAACTATGTTCTAAATCAAGTTAGCAAAGCCATTACACATCTGCGGAGCTAGAACAACTGTCATAAACATATTTCGCGCTAATGTTCCGGCCGAATGAAAACCATATATCTTTGTGTATACGTATAGAGCGGTTTTTTGGACGATCATATCTTGTGTATGTACTAGACATTTTGCGTAGTTTAATACTATTCGTAAACAATAATGATAGCAATCTCTTTTATTGTAAGGATAAGAAAGGCTGTTTGGAAACATCTTCCCTTTTTTTGTTGGCGGGAAATCATCAAATGACTCCTTCCGCTCTGGGCGGAGCGTCAGGGAACGTCAGACTTCTACTGACTAAAGGATGAACTGATTCACAGCTCGTTCCAGAAACTCTTTAATAATATTGTGACCAAACGTGTGATGTCGGGTGTAACTGCATTGATATATTAAGTGCAATCAGAGTTTGTCGCAAGAATAGCATATTCTATACAAAACGAAATGTCGGGCAGTAGACACAAATCCGACTGTTATGTCTTGCCAATAAGAATTTTTATATCGGGACAATCCCGCCACACTATTCCAAACCACTGCAGCTTCTAAAATCCAGAATCAACAGTGGAGTTGAGTGGAGTCCAACAGAAAAGCGCCGATGCAGTGAAGCCCGACGAGTCGCGGAGAAACGATTCTACTCTCTTGGATCCCGCAACGAAATTAATCAGAAAGTACAGCGGAGAAGTAAGAAAAATACATTGCAGCAAGCCCTTCCCTCCATGTCAGTTGAGGATGATGAGCACTCTAGACACCACCGTCTACAAAAAAAATACCAGAAAAGAAATACCAGAGCCTTCGAAGATGATGCGCTACCATTACAGAGCCAAAGATATGTCTCATGTCCTTTGGACTTTTAAAATAAGCTTTTTTTAATAGCAAAGTATTAATTTACAGTATCCCACATCATACAATTTCCTTTCAACTCTCCTATACTGTAGAATTCAGAAGGGAGTACCATTAATAGTGCTTCTAATACAATCTAGGTTTCTAAACTTGTTCACGATATAATGTCAGTTGCATCGCTTCAGTTTCGCTTCCATGTAAGTTTGGCAAAGTTGGGTTGTCAGGTACAGTGGTAAAATTGGGTGGAGTAATTAACAGGTATATATGTTTCAGTAGTGGTTTTGTGATGTCAGGTGTCCAAGGAAATTTGTATTGAATATGCAATGCTATTTTGCCCTTGTTAAGGATTGAATCTAGTTTCAAGTGAATGAAGTTTTTTCAACTTCAACTTTTATATTAATTATGGCAATCAACCGAATTTTCGGTGATTTCTGCCAATGTTAAGTTTGAAAATAATATTTCAGTTTAAATGACAACGTACGGTTATTAATTATAGTATCGAGATCATACCGTGTTTTTTTATCCAAAACCACGAGATGACTCAAGAAGTTTTTTATATGATACTAGCTTTTGCCCGCGACTTCGTCCGCGTGGATTAATAGTTCCCGTTCCCGGGGGATTTCCGGGATGAAAACTATCCTATGTCCTTTCTCGGGTCCCAGACTACATCTGTACCAAATTTCATTTAAATCGGTTCAGTGGTTTAGGCGTGAAGAAGAGTCAGACAAACAGACAGAGTTACTTTCGCATTTATAATAATATTACGGATTGTCATGTTGAGTGACAGCGACACTGCTAAGGCAAACTATTTCTTAGACTCTAATTACATTATTGTTGTCTTTTAAATAATTAATAATAATATAATAATTCAGACAATGGTCTGAACACTCGGAAATAAATTAGCTTACCGTTAATTAGTTCAGGAGATTACACTACAAACAAAATAACAAAAGAGTTAATTTTACTTTTTGAATATCTTTTGTAAAATTTCCCTACGTAGAGCTGTCATCATGTCAAAATGACAGCTGACGTTTCACGTTCCCTGGAATCGAAACTGGGGCAAGTATCCCCCTTAATTTCAGTGGCGCTTAAATATGCAAAATACAAAAACACCAATTTCAATCCAAAATACGACTGCAACAAATTCTTAGACCGTACCTTAGCGAACAAAAATAAATAAACAAGAAAAAAAATAACAGACCTGGCACCGAAAAACACAATTCTAAATAAACGCGACGTTTCAATTACGCAGTGAAACACAATACGTATATTACGAACTCGAAATACCAACTTTATAAATTCAAAAAGTAAATTCCATTTAGCGCAGTCCGACACTCGTGAGCTGAGCGGAGCGGAGCGGAGCAAAACTCTCTTTGTTACGTCTAATTACATACGTTATGTGCACTGACGACTACGAATCGCGCTTCATTTCCCTCGTGGTACTCAGCTTAGCTGCATTTTGCTGCTGAAATGGCTACAGATGTAACTCAAGTTTAGTCGCTGCGGTACTTGCATTTAATTTGCTGAAGTTCAGTGAGCGGTAGTAGATTAGAATCGCATGACTCTTTTTAGTTGAAATAAACTATGATAGATGTAAGAGAGACGAAACTACATTGAAAATGGTGCTACTAGAAGGGTAATAAACTGGCAACAAAGAAGCTGTTGTTTTATTTATAAAGTAGGTAGAAATAAGTAAAACTATTTCCATAGTATACCCATACTCTTTCGACTTTCGTATCCAGTTGCATACGATTCTTTCACATAGACTTAACTGTGCTCATGCACTATCCAGTGCAGATAATCCGAGCTGTTGCCACTGTCCAGAGAAAATCTGGCATAAATAAACCATAAAAAGCAACAATGAACTTGCCAAAGGTCACATCCAATGGCCTTTTTTGCAAAAAATACACAGTTAAATCAAAAACACAGAAAGAAAGAACAATTTATTTTACAAATTGTTACGACATCAGCAGGTACACAGTGTCACGAAAGAGCCCGAAGGCGAACCATAAATTAAATTCTATTACAACTGAACAAAGTTAGCGAAAACCGTTTCGTCACAAATTGCTCTTTTAAAATCGTCGAATAACCAAAAATCCAGGAATTCCGCTCGCAAGTTTCAACTTAGGAAATAGATCCATTTCTTTTTGTAACTTAATCACAAAGAAGTTTTCCAACTTTAAAAGTTTGTGAAACTTGGTCTCGCTGTACGCGTAAAATAAAAATAAAATCGTTTTGGAGACACTGTATAAAAAGTTTCGTACTCGGGACTGTTGTTTAAATACTCAGCTAGTATTTTTTCTAGAAAAGTATACCCTTGACTAGACTAGAGTTTCATACTACGGCTCCTAACTTCTAAAATCTAGTTTTGAGATCTAAACGGTCTGGGGAAAATGTGTGTATTGCAGTTTCATAGGCATTGTGATGTAACTTTATTGTGTTGTGTGAAACCTTTTTCCGGGTTGTTGTTTGGTTGCCAGTACTTTAGTATGAGAAACTGTACAATAATCCATTTGTTCACGGTGTAAACCGAACTTTGAAAGGTACACAGGAATACGGAATATGGGCTTCAAAACTGGAAGCCAATACACGGCTAAGTCTAACTTTAATAGCCAACATTATAGAAAACATTACAGCCAACTTTCAGGGAGTCAATTCCCATCAAAACTTTGAAGTCTACTAAGATTTAGATGGACTTTAAAATAGAAAGTTCGTCCGCGTTGAAACCTCGTTTTAGTCAAACTTGCCGGCTCGAAGGACCAAACTACTTTTTACGAGACTATAAAAAAATCGATCTTGGCTTTTTTTGATGATGAGTTGTTTTAAAATTTTCGTTTCGGTCGTAGATTTTTAAGTTTTATTTTCCGATTATACATTGTAAAAAGTTTTATTTTCTTTACATTTTTAACTAGTTATTTGTTGTCAATGTGGTTCATTCTTACGACATGCATATTTACAACATAGGTTGTAAGTAGTATGTACATGTTGTACAATTTCTGAACGAAACTATTCTCAAAAATATGATAACCCACTTACTACAACCATCCTTTACCACATCTAAAATTGAATCAGAAAAGTTGTTTCAGAATAGTGCACAATAATTCAGTTGAATCTCGCAATAAACGAGTACATTTGAATCGCCGTAAGGTACGGTAGTTTGTTAATATTTGATCGTACCGTGTCTCGTTGCACCGCGGGGATCATTTATCGCTCGGCCACCGCACCGGGCGGACGTCTTGCGGTCTTGTAAGCGTTTATTGCGGGCACTAAGATATTTGAAGGTAAATTGTTGAGAATGGCTTTTTGGCTCAGTTGTTGAGATTGTTTTATTGAATTAGCCCTGTTGGAGCGATGTGTTAACAGTTTTCGAATGATGATTGAATCTTGAAATATTGATTAATGAATTAAAATAATATCATTATTAGAATATACACGATTCACAAGTGTCTATCTTTCATTTATTTATATTTATTGACACAACTAATCGTATTTCCTAGTATCATAAAAAAGTAAGTCTAACTTTTTTCTCTTAACACTTCAAGACTAAACTTTATGCTTACTACCTATACAAAGAAAACGAACACCAACAAAACACATTTGGGAAAGTAATTAGACGGTCTGATAGCTATTATGATTGATGCATACAGCCTAATTGGCGTGCGGAAGGCGATAATTATTTTATCACCGGTTCGCCACGTTGCGCGGCTGTTTAATTAGATGAAATAATGTTTAATGACAGGTTTGGTTATAGGGTATCACGTGATGATTAAGTCCAATTATGGTTTGTGGTGAGACAAATTCAGTTTATGTGACAGGTGGAAAGTGATCTTTAAATAGGCTCGATGACACTGTTATTGACGATAATATAAAAAATTAAGACACAACTTTATCGACAATTTTCTTTTCTTATAAAGAGACAGGTTTATTCAATTCATTTTTATTCATTTCAGACTAAACCATTGAATTTAAAAACATGGTGCACAGTATTGTTTGGAAATTCCGTTCTTTACGGAGTAAAATAAAGAATGTTTATTAAGAAAGTGGATGGGCGAAGTCATGGGAAACCGCTAGTACGTTATAATATATCCCAAAAGCCCCGATTAATTTTGATTTGCTGACTATTAGAGGCTTTCATATCAATAAATCGTCAATTTTGTTCATCAGAAGTTTTGTCACGGTTGCTAATAACGAACCAAATCTATGGGCGAATCGCGGCGTTTTGTAAGGTCTTAAATAATATATAATTTGATTGGTGGTGTCATGGACCCAATTCTAAAGAATTGATGACAAAATTAAGGCAGAGAATTAGTGCTTAGAAATCCATACTAATATACGGCAAAACGGAGCGACGGATTGACGTGGTTTTTTAAGTGGAGATAGTTGAAGGGATGGAGAGTAACATAGGCTACTTTTTATCTCTTTCTAACGCGAGCGAAGCCGCGGGCAGAAGCTAGTATTTATATAAAAATATTTCTAAGCACTAAGCCTAATTTGGCTATGTGCTATTACTGTCAATCTCGTTAGGAGCTGGTCTAGGCAAGTCTTACGTAAGTCATGTATGTATAAGTTTGAGTGACCATTATATTATTATTTAAGTGACCATAATTTGTTTCCCGTTTTCTATTACCTAACTTTGTACTTACTTAAGTCACCCTTCTATTTGTTCACCGGCCTTCCAACTCATAAAGAGACATAGATGTTCAGAACGTGATCAAAACGCATACGGATGTCACACGAAAGAGTGCAGTACAGCTAACGAAATTATCTTTCAAAGGATGCTATTGGTGAAATTGGGAGGGACAGTTTTGACCGAGGATTTTTCCATCAGGGTAACTCAATTACTTATAGCCGGTCTGGTGAATGTGTTACATCATGAAAAGGTGCTTTAGTAATTCAAATAAAAGGCGCATCGACTAATCCCAAGCAGCAAAATGTGGTCTAGTAATTGTCCTGGAACCAGCAATTATAACCACGGAAAAGGGCCCAATTTATAGGCGTATTTTACCTTATTAAATATTTATAGTAGACTTGGTGGACACCACTTTGACCAATTACGACCTTATAGATGGACTACGAGGAACTATTTCCTCCCGCGAAGCTAACTATCAGCGCTTAATAGAACCAAACACGACAATAACATACACATTGAATCCCTTACAAGCTCATACAAAGTGTTCTGTATTGGTTAATGTTGGTGCGCACATTTGTAAAGATTAATATTCATCCATTTAATATTATAAATTTTTATATTAACTGGAATATTAATTATAGGTAGAGTGCTAGTTAGCAGTAAGTCAAAATGTATAATGTGTTTAAATGTACTTGGCGCACGTATATTTTCGGTAAAGTCTAATAGGTTTCTTAACAAAATTTTGACACGCCTCTTGAAATTAGCGATTTCATTAACTTGAATTTTTAAATAATGTTGGTTTTAGTAAACATACTACGAAAACTTGCCATTTTGAGAAAGTTGGTTTTAACAAATACATTAACAAACCGTTATAGGCGTACTTTGTGTATAAAATGGCGATTGTCAAAACCATAAGATTATAACAATATTGGTTTATACCACTATAAAACCGCTCCATTTTAATTATAATTGATCTGTAAAGTGAACTTTTAAGCCCAAGTTATAAATTCAAATAGTTTCCAGTATGTTTAGTTCTGTTTATCACTCTTATTAGCGTACTTTACTTATAGTAGTTTTATAACGCTTCTTGTTAGCAGTTATAAGTAAAGCCTACCAGTTTATATACTCTTGAGTGCATTTACACCCTCGCGATACTTTTATAGGTTACTCAAGCTTATATTGCGCCCTTAATTTCAACCTAAAAGTAATTATAAGCAAATGTATAAGATCAGATATACTATAAGGCCCAACTAACTCCATTCTTGCTATTACAATTTACAAGCGTGGCAGCCAATACTAGAACCCTTAAAAGAACATTATAAGTGCTGGAGGCCTGTAACACCTGCATTATAGGATAATTTTGTTGCTTGGGATGCCTCCTTGGTCGTCGGATTGCTGACCCTATGAGGAAAAAGGAAATGCGTCTGTGTTTGTGTACTTTGTATAACATATTCTTAGTGCTTAGCTAGATGGTGGGCAGGTAAATAATAATATATAATACATATAGTAATAATACCTACCAGTCAACTAACTGTCCCACTGCAGGGTAAAAGCCTCTTCTCATACTTAGAAGGCACAAGCTTTCACCGATGTCAGTGATGTCTAAGATAAACTTTAGAAAGTACATATGAATTGAAAAAGTCACATTGGTACTTACCCGGATTCGAACCTACAACCTGCATGCAGCATGAGGCAGGCGCCTTAACCACTAGGTCATCACGACATTTCTATATAATACATGAATCTATACTAATATTATAAATGGGAAAGTGTGTCTGTCTGTCTGTCTGTCTGTCTGTTTGTCTTTCTTTCACGGTAAAACGGAGTGACGGATTGACGTGATTTTTTAAGTGGAGATAGTTGAAGGGATGGAGAGTAACATAGGCTACTTTTTGTCTCTTTCTAACGCAAGCGAAGCCGCGGGCAGAAGCTAGTAATGTATAATAATAACATATAATGCTTATAGGCATGATAGGCTCAGAGAGAGTTAGAAATGCGAAAAGGAGGCCTTTGGTCTGCACTGAGATATCACGAGATACTAATAGTTTTATCGGTACTTTTCCACGTACTATTTTAAGCCAGTTTACTCTCGCTGCAGACGAGTAATTGTAAAGATATTTTTGCTATAGTCACTGTAATAAACAATAATATCCCAACTGAATTTCAGGACTCCAGGTCTTCCTCCCGCAGCGATTGAGTTGGTTGTGCTATGTGTATTATTACCGTGTGTTTGTTTGTGTGGTGCATGTAGGTGTGATGTGTGTGTTAGTGTGTGTGTGAGTGTGTGTTACGTAATGAGTAAGGAACTAAAGAATGAGTGGGTTTTAGTCAGCAAAAGCCTGGCATAACCTCCCGCCCCGCCCAGGACAGGAGTAGTCATTTGATGATATCCCACTCCCAAAAAAAGGCCATATATACAATACAAGCCTTCAAAACTTGGAACTACGCTTAGAAATAACAATTCGTCCTAAACTATTGCGGTTAAAGTTTTGAAATTCAGAAGTTTTCTGAGACCTACATAGTGGTTGATTTAGCCTATGATTCGCAACAGATGTGGCCGGTTCAGACCCACTTAAGCTTGGCTGGTTTTTAGGTGACGTCGGCGAATTGTGGGTTACCGTGTTCCTAATGCGGCCGTTTATTTTGACTGCCAAAATAATACATATTATTAATCGTTACGCTATCGAAACTTTAGACTGCCTTTTTTTTAAGAATACTTCATACATGTTCTACAACCAACGCCGAAATTTTTTGTCTGTGTGTCTGCTTGTCTGTATGTTTATCCGGGATAAACTTAAAAGTACTGCATAGGATTCATGGTTGGGCCAACAAAAAGGCTACTAAAAATAGGCTACAACTTTTTGTCTGTGTGTCTGTTTGTCTGAATGTTTATCCAGGATAAACTTAAAAGTACTACATAGAATTATTCATTTGGTGAATTCATGGTCGGGTCGACAAATAGGCTATATATTATTTTGCTAAAACCTTTGTGGGTTGAACAAAACAGTGATGCAAGTTAGTTATATAGACATTACCAAAACCAAAACTCCGACCCAGAAATCCCAAGCCATACTTATTCATTATTCGATCGAGGGTTTCTCCACCCGTAAACGATGCCATAAACTTTAATTAATCAATACTAAAACCAGGGATCAGTGCAATACATGCAAATAGCAAGCGGTTCCGTACATAATCTCCGATTTAAATTTACAATGATCGCTGTAGCTGATACGTTTAAACAAATCCGAGTTGGATACGGTTTTAAGCTCTGGCAAATTGATTGTGCAGGTTTCGTGTACCTGTAGAGGTTTTAATAACATTTAGTTGTGTTTGTGTGTAATATCTGTATATAATATTCTGGATTTTTTGCAATTTCGTCCAGTTGGTAGTCGGTCTATCCATCCTGAGGGCGACATTACTCTTATCGAACCGCGATCTCTTCTCAAGGAGGCTCCAAAAATCCTGCACTTTGGATTTAATGTTTCTGAATAAGATCTGGATCAGAAAGAATCTTTAGACCCTGACACTACTGACTTCCAAACTTACCTGCTATTAAGAATTATTTACTGTAAAAACAAAAGAAGTCCGGACGAAGAATCAAAACCAGGAACCCAAACACTACAGTCGGTCAAACAAGACCAAAAGGGTGTATTTTGAACAGATATATTTTCAGACAAAATTAGATCCCCGTCTTGTCAATTTCAAATCAGTATAGAAGCAAGCTTTAGCACGTGAAATTTGTGTACATTTTTCCATAATGTAATATATGGGGAATGTATTTCTAGTGAACCCACGTTGATCAAATCTACGTATGAATGTAATTCGCGAATAAAACTGGAGTGGATTCAAATTGCATTTGCGAGATTCACACATTCGCATATTTTTATGTTTATTACGGTATAATTTTAACTTTATTTATGTGCAAACATTTTGAAGAGGTCACATCACACTTAATTATCTTTATATTTGGAGTTCCACACAAAGGGTTTTATACTCGTCACTCCACCATAATGGTAAGATGGAGCAAAAAAACGCTGAAAAAATACTAAGCGCTACTTTACCTTTACGCTCATGAGTTAAAGCACGCTGACAGTGACCGACGGACGGACAGCAAAGGCTTAGCAAAAGGGTCCAGTTGGCACCCATCTGGCACAGAACCCTAAAACAGGCATTAACCCTCCACCGTCCGTGACAAAAAAAGGATACACCTATTATTTTTTCGCATAAAATGTTCACCTATTTTTCTACTCGCCTAATTTTCACGGTTACAAATCTTTCTTTAAAAATGGCGCTACATTCTTTGTGGCTGTTCAAAGAATTAGAGGTGCTTAGATTTATACGGGGAACGTGGCCGGGTGCCTTGGAATAGGATATGCATTTTAATAACGTCTTAGCTACCGCTTTTATTGCAGACATATTTTTAATGCATAGGTGTCACGAGTTATATTAGACGTATAAAAATGATAGCTATTTCAACGGAATTGTAGGAGTGTGATTTTATATGTATGATGTATAAAATCATATTTCTGTACTGCTGTAATCATGTACCGTATGGATTTATTCGATATGCATCCAGAATAAATCAGTTTTATTGTGCTAGGTTTTGACTAAGATATGCTCCGATATTCCCGACCTTGGATACCTTGTCTTGAGTGCTGCTGAAGTGGCTCGTGGTTTAAAACAACAAATAAACTCAGGATGGATGAAATGGCGACAAGTCAGTTTGTATCACTTGGTACCCTTACCCACGAATGTTCCTCAAGCATAAGGGAATAAGTGGATGAAAAATATTGCATGTAGCAGAGATGTGATATGATGTATGTGTGGAGAGACTTAACACATCAGACATACATCCATTCTTGAATGAATTCAGTACAAAATTTGACGGGATACTTTAAAGATAATCGTTAGGCTTGGTACGGGCATGTGGATCTGAAAGAACTATTTTTATGAATGTGAGGGTACGGATAGAATGACCGAAGAAAAGACGGATGGAGTGTGTGAAGATTGACGAATATGAAAGAGATTGGAGAAACAGTAGTATAAGGCTGTGGCTACAGTAGGCAGCGATTTGCGATGCGACTGGAAGAGCGAAACGAGATAAACATGGAATGGCTACATTATAACCGAAAATCTGGCGTATTTCGTATAGTCGATGTACCCGGTGCCGCGATTACAGTAATGTAGTTCCTGTCGCAGAAATAATCAAAGAACGCTAGTAATATTTGATGAACGGTGTAGCCATTTAGTGAGAATCCATGTATTTGTTTCAATCGCTCGTGCGTCGCAGTTCGCGTCGCAGCCTAGTGTAGCCTCAGCCTGAAGGTTAAATGAACGACACAAAAAAAACATAGACATAAAAAGAAACATTTAATACTGGCCTATATTTTTAAAAGTTCATCCCACTCTACAACACGATTTATATTGCTAGTACATCCGGTAATACCAAATGCTTTACAATGCAGAAAGCGTGTTGATACTTGGAATAAGCGATTCCTGAGTGTCGACGTTGGTACGTGTTAATGTATAATGTACTATTGTAATATCCAGACTCTGCTCAATTATTATTCCTCACAAGTCTTAATACTTGTAGAATTAACCATTTACAAATTATGCATTTGAAACTTTATTAGTGACTAGCTTTTGCCCGCGGCTTCGCTTGCCTTAGAAAGAGACCAAAAGTAGCCTATGACACTTTCCATCTACCATCAACTATTTCCACTTAAAAATCACGTCAATAAGTAAAGTCGTTTTGCCATGAAAGACGGACAGACAGACACACACACACAATGTATAGTATGGACGGTGGTATTATATACATTTTAATGTAATTTTACACTCACTACTAATAAGTAAAGTCAATGAAGATTTATTCGACTTTTTAATGCAATGTTTACGCTTCAGAAGTTTGTATTGATGAAGAATATTTTTTCAGATTTTGTAGATTAATCACAACATTAATCTCAAATACAAAATAATAAAAATCTTATAAATAACAATACACAGAAACTATGGAAAATTTATACGATAAGGAAGAGAAGGGAACTCACAGCAGGATATCAAAGAAGTCGTTCGCATCATGTGCTCAAAATGCATTATATTTTGATCTCAGAAAAGACTGATCACGCAAACAGTAACTTGTATTATTTTTAATGTTTTTCGACACCAAAAATAAGTTGACTCAAGTGCGACCAAATCTTTCAAACACTACATCATCATCTCCCTAGCCTTTTTTCCCAACCGTGTTGGGGTCGGCTGCCAGCCTAACCGGATTTAGCTGGATACCGGTGTTTTACGTGGAGCGACTGCATATCTGACCTCCACAACCCAGTAACTGGACGACACGATACCTCTTGGTTAGACTAGTCTAAGTTTCTGACTAATCAGTAACGACTGTCAAAGTTCTACGAATGACAACCGGGACCAACGGCTTTACGTGCTTTCCGAGGCACGGGATGTCAGTGATGTCTAAGATAAACTTTAGAAAGTACATATGAATTGAAAAAGTCACATTGGTACTTGCCCGGATTCGAACCCACAACCTCTTACACGAGAGGCGGGCGCCATTTCCACTGGGCCATCACGACTTCTTTCAAACACTAAATGTTAAAAAACTCAATACGGTCTACCAAAAATATAAAATTCCCAACAATAGAAATCTAACATAAAACCGTTAGCTGAGATATAAAAATCTGTGAACGGCCTCTAATCCTCCGAGAGTTTGCATCGGTACAAGTGCGGACGAACTCAAGATTATTCACCTATGAATTTTTCATCTCAACTCAGGCGGGACATGTAAACCTTTTATATACATTTGCTTTCGCGATGGGTTTATAAAAATGCTCTTTGATATATTTTATTTGCTTGAATATATTTTATATTAAATGATTGTTAACTTTGATTTTTTTTTAATGTCTGGTTTGGTGCCATAGCCAGGGTTAATTTGTGTCAGTTTTGGTTGAGTTACGCGCTAAAATATTTAAAATAAAGCTCTCAAAATAATGTGTATGATTTTGGATAATTTAGGACGTCTTTGAAAAACAAGACTTATATACCAAGTGACTAATTAATGTTATTATTTTACACATTTTTCTTAGCAAATATTATAAAAAGGCAACATTGCTAATTTCTTTGGTAGCTAATTAACAAAAAAAACCTTTCATTCTTTAACAAATTTAATTTGCCTTAATAAAATTAGAAACAAAAACAACACAAAGCCGTAAACACGATAATTAATCCGAAACCAATTAACATCCACCTTGAAAATAATTACCTCTAATCCAAACTCGAAAAGAAAAGGTGCTTAAAAATCGCGTAAAAAATCATCTAGGATAAAAATCATAAGTGGCATTTACCAGCACGCGATATGAAGGGTTTACTGCACTTTTTACTATAGCTCGTTTATTATAAACTTTATGGTGGCATAAAGCATAGAATAATGGCGTATTTTTATAACCAGATGCGATAAAACACCTTTTATGGTGGTGATAACATCGGTTATTGAACATTCGGCATGGATATTGCATTAGTGCAGGGATTATTGATAGATTGTTGTCTGATTCTAATGGGTTTGTCTATAAAATATTAAATTGTACTCGTTGTTTACGTACGGATAAGTGTACACAGTAAGAAGGATTTTGTGAGAAAATAAACAAAATTAAAAGTAAAAAATAACCGCCTTCAAAAACTAAAAACCCCAATAATAACTAAAATTTCGGAAGTCGGTGGCAACACAAATTGAATGGCAGAAGAGAAACCACCGACTTCCGAAATTTTAGTTATTATTGGGTTTTTAGTTTTTGAAGCAGGTTATTTTTTTTTTGAAAAAAGTTTTTTATTTATTACTTTTTAGTGTCGACTCCCAATGTTTGACTGTGTATAGTATCTTTCAAAGTAATTTATTTTCAAAATAAAACTACTAACAATCTTATAAAACGAAAATAGAAACTTGAAGACAAAGCACACATCGTCTATGAAAATTTCGTCAATTTTTTTTTGTTCTTGGTGAATTTTTCGAGAAGCACTGAACCGATCGCCACAAAATTTATATGGGACCACCCCTGAATCATGACTTATCAAACAAAAAAAGAACCATCAAAATCCGTTGACAATTGACGGAGTAATCGATGAACAAACATACAAAAAAAAAACATACAAACAGCCGAACATAGTACCTCCTCCTTTTTGTGAAGTCGGTAAAAAGGAAACATATTAATCATATGACTCAAACTTCAAAAACAGCGCACTAAAGCACGTGATACACGACGTTGCAATGAGACACTATCAGAAAACCTTTTTGAGTTATCACATGTTGTATATAAGGTTGACTACAAGTAACCGTATTTTACTAGCGGACCGCTTCTATATTTTGGGAAAAATAAATAACCTATGTTGATAAGCGATTAGCTGATTGAAATTAGGTATCTCCATCCATTTAAATGATCATCGTGCGAATGTTGTTGACGGGCCTATTGGTCTAGTGGTTAGTGAACCTGACTGCTAAGCCAGAGGTCGTGGGTTCGATTCCCACCCAGGACAAACTTTGTGAGATGAGCATGAATGTTTGTTCTATGTCTGGGTGTGATTTATCTATAATATGATATGTGATTTATTTATATATTTAAATGTTATATAAGTATGTTTATCAGTTGTCTGGTGACCATAGTACAAGCTCTGCTTATTTTGGGATCAGATGACCGTGTGTGAATTGTCCCAGGATATAATAATAAAATAAAATAAAATTTACTTCGGGCAATCTTGCTTTCGCGAATACGTTTTTTGGTCAAATATTCATTTTGTGCGGACGTTCTTCCACCATCGTTGCGGGCAAAAATATTTCTGTGATATCAAACAGTTAGTTTTATATTATACTAGCTTTTGTCCGAGGCTTCGCACGCGTAAATGTCGAGCTTTCATCAACTATAACCCGATTATGGGTCGAATTTCCAAAATCTATTATTAATGTTTTTTTTTGGTGAGTGGAAAATCATCAAATGACTGCTCCCGTCCTGATTGCGGCGGGAGGGCGTGTCAGACTTTTACTGACTAAAACCCACTCATGTTCCTTCGATTGCCCTTTATGTTCCAGGGTCACGGTAACTATTACAAACATTCCGCAACCTCGGCAGGCGTTCGTTGGCCCTGTTGGGCCCCTTTGTACTGACTTCTTCTCTTTGAGGCGCGTGGAACACTAACGCGCCGTCGACGCGGTCCTGGTCCTAGCCGGGCGGCGAGCTACCCATCGCTCGCCATCCGCAGAACCGCGCCTACGGTGGCCGGTAGTCGTCTTGCGACTCTCGACGTCTTCGCCTGGGTCAAATCTATTATTAATGATTACGTACTCTTCACAAATAACCACACCTCCTAGTTATATGTCTTTAGGACCAGCAGTTTGGGCTGTGCGTTGATATTTCAACATTTAGTCAGTCAGTCAACCGTTTTATTTAGTTAGATAGATTGGTCTTAATTATTATCTAACTTAACCAAACACAAACACAGACGCCGCATAATATTTAACGTAATAAACTACCAATCTAACACAAAGTGGGTTCGACCAGACGTTGATTCACTGCACTAATGCACTTTTATTAAACTCTAGATAGCCACTTAGCCAAGGATTCAAGTTGAACTGCAACTTAGTTAAGTTATAAGTTCTTGTCCCATAGGAATTTGTTAGATACGTTTACTTGATGGTCTATTCTCTTGGGTTGAAACTTTTGAAGTGACGACGACGTGCATTACGAATTAATTCTTTGGTAAATTCTAGAATTTTTTTAAAGAGTTCTTGATTTAAGTTTTTAAATCTTTAAGAACATTTTAAAGTTGACCTATAATAGATTGTTGCGAGGACTATTTCGGTTAATAACCTAGGTGCTCTTTTGGTGAGGAGTGAGTCGAGGCAGTGCACAATGTGAGACATAATATTAACAAATGAAGTAGCTCTATTTCAGTAGAAAGTTATTGTAGTCTGTTCTTCCAGAGAAAAATATTTTTTAATACAACGAAACTATACCTTTTTACAGTATTTAATTAAGGATGATTTACATTGATACAGTAGCTGGCGCTAGCATCACCAGATTTCGACACTGGAGCAGCACTATATCAATGTAGACATTTTTCAATCCAGTCCATCATCATGCAGACCGAACAGATTTTCAAATCAGCCTTTAAATAAAGAAGAGCAAGATTACCATCATATTTTTATTCACATTCCCAACGTAAACCCCATCAAAATTCACTAGAGCAGAAAAAAACGTATTCAACAATCCCTGAAAATGTGGAACTTAAAAACCTTTCAGGTCCAGCAACTTTGCTAATAAACAAACCCGAGACGATTGTGAATTCAAGGCACACCCAGAGCGCTTGAAAATTTTCACCCATTTTCTAGAAAATAGATTCTCTTTGGAACTCACGAAGACAAACAACGTTGGGATACGTCTATTTGCGGGTTCGTTTACTACTTATAATGGGATAATATTACACTGATGTTTTAGTTATTTTATTATTTTTCTGTTATTAAATATATAACAAAATTATTTAACCATCAAGCTAAACTGAAGAGTTTCGTTTCTATAAACAGGATAAGTGCTGAGGCTACAAGTCGGATTGGAGAATATTTTTGTAAGAAATAAAAATAAAATTTAAAATAAAATGCATAAGAAAATGTGAAGTAAGGAAGGGTTTAAATTACATATGAAATTAAGGCAACGTTGGCGTTCAACGCAATCAATAAAACAAAAGAAAAGCACTGATGTAGTTCGTTATTGTAGTATATTGAATCACATATGACCCTCACAGTTACTTCTGATTTTATTATAATTATATAAAATCAATCCTATTAGCAAACTTTGTTATCGAACTAAAACATCGAAAAACCCTCCCACACGAAAATCTACCAAAACCAAACATGGCGCCTATAATTAATTAACGATAACTATCATTCCCGGATTCGCAGTAAATCTTTTCAGAACTACTTTACTTCCCAAACACCCATACCACTAATGGATCCTTTCATTCGGATCCCATCGTGTTAACCCTCAAAAAAACCCGCCAAAAATATAACCTATAAAGTAAAAAGGGCACAGGAAATGACGTAAAAGAGTCAATTGAACCACTCAGAGAAACGTGTGTGGCTGTAAATTCAATAATAACTCAATACTTCACCTTTCTTTGAAAAAGTGCTCCTAAAGTGTCCTTAATTTAATAAGCGAACGACGTGTTAGTGTAGGGTTGACACTATTTGGATAGTGCATTGTGATACAATTTTGGAGGATGGAAAAAAAAACCAAAACTTTGAATTTTTTGCCGGTCAGATCATAATAAATAATATTTTACGAATTACAACTAACAAAGATAAAAATGTGACTTAAGAAAAGGCTTTGGTAAAGTAATATCACTGTCACCGTCGCACGACTGTAAAACTACGTTGTCAAGATAGAGACAGAAACAGAAAAGTCCTAAATAGCGTTTATTTTTCACGACCTCTGAGATTCGGCTCAAAACTCAAGGTCTTCAGAGTAAAATCTAATTAATTTGATTAATCCCGAATGAAACAATTTCTAATAACATGTTAACATCTAAGTCTTACCAACAGTAGCACAGCCATATTTTCGTACCTGAAAAATAAAAAGAACAATTATTTTAAATTCAAAAAGTAGTTTGTACGTATTTAGTATTTATAAAAAAACTGTTCCAAAGTGTTCCAAAATTGACTTGCGCACAGCCCTGTAATTGAATGTGTTCTGATTGGCTAGTTCATATCACGTTCGATGACGCCATGTCCGGTCGTGTCACGTGGTCAATTTCCGTTCTAATATCCTATGCAGTCAGTTTCATTTGAAATATAGCAGCCGATCGGGGTGGACGTCTAGCCGAAATGTAATTTATGTCTTCAATAATACAAAATTGGTTTGTTAGAATGAAAAATTATATAATACCTATTATTTGTAGTATTTTGCTATCGGAAATCATTTAGAAGTATTTTGGTACTACTTGATTTAAAAAAATACTTTAATTTCTTATAAAAGGGCTATACTGACTTATAAGTTTCGTCTGCGGTTTTACTCCACCGGTTACTTTTTTTTTTTTTATTTGTTAGGGACAAAAAAGTAACATATTAAAAGTGATACAAAAAATCCTCAGTTTAGTAGCACAAACAAGTAACCCGCATATTATTCAGGGGGCCTGGTGACCTGACTTACAGGTTTTTTATAAAACTTAGTTTAGGCACCAGTCTTCCACAAATTTATATGAAAAAATTGTTCTGTAGACTATTTAAACGTCACGATATAATTTGTGGTAAAAAAATAAATGTATATTCTATTCTATTCTATTAAAAAAAAAAACTAGAAGTGAAGGACACAACGTATACAAAGACAAATATGAGCCATAACATATATAATTTAAACTAGCCTCTGTCAGTTTAGTAGACAATATTTCAATAGTCTTTTCATGATGCCCATTTCACCAAAATTTTACTCTACGTGTTATTCTGATACATATCCTAGATTACACGGACTGTAAAATTTTATCAGATTCAATTTACTGGCTTCTGCGAGAAACAGTAACAATGTATTCATAAGTAGCACGTCAAACTGCACTACCACACTACAGTAAAAAGGTATCCCTAATTGAAAAAAAAACAGACCAACAACCCCATAAAAGTCGTTAATAAAACCTACAATAACCACTCATAATAGAGAAACAATACAGAATTATCGGCCATCAAACAATTTAATAGCGATGACGATTACAAAACATGTAATGTAGGCACGATAGCATAATAGAGGCTATTCCGTTATAACATGTAAATGGGAACCTAATGTGAATCGGCTGACGCGGACAGCCGCTTTCATTTGACTATGAAACCTTGTTTGGAGTAGGGATGACTGATTTGAATCGATTTCCTAGTAGATCGATTCACTGCTGCCATACGACCTTTCGATTTATTTTTATCGTTTCCATGATGACGCGACCTTTGACTAGATCGAATGTCTCTAAGATCGTAATGAGAAAAACGAATTAACTAAATAATAAATAATATCTTTATTTTTTAACCGAAAAGTACTATTTGAACTGCAACAATCCAAAAAGTTGATCCGAAAAGTGAAAAATTTAAGCAAGGTAAACTTTAAACGTGTCTGCTGAAAAAAATGGTTTTGGAGATGTGGCGTTATTTGAACGGAGGTGCGATATATCTTTATCTTTTAACTGCAACAAGATAACTTACATACTTGTATATTGAATAAAATAAGTTTCAATTTATATCAATCAAAATCATACATTACCGCTCTTGTGATATGAAAGTTGGTGATATCGTGTTATTATTTGGTTTATTTTATAGTTAAGTATGTTAATCGATTCACGAGGTTATAATCAAAAATATCAAAAGCAAAAAATCGGGCGTCCCTAGTTTGGACTGGAGTTAGAATTAAAATTAAATTAATAAAATTCAGAATGGTCTGTGATTTAATGTGTGTGAACTGTATTTGGTCTGTGACAATGGAAGGTTTGTAATTGGACATGTTTCGGCCTGCGAGGTGTGGTCATGGCTGTTTTAGTATTTAAATGAGTGTGTAGTTTGTAGGTCAATACTGCACCTTTGTGTCAGTTCTCACTGCTAATTGAAACCGATTTCAATTTGAAGTATACTTTAGTTCAGGTATCATTTGTACTCGCTAGGAAGATGCGCTTGTTCAGTAAAAGTACACAATCAATTTTAAAATTGGTATATTTATTTAATTTGTCAGTACTTTTACGCGTCATTATTGTTTTTGGTTTTTTAGTGAGCGGCCCAGGCCTGTGTTTTTTCCTACTTTGATTACTCTACTTAAAAAGGAACGTCCGAATCAAACACAGAGGTTAAAGCCTCTTTTAAAGTCAACATGTATAAGTTAAATTATGAAGAGCCAATGACCGAGGATTTCTTAAACACGAATTACTATAACTGCTTACGACAGCACAGAAAAAAAAAATGTTGTTGATGGACCAGCCCTCACAGTAAAAACAAGCCAAAATCAAGTTAATTTGTTCCCAAGTCCGAACATAATAAAAAACAATTCAGACAATACGTTTTTTATGTTTCTTTGATAGTCACTAGCAAACACAAAACTTTTTCCTAGTGATCACGATTTTTTCATTTACCTAGAACATTAATATCATCATATGTTTGAAAAAGTACTCGAAACTTTTCCTCTAACTTCGCAAGAAGTGGGAGCAATAATTTTTATTCTTCTGGTCAGCTGAAAACTTTGAAAATCTGGGTCACGAGCGATACCGGTTTATTTTTACGAGAAATCCGGAGTTAGGAAAAAAGAACTTTATATTCATGACAACGAAGGTTAGGGGTAGTATTTTCTTGGGTAATTCCACCTAAAATGAAGTTTATAAAATAGTACTCAGGTTTCCCAAGTTTAGGCAATTCTTTGATTTGATTTAGCAATATCGCCGTCACTGTTGCACATCTTTCAAAATATTATGGCGAGACAGATATGCATGTATGTAACTATGTCAACTGTTAAGTAACATGATTAACGTGGGATGTTGCGAAATGTTTATAATAGTTACCGTGACCCTGGAACATAAAGGGCAATCGAAGGAACATGAGTGGGTTTTAGTCAGTAAGAGTCTGACACGCCCTCCCGCCGCACCCAGGACGGGAGCAGTCATTGGATGATTTCCCACTCACCAAAAAAAAAATTATTAACGTGGGATATGGTTTGTACCTGGGTTATTGCTGTCAATTGAACATAAGTGAGTAAGGTATCTCGTTTGCTCTTTCGATCCTCAACCTTAAATTTTTGATCATCTTTTATTACCATAAACAAACTGCATAATTTTTCAGCAACGCTAATGAACGCATGTGCGGTTTTAAGCTTCCGTTTTCAATCACAGCAGCTTTGTGACGGGCGCCCATTAAAAACTTTATTTAAGCCCCATTATTCGTTCGGTGTCGATAAATTAATTGAATTTCCCGTCGACAAACTTTATTATTAAGTAAGCTGAAGTTTCATAACTTTCCAACTTGAGAGTCAGCAATCTTTTGCGTAATTCAAAGAAATTGATTGTATTGTTGTTTGGCGGGTAGTCGGAAATTTATCGGGCTTTGAAGCCTAATGATCTGTTTCGTAATGGTTGTAGACAATTCAATATGGTGGAACTTTGTGGTTGGGTTGAGATCAAAGGGGGAAAATAATGACGTAAAATATTGCTAAGATGACATTTTTTCCGCTGGACTACGCAGACGCTGGCCCATTTATTGAAGTGGCTCTTTCCTTTGCATTTTGTAGGACTATAAATAGGTCACTGATGATGACTAAGTCTAAATTTGAGGGGAAAGATAATAGTCGATTCCAAAGATGGATAATGATAATGTAACCTCACTACAAAGCAGAGATTTCTTGTAATACAGAAATGGGACGGTTGAACGAACATTACGAGATAAATTCTTAACTTAAATTATAATGTCCAGGTTTTTAAGAGTTCTTATTGGATGTTACGGGTCCAATTTACGCTTTAACTAAAAAAAGAAGTTGAAACATTGATTGTAATCGTATTATTGTTTTAAAGTTTGTTACTTAAAAACAAACTCTACGTAGTTTGTTAAAAATAATTGTTTATCGAAAAACTTATGCTGTGGGTTTATTAGTCAGGGTTTTCGGCATGTTTGAAGGGCGCTGCTTTAACATTTAAACATCTGTTATATTAAATAAACAAACAAATCTTCTATCTAACTTATTTTAATTGAGTTTGAAAGCACTAACCAGTATGAGCTGACTACAACTTTATTCAAGCACCTGGTTCCAAGATGCTCATCGATCAATGTTTTAACGTAATTATCTTGTTCTGACTGATAATGTAATTAAGAAAATAACGTTATGGTACTAGTTCTACTTCGCGTATTTACTCGCGTTACCTTTGTCTTTGTGTGGTATCTTCGTTCCTGGAGGTCTTAGTGAAATGTTTTGTAAATTATGCTTAATCAGTTGCGTCTGGTTAGAATGGAAGACAGCCCTAACATAATAAATGAAATAAATAAATATCCTCGGACAACTCACACACGGTCATCTGATCCCAAACTAAGCAGAGCTTGTACTATGGTAACCAGGCATCTGATAAACATACTTATATATTTTTAAATACATACATAATATAGAAAAATCACATTCAGACACAGAAAAAACATTCGTGCTCATCACACAAAGTTTGTCCTGGGTGGGAATCGAAACCACGACTTCGGCTTAGCAGTCAGGGTCACTAACCACTAGACCAACAGGCCCGTCATAATGTAGAAAACACTTAGGTGATGATGATTAAACTAGAGCATTTTTATAGAATCCTTCGACCGGACCACACGGGATTAGAGACATAATAAAAAGACAATAGCAGTGTAAGATCCGGCTGTCGCGTGTTCGTCAAGAGGATAATCTAGTTTAGATTCGTTCTGAACTGCCTGTCGGTGGTCAAAAATATACAATATGTTAATGAAATAACCCAAAACCTCGGACACCCCAACCGACTTTTATACTTATAAATTGATATGTCGTATAATTATTTATTTTCATAAATTATAGTAATAGATATTTAAAAATGTTGTGGTCGCGCTACTTCTTACAGACTCGTAGCTCTATCGCCGCGCCGCTGTCAACAAACACGGGAGCACTATCGTTTACATCGCGTTGGACAGTAGTGTACAGCGTCGTTAAAAAATATTAGAGGCGGCATGACAAATAATATTTTTTTGGAAAAATATAACCTATAATAAAAAATATTGTATTCGATTATGCTGCCGATTCTAAACAAACTATGTAGTTTCAGGTTTTGGGTTATTTCATTAGCACATTGTATACATAATTACACTTTAAATTTTAAAAACAAATAAAGCTTTAAGGACAATGAAATACGAGCAATGCCTCGGAGAACATAATTATTTTACTAATTAGTGTTTCATTTACTCATTAAAATATTTTTCAGAATATCAGATATTTATTTTAAATTTTAAACAAGAGAATATGTAAATGATTTATTTACTTTAGTAAGGAGAGCCATATTTTGCATTTTAATATCATGATTATGTTTAATTAAGCTTTATTCACAAACGTACAAAGGTGGACATAATTCCTTAAGCATTTTAATTCACCCATGTCATTGTCAGTAGTAAAGACACCATGTAGGTACTTTGAAATATATCTCTAAAAAAACTTGGAAATTGGAACCGAAAAATCAACTGTATATTACGATAATAAGTATATAACCAGTAACCCGGTAAAAAAATCACGGTTTAGATAACGATAATAAAAAAGTTCAATCAAATGTCTCATTGTTGTGCAAATGACGTTCAAATTAAACCCTGGGAACAGACGTGATTCGAAACACAACAGAAGGCTGTCGCTTGGCCGTCGAACGGTTAACCTTTCAACGACCAAGCGACAGCCGGCTGTCGGGCTGCTATTGTCTTTCTATTGTGTCTCGAATCACATGTGTTCGAAGGTTTAAATAAAAATGTACAAAATGCCTTAAACGCCTGTAACTGCAGTTTTATTCCGAGGTACGTAGTTAATTAACCTCGCCACTACAGAGCACATGCGTTCAGTGCAATTTCCGCTGTAATCTCCGCGGATTTAGCTGCCAGGGCTGCCTTAGGTTTCTAAAAGCCTAAACTCTAAATAATCAAACGCATTAAAAATATGACAAAAATAATCATGCATTTTTTATTGGTGAGTGGGCGTCCCGTCCGCGTATTGCCAAACTGTATGCTAACCCAGACACCCACAGTCTGTACTGAACTACGTCGTGCTCATTGAAATCACAAACAAATTGGAGCAATGTACATACAAGCTCAGAGCATTCTGAGAAACTAATAAGGATCGTCAATCCGAGAGCGATCGATCAAAATTTTGGGGCGCCCCGACTCGGACAGGTTAGGTTAGAAGGAGGTGGCGGGGACGTAGTGAGCGAGCGAAGCGAGCGAACAGACCCCGCCACCTCCTTCGCGGTTATTTTTTTTTAAACCACCCAGAAGTAGGAGCCTCGCGAAGCGGGGCTCCGTCGAGTTACCTTTTCTTGAAATTAGAGTGAAAAATAATTAGGTAATAATTATTATTAATTTTATTATAGTATTTTAAAGCAAAATGTAATTTGATTCAGACACTCTCTGAATAGGTATACAGTTTGCTCTTCAACTAAAAAGGCAAACTGCGATCGAACTCAGAGCAACCCTGGTCTGGGTCAGCATACAGTTTGGCAATACGCGTCCCGTCCTGGGCGTGGCGGGAGGGCGCGTCAGACTCTTACTGACTAAAACCCACTCCTGTTTCTTCGGTTGCCCTTTATGTTCCGGGGCCAAGGTAACTATTAGAACTATTCCGCAACGAATCTTGCGTCACGGACCGCGACAAATAATTGTTTAGCAGATATAATTCCTATATTTTATTCCGTTAGAGTGTAATGTAAGGATATAATTTAAATGATCAACAAAAAAATCTTTTATATAAAGATTCAGTTTTCAGTCAAATTCATATAAAAATCAAATTGAATTTAGTTCATAATATTTTAAGAAACGTTATTTGGTGACCATTTATCTATTTTGGTATCCGTTTAGAACTTTTTTGGTAGTAAAATTGGTACTTTTTGGCTTATGGGCTTGTGGCCGAGCGGTCGAAAAGTCAGTACTGTAGAGGCCAGAGGGACCTCTACTGTACCGGGACTACTATTTACTTTAATAAAAGATATTTTTAATCATTTATTTTATATTTTCGTCTTTTAATAATTTTCACATCGACTTGCTTGTCAGCCTTAGGGGCTGTCAAGTCTTTCTTAGTTTAAATATATTTTATCTCATCACGAACAAATAATGTAAAAAGGTTTTAATATGACACTATCAGCCAGTGTCTCTACAGTACCTCCTGAAGATCTTTCGCGGAGTGAAATACGGGTCGAGGAGTATTGGGTGGCAAGACGGAAGGTTGTGCTACATCTTGCTTTCAAGACTTGATTTAGATTCTGTCGGAATTAAAACAAAACAAAAATATAATCCTATAATGGTCTTAATTACTAAAACTAAAAAAAAAAACACCCTGTGTAACAACTTTTATTGCAATCTGCAAAGAGGGTTGCGGAGGTCTGATAGGCAGTCGCTTCGTAAAACACTGGGATCCAGCTGATTCTGGTTAGGTTGGAAGCCGACCTCAACATAGTTGGGAAAAAGGCTAGGGAGATGAAAGAGCAGCGAGAAAAAGAAAAAAAAAAACCATTGAATTGCTGAAATTACCCCTAATGACATTTTTTTATAAAAAATCACACTCCCATGCAAAAAGCCATAAAGCCTTAAAAAGCGTACACGTAATTCAACAAAAATCTCGGTGAAGCAGCCCTATATCGTCCTGCACGCTGATTACATACATGTACCCGGATCCGTTTGAATAAAGGATTAATTTAATGAAAAGTTTCAGATAGATTACGGGACCAAGTTTTTCGTGCAGCGTTTTTGGGTTAAGTGACGTGTTCATTTCGGATTTTAATAGTTGTGGGGGATTTTGGTTGTTGGGATTTATAAGTGACTAGCGGTCTTTCCGCGGTTTCATCTGCAACTTTTAAGGGGTAAAACGTGAAATTTTCGTAATAATACAAATTTTCTTTGCATTTTTTTTTGTTCTGTACAACTTTTTAACACATTATTAGGACTCTAAAAAAGGTGAATGAAATCGGTTAAATCGTTCTCAAGCCAGCATGAAGGGAAATAGAGGTTTTTTTTTAAATACGTAAAGATGTCTAGGATTTAGGGAATAATATTATTATGATGTTAAAGTTTTTCAGTTTCATCTTTAATTTTCCTTCTAATTAAAGTAAATACATTTTTGCAACACCTTTTGAATATTCCCAAAATTATTTTCTGTTAATAAATTTCATCCAAAAATAAAATAAACGAGATCAAAGAACAAAATACACGTTTTCACATTTTCTTAGTTTAAAGTAAATATTTATTCTATTAAGAGAAAAAAAACAAGCAATTTCGTGATCAAAGAACTTGGGAGGGGAGAAATTGAATCTCCTGCAAGCGAGAACTTAAATTATTTTATTTTTCTTTTTACTTCATTATGTTTTATTCCACTTGCGTCTTCAAAGCTTAATAAAGTGTGTTTCTTTTAGGAAATTGTTTACATTGACTGATGTTCCTTCATCCGGTTCATAACTGGTTAAATCAGATTTGTAACCAGCCATAACCGGTTAAATCTGGTTGTAAAAAGTCGTAACTTGTTCAACAAGTCAAAAGTGATCTCAGCGCGGGAATTTTTGCTAAATCCATTTATTTTTTGTCCAGCTTTTCTTCATGAGGATTAAAATGCCATCTGGCTCAGTGGCCTCATGGATTAACCTGAATAGCATTGTTTAACATAAAAACGAATAGCTGGTGCCTTAATTTCCATTCGTTTTTATCAGTACAGCGACCCACTTATTTGAGTCGGCTTATGTGTAGTCATGCGAAATATCACAAATAGGACAATGGGAATAAATGTAGCTAATGGGGGGTGAATTGACTGATTTATAAGCTCCACTAATTTTCATATGTTGCGGTGTTTTTTGTGAAGTAGGTTGTTTTTTGTTTTATTCTTTTATGATGCCCTTTTGTTTGTATTCTACATATAACGGTTCAAGTTTCCAGAGATAGTTTCAAACCTGTACTATTTGCTAGGGTTTGGTACATCAAAGGTAAAACCGGGACCCACTGTCCGTCTGTCACAAAGGGTTTTTCTCAATATTTATGGGACAGGATATGAAACGGTGAGCTGTATTGGCTTCAATAAATTCATACGCACCAGTGTTATTGGTGGAAGTACCGAAAAGACTGAAAACATTTATTTAATGTTTTCCTCACTATCCCAAATCTGGGGAAACATTTTTTTTATGTATCATAGGTGGTTTTAGACTCACATATACAGACTCGAAAAAAATACTTATAGGTCATATTTATACATATTTGTCTCGTCCGGGTATCGATACCCGACATGCAGCATGGCAGCGCTTCATCACTGTGTAAAATGGGTCGCCATTGATGGCATTCCCACATTGTATGGCAATGCTGATCCATAGGTCTTAAAGCAGACCTACTCTAGCCTCGTAATACTGTACTAATGGACTCATTTCTAAATGATATTACCTTTATAATAGGACGTACAGCTTCATAACCATCTACCTAAACTATTTATTTTTACTAGGCCCTTTTAAATTGTTACCTAAATCCATTATACCATCCGTTAATAGATTTAAGTCCGGGTTTAGGCACATAAGGATATCCCTTAGGACTGGGTAATGTGCAAAGCTTCCGTTAGTCTACATCACTAAATTGTTCGCATTAATATGGTTCTTTTGTGAAGAAATTCTAAGTTTCAAAGTAAAATTGGGCCTTCAAAAAAAATACAAGAAGGAATTAAATCAATCTACACAAATATGTGAAATGAGGAGCCTGACCTACCGAAATTACAAACTTGAAAGTCAGTTGATGCATTTTAATATGACGTATCTAGTACATACAAAGTACATCCTCACGTATACATCAATGCACGAAGCATTGATGTATACGTGAGGATGTACTTTCGAATTCAGAGAAGTAAGAATGTAACTTTTTCAATTCATAATTTATTGTAGGTACTGTTTAATCTTATCTTGCACATCAATGTCAGTTTGTGAAGAAAAGAATCGAAGGAAAAGCTGAGCTTAAAATTGAAGTACGTCTGAAATCGCCAATCCGACTTGAGCAAGCGTGGTGAACAATGTCTGTGCCTTCTTTGTATGAGACAAGAATTTTGCCCTGTACTAGGACAATAATAGGCTACAACTTCATTATATCTATACTAATATTATAAAGAGGTAAAATTTGTAAGTTTGTAAGTTTGTAGGTTTGTAAGTTTGTATGTAGGGGGTAATCTCTGGAAATACTGGTCCGATTTAAAAAAATATTGCAGTGTTAGATAGCCCATTTATCGAGGATTGCTATAGGCTATATACCATCACGCTACAACCCACGGAAGCGGAGCAGTAACGAAAAATGCGGGTGAAACCGCAAAGGACAGCTAGTGTTTTAATAAAGAGGATGTTTTAAATTTCACCACACAGGGTTTAAATTAAAGGATGTGAACAGCAGAAGTCTGCAATTAAGGTAAAACGCGAGAGAAACTGCGGGCATTACTTATTAATAATTATGCTTGTAATTTATTATAATTATTTCAAATTGATTTTATTTTCAGACGGGTCTGGCAATAACTTTCAGTTTGATTGATGAAAAGTTTGATTTTCAGGACAACTGAATTAAAAACTGGGCTAGCAATTTTCAGATCAACTTACGTAATATAATATTGAAGAAGCCTTTAAAAATTAGGCTGTAATGAATTTGCCATTAGGTAGACTTTTCAGTATTATAGTTGAAATTGAGTGAAACTTAGGTTGTTATATTATTTTTATACGTACTCAAAAAAGTATGTTATTAATCATATACCTAAGAATTACCTTTTAAGATGAGCTTAGCTGCTCAATGATCTAGACTAGACTACTACCTCTCTGAAGAATATTATCTCTAGACCGAGTCTTTTTTCGACGGTATTTGCCCGGCCCCATCGTTCGATTAAAAAAAAAAGAAAAAAAAAACAAAAAATTGGTTGCCTGTAAAGTCGGTATACGGGCGAAAGTTTTACGTGACAACGACTTTGAGTGGTAAAATAATTTTAATGTGAATATTCATTCGTATAGTAGGAAGAAGGATGAAATCCGCGTGCCTCTCACTCGCTCTCATTGTGAGCGCATAACGTGAGCGGAGCGTAACGCAGTTTCTTGAAGTGTCACCCGGCAAACCAATATATAAGACGTTGTCACGTCAAAATGACGTGTAAAAGTGTAATTTATTACCTATTTACAAAAATAAATAATTTATTCATTTATGTTGTAACCGGTTAAGTATTGCACCTTGCGTTTGGTATTTTACCCGTACTTTTAAGGTGTAACAGTTGTTGTATTGGTGGGTTTTTGAGAGCCGTATTACGATGATTTCATTACGGTTTTCTTTACGATTTATATTTTTTATAATTATTTACCTTTTTATTTGTCATATGTGAGCGCATATTTCGCGTCCTAGAATATGTCTCTCGTTTAACTTACCACGGTGTATAATATTAGAGGAAAAAACACTCAATTATCACTTAAAAAACGCCTAACTAAAATAGGCGAGACGACAAAAAATAAATAACTAGTCCGTCAGTTAGATAATCAAAAAATTTGGGGACACGTGTTTTTTCTTTTTTCTCGTAAACAGAAAATGACGACAATACAGTGCGTTGAAGTTTCGTGAAACGTCACGCCTTTGTATAATTTTTAATGAGAAGTGACGTCACAAGCCCCCTCTCCGGAACTTTGATGCTCTTTATCTTTGTATTTTGTTATTAATTTGATCAAGCAAAAAATATTTGTCCAGTATTTTTGGACTGTCTAACAGACGCACTAAACAGAATGTCATTCTTTTGATGTAGTCAACAACCCTATTCAAGCATTAGAAACACACTTAAACACCGACAACGACAAATAATACGCCCGCGTCGAAAACAGCACTGAAAATGTACGCTAAGTCTTTAATCCGGGTATAGTTAATATTATGCGTGACACGGCGCGACCCGGTTCGACGTTGCCCGGCTTACCTTGTAACCGGTTAAGCTTTGCATCTTGCGTTTGATGTTTTACCCGTATTTTGACGGTGTTACCGTTGTATTGGTGGGTTAGGGAATTGAGTTTGATATGGATCATTTTCCTTTTAGGTTATGGAAAAAAGTCGGTAATTTTTTGTATTTATTGTGTTTTATTTTTGTGTTTTTATATAGCTGCTATAGATTTCTGTAACCATCATTTTGTAACCATTTCATCGAAATAATAAGGTCCATTAGAGTATCTCGGGCATTATTAGCCAGACAGTACGAAAAGGCTTAGTAATATGAGCTTTTGACACCATGTACAAAACCCTAAAAGCAAATTTTTGGTTTAATAATTAAATAAATACTAGATAATACACACACTCTCTGTTGTGTATGTATGTAGTATGTATATATTTATACATATATAGTACATTTTATATACTTTATTACGTATATATAAGTAGGTAATTATATATGTGTATTTTTTTGTAATTGTAAGTTGTATTCTTTCGATCTATTTCTTTTTTTTTTCCTTTTTTTTATATTGCACCTGCCATGTTATCTCTGCACCTCCCTGGGTAGACTGGTAGAGAATGCCTAAGGTATTAAGTCCGCCATTGTACATTTTTTTAAGTATAAATAAATAATAGAACTAGACAAGAGAAATAATCTTCCTATTGTTTCAATAAACTAGAGGGAAAAAGTATGAGACAAAAGCGAGAGCTATTATCTATTATTATATGCACATTATAACGTTTATTGACATTTCATCTATATTCATTGTACATTCCTTGTCTCCTGTTGACGTCATAGAACAAAGAACAATGATACAATACAATTCCACAATTTTAAAATACTCCAATAAAAAAAGTACGCATAACCTCTATGGTATTTAGCTGCATCAGTTTAGACGCTGAGCGGCAACAAAGATAAATGGCGTGACGCTAATACGAGCTAAACGCCAATAAATCAATACTGCCGGTCATTACGGCGCCCGGATCACCCGGGTATGCCTGATGTATGGAATACCGCTAATGGTGAAATTGTGATAAAATAATCTGCTGCCAAATTAAGGGGAGAACTGAGTTTGGGTATTTATGATGATAATAATGAACAAAGGATTTTTTGCTTATAACCGTAACTTATTAAGTAATTAATACATGATGTATCTATCAATTCTTCTATTAGTCACATTCACAGTCAGAAGAAATCATATTTTACAAGACATCGCAGAAAAAAATTAAGTACCTATATAAATAATACCAGCCTATAACTGTCCCACTGCTGGGCAAAGGCCTTTCCTCATACAGAGAAGGCACGAGCATTGATCACCACGCTTGCTCAAGGCGGGTTGGCGATTTCGGACTTATATTAGTTACAAGTCCAGGTTTCCTCACGATGTTTTCCTTCACCGATGTCTGTGATGTCTAAGATAAACTTTAGAAAGTACATATGAATTGAAAAAGTCACATTGGTACTTGCCCGGATTCGAACCCGCAACCTCTTGCATGAGAGGCGGGCGCCTTAACCACTAGGCCATCACGACCTATATAATTTAAATATTTATTATAGCAAATGTTTTACGTAAGTGTGAAAGTTATTAATAAGCACACCTATTTTATTAGCACTTTTGTCTATCTTCCTAGCCTTTTCCCAACTGTGTTTGGGTCGACTTCGAGCCTAATCGAATGCAGCTAAATACCAGTGGTTTGACAAGATATACAAGATGAATTACCAATAACACACTTTCATGGCATTTGACGGGCCCGTTGGTCTAGTGGTCAGTAACCCTGACTGCTAAGCCGGAGGTCGTGGGTTCGATTCCCACCCAGGACAAACTTTGTGTGATGAGCATAATTGTTTGTTCTGTGTCTGGGTGTTATTTATCTATAATATGTATGTATTTAAAAATTATATAAGTATGTATATCAGTTGTCTGATTACCATAACACAAGCTCTGCTTAGCTTGGGATCAGATGGCCGTGTGTAAGATGTCCCAGGATATTTATATTTATATTTATTAGGCTTTAACATAACAACCGCCAAAAATATTCGGATTTCAAGTAAGATCAATGGCTTTACATGTTCCAAGGCAGTCAAAAAGTTAATATTTAACAAAATAAAAAGAAACTTATTCCAACAGTTTTTCAGAAAGCAACAATTCACTCCAAAAAAATCTATTTCACACACAAAAAGCATCACAGGACTTAATTGCGATATGTAAATGAGTACTCTGACGCAGCAGGCTTGTCACGCGAAAAGTAGGCCAAAGGGGTCTACCCGAGGCCAAAGTCAGAGGCTCTTCGTACATGTGTTATTTTGTTTACAACTATCCTCGAAGCGTGTTTTGATTCCGTTTAGTCAATATTTGGGGGAATGTCGAATGGCAAGGGAAAATATTTGTTGCGGCTTCTCATTCATGTTTTGGTTGAGGTTTTTTGAGTAGAAAGGATGCGATAAGATGTAATATGTCATAAAACTTGTTTTTGAACTTTGTTATTTACATTTGAAATATATATTTATGTTATTATGACGGGCCTGTTGGTCTAGTGGTTAGTGGCCCTGACTGCTAAGCCGGAGGTCGTGGGTTCGATTCCCGCCTAGGACAAACTTTGTGTGTGATGAGCATGATTGTTTGTTCTGTGTCTGGGTGTAATTGATCTATATTATGTATGTTTTTATATATTATATAAGTATGTTTATCAGTCGTCTGGTTACCATAGTACAAGCTCTGCTTAGTTCGGTATCAGATGACCATGTGTGAGTTGTCCCAGGATATTTATTTATTTATTATCTCTAATCTTAACGGGGTTGTTGGTCTAGTGATTGGTGACCCTCACTGCTAAGCCGGAGGTCGTAGATTCCTACCCAGGACAAACTTTTTGAGTGAGCACGATTATTCGTTCTGTGTCTGGATGTAAAACGAAACTTCTATCCTCTATTTTACTCTTTTAGTGATTGAATTTAAAAAATCCTTTCTTAGTTGATACCTATTCTTCACAAAGTTCCATGTTTTTAGGACCAGCGGTTTGGGCTGTGCATTGATATATCAACAGTCAGTTATCAGTTAGTCAGTTTACAATTTTATATATATGTTACCGGCCAAACCCGATTTCAGGACAAGCTAGTTTTGCCTAGGCTAAACTAGTTCTTCCTCGCTTCGACTCAGGGCACCCCGATCCGGACAGGTTAGGTTAGGCTAAGGCTTTTGTGGTTATATTTTTTAAATCACCCGGAAATAGGAGCCCCGCCCAGCGGTGCTCTGTCGACCTATTTTAGACTAGTTTAGTCTAGGTAAAACTAGTTTGTCCTGAAATTGGGTTTGGCCGGTAGCATATACATAGATTACATTATCTCAAATTAATTTATACAAATAAAAGGACAATTGACTTACTGTCTGATATCTCAACGGACAGCTCAAACTATTGAACCTTACCTTGTTGGTTTTGGCTGTGAAAATCTGCTTGCTTTTACATTAAAGTTAAAACACTAAGAAACGACTTTTAGAAATTTAACTCCTGAGGGATGAAGGCTCTGTCTGACTTTTTGAAAGTATATCCACGCGAACAAAATTTCGGACAATTGGCATTTTTTTGCAGTTTTCATTACATATTTCGAATTTCTGACTTTTTCTCAAATATATTTTCTTACAATAAAGTTATGTTTCATTTATTCATACCTTCTCTAATATAAGCAGACAATCCTCTTCAAAATTATGTGAATTTCCCCCATAAATCCTTAATTAAGGCTTCGATACAAATTGAGAAAATTAATTAAACAGTCAAATGTGACGGGATTATGAAATTACGGACCTTCAGTAAAATGAAGCCTTTAGATCAACGAGATGTTCCTCACGTTTTAATTTAACATCCAAATGATTAATCGCCCAAATTAATTATCATCTTGAAATATAACAAAAGAATGTCACGGCGATAAATTAAACGGTGGAAAGATTAACCCGGGCATATCTCCACCTTAACCGGATTTAACCGGGTGTCGTTCGACGTGCGGCGAATACATTAGCGGCTGTTTCCGCTTCCGGACCGCGTTTCATCCGGATATCCGCGCGCATGATCATTCGCGTTTGATGGGTACTTCGTAATTTGATCGCGTAACGTTTTTAATCTTTCTGATTCATCATTTGGTTTGGGACTGTGAATATTTGGGTGGGAAGGAGCTGTAAATCAAAGCTCTTTTTTGTTTATAATTGCGTATACAATTACGGCAATATGATTTGTCTCTGCATCACTATAAGTCAATGATGAAACTCCACCTATGTATAGTATTCTTTATTTGCAATTCTCTGTATTGAAATAGTTTTTGCTTTCGAACATTACTCATGTTTATGCTACTTCTATATATATTTTTATTGTGTAAAAAAAATCTTTCATTTGACGCAGAGTTGTGACAAAATAAATTTGCCAACTCATACTGCGTTACGTAACTACAAGAAGGAGACCCATTACAAGATGCTATTAATCCAATCAAAAACCATTGACAGACAGTGCAGTAGCAGTGAATGTAATGCTCCTCGTTTTGCGTGCCTGATTGCCGATGAGGCTTAAGAGCTCTTGAGTGTATGAGTCTTAAGAGCCATGAACTCTAAAACAAAGTACGGGTAGATCCTTCACAGGATGGACCGACAACCTAATGAAAGTGGCGGCGGTGACCTCTCGCGCCCAGCGCTGGTTCAGGCCATGCTGCGGGGCGAGACGGAATGGGATGCCGTCGCCTCCTTCTGCGAAGCAGTTATGCTAGTGAAGGAAGCGGCGGCGCGCGAGAGGCAACGACGAGCCTCTCGCCCCGGACAAAGACCCAGGCGAAGACGTCGAGAGTCGCAAGACGACTACCGGCCACCGTAGGCGCGGTTCTGCGAATGGCGAGCGATGGGTAGCTCGCCGCCCGGCTAGGACAAGGACCGCGTCGACGGCGCGTTAGTGTTCCACGCGCGCCTCAAAGAGAAGGAGTCAGCACAGGAAGGGGCCTAACAGGGCCAACGCCTGCCGGGGTTGCGGAATGTGTATAGTAGTCACCGTGACCCTGGAACATAAAGGGCAATCGAAGGAACATGAGTGGGTTTTAGTCAGTAAGAGTCTGACACGCCCTCCCGCCGCACCCAGGACGGGAGCAGTCATTGGATGATTTCCCACTCACCAAAAAAAAAAAAAAAAACCTAATGAAAGTATCCTTCTTGGATATGGGTTTGACTGTTGAGGAGAAATTTTAAGAAGGCCGTGTTTAAACTAAATTTGTATGTATTAATAACTGTTCGGGAAAAGACAGCCATATAATAAATAAATAAATTTTCCTTAACAAGCTCAAAAACATTTGCTGGTGCTCACTTAGGCTAAGAACTCACGAAGCGGTTTTCACCCGCGCCAGCCGCGGTTGCGGGCCCGCAGCCTTTGCAGAATACAGATATTTAGGTATGTAAAAAATAAAAGCACATTTCACGACGCGTTTTACGCCCGCGGCGTGTGCAATTGTTTGCGGGCCCCGCTGCACCGGCGGTCATCTTCTACCGGCGGGCGCGGGTCGCAGGCCCGCAGCCGCGGCGGTTTGCACCCGCGCGCTCTGCGGTCGATTGGCGGGCGATCGCAGTGGCGCAGAGGCGGCTTCTGATGTGTGTCCATGGCGGTCTGGGCTTCAACTGATCGTTAACTGTCCGTCTTGCGATCATCGCCCGCCACGTTTGCGGGTGATAATCTCAACCGCGACGGCTGTGTAACCGCGCAAATAACCGGTCTCGTGAGTTTGGAAATAAAACCGCAGTTCGGCCACCGCGACGGGCACGGTTCAAAATCGCTACGTGAGTTCTTAGCCTTACAGTGCAAATACAACCACCACCTAAATTTTCACGATCTTAGTAATTTTGGGTGTGCATTGATTATCATCATTACCAACAAAAAGCCCGTTTATTGACATACAATCAAATACTAGCAATATTCTAATTCCTAACCCGATGTCAAAACAGAAAAAGACGTAGACCTATCTCTGTGACGCAAACGGTCACAAATACCAAACAGGATTTTGTCCAAAAGCTAGTAAAACTGAGCTAGAGGGCGTTAATTGGACATTTCCCGGACAGTTAGCTCGTATTAACGTTTCACGTGGACCGGCGTTTAGTTTGATTTGCGTTCACACCGGACCGCTGTGATCTGTCATTTGCGGGCGGGACTTTTAGACTCAGTGGCGAGTGGGAGTCAATGTTAGTTCAAGATCTACAAATATTTAGTTCAGCTAATCGCTTAGACACTTCTTTAAGCTAGCTATTAATATACCTACTTTATTTATTTTGTTAATGTAATGCAGACATATGATTGCAGATGGGTGATTCTATAATATCTTCATTTTTGTTTTCTGCTAAGTTGTTAATGTTTCATGTTTCAATATTATTGGGGCTAGGCGGGCTCTTGAAGCGGTATTTAGAGCGCTATCAATGACACATCACTTAGACACAGTGTGACATTTCTTGAGATATTTCTTGCTAAGCTGCACGTCGTGGTTTCGGTTCCCGCACGGGAGAAATACGTATAGCCTACAAGTATAATACCGCCTTTTTTTAATTGTTTCGGAAAAAAAAGTCGGTAAATACGTTATAAATTAAAAATAGAAGCCTAAACATAACAAATTTAAACTTTAATGTTCACAAAACCAAATACATACAAAAAAGAAAGTGCCAACCAAATTAGCCAATACGGCCAAAAACACATGTTTCTCAAAACACCTATATGTGTCCCCCTAAACACACCAGTACAGGTACACACAAGTACGCTCCTCACAAAATCAGAGCTTACACTCGCTAACACAAGTGTCTGGCAGTCACGTGCCGTTCCGCGTAACGCAGTATCGATACACATACATAATACGATACATAATATATGACTTGTTATGTACTATGTGCCAACATTCGCTTGGTCTGAGTTTGTTTACCGTAGATTGTATTTGGTTTGATCTATTGAATCGGTGTGTTATGTACTGTTCGGTTTTGTATATAAATCTGCTTTTGACAATAGGATTGTAAGGCAATACGGTTTTTCTTTCCGACAAAGTTAAAAATGGGGACGTATACATACGAATGTAGTCTAGTTATAAATATTATTATTTATTTTATTAGATGGCAAACAATATAACTCATCTGTTGTTAAGTGGTCAGTGACCCTTATAAACATTTTTACAACTATAGGCCTCGCGAATGCGTTGTCATTCCAGAGACAAAGATGATAATTACAATATTTAAAAATACGTCTACAATATTTAAAAATAATTATCATTTCGTTTAGTCAGATAAGTTGACATTAAACAACAAACGAAATTGTTGTAACTCAAAGGACTACATACGTTTGTTTTAATTTTTTATGCTTATTGAATTTGGTTGAAATAGATATCTAGAAACACCTAGCTCCAAATTCCTTCAATAGACACACTAAACAAAACAGAAACAAAAGACGATCACTAATGGCCAAAATTAATCACTGCACTACAAATCCTCTCATTACTTTACACTGGTATTCTAAGAACAAAACAAGACGAAAGTACATAATAATCCTTTCAGTTCTCTCCCAGGAAGAGAACTGAAAGTCTTAATCCTGGTATTCTTCCATTTAAACGATTGCTGTTAAAGCCAGCAATCAGGGCTTCTTGGAACTAACGTTTACCGTCCGGAGGTACCAGTAAAATATTGCTGGGTATACCTAGAGTGGCATGGTACAAGACGTTATTATGATGTGGTTTTTTTTTGGAGATTTCTTGCTTGACTTTGTTTTTGTAAATAGGAATACATTTAATATTATACATACATTTACTATAATATTATACAGTCTATATTTACGAAATTCAAACAAAAGCAATAGGGTCTGAGTTCACCAAACTCAACACACGAAGGATCTCTTCTTTTCAACGAAGGACAAAAAAGTTTCCCATTTTAAGTTTAAGACAACTTAACGTAAAATTGGAAATTACTAACTGCTAAGAAACATTACATGTCACCGACACACAGCTGCTAAACTACAATGGCCAGAGACGTGTAATAACTAAACTAAAGTACGTAGCGTATTTTATTTAACCTCAAGTCGACTAGTATGTGTGAAACCACGCTGTATAATCGCCCATTACAATAAACAACGCGTTTAAAACCGCCATTCTTCCACATTTTGCACCACGTCCCAAGGTGCGCTTTTCATCGGCCAGCACGCTCCGACTAGAGCATCTAAATCGGCCGATTTATATGTGTTCCTTCGTCGACAAGTGTAAAATTTAACTCGAAAACGTTTTACTGCCCCATCGGAAGTAGATAAAATAGTTTGGTATGGTAAATACTTCGCTGCATTGCGATTGGTGGAACGTTGAACAGCAGAAGTGGGATCTTCTGATTCTTTTGTGTTAGGTTTGTGTATGCGGAGTTTGTTTCATGGTTTTGTGTGTTTGAGTGTGTGGAAATGTTGCTGGATAAGCTTTGGTTTAGAATTTGCAGAAATAAGAAAAGTATACAGGCTGTCCCCCGTGGATCCGCCCGCGTTTTACTGTGTTTTACCTTTTACTGACTCCGCTTCCGTATATCCAAGATTTGAATGTATGGTTACTAGTATTTGCGTAAAGATAAATAATATGTCCATAATTGCGTAAAAGAATCATACTCCTTACAAACTTTTGATATTTATAATACTACATAACTGCTACGGGACAGTCATCTCTATATTTATAATACACAAAGATTCAGGCAGTTTGGTGGTAATCAACGCACACCTGAAATTTTTAAAGCTAGAAACATGTAATCTACAGTTTATTTTTATGGTGCAATAAGACGATTTTTTAAATCACTCTAACAGACGGAAGCCGAACAAAATGCTACTTCTAATTAATGTGCAACTTTGTAAGTTACTAAAAACACAGTTCTTCCATTTTCACAGCAAAGTAACAAATCGATGTTCCTATTAAATGTTTACGAGAGAAACTTATTGCTTACGGCATGTGAGCGCAATTTCGACTGCCATCATTTGACGCGACACTGGCTACGATAAAATGTTAGGTTGTACTTTACTTTGTATTTTTTGTATATACTAAAAAGTGTGCCTTTAAGGTCTAATTTACAAAAGGGTATTGGCTCAGCGTATGTATGTATTTATAAGTTTAATTATTTAGTTGTGAACAAATTATACAAATAAATATGAATTTAAGCACAAAACACGAGGGCAGGCACATCTTAGCATTTTTTTCGTCTATTTTTTAGCAAGGTACGAGTACGAATTAAGTGAAAATTTGGAAAAGTTAACGTCCATTGATAAAATCTTTGGGGAGAAAACGATGTGTAGTGGTCAGGTAAATAAATACTTAAAGAATACCTCATGAAAAGACAGACAACTTAGTAATATTATGTAAATGAGATTTGTCTTAGTAGTGTATATTGATTATATACTGTTAATTTAGGTATATTTTTTTGTTATTTTGTAAATATGAGAGCAAATATGCACTCCCTGGCTATAGGCATAGATTTTAGCAAATATGCAATTGCGATAGAATTTAATAGTATTATGACTTATTTTATAAATAAGCATTATAGGTAATTTAATTTTTATTATTATACCGTTCCATTAGACACAATCAGTCTAACCAACTCCCATATTTACTAAATAAATTTACACGATGATTAGTGACCAATCGTTAACGTAAACACTAGTTATCAATGCAATTTTGATGGCCGCTGTACAATATCAAATTGTCGGTTTGGACCCGGTCCAAATGTTTAGTGGGTGGGTACAAACAAATAATTTAGTGTATATACTTGGCACTGATAGTGTTCATGTTTTATTACACTGTGTGTTGGTAACTTCATCTTTGTAAAGGCGTGTATTGGCTTGTGTGATAATTTTGTTATGTAGTGATGTTGGTATTTATGTGTGGGTTTGTGAGGTTGACTTGAGCTAGAGAGGGAAGTTTTATTACCTTTTAGGTCTGGTTTTTACTACTCTGATGTAGGTCACGGACGTCGAAAAAGTGTTATTTATGAAAATTTTAAAGTCAGTTAGATTTAAGTGACTCTTAGCTGCGCTCGCCATCACAACGATGATAGGTATGTCTCATGCGGAACCTTCAAACTAAACTAAATATAAATAAATAAATTAATATCTTCGGACAACTCACACAAGGCTATCTGACCCCAAGCTACGAAGGGCTTGTGTTATGGTAACCAGACAACTGATATACATACTTGTATAATTTGTAAATACGTACATATTATAGATAAATTACACCCAGACACAGAACAAACAAACATGCTCATCACACAAAGTTTGTCCTGGGTGGGAATCGAACCCACGACCTCCGCTATAGCAGTCAGGGTCGACCAACAGGCCCGTCCAAATCTATCAATGAGTCTTATGGCGAGAAAAAGTAGCGTTACTCAGCACTACTTTGGCTTAGCACTATACCTGTCACTGTTACACAACTGCCAAACGTCAAGTGCACGATAGAGACGGAACATGGCTAAGCCAAAGAACGTTCTAAGTAAGTCTATTTATCTCGCCAATAATATTCTTTAAATAAGAGTACGAAGGCTAAGCTTACTGGTTAAGTAATAGGGGAAGTGAGAGATTGCGTGAGAGTCAACTGAAGATTTTGATTTGTGCAGAGTTACTTTACATTTTAAAAAACAGTAAAGTATTTTCAATAGTTCTAGGACTTTTAAATTAAGAAATTCTTCATAAAATTAACGCGTTCTTAACCCAACATTAACAATCAGAAACATCGGACAAACAAACGCTTTATTTCCACACCCAACGCAATCCCCCCACTGTACAGAATCGACATTACTTCCAGAAAAAAAACCCAAAACGCAAATAGGAAAACTTCCCAAGTAAAACTATTTAATAAGCCACCCAAACATGGTAGTTACGTAGTTTTTGTATTACGTAGGTACCTGTATATTTTTTCTTTCTAACTGCAATGTTGCGTGTGAAGAAGGCATTAATCGGTTTTAACGCCAGCGCGCATTTCAGCCGATTTATACATCCCCCTCTTAGAACTGCATTGCAGGGTTGTATATTACACAATTTAAGTACCGCCGGATGGCTTGGATGTCTAAATATAGCTTGTATGCATGCTATACTAACTCGGTAGAAGCTATAAACATAACATTCCTTTCACAAAAAAAAATGTAAAAAATATTACGCTTTAAGACGAGATGCATTGTCTCTTAATAAACTCAAGGCGTTTTGTGTTTATTATAGAAATGAAATAAAGAAAATAGTAATAATGCATCATTCTATTTTATTTTAAACTCTGCAACACTAAAATAATAAAGAAAAATAGCTTGTTATTTTGTTTCTTGGGCGTAATATCCGAATCGAATAAATAAATGGAAAATAAATCCACTGATGAAAAGTCACTTTATTCCTGAGTGCTATAATAGTCTAAAATCTTACACGCTATACTTACACCAATAACAGTAACCACAAACTCAAAAACTGAATATATAAAAACTAAAAATAACAATTTCAAAACTACAACTAGCACTATCTCCGTTACTATCCAATCCTTGTTTCAAAGAAAATCTATGACCCTATCAACTAAGCTAAAAGTAATGCTTCATACTAAACCGAGCTTCAACGCCGTGCTTAAACTTAAGCCCCAAACTGGCTCTAAAGGAGTTGCCTTAAGTTTTTACAACCTCCCAGCTTAAAATCTTCGTTATTCTATATATAAAAATGGAGGAAATCTGGCACACTATGAGTACGATGCAATTTAGATGTTGCATAATAATAATGTAGAATTTATCAGACACGGTTGGTAATAAATTCTACTTATAATACTTCTAAAATAGATCCAGACTTATTAGTGTATTTTTTTTCTCACACACGGTCATCTGATCCCAAACTAAGCAGAGCTTGTACTATGGTAACCAGACAACTGATAAACATACTTATATAATTTATAAATACATACATATTATAGATAGATCACACCCAGACACAGAACAATCATTCGTGCTCATCACACAAAGTTTGTCCTGGGTGGGAATCGAACCCACGTCCTGGTGGCACTTGTGTTATTTATTGGCATGATGCTAACATAACTTCTATGGTTTGACGTACCTTTCATACGCGTTAATATTGATAATGCTATCGGTCGCTGGCTTTTTATTCTTTTGAAATCTGTCAGGTTTCCCTTGACCTAAGCTTCTAGACACTGCGCACTAGCAGAAGGTCCACTTTTTCGAGAACCATTTGACATTTTTAATTTTTATTTGTTTTAGTAGTGTGTGGCAAAAATATCTTTTTTTTTAATTGGCATGTCTTTGGATTAATTCTTCATTCTATTTTGTCCTACAGTGGGACAATAATATACTTGTATTATTATTATTTTGCCCTCAACTTTGTCCGGGTGAATATCAGAGTGCTCTTCTGAGCAATAGAAGGGTTGTAATCCTCCATCGGGACCCAAGTCTATTGTGTATCTTTGAATTTAATTAGTTAGTATTGGGAGATCCTCAAGTGTCATCGAGGAATGATCCTGTGATAAAAATTTATGCTATCAAACACAAATTCAATCCATTAACAAAAACCTTTAAAATGCCAAATTTCATCAGAAATCCTTAAAAAATTCAAAGCTTACCCCAAAACGCGACAGAACAGGTGACGTTTAGCAAAACAGACGTTACGCAAATGAATAAATAATAGACTTTTCGAATTTCGCCCAAATCTTTGGCGTAACGAGTTGGGAAAACAAATAAAGGCCGGTCGGTAAAACTTATTATACTGGCAATAAATAATATAGCGGGTTTACTCTTGGGGTTGCCAACTTTTAATACAAATGTGTTGTGGTACGAGTTCAGTAGAACAATGCAGTTAAGGGGAAGCTTGTTTATGTAATTTACATGACTTCTGGATGAAAGGAAAGTGGAACTCATCAGCTGAGCTCCGTGTGAAAGTGGAATGAGGGTCAGTGTGCTTCCTTCCTGCGTCCTACATCAAAGGGTTATGAATATTTAATTGTGTGACATTAATTTTGATGACTTGCATCTATTAAGGAATAATTAAAGCCTTGCTAGTCCACAGCTAGGGCGAAAATCATACTTGTTTACGCATTTTGACTTAGCATGATTTCTGTCTCTGCTTCTTAGCTTTTGCATAGCAACCCACTTCACCGTTATGCAGGGTATTCATTTCTGTTAAAACATTTAGTAATTTTTACTGCTATTACACGGCAAACAAACTGTTGGCCACCTTATCATAAATGGTCACCGTCCGTATAAACATCTGCAAAACTAATTGCCTCTCAGATGCGTTTCTCTCCTGGAGATTCATGTCTCTACATAAGCCTGTAATAAACCAGCACCAATACTCAGCAAACTGCAAGAATATCCATGGTGACAGCACTCTCTACCACGAGAAAGACTGCTTTAGATCTGACAACATTTGATCTATCTTTTTAAGCTAGATCAAGTGTTGCCAGGTCTAAAAAAAAATCTTACACTAAAAATGTTTGATTCTATTTTCAAATTCGGAACGAAATGATGCTACTGTATGTCTCGTAACAAGTTACGTCACAATAGAGGAAATATTTACGTAATAACTATGATTTGTTGTCGTTCCGAATGTGTTCAAAGAAAGAACGTGTATTGATGACCATGTTCATGTGTTTGTATGTTTGTTTAGTATTTTATATGACAGTTTACGTTTGATGTTTTATTTTAGGAAAATATTGGGTGTTGGTTTATTTTTGTATCGGTTTAGTAAGAGGGTTTTGAATTTTTTATTTTTTTGTTTTATGTGTATGTTTCGGTTTCGGAATATCTAGATTGTACCTAAGTATTTTTTTTCTAAGTAAAGAGAAGAAGTCAGCACTGGAAGGGCCCCAACAGGGCCACGCCTGCCGGGGTTGCGGAATGTTTATAATAGTTACCGTGACCCAGGAACATAAAGGGCAATCGAAGGAATATGAGTGGGTTTTAGTCAGTGAAAGTCTGACACGCCCTCCCGCCGCACCCAGGACGGGAGCAGACATTTGATGATTTCCCACTCACCAAAAAAAAAAGTATATTTCTAAGTTGGTAGGGTTAGGTAGAAATATTATATTTTTAGCCAATGATTTCGGAATTACTTATTTAAATTTAAATTTGGATCAAAAGCGGACTAACGCCTTAGGCACACTCTATAAGTGAACCAACAGTGGCGAAGGCGTGGCAGCAAAAATATATTCTATTTCTTGAATGATATGAATTTGTATTTTAATTGTTATGAAAATACTAACCACTAAACACGTAAAAAATAACCGATTCAAAAGTCAAGTGAAGAAACGTCTAAAGAAGTAAATGCATCTTATCTTGTTTACACAACTTTTCCTAATAAACAGTTGCAATTTGTATTGTAATCTAAATGTAACTTCACTAGAAAACTAGTTTAGAAAACTTACTGAAGCACAAAGTACCAGCGATAACCTACTTCAGCACTGGTGTACCAGTAACTGTTAAGTACACTTCAGTAGGTAAAAATTGTACACTATGCGCCTTACTAATAAACGCTGCATAAAGTTATGACAGATTTATACGTCAAAAAAAATTATGGTTACACAGGCTTTATTTATTGCATAACTTTTTTATTTTTTGGTGAGTGGGGAAATCATCCAATGACTGCTCCCGTCCTGGGTGTGGCGGGAGGGCGTGTCAGACTCTTACTGACTAAAACCCACTCATGTTCCTTCGATTGCCCTTTATGTTCCAGGGTCACGGTAACTATTATAAACATTCCGCAACCCCGGCAGGGTCATTGCATAACTTTACACAGTGATTAAGGTAAGGACATAAAGTTAGAACAACAATATAGTTATACAAAACATCAATATCTCCTTCGATAAAATAAATAAAAAGCTTAATTAATACATAAAATTAAAACTTTAAAAATAGAACACGAAAACATACATTTTATAACCTAATAATGTAATATCACATTATCGGGAAACTAGACAATAACATTTACAAGTAATAAAGACGAAGATAGGATGTACGTACTACAATGTCCAAACCTGTACATAAAATTCGAAGTTCCAAAATGGAACACTATGGCCGAATACAATTTTAAAACGGTCTCAAATATATTGCTGTCTTTGTCACTCTAAATGGACAAAGTAAAGATAGCAACAGATTTGAGACTCTGAGTCTTAAAATTAGTGAAGTTTGAGTATGTGGGGACAGAACTGGGGCCCTAGTCTGCTATTACAATTATTGTGTCTCAATGATCGATTTTTGACGTGTAACGTCAAACTTTTCACACATTTCGCATACAAAAACTGTCAAAGTTGACAAATATCCGGCCGATGACTGGTCATTGAGACACAATTGTAATAGCAGACTAGGGCCCCTGGGATGCGAGATGCTGAGATGCAATTCTGGGCCCAGGTTACATCCAACCGTAAACTTTTGACATGCCACTGACAAAGTACTTTTAAAGTATTCGTCTCTTTTACCCATAAATATCATAGAACTGCTTTGACTTTTTCCGATCGGCTTCCAGTCCGCTATAACCCAGTAACTGGGTATCACGATAGCCGTAAGATTTCTAGTCAGTTTTTGCAACTCTTATGAAATACAGTCCCTAAGAAGAAGAACCCAATGGCTTTGTACGAAGCACAAAGGTGATTCATGAAAAAAGTTTAAGTGTATAATCAATTTACATAATTTACATAATAGTAGAGAAAATTACCAAAAAATTGTAAAACACGTGTTCAAAGCTGTAACGGTTCGATAGTTTTAAATGCGTTCCAAATATGAATAAACTAGTGACGTTATTAATGAGGTGACAACCCAACCGAACAGAATTATCAATTAACAAAGAATTAATAGGTTTTGTCAACGAATTAATTGAATATTTAAATCGGCCGTTTTACCTACGAAAATTGATTGTAATAAATGTCCTGATTTATGGTAATTTAAAATTTTGTGATCGGATAATTTGCACTTTCGGCAAATAATAATATGAATGTTTTGGTGAACGCTGGTACAGGAAATAATATATTATTCTTTATTGCACAAGAAAACACACATAAAAACAGCAAACATAAATGAGATATGTACAAAGGCGAGCTTAACCCAAAGTTGAGTTATCTTCCAGCAAACCTTAATTCTATAAAATAAATTGCAATATAGGATATGCCTGTGTGCATAACAATATATTTTTATCTTAAAATTAAATTATGACAATTATGACTGATAATCTTCATATCAACAAAAATACTTGAAGAAATTGAAGTAGGTTTTTCGTGTAAATGTTGAGGTAGAAGGTAGTTTTGCCTAATTTGTTGTTTAGGGCAGAGCTAGAGCTTATAACCTAACCTAACCTATCCAAACCGGATTGACTAGTTTTTACTTTTGTCTTTGGTTTTGGCTGTTTTGACTGCGGAATAAGATCTATTTATTTCCGCTTTTGCTCGCGTAATTATAGGAGGATAGACATTTCAACTTTGTATAATCTTGGTAGATGTCTATCAACTCAGCCATTTAACATCAGAGCTTGCAGTTTGTTGATGCCCAATAATAATATAATAATACCAGCTTATTACTGTCCCACTGCAGGCCAAAGGCCTCTTCTCAAATGGAGCAGGCACGAGCATTGATAAGCACACTTGCTCAAGACGGATTGGTGATCCCAGACTTATATATGGTGAGTATATAAGTGATTGTGCTCATGATAACCAACAATTTTCATATTGTGAGCAAAGCCGAAATCGCAAAAAAAATATAAGCTGTTCAGTACAAAGTATATAAGTATACAGGGCCATCAGATACAGTTTAAGTTTTCTCAAAAACCCACAAATATTTTCTAATAAAAATTTAAACTATAGTAGAAAATGAGTAGTTCTTCAATTAGGTTAAATTTCATTTGAATACATTCATTGGTTTTCAAGGAAACCTCAATTGTAGATGACGGCCCTGTATACTTATATACTTTGCTGACCGTACATTAGGCAAATATAAATGTACTGAGCAGCAGATTTTTTTTCGTGATTTCAGGTTTGTCCCCATAGTAAAAGTTGTTGGTTATAGTGAGCATAATTACGTGTTTAGGTATCGTACACTAATTACGAGTCACCCTATATTCACTACAAATGCAGGTTCCTCACGATGCTTTCCTTCACCGATGTCTGACATGACTAAGATAAACTTTAGAAAGTACATATGAATTGAAAAAGGCACATTAGTACTTGCCTGCACAACCAAACCCAATGTCACCCAAGCCATAAAAAATATATGTTCTGAAACAGATGAACTGTTTACAACTTCAACCCCATAACGCCTCTTATTTACAAACACGGTAGTCTCCAAAAACCGCCCCATCGCACTGGCAGCTTACACACGGTAAAACACCCCGCCATTAATTTTTAATTTTGCTTTCACGACTTTTTTTAATGGCGTCCGCGTTTTGTTTAAATTTTTATGCGATCCGGATTTGCTTTTAGTAATTTCGAGATTGATGTTGTTGAGGGCTGTATTTTAAAAAGGTGTTAAGATCTATGGTAGTTGTTTGCTAGATTTTGGAGATTATTCATTGCTGTTGTACAATTTTTTTCTTGTTTAGCTTTCTATTTTTTTCACTGTAGCTCGTTTGACAAAGTTTTTTTATTATTTAGCCATGCTTTTATAAGTTTAGTACAATCAGTTTATGTATGACCAAAATTAATAACGACAAAGAATCAGCGCGTTTTAAATGTCAAACGTCAAATATATCCAAGTAATAAACCTACTTTATATTTTTTTTTGTAATTTTATTTTACGTTTTCATTAAAACATCTTAATATCTACCACCTGCCATTAGTCTAATTAGAAAAAAAGGCAATAACACAAACAGTACAAACCAAAAATCTTAAAGTAAAATATTTATACAAAAAACTACGCTGGATGCAAATTAAAGTCGTTCCGTAACAGAGTTAATTACGAAAACTATTGCAGCAGAAAAAACAAAGGCGAACTCTCATCAACTAAGAGCTTGATGGTAAAACCTTTGGAGCATTAATTAAATAAATAATAAAGGAAACTTGAAGTTTAGAACCAGATATTTATTATAGTAGACTTTTTGTGATACTTTTTTTTAATGGCGTGTATATTTTGCCTTAGCTTTCTTGGGATCTAAAATATTACGAAGTTTTACCAACCATTTTTTTTAGCAACATATGGACCTCTATTTAAAAGAGTTTTAACAAAAATATTTCCAAAGATAAAATATCTCTCGCGTTCGACGGTACTCTTTTTCCGTTTAAAAATAAAACCTATGCGTCGTTCAATCCTTCCAATCTGCAATAACAAGCGCCGATCTATAACTAAACTTTTGAAAAAGGAATAACTGTCTACGAGTATACCAGACAGTGCATGGCGACATATTTTCATAGAGAAAAAAAAAACACGAACAAACGCCTACAGCGCTTTTCGTCACCGTACGATATTTTTACATTTCCCGCTGTGCAGTTTTTCATTTCAACCGAGTTTTGTGAAGGATTTATTGATAGATATGTACAACTCCAGATTGTCGGGCACAGTTTTCGCGGTAAAATATTCGGGAAGTTCGGTCGTACGGTTCCAAATCTGAAATTAACAAAAAAAGGAAAACTGAATTTCGTGTCTGTGGGTTTCGAATAAATTGAATTTGGAACATGGCTGTAGATTACTGGCCGCTTGGTTTTTGTTAAAGTTTTTGCTCTTTTATTATTGAACGGCCCCGTTGCAATTAATTATTTCGTAGCTTAATTTATTCTTTCGTGGAATGTTTATTGCTGCACTCTGTTGAGGATTGCTAATTGATTTTTAGCAATAAATAGGCAACAAAGGATTTTAGGCAGAGAACATCAGTATACAAGACATCGGGAGAGAATCTCTCAATACGGTATTTGACACTATTAACCGATAAATCTACGACATATTTTTTATAAAACCTATCTTTTTATTAGTCAGCATCGGATTTCTTTTTTATTTACTGTAATTTTGGATTTTTAATTGCTTTAAAATCAATAAATAGTTAGTCAATAGGGTTGCTAGCTTGTGACGTCACAAGCTGGTATTGGCATACAAAGTCTATTGGAGAATTGCGTTTTGACTGCTCATAAAAAGTACGTCAATTGATGATGGTGTCAAATACCGGATTCTGTGAGCTCCTCTTATCCAGTGATCACCTCCATCATTAAACTAAATGATCCTCGACTTTCGGATTTTAAAAGTGTTATATTTAACCAATAACCAATTCATAAAATCAATATCATTTTTTTAAGCTTTCGACGACCAAGCGACAGCCGGTTGTCGGGCTGATCATGTCTTTTTATTGTGTCTCGAATCATGTATGTTCAAAGGTTTAATATGATTTAAAATCCGCCTAAAATTGCATTTTCAACAAAACCCGACGAAACTTACTTTACTAAAGTGCAAAGGTTATTAGGTTAGGTAACCTGCCGTGTTCTATCGAGCTAAGCTAAGACCTAGGTAAATAACTCAAGGTTAGGTTTAACTAGAACGCAAACACTAAAGCTGGCGTGTCGCTAATTATAATTAATAAACGTGTAAATAAACTGGTTTAAATTAATTCGACGTAGGTAGGACGTCACTGAAGTGGAAATGGTAGTTTTTGTTTTGTTGATGGTAATTGAATGTTTCATTTTGATAGGCATAATTGTAAAGCTAAAAATTGTGCTGGAGTTTGAGATACATTACAAAATCGGGCTCAGAAAAGTGGAAAAAAATTACATAGCTATGAGAATAGAGTGTTAGTTTTGTTCCGAGGATACCAAAAGACGACGTCATCATCTTCCTAGCCATTTTCTAACCTATGTTGGGGTCGGCATTCAGCCTAAGTGAACTCAGCTGGATACCATGATGTTTTACGTGAAGCGACTGCCTATCACACCTCCACAATAATTCAGTAACTGGGCGACACGATACCTCTTGGTTAGACTGGTCAGACTTTCTGGCTTACCCGTAACGATTGTCAAAGTTCTATGAATGACAACTGGGACCAACAGCTTTATGTACTTTCCCAGGCAAGGAATGTCAATCATGTCCAAGATAAACTTTAGAAAGGCGGGCACCTTATCCACTGGGCTACTACGACATCCCAAGACTAATTTAATTTCATATTAAAAGAAGACGTAAATTCGATGAAATAAAGAGTTTGCCCCTTTCATTTACTTGTACGAGTCGATACATAATCAGTCAACGATTTTTATTGGACAATTAAATGGTACTAAAATGATAGCTACATTTATGAATAGTGTGCTACAATATATCACGTTACAATGTATTAGATGTAATTGAAAGCGGATAAAGCCGCTAGACACAGCAAGTATTTGAATTCAAAGAGCCGAGCAGAAATCACTAACAAAAATAATCCAAGTAGGAACTAAACCAACCTCCACAAAAAAAAATAAGTTTTTAACTAAAACCACACAACATTGCAACACCTTAAACTTTCCGTGCCCCGGCTACATCCACCTAAATATCTTCATGATATCCTAAAGAATTTCTAACTGCGCAGAGCCGTGAAACGTGTAACAGCAAACATAAGTCCTTACCTTACGAAGCATTTCCTCGAGCGAATCCATGTCGAAGGCGGCAGGCTCCCCGCCCGCGCTGCCGTTCACACCGTTATTGTTGTTCGTCATAGGTGAGCCGCAACCCACCGCGTAACAACACACAGGAACATGTGAATTACACTTATGTAGGCCGCCACTTTATTGCCGAAGCGTTCACTTGTTTCGTTTGTAAATTCGTCACATGTAGTCCGCACTTTTTTATCACGTTTGGTATTTGGCTTTAGTTTTAAATTTAAAATTGCACTAGGTTAATGACTAGAATTGGTTGGGAAGACAATTCTGGAAGAATATTGCACCTATTATTGAGTAAATAATTATATTCTTCTGAGCCTGATAGGTGTCTGCAGTTGAAATTACGGATTATAGGGATGGGAAATAAATAGGGATTTCCCGTTAAACTCTATGCAGTGATTTATTTTTATCTATGCAATCTTAATCCAAAGAATTTGTACAGACATTGTTAATTCGTAAAATCGTATATAATAAAAGTTTAAAATTGACATAAATAAACATTGTTTAGCTTAGGCTTCGGCCATAAATAGTGCTTTTACCGTAGTACAAACTAAGATGTGAGATAGTGCTGGTAGATAGCTGCTGATTCATAATCGTGCTATGTTAGGTAAAAATACTTAATTTATGTCGGTCTTAGTGACCCATGGTGCAAATATCTTAAGCATTCATATACAAATATAATAAAGGGTAAGTAAAAAAGTAGTTTTTCTCGGCCAGTCAGTCTATCTTTCACCAGGCTTTATCTCATGAATCGTAATAGTTAGAGAGTTGAAATTTTACAGATGATGCATTTCTGTTGCCGCTATAACAACAAATACTTAAATCGTAATAAAGTAAATATTTAAGGGTGTGGGAGCCCCCACACAATAAATGTGTTCTTTTTTGTTTTACTTACTTACTTAATACCTTTAGGATTGCCAAAAAATAATGTTTGTTTATTTTTTGGCAATCCTAAAGTCACAAATCGATTCCCAACTAATACGTTCAGAAAATCAATCTAACCAGGTCTACTTGATTACAAATCTGTAAAGGTAAACAAATGAGAATCAAACGCTCCCCACCCCTGTGTAAACAGAGATAGTAGCTCACTATTGGGGTACAATATGTGACTACGCATACATTTAGCGCTTTAGGGCTCCCCTTTGAAACGCTTTTCGCTTCGGAATTAAACAAAAATTAGCCGCAGAGGTACAACTTTTAATTACGGCTTTAGAGATAAAGCTAAAAGGTTTTTCTTTATTGGTAAATATTTTGTACTGTTTCGGTTTATGGAAATGATATTTATTGTGGGTATTTCTGGTCATTATTTTTATTGATTACTTAATAAAGATACGTAGGTATTTGAATGTTCCTGCTTATAACTGTTTATGTATTTTTACACACTCAATCGTCAACATGATTTCTTATCATATAGTATGCAGTAAAGTTCCATGCTAAGCAGATAAGATTTTTTTGTAACTATTCTTTGGAACCAACATGATTAAATTGGTATCATTATATTTTAAATTACAAGAGCCTTAACAAAGATACAACTGACCTACTCAAGGAGTGCTGAATTGGTTGCGGAATTTTTATAATAGTTACCGTGACCCCGGAACATAAAGGGCAACCGAAGGAACATGAGTGGGTTTTAGTCAGTAAAAGTGTTAAAGTCTGATTTGACGATTTCCAATTCCCCAAAAAAAAAAGAGTGCTGAATCTAGTTTCTGACATTATACTAGTATTCCAGTTTAAGGCGATTTTATTCAAGAAAACCGCCTAAAATCGACACCCCTTCCCAAAGCCTAAACCAAATTAATTTAGAATTAACAAAATAGTATGGGAGCTTTTAATTAAATTTCGCCAATGTGTTAAGTAAACACGATTGCTCATATGAAGTGAGATTGATGGTTGAATGTAATTATCTTTATTATTTTACACCAAAGACACAGGTATAGATATATCGTCTTGACATAATTAATTAGTGGGCCGTCAGCTTGTTTGCCCTATACTATGATATAAAAAGTGAAAATTAAATTCTGTCCAATTTTCTTTTGACAATAGCAAATAACCACAACGACATCTGACGTGTATGAAATTCTGAATTTGTAAAGGCTTCTAATTATTCCTTTATGTACTTGCAGTACCTGCGGCCACGCTTCAATTTAATCTTAATAATAATCATTATTTATTAATATTTTCTGTTTTTCCGTTTCAATTTAATTGTTTACCCTCGGTCGTGTGCATGAGCCTAAACATTCAAGCCAGTTATTGCATTTCAAACTTTATTGCTATATTATTTAAATTAAAATGCTTGCATTTCCCCTTTCTTAACAAACGCTGTTTCACGTTAAGACAGGTTTAAAATTCAGAAATATAGCTAAGCAGACTTTGAAGTTAATTTTAACTTAACTTTAAGCAGAGTTTATGAGTAGAAAGGTTTAAGCTTAATTCTCCTAAAACAAAACCTAGGAACTTAAAACTATGCAACGAAAGAGCGTCGCGCACGCTTATACGAACGCTGAAAATCGTGTGATCTAAAGTTTTATACTTATAATATAGCTCTCCCTTATTATTATTATTAGCTTCCTTTTTTTTGGGGAGTGGGAAATCATCAAATGACTGCTCCCGTCCTGGGTGCGGCGGGAGGGCGTGTCAGACTTTTACTGACTAAAACCCACTCATGTTCCTTCGGTTACCCTTTATGTTCCAGGGTCACGGTAACTATTATAAACATTCCGCAACCCCGGATTATTAGCTTCCTAACGTAACTCGCGAATACGAGTTGAAAAAAAGAAATGAAAAATCAATTAGCATTAATGCAAATTCAGGATGGCACTTATTTGGCACGTTGTTTGTATGTAAGAAAATGTTTAAGATTTAATACGAAATAGTTAAAACTTTGGACATGAAAATTTCCATAGCCAAAATGAGTGAGTGAGACAGAAATTGCAAGGAATTCTACATGTAACTAATGCTAAGTACACCTGTACGAAGCCGGAGCAGGCAGCGCTTATTTACAATTTCCATATAACTCTGAAACCATCAATTCGTCTTGCGCAAGTATTGGTCACCACGATCAATGCTTTTGCCTACGGGGGGCTCTCATCGTAGGCAAAAGCCTAAAGTGATACAGTAACAGTCTATTCCATTTTGGACTCAAAACTTTACCAAAGCTAACATTAACGTGAGCGTAAACGTGCAAGGTGTTAAGCAGAATATTTCACCAACACACGAAACTAATGAAGTAAGCTGAACCCGAGCTAATTGCCAGTGAAAATAAGCTGTTAACGTAATGAGGCAGGCAGCTTAGCTTGAAATATGGCTGCAGATTTATCTCCTGCTAATAGGGGTCAGTTTGCTAGAGGAACATGGAAAAAAGATTGGTTTATTATAATAATAGGAGCTGGGATGGTGCTTTCTTGGGTGTGCGTGAAGATTTGTGCAAGAGTCCATTAGTTTCCTTAATGAGTTTATTATTTACTTTTTCAACAGGACAAGTAAATGATTTCATTATAAATAATGTGCACACATCACGGTATCTTTACAAATTATAAACCAAAACCCTCAGCCGCGTCTCTTCTTTGTTTGTGTGTTGGCAATGCACTCAAAAATTAGTAAACAATTATTTAAATAATTATAAAATAACTAATATTAATGAGAGACTTCTTCTTATCTATGCCCCTTGCTTGCACTGATAGTCAGATTGCAAGCTTCTGACTAACCGTAACAACTATCTTGGATCTACGAATGACAACAGGGACAAACGGCTTAACTTGCTTTGGGAAGCACGAGATATTAGAGTATGCAAACTGTGATCAGAAAAGGAATATTCTAAGAAAAGCCACATTGGTACTCGGTTTTGACCACATAATCCTTCGAACACACTTGATTCGAGACTCAACAGAAAGACAAAAGCTGCACAGAAAGACAAAAGCAGCACGACAGCCGGCTGTGGTTAGGTCGTTGAAAGGTTAAGAATTTACGTAATAGAACCCTTATTTTCATTTTGTTTTATGAATGAGCTCTCAACAAAAGCCCTTTAACATGACCTCCATTCAGGTTCATGAAGGCCATTTTACTTTCATGAACTGTTAGACAATAGAAAAGTATCACGTGACCATGTTACTCAACACTGGGTCGGAATTTGGCAGGAATGTGGGCGTAAGTACCAACTGTACTTAGTTCAGGTTTGTGTCCTGAGTGGGATTGTTGGTGTCGGTTGTCTAGGTTAGAAGAGGTTGTCAAAATAGTTGGTTGTAGTTGTTCAGAGTACTACAGTGTGTGACAAGTTATGGGGTTAAGTATGAATACTTACGCATCTGTGTAATGAAACTATACAAGGTTTATTTTTGAATCTGCTAAACCTTTCAGGCGGCAATTATGTTAGTGATCTTTAAAAATTTTGTCGTAATGGTAAGTGTGAAATTTTTGCTCTTAAACCTTCGAACACACGTGATTTGAGACACAATAGAAAGAAAATAGCAGCCCGACAGCCGGCTGTCGCTTGGTCGTTGAAAGGTTAAAACGCGGAAAGTCTGTTACTATCCTATGACGGCACGATCACACACTACAAACGCAAACGATAATTTCATATATCCAAAGCATGCGAGGATTGTTATGAGAATTATTCAGAAAAACAATAAAATAAAGTAATATTATTCATTGTTGACCAGGCAACGTAATATTATAGATTATTGGGTCATTACGAGTTTATAACAATCTCCTGATATTTTTTTTGCAAATTCAAAAATACACGTTGTATAAGCTCGTGCCTTTTCATTTTTATTACCAACATTTTCACTCTCTATGAATATTAAAACCAAATCATTTTCAAAATCCTTTTATACACATTCCCAACAAAATTCACAAAAATATTCGTATAGAATTCAGCACATTCCCTTACTATAATAATCGACACATTCCTCGGCAATGGTTTCAATATAAACAGCAATACCGAGGTCATTGACACTTGGCACTAGATTGCAGCCCAGCGGGACTCGCACTGAACTAACATAGAAGTATAGAACATTATATAAGTACTCCTGTACGGTATGCCGCCCTGGTACTGCGTGTGTTTTGTAAATTAGTTTCTGTAATGGGGTGAGCAGAAGTGCAGGTAAGTAAGACCCAGACGTAAAAACTATGTGTATTTCACTTAGTAACATTACTTGGTAAGTTTTCTGGTAGTTTTGAGAATTTTGATGTGCCTTCTGAATTTTAACTTGGACACTTGTGCTGCCATTTTGGAAAGATAGCGGCTAAATCATTTTTTGACAATATCTCCTCTTTCAGTAATAATTTAATAATTAAAATATCTCATAACTAGATTGAAGTCCAGCGGGACTCGCACTGAACTAACATAGAAGTATAGAACATTATATAAGTACTCATGTACGGTATGCCGCCCTGGTACTGCGTGTGTTTTGTAAATTAGTTTCTGTAATGGGGTGAGCAGAAGTGCAGGTAAGTAAGAACCAGATGTAATAACTACCTATGTGTACTTACTTCACTTAGTAATATTATTTGGTAAGTTTTCTGGTAGTTTTGAGAATTTTGATGAATTTTAACTTATAGGCTGGTTTTATAGTCACGCCGCTAAACGCGCTGCTGGGCAGCGCGCTGTTAAAAGCGCGCGCTTGAACATCTGTGCACTGTGAAACGAGATTAGTGCAACGCGTTCCGGTGCTGTGAAAAAGTCGAGTACAATATGAAAAACGGCGCGTCTCAACGGCGTCACACTAAAACGCACACTGGCCGTAGAAGCGCAAGAGCGGCCCGCGTCTAGCGGCGCTGGCGAACAGTGCGCGTTTTCTGAACGGCGCTGCAAAAGCGCGCGACTTTGAAACGCAACTACTACTCTCATATATCTCCGAACGCGCGCGCTCCAACGGCGCTGCCGAAACGTTTAACTATAAAACCAGCCTGAGATTTGTGTCGCCATTTTGGAAAGATGGCGGCTAAATATTTTTTTGACAATATCTCCTCTTCCAATAATAATTTAATAATTAAAATCCATATCCATACTAATATTATAAATGGGAAAGTGTGTCTGTCTGTCTGTCTGTCTGTCTGTTTGTCTTTCTTTCACGGCAAAACGGAGCGACGGATTGACGTGATTTTTTAAGTGGAGATAGTTGAAGGGATGGAGAGTAACATAGGCAACTTTATGTCTCTTTCTAACGCGAGCGAAGCCGCGGGCAGAAGCTAGTATCTTATAACTAGACTAAAATTCAGCGGGACTCGCACTGAACTAACATAGAAGTATAGAACATTATATAAGTACTCCTGTACGGTATGCCGCCCTGGTACTGCGTGTGTTTTGTAAATTAGTTTCTGTAATGGAGTGAGCAGAAGTGCAGGTAAGTAAGAACCAGATGTAATAACTATGTGTACTTTACTTAGTAATATTATTTGGTAAGTTTTCTGGTAGTTTTGAGAATTTTGATGAATTTCAACTTTGAGATATTATTTGGAAAGATGGCGGCTAAATAAATTTTTGACAATATCTCCTTTTTCAATAATAATTTTATAGGTAAATAAAATATCTCATAACTAGATTAAAGTTCAGCGGGACTCGCACTGAACTAAATAGAAGTATAGAACACTATATTAGTATACTCCTGTACGGTATGCCGCCCTGGTACTGCGTGTGTTTTGTAAATTAGTTTCTGTAATGGGGTGAACAGAAGTGCAGGTAAGTAAGAACCAGATGTAATAACTATGTGTACTTTACTTAGTAATATTATTTGGTAAGTTTTCTGGTAGTTATGAGAATTTTGATGAATTTCAACTTTGAGATTTGTGTCGCCATTTTGGAAAGATGGCGGCTAAATAAATTTTTGATTATATCTCCTTTTTCAATAATAATTTTATAATTCAAATATCACATAAGTAGATTGAAGTTCAGCGGGACTCGCACTGAACTGACATAGAAGTTAACCAACCAAGAACAGTGAAGAACATTATATAAGTACTCCAGTACGGTATGCCGCCCTGGTACTGCGTGTGTTTTGTAAATTATTTCCTGTAATGGAGTGAGCAAAAGTGCAGGTAAGTAACAAGATGTAATAAGTATGTAACTACCCTTTTATTGAGTTTAACGGTTTAACTAGGAAAATGTTTAGAAAGTTTTTTCCTTTAAACTTTGCCAAGTCATTAATGTCTATTATGTATAATTTACTTAATAAACGTTAACGTACACATAATACACATAACCATTCGTATTCCTAAATTTCTTTCTTTACATTTTATTATGATTTGTAAGGAATAATCGATCTATGGAAGTAGGGGCCAGTAACCCAAGATGCGGATAAAGCCGTTGCGGAATGTTTATAATAGTTACCGTGACCCTGGAACATAAAGGGCAATCGAAGGAACATGAGTGGGTTTTAGTCAGTAAGAGTCTGACACGCCCTCCCGCCGCACCCAGGACGGGAGCAGTCATTGGATGATTTCCCACTCACCAAAAAAAAAATGCGGATAAAGCCGCGAGTTTAGTTCCTAATATAGACAAGTACAAAACCCAACTAGCTTCCTAGGAAGATAAATAACGGTACAGACAACTAAAAAGTATGTCTCTATGATATTAACTTCAATATCAAACAGCGAGACGAAGAGCAAACACAATTATCTTGAGCTAACACCTGAGATTCAGTCTAGCTTCTGCTATAGTCTGTGTTAATACCGCTCAAATTAATTTACATATTCGACATGTCGCCCTTGATTGGTCTGTTTACATCTAGATATTATTATACTAGCTTTTGCCCGCGGCTTCGCTCGCGTTAGAAAGAGACAAAAAGTAGCCTATGTTACTCTCCATCCCTTCTACTATCTCCACTTAAAAAAACACGTCAATTCGTCGCTCCGTTTTGCCGTGAAAGAAAGACAAACATACAGACAGACAGACACACTTTCCCATTTATAATATTAGTATGGATTATAGTTAGTCTTCATAATATAATAGCGTGTGTGTATAGTACAGTTTTACTAGGAGGATACTCATGACAAGATAAATAGACGTTACCAAGCACTGACTTTGGCTTAGCCATGTTCCGTCTCTATCGTGCACTTGACGTTTGGCAGTTGTGTAACAGTGACAAGTATATCGCTAAGTCAAAGTAACGTCAAAGTCAAAGTGACAAGTATATCGCTAAGTCAAAGTAACGTCTATTTATCTTGCCATTAGTGCCGATGCAGCACGTATGACTTTCATAGAGTTCAGAAGGAGGTTCCGAAAGACTTTGGAAATACATATATCTATACTGTTAATATAAAGCTGGAGTGATTGTTTATAATAATATATTTATTTGCAAGAAATATGGTGCTTACAGATCTCATAATACAATACATAGTACTTCATATTCCGCCTACTAAATTCAGCATGCAAATTTAGTTTAGTTTGTGGCCATAATTTCAATTAATTAAATTATAATTGTAATTAATTTAGGTACACATACATTGGGAAAAGGTCATAAAATTAATGTTTGGTTGAACGCAATATAAGATCTATAGGTCTGAATTGAAAACAAAATTATGTTGGATAGCCTTTTTATCGCGGAAGGTTATACGCTAGACAACATTACGCTAACATTTACGGGAGCGGAGTAGTAACCAAAACTGTGGGGAATATTGATGAAGACAACTTTGAAAAAGAATGATTAGAAGAACTAATAACAATGGTTTAATTTAACCTTTTAACGACCAACCGACAGCCGGCTGTCGGGCTGCTATTGTCTTTCTATTGTGTCTCAAATCACGTGTGTTTGAAGGATTAAGGCTGGAAACAAAAAAGTACAGAACGTCAGTTTTCAACTACTGTAACATTTTTTTTTTGGGAATGGGATTTCATCCAGTGACTGCTCCCGTCCTGGGTGCGGTGGGAGGGCGTGTCAGACTTTTACTGACTAAAACCCACTCATGTTCCTTTGGTTGTCCTTTATGTTTCGGGGTCACGGTAACTATTATAAACGTTCCGCAACACTATTGTAACTATGCGATCATATGCAAAACGCTTAACTCAATTAAGCACAAACTTAATACCAGCTACTATGGCAAGGTTCTAAGCTTACCACGCATTATGTTAACCAGTTATTGCAACGCAACGACTGTTAGTCAACTTGGAGTCGTCCATTCATAGTCGGCTCGGCCTATACATCAACACCCACGGTGCTAAACTGATTAAGGTTATTGGTGTATTAAAAGCTAAGCGAGTGATGTAAATATTAGCAAACACAGACATTTTGTACCTCAAGTGTGAAGTGTCAAAAAATAAGTCATTTAAAATTATTGATAGCTCTGTTTCATTTATACACTAAAAATTACTAAAGCTCTATTTATCAGATAGATTTATAGATACACAATATTATAATTATGAGAAGGTAACTAAATCACTAAACCGATTTCGACAAAATTTGACAATGGGTAAGCTTGTTTCATTTTCTAGAATGAAAATCCACGCAAAATAAAAGTGACAAAATGTCGAACGCGTGTAAATTGCTGTGATTGGTGGTTGATTCAACAAATCACACCAGCGTACGTGCGCTTTCCAATTTAAATTTTTGTTAGAAAATCAGAGGATTAGTCTCAGAGTACGTAAATTCCATTTTCTAATAGCATTTTTGAGTGAATGGGTCAACACCATGGAGTCGTTTAATAAATAAAATATAACAAAAGCTAATCTAAAAGTATAGCTTTTTTTGGGATAGGAAATCATAAATTGGCCTCTCTCACTCTGGGCGGAGCAGAAGGGAGTGTCAGGCTTATACTGACTAAAACTCAGTTATGTTCCTTCTTAACCCTTTGTGTCAGGAGAAGAAAGAAGAGAAAGAAAGAGATACCGCGAGTATCTCTTTCTTTCTCTTATTTTGCCACGGCAGGCGTCGGCAGATCTAAAAGTATAGCTTCCATTGGATGCTTGACACATTGTTGTCGAGGCCGTTTCGATCGGGCATCGAACGCGCTTTCGATTGGCATTCTGTAAGCGTACTAAACGTCTGATAGTATTAAGTAATCATGTTTTATTTATGTCACTTTAGGATGTGGTATATAGTTTTACGTCACATATGGTTTTAAATTAGTTTCCGCTGCAGTAATTTTCTACAGGTGCGGCACAAAATGAAGGCAAAAATTTAATGATCTAATTATGTATCTAACAATAACTATGTATCTCAATTAGAAAATTAAAACTTCCTTGAAGATATATTGAACTTCTAATCTGTATGTTCGTTCTTTCGAGAAAATGATCAGGTAAATGTCTTCTAAACAAGTGAACTATCGTCATTATGTTATTGGCAGTTATGAAGCGTTATGTTATATTTTTCTTATTTAAACGCAACGTCTGTCGTAAGATAACAATTCATATTACTTCTATTAACAATATAATTTATAGATACAGTCTTCAAGCCTATCAGTCCAAATGTAACTTAAATACGTTTCCATTTAAGATAAACAGCCTATTAATATTTTAATTTATAATAATCTGCCACCTGCACTACGTCAGACGATTGCTAATCATCTCTAGACAATTGTAATGCATTGACCACAGGCCAGACAAGGAGAGAAAGTCAACTCAGTCAAGTGTTCTAAAAGGCTTTGATAAGAAAACGATTACAAGGTTAAAACTAAAGGAATATTCAATTTTCTTACACACAGAAAATATTCGAATAAACTCACTGTGTATCAAGCTGTATTTGTAAATGCACAGTTAAACTATATTCCCAATAATTCATACTTACACTGACAAACTATCTACATTGCCTGATAATCTATTACATAATCTTACTTATCACATTGTGTAATAGTTATTTGAAGAAAAACAAACTAGAAGAAAAGGTGTTTCATTGACACAACTAGTGAGCTACACAAAAACAGAAAATAAAAAATGATTAAAAGTAGTTATTAAACCTTTGTACACACGTGATTCGAGACACCATAGAATATCAATAGCAGCGCGGCAGCCAGCTGTCGCTTGGTCCTCGAAAGGTTAATACATTTTTACATAAATAATGTACGAACAAAGACATCACAGCGTGCTCTATAGTTACTTCAGTCAAGTTAAAACCAGTAAAATGCAATTGCCTGAGCGCTTTGGTCTGGTGCTGATTTCAATTGGACCTTCTGTCCTTTTCACCTTGTGTACGACCTGTTTAGCAGTCTCAACGGACACAGGGTTTTATGTAAACGCTTCCGTTGCAACGTATTAGCATTATTCATTGCTTGGTGTGACGTTGTCGTGTGAGATTAATATTTTCTTATTAAGAGGGAAAATGTAATGAGTTGTGTTGTGTGAACTTCTGTATTAAAATATTAACTACTAACTAGGGAAACGAACTAGAGAACAAAAATGTACCATTGCGGCTGTAAGAGTTCGTAGATTTAGTCTTGAATGTGAAAAAAAGGTTAAGTGTAATAAAGGTCTAAAGGTAGTCTGACAAAGTTAATTTCGCATTTATAACAAACTAGCTTTAGCCCGCGGCTTCGCTCGCGTTAAAAAGAGACAAAAAGTAGCCTATGTTACACTCCATCCCTTCAACTATCTCCACTTAAAAAATCACGTCAATTCGTAACTCCGTTTTGCCGTGAAAGAAAGACAAATATACAGACAGACAGACACACTTTCCCATTTATAATATTAGTATGGATGCATAGATTTCTATTATTTAATCTAACTAGAGAGAAAACTGCATGAAAACTGACAAAACTTGGCTTAATCTCAAACGTGCCTCAGACTTAACTGAACAGGTAAGGTAAGTAAACGTAATTTTATTCCAGACAAAATTTTAAGAACAGTGAGATAAGTTTGTTGATGAAAAGGTTTAGCAGATTTAAAATGTCAGTTATTAAAAAATACTCTCGGGGAGCGTTTACAAATAGGTATATCAACTTTCATTTAGTCGTCTAGTGTGTGATTCGCACTCCAGTTCAATACAATCACTTGCTAAGCTAACCAACCATCTCCACAAAACTGAGCCATTTATTCATAGTCCAAAATATACAGCCATTCAAAGACTTAAATGCCGTAAGTCTGGCAACTCAGATCTTAGTCCTTCACAATAAATAAAGCATTAAACTGCAAGCGAAGAACAGTCAGCAATTAATGTAGGAAGAAGTTTGAAGAAAGTTCCGTACCTGCTACTTGCGAAATAATACAATACCGTTGTACAAGTAACTCCGTGGATATGGTTTCTTAGAAGCCTAATGTTTGCGTCCTGGGATTTTGAGTTTTCGGGTGTTGAAGGAATGAGAACATGCTTAAAAACTCTAAATAGCCAATAACTTTTACTGACAGGCTTATATTGTGATCTTATTGAAGCAGTTTGTTTCTAATGTCATTCAAAAACAATTTTAACCCGCGGATAGTCGCGCCTGGGTCGAAAAGACCCAGTACTCTAGTTATTGTGCCATAACTGTTTTTGTATTAGTTCATTCGTGTCGTCGCACTAGGTACCTTCAAGTAGATTCACTGGCTACCCGCACACTTCGTTTTAGCCAGTTCCCGTGTGAAATTAAGGCAGTAGGGACGTTTCAAGTGACCATGGGTCGTTTCGACCCTTGTGCGACGTTATGTGTTAGTGTATATTTTATTCCAAAAATATTATTTTGATTCTATTTATTAGTTCAATTTAGTAGTTTTATCGTCAAATCGTCTGAATGACCATAAAATATTTAACATATAAGAAGAAGAAGATATTAAAGGTGAAAGTTCGACAGAAATTGATGTCACGTCGTCAGAATTGACAGTTACGATTCGAATTCCTGTCAGAGTAATGAAGATGAACTCCTTGAGGACAATGAAGTTTCTTAGCCTGAAAATTTACGTTCTAGTTTGCTGCAAAGACCTGACTTGATTGATGTGTCTCTGAAATATATCCGTCATGGTATTACCTGGGTAGGAATGGCACTCATTGGAACAAAAAAGTGCCTCCAAGAAACGTTCGCTCGCGTAGTGAAGTACCAGGGCCAATCAATGAAGCAAAAAGTGCACTAACGCCTTCCTATTGCTGGTGTCTTTTTTTTCCTGACAGTTTATTAAAAATTATCGTTGCTATTGATACGACGTTAGAGAAGAAAATACAAACAAACCGGCTTTGCCAGGGCCCAGTAATGTTCGATCTGCCCTCCCAAAAAGGACAGAAAAACCAAAATGCAATGCCGATTTTGTATTACTTATATTTGTAGAGACCATACTACATTTATATGTACTAATTGTGATAAAAAATAAGCCAAAATTAAGATAAGACTGTTGTAGGCCAAAAAAAAGCAATCTATTTTATAGTAGATTTTTACATGTAATTTGGAGACTGATTATAAAAATATGCTACGTGTTAAGTTTAATTATTATTCCACTATTACGAAGTTTGTTGATATTATTGATAATAAAAAAGATTTTGTTTATGTTTCTAGATAAAACAAAGAGATTAAAGTTATTTTTCAGTTCCAATATCATAAAAAGTAAGATTTAGCAGTGATTTCTTGATTTTTGTGATTTATACTACTATTTTTCACTAAATAAGAAGTATTTATTATTTTTAAGTTTGTTTTGTTATTCTCTTTCCAAATAAATTAAAAATAATCCTGAAAGTTAATTAAGTTATTAAAAACAATGCTTTTAATATCTGGGTCTTTTCGACCCGCGCGCGACTGTTCATGACTTAAAACAAGACGCGAGTACCGGCGGGTTAATAGTCATTTCTTCAATGTTCCGTTTTAAGTTAATTAACATCATATAACTTGATAAAGATTTATATTGTTTTTTTTTTTTTTTGGTGAGTGGGAAGTGGGAAATCATGAAATGACTGCTCCCGTCCTGGGTGCGGCGGGAGGGCGTGTAGATTTATATTGATATCAGGTCGATATTTTTCAATGCCTGAAAAAATACAACTCTGTCAAAATAAATGTGGAAAAACGTTTTTTTTTTTCAATTTTCAGATTTTGCCCATAATTAAATATCTAAACACCTTCACTCCTTGAAGAATCAGTTCTGAATTAAAAGTAAACCCGTATTTCAATTTATTCTTAACTCCGTAACGAAATCGCTCAACAAGAAACCCAACAGCAATTACCATTATTCTGTAACTGGCTAAGAAACGTATATCTTTAATTAGTATGCAGAACTAAATGAAATGAAAGAGAAACATCGTTATAGCAATGAAAACCAAGTGGAATTGAATAACGTTTTCTCTGAATTTATTTTAGTTCTAACCTAGGTTAGGTTCGGTATATTTAATCTTCTGTGAGCTTTCTCATTAATATTAACTAAGAAACGTTTGATTCTATTTAAAATTAAAATGAGACTATAGTCGACGACTATACTTAATGAAGAGTCATTAAGTTACTCTGATAGTAAGTAATAAGTATAATTAAATGACATCGGTCTCTTTATTGTGCAATTATCGCCCTCCACTTCGTATTCAACCAACTGTCAGTTTTTGGAACCAAAAATTAATGTTCCTAAACAATTTAGTTTAAAATAACAAAGCTTACATTAATGTATTCTCTCTATCTCTGTGTCCATGGACCCTTGAGAAATACAAGCGAAAATATATTTAAATGATTCAAATTTAAATCAACCATAAATTGGTCAAAATTAAACAAAGTCCTTTATTTCTCAACAGATTATTCCCAGTGTCCCAAATCCCAAACATTTCAATTTGACAGTCCCTCATTTCCAGATTGACAGAAACAAAAGACTTTTACACAATGGCGGTCGCCATTTCTGACGTTGTCAAACGCAAAACGTCGGTGTTACAAAGAAATAGGAACAAAGATGGCGGCCACTATGCTTCGGTAAATCGTTTTAGTTTCGTGACATTTAATTTGGTAAATGCGGCGGTAATTAAATTAGTGAAAGTGATTATATAGAGCATTAGTTGTTTACTTCGTATTGCGAGATTTTGTTTTGTTATTGGTTTTGTTTGTTGTGTACAAGTTTTTACGTAAATAATTTAATACAATTTGGTTTATACCAGTTTGTTACAGTTACACTGCAAATCAAAGTTTGATTTTCATTTTAAGTCTAGGTTTCTTCACTGATGTCTGTGATGTTCAAGATAAACTTCAAGAATTTACAGTTTGGTTTGTAAGATTTTATGTCACACATACGCTAATTAAACACTATCAATAAAACAAACTATATCAACTGATAAGCTTAGAGTTTATTGATAAAATTTAAAGAGTACTTAGAAGGTAAATTAAATAAGAAGCACCCTCCTCTACTACTGACGTCAATAGAAAAATTACGTAGGCAGCAATGTTATCACAGAAAATAAAAAAAATATTGATAGTCAAATATTTTGCTTAATATTCAAAGATCGGTTGATATTATTAAAAGTAAACTTCGTAAATGTCAGCACTAGCCGCGGGAGGGTAGAGGAATTATTAAATTGTTAAATTCCATTGTTATAAACATGCCCTCTGCCCTTTTCGTGAAGACAGTCCTTGTAAGACATTCAAATCAAAAGTAAACAAAGTCCTTCAAAAATGGTAAAAGATTTAGGAAAAATGTTTTGCTTTCCGTATCTTTTTTGCGAGCGTAAAGAGGGAATTAATTAATTCGTATTATTTTATCCCTCTGACAGTTGTACAGTTGAAAAGTTATTTTCACAAATTTCGGTTATGGTTTTAACCTACTTTGAAAAGGGGAAGTTTTTAATTGTGTTATCAATTAATCTTAAGTATTTTTCTGAATGTATTAAGTTAATCTTTAAAGGTAAGTACTGCAAAAAAATAAGTTTCTTTTTCATCGTAGAGATTAATGAAAGATAACAATCTGTTCGTCTTCTTAATCGGTGTTTATTTCTTATTTACTAGTTGTTACCCATGGCTTCGCCCGCCCATCAAACAAACCTTATTCCCCTATTTTATAAAGGTTGAATTTCCAAAAAGTCGATTCATAGTTCGCCTTTAGTTTTTTCTAGCCAAACTGAACTCAATTGAACAGCCTAAATATTTATTAGCACGTATAACCACTTTCTTATACATATACAATCTAGTGGATTCATTATTGAGAACTTAACGATTCTTTCACCATATTATGTGATAAAAAATGGGTGTATAAATTATATCTATTACTAGTAATGTATTAAAACCCACAGACAGACTTTAAAACGTTACTTAATATAGAGGTCAGGGTAAAATCCCAGTGTATTTAGTATTATGTTACCTATCTAAGTTCTACCACAATTATAAGAAGCTCGATTATACCAAAAAGAAATAAATAAAATCATTCATTTCAGATTATAACTGCATTTAATTTAGTTTAGTTAGTCAGAACTTTTTTTTTATCAGTCACCGGCCACGGCGCCAATAATATCGGCGAAAGGTTAACCTTTCGACAACCAAGCGACAGCCGGCTGTCGGGCTGCCATGATCTTTCTATTGTATCTCGAATCACGTAAATCCGAAAGTTTAAAAACGTATTAAAAATAATAAATAAAATAAATAAATAATAAATAAATAAATATCCTGGGACAACTCACACACGGTCATCTGATCCCAAACTAAGCAGCGCTTTTACTATGGTAACCAGACGACTGATAAACATACTTATATATTTTTAATACAACGGACGTCACGGCCCATTAAAAACAATATACATTGTAAAAGTAGGCAACTGATTAATTACAGCTCAAGCTAACGACCTCAGTCTAGACCGCTTTGTGTAAAAACTAGAAACATTGTACTTGTACTAAATAAAGAACATTTAATGAAAACATGGCTAAATGTAGGCATTTATCTATTCAAGGGTGTGAAAATATAGAGTTTTATTTTTTTGTTGCAGTGGAGTGGAGTTCAAAAAATATAACTACTATAATTTTATTTTTAGGTAGACGTCTAGTATACCATAATACTTACTCAAACATTTTGTACAGAATGCCCAATAATAAATGTATACAACATGTCCCGGAATAAACGCATACCACCAGACACCCCAATTAGAATAATATTGTTTTAATCATAATACATACACTGAGATTTTATTATTATGTTTAAAACACTGTTTTTTTTTTATAAATTAGTTGTACAGATTGTGGGAGAAAATTATAGTCACATTACAAATCTACGCATGCACACAGGTCGCACTTGCATAAGGGTATAGCGTAGTAGGTATTTCATCTATTTTAGTTTGTTTTGACTGTACTGCGCACTACACTTTGAGCGGCAGTGTGACAGCAGTTTACGTAGTTTTAATTATTTTTGGGATAAAATATTACCTATATTAAAAATTACAAAAATCGATTCAGTAAACGATTCTGAACAAACTATTTTCTCAAAGTGCATTAATTCAGTTACACATTGTATACAAGCTATTATTATGTCTGTGTATTTCACCTCATCTCCGAAACGGCTAGACCGATAATTAAGTGATATTCACTGGCATATAGTTTATAAGGAGTAAGGTAGGTTAAAATTCAGAAAATTAGTTACAACTAGTTTTATCTACATATTGAAAACAAGTAGATTTTGAACGTTTCAATCCCTTTTGCTATCCTTATTCTAAGAATTTGGTTTAAAATTTTCATCTAAGCCACAAGATCAGTTAGTAATAAAAGTTTTGAACTGTCAACATTTTACCATATTTTACCGAAATAACATCAAACAAACATAACCACTAGAAATGCCTAGTACTTACTAGCCTGAAAGGTACAATTAACCTTTAAAGACACGTGGTTAGAGACACAATAGCAGCGCGACAGCCGGCTGTCGCTTGGTCGTCGAAAGGTTACAGCATTTAACTATCAACATTGAACCGCCTTTAACCGAACCCACATCAAACAAAATGCCTAGAACTTTCTAGGCTGAAATCCCGTCATAATCTCAATTTCGAGCAATATGCCGCTAGCAATACGGCACGGACGTACGGTCCGGTTCAGGGAGCCGGTTGAGCGCTCGTTAGCTAGCACCCGGTTTCTGTTATATCCGGGTTGTAGGCTGTGTAAATGTATATACGACTTACAGACTAAGACTTTATTAGTGGAGACTAGTTGTGCTAGGTAGGAAAATCGTTTTAATATTCCATATATTAATTGTCCATAATTATTTACATATTAGTTATTTCAACATAAACTTTACTCATTTATTTTTGGGTTTTTGCTGAGCTCTTTTGCTGTTACTATCGCATAATTGACGGGCCTGTTGGTCTAGTTTTCAGTGACGCTGACTGCTAAGCCAGAGCTCGTGGGTTCGATTCCCACCCAGGACAAACTTTGTGTGATGAGCATAAATGTTTGTTCTGTGTCTGGGTGTTATTTATCTATAATATGTTTGTATTTAAAAATTATATAAGTATGTATATCAGTTATTGTGTTATTTATTTATTTATTTAATTGTCAAAGTATGGTGGTAAGATTGAAATAGAAAATAGCTAAGCCAAAGTATGCGCTAGGCCTTGGCTAAAAGGTGCTGAAATGAAATTATTTATTATGCAAGTAGGATATTAGAATCACGTTTACACGTAACATATTTTTTTACTAGCTCTCTAGAACCTAACTTCTAAGAAGAAACGCCAAAACAAACTAAGGGATCACGGTCTCTTTTAAAGTCCAGAAAAAAATCAAAATAATCAAAATTTTACTCTTACTAAACATGTAAAATAGCATATGGGCTAGCATTTTAAGGAAAGTGCCAAAAAAAGTTTAAGTAAACCTGCCTCAAGCATTATTATTCTAAACCAAAATATTCGCATGAATAATTAACTGCTAAAGCAATTGTTTACTCAACCATAACAAGTATATACCCAGTACCTAATCTTACGCTAATAACATACCCTATAATAATAATAATTAATTAATTATTCCGATACACGGTAATGGTGGAACATCCCAATAGACACTTATGACCAAATCACTGGTTCTAATTATCGCATCAGCACTAATTATCATAATGATCAGCGTAATATGTCGTGAGATGTTTACTATAAAATATATATACATATTGGATAAGCATGTGTTCACAAGTAGAGGAGCGATAATTGATGAGTTGGTTGTCACTTTGGCTTGGTAGTTTCCAGCGCGATTGCGAGGCGTGGACTCAATGGTTCGATTTTAGGTTAGGCAAAAAGTGATATTAACTTTTTCAGTTAGGAATTCCTTAGTAAATAGTAGCCAGTGGCAATAAAGCAGTGTCTTTCTAATATAAAATATTTTTTTTATATAATTATTACCCTGTATTTTTTTGTTCAATAAAGCCTAGCCTATTATTTTAAAGATAGATCTTTACCCAGCAAATGGACAACAAATATTTGCTGGCTGGAATTATATGTAGAATTACAAGATCTCTACAAATATTTAGTTTGGCTCCACTCCTAAATAATGTTTACTGTTAGAAAAAAATGATGGATAGTCTATATCGTTAATTAAGTAAAGTTGTTTTCTATAGCATGTTATCTCTTCGCCACCCTCGGTAGCTGGTAGAGAAAACTTAGAGCATTAAGTCCGCCACTTTGTGCTTAAAGCGTAAATAAATAAACCTATACTAATTTTATAGAGCTAAATAGTTTGTTTGGTTGGACGCTCTAAAATTAAGAAGAACTGGTACGAATTCAAACAATATTATCGTATTGGATAGCTTAATTATCGAGGAAGACTATAGGCTGTGTAACATAACGCTGAGATCTATAGGGGCGGAGTAGTAACCAACGATGATGGTGAAACCGTAGGGGGCAGTTAGTAATTTTATAACTATTAATCTAAAAGTATCTATCCTTAATAAATAGCGTAATTCTATAAACTTAAAATAATACACACCGTATATCACTTCAAATAAAGGACATATTCCACTAAGGTTCTAGAACAGTGGTATATCAAATCAATCACACAAACGTAATGAAAAACAAAAGAGCAATCAATTAAGGCTATGACACATTCATGCAATTGACACGATGAACCAGAGAGTACAGGTACCTCCATTGTGTTGGAGCCCGTGTCGTGTCAAAGGTAGGCTGTTGTGGCCGTTACATTCAATGCAGAGAACTGTGTTAGGTAGGCTCGAGTTTTCAGCGAATAATTGATATGGAACTTAATAATGTAGTCGAAAATTGGGGACTTAACACTGGTGCCGATCCTCTTATTCACAAACTAACGTAAATTTAAGTTTAGTGCATCTTTCTCTTTTAACTTAATTATGAAAAGGACAGAAGATAAAATATTAGTTAAGTCCTGTCAAATTTAGACACTCCATAGATAATTTAGACGCAATTTAAAAACATGGCGACTAAATATACGTCAATTTTCTTCAGGCGTTGTCTAATTGGCCAAGATTAAACTAAAATGTCTCTTCTGTCCTTTTTTTTAAGAAATGAAAAGAGAAAGATGCATTTAACTTAAATTTAGTTAAGTTTGTAAACAAGAGAACCAGCACCAATGACTGTATAAAATCACTAATTTACATATTTAAGGGTTCATTGGTCAAACAGAATTTTGCGCTTATTCAGTCAGTGATTGGGAGACAGAAATGATTTGACACTAAGTTCTACCTGTGATTTTGCTTGTGTGTTGAACATAATATAACATATACTATGACACTCAATAGTAATGTAGCTTTTTACCAGTAAAATGTCATTTGCACATAAATATAAACAAACTTCACCGCTCTATAATGTCAGCATGTAAAAGTTTTTGTCACAATTAGACAGATATCAGATGTTGTTTATTTTGTCTGTATCGCAGATTTTATTTAGTAAAATGTAAAAAAATAATGAATGAACGTTGAAAAATGTTACTTAGAAATGTTGTATTGTGTAGGTTAAGGCAAAACTCGAGTAAGACTGGACAAGGTCTGCAATTTTATTACTTTCAAATATTTGTTTATGTCCAAGAAAACTTAAAATAAGAGAAAAGAATTAAAAGTTGCTGAAATAATATTCATATATGAAAAAACTATACGACCCTTTCTTAACTTGATTTTTGTGTGAAATCAAGGTCGTCTATAGAAAGAAAAGAAAAGAAAGAAAAACAGTTTATTCGTGGTTCGCAAGTTTACATTGGAAAACACAAATAATAAAAATAAAATATTACACATAACTACTATAATTTGACAGGACAAGTCTATAGAAAACTAGTTAAAATATAGGTATTTGAAATAGAAAAAAGAAACACTCTGTAGCCCTTTTTATGAAAACTTCGCAAACAGAGAAATATCAAAGGCACAGTTAAAGTTTATAAGAAGTAAGAATGCAGAAATCTATAATTTTCATATAATTATGCTTTAGAAATAAATTAATAAAAACATCATTACTCACGTTTGTTACGTAGCACTAATAACATTAACTTTTATTGTCACAATGATTTAGTGATGTGACAATGCTGTGCTCCAACCATAGATAAAAAATCGAATTATCACTTAGATATATTTTAAGTAGTATTTGTTAATAACTTTACCAAACCGATGTTAGGTAAGAAACTAAATAAAAACGATGTTGATATGATTTGTACGCATTTTTTATGATGAGTGAATGATGGAACCTGAATCGACGGAATATAGTTATGTTAAAAATGTTGACCTTTTGACTGTCAACGTATGCATAGCACAACCTTTTAGCTAAAAGCCTGTTTTACCACCTTCCAACTACTTTGCTTACAATTTTAGTAAATAATCTGTTCCATTCTTTATCTTGTAAAATGAAACAATTTAAACAAAGGCAATATTTCAATTGATCAACAGAAATTTGGTAAAATAGAGGATTTATTCAGATGGAATCTAAACAGAATGATTACAGTCTCTTCTAATCTATTTATTGAGATACGATAAAACAAGCCACTAAAAACCTATTGTAAAGTGTTTTAATAATCATTTTATCTCTGTTTTTTTCACACTTCAGATACTAACATTTTATTTTCATATGCTATCAATAATCGTTTATTACTTTGTTATAAACCACTGAATTGTAGAGCTTGTATCAGAAACGCAAATAACACAAACATAACCGACATTTCCCTACTGTTCATAAAATAGTGAATTAATTTGTCCCTAAACAGTATAATTAATAATTCCAACTGCAGACTTATGCCAGGAGCAGATCATTAGTAAAATTTATGGTAACCTTTTTCACATTAGAAAAGGCCATTCTAAAGAAACGTAAATTATAGAGGCCGAAACAATCAGTGTTTTCCTTTAAAAGATTATTTACATAACGACGTGTTTCATAGCAGACCCTACAAGCCATACTCACATCTCACAGTCACACTAACATAATAAATTACACTACGCGTAAACACACGAAAATTCCTTCAAAAAACGGGTTGACACTCAAAAATTCACGGCGAACACCACACAAGAATCACATCCCAGCCGAAACACGACACCATTAATTAAAATCTACCTTTGAATATTCAGAAAAAGGGGGAAAACACTTGCGAAAAATATTGCATGCAGACTCGAGAGTGGGTTTTTCGTAGCACGCGACAAGCGTCTACGCGGTAGGCGGCCGCGTCGCAAACTGAACCTCCCGTAGCCCGTTGCTATAGCACCAGCCGGCTACGAACCGCTACGTCTGTAGCTACGCCGTAGCTACGCCATGCCTATATGATTGCTGCGTACAAAGTCATGTTTCGTTCACAATGCACGGTTTATGCTAAAAGTTGATACAATGTCCGTTATTATGCATATTGCCGGTTTAAAGGATTTGCATTTCGCAAATTGAATAATGAATTGGAAGGGTAAAGGGCTTGTTGTGGTGGTCACAGGTAGTAATTTTGGGTTTAATTGATTTTCTGGTTAATGTTACTTTAGTTTTTTGTTTTAAGCCTTAACTTTAAGGCTAGACTGAATACAAAGTGTAACTTGGATAATCAACAATTCATAAAAATGTTATAGGTATGATGTTAATTGTGGTTAATGTTGCTATTTACTGTTGTTAGTTGTGGGTTCGAATCCAGGCAAGTACCAATGGGACTTTATCAATACGTACTCGCGTGTACTCTTAAAAAATTATCTTAGACATCTGTGAAGGAAAATCGTGAAGATATTTTTTGTCTATTGAAACAAATTATCTTCATTTATCGAAGTTGATCCCATAGTAAATGTTAATCGAATTTATAAGTACCTTCACCCCCAAAACTATAACCAAGTGCGAGTTGGACGTAGAGTTCCGCACTTACAAGTTAGTATAAAACAAGATGTTTACCGTATGGATATCCCCAATAATTTTTATTGTTATTATTTAATGTTACAGGTGCAACATATATTTATAGACTCTGTAAAAAAATGTTCCAAAAATTGTCTTAACTTAGACCTGCTGTGTTGTGACCATAGCAGATAAGCAGGAGCTTGATTGATTCTCACCCATGGCTACTCCATCTGTGACAATCATGAATTAATATTTGAGTGGACAGGTCCACTCAAATCTGTGTGCTTTTCTCATCAAGAAAGCAAATCAGTCATTAACCTTCATGTTCCTCGCATAATTTGACCAATACAATTGTATAGACTTTAAAAGAGACTTTGACCTCTGAGTTTGTTTCGGATGTTTCTTCTCAGAGTAGTCAGTTACGAAACACCGGCTCCATCGTTCGATAAAAATAAAAAACAAAATATTGATGTGTAGTGTTATACATATAACCTATTTACAAAAAATAGTTGGCCGTGTGTATAATAAATAAATATATTGCTACAAAATATATTTATTACGGTTCATGCATGAGATGCAGCATCCGACATGCGGACAGACAACACCTCAACATTCAGGTTCCAAGTCACCCTCCTACATGTACAGAACCCTAAAACTGACTGTAAATTAAAAATAAGCCTTCATAATATTCCGTATTTGATCCGATGGCAGCCCATTTCACAGAATATTAACACGGTACTCAAAATCTTGTGAATACATACGATAAACATCAAGTAGCGATACGCGACGATTCACAAATCAGAAGACCTTAAATTTTGGGGCGACACGCTCAGATGTGACAGATTGGCTCTGCATTAATCATGAGAGCCTGGTACTTGTATGACAGTAGGTTAGTTTTGAACGGACATTTGTTCTAGAAATAATAAATGCAAGAATAAATGAAATATATCTATATACTAGCTGACCCGACAGACGTTGTCCTGTCAACTATGAATATTGAATTCGAATTGACATACTACCTACCTACTACCTACCTACTACCTACCTACTACCTACCTACTACCTACCTACTACCTACCTACTACCTACCTACTACCTACCTACTACCTACCTACTACCTACCTACTACCTACCTACTACCTACCTACTACCTACCTACTACCTACCTACTACCTACCTACTACCTACCTACTACCTACCTACTACCTACCTACTACCTACCTACTACCTACCTATCTATATATATAAAACAAAGTCGGGTTTGTTACAACACTTATAACTCTAGATCGGCTAGACCAATTTTCATGGTTTTTGGTTCGTTGGATTTGTGCTAGTTTCAAATAAGATTAAGTTTAATAAAATGCCTCTAGGCTCTAGGCATTAAGTCAGTCTTCAAAATAATTAATCGATTCGTCGATCGATCGTTTTCTATTTACCACTTCACGTTACTGCGCGCCTAGTACTTTGGATTGATTAAGGTGATCTTGTGAGAAAATTAAGAATACAGTGAATTTTAAATTTTCGTACATGACTACTTCACGTTACTGCGCGCCTAGTACTTTGGATTGATTAAGGTGATCTTGTGAGAAAATTAAGAATACAGTGAATTTTAAATTTTCGTACATGACTACTTCACGTTACTGCGCGCCTAGTACTTTTGTTATCTTAAGTTTTCATTCATTAATACCCGATTTTTTTAAAAATGATTCATCTTTTATAATTATGTTCTCGTCGATTTTTCATTATTTTTAAGATGTATTCTGCTATTCGGGGCGGGGACAAATCCAACGAACCAAAAACCATGAAAATTGGTCCAGCCGATCTCGAGTTATAAGTGTTGATACAAACCCGACTTTGTTTTATATATTATATAGATATAAAACAAAGTCGGGTTTGTTACAACACTTATAACTCGAGATCGGCTAGACCTAGGTTTACTTACTTACTTTAGACTAGAGGTTTTTGGTTCGTTGGATTTGTCCCCGCCCCGAATAGCAGAATACAACTTAAAAATAATGAAAAATCGACGAGAACATAATTATAAAAGACTAGCTTCTGCCCGCGGCTTCGCTCGCGTTAGAAAGAGACAAAAAGTAGCCTATGTTACTCTCCATCCCTTCAACTATCTCCACTTAAAAAATCACGTCAATCCGTCGCTCCGTTTTGCCGTGAAAGAAAGACAAACAGACAGACAGACAGACAGACATACACACTTTCCCATTTATAATATTAGTATGGATGAATCATTTTCCCCTATAGTTAATTCTAAATTCAATTAAAGATTGAAAACTTAAGAGAACAATAGTACTAGGAGCGCAGTAATGTGAAGTGATAATGTGAGAAAATTTAAAATACTGAGATACTTGGTACTTAAATCAATCAAAAGTACTAGGCGCGCAGTTGTGTGAAGTGGGTAATAGAAAATGTGAGCGCAATTTTAAGAAAATATATGTTTATGAACTTAAATAATATCCATCCATACTAATATTATAAATGGGAAAGTGTGTCTGTCTGTCTGTTTGTCTTTCTTTCGCGGCAAAACGGAGCGACGACTGATTTTTTAAGTGGAGATAGCTGAAGGGATGGAGAGTAACATAGACATACTTTTTGTCTCTTTTTAACGCGAGCGAAGCCGCGGGCAAAAGCTAGTTTTAATGCAGAGAGATGCAGAGTTTAATTTTGCATAACAAAAGCAACCAAAACATCAGTAGCCAAGAACAACAACATATTCTTTTTAACATTAAATAATTTGACAATATGGGAGACGGCCAGGATTACAATAGGTAATTAAACCTCTAAAAAGGAGGCGAGCGAATCTGGGCCTTTTATAATACACTAATGAAAACTTTATCAATATTTTTTTCAAGATTTATTATTTTTTTCCATGAAATATTAAGATATTTAGTCATGGGATAATAAATAAATTATTTATTCAAAACATTACTGACTGTCTGCACTTCCGGTTTTTAACAATGCTGCCAAATGAAATATGTTAATCGATCAGTTGAAATAAGATTGTAATGGAAATGTAAAACAAAATAAAGAAAACATTATCTGCAGAAGAAACACTGAATCATGATTTCATCTGTTGACATGTTTTATAATATATTATAAATAATTGTTTTTATTTTTTATATCGCACAAAATAATGTTTAATCAATGAATTAATAATCAAGAAAAAAAAAATTGCAATAAATTATATATTTTTTTATTGTACAGGCCACACAGTAAAAACTCATGTCAATGTCACATCTAAAGTCAAACAAATCATTCACTTCGTTGGTTTTAAACTTGCAATAGTGGTTATTATGTTTTATTGGTTTAATTATTTGATTGGTATTATTTTACGACTTTGGCTACGTATAAAGGATTCTGACGGTTATTATTTTGACGAACGACCTACGCATTTCTTACATCGGACTGATAAGTTATCTTGGATTACGACGTAAAATACAATCAGTGATCAACATCTTCATTATATTAACCTGGTGGCGTAATTCATCTGTAGGTTTGCGCTTAATAGAAGAGGAATGAATTCTTTCAGTTAGACAGCAATGGATGGCACGCAGTCGTAAGTAATTTATTTCAAAATAAGTTCACATGGTCATAAACTGTTATTATTACTAAAATACTTCTGATTTATATTTACTCAAACCAAGGCTGATCATAATGAAAACATCCAGTCAATAATCCATAATTATCAATTCAAGGCGTTTATTTCAAAACAAACAAAGCTAATTTTGTACGGACTAAATAACATCCTATATTTTTATTTTTCTCCCATGTAGAAATTGTAAATATTGGTATTTTTTTTAATAATAGTAATATCAAAAATTAATAATGCAAGAATCATTGCTGTATAGTCAAACCCAATAATGTATGGACCTTCGCCCGTCTTCTTTAGATGTTATTACTATATCTAAATATGGGAGCACTGTAGTACCCCCGCCAAGACGATTATCCTGTTGTCTAAAATTAAGTTTTAAGGCTCACTTGCACAACATTTAGTACAACTACACAGATTTGGCGCTAAGCGATTAGATTGTCAACGCATCCCTGTCAAATTATTTGAAGTAAAAAGAGACAGAACGATGTTTTAACTAAGTTTACCATTAACCGTGTTTAAGGGTTTGTGGTGCAAGTAAGCTTAAGCTTCTTAAGCAAAGTTTAATTTTTTTTTACATTTTGCGATCAGCTATGCAAAAAATCATAATCCTCTTAATTCTAAAGCCAATTCAACTTCTGTACCTTCACTGTACAATATTCTAAAACCCTAATAGACAACCGGGCATAACGTAACCTTAGCACATCATACACTTATAGTGCTAATAGTGCTCGGTACCAATCACGACAGATTTCGTACCAAATTCATTAGCGAAGCAAAAGGGTTGAGTTGAATAGAGAGTGAAGGGTTTGATAATGGTGATGGCGGGCCAATATTGGGACCAATGCAATGTTACGGCCAGTGTTTGGTCAAATGTTGGAGTAGAGTTGATGTAGATTATTGAGTGACGGTTCTTAGACATTTTTCATCATAATCGCTATAGGCGTTTCGTTGTTTTCAACTCTCTTAGCTGCAGACGCGATCTTAATACCTACGAAACGGAGTTTTATTAGGGTTCCGTACCAAACGTGTAGTAAAGGAACCCTCATAGTTAAATGTTTAATTTACAATTCGGTAATTATGTTGAACTTAATCTATATTACAGCCCAATTCGATTTAGAAATTGTAACAACGATTGTTTATTTTATTTACAATCACATCATTGTTGTAATGTTCGTTGTTAAAACAAGTCATTATGGACTTGTTGCACGTTACACCATTATCCTTGTTGCATGTTATAAAATACTATGTTTTTGGATACAATTTATTTTTGAACAACAGTAACTGTGAAGTCCTTTATTTGCTAAATAAATAAAAAATAAAAAACAACTACAGTTAATTGAACTTTCATCGTCCAAAAAGTATTTTTACTTTAATTGTGTAATGGATTGATAAATTGGGTCAACTGTCAAATTATTTCATAACAGTTAACAGTTTACAACTTTACACCAAAGTATTAGAGTACAAAGTTCTATATCCATCCTAAAATACACAGAGGTGTAAAACTGTATATTTCAAATTAAAATTAGTAAGTAACAATTATAATTATACACAATATTTACAAACTAAAACTAAATTAAAAACCCTAGAATTAAAATAAAATGGCATCAAAAAACTCCTCCGCATCGCTCAACCGGTAAAGTGCCCAAGAGGCTGGCAGCATTGCCACGTTGGATGGCAATGCTAAGCCTCTGGCCAAAATAAAAGCCAGCCTTTGGGTCACGAGAAGAGTCAACTAGTCTTTTAGACAGCTCTTTAAAAAATAGGTGGGCACTCGGACCCCATGGCCCAAGGGTTTCAACCCCAAACGGCTCGAAAATATAGTTTCCAGTAAGGTTACTATACTTTCGCCGCTTGAGGTTTTCCGCAGCCGAGGCGGCAGCACCGGCACAGGACGCCGTACTAGGAAGGTGGGATGGCGCAAGAGTATCGACACACGTAGCGTCCCACAAGTTCTATATTATATTTTTATTATAAAATAGTCAGGTAGGTTTCCTTCCCACACAAATATTGAACACAATAAACAAACCTTGACTCTATACTTTTTCATTCTTATCACTTTCTAAGTTTCTACTCAGTTTGTTTTGGATATTTCTTTTCAGAGCAGTTAGCTAAGAAATATTGGCCTTATCGTTTGCTTAAATTAAACAAAAACAATATTGACGGGTAAAAGTGTTATTTGTAAATAATTTACAAAAAAAAAAATATATTGTGTATAAAAAACTTAAAAGCATTTGTTTTTTTTATAACAATAATCTCAAACTACCAGTCTTATTAAATAGCAAAATTTATGAAAAATAGTAAAAGCTTTATATATATCCTTCGAACACACGTGATTTGAGACACGATAGAAAGACAATAGCCGGCTGTCAGTTGGTCGTCAAAAGACATCGACCCATGGGGCGGTAGATCCAAAAACGCCGCTGATCTATAACAGTTAGTAATACCACTATGTAGACAGTACAATACTACTTTAAGTACGAAGTCATAAATCTAAAACTCATAACTGTCAATATGCATGTAACAAAATAGTTCCCACATAAGGTTCACGGCTACGCAATTTTTACATTACTACAAAACTGACTCACGCGATAATGCAAGTGTCTAGCGCCTACACCGCTATTATCCAATAAGAGCATTGGCATATTAACCTCTAAACTAACACAAACGAAAATCAACCCTATTTATGGAAATACACGACGCAAATTCGAACACGTGATAAAATGAAAATAAGATGTTAACCTCTAATCAAATACAAGGTGATTTGTACTTTAAAGTTTAAGAAATAAGGTTTGTATTGCTGTGGAGTTGTGTGTAGAGAGTAAACTTTGAATGAACGTTCGTATGCGCCTACGCATACCGGTTTATGGGCGGAGGCCTTGAGTGTAGCGTGCAATAGACTGTTTAGAGAAATATTTGTACAGTTCCTCAGACAGACAAGATGAAATGAGAATGTTTAGTGTTTGTGTTAAAATTCACTGCATTTTGCATTTGAAATATCGTTCCTATTAAAATCCATACTAATCTGATAAATAGTCTGTCTGTCTATCTGTCTCTTCATCACAGCTAAACCACTGAACCGATTTGATTGAAATTTGGCACAGATCATAGATACAGTCTGGGACCCGAGAAAGCATAATTATAGGATAGTTTTCAACCCGGAAATCCCCCGGGAACGGAAACTATTATTCCACGTGGACGAAGTCGCGGGCAAAAGCTAGTTATCACATAATACAGGATGACTGGTCATTAGTAACTGATACTAAAACATGCAAATGTACTAATAATAACAAACAACTTTCTCTCAGAAACTTCTTTTCAATTAAGTAACACAACGAATTAAGCGCGTGTGATGGTATTTGCGTTTTTTATCAGCTGTTAGATTAGTAGATAGATAATATGTAAAAGTATCAAATCGACAATGTACACGCGTCTTAATTTGCACTATATGCCGCCAGCTTCTTACAGTGAGAAATAAGTGTCGTTGACCTTTAGTCAAGCAGATGTACAAGAACCCTAAAGAAATGTTTTTCTTTGCAAATGTTGTTTGTCATAATGAGTCATCTGCTTAAATAGCACCTTACGTGTTTTAATCCTAAATTTTGACCATTTCAACCAATAAACCATACCTGTAATGTAAGGGAACATTTCTAATTCTGTACCTGAAACAAAAAAAAAAACACATTATCATGCTGTCTCAAACAAACAAACGTACAAATACTCAGCGCAGTATATTTAATTCTAAAACGATATTAACACGACGCCTATCCAAATACATAAACAGGATACCGCCCACCACTCATATACGATCCATTAATTTAATTAATAACGTCACTTCCTCCCATATTTACTACATCATACATAAACAGCTTACAAACTTAACTTTCACAAACGCCATACAAAAATCCACCTTAACTTCTTAGGAATAGAGATTACAGAAAGTGTAAAGCAGTTGGTTTTTATCAACAGTGGTTGGCTAGCCACCAAACCAGTTGCACGAAGCTTTGGCTTGGTTTCAGATAGAAAAATACCGGAAAATATACATCGATTACCTACTATATAGTGGTTGTGAGTTGAAATTGGTACTCATTTTAGTGCTAAGTAGTCGATGAGGGCTCTTTATAGTCTCGCAATGCCCGTCTATCTGCTAGCGGCTCAAACACTCTTATGGCGAGACTATGCACTGATTTTGGCTTAGCTATGTTCCGTCTCTATCGTGCACTTGACGTTTGACGGTAGTGTAACAGTGACAAGTATAGTGCTTAGCCATAGTACGTGCTAAGTAAAGTCGCCTTTAATGCTAGTGCGATGTTTTAGTGTTGTGTGGGTGTGTTTAGATTTACAAACTCATAACCTCACCGGACACACGCTCAGACTCGGAACATACAAATACCTGTAGGTCATAAAAATACTTAGCAATAGAGCGAATTAAACCTTCGAACACACGTAATTCGAGACACAATAGAAAGACAATGGCAGCGACAGCCAGCTGTCGATTGGTCGTCGCAAGGTTAAACTTGAAAACAGCGAAGCAACTAATCGAATGGGACCAACTGCGAACGCGGTACGAAATGCCAATGGGACGAACTACAAATAGCCCGTAACGCAATAACCAAACATAAAATTAAGCCTGCATTTTTTCAAAAGTCCAAGCTTCGGCCGTATCTTCAGAACCAAATGGATTAGATTAACTCTTTTTATATATATATGATATAACCAGATTAATGAAGCGGAGCAGTACCGAAGCCGCGAGATACAGCTAGCAAATTCATTAAAGAAAAAAAAAACAAAACAGGCAAACGGCGGATCCTGTTCCATTTCCCAAATTCTTGTCACCCCTTAAGTATTGAAATAAGTGGATACTCTTCCTTTTATCTCAGAAAACCGTTTTTAATAATATCCCAATTTTGGAAAATATTTTCGACAAAGGTCTTCAGAGCTTGGTTAAGGAGTGGTTGCTAGGATACGGCACGGCTAACTGAATTCATAATTTCACCCCTTGATAAAGATTTGTTTAAATAGGAAATGTATTGGTTACTAAGTTCTTTGTTTTAGCGTTTATGCTGAAATAAAATTAAACGTGGGTGGAACCCCAAGATATAACATTTCGGCCCGCTTTTAGAGTTTCGTACCCATAACTCGTTTAAGGATAAATATTTTAGTTATCCCTAAATGGTGCTATGTTCTATCAATGCGAAATAATACACAAAAAAAATGTCATAGCATCAAGCAAAGTTTTTTTTTAATGTTTGAAAATTCGTGAAATATTTTGTAATTCCTCTTCGAACTAAGTATCTTAATAAAAAAAAATTATTCGAAAAAAAAGAATAATTAAGCGCCTTCAAAAACTAAATAACTAAAATTTCGGAAGTCTGTGGCAACACAAATTAATTGGCAGAAGAGAAGCCACCGACTTCCGAAATTTTAGTTATTTTTGTGTTTTTAGTTTTTGAAGGCGGTTATGTTTTTTTTTAATAAGTTTTTTAATTTTTACTTTTTTGTGTCGAGACCCAATGTCTGACTGTGTATTACAGTATCTTTGAAAGTAATATAAAACGAAAATAGAAACTTGAAGTAACGCACATAATATCGTCAATGTATATTTCGTCGATTTTTTATTGTTCTTAATGAATTTTTCGAGAAGCACTGAACCGATTGCCATCAAATTTAGAAGAATTGAGAAGTTATCCGCAAACAAACATAAAAAAGCATATATACGGTCAAATTGAGAAACCTAATTTCCTACTAGCCTAGCATTTTTAAAATCCTCCTACAATATTTCTACGGCTTATAGCTGCCTCTCTTACTACTTACTATATGCGTAGTAAGTGGGTAGGAATAAAAGCTAACTACCCGCCCTTGGACGGGTAATATTTTAAACTCGCTAACTAACAGGTAGTTTAACCAATTAGCAGCCGCTTTACCCATTTATTTAGTTCATTTTCTATGGACAGATTAAAATATTGTGATGAGATTTTAATTGGCTGTATTTTGGTATAACTTAGTTACCTGGTAATGAGGATACATGAAGCTGGGTTTTGGTATATAAAATGTGTCTAAAAATAAACGATTTTTTATAAATTAGCATTATAGTTTCTGATTTTCAAGTAAAAATATAGTATTGTTATAATAAAAAATATTACATAACACAACAATTTGCTTTTATTTTAGTAGTATTTAGTTATCATAAGAATGTTAGATTTTTAAATAAAAAAATGGTTGCCTGTAAAGTCGGTTTTACGGGCGAAGATTTTACGTGACAACGTCTTTTACCGATCATAGTTGAGTGGGAGAGAGACGCAAGGCATTCGGCGGGCCTCTCTCTCGTTCGGTGACTCATCGTAACGTTACCGAGCGTTACACTTTTTCATAAGTGACTCCCAGCCGCAACCTAATTTAAGACGTTGTCACGTCAAAAAATAACTTATAGAATTACAGAAAAATATTCTAAACAAAATAAAAAAGCAAAAAGAGATTTCTAGCAGAGCGTGGTTTCGATCCACGGACCTCTGGGTTATGGGCCCAGCACGCTTCCACTGCGCCACTCTGCTCTTGTTACACCGAGTCGAAATTAGCGTTCACTAGTCGCTACTGATATCTCGAGTGCGCATGCGGGTGACGTCATACCGCGACGTGACTATTACGTCAGCCGTCAAGCGATAATGAACTTTACTCAACATCTATTTAGAACGTTTATTATTAGAAGTTGTTTCTGTAATACTAATACTATTATTGTGACTCCGTTTGTTATTCTATTTTTAGCTGATAGCTAGTGTATAAAAAAACGTGGGTATCGTATTTCAAGAGGAATTGCCTTTTTTGCTTGCACGTTTTTCCTGCCAACAACAATGCTTATCACTTTAGTTTAAGCCTGTAACGTAATAAAATTCTTTGTTCTGTTTTCATTGCTTACAAACAATTAATGTTTAAATAAGTTTCTTTTTTGATAGAAATAGGGTTTTAGATCTGCCAAAAGAGGTTTTTGTCGTGGCTAACAGCACTACCGGTCAGTTTTATAAAGTTCTCTTCTTCTCTTCACTTCAATTCAACTGTTAGAGGGATATTTTAGATCATTTACCTACTGAATTATGTTCAGCTTTGTCAAAATGATTCAAAGTTAATTACCTAGTAGGTTAGATAGGAGACAGGTTGTGTTATACTCGTAGTGGCGGTAAATATTATTTAGTCAAAACACTAGCAAAATTCATACTGATTTCTAATTTTATTTATCTCGATCTTAGGACGTATTCTTAGAATAGATTTACAAATCCACATTCCGTACGTTGTAAATTTTAACCAACAAACAATCACATTTATTCTCAGCATTATTAAGAGCTCTTAAATCGGTTTGACTTAACTTTTACGGGGTTAACTTCCATAGACGTACTATACATTTTTAGAATAGTCATACATAATTAACATAATACACTACCTACTTTATTTTACAATGAATCAGCATTATTAAAACCTAATTAGTATCACATACTTATTCTCTGCATTAAAACAAAATTCTTCAATTCATTCCAGTTAACTTACACAGGGTTAATTTCTATAGACACACAACACATAGCTCCGGACACAACACAGTGTCGGACACAGCCGTAAACACAAACAGAGCAAGAGAGGGTTAAGTAGAGAGCGTGACACGTCGTTTTGTTGTCGTGCCGGACGCACCCACCGTCATATTTAACTGGTCGTTAATATCGGCTTTAGAACTAATTTTTAGAATAAATAAATTTACGATTATTCAAAATTAAAAACGCTGTAAGTTAATCTTTCGATGACCAAGCGACAGCCGGCTGTCGCACTGCTATTGTATTTCTATTGTGTCTCGAATCACGTGTGTTCGAAGGTTTAAGCTTATTTCACATTAATTTCTGCACGTAACAAACAAGATGTCATAATTCTAAAAACTTTTTCCAAAAAAAAGATAACCGACTTCAAACACTAAAAGCTCAAAAATAACTATTTCGGAAGTCGGTGGCTTCTCTTCTGCCGGTCGAATTGTGTTGCTTTGCCACCGACTTCCGAAATAGTTATTTTTGAGCTTTTAGTGTTTGAAGTCGGTTATCTTTTTTTTGGAAAAAGTTTTTTATTTTTTACTTTTTAGTGAGTCCCAACTACTTTAGAGTAACTTTCAAAAAAAATTTACGTTTTTCTATAAAAATGTACGTTTTTCTATAAAAATTGAGGAGTTCCCTCGATTTCGGCATGATACCATCATCAGATCCTGGACCTGTTGACAATGGGACCATTTGGGAAGTCTACCCTTTCAAACAAAAAAAGAATTGTTCAAATCGGTTGGCAAACGACGGAGATATGCGCGAACAAACATAAAAAAAAAAAAAAAAAAACATACAAACATCCGAATTGAGAACCTCCTCCTTTTTTTAGAAGTCGGTTAAAAATCCGTTTGACCTATCAGTAAGTTATACAGGGTTAATTTCTATAAATACACACACATATCTCCGGACACAACACTGTGTCGGACACAGCCATAAACACAAACAGAGCAAGTGAGGGTTAAGTAGAGAGCGTGACACGTCGTTTTGTTGTCGTGCCGGACGCAGCTACCGTCATTTTTAACGGGTTAGGTCCGTTTATGTGGTAGGCAGCCATGAGGGTTAAATGTTTAGTAAAGTATAGTAAATGTTTAAGTAAATTGTAGTTGTACTACTAAAAGATCTCCATTTAAAATAAATAGAAATGTTGTTTATTAGGACTGTATTTTTTTTTATTCAATTCTTAATAATTACTTTCTGTAAACACAAAAAGAGCGAGTCTTGCAACTCTGCTACCGTCATTTTCAACGGGTTAAAAATAAAAGTAAAGTTTAAGTAAAGTTTAAATTATTTCTAGGTATTGTTATATTTATTTTATTTAATTATTATTATTTAGCTATCCGGTCAAGCGTTGCAATGTAAAGTGAAAAAGTATTTATTGTTGTTTTACTCATATAGAAACAGATTATGCAGAAAGTGGTTTTTGGGCCAGAAAGTTCTGACTTCATAATTTAGCGTAATAGAATAATATGTTTTTATTTAAAATAAAGAGAATTATTACTTAAATCATTATACACAACATAAAAGTCACACAATAAAATTATTAATCACCACAAGTAAGTCTTAAATAATAAATTAAGCTAGTATCTAAAAACTTTATGTTTAACTTTTGTAAAATTTAACTTAAACCTACAAATGTATGTTTGGCGATTTACCTGAGCTAGGTTTACAAAACATGTGTTTAATTTATTTTGAATATAGTAAACTTAGAACTATGTTGCTATCAACAACTAAGTGAAATAATCGCCTTACACCCTAGTACTGTTACTAACTCTTAAGTTAAATAAACTTAACTACTTAGTGCATCTTAGTGGAACGTGTTTCTCTATACTTCCTTACAAATCTTCACAACAAAGCGGTGTACGGAATTAAATATTGCAACCCGCAATTAGAATTTTACACCATCATCAATTGACGTACTTTTTATGTCAAAACGCAATTCTCCAATAGATTTTGTATGGCAATATCACCTTATGACGTCTCTAAATTAACAATAACTAATAATAATAAGGTTGACTAACTATTTATTGATTTTAGGGCTAAAATTAAGAGACGTTTTATAGAAATTGTGTCTTACATTAATTAGTTAATGATGTCCAATACCCTATTTTTTGTTATATTATATTTAGGTATATAATATATTATCAGTATGTAATTGTATCACATACCAATATTATATCCATATTACTGTTGTTCTCTTTTCTTCCCTATTTTTTTTCATATAATTTACCCGTATTTTTGTTGTTAGCTTGACTGCTAGAGGATGTCTAAAATACTAATTAGTCAGCTATAGCTTTTTAAATAATTAAATATTATTATTTATTTAGTAGTACAAAAATGGCCGCGCACAAAACCAGCGTGGTTACTTACACAATACCACGGTCCACACCATAGGATGCATGCATCAAAGTAATGTATCCAAAATTAAAGTGGCCCTCCAATTTCCTGCTAAAAATAACAACACCTGTCCCATAAGCGCCCCCTGGCGGGTAATGGCGTGAAGATTTATCTTCTGCTACATGGAATTTTAATGTCATGTTATCCAGAAGGATGTAGGAAGAAATGGAATTGTAATGGGTTTCTGTGGTTCGTTTCATTAGTTTTTTTTTTGCGAAATTTTTGGGTTGGTTTTGTGCTAAGTAATAGGGTGGCAGTAGGGATGGTGTCGCTCTAGGGCCAAAAACCAAGAGTCGGGAGGTTTAAACACTGGACTAGTACCTTTCTTGTTATATCTATACTCGTATTTATCGGACCTTGGGACAGAGGAAGACTCACACTACAAGAATAAAACTTCATTTATGCTTTTTATACAGAGTTGCCTCGCTCATTAGCTATTCTCACTGTATCTATTTGTAACCATTTCTTTTTTCTAGCCCATACTATCCCACTGCTGGGCAAAGACCTTAACCTAATTTATAACATAGTTTATTTTAAATTTCAGTAGTTCTGGTCTTGTTTTTATTTTTTTGTCATAGTTGGCAGGATCTACAGTAATAGGGTCTCCCACAATTAGGCACACAATATTAATTGCACAGCAGCACTGCCCAATCCTTTGGAAAAAACCAATGCGATATTATGTAATAATTTTAGTAATACCACTCAAATACACAAACGTACGTCCAAATGTCCACTCAGTAGAAAATAATAAACACAATTGTCGAACACAAAAGCAATTTAACGTAATGCAACAGAATTAATCATTTCCAGGGTTGTCGTTTCCAGTGTTGTGACCATTATTGCACGTTTCTGTGAGTCGGGACTAATGTCCTACAGTAAATGACCATTGTGCAGCAAATGTACATAGATATGTTCGACATGTCATCATTTACACTTCATTTCTCTTGATATGTCAGTCCCACCCATGACCAAACCTAACCAACCTAATTTGAACTCCCATTTCATTTCACCTAACAAAATTTCCTCTCATTAAAGCATTTATTAAGGGTCATTGGAGGTCTACATTCTCTGGAACGCACGGAGAAAGACCAACGTAACCTGAACTCGATGGAAATTGAGACTGTATGAACACGACGTTTTTAAAGAGTTTGCTGAGGGTCTCACTAAATTGGCCACGGTGGGCACCCGTTCGGAAACTCACGATAATGTAGCTGAATTATGGATTTCAGATCTCGAAGTTAATTTCTTCCAGTTTGATATTTCATTACATGGTTTTGAAATGAAATAATGTTGCATGTCAAATGGGTGGTTAGAAAGAACTTTTCATTTTTTATCATTGCACACTTTACCTGACAATTATGTAGATTGTTCAATCCAATGACACACTTTATATTATGAACTATCAAACAAATTACATGGAGTTCTCGATATAAAGTCGAATATTATTTTAAGAGTGCTAAAAGAGTTATTGTTTAAGAACTTGTCTTGGGTCGTGTCTACTACTCAATTTTGAGGTAAAATAACATCTCCACCGCAAAATCTATCAACCATAATTTCACATAAATAACAATTAACTCCCACCAAATTCAAACCGGCCTTTCAATAATTCGGTACTACCAAATTATTGAAAACTATGTTGTCTTAAGCACTATAGATCATATTTGTCGCCCCAGGGTACTCTCGGAGGACAGGGCACCACCAACACGTAGGCAAACAATCAATATGCTAATTTGGTTAACCAGCCCTTAGGTGGCTAGTGTACCAAGTACGCTACATACAAATTTGGGCGTTTCAAACCATTATATTAGCAACCTGATTTCGTGCCTATTCAAGCGCACGTTGGTGAATTCTGGTCTATGATGGATTTGGTCTTCGGTGTTACAAAGTTTGCTGATCCGTAGCAATTTAGTCTATCCTGTGTTGTGAAAACAGTACTGTTATAGAGTCTGACTTTACGGGTAAAACAAATTCAGTTTTTTTTTAATCTTGGCACATAACCATACAATTATGTATAGCACTTAGAAACAAAGTATCTTCCCATTAGGAAAATAAATATTAGAATGGAATCATCAGTTCCGAAGATTTATTACAACAAAATTTATAACTTTATTCTTGTAGATAAATTAAGTGTATCAATACTATACACAGTGTAGTGTGAGAAATCTCAATATGCACTGCAATGATTGCTACAAAACAGTCGTAAAATTAATATCTAAACATCGCTAAGCTCAAACTCTCTTTATTTCCCTAATCCGAACACCATAACAACTTCGCTAACGGAACAAAAAGGTATCATCAACAGACACTGTTCATTTCACAGTCCTGCTAACTGCGTTACAGGAATGCACAAAAATCATAAAACTTTATATCCTGTGCGGTCGTTCCGAGCACGCATCGCGCCAATATTTTTTTTTTATTTCTATTTCACGCACGTGGCGGCCATTTTAAATCTAAATGTAATTGAGAGTTATGCAAATGTAGCTCGGTCAGCCGGTTTACCATTTGCGCAGAATTTCGGGATTTGGTATTTTGTGAAAAGGGAATAAATGGCCTATCGGTGAGCAGACGGAATGTGGGTTAAAGAATGGTATTTGGAAGATGAAATTGGATGAATTTGTCTAAAATATTGTTCTGTAAGTATTTTTATGTAACCGAAAGAGTGTGGCGTGTTGTGGTGTGCAAATCGATAGGTATTGCCTTTTTTTCAATTTTTCGCAAAGTTGTGTTTGTTTAGTTTTGCTTTAAGTAGACGTTTGTATTTCGTATAAACACACAAACTTAATAATATTTGATGGTATTACAGTCTTATATATTTGTGATCAATATACTAGGTGTATTTTTGGTATTGTACAACCCGCTAGGAGATGATTCTACTCATAAAAACAAACAACTTTTATTATGGAACCAATTCTTAAATCTCGAAAAAAATATCAGCTGTTTCAAACATTATGGTCGGAGGGCATTGAACTTTTGTTAGTAACATAACAGCTGATATTTTTTTCGCGATTACAGAGTTGGTTCCATAATAAAAGTTGTTTGTTTTCATGGGTAGAATCCTCTCCTAGCGGGTTGAGCAAGACCAAAAATACACCTAGTATAAAATTATCACTTTTTAATATTAAATTACTAGATTTTTTCAGCGGAAATATAACATAAGTAATAATGTTATGTAGTTCATGTTACAATATTTATGTACATTAAAGTTAGTTATTTTATTTTTAAATCTATGCACCAATGCGCAATGTGCAACAGTGTCTAAATAAAAGAACTGTAATGGAATTGTTTTTTGTATAGTAACATCGTAGTGTCGAACTATTGCAGCACAATATTGTGTGTCTGACTAGAATGACAGCAGTTTCAGTGAATCGCACTATCATCTATTCAAACTACTCGAGCAGTATAGTTCCATCGCACAATCGTGAATTTGCACATTCATTTGTCGATCTCGATACACATAGTAAATTCGGTAGGTTTCTTTCTTTGTATGAAAAAAGAGGCTATTTTTTAAAATTAAGCCCCTGACGAGATAAAACAAGGGATGAAACTTTGTAAAAAAATGGGCGAGCGAAGACGCAGAAAATAGCTAGTTCCAAATAAACATCAAAATACACGCCTACTTTCTTCAATTTTAATCTTCCTCATCATTATTTTATTCTCAATTTCACCTTTTTCCGCAAAAAAAGCATTTTCCCATGATCCCATTGTCCTGATCAATTTTTCCCGAACACTCTAGCAAAGGCACCATTACCTCGTCAGTGGCGTTTTAAGCGCCACCTATAACAAGTTGCTCTAATGGAGGTGTCATGTTGCCTTCTCGAATAATGTAGTCCCACTTACTTTCGCTGTTCCGAACTTGTTTAAGGCTTTTTTTTAGTAAATAATACTTATTTTTTATGGAAAAATTTTTAACATGGGTTTTTTTATCTACTTCTTTTTCCCCGTTTGTTTAAGTCAGTAAAGAATGTCGATTATCTTTTTTCAGTTTTTGCCGTCATGGCATGAACTTCATGACGACGCGACATGAACGTCATGGCTCAGCTATTGTGTTGTGTTACTACTGCTACTATTGTTGTTTGTGTCTTTAATCTACTAATATACATAACACAGATAATATAACATTAGGATCTTCCCCAATTAAAAACATATGGCAATATCGCGATTCGCGTTAAAAAAAAAACATTTAATTAAAAGTGGGTTTCAAATCTTAACAAGCTGAACTTACAAAGCCAACTAAACGAAACGGTCCAGACGTTCTTAAGTCATAATTATATGTTGCAACTGCAACAACTTTGTTTTATACTATGTAAAAGATTATAAAAACTAAGACATTGAAAAGTTGAAACTCTTTTTACTTCAAGAGCTCGCCACTACAAGACTCCAAACAAAATCAACTTTTCAGACTACCCACATGCAACAAAACCTCACGTCCACACAAAATAAATCATTCATGAATTACGAACTAGTACAGGTTTTATTCAGAATGTGATATATGGGGGAGGTGTTATCACCTAGCCCGCTAATTGCGTTTCTACTGTTGAGTTATTGCCCATCGTGGGGTCAGCCCAGACGCAATAACCACAGAATAGGTGCAGGTAGGTGTAGAAGGTTAGAACGCTGGTGTTATCAGCAGTGGGATATAGATTTTTAAATTGAAAAGTCGTCAAGGTATTTTGTCAGCAATACTAATTTGTTAAATTCCTTCTTTTTAGTTTAGTGAAACGACTTAGAGATTAGCTATAATTTTACTGACACTTACTACATTGACAAATTCACAAGTTCTGAAAAGTTGGAAACCAAAATCTCAATATTTCAGTAATAGTTTTGTTACTTCAAGCATCGTCATGTTACGGTCCCTTATTTATTCAACTTGAATCATTTGCCGCGAAAGGGGGATTGTTTTTGTTGGCATGAGTTAATTACATCTATTATCTACTGACAACCTTTCACTGTTTCCTTACACCTACTAGATATCAAAAAACTCGCAAATAGAAGCTAGTTTATAATAAATGGAGTTCACCTTCTGCCTTTAACCTGTTCAATAATGGCCGAGGCGTCGAGTTGCACCAATGGATTATTCAAAACGGTTTTAATGTGAAACTATACAATCTGTACGTTCGATTTAGTACATCATGCTCGTTTTTGAGTACATGGTGTAAAAGTTTTAATGAGACGCGGTTTGTCGAATGTTTTTATTTATATTTTTTACAACGAACCGAAAGGAATAAATAATAAATGAATTTTCGATATGCTAAGTATTTTCAGATTGAGGGCTTTGTTTGTTATATTTGTGTTTTGGTAATGCTAGAATATTGGGTAAAATTCAGGTTCCAGGTCAAAATCCAGGTAAAATCTGGATTTTGAGAATCATCAAAGCTCTGTAGACCTCACAAAGCTCCCAATGTTAAATAAAATAGTATTTATATTTGACGTTTACCCGTGATATGTATTGTGATATTAAAAAGGTCATCTACTGTACTGGATGTTATTGTGTAAGTGATTAAAATGATTTGGAGTACCCGCTGTTGATATCGCAAACAAAACAAAAGGTTTTAAATGAGAAGTTCATTTGAAAATGCAAGAACTATCTCTCACCTTTATACTTCCATTCATGATTCAAACAATAACCAATCGGATTCTCCAAAACTGCCCATTATCTAACAATACCACACGTTACTGGTCAAAAGAGACTTCAGAACTACCCAAAGCCGAAAACTTTTCAATGGAAATCAGGTGGGAATGGGCGAACGAATAAAATACCTATTTTACGATATTTGGATAGGGGAACATCGGTCAGCAGTTCTGTGATTCTGTAAAGCACGGAAATGTGGGAATGTTAGAAATTAGTGCACAGTGTAATTTGTGTGAAACAATAGGCAGTCTTATTGTTTCTTGTTAATAGTTTCGTTGCTAAAATATAGCTATTTATATTCAATGCTATTGAAAAAGGAAAATAATATTTAAAATACTTCATTAGTAAATACTTCAGAAGTTAGTTTAGGTTAAACTGCATGTATAGGCAGTTTGTAAATAACTAACACCGTTTGCTGCCTTTTGTTTGAATGACCCGATCAGATCATATCAGGCTATGTCTTTAAAAGAACCAGTTAATTTTGCATTTCGATAAGTGTTGAAGCCTAGTCCGCGTGCAAAAAGTGAAGCAATTCATACTGAGCCATTCGGGCTCAGTATGAATTGCGAGTCGTCAGTACTCAATGTCACGCTCCGGCGGACAGAGCTCCCGTAAATAATTGAAATTGACAGTCTAGCGTGAAAAGATGTCGTAACACTTCAGGAAAGCAAAAATAATGTCATCAAATCACATTTTACAAATAAACAATTACATTTCATGCATTAGTTTTACGTATTTAGATCTTAAAAAGAAAAATCTAAATAAGTACCTACCTTATTACGACACAGTGTTGCTACGTTTGCAAGGAAAAAATACCCACATAGCTTTCAACTTCGTTCTTGTTATTTTTTATCAAATTTAAAATAGTTTTTGATATACTTACTTCTTAAGTTATTGAAAATCATATAAATTTTGGCAAGTTCCGAAAAAGTAACTAAGCATTCAGTTTTTTTTTTGTAATTTTCCCCATTATACTTTACTTTTCAATATTTACAACACTTACTATTAATCCATAACAAACCAGATTTTCCTTAAATATCGCCAATTAATAATATTGTAAGTTTGTAAGATTTCACACATCATAGTGTGCGCTTTTCCATAATTTTGTGGGTAACGGCCTAGTGTTGGTAGCACTGAGAGCTTTATTTGTGTAGCGTAAATACATTCGGCTCACGCACACATACATGATGAAGTTGCTTACTTTATCGCTTTTATTTTGTTCGGGATGCGGCTTCTTTGCGTTATTATTCTGAGGTTCAACACTTATCGAACGCGTATGGCTTTGCTCACAATCAATTAGCGAATCCTGATTAACCTTTCGACGACCAAGCGACAGCCGGCTTTCGCGCTTCTATTGTCTTTCTATTGCGTCTCAAATCACGTGTGTTCGAAGGTTAAACACTTATCTCATTGTTAAAAAGACAGACTTTCTTCTTTCTAACAACAACTACTAATGCCCACAACAAATAAACACCACATATAAGTACTGTACACACAAAACAGCTATATTCCGTGTAGCATGCACATGTACAATGGATGCCACGATAAAGGTGTGCACCCAAATTGCAGTTTTATCGCAAGTCGCGATCTACGCGAGCAGTGATCTATTGCGCCGTTTGTACTTCTCTAGCTTGGAAAATGGTGCTGATTCGCTTTTGGGATGTAAGTAGACTTAACTTTTCGTCGATAAATGTGGGATTATTGACAGAGTGGTGTTCCTGGCCAAAGGTGGCCGATTTATCACAGTGCCCGGAGAACTCTTGAAATTTAGAGGACATTAAAATCGCCTCTGACACCACCATAAATGTGGTAGTAGCGTGCATTTTATATAAGCCAAAAAGTCTGGTTTACATTAATAAAATCATAACATAAGCCCCCCATCATCATCTCCGTAGTCTTTGTTCATTTACGTTGGGGTTGGTTTCTAGCCTCGCCGAATTTAGATGAACACTAGTGTTTTACGTAATGCGACTGCCTATCAGACCTCCACAACTCAGTTATTGGGTGACACGGTACCCCTTAGATGGGTTGGTCTGAGTACCCGTATCGACTGTCAGAGTTGTTGTACTAATGACAACAGTTTTACGTGCTTTCCGAGGCACGCGATGTCAGTGATGTCCAAGATAAACTTTAGAAAGTACATACATATTAATTGATAAAGTCACATTGGTACTTGCACAGATTTGACCCGCAACCTCTTACACGAAAGACACTCCATTTATATAGCCAATCTCTGTTACAATTAGTGATAGAAGAGATCTCGATACAGATTCATGACAGATCTATGAACGATATTATTAAAAAAATATCACACTGTGTTGTGTGCAAATATTTTAAAGCTTACCTTTTATTATAAAGCTGAAGCTACTCCTACCTTCTTTCAGTTTGGCGATAAAGATATACAAAGGATTCTTTCTCTTAGAATACGAACCTCACTAACAACAATTTTAATCAATTTCATATTGAAACAATTCAGTTTCAGCATATTTTGAGCGAGGTAACACGAACCGTAGAACGCAACTAGTTTTCCGTCCATTTGAATATTATTCCAGTGTTTGTGGGTAGGAAATAATTTAGGCTAAGCTGCGGTTGTGGGGTTGTTTATGAACGTTAATACTACTAACAAAATGTCAAGGACTTTGTTACTGGGGCCTTATCTCTTGTAATCAGTTTTTCTTTGGCTGAATTTGTGGGCTTGTATTTCGAGGTTTCTTATGTCGACTGTGTTATTTCCTTGATTCTTGATAACGAGGAATGAAAGCATAAGCAAGTTTTTGTTAAGAAAGTCTTGTTGAATGGTTCAAAGTCAGTGTCAAAATTATTTTATTTAAACAAATTAAGAGCCAATGAATCTGTCGGTCACCCATATAACGTTTATTAAAGACTATGGCATACTTGGTTAAATAATAACTCTAATATTGGAAGACCCTAAATAAAGCGTTTAGCAACGAATTATATAGTTATATAGATTTATAAAAATGTTGTAGGCAACGGCCCGATTTTCAATAGGGGCGATGGGCTGACGGCGACGTTGACGACGTATGTTCAATAGGTTTCTGTGGGTGTTTGTTAACGCGACTGAAGCGTATCCTTAGCCACTTTTTAACAAAACTCAACGAGTCGGCCCGTTGACTAACTTGACAAAAAGACGTCAACTACTCGTTGACAAAAACGACAACAAAGATGTCAACTAATGGCAACCGACGTTCAGGTGCTCTAAGAATACGATCCCGTGCACCTTCCATAAGAAACCGAGGTCCTAGCCAAGTAGCATTGTAGAATAGAAAACGAAAACGAATAGAATGTCAAATGTATGGAATTGACATAAGCTTTCGCTAAACATTTGACATCTCCATACATTTGACAATCGTTTTCATTTCGCTATCTATTCTACAATGCCACTTGTCTAGGGGGGATCTCTATACATTATAGTGTCTATGGCAACGTAACACAATTGCTAACTAGTCTACAACAAACAATATTGTAGTTGCCAGCAGACATAAGCACAATATTTGCATACAATCCCATTAGCTCCTTCACGTTTTTGTCAATGAGAGTTGCTTCTAGCATTATTTTGGGATTAAATACATTTGTACTTAGAAATTACACCTTTTTACAATTCACCACAAGATAAACGTTACCCATGCCATCATTTTAGAGCTGTTTTGCGAATACTTTGTAAATGTCTAATAACTAGAAGATAACTAAATGTAAATAAAAACGTTGTTGTTATATTATTAATGGTGCAAATATGTTAATTTTCTGGCATAAACCTTCACTGTTATTACATTAGTAATGATTTTATAAAACCTCCTTCGACGAGTATTTTTTGGAGAAGTGAGCTTAAGTCAATAAACCTATCATTCCGTAGTGAGGTGAGATGAAAACTCACCTTAAGCTCCTCACCTTAAATTCAACGAGACATTTTTCTCGAAAATCCTACTAGATAATTCCTCCCTTAGATAATCCCATTACATTGCTGTCTATACATAAGTAATCTCCCACTCCCTACAATATCGCCCACCACAACCTACCAACAAATGTACTACGTTATACAGAAAAGCATAAATAGCGCTATAAAGCGATAGCTAATGCGCTGCATTATTGCACTGCAGTTAGCGTTACCAGGCGTCCGATGGAGCCGGACATAGTTAGGCTTTTTGATTGCGTGTTCGACCAAAATTAAAGGTGTCCAGCTTTGTCTTTTGTAAGGCTTTTGACACATTAGAATTTTAACAGAATGTATGGTAAAATAAAATAAGTACTTTTTTTTCATATCCTTGGACAACTTACACACGGTCATCTGATCCCAAACTAAGCAGAGCTTGTACTATGGTAACCAGACAACTGATAAACATACTTATATAATTTATAAATATATACATATTATAGATAAATTGCACCCAGACACAGAACAAACAATCATGCTCATCACACAAAGTTTGTCCTGGGTGGGAATCGAACCCACAACCTCCAGCTTGGCAGTCGGGGTCACTGACCACTAGACTAACAGGCCCGTCTAACTAATTTTGTTGCATCTATTAATACTAAGACACAAATTCTTCAATGAGTAGGGCGTCCAACCTTTTTTCCCGAACATCTGGCCAAACTGGCTGTTCTGTCCGGTTATTAGGTTTGGAGACATGTCGACCCTAACTGCAGTAGTGTATGCACCCACACTTATGATAATATCTATGATTTAGTATGAACGGCAATGTATTGAAGTATGAACTCATGGCTTAGTTTACTGTCGGTTATAGAAACTGTTTAATTGGATTGTGAGGTTAGCTTTGAATGGCTTGATTAGTTATTGACCTTGAGTATGGTGAATTTATTTAAACTTGTTACCCTATTTTGCTGTGCCCTACAGGATCCATAATCAATCTTTTTAATATTGTTACCACTTAAGCTACTTATGGAAAAGCAATAAAAATATTGAGTATTGAGTACCTCATGCACAATGGGTACATAGGCGTACTCGTACTTAATGCCTAAGGCATTTTGTACCAGTCAACCTGGGGTCGACGTCGTTTTTACGTAAAACCACCTACTTCGTCTCAGTTCGTCTCAAAGAAATTATCTTGTTACTTGTTAAAATCTATCTTTGTTAAAGTCCCGTTAAAAATCAACATCAAAGCAATTATTTCAGTTAGACTACTTACAGACAAACATTTTAATTTACTTATGAACTGTCAAAAATTCGGTCGTTTAGTCAGAAAGGTAGTTGAAGCTAATTTATAAATTCTTCAGAAAATTTGGTTGGTCTCTATGTTGCAAAACCAGCAAGAAACCTTGATTTTAAAATACCTTTAGTCTGTTAACTACGTCTAATAAAAAAAGCAATATATGTAATCTAATAATAACATTAGATTACCTTTGCGAGGCAGTATTGAAAAATACCGGCGAACTCATGTGAGACAGCTAGTATTAAATATGAACATCAATGTGACAGTTAACCTGTACTAATATTATAATTACGAAATCATATCTGTCTGTCCGTCTATCTCGCTTTTACGCCGAAACTACTAAACCGATTTTATCCCAAAAATCCCATGGAAACGGAACTACGCGGGTAAAACCGCAAGTTTCACATAAAACGCATTCAACTAAAGATAATCTGTTACCTCAATGTTCAAATACCCAATCATGATCCGATTTGAGCTCCAATATGAACAAGATATTTTCAACGGTATAGTTCACTCATTCATTCATTCAATACAATTAATACCAAAACAATGCGCTAACGAACCAAGCAATATTGAACATTGCAAGTTTATACTCCGTGTCATGAAGACTTAATTTGTAACAACCTCCGTTCGAGAACCAACTTTATCACTTACAACTTAAGGTAAATTTTTCAATGGCGATATCGTAAGAGATTATGGTAGTAATTTTAGACGGTACACAATAGAGGTATGGAGGAGAAATCACGGGCGGATAGCTTTCAATTGATAGTGTAGTTTGTGGACGACGTGTACAGGGTTCGATGTTCGGTAGAGGAAGTTTTAGTCTTGTGTACTTATAGTTTTGTTAAACGTTGTGTAGGCCTGGGCGATAACTTTGGAAGTTGAATGGGGTATGGTATGAAGTATGTACTTTGTATTGACATGCAAATGATGGGATGTCTTTATTAGTGCTAAATTGAAAGTAATTAATGCACATGTCATTGAGTGGCAAAAAAACCTGATTGCCCATCTGTTGTCATGTAATCACCGCTGCCTACAGCCATCTAAAATAGAGGTCTCGTTCTCGTAGATACGTTGTCAAAGACAAAGATGATATGTCAAGTGCCTATGATTCTAATTGGAACCTTTAATCCGGAACATAGCAACGCTTTGCAGCAGAAATAAGTGCGGTTATACTTAAAAAATCACGACTCCTAAAAATACCAAAACGGTAAATATATATCAAGCTTTTAGTATAAAGTAAACTTAATCAATAATCCATACTAATATTATAAATGGGAAAGTGTGTCTGTCTGTCTGTTTGTCGTTCTTTCACGGCAAAACGGAGCGACGGATTGACGCGATTTTTTAAGTGGAGATAGTTGAAGGGATGGAGAGTAACATAGGCTACTTTTTGTTTCTTTCTAACGCAAGCGAAGCCGCGGGCAGAAGCTAGTGGTCTGTATAAAACTAAACTAAACTACCTTTGGATCATAAGCTTCACAATTCATTTTACTCCTCCGTAACAGGTTTTGATGGCTTAGTTGAATAGGTATTTAATCGACAGGCTTCATAAAAAGTCTACTAAGGCTAAACCTTTTTAGGCTGAATTCACAGCTGTGCCCGGTATTCGTTCGGGTCTCGAAGTGTGAGAAATTTAGCACATTGTTACATAGCGACGAGAAATAAAAGAGCTTGTGAGGATCTCATTTTTTTGCTTAAAAGTAGTGAGAATCTTATTTCCTTTTTTATTTAAAAGCTTTCAAAGTATTGATGGAAATTGGAAATAAATGACTACCCATCCATCTTTTTGGAAACTAATGAACATGCATCAAAAAATCACATAAAATAATTCTTTACTAAACAGATATCAGAAAAACTTATAACAAATGGTCTTTAAATGAAACAGTAAACCCTTCTATATTTTGTGCACAATTTCGCAACATCGACCTCTGTGTACATATTAATATAAAAATTATAATACGGTGATACCTACTATTTGCGCGTACAAAACAGGAAAGAGCCATTTATAAGATCATGATTTCCGTATACAGCAACTTCAAATTAAGTTAAGCTGCATCCTCCTCAAATTAAAGTAGGTAGGCATATACCTAATTCTTAGCAAAATTACTTAAGCTTCAAGACAATCTTGCGAGTCGTGTCCCGAAGCCGGTACCTCCGTAGTCATGCATTAGCGCTGCCAAGTACACCTCATTACGTCATCGTAGCAACCGGGTTGCTTCGCGCACCTGCTTCGAAATATGGCCGTCGTTTGAAGCGCTTCAGTGTATGTCTCGCTTGTCACACAGAGTAGTGTGTGAGTTAGAGGTGAAAGTTGTGGGTTTTGGAAATTGTGCTTACCTGTCTGTGTAGGGAAATTGATTTTCTGATTTTTAACATCATGCAAACCGCTTCAGTGAAGTTATTTTTATAGAAAGTCATTTTTAGTGTTACTCCGTTTTAATCTATTTCTAAGATTATTTTTCTTAGTATAAACGCGTCAACGAAGTAGTTCATTAAAATCATAAAATATCTAGTAACTATTTAATTAAAAAATCTTCATTACAACGGTAAATTACATTCAACATTGCAGAATATATTAAACATCCTGTCTTTACAAAACATCAACCCATTTATTCTCCCATCTCTTCAGAAACATGAGTACATTATGAAAGTATATGAATATTATTTTCTTACAATAACATCCTTAAAACTCCTTCAAAACCATATCAATAAGTAATCAGCGAACCCCACAATTCACATTCGGCACATCGCCCCTTCAATCAATCACGCGCAAATCTCCCGAGAGTAGGCCTAAATAAAGTATTAAAAAGACATTAGGAACAAAAACTTTGAACTCTCTGAATTGTCGACTACTCTGTGGCACGCACATCTTGAGATAAGCTGTGCGTTGCCTAAAACCTTTGAATAGAACTAACGATCCATGTACCAGAGTATTGAAAATTTATTCTAAGTACGCGAGGGCGTTTGATGGTTAGTTATGGTACAGCTTCTGAGGAAACACCACCAGAGACACAAGACCTCTCCTTACCTTACAAAATCCTCGTTTTTAAAAGTAAGGTGGAAAACAAAGAAGGGCGCGGGAGGTCTCAGAAATCTGGCCACGTCTAAAGGTGGTTCTTCGAATAAATGTTGTACAAGATATGTGTTGTGTAGAATGTTATTTTTTGGACTGTAAACGAGAGTTTATTTTATGATGGTGTTAACATAAGATGTTGGTGGAATTTTTGAATGCTCTTGAATTGTGTGGAGATTGTGCACGCAATTCATTTTGAATGGCGCGGAAAAACTATTGGGTTGGATAACATAGCATGTCGAGTATTTCCTAGTAATGTTATAAATGTGAAAAGTGTGTGCTGTGTGTGTTTGTTAAGAGGGATGGACGTTTGTAGCTCTTTTATGCGGATAGCTAAACGGATTCTGATAAAACTTTAAAGTAATGTAATTTGATATATAGAATACAGATAAGCTACATAATTTCTCGTCATGACTATACGCATCAACGAGGCGACGAGGCCAGCTAGTTTTTGTCTAAACAGTATAGATTGCATAATTTACGATTCTATTCTAATATCGAAATTAATTACTGCCATGTTATATCTGAAAAACCCTGGGTTGATTGGCAGATAACGTCTAAAGCATTTAGTCCATTTTTGTATCTTTGGCATTAAGTTCAAATAAAAAAATAATCTTCAGATTCGTGGCATGGCTTGTATACCGCGATAGTATAATGTCATCTCCCTAAGGTTTTCAAAAAACATTAAGGGTAATATTTTGAGCCCGTTTTGCTTTCAAAATCAATAATCCATTCGGTGTGAACAGGCCTAATATCTTCTAAAGCTGTAATCACACGACGTATTTTTCGCAGACGACGCGCAGATGACTCACATATGTACTACAGTTTTACTAGAGAGTAGAAAAATATGAAATATCTATTGCGCTAAAATCTGCGCGTAGTCTTCGCGTTTAAAACATGCCGTGTGCTTACAGCCTAAGGTGTCGCCATTAGGCTTAAGATTAAGGAACGCCAACCTTTCATCCGTGGAATCTCATTTGCTGAAAGTTATAAGAGGGTAAAAATATCCAATAACCTAAAATCTTCTTAGCTAATATTTTACACAGTTTTACTTTTAACCTATGTTTTTTGTGTGTGCTGGTATTTTTGTTTGGGTAGAACATTTCAAATTCCGATATTGTATATATCTTAGGTATCTGTTTTTGAGTTTCCGTAAACACAGAAGCCTATAGCTAAGCTAGTCGCACACCTTGACTATCTAAAAGCAATAATTAAGTTGTTTAATCGATTTAGACTTCAAATAAACTTCGTTAAAATAAAAGTTTAAAAAGAACCTTGATTTAAATTAAAAGAATATCTAAACCATTATGTTCCGCATAAATTACCGCAAGTGTTTCTGTATGTAATGTAACAAAAAAGGAATACAGGGCCGGATTAAGTGTAGGTCAGTGTGCGCATTGTCCGTTGTACTGTGATTTATTAATGCGGGACTCCGAGGCGTTGGATTTCGACACTTTTTGCACATTAGTCGCATATAATGAAAAGCTTTTGAAGTTTGATGGAATTAGGAAACCGTTGTTTAGGGTGCTTTTGAAATAATGTTTCAGGAAACAAAGTAACACACAGTTAAAAAGATTAATGTATGTGTTTAGATTTCAACATTCCCTTTTCGTAACAGTAAGAAATAGAGACAAATAACAACTATAACATATACTACAACTCTCCGCTGTAAATTAGGTACTAAAACTCACTAGTTTTTTTTATTAAAGTTACTGCATTAGGAGACTGAAAATACTTGAAAGTCACTTCAAACATTTTTACCACATCATATCTCAACACATCATCACGCACAAAATCCTAATACCTGCAAAACCGCACTCCCCCATAAAGTCTAATCTACAGCACAGTCACTACAAAGCACAATGACTCGAGGCTTACAGGGCCGGATTAGAGGACCAGTGGGCGCATTGCAGACCGGGCCCCGTGATTTATGATGGATGCCAACCGGCTCGGACTTCGACATATTTTTCGCATTACTCGAGCGAAAGAAAAAATGATGGTAGTGCAGCGACGCGTGCTGATTTTCAGATTTCAATCGGATTGGAATGTGCGGAATTTATGGTAGGTAAAAGGTAGATGATAGCAGGTATTTGAGATGGGTCATAATTTTATTTAAGAGAATAATAAATTGTGTTTAGAGGTTTTTTTTAATAAAATTAGACTTGGAAAAATACGATAAGAATGTGTAAATAATTAGGTATTTACTTTTCTTTATTTTTCTTTTATGAACATTTAGCACTATTCGCTTACAGTCTGTCTAGATAAAGTTAAAAACCAGAGTTTATTTTTAGCGCATAGACACCTCGAATTTCAAAGTATTTTTAAACGTAAAATCTGTACGGGTCTGTATGAGTAGGTAAATGATAATCGTCTAGAAAATAAAGGCTTAATTTCTCTATTTTTTATGGTCACCCTTTTCCTGCCTGTCTCTGTCAATGGACAGAAATTTCTTTCACCCGTTAATAATTAAGTTGGAGACATTTCACCGTGACTTTGTTGAAACGAAATTAGAAAACTTCAATTCGTATTTCTGTGAATTCCCTACGTCTAAAACATCTGACGAATTTTTGTTATAATATTTTCGGGATTAACTTTCCGACTTTTGGGATTCTTGTTTGAAATTCACGTCAGAAGTCGAAAATAAGTTTAGAACGGATTAAATTGAAGTGAATAACTTAAAAATGTAGGTATTTTTTCCAGTGGGTTTGCAAGCAAAGCGGTTTCTTTTGTTGAGTTTGATCGTTTTTATATTTGCCTGACTACGACAGAAAGAAGGTTCTTATATCGATCGGAATAAGTAGTCTATTTTTAGCAAAATTCCGAGTAAGTGAACAATTATTAGAGAGTGGATAATACCACCTCTTAAATCCCGCATTGACTAACTTGACGACTATAAAAAGAAAAACGTGTTTCGGCGACTACTAGGAAAATGGGACAATGAAACTTACGGCCTTTGTAATAGAGCCTTTGGAATAGAAATAACTTTTAGAATAATGAACTAAATAACTAATAGAAGCTATGATATTAAAATACGTAAAAAAGACGTAAATGAAAAATTTATTTTTACTTAAATAATATTGAACTGAAACCACACTTTCTTTCAGCAGTAACCTAACGTAACGTGGTTGAAACTGCAGAAAACAGCTAGAGAACAAAATCCAGTTCTAGGTATTTAAAATCAGTTCCATTCTGTACAGCAGGAAGCATCGTGGAAACTGAATATTTCAGAGAGAGTGGATTGCACGAAATAATCCGATGGTCCCTGTTAGCACTGAACATTGAAGCAAGTCTGTCTTTGTTCTAACGTTTCAGGTGTTGCAGTAGATATTTATTTATTTATTTATTTATTTATAATAAGCACACCAACAGCACATTCACTTACAATTCAATTAAGTTACATTTAAAATTAACATTTTAGTAAACATGCAAATAACAGGTATGCATGACATAGAGATATGTAAAAATTGGAGACTAAGGAAATTAAAAAGAGTGTCTAGCAACCTAAACCTAGAACACTAAAGACTAAACAATTAAAACAGTAAGATAGACATGGCGCATCATTCATGCTGTTTAAGTAGGGAGCGTCTGTATGAAGCAAAGCTCATGGAGAAAATGTCAATCGGGTGCTCGGACGAATTGGACCTTTCATTATATTGCCTTGCCATACGTGTTAATGGGGTATTAAAAGTGGTATTTAAGGTGGATGTAGGCAGCTCAAAAATACGATGATGACGCCTACTACGTTGGCTAGGCCGTAAGTTAAAATAGCTTATTAATTCTGCGTCTATTGAACCGTTTATAATTTTATGGAGTATTAGCAGGTCAGAAAGGTTACGTCGCTCTTTTAGGCTCATCATTTTAAAGTGTCTTAACCTGTCATTATAATCAGGTATAGCTTTACGGACCCCAACCTTCATACACAAATACCTAACAAAACGGACTTGAACAGATTCAACATTATTTGCATAAGTTGAATAATAAGGAGACCAAATAGTGGAACAATAGTCTAAGGAGCTCCTCACTAGTGCATTATACAGTAAAATAATGCTACTATAGTTACGAAAAGGTTTTGACATGCGCATAATAAAGCCAAGCATTCTTTTAGCCTTAGTAACTATACTATCTATATGATGGTGGAAAGATAGGGACGAATCAAAAACTACTCCTAGATCACGGATAACCGACACTCTACTCAATGCCGATCCGTCAATACGATAATCAAACTTAATGTAGTTTACTTTATTTGTAAAAGTAATGGTCTGGCATTTTTTTACATTGAGTGACATTCTGTTGGTCAAGCACCATTGTTGAAGGACATCAAGATCTCTCTGAAGCCTGGCGCAATCACTTGCATCTGATACCCCACAGTAAATTTTTAAATCATCAGCGTAGGCTAAACAATTGCAATTTATTAAAAATAGGAGATCATTCAAAAACACCAAAAAAAAGCAAAGGACCTAGTTTAGAACCCTGCGGAACACCAGAGCTAGGAGTAAAGGGTACAGATTCATAACCCGCCAAGGCAACTATTTGTGAACGATTTATTAAATAACTTTCAAACCACCGCAGCAGAGAGCCATGAATACCAGCGCAATTTAACTTCATAGAAAGAATTGAATGATCCACGCGATCAAAAGCTTTGGAAAAATCTGTGTAAACAGCGTCCACCTGACCCCTAGCTTCAAACGTGTCACTAATGAAAGTAGTGTAGATTAGCAAATTAGACATAGTGGACCGGTTAGACACAAATCCATGTTGCTTCGAACTTATAATATGACGGAGGTGGGAATAAACTTCATTATAAATAAGACCCTCAAACATTTTAGCAAATTGTGAAATAATAGAGATTGGTCTATAGTTAGCCACGTCGTTCATGTTTCCGGATTTATGTATAGGAATAACATGCGAAATTTTCCATAATTCGGGAAATATACCTTCTTTAAGAGACTTATTGAATATCATATGTAGTGGTTTAACAAGAGCATCGATGCAAAGACGAATAAAAATAGGAGGAAGTCCGTCTGGACCAGCTCCTTTATTAAGATCTAACTTTTTAATACTAGTTTTAACGTCATTCTCAGTTAAGCAAAGGGAAGACATGCTAAAGTTAGACGAGGAGAAACCTGGAGACAAGTTACTAGGCCCTTGATGAACACTGTATACAGATGCGAAATATCCTGCAAATAAATCAGCCACCGCACTACCACCCACAGCAACACGATCACCCCACGAAACCTGATTAGGGACACCTCTGTAGGATTTCTTTGACTTGGTATATCGCCAAAAAGCTTTTACATTTGTTTTTAGTTCACTCTCAATTCTTTCTATATAATCTTTGAAGCAGTTATCCATAGCTCTCCCCGCACGCGCCCGGAGGATCACAAAAGTATCATAATCCCGAGGGTTTTTATGTCGTTTGAACCGAGACCTATATTTATGTTTTTCTCTCAGAAGTTTAATTAACGAGGTTGAGAACCAAACTGGATAACAATTATTCTTAGGTTTACCCTTCGGAGTATATTTTTCTATATTTTCCCATAGTATATTATAAAACATTAAAACACAATCATTACAATTCAAACGCTCATAATCCTCCCAATTTATTTTACACAAATCACGAACGCATGCCTCGTAGTCTACCTTATAGAAATTGTACTTAGGCTGTTTATCATTGTAAATTAAATTAGAAATTTGCGATTTATTAAGGGTAACTTCTAGAGCGGGATGATGTACATCCGGTTTACTAATGGGGGATGCAGAAGAGACGGACAGGCTAGAGTTCTCATCCGCCATAATGAGGTCTAGGATGTTATTATAGTCATTACAGACGTTATTTATTTGATTATAACCGGTGATGTTTAGGAAATCCCTCAACGCTAAAGACTTAGGGTCACTAATTCCTAGGAAGGGATCATTCGACTGTAGCCATTTTACATTAGGAAGATTAAAATCACCTATAATCAAAGTAGTGCAATTAATGTTACGCAAGCAAATTTCTTCTACTCTGGCTAAGAATTGACCAAAGATATGGCAAGGTATATAAGACGGTAAATATACAACGCAAAGATTCAAACAGACGCTACCTACACTTATACATAACCACATATCCTCTACGGACGTTTGCCACTCAGTTTTATTAATAAAATTATATTTATTACTAATAGCTACCAATATTCCACCACCATAGCTTTTAGAATACAAGGTTTTAAACTGTGCACTACGATCACGACGTACAACATTATATCGTTGATCAAAATATTCAGACGATAAAAACGAGTCATCTAACCAGGTTTCTGTAAGACATATTATGTCGTAGTTATAACTTAAAACAGACATTAAAATTTCATGTGACTTTGTTTTCATGCCCCTAACATTTTGATAGAAAATCGAAACACAATCCATTGGGTTGAAAATAAAAATTAGAAACGTAAACATGACTAACGGGATCTAACTTAAACATCTTAATATTTATACAATTTTTTCCAAACACTTTACATCCTATATGTACTATGTACTAAAGTTTTAGGTACTGCATTTCTCTGACGTAAAGCGGCTTATTTCTACCGTGCTTTCTTAGTAACTAGATTTCTTTTATAAGCAAGTAAATCATCTAACTCTCTAACAAATACACTTTTTGGACAGGTTCACTCAAATCCGTGTGCTTTTCTCATCAAGAATGCACAGTCACACACAGCACACCTTCATAGTCCTGGCATAATTTGGCCAACACAATTGTATGGACTTCAAAAGAGACTTTGACCTCTGAGTTTGTTTCGGATGCTTCTTCTCAGAGTAGTCAGTTACGAAACACCGGTTCCATCGTGTGTTTAAACTAAAAATATATTGACGTGTCAAAGTGTTTTATACCTATTTACAAAATAAAGTTCATTTTATTATTATTTATTTTACTTCTGTAACTACTAGAACGATGGATGCATGTTTTTTTTGTGAACCTATACCAAAAAGTACAGTATAATTATACTATGATGAATTCCTGGATGGTTAAGAAACACAAATGAATCCTTAATATGGCACTACTGTTGAAACGATAGTACAACGTCTGATAAGTAGGGAAGGGTGATAAATAAGCGACAGAAATGTTTTGATTCCAAGACTTGTTTTTCGCCATAATCTCTTAAACAACTTATTAACGATATACTTAGTTAAAGGACGGCAGTATATCAAACAAATTCTTACTGCCATCTAAATCCCAGTACAGTTCCCAAGTCCCCAAGCATAATAACTACTACATCCAAAAAATACACAAAACCTACTGCTGAAAAACTCTTAAACAAAACTTCAACTTCAAAAGTAAGTGTTTAATTTTCTAAAGATTAACATAAACCTCGACTAAAACGTTTAGCAAGAAAACGTTGCATATTTGACAACATTATAAGTTTTACACAGTTGTAAAGTTATATTTTTATGCTAAGTTACTTGAAGGTCGACTGAGAAAACGGTTTAAAAGTTTGACGCACACTGGACCGTCTTTTGTTTTTAAATTGTGTTGTCATGTCAGCTGACAAATAAGAAACAAGAAAGTTTGTTAGCTCATAAAATTGAAGATGAAAACGTATACAAAGGATTTCGTTCTTGTAGGATATCCTGTTATCCATACTAATATTTATAAATGGGAAAGTGTGTCTGTCTGTCTGTATGTTTGTCTTTCTTTCACGGCAAAACGGAGCGACGAATTGACGTGATTTTTTAAGTGGAGATAGTTGAAGGGATGGAGAGTAACATAGGCTACTTTTTGTCTCTTTCTAACGCGAGCAAAGCCGCGGGCAAAAGCTAGTAGTTTATAGTTAAAGAAGTTGTTGATAGCATTTCTTTAAAGAATTTAACCTTACTTTACAAAACTATGTAAGTATCAGTCTAGAAAATACATGTGTTACTAGGTATTTGTGTATTTTTGATTGGAGCATTTTCAATTACATTAAAAGTTAATCAGCATATTTAAAAATGTTCCTAAAAAGAACTAATACTTCAAAACAGTATTTTTCACTACACCAGATGGCACATAGTGTTAACAGGAAAACGTGTCCTTTTCTCACCTAAAAAAAACAACTGCAATTGTTTCATTCCAGCCGTTTCCATAGCAACAGTTCTCATTACAATTCCTGCCGTATTAGTTTCAATTCCCCAATCGACAACACAAAAACGAACACCTATACAATATACAGTCATAACAAAAGGGAGACTAGACGAAAATGGACGAAAACTGCACGAAACGCGAAAATATAAACGTTGTGCGCTAGCAGGCAACAAAAGTTCATATAAGCATGAGACTCATATCCAACAATACATTACAGAATACTCCTTTTCAAATTTCGAACCGATATCACAAAAGCCTGTACCCTCTCATTCAATTTCCAACCTTTGCTCCAGCTAAATACAGATCAAAATCCTTTGCTGGTCGCTGAAGTTAAGGCTGGTTTTTAGGGGCAGTTTAGTTTCCTACGGTCAGTTTTCAATGGCTCGCGTGTAGTTTCCAGTGCTTAATGAAAACGGTTGAGTGTGTATAGACCTTTGGTTGGTACCTGTTGCCATTCGTTAACTGCTGAGCGTTCAAACCTATTGTTATTGTTTCAAACTATTAGTTTTATGATGAGAGTTCGTAGGGTATGGAGTTATGTTTGGTACGGGTATCCTAGTTTATAAAGCGTGAATACTAAATTATAAACAAACTTATCAAGACAGACCTTCTGTCAAACGAAATCAGCATGCGACGCCATGTTAATTATTCTCCCTGATTTTTTTTGTCACAATTCAGAGATACTATTGGAATTGGAATTTTATTGGAAAATGAATATTTAGTTGAGTTTAGTTTTAATGTTTTAATGAATTTCCTGATGTTTGATTCTGAGACAAATCCAAAGACTCAAAGATCATAAAAATCGGTCCAACCGTTCTCGAGCGCTGTAAACATGATCATGTTTTTCTGTATCTTAAATAGTTAAAAATATATTTAGTTTGAAAATTGGTTAAAAAATTATGAGATTTTATCATTTAAATATAACAGTTGCCCATTTAAGTTCAGAGCTGATACAAGCCATAATTTCTAATTCATATTTATTTTTTCATAGAATTCAATTTTACTCGCAATGTTGTGCATATTTTTACAACAATCCCCACCACAACAGCATCTAAAACCAAACCTGACAACACCCCCAAACCCAATCGAAACTAACCCACAAAAATATGTAGTTCCAAGTAACAGAAGCGAAAGTAAATAAGTAAAGTTTATAACAAGCGAGTAACGGGAACTCCTTAACTGGCTGCTAACAAAAGTTGGTAATGAGATACCCCTGAAGCAAGGGATTTACTGGCCAGTGTTTGTGAATAACTCTTCGATATACAGCGGGGTTATTGAGTAGGGCTGATAGGTTATTTGGTGGTTGATTTTGCTGCTTAGCTGGTGTGTGTGTGTTTTTTTGGAACTTTATGTATTTTTGTATTTAACGTGAATCCGAGCAATTCAAATTAATCTTTCGTGTGTCTAGGACGTGGAACCACGCAAGACACAATGCTTTTCTATTTATGTCTGAAAGTAGATAATTCAATGGGTTAAAGGAAATGAAATTATTTATTATGCAATTAGGATATTAAATCACTTTTACACGTCATATTTTTTAAAACTAGAAGGGTCGGTATTTCTTAACTGGCTCACTGAGAAGAAATGCCGAATCAAACTCGGGGATTATCGTCTCTTTTAAAGTTCACACATCAATCATCATTTTTTGTGAAACAAATCATGCAGAATAGATTTTGGACAAGCATTTTGAGGAAAGTTCCAATAACAATATAGGTAAATCTGATTCACATGGGCAAGTAAGCAGTGCTTATTTCTCATTTTCATCTGTACGATGGCAGCTTAGCGGGATACCGGGTACTCGGCCAACCTTGTAGCCGGATAGCCGGATATTTGGCCACCGAATATCTAACGTAACGTTACCGTTTAGTAAATAATAATAATAATAATAATAGTTTAGTGCATCGCAAGATGCATTTCATTTATTAACTCGATGCGGTTTTTGCGACCTCTTAATATCAACATTTTATCACCATAATTCGGCAATAGTGCAGTATGAGTAATTACAAATTTATTTTCTTAGGTGATATTTACTAACAAAATAACGCAAACAATTTTTTTTAAGTGAGGTTTCAACCGTCAGCTATTCGGTATTCGGCCGGATAGTATTTAAGCCGCAGGATAGGCTGGATAGGGATACCGGATCCGTTGCATTTCTACTTATTTGCTAGGTTATGTATCAATTTTGCTTTAAATGGCAAAATCTTATACATTTTGCTAGTGCCTGCTATTTTATACTTGTCTTAGCAAATCTATACTAATATTATAAAGAGGTAAAATTTGTAAGTTTGTAGGTTTGTAAGTTTGTATGTAGGGGGTAATCTCTGGAGCTACTGGTCAGATTTGAAAAATTCTTTCAGTGTTAGATAGCCCATTTATCGAGGAATGCTATAGGCTATATACCATCACGCTACGACCCACGGGAGCGGAGCAGTAACGAAAAATGCGGGTGAAACCGCAGGGGACAGCTAGTAAAGTTATAAATGACTAGTAGTGGTACTATTTGAATAAGGTTTGTAGGGTCTACGGATGTTAAATATCATAAAACCTATGACCCTCTGAAATAGTGCAGTTGCCTTAAAAAAACTGCGCTTTCAACATTTCTTTGAGTAAACTATCACGTTTGTACGCAAATGCTCATTTCAAATGCCTGCATCACAAACAACAATTTAAAATCAAATTACATTGTAACAGTCCAAACAAATGCTTTCCCGTACAATTAACATGAAATCCTATTTAGATCTAAATTACAGTGAATTTTGTATTGAATTCTCAATGAGGTTTGCATCGCTGTCCGTGAGTTTGCAATATCACCGGACTGTTTATGTTACAACATATTATTATGTTTATTATGAAATGAAATTGTTTATTATGATGGATACCTTTCAGCGACCAACCGACAGCCGGCTGTCGGGCTTCTATTGTCTTTCTATTATGTCTCAAATCACGTGTGTTTTACAAGTGTAATTAAAAATAAATAAAATAACCTGCATCTGAAGTTATCAAGATCGTAGCTTCAGCTAGCAAAAATGTTAATAACTTCGAAACGGCTAAAAAGAAAACATGTCTTGAACTACTTATAGATAACCTACTTTTAAATAAAAAACTCAAGTCAGTCCAGTCATTTTGACATTTTTAACCCCAATCTACGGGAAAAAAAGGAGGGGACAAAAGAAGATAAGGCACACAAAAACTCGGCTCATTAGGATTTTTTCCATAAATGAAACCTAAACTGACTGGACTATACGGTGCTACAGATACTCATGATTCAATTAAATCACATCTGATGTCGCCATATTAGTAACCATGCAATTAACATGACAGACATATGCATGAAAAATTAGAGAAGAAAAAAAATGTGTAAATAGCATAGCATACTTAAATCATACCTTAAGAGTAATTTAGCTTATACGTCAGAATAACGCATAGGTTACACAAAATCACGCTTTAACCCACGGCACCGAAGTAGTAACCAAAAACCTAACTTCACAAGAGAAACCGCGGACGACATTCGAAACTAAACAAGACACAACAGAAAAACAAAACAATAACTAAGACATCTTCTCAAAATAAATCAGAATCAAGAACAGAAAGCAAAAGAATAAATAGCATCCCTTTTAAATAAAAGTCAGAGTAAACAGCCTGTATGTGGTCCCCTACTTGAGGTAAATCTCTGTTCTGATTAAGTAGGTATTTCTGGAGATGCATACAACTAGGGGAGAAATCTTGAAGGGCTTACTGACATGTGTCTACACACATGTCAGTAAGCCCTTAGCAAGTGAGCAAATACGAGTACACTGGTAAATGTATATGTAAATGTAGTATGGAATATCCAGTGTACTTGGCTGCCCAATGACGTAGAATAAATGCATTAAGTCTAGTAGGTAGACAATTCGAAAATAAAAATGATTATTTATCCGTACTTCCGTACCAATATTATAAAAGCGAAAGTAACTCTGTCTGTCTGTCTGTTACCTTATCACGCCTAAACAACTGAACCGATTTGAATGAAATTTGGCACAGATATAGTCTGGGACCCGAGAAAGGACATAGGATAGTTTTCATCCCGGAAGTCCCTCAGGAACGGGAACTATTATTCCACGCGGACGAAGTCGCGGGCAAAAGCTAGTAAACAATAAAGTAACCACGTTTGTTTTACACCTTCTTAGATTTCTTATCAAGAAAGCACTTCGGTCAGACCAATAATCTATATGGCCTTTAAAATAGACTATAAATTTTAAGTTTTCGCCTGTTTCTGCTCTGAATAGTAAGTTAGGTAACACCACCGTGATGTGTATAAATGTTATATTAAACCATATACACCAATAACAATCCTGCCGGGGTTGCGGAATGTTTATAATAGTTATCGTGACCCCGGAACATAAAGGGTAACCGAAGGAACATGAGTGGGTTTTAGTCAGTAAAAGTCTGACACGCCCTCCCACCGCACCCAGGACGTGAGCAGTCATTTGATGATTTCCCACTCCCCAAAATAAAACCGTTTCATCTTTTTGTTTTTTTCACCATAATAATATTTTATGAATATGCTCAATAAAGTGATTAATAAGATCTCACCGTCAATCTAAACAAAACTTCTAACCCAATTTCAGCAATCTAAATCCAAAATCTTAAACAGATCTTTGCCTAGTTAAACTTTTCACTCGTAAATCATTCAAAGTTTCGTCTGAGGAAGTGTTGAAACAAAACTTCACATCCATATTGCGGAGATAACGTTGATACAGCTTGACAGTGATTAAGTAAATTGATATAGATTGTAGGTTATTTTTAAAGGTTTTAAAAGGCGAAGAAAGGAAAAAAGGACGAGCTTGATACTTGGAGGCAGGATTGGTGTACCCAGAATAAAGACTATTGGAAAAAGAAAGGGATGCCTTTGCCTTACAAAGAGAAAACACAGGCTAATCTTATATATAAAATTCTCGTGTCACAATGTTAGTTACCTTACTCCTCCGAAACGGCTTTACCGATTTTTACCAAATTTTATACTTATGCAGATTCAGTAGGTCTGAGAATCGGCCTCAGTGATAAGGGTTGTTAACCCTTAACATTTTTAATACGGGTGAAACCGCGGGAGGCACCTTGTAATAATATATAAAAGAAGATGTGAAAATCAATGTTTCAAGAACCGGCACAGTCCCACTGTAGCAGGGCAAAAGTCTCTTTCTCACACAGAGAAGGTACGAATATTGACCACCACGTACGAATATTGCTTAAGGCGATATGGCGATTTTGGGGACTATGCACACTTATTCAGATCTATTCAACTTCCAGTTCAGCTTTCGTACAAAAACGTTGATTTCTATGGACATGCTTGAATAAAGATAAATATAAATACCTAGTCCCTTAGACTTACAACAATAACCAAACTAGATTTTCACAAGACGTTTTCCTACTTAGAAAGTACATGAATTGAAAAAGACATACGGGTACAGATTCGCATTGTTCTCCCGTAAGCAATATTAGACATACTTTGTGATAAATCGAAGTTATTTAATTGACAAGTTAATTCTCAGTGTAAAGCAGTTGGATTATTCAAAATACAATAATACTATTAGTATGTAATGGCTTCATAGTCATTTCACACACAAGATGTTCTTGTACAAAAACATTTTTAAGACATATAGAACAAACCAATAACGCTACTTCCACCTATAACATAAAAAATAACATAACACAAAAAAGTATACCCCAGAATAAAAGATAAAAATCAGAAATGAAAAAAATAACACGCCAAGTATTTTGCCTAAAGCCGCGCCTACGCCTCGCGAACAGTACAGACGCCATTAGTTACTGTCGACCTACTCGCCGACCAAGTTATTGATATTTGTGCTATGATAAATGATACCAAGCACGTGTTTGTGCGGACATTGCTAAAATATCGACGATCTTGTAAACGGCTTTGACATAGCGAAACTTCTCCGATATTTATGTTAGATGACGCGAGTTTGACCTATATTCTTTTTGGAAAATTGTTTTAGATTTTGATCAAATGAATGGCAGGAACTGTTTAATGTGCAGTGATTAGCGCTATTTTATAATTGAAAAGATTGTAAAACTTTTATTTATTGGCGCATTTTGCAATTAAACCGCCAGTCCAGAAGAACCGCGACTTTCTCTTTCTTAGAGATCCATTTATTGGTTTAACCATAGAATTTTCCCAAAGACTTATATATCCGTCTATTGCAATAAACTTCTACGAAGGTTTAAATTTCGCTTATTAAAGTATGAAGAAAAACGTAAAAAGTATTAGACTTACACAATAAGACCATTTATAAAAATGTCAACGAGCGAATAACAAAATCCAGTGGGATTTCTTTTGTTCGAGCACTTAAACAAACAACAAGGTAAAATGACGTGACGTTTGGCCTTGTGATAAATTAGAAGATTATGATTAATTTGAAGTTAAATAAATTATCGTTTACAGTACAATTAACGGTGATAAATGAGGAAAACTACTTTAGTTTACTTTAATACTTTCTTAAGTAAATACATTTCCTGTTTGTTGGAAGTAGTTTTAGTTATAATGAACTAAAAAGCTACCTAACTGCAGACAAAAACATATCTACTTTAAAACAACACCACTTAACGGGCATTTTAATGCAATGTGAAAACTTTGTCTTATTTCCTACATGAAAACTGTTTAATTCTGGATAAGCTGCTTCAGTAAAAGCGTGGTAATGGTGGGTATTTAATTAGCTGTCTTTGTCACTAAATAAAATTTGGGTAATTAATCTTCTATTCTATTTTTTTCCATGGCAAGCAAATCAGACGTTGACTATTCTGCTAGTATAAAAAGTGATTTTAAAATGCAATAATAAAAAACTGTCTTCCCTATAAAATATTAATTGCTTTATTTTTAACAGTCAATCAAAACATTGATGTTTACTATAAAAATTAAAAGTAAAATATTTTCATGTTTTCAAATTTATTACACCAAAATCAACAACTTTAAATCAAATAAACTTCACTGTCTCCAAATATTAATTCAAAACTTTAGCTTAACCCAAAATTTGTCTTTTAATAGATAATAACCTCATATTTCCCAACTATTCCTCTAAACTGAAATAATCTCGTAGACATAACTTGAAACACCTTAGAGCGGCACTTTACATTTGCCACTTTGTAATTGGATATCCTCTTCGCCCTTTGACAGGTTAAGTTGTTCATTATGCGCCATTTTGTGTAATGGTTGCAGTCTGCCTCACAGAGGCTGCCGTAACGAAGGCATTAAAAGGTTTAAACGTGACAATATTGTTTTAATATATTTTATTCTGTGTTAGTTTTTTTTTAATTAGTACGTGTGAAACTTGGTGTCCGAGTTGTTGTTACGAAACACAGCTTAATGTTGTTACTACAGATAATAATTTAAATTTTAAGAAACATGCAACTAATTTGATGAATTCGTTTTCAGACGCATTAGAAGACGACGTGGATAGCTACTCCGGATTGCGTGTTTCAGGAACGAAACATATTTTTATTCCTATACTGGGTTGCTTCAGCTTGCATTTATACCCTAGTTTTTGAACATACTTGTAAGGAAAATAAAAAGAAATCGTAGATTTAGGTGGGTTATTGCGGACAAATAATTCAAAAAAAGGCACGCGGAATTTTTATCTTGTATTCAAACTTCGAAGCCTGGCTCTTATTAGCCCCGTGGTTATAAATCGCGCTGGTCATTTACTATTAATATGAAAAGACCTCTGAAAAAGGAGTGACTTCACGAGCAAGAAGTTAAAAACCAAACAAATGAAATCATTCAAAAATAAATCAAAAACCGCTTCAGCATAACGAACTTCGCTCACATGAATAAACTCCAACCGTAAGCAGTTTGCTTAACAATCCAACAATCACACTAACTTTCTCAATTCCATTTCTTTAATTCCCCATTCCCCAAAACAAATGAAATTATTCCATCAAAATTGCACTTCGGACCGGGTCCCAATCGTGATGAAGTTTGCATGCGTTCCGGAATATGACAACAGTGGCCACAACATGTTTACTTGTCCGAATGTGTGGCTATTGCATTAAAGTTGGTCTTGCTTGATTTGCATGCTGGATGCTGGACAATTCATGTAAAATTGTTATTGAGTTTCGTTATTAGTTTTTCGGATAAAAGTTGCTTTTTGTTGAAGCTGAAATGCCGGCTTTCTGAAGTAAAATAAGCTCAAATCAGGTCATAAGTTTTTCAGTAAATTATGTAATTATTTAATTTAAAAATGCTATGTCGATATAGGGATTTGAAAATGTCCTGAACTGCTTCGAGAAAATGATGGTATAGCCCGATAGGTTTTTTTTGCTTCACTGTACAAGACATGATTACTAGAGGAGTAGGTATGTATTAACACAGTGAATCAGGTATTAACAATGGACAAAGACAAAGCATTGTTTCCACTTCCCCCCACATTAAGCAGGAGACAAAACAGAACATGGCCTGTGGGCACAAAGAGGCGAGAATACCTGGAAGATGTCCACTTCTTATTGCCCGAAGACGGCAGACAAGAATCAATTTTATGTAGAGCGGATCCAATTTTGTATAAAATGACCCCTTGAAACTCAAGAAAAGTGCGTCATATTCATCTAACGTAGAGGGGGGACAGCCATGTTCAAAACTACAATAGCGAAAAACAAACACAATTTGAATACAATGGCAAAGCTTTTATTATTTTTATGGTTTTACCCGTTCACAGTTCGCGAGTTCGTGAATAAACCGTTCAATTTTGATCGTTTCGTACGGTGGCCATAATATTGTTATGCGGTCTTTGAACTGAGATTGAACAGAATAAACAGTATTTGTGATTCATTGCTGGAGTGTATGTGTACAATAGGGATGACGACAACATCAAAAAAATGACTGTTCTGTTTAGTCCGTCTTGTAGATCGGCCAAAAATAGGGGGACACGTATTTTTTGTTTGATCAAAATAAAAAAAAAACATATAAAGATAAATAGCAACAAAGTTCCGGAGTGGGGGCTTTTGACGTCACCGTGCTGCAAAAATTGTATCAGATCGTGACGTCACGCGCAACTTCAACGCACTGTTTCGTCGTCATTTTTCGGCTACGAGAAAAAAGAAAAATATACGTGTTCAAAATTTGTCAATAATCTCACTGACGGACTAATTACTTTTTTTCGTCGTCTAGCCAATTCATTGCACATTTTTCAGCGAGTCAAAGTACTTTTTAAAACGTAAAATTTATATTATGGGACCAACCCTACAGGGTGAAAGCCTCTTTTTATATATAGATGTAATAACATTTAATCATTACACTCGCTCAAGTTGGATTTCAGATTTCCACTATTGTTTTGCAAATTTTGTTTTGGTATGACTATATGCTAACTTAGGCGAAATAGTACATGCTATATAACATCACGCTATGACTTATAGCAGCAGAGCAGTAACCAAAGATTCGAGAAAAACGCGGTGGACAGCTATTTAAAATAATACTAAAACAAAAGATTCTTCACTATTTCCTACCCACTTAACCTTTCAACGACCAAGTGACAGCCGGCTGTCACGCTGCTATTGTCTTTCTACTGTGTCTCGAATCACGTGTGTTCGAAGGTTTGAATAATAATAATAAAATAATAATAATACCAGCCTATAACTTTCCCACTGCTAGGCAAAGGCCTCTTCTCATACAGAGAAGGCATGAGCATTGATCACCACGCTTGCTCAAGGCGGGTTGGCGATTTCAGACTTATAATCACTACAAGTCCAGGTTTCCTCACGATGTTTTACTTCACCGATGTCTGTGATGACTAAGATAAACTTTAGAAAGTACATATGAATTGAAAAAGTCACATTGGTACTTGCCCGGATTCGAACCCGCAACCTCTTGCATGAGAGGCGGGCGCCTTAACCACTAGGCCATCACGATCAAGGTTTGAATACTAGAAAATACAAACACTCTTATAACACCAGCGCATCGAAGTACCTTAGAGAACGACTTGTAAACGACGCCATATTCCAGCACTTTTCTGTAATTTTATACTGCAGACGTGTCGGTGGCTTCCAAATTGTATTGTATATTAATAGAGTGTTTTAGTACTATGTTTTATGAATATTGAGCCGATAATGGACTCTGAATAAAGAAGAGGTTGTTAAGGCGATGTACGGTAGTAATTTTGGAGAACGTGTCTACGGCGTAGTAGCGTAGTAGCGTAGCGCGTAGCACTGAAGCGTAGCATAGGCTACGTAGGGCATCTAACATTTTATGTAAAATTATTTGTAAACGCCTGATCAAATCTATAAGCAATTCTGTTGTTCATTGGTTTATCGCATTAAAAATAATCTAACTATTAGTGTTTTAGCAGTAGAGTAGCGAGACAGTGCCCTCGGCCGAGCGCTCGGCCTAGCAACCGGCCGAGACAGTCACTCGGACCCAGTTCTATTTACTAGGCCGAGTACCCATCTTCCCACTTCCCCGCACTGAATCTAAACAGCACTCGGCCACCACTCTCCACTCGGAGCGTACATGTCACGTCACTCCGTGAATTTTTTCGTTTAGCCATAAATACAAAGATAATATATATACCTAATAATACTACCGTAAGACATAGAAACATAAATAATGGCTGGGAAATGGTATTTCGATACCAAATCCGAGATTTCTCTTAAGCCAACAATTCTGTTAATAATAAACGATTTCCGATCCATGTTAGCCTCAGTTGTCCTTGCACTTCTTCTAATAACTAAACTGTCTCGCCACAATATCGAAAATACGTGTGAACACTTACTCGGCTACGGCACTGTCTCGGCCGAGTTACATTTTACTGTCTCGCCACTCTACTCGGTAGGTGTAATCAAGCCATATGGATTACCACTTATAAAGTAAAAAGCGAAGTAGCTTATAGAGTTAAACTTGTGTTTATTTTTCGTTCTCAAAATTGCCATATACATGTAGGTCAATCGCCTAGTACGATCTTATTTAATAGTATCTCCATGATATATCTATAGAGATATATCCAAAGAGATATATCTATAGATTTAAGATCTTTATACTAGATGACATAAAAAGTAACCAGCCGAGCGTGAGTCAGATTGCACACGAAAGGTTCCATACTACGACAACAATACAATATTAGAAACGAGAGAGGAAAAATATGCTATTGTTGTTTGGGGTATAATTGTTTTTATAGGTAGAGTGATAGAAAAAATACACCCTACATGGAAATTGCTACTTATACTTATTGCCAATCGTAATCAAATCGAATCAAAGCATCTATTTCACTTAGAGCTTAGAGCATTCAAAAGCACATACGAAAAAAAATAAAAATTGAAGATAATTAATTAATAAAATGCAAACCGCCCGTCCGCTGGTACCCTTCTTTGTAACATCCTTAAACACAATAAAAACCAACATAAAACAACACAAACTTCTAAGCAACATTATCATAAAAACCACTCATAAAAATAAAAACAATATCATTTTATTTTGTCAGCAAAACATTTCATAAGTTCTGTTCTTTCAAAACGACATTCCGTACGACGACGTCTAAATAAATCGTCTGGCGTTTTATTTTAGACGTTTCAAACATTCCCTTGCACAAAGTTTGCATGCAACACGCCACTGTTAGTTAATTTAATGGTCAACGATGTTTACATCGTAATTTCTTAATTTTTATGGGCCAGCGTGTAACTTGGACGTTTTTAATAGGAGGAGAAAAACGACTGGGCAACTAATGTTTTTTTCCCCAACGCAATGAGGAGTGTTAAAAGTTTAACCGTTAGTGTGTCTATCTGTCTGTGGCACAGGTCTTAAATAGGTAAACAATTTTGGATGCAGTTCTTTTAATTGAAAGTAGGATATCAAGCGATAGTTTTTAGACATGTTTTATAAAACAACTTGTTTTGTCAACTTCTTTGTTAGTTGCAGTCGCGATTTAAAATCCAGGGCGAGGGTTAATTAAATTATTAATTTACACTTACGTAAATAGTAGGTAGGTAGCAAACCCACATTCTTAATACCTAGTGTAGGTATTAAGAATGTGGGTTTGTCGAGAACTAAAACTTAGTTCAGTTTCAATTTGTAAGCTTGCTGGGCTCCTGTGTCAGGTATGGCTTACACTACTAAAATATACGCAGAGAGACAAAAAAGTACTATTGGATTTAATGTTTGATTGTTTTTGGATAAAAGATATCCGATTAATAAAAATATTTATATTAAATCTAATCTGTGAAACGACGTTATGCTTTTAAGGGCCTGTTTCAGAACCTCAAAATAGTCCTTATCTACTAGATAATTCAAAAATCGAACAGAATTTGTTTGAATTTATCTGCCAGATATTTTTATCAGAACTTACGAGAAGAATGTAAAACAGCCCCCCTAGACAAGTGGCATTGTAGAATAGATAGCGAAACGGAAACGATTGTCAAATGTATGGAGATGTCAAATTGTTTAGCGAAAGCTTATGTCAATTCCATACATTTGACAATCTATTCGTTTTCGTATTCTAATCTACACAGTCATCTCGTGTTCTTGGATATAAGAACACGTGTATGATCTCCATACTATAATTTAATAACCGTACAATTGTCATTTAACCTGAAATATTATTTTCAAACTGGACATTTGCAGAAATCACCGAAAATTCGGTGGATTGCCATAATTTATATAAAAGTTGAAGTTGAAGTTCTATTCAATGCCACTTGGCTAGGCCCTCGCGCTTAATGTAATAAATGAATATTAACTTTTTCCACTCTCACTCAAAATATTTAACACTTACTAATAAATGTTTTAGTATAAGTAAATATTTGTGAACATTTATAACAGTTGTGTAAGTGTTTAGGAGCGACATCATTTAATTAAATATATCAAATCTTCAACCGCAGTCTACAAAAAAAATATGATTATTGTGTCCCAAGAAAATTATGTGGAAATGTACGTACTACGTGTAACAATATACTTTGTTTGACTTACTGATGATTAAATTGTTGGTTACTCAACAATAAAGTATGTTGGTTGTCGAAATAAATAGTTGTTATGATTATTTTTTTCCCAATCTGTATGATGTACAGTCGGTGATAGCTATTACCTGACCCACCCTGAGAAGGAACGAATTTGAACCCTCTGTTAATAACATTAAAGGCTATTCAATTTGTATGAATACATCAGACTAGCACTACTCGATGAACAGAGACAATTGATACGCAAACTTGATCTTTAAAACGTTAGTGTTAGGGTATTCATAATTTTGTCATGCAATTTTGATTTTTATGTGTTAGACTTAGAGTTTATCAGAGTATTATAAAATAATAATTGTCATTGCTAGTAGTCGCTTATTCTACAGCTTATATTCAAACATATCTGGTCTCGTGGTCCGTGAGCAATGTCTGAGACGAACAAGATGCGGGTTCAAATCCTGCGCCAAAAACATAGTTTTATGATATTTTTTTTATTTACAATTTATTCTATATTGTGTTTTTTTTTTAATTCAAAATATGATTAATAAAATCTGGTTGATTTAATTAATCATGATTTAAATAAATACAATAACAACAGAAATGAAAAACAATAATGATAATGATATCGATTTTATTCAATATAATTATATAACTTACAAAAGCTAAAACATTAAAAACAATAGAACACTTTTTTTATATTTGTTTCTTTTTTAAAAGTAGGTAAATAATCTGTTACATTTTTACAAAGAGTTTAATGTAGTGAATCAACATGTTATATTATGTTTTGAAATAAATAATATTTCTATTTTATAACAATAACATCACCACATTAACTGTCATACCTACTTATATAAAAATGTAAGTGAAAATAGCACTAAATACTTTGACGTTTTACCTAGTTTATAGATTTATTTGAGTTTTAAATTATGATTATGATCGTAAAAAGGACTTGCTTATTTATCGTATGAATCACTTCTTTGGAAATGATTATAACAGCAGTTTATTAAACACACACCCGGCATGTAAATTTTGTTGTTTGCGGGTGCTGTCTTAATAGCGAAGTGGAGCACCGTCTTTTTCTATAATTTGTTGCAAGCGACTTCGCATACCGCACACCATATTCCAACAAGCATCACTTCCTCTCATGAGTTCCCACGTTGAAGTCACAAGTTGCGCCAGATTTTCTTTTGTCCTGACTTCTGATGAATCCCAATTTAAAGTCATTTGACCCCATAAGTTTTCTATTGGGTTTAGGTCAGGACTTTTAGATGGCCAACTTATTGTTTTAACGCCTTCTTGACTGGCTAGCCAATTTTGCACCACAGCAGCTTTGTGTATGGCGCAATTGTCTTGCACAAAATAAATGTCCGTGTTCGGGTAAGCAACACGCACAGTTGGCAACATTACGTCACGCAATATTTCCAAATATTGGTGGCTATTAAATCGGCCACCAACTTCTACAAGTTCACCAGGTCCCATGGAAGACATCCAGCCCCAGTAACCCAGAGTAATTCTACCGCTGGTTCTACACGACAGTAAACAATTTTCATTGTAACGTTCACCTCTCTTTCGCCACAAAATTCTTCGTCCATCCTTATCAGATTTAAAGGACTTCTCGTCAGTGAATATGACTACATGTTCTTCCCAATTAAAATCCAAATATTCTTGGGCAAAACGGACTCTTGCTTGGCGATGAGCAGCAGATAATTGAATTTTACGTGCCGGCTTATATTGTTTCATTCCAGCAGCATGCAAATGTTTTCTAACTGTTTGAACTGAAACATTATACTGCACTGCAGTGGACGAAGTAGGTGTGAATGGATTATTAATATGTTCACGAACAATAGCTTGGTGTCGTTCTGACACGGGAGTAAACATGACAGGTTTTGGTCCTGACTTATCCTTTTGATCATTTCCTGTTTCTTCAAAACGTCTTAACCACAATCTGACTGTATTTCTCTGAAACAAAGAAAAAAATCATTTTACGTTTCAACTTGGAATAATAACGCGTTTAAGTATAAAATCTTAAAATAAAATTGTTTACGTCAGGACATAAGCAATATAGCTACTAACAAAGTATAAATTTAGAAGAAAATACTTACTGCTATATTAAGTCTCCTAGCAATCTCTCTGATGCCAACATTCTCTTCGTGCAAATAGATTATTTTGAATTTTAAATAATCACTCAATTGAGACATGATAATAAACTATATAATAAAAATTAAAAAATTGGAAAAGATGCTGTTTTTCGTAATTTAGTAAGGCAAGTTAAAAAAAGTGTTCGCACGTAGTCACTGCTTATTACGCGTAGACTGGCATTAGTTGTATTGTATTATGAGTATCACAGTTAATTTTTGTTTTCCTACCCATATCCCTAGTTATATTTGAATACCAGTTTTATATTGAATACGCATATTTGTTTTTCAACTACCCACTTGTTATAAGTTAGACGAATATAGAAATCATTATATTTGATGAATTTGTCTGATTCTTTACAATAATGCAAGAATAATTTACGGAAGAAATTCTAAATAGGAAACAAAACATTACAACAAATCCGTGATACAGGATTTGAACTCTCACTTTGCTCGTCCCAAACTTTGTGCACAGCCACGAGACCAGATCTGCTTGAGAATAACGTTTAAATTAAGCTACTACTAGCATGATACTAATTAAATAACAATATTCTGATAAACTTTAAGTCTTACGGAATAGAATTCAAAATGGTATGACAAGTAATTATAAATATCCTAACGCTAATGTTTAAAGACCAAATTTGCGTATCAGTTGTATTTGTTCATCGAGTAGCGCTGCCAGTCTGATAAATTCATACGAATTGAATAACCTTTAATGTTACAAGCAGAGGGTTCAAATTCGTTCGTTTTTAGGGTGGGTCAGGTAATAGCTATCACCGACTGTACATAAGACATTTATCACAAGAATAATGGTTGCGGATAGATGCCAAATTGTCTGCTATAAAATATGAATTGTTGTTACTATGTTTATCTCACAAATTATTCCCGTATTTATGAGATTCTTCAAGTACATAAAATGAATGATTTTCCCTAAGAGTTTTGTGCCAAAATATTTTTATCTATGTTGTGATGTATCTCCATACTATGTAATACACATTTACTGCTCTCGCTGCTCCTGTAGCGTGATGTTGTACAGCCCACATTGAATACTTACATTAGCGCTTAAAATCAAATAGAAAAACTTTTCAGCTTTATAATTTTAATATAGATGAAGAATAATGCGAAAGTTACTGTCTGTTTGTTACGCCTTCACGGTTAAACCACTTTACCGATGTCGATGAAATTTGGCACGCCAGAAATCCGAGGAAAGACATACACTTCTTTAAATCCGCTACTTCGTTTGTATCTCCGATAACAGACCATTTCGGGGACAAATTCGCAAGAAAATTTAGTACGAAAAACAAGAGAAATTTTCTCTTTAAAACCAAAAAATAGGTAACCAAAATTACCTAACAACCCTCTACACTTTTCTCCTAATTTTCTTTCCACAACAAGCTCAAAAAAATCACAGCAAACAAAACTAAACAGCACACGCTACAGGGTGCTCTATTCTTGCGAGACGACAATAATTGGAGCATGATGTATAATAACAGGCACGGCGAGTCTTTGTTGAACGAAATTAAAGGCAAGACTGCGTTGCCATGGCAACGGACGGGCGACGAGTCCCTTCAAAGAAGTTTTTGAAGCATTGTGTACTGTGGCGAGATTGCCGGGCTTTGTATGGTACCTTTATAATATGCAAAATTGTTAACGTGACTAGATGTAGAGTGGTTGGATTTTACATAGTTTTTAACCGACTTCAAAAAAAAGTTGGTTCTCAGTTCGACCTGTATGTATGTATGTTTGTCCGCGATTATCTCGCGTTTGGCTGAACCAATTTTGATGCGGTTTTCAGAAAAGTCTTTGTTACATTCTGTGAAAGGTTTTAGTATACAACACTAATGGATATCCCGTGACGTTGCGCGCATGGAGCCGTTTTCATTTTATAATATTATAAGTAGCTTTATTTTGAAAGTTACTCTAAAACGTAGTCAGACATTGGGGCTCTAACTAAAAAATAAAAAATAAAAAGCTTTTTCCAAAAAAAAGATAACCGACTTCAAAAACTAAAAGCTCAAAAATAACTATTTTGGAAGTCGGTGGCTTCTCTTCTGCCGGTCGATTTGTGTTGCCTGGTCAGGGTTTTTATAAAACCAGTAATAACTTCGCACGAGGGGATATCATGAACATTGTACACATAGATTGGAATAGGTATATTGATATTTTGTACTTGCATTGATAGTCTGGTTAAACCTTTCAACGACCAACCGACAGCCGGCTGTCGGGCTGCTATTGTCTTTCTAAGGTTTCTAAACTACTTCTACTAAAATGATTCTCACAAAATTTTGCACACTTATTAAGTTACTATGACAAAACAATATGATGATAATTTTGGTTAAGTCTGATAATGTAGAAATTCACAACCTGTTACTAGTAATCCCCTTATGTTTGGGCTTATTTGAATTATTAAATCTTTGTCAACATAACTCCGTACGTAACTATCTCCGTCTATTTTCCTCACCCATAAGACAAAATTTGTTAAAAAATACGTAAACAAAATTATTTCTCTTCTCTGTTCGATGAAAATGTATGAAATGAATGCTCTTCGTCCTTCTAGGACTCCGTACCTGAGTGCCAATGGAGCCTTATAATTGAGCCTCCACTGTGGTATACCGCCGTTTACCCGAATTTTATTTGCCCTAATATCATTTGCCATAATAGTCAACAGCCATAGTATCATACGACATAATACTCATTTGCCCTACTCTCATTTGCCATATTAGTCACGTGCCAGAATCATTGTTTCCCATAAAGTCACTTACCATAACATCATTTGTCATAATCATTGCAAGCCCTAATTATCACATGCCGTAATTATGATATGCCATAACATAATTTGCCATCGACATCGGGTGTGCAACGGTTGTTTATATCAAGAGAAATTGGATGCAATTGGGACTTTAGGGCACCCCGACTCGGACAGGTTAGGTTAGAAGGGGAGAGTGTGATATTTTTGCAATAAACAATAAAAAAAAGGTTTGTGACTCTTTCTTGACCTTTCTGTAACCGTAAATACTTACAAACACAATTAAACCTTCGAACACACGTGATTCGAGACACAATAGAAAGACAATAGCAGCGCGACAGCCGGCTGTCGGTTGGTCGTTGAAAGGTTTAATGTTATTTCGCGGGCCGTTACCGAAGTTAGCTGTTACTGCGCGGCTTTTGAAATATTGTATGGTTGTTTTAGTACGAAATCTTTTGTAAGTAAGTTCAACTCGCGGTTGGTTGATTTTCTGTTTATTTCGAAACAAGCTATATTCTAGAAAATTCCTTTAAAACTCCAACACAAAGAGCTTTGTTTTACAATAGAATGCTCACAGATAGAGTTACCTTTTAAAGTAAAAGAAAACCTTATACCGTACTTACTATTTTGCTTAACAACAGTTTTTTTACCTGAAACAGAAAAAAATATACTGTAAACACGTTTGTTAAAGAAAAACTTAACAAAAGAAAGGAAAGTTTTGTAAAAAGGTTGAATTGATACTACTAGAAACTTAAATAAGAAAACGTAGGTCTTGCTTCGGGCCTTTTCAGTCTGAAACAATATCTTTAAAATACTTAGGCATATACCTTCCCATACTACACCTAACTTCGATAAAGATTTTTTTTTAATTTCATAGTTCCAAAAAATCCAGTGTCCTTTATAATTTAAATAATTTATTTCGGAAACTTTTGTAATAAACTTAAATATAGATGGCAAAATTCAATACTTGATATTAAGAAATCGGTACTGGTTCTTAGTAAGAATGTTACGTGAAACTTAACTCATACTCTTGCCTACAATGATATTATAAGTAAAAAAGGTGTAGATAGGTTACCCAAACGAAATTCTATCTTCAAAAACGGCACACTAACGCACACATACATTACACGTCAAAGTAGGATGACATAATTGAAGTAGTGCGAGTGGAAAAAAGATAAACGTCAAATGTCAACGCATTATTCAGTATCATGTTTGCCAATTGGCAAACTTTTAATGTGCCACTTTTTGACTGCATATAACCTATCTACACTTTTTTACTTATAACATCATTGGTTTTCTGCAAGTTTATAATACATAACGCCTTAAAAGAACAAGAAATAACACAATGAGAAATAAACAACCAAATGCCATAATTACCAAATAACATCACTAAACAAATAATTTACACCATTTACAAGACTGACCACTTAAGAAAAAACAACACCCTAACTGATAAAATATTGCACTATTATCACGCCACAATACTCAAACTAATGGCAGAAATACAGATAAATAATACTGGCAAGAATCCAAAAAATATGTTAACAAAACACGCCACCGAAAACCGAAGTTTCCTAACCTCCCCTACGTCCCCTCAATGATTGTTAATTAAACCGACTATTGTTGCACCTTGCAGGCAATTCATAACAAATGTCAAGCGTTAATTGCACAACTTGTGAAAGAACTGTGGTCCAACTGAGCCGCGCTCCCCAGATAATTGGTTTCTTCTTGGATTATGTTGTGATGGACAGTCAAAGACTTGTGTTTTTGGAAAAAGATGGTGCAATGCATTCATTATGAACTGAAATGTCTATCATACGTTTATCATACATCTGGTCAAGTACTAATAATAATAATAATAAACCCGCAGGGCAGCTTGTGGCGAGCTGTCGGGCAGTAGCGACCCCGTGGACCTGACCTCCTGGGAGACCCTTTGTTCTTCATCTCTGGCTTGCCTTAACTGGCCGGCCAGAGTGAGCACTGACGAGGAACAAGGCTCCCACCTCACTCTTGCCTTAATTGGCTGGTTTGAGTGGAGATTCGCAAGAGCAAATTTGCTCGGGGGAAGGAAGTATTCCAGTAAGATGCTGGTAGGGATCTTGACCGTACTTCCGGGATTGTCCTGATAGCCGTGGAATACCTCTCCACTCCTCAAGCACCTCGATATATGTTGCCCCCTTGTCGCTACGTCACTATGTGCTAGCGGCCGTTTTCGGGGGCCCATTTACTGAGTGTGCAAGTCACCCCCTGCCTTTAAATCCGTGTTTACAAGTATTGGCCAGGCAGGGGCCATAGCCATTCAATAGTCTCGGATAAATAATCCATCTTAGCAACCCAAACCCATAGTCCAATAACTTTTTTACTCCATGACCTGCAATAGACCACCACCATCCGGGGGTTGACCTTAGGTGCACTTGAGTGGTGCATATAGGGATAATCGCCGGTTGGTGCCTCACTTCATATTATAAAGCCTTATTAAGGGGCCTCTGCGAGTTGGCTTCGGCCCCTCGTACGCCTTTCAAAGGACCGGGACCCCAGGGTCCCGAGAAACGTAAAGTTCAAAATAGATAATAATAATAATAAATAATAATAAATATCTTAAGGACAACTCACACACGGTCATCTGATCCCAAGCTAAGCAGAGCTTGTGTTATGGTAACCAGACAGCTGCTGATATACATACTTAAATATTTTATAAATACATACATATTATAGATAAATTACACCCAGACACAGAACAAACAATCATGCTCATCACCCAAAGTTTGTCCTGGGTGGGAATCGAACCCACGACCTCCGGCTTTGCAGTCAGGGTCACTAACCACTAGACCAACAGGCCCTAATGATTGTTGTTGATTAATAATTGATTAATGTTTCAATTCTTAATTTCAAATTTACTTCAGAGTTTACTGACATCGATCAAGGAAAAAATCTGAGCTAACTGGGAGTTATAATTAAAAGTCTTAATCGGCAATCCGCTAAAAGCAAGCTTGGAAATGCCGTGCCTTTTTAAGTTTTATTTAGTAGTTTTTGTTAGTTAGTATTGTCAAATGTCATAAGTTGTGTCTTAAGGGAACGTTAAATCGCACAGGCATACAATTCGCAAAACACATTTCAAAAAAGTAAAACCATCTCAATTTTACCTCTATGAACTGTACATTTTTTGTGTATCAGCATTTTCGCTTCAGAAGCCATGACTCAGATCTAGTCGGTGAACCAGAAAAGTTAACCAACTCTCAGGCTAACTACCCAAAGACGAACATCAAAGCTTACATTTTCTCATAGACTCAGTTTAATAAACTGCCAAAGGGTTCAAACAAAATGGATGGTTGAACATATTATAATTAAAGTAAAACAAACAAGTTTCATGAAACGCTAGTTTAAGCGAGTTAATTAAATTATTCTCTGCATGCGGTACGTTATTACATACTTCGTTTATTAATTGTTAAATAAATATATTAATTATTATTTTGATGTTAGCGTTACCTGGGGCTGTCTATAAATTACGTCACACTTTTTTGAGCTATCCCCAACCGTTCTTGTCACAGTTGGTCTTAGTCTCATTTGTGGCACTCCCCCCTTTCCTGGTGTGACATCACACATTTGATATTCTTTGCAATTTCAGCCTTATGATTGAAATGTTAACGTCACGACTTAAAGATGATTACACCCTCACCCATTGCCATATAATGTCACATCTGGTTAACTCCTCCTACCAAAAGTGTGACGTAATTTATGGATGGTTCCTCTAAATGAAAATTAATTTTACATATTACAGGTCACTGCCATCACCAAAATTTGTGACCTGTGGCTTTATTTTCCATTAGGGATGTTATTGAACCTGTATAACATAGGGCCTCCTGTTTGCGACAGAGGACGGACAAAGGACCGCTTTTCATAACTGACGACAGGTCTACACACAGTGTTCAATAGGTTAGTGTGGGTGTTTGTTATCGCGACGAACACGTAACCGTTGCAACCTTGCAAGCAAACCCAACGCGTTAGACCGCCAACCGTTAACAATAAAGGTCGTCAGCAAGAGGGCTAACCGAAGACTGCATGACTACAATTTGTGAGGAAGCTATTTTAAGTAGATCTGAAATAAGAGTATTTTAAAACTTATTTGCTACTTCAAAAGACATTATTTATAAATGTATGAATAGGAATTTCGGAAGAGTGCAAAGTCAATGATGACCTCGAAATAAAGGAAAAAGATACCTACTTACGGATGTTTCTTTCCAGTACTCAAAAGATAAAGGATAATTCGAAAGCGCAACTAGAATTCCATCTTCAGTTAAACAAAGAAAAATCACATTTAGCCTCCACAGCAAACGGCAACCAACATGACAGCTAAGCACGCAGTTTCATAAAGGAAAAAAGAAACTCCATACCATCTTCTCCATTACTATCTTTGATTTCATATCCAAACTTGTCGAATCCATGTAAAAGTTCACTCACTTACTAGTACGTACAGACGTCGTAGTTAATTGAATGCATCGATGATATTCTTTCATCTGCGCGTCGCGGTTGTTATTACATAAGAACTTGTTAATGAACAAACTCCATTTGTTTTCGTATTGGTTGTTGGTAGAAAGGACTTGTATTCTATGTGCATTGACTTGAATTATTCGTACCTACTTTATTTGTCATGTCAGTTGTAAGAAGACATTAACATCGAAGGCGAAATTTTTCTATAAACTCTGTTTGCCAATTTTGGACTAAACCTCTTTTGTTTACGGAAATATTGAACGTCAAAGCAAGTTTTAAGTGTGACTGTAGTCATATACAGCTCGTGCGTTCTCATACAGGGAAGGCAAGTTCCAGTTGCCTCAGAGAAGATGTTTTCCTTCACCGATGTCTGATGACTAAGCTAAACTTTAGAAAGAAGAAGATGTAATGATTACAATTTCAAATTGAATGTATTCAATTAATATACTCGGTTTAACTGATACATTTTTCATCGAAATCTATTAAGTAGTAAGCGTAAAGATAGTGATATTCATAGACTCATAAAATCATCTTGGGTTTGTCGTAGTCGGGTGAAAATAAAAGCCGTATCCCATCAATAAATACGTAATATTGATAGACAGCAAGCTTAGCTAACGTTTGTATGACCTTTTTACACCCATCATTCAGCTACTTTTTATTACACCGATATTGACGAATCGAGGATGTTTCGCTAGCAAAAATATTCAGCAATATTTGGAGTAAGTTCGCTCGTTAAATTATGTTTGCATGTTCAACATATCGTTCGATGTTAACAGTTCAACGAGGCGCCTGTATGATATATATTTTTGCGAAAAAAATGGAGCAAATAACGAAACGTGTGGTTTTTTTTTCTAGTATTTGATAACTATGAAACGTGATATTGAAGTGGGGCGAGACGGAATGGGATGCCGTCGCCTCCTTCTGCAAAGCAGTTATGCTAGTGAAGGAAGCGGCGCGGCGGCGCGCGAGAGGCAACGACGAGCCTCTCGCCCCGGACTAAGACACAGGCAAAGTCGTCGAGAGTCGCAAGACGACTTCCGGCCACCGTAGGCGCGGTTCTGCGGATGGCGAGCGATGGGTAGCTCGCCGCCCGGCTAGGACCAGGACCGCGTCGACGGCGCGTTAGTGTTCCACGCGCGACTCAAAAAAAGGAGTTAGCACAGTCAAAAAAAATATTGAAGTAGGAAAAAATGACAGCGATACATAAATAGTTGTCCTTAGCGGTTTGCTAAGGACAACTATTTATGTGTTACATTCCTTAAGATTATCTGGAATGTTTTTTGGTATACTAACTTCCACACGCTTAGTAAGTTTGTTCATTATATCAACTAGGTAATTATGTGTCATGTACCTGCCATTTCATCGACATTAATTTACCTTTAAATAGGTAAACCTCTCAAATATACGCAAGTCGCGAGTGAGATTAAGTTTCTCTCAAATTTCTGTGTATTAACAGAAAACCAATTACATTCTGACGTTTCCAATCTACTTCTCATCAATGTCATTAATATTTAATATCATAAAAGGTAAAGTTGTTTGTTTGTAAAAGGTTATTTGCAGAAGATCTGGTTTGATTACATACATTATTTCAAGGAAGAAAGTTAACATCATTATCATTCATCATTATCAGCCTATAGACGTCCACTGCTGGACAAAGGCCTCCCCCAAAGATTTCCACATGCATCGGTCCTGCGCCACCCGAATCCAGCGGGACCCGGCGATCTTGATGAGATCATCGGTCCATCTTGCGGGAGGCCTGCCCACGCTGCGTTTACCGGTACGCGGCCGCCACTCGAGAACCTTTCCGCCCCAACGGCCGTCAGTTCTACGAGCTATGTGCCCCGCCCACTGCCACTTAAGTTTGGCAATTCGACGAGCTATATCGGTGGTTTTGGTTCTCCTGCGGATTTCCTCATTACTGATTCTATCACGCAGGGAAACTCCAAGCATTGCTCGTTCCATTGCCCTTTGGGTGACCTTGAGCCTGCTTATGAGGCGCACTGTGAGTGACCACGTCTCTGTTCCGTAAGTCATCACTGGCAACACACACTGGTCAAAGACTTTCGTCTTGAGACATTGCGGTATTTTGGACGAGAAGATATGACGAGAAGAAAGTTATATTACTCCTGAATCATAATCATCATCTCCTTAGCCTTTTTCCCAACTATATTAGAGCCGGCGTCCCGCCTAACCGGCTTCAGCTGGACACCAGTGTTTTACAAAAAGCGACTACCTATCAGACCTCCACAATCCAGTAACTGGGCGACAGTATACCCCTTGGTTAGGCTGGTCAGACTTTCTGGTTTCTGAATACCTGCAACGACTGACGAAGTTCTACGAATGACAGCCGGGACTAACGGCTTTCCGAGACACGAGATGTCTGTGATGTCCAAGGTAAACTTTAAGAAACACATATGAATTGAAAAAGTCGAACCCGCAACCTCCATGAGAGGCGGGTGCCTTACCATGCTTGCTCAAAGCGGATTTGTGATTCCGGACTTATATTTATTAGAAATCCAGGTTGACTTGCGATATTTTCCTTTGCCGATGACAGTGATGTCTAAAATAAACCTATATGAATTGAATTCACATTGGTACTTGTTTGAATTTGAACTCACAAGCTAATATAATATGTACAATAGTGACAAAAAGTAATTTCATATAACGCAGATAGAAGTTAGTATTCCTTTTAAAAGAGACTTTGGCCTCTGAGTTTGTTTCGGATGTTTCTTCTCAGAGCAGTCCAGTTACGAAACACCGGCCCCATCGTTCGCTTAAAATTAATAAAAAAAAAACAACAAAGTGTTATATATATAACCTATTTACAAAATAAATATGATTTTATGTTTTTTTTTTTTAAATGGGCAGAAATGTTAGTTTGTGAGAGATAATCTCTGAAATCACTTGCCAAAATTACGTTTTTTTTTTCAGTCTTAGTAAACCTATTAAGTTTTATACGGATCATGGTATGCATTACATTCGAGTAAACAAAGTTGAGGGCAAAGGCTAGTGACATAAACTATTCGAAACTAAGTAGAAACTTCACAAAACTAACAGTTAACCGGACTGGTTAAATGAAATAATTAAACATTACACCATCAAGTTTTGCAGGAAACTGGTGTAGAGGAAGTGACGCACGCCGGTGTAGCGGAAACGGCCGCCATTTTGCGTATGTGGCGCCATCTACTAATTGTATGGAGTTAAATATTTGCAAATTGTACATTTTGTAAGAGCTGAATTGTATGAGATAACATGTGATGAATGCGTTTATAGGTACAAATCTTGGTCCAGACGTAAGCGCAATTAATAACCAGAAACTGATAAATTTTATTATACTTTAAACTTTCGCGTTGCATATTTATACTTCACTACATAACGGGATTTAACGCGGGATTTTGTAGTGAAGTATACTGATAAATTTTGTCACCTAAACCTCGAAATTTCTTATAACTCAGACAGAACCCCAAAGCCTGACAGTAATTGTTAATTTAAGAGCTAAGGCTAACAAAAAACTAGTTAAGAATTACTGTGACATAAAGGGATTAATAAATTGAAATAATATTTTAGCACTTCATATTTTATTTAACGTTAGTACGTTTTTAGATTAAATTTTTCAACTTGATCGTACATTTCACATATATATTCTAAAGAACACCTTTCTAACTATACTCAAACAAACTCATACATAAATCATAAGACCAACCTCATCACTTGTACGTTTGCACAAAAACCTCGTAATATTAACATTAACACTGTTATACATATTCAGGTTACATTAGCTTGTAATGAAAAAGCGGCGGTTAATTCAAATTCAAGGAAGGTATGGACGTATGACACAACCTTGTAATGAGGGAAAGTAATGAACTGTGAGATTGTTCGAGAAAAACGGTACGTGTTTAATAGAGAAAAAATATAGGTCACAAGGCACAGATATGCTGGGGTCAACATCTTTGCATCCTTTAAGGTTAGTACAACGCCTCTGAAATAAATATACTTGGACATCTGCTACGTCTTAATCATGAGCGTTGCCTAGATCAGGAGAAAGAAAAATTTGATACATTGAAAGCAGCCCGAGGGGAGAGGGGGTAGGGAATTAGGGAGCCGGGCGGGGGGAGGATAAATGACAAAAAAAAACTAAATGCAAGCCATTTATTTGATTTAGACTATTTACTGGGACTTATGAATTGTCAAAGAGTCGGTTGGTTAGTCAGAGAAGTGATAGTTGCTTATTCTAAAACGAATATAACTGGTGAAACATGTAGGATGAAAAAAAGTATGAAGTGCTGGTACAGTCAAGGGTACATGAAGTTTTACGACAGAAAAAGTGTGATTGGACATTATAAGCTAGAGAATACAAACCAAAATAATGATCTCTTGGTGACACTAGATGTATAAAGAAATCCTATCACAAATGAGACGTCAGTCCTTAAAAAAAATGTTCAAAATCTTCGCAATCACTCACACACCCATTTAATCAGCACGCTCCGCAAGCTCACCGCGTCTACTTAAAGAAAAAGCTATTGTCTTTCACCACCTACAAAAATACCTGACCTAAATGCGAAGAATGGTGGAAACAATCATCTGGAGTAGCTTTGAGCTTAGCAGCGTCACTGCCTGGCCCAGTTTGAACACTCTCTCAATACAGCTTACTCCAGTTTCAAACGCTAAGTCTAAAACATCTGATATGGCAAAGTAAAAAGCGATATGTTGCCGAAATGTCGGCTTTTGGTAGCTCTTACTAAGATTTTCTTAGAGAGTTTAATCAAGAGTTTTAACAGGCTGTGTATGTAGTTGAGGATTCTTTTAATTTATGGCATATTATATTTAAGGCTAAAGAAGAACACCGTGATTGTAATTGTCAAGGCAATGCATTTCAAAGCTCGATGCACATAGCCCTGGTCACTTTCCTATTAAATAATCAATTACTCGTCGAATAATTACAAACCTTACTATTTGAGGCACAATCATAAAGTTTATGATAAAGCCGCGTATAATATTAAAACATAAAATTTCAAACACAACAATGTCAGTAGTTATACCAATTTCCACCTCCACAAACTTCAATTTTAAATTTAGCCTACAATTTAGGTAAGTAGAATTTTCACCCATAAGATAATTGATATAACAATTATTATACCACGGCAAAGCTGCGAGCCGTATGCTTCACCAACGTACCAATTAGCGCTGCCTGTAATAAAATAAAATGATACCACCCTACATTGTAAAACCTACTAAAGTTTGGTGGCTCAATCTAGTGTTGTATGAATTACTCTTGGCTCTTCGCTAGGTTAAAAAAAACATTAAAAATATAATGTTTAAATAATTATAATGTTTTTTATATACGTGACTGGTAATTAGTGACCGATGGTTAATCACATTTCTATACTCATGACAACAGGATATAACATAAAACATAGCCTTTAGTGGCTCTGGATCACGTACCTTCCAATTAGAGAAAAAAAATTCAGAGGACCAGAACATCGGGTCTTAGCGTGTTCTTAAAACAAACAAGCTCTGGGACTATTTATAATACTACCCAAATAAAACCGGCTGACAAAATGTATGGAGCAGTTGATTTCATTCATGTAGGTCAATTACTAGAAAATTTCCATTTTGTACAACATGATAATATTTGCAAAAAAAAAACATTTTATAAAAAAATATTGGTCTAAAATAACTAAACTAAAAGCTAGCTACCTTGTTAAATAACCATGAACGCGAATAAAATGAAACTTTTCAACAAAGAAGACCCCTTGAAATCTGGACGCTAGATTTTCGCTGGCCAGACGTGCTTTCGACTTTACAATGTCTAAGACTTTCGTATCCTCCAAAAAGGAGACATTGTCATGTCTCATTTTGAACAAAGAAATTCTGTCCCTTTTAACGACGGACGAATAAAATAGTGGAAATGTAACTCGAGCCTTTTCAAGGAGGATGTTTTCGACAATTGATCTTTTAAGGATAAAAATGTCTAAATGTTTTGCTAAGCTTCAACCTTTTAATGTCAAGGAAAAATGGGTCTGACGGTTTCGAAGCTCAGACTTATTATTTATGCTAGTTTGTTGTTTTTTCCTTATAGAACATTTTTATGACTTTATTTGTGTAACGTGAATATGAAACAGGACGAGTACAAATATTAAATCATACGTACTTTTCTAATTATCTAGGAAAACACTAACATTCCGTGTATCAAAAAACATTTAACAACGGGTAGTTCGAAGCCAGAAAGTCTGTCATCGGTCTAGTTCAGGGGTATCCTAAGGGTTACCCAGTCAGGTAACGGTTATCTGTTCTGGGTTTGTTAGGTTTTGATTTCGTATTCATTTTATCAAACTAGAGCGAAAACTGCTCGAGAACAGACAGTTAAAACTTGGCTAAGTCTCAAACGTGCCGGAGACTTTTATCTAGGTTACGTTCGTACTTTAAGTAATATGAGAAGTTTGAAAGAAACTAATACGGCATCAGATCCATGTGATATATCTCAGTTTACGTTTTGTATTCACTTGTAGATTTACGATTTGGACGGATATTTTGGTTTAAATCTCGTTCGTTTTCGGCAACATTTATGTCTCAGGTCCAAACATAGCAAATTGCTTAGCATGGTAAAGCAAAAATTCAAACTACAATTGCAAGATACGAAGCGGAGAATAACTTAGTCACAATGTACCAATAATGTTTATTTATCCTGAATTGAATGTCTATCTAGTAACTCTTTTCCAAGGAGTTTTTAAACCAGCTGTCGTGACAAGACTCGAGGTCACCTTTCAAACACTTTTTAAGCCTTCACGATTTTGAGGCGATTCTTGTAGACAGGGATAACGTGTCTCCTGCATGAATATATGCATAATAACAATAAAAATACCAGCATATTTACTGTCCTACTGCAGGGCAAAGGCGTCTTCTCATACAGAGAAGGAACGAGCACTGATTTGAACTTTTAACCTACAATCTCTTGTATAAGAGGCGGACGCCTTAACTACTAGGCCATCACGACATTTTAGTCCATCACGACATTTCATGCATAATCAGGTGAATATTTCATTGAGGCTGATAGCGTCTTTTATGAATACAAATAATCACTCATTCAACTGCACAAACTGCACCAAAAATGATACAATATTGGATTCGAATACGCGCAAAACGCTATCATTTCCTAACCGCCAATGAATAACAAAAAGAGCGCATACTCATTACATTTATCAAGGCGAATGATTAATGTAAATAGAAACATTTCACAATAAGCTATGATTCTTGAAAAACTGAGAAAAATATTCCTTGAAAAGAAGTTTATTATCTTGAATCCTGTGAGCCACAAAATGTGAATATTAATAGTCCTGTCGGCACTTCGAGTGTCCTTCTCCCGTCCTGAGATTACGTATCTAGGCTAGGCTATGTATTTCAATATCGCTACTGTTTCAAAACGAAAGGTCATTTATTCTTAGTTTTAGACTTGTCAGTTTTGATTGGGTCTTTTTATTTTCCCTTTACTCGAAAAACAATGTACAAGTTAGACAATAAAACACAGTAATATAATAGCAGTAGTGGGATAAATATGTACGTTAAAACCATAATAAAATTAACGTATTCATCAAAAAGTCAATCATGAATCACGATATTTTACAACGACTCTGACAATAGAAAGGATAATGTCAATAGTTATAACAAAAATAGATAAAGAATTTTAAGCAGCCAGTTTCGTAAACTTGTTGTCTACACAACACTGATTACTTGTTGAATGGTATAAAATTTCAAACTTTTAGATCCACACTACTGTTAAATTTAACAATATTAGTTACTGAATATTCTTTATTGAATTTGGCTAAACTGAAGTTATAAAATCACCGAACAACTGGCAAATTGGAAACACAACAGAAGCATACACGAAGCATACAGTAATTGTGTTATCAGAGCAAACTTGTGAACTATTTATTTGAACATGGCGCTTGTGCAAGCCTGCTTTATCTTATAACTCAGAGTTAGTTGCTAACAGGGCCCATATTGTACCATATTTGTCATGAAACCTCGTGTTGGTAATTAACTCTATGTTAGGTTTTTAGTGTATAATCCCTTTTTTGACTTCATCAAAGGACTTCTCCCGTCCTGGGCGGGAAGGCGTGTCAGCTCTCAGACTTTTACTGACCAAAACCCACTCGTGTTTCTTTGGTTGTCCTTTATGTTCCGGGACCGCGGTAACTATCAGAACTGATTCGCAACCCCGGAGTGCATAATCGGAGTGTGCTCATGAGCTACACGAGCTCATTCCCCCGTCTCCGTTTTACCACCGGACATCCAGACGTACGGCAGGATACCACCCTTTCTTGGTCGATATTCCTCGAATCCACACGCAGCGTTTTTTGAAATCCTTTATTATGCGCACCGCAAAGGAATGGAATTCTCTGCCGGCGTCTGTGTTTCCAAAAGCATATAACCCGGATGTATTCAAGAGAAGAGTGCATAGGCATCTTTTGGGTGAGTGAGCTCGCTCCATCGTAGGCTCCGTCTATGCCCTTGGACTAGTCTGGGACCAAGAGCAAGCCCATAAGTAAAAAAAAAAACTCCCTTGAACCAAAAACGTAACTTACACTAATTAACTTAAATAAAATTGAACCAAAAGTTATGTTTAGTTTTTTCTAATAACATTTGACTGCTGATTACGTGGGTAATTCCCAAAGAGAGAGAAAACTATTAGAAGGATGTAAAAACGTCGTATCATACATAAAACCGGCCGGTCGGACCCCAACCAGGACCAAGCCAAGCTCTGCTTAGTTTGGGATCAGATGGCCGAGTGTGAGTTATCCCAAGTATTTATTTTAAAACACTACTATTGACACTACAATAGCTACAATAATAAGATCAAATATCTTACAGCATACCATTCTTGAAGCATCTTTATAAACAAGAACAAACAGCCGAAAACATAACATTCAGACGTTACATTCTTACAAAAACTATTTACTAAGATGCTCTCGACATCTCGACAACAGACATTTACGTCTAGACGAGACAAAAAAACCTTTCTGTTCTGTCCGCCAAATTTCTAGGACTCTTAGTTTTAATTGGACTATAATGCTAGCAATTTGAACGAGACTGCCTAAGACTGCTGTTATTACTGTGCACTCTTAAAGTCTGTATTAGACAAGGTGATGAGAACTGCTTAGAATTAGAGTTGTCCTGTAGAGTTTTATAAAGCAATTTATCAACATTTATTTGTGTAACTTTTCTCAAGTATATTAGAGCCCGCTTCCATGAGTCAAGCTGCATGCGGCTGATTAGCAGAGTGAACATCGAACGACTGACTATGTTACGTCAGCTTCAGCTGAATACCAGTGTCTTATATGGACTGACTTCTTGACATTTCCAACGCAGTTATCTCTGACTGGCTATCAGATTTGATGGCTGCTCTTCTTTCGGGTCCTCATAATGTCTATCAAAAATCTGTGAATGAATTACGTATTTTAGCGTAGTAATTTTTCAAAACCAATTACCAGCAGGCTAACGAGGTGATGATGTCATTGACAGTGGAAAGAGTGTGCAACGGCGACATAGATGACGATAGCGGAGCTACTATTAGTGCTTTTATTAAAAAAAAAAGTTTTGTCTGTAATTTATGACGTTTTAAATATGATCGACTCCAGACAGCTTACTACCGCGCGATGTAACGTACATTGTATATACTTCTAATGTCATATTATAAATAGACGTGCTCATAGCCTTATCAAATTCATACTCAATGGTAACAGCAAATAACAGGCATAGTTAGAAAGGTAAACATTTTTATATTGTGTGTAGTAACTAAAACATAATAACGGTTGTTTTTTGTTGTTATTTTGCTTTTATTAGACAGTTCGGTGAGAGCTTTCACTTATGTTGAAGGATCGTTTAGGGTGAAACTTGTTTTATTTGGATAAACTTAAGTATGTGGTATTAGTAGCCGTCACCTTCTTTACCCACACAGATAGCTGAAACTGTTTAATTTTCATGCAAAAAGTATGGGCAAAGAATTTTTAAATTTGTAACTTTTGTAGCACAAAATGGGTTGTACCCATAGAAGCTTTAGAAATAGAATAGATTGGCATCATAAAAAGATTTTGTGTAAAACGGCCATTTTCATGTTGTTTTTCTCTATATAATAATATGTATTCATTTATCTTATTCCAAAGACTACTCATAATCTAAAGACCATTTTTGCTAATAATGGCAACATTTAAGATAGTTACTGCCTCGCTGAAAGTTTTCACCCTGTATAAAAACAACTCATCAACGAGAAAAGGGTATACTTCATCTAAAAGTTTATTTGCCAAATCAACAAGTAACATTTGACGGATTTTCCTCAGAGACAAGATAAGGAGCGGGCAATATTGACACTAGCTAAGATAGAGTTAATCCGTTTAGAGGCACAATCAAGGCCGGGTAGGGCCAACTTTACCCGGGCAAGCGTAACCTCATGAAAATGTATCAGAAAAATCAAGTAACCGCTTCCACGTCTCTTGTAGTGGTGTGTGGTACAAAGCATAAGAGACTGGCTCGTAACCAATTTATACTGTGATTAAAGCCTAAATAGTTAAGCGGCAACAATCGAAGTGCAGGTTTTTCCAATAATCTGCTTTGTTAAGTCGTGGCCGTTTTTCGTATTCCGTACATAAACTGCCTTTTCCAAAAAAAAAAACAATATTTAGAGCGCTGTTACTAGAGATATAGTGCTCCTGCAGACCTGCAATTATTTCTAATTGTATTTATTTTAAAGCCTACCTTTTGGTTTTTTCCACTGAAAAATTACGAGGTTCTTCGACTACCACTGAAACTTAACTTATTGGCAAATATCTTCAAATGTAATATTTGTGCATTTTTTTAGTAATATATAATCTGTTAAATGACTGGCCTGTTACATTAATAAGTATGTGTTTTATCTGAATCTAATTAATTTCTACAAATTATATAGGAATAACAGCACATCTCCTCTTACTCCAAATTTAACTATTATACTTACTTTAGCCATATTTCATACTTTTCTGTTTTCGTAACTTTTGTAAGAAATATACCAAATAATAATACAAAAAGTTTTGCTTCACATGGTAATTAATATTACGATTTAACATTTTTTCAAAGTTTATATTTAAATTACTTTCATTCGTTTCTATTTACATTTATTTGTATTATAGTACCTGCCATATTTACTATGAATAGTGTCCGACCGAAGGTCTATTTTTGGCCGAAGCCGAAGCCGAAGCCGATTAATCGGCAATCGCCACAACCTTCGGCCGAAGCCGAAGCCGAAGCCGAAGGTTCGTAATCTCTCAGTAATTAATTTTGTTCAATAGTGGTGCTGATTCTCTTGTTTACAAACTTAACTAAATTTAAGTTAAATGCGTCTTCCTTTTTCCATTTCTAAAAGAAAAGAACAAAGATACATTTTAGTTTAATCCTGTCAAATTAAACGGCCCCTAAAAAAAATGGACGTATATGTAGACGCCATGTTTTAATATCGCGTCTAATTATCTATGAAGTGTCATTTGACAGGACTTAACAAATATTTTATCTTCTGTCCTTTTCTTAATTAAATGGTAAGAGAAAGATGCACTTTACTTAAATTTACGTGAGTTTGTGAACAAGAGAATCGGCACCATTGATTGTCTACAAGCTAGAATACGGTATTTTACCATCAATTGACGTACTTTTTATGAGATGTCAAAATGATATTCTCCCATCGATTTTGTATGGCAAAACACCTTATGTCACTAAGTAAACAGCTCAATTGTCTAACTATTTATTGATTGCAAAGCATCTCAAAATCTAATTTTACGGTAAATTGAATATGAGCCAGATTTTTAGATCTTAAATTAGGAGATTTTTTATAGATTTTTTTTTTCCATTTTTTTAAGAAATGGAGAGAGAAAGATGCATTTAACTTAAATTTAGGTTAATTTGTAAATACGACCGCTCCGTCGCTCTCTTACTCTGTCTTTCGTAACAGTTTGTTCAATCTCGACGGTTGTTCGGACCTTCGGCTAAACCTTCGGCTTCGGCCGGGTTTTGGGCCGAAGCCGAAGGTTTCGCCGAAGATGGTTTTTTTGACCGAAGGTGGCCGAAGCCGAAGCCGAAGCCGAAGCTTCGGTCGGACACTAACTATGAACAATCCTGGGTTGCTTGGTAAAAAACGCCTGAGGGTTAGTCGACTTTGTACATGAAGTTTAAATAAATAAATAAAAACACACACACGTTTGCACCACACACCTCACATAAATATTCAGTGTGGGGCGAAGATCTCTTATTAATGAAAAAGGGTCACAAGGTATTTTAATTTAACTACGTGCTAAGGATTTCGGAGGGGCACTTAAGATAGGGTGTTCTAGTGTCGAAGGCACTAAGTTTCTTAGTGCCGTGTTTATACAGAAATATTACCATTACTGTTTACGCTCAAATTTTTGTTTGTTTACAACGGACTTTAGAGGAGGAGGTTATTAATTTGTTAGTTTGTTTGTTACTCGATTCATTTATCAAACGTGGAATGATTTTATTGTTTTTATTGAAAGTGAAACTCACTAAAAGAGTGCACATACAAAGTGGCCCCATAAAAAAAATAATGAGGTATGGCGTTTGAACACCAAAAAAATACGCGTATTTTGATTTGGTTAGTAGGCACTTAAAATGCCTACTAACTAATGAGAAACAATAATGCAAGTCACAATTTATTTAATTCAAGATACACTCATACAAAAAAAATAATCAAATAATTTTCCAAATCATAAAGCAAGTGACACACAAACACAAAATTTTAACAAGGAATTACCAAGAAACACACCGTAAACAATTTCACAAAAACAAAACAAACATTTACAAATTTCTACAAACTGTTATCACCAAACACACAAGCAATACAAAAAAGCAAAAGTTCCCTTGATATAAGGAAGCGACGATGTTTCGTATAAAATTCGAATAACTTCCCAGAAATGCTTGCAAATGATTAACACAGAATGAGGGTAGATATACATGAATTTTTGGTAGAGATTTGCTTTATCTGTGCCGCGAACAATATAATATTCGCATAGAACAATATTTTAACGATTTTTTAATGGTAATTAAATGGCTTGTACTGGCTGATAAGGTGTACTTTTTTACTTATTTTCTTTTTTTTTTCTGTGTGTTTTCTTGGATCTCTATCAGCTAGGAAGTCTTTGAGATTTGAAAGATTTACAGCAGTAGAACATATAAAGAAGTTAAAAGAAATCTAGCAAGTGTAAACAGATTTTAAAACTTAACGAGTAGTCAATCAAATACTACGAAATGGGATACTGCATAGGTTATAAATAATAAAAAGATTTTGTGTTATTTGGGGGATAAAATTAAACAAACACCAATATATTTTTGCGTTGAAAAAAATAAATATCTATATTTTTTTATAATGAATCATGTAACATGTAATTTATGAATTACCGGCAGCTCTAGTCGCTGACTGTTATATTCTTATCTTATAACAAAGCTTGAATATGTCATTGAAATTAAGTAAGGATGAACTAATTTCTAAATTACCTATTAGGTACAACATTTTATCCAGATCCTAAAAAGTCGAAACCAATCGCAAACATTCAAACAGAATCGACCATCCATACTTAAATTGGGAAACAAAAGAAGACACTTAGAGGGTATTAACTAAAAATAGAACTTCCCAGTAATCTCCGAACGATTGTTGTGAAAACAATAAACATTCAGTAAGCCTGCAATCCGCTTAATGCTGTCTGAGGTACAGTGAGCAGTTGATGAGGAAATTAAAAGGATAGAGAAATATATTTTGGTGCCCTTTTTGCCTCGGCATTTCGTCTTAGAGATAGACTGTTAGGTAATAGTGAGCAAACTAAATAAAAAAAAGATGGCTTGTAAAATAATAATAAATTACATTTAATTTAAAGCAAAATGACTATCTTAACTTTAAATTCTACAATGAATGATGTAACCAAATTTTTGTAATCTATTGATTTTTAAAAGAGTGTCCATGGAGTTTCTTGCTCGCTCTTCTCCATGAGACCTACTCCTTGGAACGAGCAACTAGCTTCATTTTTCTGACAGACTGACACCTTGACGATTCAAAAGTACCTGTAAATGGTTTATTTGAATAAAATAGTTTTGAGTTTGAGTTTGTGTTATCGAAATTAAGGAGTTAGAATATATTCTACTAGCTGTCCCCTGCGGTTTCACCCGCATTTTTCGTGTAGCGTGATGGTATATAGCCTATAGCATTCCTCGATTAATGGGCTATCTAACACTGATGGAATTTTTCAAATCGGACCAGATCCATTCCAGAGTTTACCCCGTACATACAAACTTACAAATTTTACCTCTTTATAATATTAGTATAGATAGTATAGATGTATTTAAAATGGTAAAATGACTGACTGATTGACAAACTCTTGATGTATCAAGGCACTGTCCAAACCGCTGGTCCAAGTATTATTAAATTTGCAGGGTATGTTCTTCGTAAAAAGAGTAGGCAATCATTAAGAAAGCATTGGATGGAAGTTTCAACATCCACGCGAAATTACCGCGGGCGAAAGCTAGTCTAATATCCATACTAATATTATAAATGGGAAAGTGTGTCTGTCTGTCTGTCTGTTTGTCTTTCTTTCACGGCAAAACGGAGCGATAACTTGACGTGATTTTTTGAGTGGAGATAGTTGAAGGGATGGAGAGTAACATAGGCTACTTTTTGTCTATTTCTAACGCGAGCGAAGCCGCGGGCAAAAGCTAGTAAAATAATTTATCTAAATGTTACAACATTTGCTTTACACGAAATTACACAACATTCAAAGTAAACATAGCACTTGCAGACAGAATAATTTAATTAGAAGTCAAGTATATACCTGAAAAAATATGTTTAATATGTTTTTATCAAGAAGAAACGCGCTATCTATAAATAGCTTTAGACTTTTTAACGCGACGCCATAAAGACGAAAGAAGAAGTCATGTCAAGATTGCTTAAGATGAGCTCATATTCTATCTGCTAAGACGTAAAATACCGACAACTTCACTTTAATCCTTCGAACACACGTGTTTCGAGGCACAATAGAAAGACAATAGCAACCCCACAGCCGGCTGTCGCTTGGTCGACGAAAGGTTAAGATCACTTCACTGAAAATCACCGTGGAAGATTTTCACAAAATATCACCATAAAGCCCCGTATTTATTGTAAACATTTATTTAGCAACAGTTGATCAACTGATGTTTTCGCTCGCCGGGCGTCAACTCTGCAGTATGGCGTGATCAACACCGCAACACAAGTGTTGCCCGTAATATGATGACAGCAACTCGTCAACATATTTATGCAACCATGTTGCTAAACAAAATGTTTACAATGAATACGGGGCTTAGCGGTAATATATTTCTCTCCCAGTGTGCCACAAGCCGGTCCTAATACGTCTATACAAATAAATGAGAGCAATCTAACAGAAAAGCTTACAATTTCATAAGTTTAAGTCCAATACGATGGCTTTAGGTTAGTCTTTAGAAGATGAAACGCCGTTCTAATTCAGTGGATATCCTTCGCTAACCCGCTGAAATTGATCTAATAAGCAGAAGAATGTTTCTTTTAACTAACTTATTAAATTTAAGACGCAATTTTATCTCAGTGTCATGCTACGTCGAAACCAGGGGCCTTAGTCTGCTATTACAATGGTGTCTCAATGACCAGTCATCGTACTATAAATTGATATTAATAAATATAAATTATTAATAAAAATACGCAGTGCGTCCGCCTATATCAATTTGTTTTATTAGTCAAGTGACAAAGACATTGATACAAAATTCAAATAGAACATAGAGTTGTTGTGCCAGTAGTATAAATTAACAAAAAGTATGCAAGTCAAACACCTCCCCGTAATTTATACATTCTGTATTATTATTCATTAGTGAGAAAAATTACATTCGTATAGAAATTACAAGTACCTATTAAAAATACAGCCTGTATAAAAAGTTACATCTAATTACAACAGCCTGTATAAAAGTTATAGTTACAATTTGTCATTACAAAACAAAGCACAGATAGTTTTGACAAGATAACAAAAGTTTAAAACATTTCAAAAAAGAATCTTATCAATTATATTACAACAGATAATTCGACAAAGTTTTCAATAATATCAAGTTAAACCTAACAGTGATAACAACCTGTTGTGTTTTAATTTAGGTAAAGGTTTAGTCAAAATATCGGCTAACTGATTGTTTGTCGGAATGTACTTAACAACGATTTCGTTGCGTGTTAGGGCATCCCGAATGAAGTGATGACGAATATCTATATGCTTTGTTCGTGCATGATAAGTGCTGTTTGATGTGAGTTTGAGTGAACTTTGGTTATCCGAAAAAATTTGTATGGGTTGGTCAATCCCGAAAATTTCTGATATGAGTGATTTAAGGTATATGGCTTCTTTGCTCGATTCTGAGAGAGCCATATATTCCGCCTCAGTTGTGGACAAGGCGACAGTTCGCTGTTTGCGAGCCTCCCATGAAACAGCTGCGCCACTCATCATAAATACATATCCCGTAAAGGATTATCGGTCTATTACATTACTGCCATAGTCGGCGTCGGCATAACCTATCGGTATGACCTGTTCACTCGTTTTAGAATAAACCAATTTTTTGTCTTTTGTGGCTTTAAGGTATCGAAGAACTCGTTTTGCCGCTTTCCAATGTGCCTCCCCGTAATGGGTATTAAATTGGCTGAGGTAGGACACAGTATGGGCTATATCAGGTCGAGTGCCAATGCAAATATACATTAGTGACCCAATAAGTTGTTGGTAGGGCAAGTCGGATCGTTCTTCGCCTGTTTGTGGAATCGACAGCTTTGTACCAGTTTCCATTGGTGTAGATACTGGAATAGCATCAGTCATATCAAACTGCGAGATAAGTTTCTCTATATAATTAGTTTGATCAAGCGTAATACACTCGTCTGTCTGTGTTACACGCATTCCCAAACAGTCTCTTAATGAGCCAAGATCTTTAATCTTAAAAAGTTCTTTTAAATCTTTTTTAAATTTTTCTTTCATTTTGTCGTTATTAGACAAAATATAGAAATCGTCGACAAAAACTGAGACGAATAAAACATTTTTGCCTTCCTTCTTATAATAAAGACAATGCTCTTTTGAGCACTGAGTCAAGGAGAGCTTATTCATGGCTTCACAAACTTTCTTATTCCACTGTCGTGGAGCCTGTTTGAGTCCATACAAGGATTTTCTTAAAAGACAAACTTTCGTCTTAGGTTCCGAGGAAAAACCTTCAGGTTGCTCCATATAAATAGTTTCTTCTAGATCACCATTAAGAAACGCTGTTTCCACGTCCAAATGATCTAGAGATAAACCTAATTTCGCTGCAAAAGCTATCAAAAGTCTCACAGTCGAAAGTCTTGTCACAGGAGAGAAAGTTTCTCCATAGTCTACTCCATAGACTTGTGTGAATCCTTTGGCTACAAGTCTAGCCTTGAATTTAACTGTTTTGCCACTGGTGTCTCTTTTCACCCTGTAGACCCATTTACTCTTAATAGTCTTTCTATCTGGAGGTCTATCCACTATAGTCCAAGTACCATGTGTCAATAGCGAGTCGTACTCCGTTTTCATGGCATCAAGCCATTCCTCCTTGAGGTCATCTTCAACAGCTTGTTTATATGTCAACGGTTCGCTGTCACTTGCAACCATGTTTGAGACATCTGGATATCTCACTGGTGCACGTCGCTCTCGTTGAGGATATCTGGGCTCTTGAGAGACGCTCTCGATACTACAGGGTGCTTCAATCGGCGACCCAGATTCAGCATCAAGGAAGTCATCGGATGGTTCTGGTTGAATAACTTCAGAAGGCTGGTATGCTGGCGAACTATTAGCGTTTGGACTTTCACACACAGGTCTCAAAGCTATAGGCGTATCTGCAGTTTCTGAGGAAGCATCACTTTGGACTGGCGTAGTGTGAAAAGATGGTGGCTGATCACAAACTTGTGTGTTTGTTGAATCTTGTATGAGGATGGTATCATCATTAGAGAATTGCGGAGAAGGGGCAGCATGCTTGCTTGAAGCAGGCATTTTATCCTCTATGAACACTACATCCCTTGCAATAATAACTGCCCGAGGGTTACTGGGAACAACAAGGCGATAACCTTTTGTTTCAGTTGAATACCCTACAAATATGCAGGTTTGAGTCTTTGACTCTAATTTAGTGCGCTTTTCCTTAGGGATAAGGGCGTGAGCTTCACAGCCGAAAACTCTTAAATGCGCTAAGTTGAGCTTCTTTCCGAACCAGAGTTCATCAGGAATATTGTTGTTTAAGGCTTGTGTAGGCGAAATATTTTTTAAATATATTGCCGTGTTGATCGCTTCAGCCCAATATGCCTTAGGTAAACTGGCATCCTGAAGCATTGTTCGTGCCTTCTCAACTATAGTCCGATTTACTCGTTCCGCGATACCGTTCTGTTGCGGTGTGTACGGAACAGACGTTTGATGAACTATTCCATTTTCTTTCATGAAGTTGGACATTTTTTGGTTCACAAATTCGCTACCATTGTCCGACCGAAACGTTTTAATCTTAAGACCAGTTTGATTTTCTACAAGATGTTTGAACTCAACAAACTTTGAAAATACTTCACTTTTGGTTTTTAAAAAGTAACCAAAAGTTTTACGTGAAAAGTCGTCAGTAAAAGTAAGTAGGTATAAAGCACCGCTAAAAGATTGTGTGCTCATTGGTCCACATAGGTCAGAATGAATTAACTCCAATTTCCTATGCGACCTACTTTTAGACTTTTCAAACGGTCTCCTTGCTAATTTTCCTTGAAGACAAGGAACGCAAGTTTCAGTCAACTTGACGTTGTCAGAATAGTTGATCCCCGCGCTTTTCTTTTTCAAATCTTTTACGGCTTGAGAGTGCAAATGACCTAGGCGTCTGTGCCAGAGTAGTGCAGTCTCTTTGGTAGTGTTTACCAAATTAGCCTGCGGTTCTGGTAGGTTGAGCTTGTACATACCTTTGTAATTAGAGGCAGTAGCTACAACTGTTCCAGAAACTTTGCACCCTTCTCTTAGTAGGATATTGGCCCCTTTAGGAGAAAATATCACTACTAGGCCTTTTTGAACTAAACTACTTACTGACAATAAGTTAGCTGCTAATTTTGGGACAAACAAAACATTAGAAAGAGAGCTAAAGTTATCAGAAATATGCAAACTGACTGTACCTTTACCTTCGCTTGACATCTTATTATTATCTGCAACAGTGATAGGGTTAGAGTAAGGACTAATTTTACTAAATAAGTCTTTGCTGTTGCACATATGAGATGTACAGCCAGAGTCTAAAAGCCAAGTATGGGGAGTTGAATTTTCGGAATTAAAACATGAAAAAAGTGTAACGTCTGAGGTATAATTAGATACGTCTTTTTTATTTTGGTTCATGTTTCTTTTCTTTCTGCATTCACTCACGACGTGGCCAAACTTTTTGCAGTATTTACAACGAGGTGGTGGTTGAGGCTTGACGGCGAGCGCGGTGTTACTTGCACTTGATAATAAATATAAATTATTAATAAAAATACGCAGTGCGTCCGCCTATATCAATTTGTTTTATTAATATCAATTTCTAGCAGGTTATGGGCCCAGAACGCTTCCACTGCGAGATAAGTTTCTCTATATAATTAGTTTGGTCAAGCGTAATACACTCGTCTGACTGAGTTACACGCATTCCCAAACAGTCTCTTAATGAGCCAAGATCTTTAATCTTAAAAAGTTCTTTTAAATCTTTTTTAAATTTTTCTTTCATTTTGTCGTTATTAGACAAAATATAGAAATCGTCGACAAAAACTGAGACGAATAAAACATTTTTGCTTTCCTTCTTATAATAAAGACAATGCTCTTTTGAGCACTGAGTCAAGGAGAGCTTATTCATGGCTTCACAAACTTTCTTATTCCACTGTCGTGGAGCCTGTTTGAGTCCATACAAGGATTTTCTTAAAAGACAAACTTTCGTCTTAGGTTCCGAGGAAAAACCTTCAGGTTGCTCCATATAAATAGTTTCTTCTAGATCACCATTAAGAAACGCTGTTTCCACGTCCAAATGATCTAGAGATAAACCTAATTTTGCTGCAAAAGCTATCAAAAGTCTCACAGTCGAAAGTCTTGTCACAGGAGAGAAAGTTTCTCCATAGTCTACTCCATAGACTTGTGTGAATCCTTTGGCTACAAGTCTAGCCTTGAATTTAACTGTTTTGCCACTGGTGTCTCTTTTCACCCTGTAGACCCATTTACTTTTGATAGTCTTTCTATCTGGAGGTCTATCCACTATAGTCCAAGTACCATGTGTCATTAGCGAGTCGTACTCCGTTTTCATGGCATCAAGCCATTCCTCCTTGAGGTCATCTTCAACAGCTTGTTTATATGTCAACGGTTCGCTGTCACTTGCAACCATGTTTGAGACATCTGGATATCTCACTGGTGCACGTCGCTCTCGTTGAGGATATCTGGGCTCTTGAGAGACGCTCTCGATACTACAGGGTGCTTCAATCGGCGACCCAGATTCAGCATCAAGGAAGTCATCGGATGGTTCTGGTTAAATAACTTCAGAAGGCTGGTATGCTGGCAAACTATTAGCGTTTGGACTTTCACACACAGGTCTCAAAGTTATAGGCGTATCTGCAGTTTCTGAGGAAGCATCACTTTGGACTGGCGTAGTGTGAAAAGATGGTGGCTGATCACAAACTTGTGTGTTTGTTGAATCTTGTATGAGGATGGTGTCATCATTAGAGAATTGCGGAGAAGGGGCAACATGCTTGCTTGAAGCACGCATTTTATCCTCTATGAACACTACATCCCTTGCAATAATAACTGCCCGAGGGTTACTGGGAACAACAAGGCGATAACCTTTTGTTTCAGCAGAATACCCTACAAATATGCAGGTTTGAGTCTTTGACTCTAATTTAGTGCGCTTTTCCTTAGGGATAAGGACGTGAGCTTCACAGCCGAAAACTCTTAAATGCGCTAAGTTGAGCTTCTTTCCGAACCAGAGTTCATCAGGAATATTGTTGTTTAAGGCTTGTGTAGGCGAAATATTTTTTAAATATATTGCCGTGTTGATCGCTTCAGCCCAATATGCCTTAGGTAAACTGGCATCCTGAAGCATTGCTCGTGCCTTCTCAACTATAGTCCGATTTACTCGTTCCGCGATACCGTTCTGTTGCGGTGTGTACGGAACAGACGTTTGATGAACTATTCCATTTTCTTTCATGAAGTTGGACATTTTTTGGTTCACAAATTCGCTACCCTTGTCCGACCGAAACGTTTTAATCTTAAGACCAGTTTGATTTTCTACAAGATGTTTGAACTCAACAAACTTTGAAAATACTTCACTTTTGGTTTTTAAAAAGTAACCAAAAGTTTTACGTGAAAAGTCGTCAGTAAAAGTAAGTAGGTATAAAGCACCGCTAAAAGATTGTGTGCTCATTGGTCCACATAGGTCGGAATGAATTAACTCCAATTTCCTATGCGACCTACTTTTAGACTTTTCAAACGGTCTCCTTGCTAATTTTCCTTGAAGACAAGGAACGCAAGTTTCAGTCAACTTGACGTTGTCAGAATAGTTGATCCCCGCGCTTTTCTTTTTCAAAACTTTTACGGCTTGAGAGTGCAAATGACCTAGGCGTCTGTGCCAGAGTAGTGCAGTCTCTTTGGTAGTGATTACCAAATTAGCCTGCGGTTCTGGTAGATTAAGCTTGTACATACCTTTTGTAATTAGAGGCAGTAGCTACAACTGTTCCAGAAACTTTGCACCCTTCTCTTAGTAGGATATTAGCCCCTTTAGGAGAAAATAGTCATCGGCCGGATATTTGACAACTTTGACAGTTTTTGTATGGGAAATGTGTCAAAAGTTTGAAGTTACACATCAAAAATCGATTATTGAGACACGATTGTAATAGCAGACTAGGGCCCCTGGTCAATGACTACATTAGGGTTAATGTGGTCAAATTTATAAATGTGCGCAGTTTAATATGATTTTTAGTTTCGGAACAAATAGAAATTAGAAGGTATAAAGTCTAGTCCAGTCCAGTAAGCCCAATCTAACCAAGGGGTACCGTGTTGCGCAGTTAGTGGGTTGTGGAGGTCTGATAGTAAAACACTGGTATCCAGCTGAATCCAGCTAGGCTGGAAGCCGACCTCAATATTGGCTGGAGAGGCGCCACGGCGCTCTCACGTTTCGCCTGACACAGGTCCTCACCGGACTCGGTCAGTTCGGGAGGTTCCTGTGTCGGATTCAGGCGGAAGCGACGCCTAGGTGTCACCACTGCAGCAACGGTCGCCTAGAGGGCACGGTCGAGCACACGGTGGAGGTGTGCCGCGCATGGGCGGACCATAGACGTGTCCTCGTAGAGGCGATCGGCGGCGGTGACCTCTCTGAGGCCATGCTGCGGGGCGAGACGGAATGGGATGCCGTCGCCTCCTTCTGCGAAGCAGTTATGCTAGTGAAGGAAGCGGCGGCGCGCGAGAGGCAACGACGAGCCTCTCGCCCCGGACAAAGACCCAGGCGAAGACGTCGAGAGTCGCAAGACGACTACCGGCCACCGTAGGCGCGGTTCTGCGGATGGCGAGCGATGGGTAGCTCGCCGCCCGGCTAGGACCAGGACTGCGTCGACGGCGCGTTAGTGTTCCACCCGCGCCTCAAAGAGAAGGAGTCAGCACAGGAAGGGGCCTAACAGGGGCAACGCCTGCCGGGGTTGCGGAATGTGTATAGTAGTCACCGTGATTCCACCTTCTCTTCTGCCCACACTATTACTTACAAAAGCTTTGGCCGTAATTCGTAACGATCACTATCTAAATAATTCCCGACCCGTCCTAAGCCAACGTATTTCTTTACATCAAGGCATCAACACACTGCCCCAACAATTACTAGGGTTGACTGCTAACGCCGAAATACCGTGTTAAATGTCCTATAGGAATTCACTACCAATGTACATTAACACTCACGAAACTTGACCCTTCAAATGCTGTGCAAACACCCCGAGTACCCCACAAAATAGTTCATTTCAAGGGACACGGAAGGTCACCGTAAAATGGTCTTCTCAATTCCTTACAAAATCTTGAGGATCTTAATATTACAGAATGGTTAAGATTCAATGTGGTCATGCATTATGCAATTATGTCTTTTATTCGGTAGTGTTAAGACTGGATTTTGATTGAAAATTGTTAGGGTAATGGATAGGAAAGTAAACCACAATGGAAGCTGACTAAATAAGGGTTTATAAGTGGTATTAATGTAAGCTAGCTAAGCTAGGATTCGTTAATGGTGATTTATTAGTACCGGAAAATAGTTATTCATCCCAGATTTTGTAATTAAGTAGTTCTATTTCTTGTTGACGGCCTATTGGTCTAGTGTCCAGTGACCCTGACTGCTAAGCCAGAGGTCGTGGGTTCGATTCCCACCCAGGACAAACTTTGTGTTATGAGCATAATTGTTTGTTCTGTGTCTGGGTGTTATTTATCTATAATATGTATGTATTTAAAAATATATAAGTATGTATATCAGTTGTCTGATTACCATAACACAAGCTCTGCTTAGCTTGGGATCAGATGGCCGTGTGTAAGATGTCCCAGGATACTTATTTACTTACTTATTTCTGTAATAAAAGTTACAGCAGTAATAAAGTAGAAAATTAAAGCAGGCAACAAATTAAGAGAAATCTCGAGAATCCTTGCGACTTCGCCTTATATTCTATTCTTATTTTGCTTTAAGATATCATTAATGTTTCAACTGAATCCATGTTTTTTACAACACAGTTCGTACATAACCTATTTTGTGTTTATAATTGCACTGAGAGTCTCCTTCGCGCCACTTCTCGCTAAAATTCACAGAAAGAAGCGCAACCTTTTTTTCCTCGTATTTAGTTTGTACATAGCACAATTCACAATGACTTATTTTGTTACAAAAACTGCGTTCCACGGAATTGTAAATTGAGCCTATATGCCAAAATGCTTGATGCAAAATGCTCGTAGCAAAAGTTAGAAAAAAATCCTCAATAAAACTTTTTCATACTACTGACTACAGTGATGTGTATTCAGGCTTCAGGTAGACAATAAAAAAGATATTTGTATGCCTAGATAAAGTAAACAAGGAACCACATAAATTCGAACACAATATATCTCCATTCAAAATCAAAACCACAACTAGCCAATAAGGAGTCCCCACTAAATACTCAGATGATATCGCCAATAATTCCGTTCCATTGCCAAAATACCGTTTATACCAAAATTAACCTCCTCAAACGAACCGCCTCTAGATTCCCCCCGGTAAATTTCGTCCAGGACAATAATCTTCTGAATGCATCGTCAGCTTTATGAACAATGTCCAATGACCGAAGTCTCAGAACTCCAAAATGCACCGAAACTCTACCTGCAAGGGGTCACGTTAAACTGGACGGTACCGGATTCCGAATCCCCCCTATTAATATAGATTTTCGATCGGCCTGTCAATATGTAACGGCGATTTGAGAATTTCTGTCTCAGTACAGTGATTCCTTATTTGGGAGCTTTATGTTATAAGAAATGCTTGGAGTAAATAGACTTACGTTTGTAATAAAAGGAATTCTTGATTGGGCCTAGGGAGGCAAATAAAACGTTAAAGATTTCCCGCAAGTCAACAAACAACCCTTTTATTTTAAGATAAGACAGACTTTTTATCTTTAAAGCCTAACATAGCCTAATTTAGACTGAGAAAGGCTCAAAAGCTTACTAAATAATTTCGCAGAATTTAGTGGAGATTAGGTTTCAAAAGAAAGTACCTTTAATTTAATTAAGTCTAATTCATCTGAATTTCAGACGAATTAAGTTTTCTTTAAAATCAACACCCAAACTAACTCAAAATTATTAAAACTAATTTTAGCAAGATCTAATTTGTAATCCTCATTAAACCAGATATTTTCTTCAAGTTACAAGAGCATTGAACAAGACAATTTAATTTAAGTGAATATCCTTCCTGTGCGATTCGTTGGCATCACGTGAGCAGAAGAAATCTACCTCTGACCATATATTTAAGCTTTCACTGAGCGGCAATAACAGTAAAGCGTCTTGAGGGAACGTTGTACAGGGAGGGACTCGCCGAAGATGCAACATCACTCTATGATTGGGTATCATGTTTATGTCTATGGGAAGCAAGCTGTCGGTCCACCTTGAGTGATCACTGCTGGCTTTGATATATGCAATACCAGAGGAATTGCAGATGTGTTGCTATACTACATGAAACATATGGTTTTACTGGTGACAAACAAAGAAACATATTTTTAAACTATGTTTGATAAATGTATAATAAAATGTTTGCATGTCACACTCATATGACTAAGAATTTTGGATCGGTAATTATTTAAGTTAAGAGCGAAATTGTACCAATACTTATTGCGAATTAAATTGTATTGAGTTTATGTATGTCTATTTCTGAATTAATCTATCTAAATAAATTTAGTTTCCAATTACATCAGCTTCACTGAGTCTGTTACCTATGTCGACACTGTAACATAACATGTCGTGTGTATGTATGTAACTTTGTGTGATGAGCATGATTGTTTGTTCTATGTCTGGGTGTAATTTATCTATAATATGTATGTATTTATATATTATATAAGTATGTTTATCAGTGGTCTGGTTACCATAGTACAAGCTCTGCTTAGTTTGGGATCAGATGACCGTATGTGAGTTGTCCAAGGATATTTATTTATTATTTATTTATTACTGCACATTTAAGTACCGACCAACTCGCCACTGGCACTGCACATTTTATCAGAATCCCGCCCAACTCGCCACTCTAAGTCCATCCCTGCGCTCACTTCGGTCGAGATTTAAGAAGATAGGTATTACCTTCTTCAGTACTCGCAGTAGAGTGTCTCTCTTTATGGACACCTTAATGGTGTGATGGAGTAAATGCGAAATGTTAATGAAAAGTTCTAGTGAGTGGAGAGCAATGAGCTGGAAAATTGGAAACGACTAAGTGCATGTTCCGATGTATGGTGCATTTATGTAGGTCGCATGAATTTGTATGGTTGTACTGACTTCTGCGGAGAAGCCAAAAACTGAATAAGTCAAGAAATCCTGATTCTTGGTAGTAGTGAGGGCTTCTTTTGGAAAAATCACTGGTATCAAGGTTGAAGAAAAACATCGTAAGAAAACCTGGACTTTTAGTGAATAAAAGTTCTAAATCGCCAATCCGTCTTGAGTAAGCGTGGTGATCAATGCTCGAGACTTTTCAATATGAGTAGAGGTATTTGCCCTGCAGTGGGACAGTAATAGGCTGGTATTATAATTATCTAGGGAGGAATTATTTCTGGATGTTGATAATCTTTTACGAATTTTGGTATCGTAGTATTCTTGACAATAAAACCACTAGTTTGTGGGAACACACCATATATTATTTTAAATACTTATTATATTACAGAGCTCTCAATTAGTGCGTCTCGTATGTGACAAACAAATGCAACGCGTCCATGACGCCACCATGTTACTCAGCTAACCTTTTATTAAAACTATACAAACTCTGGCGTCTGTACCTACATGCCAATTGTTGCATTGTCAATTACAAAACGTCTGTACTTGTTGCGTTCGGATACTCACACATTATATTACATCTTTCCCTTTCTAAAAAAAACAAAAATAATTAAACTAACATTTCAACATAAAGATATAAAAATTACATGCCTTCTTTTCTTTCCCTTCTTTTTAGTAATTATACACTTATAATGTTTAACATTTTTATACATATTAAAGATATCAACTAGTAACTTATAATTGTTACACATGCTTATAGTATTTATATTTCTATACTAAAGATACTGGTTAACTAGGTATTTCCAGGAACATTTCTGTTTTCATTACAATTATTAAATTATATTCTAGGTCTTAACTATCTAATTGTTCTTAACCATTTCAACTGCACATCCATTCACCAGTGAGTGAAAGAAAACAGACAAATCATCCAGGTCGAATATGATAAGATGTTCTAGTATACCTAACACCATTATTATCTAAAATGTTATATGACCTTAAACTATTCTTATTTTCAACAATACCAGGAAGCCAGACATTTATAGATGGATTTTTTAAAAACAAAATATTCTGACCAATATAAAATTCATCTTTAAATCTAGTTTTTGAATTATAATACTTAATATTTCTGGTCTGACTTTTATAAAAATCTTCTTTTACATTTACATTTAGTTTCGGTTTGAGATATGTGAAACTAACAGGTAATTTTGCTTTTATATTTCTATTCATCATTAACTGAGCCGGAGAAAAGTTAGTACCACATACAGGTGACATTCTGTAATGTAATAAGGCTATTCTAAGATCAGACTTATCGTCATAACATTTTTTTAGCATTCTTTTTGCAATTTGAACAGCTCGTTCTGCCATTCCATTTGATTGTGGGTACCTGGGACTGGTGTAAAGATATTTAAATCCCCATTCTGAAGCAAATTCTTTACATTCTTTGGAGTCAAATGGAACATGATCAGACACAATTTCATTAGGTGAACCAAAATTACAGAAAATATCCATTAAAGCATTATTAATACATTTTGCACTTTTAGTATGAATAAGTTTTACATCAATCCATTTGGAAAAATAGTCATATATAACCAAGAAATTCTTATTTTTAAAATCTAAAATATCCACTCCTAATTTTAAAAAAGGTAACTCTGGAATGTCATGTGATAACAAAGGTTCTCTAATATTTTTATTCTGATGTGTTTGACATACAAAACATTTTCTTACAAACTGTTCTATGTGATCACCCATATTAGGCCAGTAATATAATTCCCTAGCTACACTTTTCATTTTACACATTCCAAGATGCCCTTCATGCAACTTTCTTAGAATTTCTATTCTCATATTTTTAGGTATTATAAGTTTTTCTCTTAAAAATAATAAATTTTCATCACATGTTATATCTGATTTAAATTTACTGTAATGTTGTAATTCACTAGGAACATGCTTAACACTGTCAGGCCAACCTTCTTTGGTAAACTCTAACAGCTTTATTAATTCTGAATCTCTACTTGTTTCTAATATCAAGTTTTGTTTAGTTTCCTCTGTACATTGCAAGTATTTTGCAAGACCAACACAATGGATGACTTCATACATATAAGAATCATCGGTATTATTATTTTCTAAATATGAACGAGATAGTAAGTCAGCAATAAACATTAATTTTCCTTTTAAATATTTAAATTCGAGGTCATATTTTAACAATTTTAATTTCAATCTTTGTAATCTTGGGGACGGTACTTCATGTATTGATTTTTTAAGAAGAGATTCTAATGGTTTATGATCATTTAGTATTGTACACTTTTGTCCATATATGTAGTAATGAAACTTCCTTGTTGACCATACAACACTTAAAAGCTCCTTTTCTATTTGTGAAAAATTTTGTTCTGATGGAGTTAAGCTTCTAGAGGCAAAGCTAACTGGCTTCCCATTCTGTAATAGACAACAACCAAGCCCATCTTTTGAGGCATCACACTGAATTACAATTGGTACCTTAGAATTGAAATTTTGTAAGACTGGTGCTTTAGTTATTTTAGTCTTAATATTATTGAAAGCTGTTTCATGTACTACTGTCCATATCCAGTCGACATTTTTCTTTAATAATGATTGTAATGGAGATGCAATATTAGCCAGATTTGGCACAAATTGTCTTAAATAATTTATCATACCTAGAAAAATTTGTAACTCTTTTTTATTATTTGGACTTTTAATATTAACAATAGCCTCTACTCGAGCTGGATCTACTTTCATGCCATCAGAAGAAAAAATGTGTCCAAAATACTTTATTTCTTTAAGTTTATATTGAAATTTTGACTTGTTAAAACGAACATTACATATTTTGGCTCGTTCAAACACTTTTGTTAATATAGCATCATGCTCAGATTCAGTATCTGCACAGATTAACATATCATCACAGTATATGACTACACCGGGGATGTCCCCGAAGGCTCTTTCATTATATTTTTGAAATATTTCTGGTGCTACAGATACACCAAATGGCAATCGATTAAATTTCCAACATCCAAAAGGACTATTAAAGGTGCAAAGTTCACTTGATTTTTCATCCAATTTAATATTGTAAAATCCTTCTGACAAATCAAGCACTGAGAAATATTTTTTATTAGCTATTTTAGGCAAGATTTCCTCTAAAGTTGGAATTAAATGATATTCTCTTACTAGCACATTGTTTAGGTCTTTAGGATCTAGACAGATTCTTAATGATCCATCCTTTTTTTCTATTATAACTAGATTACTCACAAAACTCCTAGGATGTTCGACCCTGGAAATAATGTGTCCATTCTCCAACGACTTTAATTTATCCTGTAATCTGGCCAGCAATGCATTAGGCACTCTTCGTGGTGGTTTTACAACTGGTTTGGCTCCCGGCTGGATGTGCAGTTCCAACAGTTCCTCAAAAGCACCTATACCCTGAAACAGTTCACAATATTTTTGTATAAACATATTCTTATTATCTTCTTTTTTAATAGAATTAACTGTGCTTTTATTGTTACCAAAATTTAAGAAATTAAGTTCTATTAATGATGGCAGACCTAAAATTGGCCTTACATTTTTATCAACAATTATGAATTCAGTTTGAACTGCTTCATTATTCTTAAAAATAGTCAACATTCGTTTACCTAATGGTTTGAGGTGTGCTCCCCCAAAAACTTCTAAAACTACTTTTGTCTCAGACCATTGAGGACTTTCATCACCGACAATTTCTTTTAAATCTTTTAAAGACAACACATTTATTTGTGCCCCTGTGTCACATTTGAATTTTAGATACTTAGATTCAACTTTTAAAGACTCTATCCAATCCTTTCTATTATTTTCAATTGTATTACAAACCCGTAAGAGTCATAAATCCACTGGACTCTCATTTTTATTATCATACTCTAATGAGTGAACTTTATTTCTCAATTTACAACCAACTGAAAAGTGATTTAATTTTTTACATGTATTGCAAGTCTTACCAAAAGCAGGGCAGCTTCTTGGGCCATGACGTTTATTACATTTTTTGCACAAGTAAGTAGAGGAATAATTGTTTGGTAAATTATACTTAGCTCTATTGGATGTGTCTTGTTGGGATTCTTCAGGTTTCTTAGTCTGTATTGCTTCTACTTCTTTCACCAAGGGCTGCTGCTTACATAATGTCTGCACATACTTCTTAGACATCTCTGATGTTCTGCAAATCTTCACGGCTTTGTCTAAAGTTAAACCTTCCTCTGCTAGTAGTCTCCGTTGAACCTCTCTGTCTTGTATCCCATGTATTATTTTATCTCTTAACATTCTATCCAGATGTGATTCAAAATTACAATTTTGTGCAATTTTTCTTAATTCCGTGTAGAAATTATCAAAATTTTCCCCATCTTCTTGTATTCTTTGGTTAAAATGAAATGAATTAATAATTTCATTTGATTTTGGCTTAAAATGGTCTTCAAAAACTTTTATTACTTCATCTAATTTGTCTTCTTTTTGTTCAGAATCCTGAAGTGTATTAAAGTATAATTCCTGGGCCGCCGGTCCAATGCAGTTCAGCAATATTGAAGCCTTTCTTGTTTCTGTTACCTTACCAAGGCCGGATGCTGACAAGAATACTTTAAAATTTGTAAGAAAACGTTTCCATTTCGAGTATATTTCGTCAATGTTTTCCAAATCCAATGGGGCCGGCATTCTGTATTCGACACCCGCCATTATTTCCAAGTCTTTGCTATCTTCTATGCCCATTTAAATACACGTAAGTTCAAGTAATTCGGCTGCGCCACGTAGTATTCTTGACAATAAAACCACTAGTTTGTGGGAACACACCATATATTATTTTAAATACTTATTATATTACAGAGCTCTCAATTAGTGCGTCTCGTATGTGACAAACAAATGCAACGCGTCCATGACGCCACCATGTTACTCAGCTAACCTTTTATTAAAACTATACAAACTCTGGCGTCTGTACCTACATGCCAATTGTTGCATTGTCAATTACAAAACGTCTGTACTTGTTGCGTTCGGATACTCACACATTATATTACAGGTATAGCTTTTGTTTCCATCATTCACTAGCTCATTTTATATTGGATTGAGTGTCAAACTTGCAGAACAATAAAAAAATCAAATAATCAAAAAACTTAACTGCAACTTTGGAATTTGGTGGCTTTGTTTCTGTTTCATGTAATTGCCGCTAACTTTCGAAATTGCGATTGGATTTTATGATTATTTAACAAAATATTTTTTTATTTCTCTTTTTTTCAAATCTTATCTTATGGCACCCTCACAACTGAGACGAATTTAATGACACCTATGTCGAAATCAGTTAAACGTTTGAGGCTGTAGAACGTGTCATACCATGAGGCATACATACATACAATCAAATATAGGCTCAAAAAACACAACCCTCCTTCGGTAAAAAGGCACTTCAAAAACACCATCCAACAATTACCTCTCCACCTCGACCATCAGTTTAAAGCCATGAGTCCATCACTACCGATGTCAATTATGTCTCACTCCGAACACATTGGTACATAAAGCATGTTCTGCATCATTGGCAATACAATCGGCGGTACAAATGCCATGTGTCGTGGGTAAGCCGGCCCCACTTATCCGATTGTGACAGCGTTATGGTTATTTACTTTATGGCAGGGGAGGCTTGGACGCTGGCTATGTAGAGAGAGGAAGTTATGTGCGTAGCTTTTGTGTTTGGTTATATTTAGATACTAAACTACTGGGTCTGTTGACTGGTAGAGAATGCCTTAGGCATTAAGTCTATCAATGTACAGTCGTGCGTAAAGATTAAATAAATAAATATTAAGATATAACTTATGCCCACAATTTATATAAATGTATATTATGTCAGACGCAGATGAAACCTACGCCATTGTCCAAATTTTTAGCTGCCTCTTTGTCTTAAAGTTTAATAATATTAGACAAAGACTTTGGATAAGGGCGTGCCTAGGGCTCAAAATTAGGACAAAACTGGCAGATTTTAAGGGCAATATTATTAAATTGCCCTAGTGTAACTATGACGCAATGGCATTAGTAGTATATTTTCGAAACTAGTGAGACAACATTTTTAAATTTTACTTAAAGTTTACAGGAAAACCTATCTACAAGATATTTCATAAGGTGCAATCAAGCTAACTATAAAATATCACTAAAGAAAACATCAGAAAACCTACAGTTTCTATCTACCTACCTACACCAAAGCTCCTAAAACCCAAACTACCCGCAATCCCACCAATATTTATGCTTCTCTGAAGAAAGCTCTAGTCGCAAGCTCAAGGCATTACAAGGGCCTTTACTAAGAAAATCTTTATTAATAGACGAAGGCACCAAGTGGCAGGATTTCCGACAGAATTGAGTGACAGAGATAAAAGATATTTTAATCCTATTTGATGAAAAAAGCAGTGTCTGGTTATGTCGCACGATTTTGGGGAGGCTTGTGAAATGTTGTTGCAGTTTTTTTGGGTTCCCTGGTAGTGAACCCTGGCAATTATAACCCAGGAATAATATTATAAAGTAACTTTCTATGTAATTTGATTCACAAAACTTCAAACAGTAATGGTTATTAATTAAGAAATAATATTTATTTCTTGGAAATGGGAAAATACTTTCCCCATTTCCAAGAAATAAATATTATTTCTTGGAAATGGGAAAATACTTTCCCATATGTGTCTTGTCTATCTTTCACGGCAAAACTACTGAATCGATTTGAATGAAATTTGGCACAGAGATAGTCTATAGCCTGAGAACAAGTAGCCTGTGTTCTTTACACAGGATAGTTTTTATTCCAAAAATCTGACAGGAACGGGAACTACGCGTGTAGAACCACTGGGTTAGCTAGTAAAATATACTTAGAATAAAATACAAAGAATAATAAAAACACTATTAAAATTTTACAAGATAAAACATCAATTACTGCTAAACATAAACCTACTCAGTTGACCGTCATATAAAAAAGACATCAAAATAAAACGACTTTTACACAAACCTTTGTAAGATTTTGACAATAATTGTGTCCCAAACATCTCTTGTACAGTCAGCAAAGTAAATAGGGTCTAGTGCCGTCAGATTAAATTGAAATATTAAAAAAAACAGTGGTGTATTAAAACAATGCTATACCACCTGTAATAAATAATAATAAATAATAATAATAAATATACTGGGACAACTCACACACGGTCATCTGATCCCAAGTTAAGCTTTGCTAAGAGCTTGTGTTATGGTAACCAGACAACTGATATACATACTTTTATAATTTTTAAATACATACATATTATAGATAAATTACACCCAGACACAGAACAAACAATCATGCTCATCACACAAAGTATGTTCTGGGTGGGAATCGAACCCACGACCTCCGGCTTAGCAGTCAGGGCTACTAACCATTAAACCAACAGGCCCGTCGAACTGCCGTGTACTACATAAAACCTGTAATATGTGTAATATCAGTAATACATTTATGTACTAGAAAACAAACAATATTCTATTTTATCGAATTCTAAAGACCAATGGATAGTTTTCTTATGCAAGTTTTAATGAAAATATAAAATATAATTTATTTATTTAAACTTCGTGCACAAATGAGCATAAGCGGACTTAATGCCCCAGGTAAATAATAAATAGAAGTTAGAACAATAATTCGTTCTTCGATTGATTGAATTTAATTTCGATACATCCACCGGTGTTTAATAATCGAACACACGTGATTTGAGGCACAAAAGAAAGACAATAGCAGCCCGACAGCCGGCTGTCGGTTGGTCGTCAAAAGGTTAAGAAAACTTACCAAATCTGACATGAACACCTACTTTGCTGACTGTACCATGTATAATGTATGAAGTTTTAGCTCCTAACCCTTTCATGTAATATTTCAGTGTTTTTACAGCTACGGCGCCTGTGAGTAAATTAACCGATGTTGACAAAGAGCCATACCGTGTATTTTATGTAGGCTCTGTGACATACATACACACACCATTAAAAACGCTAACGTACATGTACAGACGGTGGCATTTTGTATAGGCAAGTAAGCAGTGCTTACTATGATTATAGCAATTTAATATTGTGTGATAGGTACTAAATTACTAATTATAAAAAGACAGGCTTTTTACAAACGAAACTATTAAAGCCAGAAACATGAATAAACACAGTAGTTTACTTTTATGAAATAAAAGCACTAATTTCGATCGAATCGAAATATATTCTGCAATGGGATATCAGTTTGTACGAGAAATCCGCGGCTAAAGTAGTAGGAAACAGCTAATTATAATATAAAGTATAACGCCACCTCACCCACTTTCAGGAACCTGTTTAGACCTTTTCCATGCTCATAATAGAGTGATCACAGCACTATAAGCATTTACCTCTGTTCAAACTATGCACTCCTAGTACCGGAGCCTAATTATATTGGTCCGTCACCCTTTCAGGCGTTCCAAATACCACACATTCCTCATATCCATGCGTGGCCCAAAAAATGACAAAAGCGTGTAACTTATAATCGTAGTAAATTCAACACCCAAATTAGACATTATTGGACAACTTGTACCCGCCGCGCTTCAACCCAAAAATGACTAACAGTACCGAATCACACCAATGCGTGTAAAAACACTATAAATTCACAGAAAAAATTGTCGGAGGGTAGCACTGTTACCGAAAAACCTAGCTTGGTGTACGGAAAGTTTTTCTCATTACTATATTCAATATTACCCTACCTTAAAAATGTTATTGTAACAGAAAGACTGGTTAAGTGCGTGTTGATTCGTGCACAAAGGGTTCGGTACGAATAATTACAACATCAAGCTGAAAATACGTTTCTTTTGTAGGAAATACAAGCGACCAAATTAATCGTGGTCCTTTTAATTTTTAACTATATTTTATTTTCATATCTGTTGTTAAGCGGCAATAGAATGATGCATTCAGTGAAAATGTACATCATAACTTATGGTAGGTATTGCTATATTTTGTGCAATAAAGAATAAAGAAAACATGTCCTTATCAATCACGTCTTAACCTTTCGACGACCAAGTGACCGCCGGCTGTCGGGCTGCTGCCTTTCTATTGTGCCTTGCCTTTCTCGAATCACGTGTGCTCGAAAAATTTACGTTACGTATCGATTTATAAATTAAATAAGTAAGTATATCCATTTGCTTGATTATCATAACATATCCTCTGCTTTGCATGGGATTAGACAACCGTTTGTAACTTGTCCCAAGATAATTATTTTTTCTTTTATTTTACCTTTCATGAGATTCAGCAAACTGATGAACGGACGACGAATCACAGAACATATATACCCTAACGGGAAGAACGACAACTCCATACAAATTTATTGCCTACACGAGCACACTAGCGCTCCAGTTTATGCCACGAGAAACTCGCTAGGTGCGGGAATTTTGAACAGATAGGTACCTACCATAGATTTTTATATAGTTATGTATGTATCCCTCGTAATGCACAATCTATAAATAAACTGCAAAATCTTATTTTGCAGTTTATTTAACGATTATGCATTACCTAGTTATGATACATACATTCGTCTGACAAAAACTTCAAAAATAAAAACTACCTGTAGTAGGAATAATAAATAAAACAAAGTTTCTATACATGTTTCAATATATTTATTAACTTTCTCATAGCTTTTTGGAGACTTCTTCAACAAATTCTTACAAAATATAGCACTAAAGCGTCAATATCGCACAAATAAAGTGAGTTTTTATTTCGTAAACACTGAAAGCGTCCATATTGTCCATATCACACAAATCAAATTAGTCTATCTCGTGCACACAGAAACCACTAACTTCGCACTGTAGAGTCAAGATCACGTAATGATTAACGCAATTATTCACAGATAACAATAAAGAACTGGCACCAAATATGATAATAAAGAAAACAACTACAACAAAACATGTAAAAGAATATCAACAATCCGCCATACTGGAAAAAATGTGTTGCCATTTTATAAAAGAATAAACTACAAAATAAATAATTATAAGTTCTTACTTTTATTTTTTACTCAGCATTTTAATACGATTGAAACACTAAATATTGATCATAAGTGGCTAAATCCATTATTTTATTAAATATTAATGAACCTTGAAATGAACACAACTAATAATACCTAATTGACAACTACCGAAATAATGGTTATCTATTCATTTAGGAATATGGCATCACTGAGATATTGTCTTCTCTTTTTTTTATAGAGCGCTATCTCGTTTTCGCAAATCGTGCCCTTGTAGGCATTGGTCTCTAAGAGAGCTGACCCCCCCTGCGACGAATGCTTATAGGGTCTTTTTAGCATCTTTTTGTTTTGGAACCCTAAAAACGGCCATGAATAAATATTACAGTATTTATTTATTGGATAACAGCGCTATAGAAATAAGAAATGTGTCGGAAACTTCGAGAAAGTTAGTCTCGACTGTTAGACGTTAAGTTGATCCAATTTTATGTACGCTTGTTTTATTTTATAAAAAAATAAAAAAGACACATTTTTTTAGTTGTTTGCGTTAAGGACTATTTTTGTTGAACCAAATGTAAGGACCAAATAAATTAGGGTTCGAAGTATGAGTGGCGTAATATAATAGTTTTTTGATTGGTTTCTGGACTTTGAGTCGTGGTTTCAAATAAGACACGAAATAAATATTTGAATAGCTTAAGGCTAGTTATTTTGAGTCTGGTTGTTTGGGTTTAGGACAAAATATAGAAGAACAGAACATTATTATAGAACATTATAATGTATCAGTTTTTTTTTGTATCCCACCATTCAACCATTAATAAGAAGTTACAGACATAATTATGACAAAATTTGCAAAGAAACCAGAAGTTTTACAGGCAAATGGTTGTCTATTGTTTGCCCGAAGATTATATGCCATAATCATCATTTTCCCGAATTTCATTTACCCGAATTTCATTTGCCCGAATGTTTCATTTGCCCTAAAAGACATATGACATACTTTTAATTGCCCGAATTTTAGATACCATAATATACGAATGCCATAAGTATTGTTTGCCCTATTTTTATGTGCCATAATAATTATTAGACATAATATTTAAATGTCATAATATTTAAATGGCATAACAAGTATTAGACAAATATTTAAGCCCCGTAATGGTTTTTTTTTCTGTGCATGGTTGATGGTGGGCTAGGTCGACGGAGCCCCGCTACGCGGGGCTCCTACTTCTGTGTGGTTTATAAAAAAATAACCACGAAGGGGATGTCGGGGTCTATTCGCTCGCTTCGCTCGCTCACACGACCCCGCCATCCCCTTCTAACCTAACCTGTCCGAGTCGGGGTGCCCTAAAGTCCCAATTGCATCCAATTTCTCTTGATATAAACAACCGTTATACACCCAATGTCGATGGCAAATTATGTTATGGCATATCATAATTATGGCATGTGATAATTAGGACATGTGATAATTATGGCTTACAATGATTATGGCAAATGATGTTATGGCAAGTGACTTTATGGGAAACAATGATTCTGGCACGTGACTAATATGGCAAATGAGAGTAGGGCAAATGAGTATTATGTCATATGATATTATGGCTGTTGACTATTATGGCAAATGAAATTAGGGCAAATAAAATTCGGGTAAACGGCGGTATACCCAATTTTCACAATGAAGACTCGAAATATCTGAGTCTTTCTCTCCTGTTTTTTCGTCTAGACATCATGTGTAATTTACTGGCATGTTAGTTTAGAAACGAATTTTAGAAATAATAGCATGAATACATACCTATAAAATTAATTAGAATTTTTAAATAATGTTGTCTTTCAAGAATAAGCTATTTTTTGTCTAGAGTCTGTCTGCATAGTATAAATGGAAATGTGATTGTTTTAAAATAAATTGGTATGACTCAAAACTAAATTCAAGTTTTGAGTTGTGTTGTACCAACACAACAGAGTACCAACTCGCATATTTGAAGGGCTTATCTATGTTAGTAAGTAAGACTTATATTTATTACTAGCTTTTTTCTAACCTTCTGCTTTATTTATTTATTTATTTAAACTTTATGCACATATGTACAATGGCGGACTTAATGCCTTAGGCATTCTCTACCAGTCTACCCAGGGTGGTGCAGAGATTATATGGTAGGTGCACAAAAAAAGGAAAAAAAAAGAAATGGAACTTAAAATTAAAAAAAGAATAAACATAATTACCTACCTAATCTATATATATAAAACAAAGTCGGGTTTGTTACAACACTTATAACTCGAGATCGGCTAGACCAATTTTCATGGTTTTTGGTTCGTTGGATTTGTCCCCGCCCCGAATAGCAGAATACATCTTAAAAATAATGAAAACTCGACGAGAACATAATTATAAAAGATGAATCATTTTCCCCTATAGTTAATTCTAAATTCAATTAAAGATTGAAAACTTAAGAGAACAATAGTACTAGGAGCGCAGTAATGTGAAGTGTTAATGTGAGAAAATTTAAAATACTGAGATACTTAGTACTTAAATCAATCAAAAGCACTAGGCGCGCAGTAGCGTGAAAATGTGAGCGCAATTTTAAGAAAATATATGTTTATGAACTTAAATAATATCCATCCATACTAATATTATACTTAAATGGGAAAGTGTGTCTGTCTGTCTGTCTGTTTGTCTTTCTTTCACGGCAAAACGGAGCGACGAATTGACGTGATTTTTTAAGTGGAGATAGTTGCAGGGATGGAGAGTAACATAGGCTACTTTTTGTCTCTTTTTAACGCGAGCGAAGCCGCGGGCAAAAGCTAGTATATTATAAATGCGAAAGTAACAGTGTCTGTCTGTCTCTTCTTCACGCCTTAACCACTGAACCGATTTGAATGAAATTAGGTGCAGTTATAGTCTGGGACCCGAGAAAGGTCATAAGATAGTTTTTATACCGGAAATCCCCCGGGAACGGGAAACCTTTATTACACGCGGACGAAGTCGCGGGCAAAAGCTAGTTATATATTAAAGTATATATTATATACACATAAATACATACATACACAAATACATAAATACACTAGCTGACCCGACAGACGTTGTCCTGTCAACTATGAATATTGTATTCGAATTGACATACTACCTACCTACTGCCTACCTACTGCCTACCTACTGCCTACCTACTGCCTACCTACTGCCTACCTACTGCCTACCTACTGCCTACCTACTGCCTACCTACTGCCTACCTACTGCCTACCTACTGCCTACCTACTGCCTACCTACTGCCTACCTACTGCCTACCTACTGCCTACCTACTGCCTACCTTCGCCTACCTACTGCCTACCTACTACCTACCTACTTTGCTATACGCATACAGAAAAATTCATTCAAATTGGTCAAGTCGTTTAGGAGGAGTTCAATGACATACACACGCACAGCAGAATTATATATATAAAGATTGAAACTATCCTATCTCTCAAGTTGGATCGAACTGCACATGGTGTGCGAATTTTATTATAATCGGTTAAGTGGTTTAGGAGTCCATTAAGGACAAACATTGTGACACGAGATTTATATATATTAGAAATATATAACAAAGAATGTAGTGACTGGTCAATAGACTCTGCTCATTTGTTCTGAAAATGAATCTTCAATTTCCGCTTAAATCCATAACGGCTACTAGCCGTCCTGATATCGAGAGGAAGCGCATTCCAGAGAAGAATGGATTGAATCCGAAAGGAAGAATGAACTAAATCCGAAGTATGAGAAGGGCAAAGTAAAAGAAGATTACTGGAAGAGCGCAGGTTTCTAGAGTGCGAAGAACACAAAAATTAGAACTGAGATATAAGATAAGAAGGAGGAGTGGGACAATGCAGCAAAGAGAAAAGCGTAGTTAGAGCACGCAAATTTCGCCTCTGGCGAATCTAGCTTTACCAGGAATGGAATTTCCAAAAATGCTTTCCTAGTGTTTACCTACTCTTTACAAAGAAGAAGAACACACCCTGCAAATTTCATGTCTCTAGTCTCTAGGACAAGCGGATTGGGCTGTGCGTTGATATATCAACATTCAATCAGATCACAATTTTATATATTTAGTTAAACCCAGGTTTCCCTACAACGCAAACTTTTTTAGAAATCACAGACTTCGGCGAAGGAAATTTCACTAAAGTCTGTTATATCTAAAAATAGCTTTTAATCTGTACGTACTTTACAAAATAAAAAAAAAGTCTCATTGGTACTTTTCTGAATTCGAACTCAACACCAACACTTTATACGAGACTTTACTTTGATTCTTCAAAAATATCCTTAAACACTAAAAAAATATTTTTAAAGACCTAAAATCCATATTGTTTTAAATTGTGCCTTTTAGATACAATAATTCTCAAGACTCACACTTTACAACTCTTTCCCCTAAAATTCTGGCAGTGTAAAAAAATCAGTAGTGATCAGTGACAGGGGAAGGGAGGTTGAAATCGAACCCCTATTAGCATAATGAAGTCCGATGCTATAAAACAGGATCGCGCTACACAGAATTAAAAGATGAGGAAAATGCGTAGGACCTTGGGACTGAGTAAATAAAACTTTTTAATAAAATATTGAGGCTTCTTGAAAAACCTTTGATGGAAAATTAAAAGGCAGAAGTAAATAAACGTGGTTTACTAAGTGCTTTAGATAATGTTAATGTCGCCGTCGCACAACGATGAAACGACGAATGTAGAAAGGAGATCTGTCTCTTTCTATCTCTCATCTTATCTCGAACTAAGCAAAACTTGTACTATGGTAACCAGGCAACTGATGAATATTATAGAGAACAGAACAAACAATCGTGCTCAGCACACAAAGTTTGTCCTGGGTGGAAATTGAACTCACGACCTCTGGCTTAGCAGTCAGGGTCACTAACCACAAGGCCAACAGGCGCGTCAAACTATTATTAAATATCAAAAACTATTACGAACGTAAAAGAAAAACATTGAAAGGTCATAAACTTTGACATTACGAAATATTTTTATCTTGACGAAAGATTTCTTTTACGTCATATTTTCTGAAAGATAAATTATTTTTCTATCGTTTTATAAATCGACTTGTATAATGGAGACGGCCAAGTTTTTGCTGAAATAAAAAATATTGGTCTCTATTTTCGGTACAAAAGGGCGCAGGTTGTCATCTATTACAACGTGTGATGTTTGTTTTGAACTCAAATACATTGTCTGGTGTAACATTATTGATAGTTTTTAATATCTAGAAGAAATCTACAAAAGAAAGCGTAAAAAAATGTTTTTTGTTGATAATAAGCTTTATGATTTTGCCTTTTTTAAGAGTTAAGTATGTTTGGAAGAACACCAAACCACATAGAGTATTTTCTTGTATCTGTTTGATGAAAAAAAAATGTTTTTTTTTAGATTACTAACTATCTACAGTAACCAAACCCTTCGTGTGCCTGTTCGATTATCGTCATTTTTGTTTTACTTTAATATTTTCTAGTGAAACCTTTTAAATCACCTTAAATTATTTCATTGGGTTACACTCAACCATTAACTTAAAGATAAATAAAATAAACAAAAATACAAAACAGCAAACCATCTCTTAAAACGCCGACTACGACTATAAAGAAAGAAGATTTATAATGCAAATATTCTCCAAACATTTAATTAACACAAAACAACAACACACAAACAACTTACATTAGGTAATCAAGCCAAGATAAGGTTTAAGTTCGCGACTCAGCGTTCTGTAGTAAAATATAGGCCATAAAACGCAGTGCGCAGACCGTTACTTGCAGATAACCTATTCTCTGGTCCTTTAGTGCTGAAATGTTTTGTGGCGTGTCGCCTTTATACGACTGTTGTCTGTTCAAGCGATGGCGGCGAATATTTTTTAGTTTATTGCTGAGCAGTCATGTGTGTGATTTTTATGTGTCGTTTAAACTATTTTGTGTTAATATATGAAACGTTTTGCATTTCCCATTGTGTTGATTGATCAATAAGATATTCTTGCTGTGGCAGAGGTGCCCTTTTTTTAATATACGTGCTATTTTTTTTTACGAAAGCTTCTATAAATGAGGCTGGTTACTAGGCCAAAGAAACTTGTAGAGAAAATGGAAAAGGTAGTCAAAACTAAAATCAACTACCGTTACTTGCAGATAACCTATTCTCTGGTCCTTTAGTGCTGAAATATTTTGTGGCGTGTCGCCTTTATACGACTGTTGTCTGTTCAAGTGATGGCGGCGAATATGTTTTAGTTTATTGCTGAATGCTGTCATTTGTGTGATTTTTGTGTGTCGTTTAAACTATTTTGTGTTAACATATGAAACGTTTAGATTTTTCCATTGAATTAATTGATCAATAAGAATATCTTGCTGTGGCAGAGGAGCCCTTTTTTGGCAAATATGTGCTATAAAAATTTTCACCTAAGCTGTTATAAATGAGGCCGTCTACTAGGCCAACGTAACTTTGAAAAGGTAGAAAGACAAAACTAAAATTAACTACCGTTACTTGCAGATAACCTATTCTCTGGTCCTTTAGTGCTGATATGTTTTGTGGCGTGTCGCCTTTATACGACTGTTGTCTGTTCAAGCGATGGCGGCGAATATTTTTTAGTTTATTGCTGAGCAGTCATGTGTGTGATTTTTATGTGTCGTTTAAACTATTTTGTGTTGATATATGAAACGTTTTGCATCTCCCATTGTGTTGATTGATCAATAAGATTACGCTGCTGTGGCAGAGGTGCCCTTTTTTTTTAAATATATAATATTAAAATTTTCACCAAAGCGGCTATAAATGAGGCTGTCTACTAGACCAAAGAAACTTGAAGACAAAATGGAAAAGGTAGAAAGTCAAAACTAAAATCAACTACCGTTACTTGCAGATAACCTATTCTCTGGTCCTTTAGTGCTGAAATGTTTTGTGGCGTGTCGCCTTTATACGACTGCTGTCTGTTCAAGCGATGGCGGCGAACATTTTTTAGTTTATTGCTGAGCAGTCATGTGTGTGATTTTTATGTGTCGTTTAAACTATTTTCTGTATGTGAAACGTTTTGCATCTTCCATCAGATTATCGTGCCGTGACAGAGGAGCCCTTTTTTGAAATATACGTGCTATTAAAATTTTCACCAAAACTAGTTACTATAAATGAGGCCTACTAGGCCAAAGTAACTTGTAGAGAAAATGGAAAAGGTAGAAAGTCAAAACTAAAATCAACTGTCATTGTACCGTTGTACTTGCAGATAACCTATTCTCTGGTCCTTTAGTGCTGAAATGTTTTGTGGCGTGTCGCCTTTATACGACTGTTGTCTGTTCAAGCGACGGCGGCGAATTTATGTGTAGATTTTTATGTGTAGTTTAAACTATTTTGTGAAAAGATATGAAACGTTTTGAATCTTCCATTGAGTTGATTGATCAATAGGATTAACTTACTATGCCAAAGGACCCCAATTTAAAATTTTGTTGTTGTATTATTACCAATATACGTGCTATTAAAATTTCACCATTCCATAAATGAAGCCGTCTACCAATCCAAAGTAATTTAAAAAAAAGTAGAAAGCCAAAACTAAATTCACCTCCTGTTAAAGCCCTAGTTTACACCTTATAGAAAACATGGCTAATCTCTAGGTTTAGCCATTACAAATTTTCATAAAAAATAAAATGAAATATCAGTTAAAAAACGACCCACCATATCGACCGACCCCTGAAAGATTATCTACCACAAAATAAAGTAACACAATAAAACTATTTTCATAAATATTCTCTGTACATCAAAATAAAGTACCGCCATTTCTTATTGTAATATCCTTGATGATTTAGTATCAAAACGTTAGCAAATAGGTGCAGACAATGGTGAGTCAAATAGAACGCTGGCGCCACATTTATCTAACCCAGACTTAGCAAACCTAGGCACAGTCTGGAAACTACATAATAAACTATTGTGGTATGTTCGTTTGATTGATTTAGTGGATAAAAATGTTGAGCATGAAGTAGGGAAAAAATTGGGGTTCCTTACTTGAACTCGAATGACGTGAGATCGAATAACACTTGCTCGAAAACGTTTGCCCGATAGTTCTTGAAATCGATAAATCATGAGCTCGAAAGTTCACTCCCTCGATGCATCAAAATCTCGAATCATCGGCAGCGCGAACGCTCATTGTTTGATGTATCAAAATCTCGAAACGTCATTTCTCGACCGATCAAAATACAAAAAAATATCTAACCAAAGAAGTGTGTGTTTTTATGGTATTGATTGTTTTTTTACCTAAATGTTAAGAACTAGGGGCAGGGCGGTTATTAAGGGGGAAAAGTTTTCATTATTTTTGCGATACGTTTACGGACGCACTGTTTTCGAGATGTTTTATAAATCGATTAGATGTCGGTCGAGAAATGACGTTTGGAATTTTCGATACATCAAATAATGAGCGTTCGCGCTGCCGATGATTCGAGATTTTGATGCATCGAGGGAGTGAACTTTCGAGCTCATGATTAATCGATTTCAAGAACTATCGAGCAAACGTTTTCGAGCAAGTGTTATTCGATCTCACGTCATTCGATTTCAAGTAGGGAACCCAAAAAATGTGTTCCCTACTTTTATGTTGTACTACTAGCTTTTGCCCGTGGCTTCGCCCGCGTGGATGTCGGATATATTGCGTTTTCAAGAGAACTCTTCAAAAGTTCGGGATAAAAAATTCTATGTTCTTTGTCAAGGTCGACTCTATCTCTGTACCAAATTTCATTAAAATCAGTTCAGTGGTTTAGATGTGAAAGCGTAACAGACAGACAGAGTTACTTTCGCATTTATAATATTAGTTTGGATATATATTGATTGTCTTGCTGGTTTCGTATTTGTGAAAAGTATCCCTCGTCTGCGCAGGCACTTAAAGCAGTGGCCTACGTGATACGTAAGACAAAGAAGCACGGAGGGAACAAACAGTAATAGAGTTTCTACTGTTTGTTCTAATCGAGCACGAAGGACACCGCGTCAGTGCTCATACATTTAATAATTAGACTACCAAAAACCTAATACTCAAACATTTCAGTTAACTTAAAATGGACTTACCTAACCACTGTACTTGAAGAAAGTAACTACAAAGTAAACCAGTTCCATTATTACCTGAAACAAATAAACACATTTGTAAATTAATTTGAAACACAATATAAACATCTTAAACGTTTACCTTTAGCGAGTAAACACTTCATCTGATTTTGTTAACTTCATGATAACTCTGATAGAATTGTCTACTTGAAACTCCGTAACGAGTTAGAAAGTAAAACAAATGATTTTAATACTTGTTCAAACTTCGTTAGAGTAGATTTTCTAATGTCTGTTTATAAGAATGGCGCTTTTATTGTTGAGGAAATTACTGAAATCTTAAATCTAGTCTGATTATGAACACGGATTGTGTAGTTTCTTCTTATGAAGTAAATTAATAGTTCAAAACTGAAATAGTATTTTTGAGACCGCACATAACCAGCGAGGCTACACAATCCATACCAATGTCATATGCGAAAGTAACTCTGTCTGTCTGTCTCGCTTTCACGCCAAAACTACTGAACCAAATATAACTAATTTAATTTGGTAAGGACTGTATTCTCAGCCTGGGAAAGGACATAGGATAGTTTATATCCCAAAATTCCCACGGGAACGAGAACTGAGCGTGAAGACCCACGGGGGCAGAATAGTATACTCATATTTTGTCGTCTAGCTGCTGTTAGCTGATCTGACCTTGAGAAAATGGGCCTGACAGCTCATCCAAAGTTCACTTTGCGACACGACACTTCACACTCACAAAATTGAACCAATAAGTAAGACATTTAAGCTAAGTACACACAGAAAAAACCCCCAAACCACTTCATACCTCTCACATATCCACATAATCAAAATAAAAGTATAATATAATGGCATAACAGTGTAATAGTGCATGTAAGGCGTAACTCCACCAGCTCCATAAAGTAGATTAAATTTAAATTGTCAATTCGGTTTTACGAGCAAAAGCGGGAGAGCGGTTCGACTTTGGGTACGTAGGTATGTTATTCCGTAGTACGCGGTGGTATTCTGGGTATTTGTCTGCCGTGTGTACCTGCCTTTATGAAATTAGTGGCAAATATGGCGTTTGTGAGTTAATTATTAACAGCGAGCTTTGGTTTGCAGTTCATTTTGGGGCCTGATTCTGAAGGTTTTTCTAATTCGTTGCACTATTGGTTTAGACTAGCTAAAACATTTTAGTGTGGTTAATATTATAAAGCTTGAAGACATTTGTTGTTTTGTTTGAACGCCATACTAGTCCTAAATAGACCTTCTGCAAGTTATATTTTATAATATACTTGTAAGGTTAGTAATTTCTAAATATATAAAGTTACTACTTAAACTACAAATAAAGAAACTATTAATGTGAAAGAAAGTCTATCAATCTATCTGTTACATTTTAATGACTAAACCATTGAGCTGATTTTGTAACTTTTTATGGGGTAATTAAGCTTCAAATTCATAAATATTGTAGATTACTTGCCATTGCACTTTGAGGTCCAGTATAAATGTATGAGCGATACTAGACCTTCAGAAGAAGATGAAGTTTTACCCAAAAGCAAGTTCTTACTCTAGAACCAAGGACGCCACATCAAACACAGTCTATCCACTTTGCCTAATATAAATACATTTTGGCAATTGCATAAATTTGCCAGTCGACGTGCTAAAACCAAATAGAATTTCGCCTCAGGAATTAGATATCTAATGTAAACGAAACAGTGGTTCTCATTATTCTAAATTGTGGAGTACTGCGTTATCGTGTTCAAATTCCAGACGGGTAAGGTAAAGCCTAAAGATAGGCTTACTCAGAATACCTTGAACATCACTCACACTGCCGAAGAAAAGACTCGTGAGGAAAGCTGGATTTTTTATATATTTTTTATATAATCTAAGTATGTGAGACTACCCTCTCATTACGAGAACAATAGACTAAGTACTGCTTTGCATAATGGTTTTATAATTAGGACACTGACGTCAACCATTTAATCCACAACCTCAGAATCAGCACAACGTTTAAAGCCACAGTACTCCCAGAATTTAATTCACAGTAATTATCCGAATTCGTCGGCGAAAACGACAGACTAGCCGTCGAGTCGTGACGTATGTTGTACGCGACAGCCCCCATTATTCACAATTGTGTAACGTTGCATAACGCCGTCCACACGACGCAAGGGCGAAAATTGTAGATTTCCACATCAGCCCAGTTTATGTTCAAATTATTATAGCTATAACTCTGAAACGCTAAGTGAAATAAAGTGTGTGTTAAAATATTCGGTAGGCGACAGTTTAAGAAAATATTGAAGTGATAATGTGGGGGTTGTTTGCAATAACTAGATATTGTTGTGTTTTTTAGGTATATTATTTTTATGTATCAACGTAACGCAACAACGGGTAAACTTATCACAATAACAGAAAACGCGTTTTTCAAACGACCTCAAAAAGGAGGCGGTTTATGATTCGTCCATTTTTTTATGTTAATTACACGATTTTTTTGCCGATGCGAAGAAATGCTTCATCGGATTGTTTTTTTTTAATTCCTGAAGTGGTTAATTAAAAAACCTGAAACCAAAATACCTATTCATAGCTGGTCACTATAAAAACTACCTTGTGCCATGTGTATTTAAAAATCATAATTAAAATCCAACGAAATCTTTGAATACCGCCTAACCTAGAGCTTTGCAATAATTAAATAGGCGGCGCTCCCATGCAATTAACACAAGTTAAATAAAAATTCTACACAACAACAATGTGACATGTCAAAGGGGATTGTACAACTAAAATATTAACATCTACAAACATGGTGACGTATTGGTCCCATGAGCCATTTTAGTGGACATATAAACTAGTTATTAGAAACATACATAGAACTACTAATTTTTACCGGTTGGCATACAGTTGAGTGTTTTAAGTTTTAAACGTCATCCGGCTCGAAGGACCAGTTTCAAACAGTTTGCGGTTTTTTTTTGTTTTTGTAAGCGACTCTTACAAAAATCTAAACTATTGTAATATTAGTGTAGTAGAAAACGGATTGAATATAAAAAAAAATACCATCTTTGTTCAAACAGAAAAAGCACAAGCATTGATTGTTTGACGTTTGTTCAATTCGGATTAATAATTACAGACTCATATTAATTAAACCTTCGAACACACGTGATTCGATACACAATAAAAAGACAATAGAAGCGCGACAGCCGGCTGTCGCTTGGTCGTCGAATGGTTAAAAGTTCAGATTGCGTTTCTATGTTTTCCCTTTTCTATTAACTCTGATTAATTACAACAAAACAAAAACCAACAGCCGAAATAGTTGGTAATACGCACCTATTACGTGAATCACGTCATTAATATAGCGCAGGCGCCGCCTATGTCCCTGGTCCCTAAAGGGCCGTTGTAAAAACGTGCACATTATCAAATATGTAGCGGTCTCACTAATGAGCGTCCGGGGCGACATTTACTATGTCGTGTGACGTCATTCGCGGCTGTTTCTTTTATTTATATCTTCTGTCTTTGTTGCTTGGTAGGGGTTGGCGGAAATGCAGAATGTCGAAGACATACTTACAGGTGCTTTTGTATAGTTGAGGAGTCGGTTAGTTTTAGGTTATACTATATTGACGGGCCTGTTGGTCTAGTGGTCAGTGACCCTGACTGTTAAGCAAACTTTGTGTGATGAGCATGATTGTTTGTTCTGTGTCTGGGTGTAATTTATCTATAATATGTTTGTATTTATAAAGTATATAAGTATGTATATCAGTTGTCTGGTTACCATAACACAAGCTCTGCTTAGCTTGGGATCAGATGGCCGTGTGTGACCTGTTCCAAGATATTTATTTATTTATTTATACTACCATGTATATCGAGAAAGCCTTTGGGCTATATAACGTCACGTTAGGACCTATGGGAGCAGGGCATTAATCAAATACGTGGGTGAAACCGCTAGTTAGTTGAAACTAAAATTTTGAAACAAGTGATAGTCCAAAACTTGAAGAAAAGAAAAGTTGGATATAAAATTACTGTTAAATATTTTGATAAAATACAAAAGTTTATTCAACTCCCTCTAAATTGATTCTTAAAAAGTACTCTTATCAGAGATAGTAAAGAAGTAATCATAATATCGAAAAAAAATAGGGAGTTTATTGTTCTGCTACTGAGCATGATTCTTAGTCAATTCCTTTAACTTAAATTGTCAGGGGGCGTACCACAAGCCCTTATAAGCAGTATTACTTTGATATTACTTTCAGTGGGAAAGAGACGCTGTCACTTGCACACTCCTGCAACAGGACTAAAACAATCTTACTTTAAACGTCATGGTAAGAGGGCTGAACTATCTAAGCATCGTCTTTATTTTATTTGATGGGCCTGTTGGTCTAGTGTTCAGTGACCCTGACTGCTAAGCCAGAGGTCGTGGGTTCGATCACCACCCAGGAAAAACTTTGTGTGATGAGCATAATTTGTTTGTTCTGTGTCTGGGTGTTATTTATCTATAATATGTATGTATTTAAATATTATATAAGTATGTATATATCAGTTGTCTGATTACCATAACACAAGCTCTGCTTAGCTTGGGATCAGATGGCCATGTGTAAGATGTCCCAAGATATTTATTTATTTATTTATACTCTAAATCAATAAATATCTCACTCGGGACAACTCACAGCCATCTGATCCAAAGCTAGGAAGAGTTTGTTTTATTTAAAGCAACGAAACAACTGTTATACATACTTACATAATTAATAAATACATATTATAGAAAAATGACACCCAGACAGATTGGAGTCATGAATCGCACAGTTTGCCCTAGGTGGGAACCGTACCTACAACCTCTCCGGCTTATCAGTCTGACTATAAAGCTGAAGGTGGCCAGCAAATAAGACTAGACTAACTTTAAGAAAAAAAATGATTTCACAAAATTTTCTTAAGTACAGACTTGTTCTAAAATATTTTAGAACCTAGATAAACACGAAGATAGTGAAATTTTAAAAAGTCACGTTCATTATTTGTGATAGCAATCTCTTTAGTACAAGGTCGCAGTTCTAGTTTAGGCTCGGAGAATTTTAAAATATTTAAAAGTAGTCTATGTTTTAAATTTAGAAATGTACAAAAATATTTCTACGGTTATTCGTTCGGGTAATTTATCGGTTTTTCCCCAAATCATGGCCCCAAAAATAACTACTATAAAAATAGTTTTATAGTAGTTATTTTTGGGGCCATGATTTACTCATGGCTTTAATATGATTTGATCCTCGTTTCGCATCTTGACTTGGTCTAGCATGTAGTAAATATAAGTCAGTCCGTGACATTGTATTGTTTTGATGCTCATGTAACACAATAAATAGCCAGAATTCTGCTTCTGCATAGTAAACCAACCAAATTCAGTTTTTTTTTTCTATTTTTTTTAATTGTATTGTTTTTTGTCTAAATCTATTCTGAACATAAACTCACAAAGTAGTACCTACATAAAATTATTACTGTTCTATATTAACTTGGCATATTTTTTTACTGTCGAATTATTTTGGTTTAAATGGTTTAATTTTTTACAAAAAATCTATTCAGAGGCAGAATACAAACAGAAAGTTTAAAATATAAATTTTGTGTCTCATTCTTGGTCGAAACTCTAAACACGGTAAAACACTACTAAGTTTAATAGAAAACAACATAACCGAGGGTTTTCTTAAAAAATCACGTTCACACGTCTAGCAAAATCAACATCCCGTTTTCTTCTCGGGGCTAGAAAAAATGCGGTTTTATAGTTTTTTCTTAGTTCAATAAAAAGAGCAAATAGTATTCAACAAAACATTATAATTCTAAACTGATTATTTTTTTCATGTTTTCAAATATCTTTTATTTGTTTGGTTATACAAATTAACCTAGATAAATATGATATGCGTATATCGGTCTCTTAGTAGTACTTGCTGTACTACTAAGAGACCGATATACGCAGTAATTTAACATTTTAATAGTTAACTACTTATTTAAACATTATTAAATATTCATCAAAAAATTTGCATATCCATTCATTTGTGTTCGTATAATTTAACGAAAACGGATAACGTGACCGTTTTGACATTATAGTGCTGAGTTTAAGAGAAATCGACATTAAAATTGAAATGAACTAAACACCCACCCCCCTGGCCCCCACCATTTGTTATGGTTTAACAATTAAAATAACGAGTCCCTCGACACCTTATTTTTCAAAATAGAATGAATCAAAGCGCTACAGTGATCATACGTACCTGCAAACATACACACTGTTAAAAACATATAGGTACTCTTACGTGTTTTCGCCGTAGTTGAGTAAAAAAATCAAAATTATATTTCCTCAGCTCAAATACGAAAGCGTATCAAACCAATCATAAAAGTTTTGCAAGACCGCCATCTTTGTGGCCTCTTGCAAAAAAAGCAAACTAAAGAATAACGCCCGAAGCTCCTGTTTAATGGTGTTTGCTTTCAATAAGGGCGCCATGTTTGTGGCCCGTGGGAAACTGCACCGGCGTCTAGTGTTGCTACCTTATCATAAGTTGGGAACGGGATCTTGCAAAATATAGGAAATATTGTAAGAACGCGTTGGAAGGGATAAGCCTTACCCGGTGGATTGTAGGGAAATGATAGCAAAGGTATTGGTAGAATATATTTCTTTTATAAAAAATATATTCCTCAATAAAAAAGGTGTAAAATTAGATAAAAGGGGTGATTAGAATGTATCAATGAACAGATCATTAAAAAATGCCATACCTACACCAGCAAGAGTAGCTCTATTTTCTGAGAATGTAGCAAAATAATGAGAAAGAAATAAACAATGAAAATACAATAGGCCAAACCTAAATTGACCTGCAATAGGTCAAACTACTCGTATAATCTTACGCAACTGTAGAAGCTCTAATTTATTTCAGTTACCTGTCCACATTAGAATTATTTCAGCCATATTGAAATTCATAGCAACTACCAAGCATGTTGCTATAATAATACGCATAGGATAAGACTGAATGAAAACAATCCCAGTTTCCATGCAAATACCGGGACATTTCACAACACTAGCTTGTTATTTCATATCTTCCTTTGTTTTTGGAGCGCATATGGCTGCGTATCGAATTATTACAAATGGAACAGAAATGTGCTTTGAAAATAGAGAAATAGTTATTTTATCATCGAACAACCATTTTATTCAATAATTAATAACAACGTTAAAAGCGATGTATGTTTATTTATTTAGAATTATAAGTGGTTAGAAATTTGAATTTCTTAAAAAGAATAGTTCGAACACGTCAAAATAAAAAATAAAAAGAATTATACACAAAAATGGCCCTTCGAGCTTTTCAAAACATGGTCCTTTCGAGCTTCAAAGCGACACGTGGCCGCCAGTTCTAAAAACAAATTTTAACAATCAAGCCTCCGTAAACGGAACTCCAATAACAACTTAACTAATATAAGAAACCCAATTAATCAAGTTGGAAATCACGTCGAAACGTCAAGCGAAACAAACATATTCCAAACTTGAGGAATTATTAGCCTTTGCCGAGTTTAAATCGAAATTGCCGAAGGGCAGAATTATAGGGCCCGGAGGATTTGAAAATTTGCAGCCCTCGCCCTCTGTAAAGCATTTAGCTTCCCACCTGCTTTAGTTTTAAGTTTAATTGTGACTAATGTTCTTTGGATGGCTTAATTTGAGAACTGGGTGGTATGGAAAATTTCATTTTTTTTAAATGGATCGGAAAGTCTACAACGTTCAACGTCATCAACACAAACACACACAAGTCCAAAGTCCAAATAAAAGTGGGAATAACAGTTGGTATTCTACGAAATAATGTTTTTTTTATCCTTCAGCACGATCACAATCGTACGTCATAAGGCGTTGCTAAACACCCCACTCAACCTGCCCTTCTTTATTCTTACCTCTGTGCCAAACAAATACACATTCTTTCTTACCAAAAAAATAACGTTTTCAATTAAACCTCACACAACGTATGACAGTTATAAATCTACAAAGTCCTCCACCACTTCAAAGCACAAAGGATGTGCTGAATCAAAATTTTACATCCAATCTACTATGCACGGCTCTGGCATGCATCTTCCTTGCATTTCCATACCAAAAGGTTCGGCTTGCTCTTAAAATCTAGCTGGAACTTTGGATACGGCAAACTGAGTTAGGTGACCTACTTCTTCATAATTTGTGGTATTATGAAGTTGGGAGCTTGTTTGTTCGCTAAAGTTATTGATAATGTTCTTGAAATCTCTTTGGTAGTGGAAGTTTTGTGAGACTAGCTCTATCCCAATAAGCTCGCGGGCTGCAACGGAATGCTTTTTGGGATGATCTCAGTTTTCTGTTTTTGATATGAAGAGTTCACTTGAAGTTCTAGTCACGAATTTAATTTAAATCATGATTCCTTCTTAACCTAAAATCTTTTTTATAGGTCACTTATTGTTTGGAGTTTCATTATCTATTTCATTTACTAGACTGTTTCAACAAATAACACTTCTAGATTCAAAGGACACCAAACAATGTGCTTTACAACTTTTGAGCTTACATCCTTCAGATCTGAGGTATCGAAATTAAGACCAATATTGATACCAGCTCTCTTCCTTCCCACATCACAGTCAACACTGTCGTCTTATATAAAAACACACTTTGGCTGCTTTGAAGCACATGTGATTGCAGCTTTATTGCAATTTCAAAGCATGCTTGTGACGCCTGCGCGCCTTCCGGAGGATAAACCCCCTTTGAACCGGTCTGAATTCAATTCGGTGGCTTTTAGCCTTTTTCTCGCGGTTATTGGTTTTGAAAAGCAGCTTGATAGAACAAATTGGAATTATGTGGAGAGAAATAAATAATATTTTCGTGTGGTTGGAGATTTTCTGCGCTAGAAATTGTGTCTTGTCAGAGATGGGATTGCAGAAGTATTGGTAAAAAGGAAATAGCAAAATTACTGAAACTAAGTTTGAGGACTGTGGATTTTAATCGTAATTTAAGAGCTTTTGCCTGGGTAAAAGCTTCTCATAAATTATAGACTAGGCTCCTGAACTAGACTAATTAATTTAACTAACTGGACAGGATTATTATTAGTTACTGACTAATAATAATCTTGTTCAGTTACTGACGTAATGGCTACCTTTGATAGGTGATATTACTTTGAAGGTATTATGAACATTTTGATATTAATATGTAGGCAAAGGAAATACTGGAAACTACATTACCAATAGAATTACAATGAACAGTGGTCACTCATTCGCAATTTCAGAGTGCTATATCGACTTCTTTAGAAAGTGCAGATTATACAATTCGCCAAGGCCACCAATGGTGACACGTGATTGAACATAAAGCCGTCGTCATTAATATTTAAACCTCAGTCAATAAACATAAGCTTCCTAATTGATTTAAGTCATTAGAAACATTATGCTCGAGTTAAGAATAGTTAGTCTTAATCACAAATCTATAATATTATCACAGCACATGAAATATAGTTATAGGGATATTTGAATAAAGGTAAGTAATGAAGCCAAATGTTTTTTCAGCTTTGATATCTTTTTTAAAGAGTTAACTGAATGCTTAATACCCCCCCCCCCCCTCCGATTTGTTATAAACGACGATTTTTGACAGCACAAAACGGCTGTTTTAGAGCAAAAATTCCACAAATTTGCTTAGTTTGACAAAGTATTTGCGTAGTTAACCGCTTGTTTTTCTAACCCCGCCAAGGTCACAGTCAAAATTTCAATTAAACTAATTTGATTTTTCATACTTCGGATTTATGAAGGAGTCGTTCAGTAGGTCAAAAAGTTGAAATAAATTACTCGTACCGAAGCGTTTGTCTCTTTAGAGAGGTACGAGTAGTAACTCCATGGACGATTTTTACCAACCCAAGAGTATTTCGATTGCGTTATTACAATGACTTCATGACATTATTTTCGTTACTTCTACAAGCGATAACAATGAAAGTCAATAATCGAACTATTTGAAATAACAACATAAGGTATGCCTGTTAAGAGATCACCGATCATAAATTCATAACTGACAATTCCTGTTCACTAACAATGCCATTTACGTCCAAAACCTCAAAGCAACCTTCAAGATAATCTCCAGCTCGAACAAATCAGACAGTTCCATTGTAACAAAATTCCCGACTAACGTACTAATGTTCCAGGCACCTTGATAGCGGGTGACGTAAATGCGATTTGTCGAGATGCGAACGCGTGGGGAACGAACCGTCTGTAGTTACAATCTGACTTCTGATATTATTGCTGCACGTGAGGAAGCTGGTTACATTAGATTTGTGAGTTGTTTCAGCTTTGATTTATTTATTTGAATTGAATTTGCAGCCTCTGTTATTACGAGTACGTTCGATGTTTTGTTAGTTTTGTCGTTTGAATTAGTTTAAAAGTCAACATCTTAAGCGAGGTTTTGAGCGCTATGTGTTCGCCTTAAACTGGGACATCTGGGATATTGAAAAAGGGTCATCATCATCATCTCCCTTGTCTCTTTTTAATTGAGTCAGCGCAACACGTATCCTCTTCTAAGTGGTTCTATTAACCGTCACGCTTTTCACTCTCCTATCAGTCACTCTTTTTTTCTTTCTTCCCTATTTAACCTTCCACATTTTATTCATAACTCTTTTTGTCTTTTCATTTCTTTGTATTTTTCTATCACCATCACCAGTATCAGAGTTCTTTTAATATACTCATTTCTCACTTTATTAATATTAAACATTCTCATCGTACCTTACATGAATCTTCAATCTTTTCATCATCAAACATTAAATTACTCGCAACATAAAAAAGGGTAACGTTAATTTCAAATGTCGCATCCATTCAATACATTTTTGTATTCCAGACAAACAATTCACTAATCCCAACACATCTGTCCACGATTGGTCCCTGGTGTACAAGTAGCTTCAGAAACACAACGCATTGCACGCAGCGTTAACTGAATCATTGTGCCGACACTAAAACATAGTAGATATACATAGCTGCGTATGTATACGTGCGTCTGGGACATGTGTCCTGCATGCCGTAATGGACGATAAAACGAATTGAGAGGACACGGAATGGGGGACGTGTGAGTTTAAAGTGATGTAGTACGTAGTGTTTTTTTTAGTTGGCGAAAGAGTAGTATTTTTTGTAGTTAGGGATTTGTTGCTCAATACTCAATACGTTTATTGCATTCCACAATGTGAACTTAGATGGTAGGGGTACATAAAGATATACATTAGTTTTGGAGCATTGAAACATAATTCTATTTATTTTAAACCTAAAAACCAGACTGTATTTAATTAAGTATCAATAAATAGTCAATAACGTTGGCAAAAATGTGACGTCATAGTTAAAAATTGCATTTGAAATTTATGGCAGGATCGTGTTTTGACAGCTTATAACTATAGCTTATAGCTACGTCAATAGATTGGTGGTGTCAAATATCCAATTATCTCGACTAGTACATACATACATATGGAACTATCTTTTGCCCGCAGCTCAAAATATAGTCAATCAATAATTATCGTGCCTTATCGTTGACGGATAGATAATGCAGATGTGTAGATGATTATTTATTTTACCAGCTTTCGTCTCCGGCTTCGTCCAAGTTGATGTCGAACTCCGTCCACTAATTTACTACTTTGGGGGACGAATTTTCAAAAATCTTTTCTTAATGGCTACCTACTCTTTATAAAGAACACACCAACTCAGTTTCATGTCTCTAGAACCAGCCGCTCGGGATGTGCGTTGATATTTCAACAATCAGTCAGTGGCCCATTTTATTTCCTTATATGGATGTCCATTTGAGCATGAGTGTTAGACCACACAAATCTTCCATATATCACCCAAAATCCACACAGTTCCCAGGATTGGGAACTATGTGGATTTTCTTCCCCAGTCTACGCACTACATCATCCCGTAAAATGACGTCATCTCTCGCGGAACACCTGCATACACTCAATCGAGTCGTATTTGTTACGTCGTTGCTGTAATTGTTACGGCGCGACTCCAAAACCATCGATACGGATATCCTAAGGAGCTAGCGAAACAGTATTAGGAACAACTACATGTAAAACGTAAGTAAATTATAGTTACGCACATAAGACCAAAGTAATACAAACTTCTTTATAGAAAACTATACGCCCGTGCGTGGTGTACGGACACCACAATATCTTAACCCACATAGTTCCCAAGCCTGCTCCCCTAGTACCAATCTACGCACTACATCATCCCGTAAAATGACGTCATCTCTCGCGAACACCTGCATCCACTCAATCGAGTCGTTTTTCTCGGAACTCACATCGTTGCGGTAATCGTTACGGCGAGGCTCACCTGTTTCTTGTGAGACCTCGTTTCGCTGAAATATTGTAAATGTTGTTACAGTTTTCTTGGCAGTGTAGTTTTAGTGTTGCTTTAGAAGTTATGGTGTAGGTTTTTGAATTTTTGAAGCAGTTTTCTAGGTTAAAGTGGGTTTGGTCTACAAGAAATTAATTAATTATGCTGTTATAACAGGCATTTACAGGATAGTTGACTCCAAGATAGTTGGGAAAAGGCTAGGGAGATGATCAACAGGATAATTCAGGCTTCAGGCGTTAATAACAATCCAAACTGGGTATTTCTATCAGAAGACCAGAGAGAGGGCACGAGCTGCCTTGTTATGCTTGTGGCTTTTCTGTATTACACTTGCTCAAGGCGGATTGGCGATATCGGATTCATTTTATGTCCAAATTTCTTCACGATGCTTACTTTCTAGAAACCATGACCTCAAAAATAGCATTGATATTTGCTCTGATTGAACCCAAAACGAGCTTCTTAAATGAGAAGTCAGTGCCTTAACAATTGGACCATCGCAACATTTTGAGGTGAAACATCTATAGCCGCACGTAAAACCAATTTCTGGCATGGCGACGCATGCCGTAGCGACGCGTCGCCACGCTATATGATTGTGTATATATACAGTCACAGTCTTGTGTACTGTGTGGCGATGATGTAATGTCGATGTTTCACATCTGCCAGGCGTCCCGTGACGGCTCACTTTTTTATTTGCCTAGTAGTAAGACAATAAGACTAGTCCATTATCACAGTCTTAAGTTTATTTATTTCAGGATCTCCAACGAAGGAAATACACAAAAATTGCCAAAAAATGCACAAAGTAATATGTAGATCCTTCACTTATAGGAGACCACAGTATCGTAGCTGAAGAATTCGTAAAAAAACTTAACTTTAAAACAAAACAACTTTCCAACCAACAAAGGAGTCGATAGGAAAATTCTTCATTTTCTCCAGTCCTTTTTCATTTTCAGCTTCATCTATCGTAAAGCTTGTCTGCGACTATACAAACACCGCATTTTTCCAACACCACCCGTCATATATCAGGAGTGAACGATTTCAGCCATCAGCCGGTTTAAAAAGGTACCTGGTTGCCCTATATTGGGCTATATTTCATGCTACAAGATGCATGGTGTTTCATGATGGGGTTTCAAGTTGAACTAAGCGGCGGAATATTTTTTTTCCTTCGTTTTATAAGTTGAGGTTTTTTGTGTTATTATTTTTATGGATTTATGTGGACAATAAAGTATTGGTAAGATAGTTTTTTTTTGGAGTTTATGTCTTGGTTGCTAGGACCTTTAAGCCAAGTCTGGGTATGTATTGCTCGTCACTTCACTGATAGGTAAGATAGTTGTTCAGATGATGTACAGTTAATATTTTTCTTAAAATGCTGCTATGTGGAGTGCAATATTGACTGCTACAATGGAAAGACTAAAAAATTATTTACTTTTAATTGAATTGCACGTAATTGACACAGCGAGTATAATTATTATAGAAAAACCAAATAGTTGGTCTCATAATAATTTGTAGTAACCAATCTTTTGATTATAAGTATTATCTGACCTCATAAAGAAAAATATGTGACAACTCTTTTATCGTGCAATATTGGGGTTGTTTATAATGCAGTCCATCAATAAATTTCATGGCCCATTGTTGAAGTATAAATATAAGTATGTATTTTCTTTTTCGATAACAATATTTAGTGTTATATTCATTGTCACAAACTCCATCAGCTGACACAGTCATCAGTTGCTATCAAGGGACAAGTCACACATGGCCTTCTGATCCCGAACTAAGCAGAGCTTATACTATGGCAACCAGACAAATGATTGACATACTTATATATATAAATAATTCACAGAACAAGACAACTATGCTCATCGCACAATTTTTTTCCTGAGGCCGAGGGTTCGACTCCCACAATCGAATCTACAACCTCCGGTTTAGCAGTTAGGGTCACTAACCACTAGACCAACAGGCCCATCCGTTCTCGTTTATTAGATTTTCTTAGTAACTTTAGCCTGGTTCTATCCCGAAATATAATCGAAAACACACCACACTTATCTAAAATGATGACTTTACCACATTAAATGTCAGACAAATTTAAAATAACATTCTTTCTACCATAATCTATCTACCTGAGAACCCAGTCATCCATCACCACACCCTTACGTACTCCTGAACTATACATCAATGTGCCTCACAATTACAAGAACCATCAATACATTGAGGGCACCTGATTCACACCCCGTATTGAGACGTCTGACGTTGAACAGGAATATGGTGTGTAGTGATCTGTCGTTTGTCAATTGTATTAGAATGTTTAAGGCTACTTATGCAAAACCAATGCTTATTTTTTAACCGACTTTAAAAATGAGGAAGTTATGAATAGTCGAAATATATTTTTTTGTATGTTCGCCGATTACACCATTAAAATCACTGGGCTGATTTTGAAAGTTAAATAGATGTTGACAGGCACCGTTTGTAGTACTTATTAGTAACTTTTGACATTCTACAAAGTTGCCCTTTTGCGAAACAATCCATTTTTTGTTTGGTTTACAGAACCTTAGCGCTTGTGCGCCAAGATAATTAAGTAAGGTATTTGAACTTCATGCACAAAGATACAAAGGTAGTAATGCCTTTTTTATTCGTAGTTGACCCGCGCTTTGTTATTAAAATTAAACCTAGGACACCAAAATTTTTGGCGATAGTGAACCTTAACTAATAAAATAAGGGACCTTATTCAGCTATGTTACAGTACACTATAATGACATGTACCCACAATAAAATGGAGAAGAAACATAGGTAAGTTTGAAGTTTCGAATCAAGTACCAATGTAATTTATTCAATTCATATGTATTTTTCAATCTGCTTGAGCGTCACTGACTTTGGTAAGGGAAATCGTTGTGGAGAAACTTAGAGTTAAAATAAATGTAATTCCGAAATCTGTAATCTGCCTTCAACCAGCGAGGTGATTAATGCTACAAAACTGTAGAATACCCTCTGTAAGTGAAGACGATTTCAACCAGTTGTAGGACAATAAAAGTCTGGTATTATTGCTTACAATTCCAGTCACATTGATTCACATTTATCCACGAAAGACTTAAGCTTGCCAAACAGAGACATCCCCTAAAATCTCCAAGTCACAGCTGATAGCTCACGCCTCGCCCCCGTAAATAAACAGTCGCATTACATTAGTTTATTAGGTGCGCAAGCGACCGTGCATCCGTCAAAGTCGCTGCACCGGGAGGGTTACAACCCATTTTACCGCAATTTGCAGTTGTCCCCTAACGGTAGGGGTGTAAGTTGGAAGCGGAAGCGGGTATGTTTGAGATGTCTTTATTGGTAAGATTTATGAATTTGCTTTTGTGATAATCGGTCGCGACTTAAATAGTCCTAAATGTTCAATGCATCTTGGTAACATATTTTAACAGAATTGGATAAGTGATTTAGTCGTGAAAGCTTCACAGACAGACTGTTCCCCAAATGTCAACACGTGGATACAGTCACTTAGGGAGTTGTTAGTAACATAAAAAGTCACAGGTTTAATGATTAATAATATTAATTAATATGTCTTTATTAGCAGAGAATATCAAAAAGGGTTATAAGTCTTAGTTTTTAGAATTAAGAGCTTAAACTAAAAACGTGTGTCCCCTGAATACAACGTTAAAGTTGTCTGATGAAGTTGTCGCAGATCAACGTTGTATCTCCTCTCTTCCTCTTAGATCTAGACTAGAGCTAAATCCTACACTGTAGACTTCCTCACAGCATATGACGTGGCTTCCTACAGTCGACCTCCATCGATCGCTGCCTCTAACCAAACCCGCCCTTCTCCCATCACTTACACCGCTACAATTGCAGTGTAGGGTCGTATCTCCCTGGGGGTTCGAACCGCAACTCAGTGCAGTGTAGCCGGTGATTTGTCTGTACCCTCCCGAGTCCCGGCGATTAAGAAATTGTCCTACCGTCTTAAGGTAGCGGGTAGACGTGCATTAGAAAATTAGATTGATCGGTTTCGTGTCGAGTGATGTATGTGGTAGGGTTTTTACGGCGATTTTGGGGATAATTGGGTTCAGAAATCAGAAGTAATATTTGGACAGATGATGGTGGTTTTAGGTTATCTTCATACTAAAAGCTTTCGTGTGATGGAGGAAGATTTTTCTTTTTGATTTTTTTTATCTTAAAGTTTATCGCAAACTAGCTTTAGCCTGCGGCTTCGCGTGCGTTAGAAAGAGACAAAAGTAGCCTATGTCACTCTCCATCCCTTCCACTATCTCCACTTAAAAATCACGTCAACCCGTCGCGCCATGAAACACGGACAAACAAACACACACACTGTCCCGTTTATAATATTAACATTGTTGTGTAACTATTGTTCATCATCTTCTTCTTACCCTTATCTCATTTTATTTGTAGGTTCAACATATTTTCGACTTCCTAGTCATCCTGTTAACCGTGGCGCAATGACCAACTCCTTTCTCCTTCTTATAAATAATAAATAATACCAGCCTATAACTGTCCCACTGCAGGGCAAAGGCCTCTTCTCATACAGAGAAGGCACGAGCATTGATCACCACGCTTGCTCAAGACAGGTTGGCGATTTCAGACTTATATTCACTACAAGTCCAGGTTTCCTCACGATGTTTTCCTTTACCGGTGTCTGCGATGTCTAAGATAATCTTTAGAAAGTACATATGAATTGAATTCTCCTTCTTATATTATTACTTAATACAACCAACGGTACATTTTTTACACTACTGTTACTACTACACATACTAATAGGTAGACTAACTTTGAAATGTGAATGTCTAAACTTTCACCCCCCCTCTTTTAACCCCCCTTTAGGATTGGAATTTCCAAAAGTGCTTTCTTACTGGATACTTGCTCTTTACAAAGAACAAACCCTCCAAGTTTCATGTCTCTAGGACCAGCGTTCTTGGCTATGCTTTGATATATCAACAGACAGTCAATCAGTCAGTTTACTATTTCATAACAAGCTATTTATATCTATAGGCAATCACATGGACGACGTCGCAAGCAACAACTAGTTCTATATAATGACTGTCAAACACGCAGGTTTCCGGGTATTATCTAAATATTCGTCATTACCAAAACAGGTCGTCGCAAAACTTTTATCAGTGTCAATAAATTCAAGCCAGGGACACATTACATCACATAAAAAAAATATAAATGCGACAGTAACTCTGTCTGCCTGACCTTTTATGGGACAATCCCACCACGCTATCCCAGCTACTGCAACTCCTGAAAGTCAGAATCAATGCTCCACCAACAATAGACCAGAAAGTGCCGAGCAATGAAGCTCGATAAGACCATCTCATCTCCCCAGCCTTTTCCCAACTGTGTTGGGGTCGGCTCCCAGCCCAACCGGATTCAGCTGGATACCGGTGTTTTACGTGGAGCGACTGCCTATCTGACCTCCACAACCCAGTAACTGGGCGACACAATACCTCTTGGTTAGACTGGTCAGAGTTTCTGGCTAACCAGTAAAGACTGTCAAAGTTCTTGGTACTTGCCCGGATTCGAACCCTTACACAAGAGGCGGGCGCCTTATCACTGGGCCATCACGACACTTAAACTAAGCTCGATAAGACCCAAAGAAACAATTCTTGACTGTTTCGGATCCCACAACGAAAGATGACAGAAAAGAGCAGCAGAGAGGTAAGAAAAATAAGTTTTCCACTTTATAACAGTGTCTGCCTGTCTGCCAATCAGATAGATAGATTTAAGCATTCATAGAGTAAGCTTGAACACAAAGGCGTCTACTTTTAAATCTGCGACACCGTAAACCCCACAATAACCGGTATTCACGTGCAGAAAGTTGTGGGTTCAAGTACAACATGCTTGATTAAAACCAGATGGATAGAAGCAAGCTGACCAAAAAGACGGGACGGAAGAATACCAACCGTAAGTAGCATCAGCCTATATTCACTTCTGAACACAGGTAATCTGTACTAATATTATAAATGCGAAAATAACTCTGTCTGTCTGTCTTTCTGCCTGTCTGTCTGTCTGTCTCTTCTTCACGCCAAAACCACTGAACCGATTCGAATTAAATTTGGTACAGATATAGTCTGGGACCCGAGAAAGGACATAAGATAGTTTTCATCCCAAAAAACTCCCGGGAACGGGAACTATTATTCCACGTGGACGAAGTCACGGGCAAAAGCTAGAACCTTATAAAAATACACAATAATACCGTATTACGTGTGTTCAGAAGTGAAAATAGGCTGATGCGATGTTCAAGCACAATATACATATATACTTATACCGAATATTCCTGAAAACTGACCTTAGCAGATACTCATTATAAACCAACCCTCATAAAACTGTACAATTGTCATTGGTCAAACCATGCAAAGAACAAGTAGTTCAATGACTAAGGTACTTTTTTATGGGAAAAGCACTCCCATCCAGTGCAAGCATTTATCAGTAATCGTCTATCTTGACTTAAAACGTAAAAAGCTTAACCTTTTACCACAGAGAAACGATCACTATGATTACAAATATTTGAACATAGCTTACCCACGTGATTATACCCACATTTTTGGTTACTACTCGCATAAGTTTTCATACTCGCATAAGATTTCGATATTCAAATCGAACCAGTACTTTTTGAGTTTGGTGTGTTCAACCAAACAAACTCTTCAGCTTTATAATATTAAAATAATGATCGCGGACTGAACCCAATTGTCCCCTATTTTCCCCCTACATTCCTCCACTTGATTTGAAACAATGCCGTGGAATCACGCGCACATTATCAGCAGGCCGCAATGTACTTTTATCAGTATCAATAAATCCGAGTCGCTCGCAAATTGCATCAGCTATCAATCTAAACGGTGTTATGTAGTTAGGGCCCCCACTGTCGGGATCTGGGCGTGGGCTTAGTGCTAGCGAGGAGTGCAGGATATTGTTTAAGATCTAGCTTTTTGTCACGACTTAAACCGGGTCGGTTATCGCGAATGAAGACGAAGTTAATAACATGTCTTTTTTGGGGTTTCAGTTCCCTACATAAACAAAATTAGATTAGCATATAAAAACCTTTTAAATATGGATGTTCCATTGGCCGCCGGATGTAAATGAAACATCCATAGGTTAGGTATGTGAGAAAAAGTATTTTTGTACCTTAAGAGAAGGCTAGGCAACCCATTCATTTATTAAAAACATATTCTTCTTTTACCCACGTTCAAATGACTGACCGAACACTAGTTAGAATTTTAGATTCAGTATAGAATTGACAACATTCTAGATTAACATAAGATTCTAGATCTTACACAAGAACATTTGTAAGGGCAAGCTCAAAATGTAAACTCGCTTACACTGGCGCCCAACCCTACCCTCCCCCATACTAAAGACACGTAGTATTTACACAGTTATTTCTCTTCGTTAGACAGCGATTTGTCATGAATACTTTACAGATATTGTTTTTAGATTGAGTCCTCTCGGTTGGAGGGTTGCGGTAGTGCTTAGGGCGATTAGAGGGTCATTAATGTTGGGGTTATTATTAAAAAATATTGGGTCGGTAGGTGTTTTTGAGTGAGTCATTTGTTTTATTAGTTTCATCGTTTTTTTGTGTCAAGTAAAGAGGTTCTAGAACATTATCTATTTTTCACCCACTACAAAAAATTACACCAGTTTAAGTAGTGATGAATATTGATTTAATTTTGGTAAAATGATTGACGATGTAATTATGTTTAGATTTACGAAATATTCTACTATATAAGTATTGTAAACACATTGTGAATTAAGCTTCTTAAAAACCATACAATTGCTTTATAAGTAATCGTTACAAGTTGGTCACATTGAAACTCAAAAGTTTAAAAATATCTTTTAAAAAAGTTCAACGTTCATTTTCCCGTCACAATCCAGTACTAAATACCGGCCGGGGGCACCACGTTGTGTTATTCAATTAAGAAACCTCCTTATTTCAAGTAGTAAGGGTCTAGCAATAGGGTGCTAACTAGTATGCTTGTTTCAGCTCCATTTAGGAATCAATTCGTGGTAAATAAAAGGTTCACCGTTAGCGCCCTTCGAATTAACCACAAATGAGCTCGATTTAGTTATGCATAAGAAGTATTGGCTCCACTGAAGTAGAGAAATGTTTGTAAAGCTTTTTGTAGCTTTTTACTTACAGAATTATTAATGAGACATAAATGTTTAACTTTGTCTCGTTAATAATTCTATAAGGAAAACATTGTCTGCCTACTTATGATCTTATCAACCAACGACTTAATTTGAAAGGTATGGAACTTTTTTCTAACTTTACTGCTTGTGTGACTCATAAATAAAATTAAAAAAGCTTTTGAACATGCTTATAAAAACGAAAAATTCAAACTTTGAACAGAATAATTATGGCCGACCATGCATTAAAAAAAGTGATCCAAATTTCGAACGTGAACTCAAAAACTAAACATTCTAAACTTAAACAACACAACACGTCCAATAATGAAAAACATCCCTATTCTATAGAAGAACACAAGTCGATCGCTGCACTTAGATGCATCTTTGTCGATAAATAATTCAGGCACGGAGAGATGGATTCCGTTAATAGGGGCGATCACTCACTGTGTACCACGTAAATCGTCTGGAACTTTCGATTGCACTCCGGAATACGTATGCACGGTTTTATATAGTGTTACAGGTGGGATTATAGTAGCAAATGATTGAGATATATTGTGTGAGGGTGTATTGATTTGTAGGGTGTAAGTGTGTTTGTTTAGAGTGAGTTGTCTCTTTTTAGTATCTGCGGGTATGTCTGTTTATTTGTCTTGGTACGTGGAATGTCGTTAGAGGAGTGAACTTAGTTGCACTTAGCACGTAGTGTAAAATAAATAATTTTGTGTTCTGAAAATAGACTGAAATAATAATCAAGTACTTAGTACCTACGCAGGTTTAAGTTACAACATAACTTTCAGGTTGTGAAAGTAATTAATGCTTATGAACACAGAAATATTTTGCTATAGAATCGACATTTTATTGTTTCGCAGTTCACATTCCGGAACCCTTATAGTTTCGTCATTTCCGTCCGTCCGTTCGTCCGTCCTCAGGTAGGACTGACGGACGAACTTTTACACAGTAGTGCTAAGAAGGCGAAACTTTGCATAACCTATATGCGTATTTAACACGCCAACAAAAATACAACCTGGAAAAAAATTAGGGTACCTTTTCTACACGTAAAGTGAGAATGTTTTTTTTTCTTGAGTCTATCTCAATGGGGGGAAAATCATTGGATAGATCTAATAAATGTGAGGTTGCACAGTTTTTTTTTTATTTAGGAGGTATAAAGCGCATATTTTCATATAAAATAGTGCAACAAACAGTTTCATTGAACTGTTCTAAATAGATAAATAATTGAACTAGTAAACTGCATTTATTATCATAAGCAGACGCAGTCCGTCACTTTGACAGAACTCTCAATTGTTTCTCTATTCCCTCTTCTTTATTTACCAAACGAAAAACAAAACAGCATTCGGTATATCCGAGTGTACGTCCATAATCCTTTCTTTATTGAATTCCCGTCGTCTGGGCGTGGTATGCGCTGCATTCGAACCGGACTCCTGCCGGTGCCCAAGAGTTCCAACTATTGCACTATTGAACGCTAATATTACGGTTATATTGTCAAGTAAGATATTGAATGGGAAAGATAAGTGAGGGTTTTAAGATGAACGAAGAAAACTTAAATATTATGATGAAGAAAACTTAAATGTGAACCATCTAAAATCTTAAAAAGTGTTGAGATCCGCAATAACTGGCAGGGGGCTATGTCTAGTAGAGAATTAAAGCAAGCTGATACAGAAGTTTCAAGTACGAGGCAATGTTAATTTAAAAAAAAAAGTACTAACTGTATCCTAAGCTTTCACCCGCTTTATGTTAGGTTTTAAGTTATTTCTCCGCTTTTGTAGGTCATGGCGTGAGTTCCCGTGAGTCACAATGTGATGTGGTTTTTTTTTTGGAGAGTGGGAAATCATCAAATGACTTCTGCCGTCCTGGGCGGGGGCGTCCTATTTTTTGCGTGAAAGAGTTACTAACAACCCGATATACATCTATACATACAAACCACAAGCACACATACATACAAACAATCTCAATAGGGTATTACACTCTTTTTTTTAAAGTTGTTCAAATAACTCCTACAGTACTAAGAAACCACTAAAAAAAATCCTAAATTTTTATTTAAACGCTAAGTTCCCTAAAAACGCTTTTAAAAATTGTATTTTCAAATTTCGCGCGGAAATTTCCAAAAACGGAAAACGCCGTGGGCGTGGTTTTGCTTTGGCGATATGACGTCCTCACGTCGTGTAAATAAACAAATGCGCTGTAATATTTTACATCATTATTATTGTTTTTATCTAAAAAATTAGTTACTGTTCGACTTACCGTTGGTGTGCGTTCCGGAATGCAAGAACACAAGTGTGAAAACATCGGAATAATTGTGAATTCTAGTGTTAATTGATTCAAATTTAAGAAAAACTTAGTTAAAAGTTGTGGGAAGAGTATTCCAACTATTACACCATAAAAACCCGTTTGTACTTTAGTAAATATCACTTTGATGTAAGTACCTATGTGCTTTAGCCATCTAAAATATCTTTCACAATAACTTCCATGAAAAAGTATATTTTTATAATAAAGATCGTATTAGGAGGTTATAAATAAAACAAATAGTGACGTCTAGTTGACACTGTTGACAGTCGACAACTGTCACTGTCTGTGGTCTGTATTTCGGTGTGTTCAAGAACAGATAAAAAAAACTATAAACTTTGAATTAAATTTAAAAAAATATTTTCTAGTTTTATGAACTAAAACTAACACTGTTCGGCTGCTTTTTGCATAAGCTACCGCAATAAAATATTTTTAGATTTTTTCTCTTATACAGTGTAATACCCTATTGTAATATTAGTAGGAACAGGCTATGAAAGAAGGTACAGGCAACACTAACTATAGCTTGCATTCGATTCAAAGATCTTAATAATACGTAATAAAATAATAGGTAACCGTAAAAAGTTCAACCTACCCCGAGTCTCAAAAACAACAACCACGACCCATTACCATTTAATTCAAATAATAATTCATAATCCGACATAAGGGCGCGCACACACGCGCCGACAGCCGCCTCATTATGCGCGGTCACACACAAACGATTAAACATCGCGCGGCGATACGCGTGATGGCATGCACATTTGTGTATTTGTAATAACATTTGAATTTGGCGGTCGTATTTAATAGACTTAAAATAGTCGCCCGTTTGGACTGACGGTGAATTTTGATGTGATGGTAATGACTGGGTTAAGGTGATGTCTTTTGGTTTATTTTAGCATAACATATACTCAAAGCATATGGACAGTATAGGAAATACGCAGTAATACATTAAATATGAGTATAACTCCCAGTCAGTCTGTTTGAGACGCTTTCACGACCACTGAATCTGTTTTATAGGAATTTATTTGAAAAACGTACGAATAGCCCTGTAAACGTAAATTATGTATAGAATCGTACTTAATATTATCAATTGCATCGTTCAAAAATTCACAACAATTTTCAGACTCCATAACTTTTCAGCAGATTTTAGTCAAAATAGGGGAAAACCTGAAGCTCTCGATCAAGTTTCGAGAACATTTTCGATGAAGTTTAGTTGAGAGCCGCTACGCGATCGAATCAACATTCACCAACCACCATCCTACGGCTCATTTTCACCTTTACGCAATTATTCAAAAGTAGCTTTAAAGTAGCTTTAAGTCGAGAATACCATCAAACAATACAATAGCTTTTTAAATTAAGCTTTTTGCCAGCAAAAGAATTTTAACACAGAAATACAACTGTTATAGGACTTTTAAACCCTTTTTATTCATCAACTTATAGTTTAAGCTGTAAAGTCACAAAATAAAGCTAATTGATTAATCTGGTACACATACCAAACAACCAGGAGAGAGACACAAATGGACTGACCAGGGAATTTGTTACAAAGCATTTTATACAGATCTTTGTTACGCAACAAACGATAAAATTATTCCTAGCAATGCAAACTACACAAAGACTAAGCCGATTCACCGTAACAACTTAAAAAAACATAACCACAAAATCTATGAAAACACCCCTCCTTAAGCGTAGTTCACACCCTTCGACCTCGAGGCGTTTAGCTTACAAAATTGAATTCCCGACAACGTTCAAGGCGTAAACTATCCCACAAGACGGCATGGTTATGCAGAGATCGCGTACGGCCAGCCCGGTAATGACACGCGCGGTTTGAAATGGTAATGAGCGACGCACCGTCTGTGTATAACCGCCTTTATGTCATTGTAATTGCATTGATTAAATCGCAGCGCATTGAGGTGATAATTTTATTCAATGTTCTTTGTTTGTGAAAGCTGTGCGTTTCTGATTATGTGCATATATTGACCTCAGTACCTATGAGGCCTCGTTCTGTACTGTTAGTGACATTTGAGCTTGATACTGTTATGATTATGATACGTTAAGTCGTGAGTTACTTATGATAATACTGCTCTTTGTGCTCAAAGATCAGTTTTATATCATAAGTAAGTGACATTGAACTTTGAACTATTATTACAGTACTGCGTAATAACAGTTCAAAGTTTATGATACACTATGCATGAGAAAGACGAGGGCTTTTTTGCATATTCCAACTTAGCGAGAGACATAATTTCACATACACAAAAACTGTAATCAATGCTGCCTCTTTCTTGTTACATTTATTTAGGTATTGTATCATTTACCAATATGCAAGGGTGGTTCCAGGAGTAATGGGCAACTAGAATCAAATATTTTAATGTAATTGACGTTCCAAAGTGCCTTCATGGTCTAATGGAAATAAACGATTTGACTTTTGACTTTTAATGACCTATCTGGCCGGGGACTAGGTAGATCACGGATATGCAACCCATACGACTTTTCTGTGCACCTCGCTGGAATGCGACCCCTTCCGCATCCCCGCTTGTCGCTTGATCGCCGCGTTCGTTTATAAGCGATAGCATTCCATCAGCCTAACGCGATGGCCTACTGGTTAAGGCGCCCGCCTCTGATGTGAGGGGTTGTGGACTTTTTCAATTCATGAACTTTCCAAAAGTTTATGTTGGACACCACTGACATACCGTGCCTTGGAAAGCACGTCAAGCCCCTGGTCCCGGTTGTCGTTTGTAGAGCTTTGACAGCCGTTAAGGGTATGGTATGGTATGGTATGGCGGGCTCGTTTCCGCAACTCCACGTCAAGGCGCGGTTTTTGCGTGGCCGTTAAGGGTAGTCAGAAGACAAAAAGTCTGACCACTGTACTGTCTGTACCGTGTCATCCAGGAACTGGGTTTTGGATGTCTCAAAGGCAGTCGCTTCACCTAAAACACTGGTACCCAAATGAATACGGTTTCGCTGAAAGCAGGCCCCAATTTAGTTGGGAAAAGGTTAAGGAGATGATGAGTCAAAGTTTTAGGAATTCTAAAGCATTTTCTCGTCTAAAAATGACAAACAGCTTATCAATGACTACACAAAATGTGACCTACGCGTTGCATCTAGCAACAAACTTAACACTACGTACAAGTATCTACAAAATAGATAAACCGGATTCACCGATCATATACAAACTTAATTTGACAAAATCCCACCAACATCACAAACAAAATTCTATTCCAAAGCTGCAAATATAAGCTTTTGCAGGCAAGCTGAATGTTAAGTTAAACTGTCTCCCGACTGAAAGTGGGTAATTCGACACATTAGCTCTATTTGGTTCAAAGATGACTCTGTATTGAAGGCACGGAATAATGGAAACTATGCCGGTTTTCAAGCTTCGGGCTTAAGTAAGGTTAGGTTTGGCAAAAAAAGTTAAATAATTAAGATACCCAACTGCAGTTTCGGAAGTAGGTGGTTTTGTTTCTGGTTCATAAAATTCTTTTTTTTTTATCTAATATTATAAATGCGAAAATAACTCTGTCTGTCTGTCTTTCTGTCTGTGTCTCTTCATCACGTCTAAACCACTGAACCGATTAGAATGACATTTGGTTCAGATATAGTCTGGGACCCGAGTAAGGAAATAGGATAGTTTTCATCCCGGAAATCCCCCGGGAACGGGAACTATGATTCTACGCGGACGAAGTCGCTGGCAAAAGCTAGTATTTAATAAGTTATATATATGTCACTCCTTAATTCAAAGACACCTCATCATTATATTCCTAGCCTTATTTGCTACTTTGTTTGGGTCGAACGATCTACACTAGGTATCTTGCAAAACCAGTGAACGTCACGATATAATAAAAAAATAACTAATCTATACTTTGAAAATTAATCATTATGTGTAATCGAAAAAATGAAGGCGTACACCCTTTTCCATATTTACATTTTACTAAAAAAAAGACCCGAACCTTACCTTGAAAGCAATAGATTCCTATTTCAAAGCGGTGAAACCTGAATTTTCACATTTCCTTCGGAATTATATTGTGAATTTGTAAGCTTACAGTCACTTGAAACGTTGACATATTACGCTAGATGCAAAATTGGTACGTTTCAAATGCTCATTTCTATGTATCAAGCAAGGTCTTAACGTATAAACTTAGTAGGTACGTAATTATGAACTCACAAAACTAAACTAATATGTATCTTAGTTCTTTTTCTTAATTAAATAGAAAGAGAAAGATGCACTGAATTTAAATTTTGTGTAGATAGTGGACAAGGAAATCGGCAACATTACCTACGCTTTACATCCTTAGAATTAGGTAATTCTGAATATAAAACCCCTTTTGCCTTTATCACGACATGAATAATTTAAATATAATAATTATTAATTAAAAACGCAATACCAATAAAATATCACTTAACAATCGTTCAGATCTTGATAAAATTTTAATAAAACTCGGACTAGCCTGCGGCTAAACACATTGAATTCTATCGAAGCATTGAATACAATGCAATACCGATTTGTATTCCGTTGGGTAAAATGAAAACGCAGCAAGCTGCATTCTGTACTATAAAAATATAGATATGTATATTATTGGTGGTTAAACCACAATATTTGACGATTTGCGAAATCGGACTGTAAGAAGGATGGCTGATAATCGCCAAGAGAATAAAGAATTATATGGTGATAACAAACCGGGATGTAAGTTGTGGGATTAGAGAGAAAGTACGCTGCACGCTGGTGCGCCTTACCTGGCTGTCTCCTTGCCTCGTGTATAGGTTCAACAAAATGGCGCCTGATGTTTCTTCGCCTTTTGGAGGCTTTTGAAGCACAACACTGGAATTCTCTGTCTCTGTGTCCACAAACAATCACACCCGCGGGCGGTCGATCACAGCGGTTAATATTTGTTGTAATACGGTAGGAATTAACTAGGCGCGTTAAATAATATCAGGAACGTGAAAAAACTGCATTTTCACGTGCGGATCTTCCATGGCGGCATTTTTTTCTTTTTTTCTTTATGGCTTCTGACAGCCGTCAGGCGTGCGGCAGCGTGAAGGTCGGTCAAGACAGAATAGATAAAAAGAGGTCTAATTATTAATATTAAGAAATAATAGATGGCGCTACCATTTCCCCCCGGCCTTAAAGGGTTGCCTTTGAAAAGAGAAAATTGAATTAGCTATGTTAGGTGTACTACCGCATGACCTATCCACAGGCTAAAACAGCGTTAAAATATTTAAATTAATCTAAATTAACTTTATTATAACAAATTATAAACAAAATACCTAAACTAAAAGGAGACCCAACTTAAAGCTAGATCTCACTGTGTCGGTAGTGGACAGAGTCGTACAACAGGGCGCATGTAGCTACCCTTCGCGGTTTTCACGGTAACAACGCGGGTTGTACCGTCTTTAGATGTATGTAACTTATCAACGATGGCTAATGGCCATGAAAGGGGCGGAGAATTATCATTTATGATAATGACTAACGTACCCTCCTTTATAGGCGATACCGGACTATTCCATTTGGATCTAGCCTGCAGTTGATGAAGGTACTCTGAGCGCCAGCGCTGCCAGAACGACTGCACGAGTTTATCGAGCAGAGTATGTCTCTGAAGCAGGCTAGAAGAGTCTGCTTCAGGAGCGGGAAGTGATGACAATGGCGCTGTGCTCAAGAAATGCGCAGGAGTTAACGCGGATGGTTCAGCAGGGTCACTGCTCAATGCTGTAAGCGGACGCGAGTTAACTAACGCCTCGATTTGAGCAAGGACCGTTAAAAGCTCTTCGTAAGAGAGGATTTGTTGACCTATAACTTTGAAGAGATGCGTCTTAACTACCTTGACCATGCTTTCCCAACATCCACCGAAATGTGGTGAAGCAGGTGGAATAAACTTCCAATCAATGTAATTTATGGAAAGTTCTTCCTCAAGACGAGTACGATACTCTTTATTGAGAAACTTATAAAGATCGCGTAAGTAAGAACTTGAACCCACAAAACAAGTGCCGTTATCTGTATATAAACACTGTATAGGGCCGCGTCGCGAAAGAAATCGTTTTAGGGCTGCTAGAAATGATACCGTGCTTAAATCCGTCGCAACTTCAATGTGTGTTGCACGCGTTGTCAAGCATGTGAAAATGCATAGCCATGCTTTACGGCTTCTAACACCTCGACCGCGAACTGGCGTGTACTGCAGTGGTCCTGCGTAATCGCACCCGGTATGTGTAAACGCCTTATCGACCTGATTGACACGCTGGCTAGGTAGATCTGCCATGAGTGGAAAGACAGGACGCGGACGGAATTTAAAACAGACGTTACATTTATGTATTCTATGGCGAATTATTCGCCGTGCAGCTAAAATCCAATATTTATGCCTGAGTAAGGACATAAGCAACTCTGGACCTGCATGGAGATATTTTTTGTGATAAAAATCAACAAGAAGGTCGACCACATGATCATGACGCGGTAGAATGCAAGGATGCTTGTAGTTGTAAGGTTCGTCCGAATTTGACAGACGACCGCCAACTCGTATGGTGCCGTGCTCGTCGAGAAACGGCTTGAGTTTAAGGAGCGCGGGAGAACAAGGCATACTATTTTTCAAATTTTGTATGTCGTTACTAAAATAAATAGCTTGTATAGCTCGCAATAATTTATGTTCTGCAACTTCAAGGTGAGTACTTGAAATAGAAGTTCCATTAGGCAATAGCTTAAGAAATCTACAGATATAAATGATGGCGCGTAGTAGCTTAGACCACGACGACATGCGCAATGCGAGTGCATAAATCGGGGATTCCGCAACCTCAACAATCACGGGATGAGAGATAACTTTCCGTTCGGGTACGTCCTCGTCCTCTGCATTATGGTCAAATGGATGTATAGGCCACTCCGACGGATCATGGGACATCCAAGAAGGGCCATGACGCCACAAAGGATGATGCAGAAGTTTAATTGGAGTAACACCACGAGAAAGGCAATCAGCGGGATTCTCAATACCCGCGACGTGATTGAAACAATCGGAAGGAATTAATTCAATTATTTTTGTTACGCGATTGGCGACAAAAGTCTGCCAGCGGTGAGGAGAGGAATAAATCCAAGCGAGCACTACTTTAGAGTCAGTCATTGCAAATATTTTATTAATAGGATAGTGGGGCGAAACTGTCTCTTGAACTCTGCGGAGTAACTGAGACAGCAGAAGGGCCGCGCACAACTCCAGTCTCGCAACCGAAATAGTTTTGACAGGCGAGACCTTGGACTTGGCACAAACTAATTGCACAGAGTAGTTGGAACCAATGCGGACTTGCAAATATACGACTCCGCCATAAGCGCGTTCACTGGCATCAGCGAAACCTATTAAGTTAACAATACATCCATCGACTAATCCAAGATGACGCGGTATAATAATTTGATGGAGCGCGGGGAGTTCAATGCAAAACTGTTTCCAAGCGGTGACAATATGGTCGGGAGGAACGGCATCCCACTCACACTTTGATAACCAGAGTTCTTTGATCAAGAGCTTGGCGTACAAAATTGTGGGAGCCACAAAACCCATTATATCCCATAGTCGAGCCACTGTGGACAGCATAGTGCGTTTGGTGCACTTATCATCTGGAGGTGCGACTTCAAAATGAAACCTATCGCTGGATTGGTTCCAGCGCATACCAAAAACCTTATGCATAGATCCTTCAAATTCAACGTCTGTAAAAGCTTTATATGAATCAGGTATTTGCGCGAGAACCTCTTTAGAGTTACTTGACCATTTGACAAGATCAAATTGACCTCGCTTGAAGAGCTCAATAAGCTCTTTGCTAAGCGAGATTGCTTGCGGGGCGGATACGACACTACAGGCGATGTCATCCATATACAAAGCGGAGGTGGCAACAGCTGCTGCAGCGGGAAAGTTGTCGCCTTCATCAGCGATCAACTGGCGGACGACCTTCAATGCGTGATACGGACTTGACTTGAGTCCAAAACAAACCCTATTAAATTGATACACGGATATAGGTTCACTATTGTTAAAACGATAAAAGATCCGTTGAAATCTACGGTCAGATTCGCGAACGCCGATATTGAGGAACATTTGGCGGCAATCAGCTGACAGAGCAATTTGAAAAAGTCGAAACTTTATTATGATGTTAAATAAATCACCCTGTAGATTAGGGCCGGCATGCAAAATGTCATTGATCGACTGACCTGATGTAGTCTGGCAACTAGCATCTAAAACCACGCGAAGTTTAGTGGAGGTCTTATCTTCGCGAACTACGCCGTGATGTGGGATATAATACGAGGGAAAAGAATTATTCTCATCAATTACAACTGGACTCAAAAAACCCTTATTTATGTAGTCACGTATGACGTCATTATAAGCGCTGCGAAATTTAGGCGAAGCATTAAATTTGCGTTCTAAACAATAAAAGCGTCTAATCGCAGCAGCGTACGAGTCGCCTAGCGAATAAGGGTCGCCACAAAATGGCAACGCCACAATATATCTGCCACTGTCGTCGCGAACAGTGGTAGCGCGGAAGTGTTCTTCACACTCGAGGTCCTTACGACTCAGCGAGGGCGGTGCGGAAATTTCTTCAAGCTCCCAAAATCGCTTGAGGAGAGAATCAACATTATTTTCTTGAAGAACAGAACAGCAAGACGTAGTATAATGAGGAGTATGTGATGTAGGTGCGGTACCCATGACCACATACCCAAATACCGTCTCAATAGCGGGAGGTAAATTATATTGCTCACTACGTACAATATTAGATAGTAGTAAGTGCGGAAATATTGAAGCCCCAATCAAAACATCGATATTTTCCGGCTGCGCAAAGTCTAAATCTGCGAGCGGCAATGACTCGAGGTGCTTAAGTAAGGACATATCCACATGAGCATTCGGCAATGTGTCCGTGATACGTTCTACTATAAGTGAAGAAATGTTAAAATTAATATCCCTATTAATACGCGAATGTATTTTAATATCTACGGAACCCTTACATGATTTTTCTGAACCGCCAATACCCTTTACTACTATGTCAGTATTTTTAAAGTTATTCCACAATCCTAGGCGTTTCAAACAATCAGAAGTAATGAAATTACTTTGGGATGCACTATCCAGTAAACAACGAATTATGTGAGGTGTGTTATGAGTATCGTATACTATTACTTGTGCGGTAGCGAGCAAAACCGTTGTGTACGCCGCCGTACATTGCGATGTAGCTTCGCGCTGAACGTGACAAGTGCGCGGGCGATGCTCGCGTGTGTGTGCGACTGATGTACATAACGATACTTCGGGATGAGCCGCGGACTCTGTGATACGGACGGCCTGCGTTTGCGGTGACGTAACAACAGATGAACTTACTTTAACAAGGTTACCAGGTTCATCCGGTAACGGCGAGGTTTTATTGAAATGGAGTAAAGTATGGTGAGCCTGATTGCATGAGCGGCATTTAGTTTTACTAGAACAGTTGCTTGTTTTGTGTTTAATACTTAGACAGTTAACGCAAGCTTTACTTTCTTTAACACATTTAAAACGAGCAGTCGGAGTTAATTTACTAAAAGCGGGACATTTATAAAAGTGATCATGTACAATATTATTGCATAGACACTTGAGCGGATTATTATTATTATTATTAGAATCCGAACATGCTACGTAAGATTGCGGATTAGGAACCGAACTACTATTATTATTTCGCGATTTATTTGACTTTTGTTTACTGTCAATAAGGCTAGACGAGCCAGACGAACTAGGCTGCGTATTTTGAAATATTCGACACTGATCTTTGATAAAGGTGACAAAACTATCTAGTGTAGGTATTTTATGATTACGTTCTGTCATCTCAAAAGCACGAATAGTTTCCGTGTCGAACTTTTTTATTGCGAGTTGAAATAACATAAAGTCGGAAAGGGTTTCTAATTTTAAGTTTTTAAGGGCATTAACTGCGGTGACGAAATTATCGATAAACAGCTGAAAATTCGAAACAGACGCGGGACCGGTCAGCTTAAGGTTTAAAGCTTGATCGAAGTAAGTAGACGCGAGGACACGAGTATCCTGATATCGGTCAACAAGTGACTGAAATATAACCTGATAATTCTCAGCATTGGGCGTGACACCTGCAAACACGGATTGCGCTTTCGACGACAGTTTCCCTATCAAATAGTACAATCTGTCGGCATCTGTCAGAGAGACATTATCATGCACTGTTGATTTAAAACTTGCATAAAATAATGGCCAGTTCCGTATGTCACCGTCAAATGACATAAGTTCAATTGGAGGTAGACGCGGTGCTCGATAGTTCGCGCAACCGCCACCTGGCGCTGTGGAGCGGTTGTCATCTAACTGACTTTGTATACGTTTCACGATACAATAAAGATCTTCGAATGCGGTGTACGACTGATAATTCGGCTGGGAATCAGGATTAATTGAAAGTAATTTTGAGTTATAAGCGTCTAATAATGTATGAAAGTCTGATCGAATAACATCTACTGTCATACAATAACTAAGAAATGATTCCCTACTAATATCGGAAGAAGTTGCGGTTTTAGAGCGTTCAAAAATGTCTTGCATACGCTCAAATAAAGTATTGCGCTTAGCTTCTAATATTTTTAACTCTTTTTCTTCCGAAATGCATAGTTTCTTTTGTTGCGACATGTTTATGTAGGTTAATGAACCAAACAAAGTAAAATGTATACCTAAGTATTATTTTACCTAAGTATATAAAAACAACAAAAATACCTAAGTATTTATGCGGCGGTAAATCCTAGTAATTCCTATGTAGGCAACAAACTTTAAGGCGGTTGAACTAATGGTGCTTGAAATATGGTATTTATAAGACCACTATATAGTTCGAGTAATTATAATAAGGTATATCAGTAGGTAGCTACGTAATTGTATATTACCTACTGGGGTGCGGGAAATAACCACGTAATGGGTATGTAAATAGACTAGGAGTGCAGCTAGATGCTACAACTACCTAGGTAAGTACTTCTAGAAGATACTTACGCGGAATAAAAGAGAATTGGATATGAATCCGCTCGAAGGACCAAAAAATGGTGGTTAAACCACAATATTTGACGATTTGCGAAATCGGACTGTAAGAAGGATGGCTGATAATCGCCAAGAGAATAAAGAATTATATGGTGATAACAAACCGGGATGTAAGTTGTGGGATTAGAGAGAAAGTACGCTGCACGCTGGTGCGCCTTACCTGGCTGTCTCCTTGCCTCGTGTATAGGTTCAACAAAATGGCGCCTGATGTTTCTTCGCCTTTTGGAGGCTTTTGAAGCACAACACTGGAATTCTCTGTCTCTGTGTCCACAAACAATCACACCCGCGGGCGGTCGATCACAGCGGTTAATATTTGTTGTAATACGGTAGGAATTAACTAGGCGCGTTAAATAATATCAGGAACGTGAAAAAACTGCATTTTCACGTGCGGATCTTCCATGGCGGCATTTTTTTCTTTTTTTCTTTATGGCTTCTGACAGCCGTCAGGCGTGCGGCAGCGTGAAGGTCGGTCAAGACAGAATAGATAAAAAGAGGTCTAATTATTAATATTAAGAAATAATAGATGGCGCTACCAATTATGATGTTCGTCCTGAAGTTTAGACACGTACGAAATGTTATCATTTTGACGCTTGTGGCTTTTTTTCAATAGGTATTTGGTTGTATCACGTTACTATCCGTGGTCACAAGCAGCTTTCGTTGTAGCTTAATATTTTAAAACATAATAGTGGAACTTACGTTTAGGGGTCAAAATCCCAAAATTTCTTTCTTAGTGGACCTTGTACCTACTCTATACAAAGAACCCACCCTCCTAATTTGATGTTTGACAACCAGCGGTTTGGACAGAACGTTGATATATCAACAGTCAGTCAATCAGTTAGTTAGTTTACCATTTTATATATTAAGATTTTGAATTCACTGAGGATTATTGCGACCATATATTGTCATAACCCAACCTAAACTTAACTATGGTATGAAATGTATACAACTATTTCACGAAATGATCGAAAACTGGTTAAATATTTCATGATATTATTTATTTTTTGGTCTGATCACCATAGATGTAAGTCACGGTGTTCTAATATATAGAAGCAACGTTAATAATGGAGCCAAGTTACTTGTTAAATTAAATGATTGAAAAGTGTGACCACGGAGTTTCTTGTTTATTCTTCTCCATTGAGATCAGCCATGACTTTGATATAAACAACTTCAGCTTCAACTTTCTGACTAATCGATAAACTCTGACAATTCGGAAGTGGTTGTAAACGGTCTAAGTGTAACTACCTGAAGAATATATATTTATGATATATGTTCAAGGTCAAATAAGTCATTCATAGCTAGTTCTTAAAATATATTAGTTATTTGCAGCCGAAACGCGGGTTTATCTGTCTGTCTGCAAAGTTATCAAATTCTGCTTGTTAACTTATCAAACCGTAAAGACAAGCCCCGCAGTGTTGGCGACAGAGATTAGGAACAACTTTTGTTATCTCTAAAACAGCGAGTAGGTACATTTCATTGAATGTACCTAAGGGCTTTTCACTCAGTAAGAAACGTAATGTACCAGTCAATTTGTATCATTCAATTAATAAAGGAATGTACTTGGCTGAAAAAACACAAACTTTTATTATCCCTTTGCTGCGCAAGTCCTGTAATGAAGAAAGTAATCACTGAGCTAGCTCAAATATTGTTCCAATCTCAAACCTAAATTAAATGCAAGTCCAAGTTTGTTCACAATATTATTCTCTACCTGCATCACTGACCAAAACATAGAAAGTAAATAGTTAGTCGCGTACTTGCCATTTTATAATTTTACCTCAAAATCGCAACCACCGTACCACACAAAGACATAATTACACAAAATATTAGTTCAAAAGTTACGTTCAAAGTACGAGGAGCATGTCAAGTTGTCATGTTACAGACACAGCCTCCGGCACTCAGATACTAACGACGACGGTGAACAATGTTGCAATGACTAGCAAAATAAGAGTAACATTTATGAGGTAAAATTCTGTACATCATACGCGTAATAAATCGTTCTACAGGTGGCCAATGAGTTCAGTTTATATGTGTGGAAAGAAAAGGGAAGATTTTAATAGTATTTTGAATGATGATGATGATGATTGATAACGTCTCTGAGGACATCAGGAATAAGGTATTTCGGCAGAGAACGAAAGTAGTCAAAATGATGTAATGATGTATGATAAGTTGAAGTAATAATATTTTTATATACCATTCCCTTGAAGTGTTTATGCTCAGTAGGTGGTCACATTCCTATCCTGTGGTCCTCAAAAGTGTAGATGTAAATGCACTTTGGACACATGAATATATTCATATGTTTTGGGTACTCGTAGCATATGGGCCACTGCTTTATTATTATGAATCATATTAGATGCAGATCCAGGATCTGCGGCTAATAGACGGCTAATAGTTAGGCGGGGTAAACGTGTAGGTTGAGAACAAGCATGCGTAAGGTAGGACGCCCTTTGACTAGGCGCCACGATCTTCGCAATATGGCTGGTAAAATCAAGAGAAATGGTTTGCTTTTAGAGATGTCAGAGACAGTTGAAATAAATGTTACAAAAACCATTTAAATAAAATTATTGTATGCCTCACAGCCCAAACCTCCAAATAGGTCACATTACCACGTAACAACGGCACAACTATAGAACTTATGTTAGAAGACCACACTTCAACCAAACAATGACGTCACAAAGCTGAAGTTCATTGAATGGCAGTAATCTTGAGCATTCAAAGTCCGTCTGTCAAGTTGACAGACACCCCGAGGCTGTGGAGATAACAGAAACTTCCATTCAAATAGTTCTAACTAAAGGGAGGGAGAGAATAATCAAAATGTGTTTTGGGTACGCTAGTACATGTCTGTGTATGTTCAACAGCGATCAGTAGGAATACAGGTATTGTGTGTATGAGTAGAAGCTAAGAGATAACTCTGTTAACGTTCAGAATTTTGCTATCTGATCTGTCTCAATATGTGGAGGAAGATTATTGCATATTAAAATCTTCAGATCTAAAATCAATCCAAGTGAATATTCCTGTATTTTATTAAAAAAAAATTATCACAAGATCTTTCTTTGTCTTCCCTCATAGGGTTTAGGGTTTTTTGCCTATGCAATTTTGTTAAAATAGATATCTCTTCCAAGCATCAGTACAATAGTGAAGATGTCAGGATGACGATAAAATATAGTAAGTATAAGTATATAGCACAGACATCAATGTGATGTCTTTACTGTTACATTTCTTTTATTTTATTGCAAACTATTAACGCTTTCACTCAATTATTATACTTCACCACAGTCATTTATCTAAGTTTCATTTTACTCATAGCGTTCCGTTCCAAGCACGACTGACATAAATAAAGCGTTAAAACCAAATATAGTTACATTTTATGTAATAAAACGAGTATTTACAAATATAAAATAAATGAATTTACGTTGCGTTAACATCGTACTAGATATGCTCTCACCAACACGTAACACTCGAAAATCGAACACCAACACCAACCTAAAAAAGGTTGCCAATATAAAAAAAATGATATGATGTCAAGTTTGGCGCGAACTGGCAACTGCAATAGCATTAACTGCCACGTCCCCTCCAACACTTAGGACGCTCGTGTCGGAATTTTTAATTCAATTATGATAGCGATCATGTTTAATGACCGTCTTCTTATAGCAGGAACGCTTTGCCCCTCCATTCGACCGAACATTTTCCTTTTTTCTCTTTTTCTAAATGAAAAAATTGTGATTCCACGTTTTAATGTCTCGGCAAGATTGATAAATTTTCATAATTGTTTACGCGGAGATATTCGAGTCCACTCTTTTGGGAAATCTTTTGGATAACGCGGAAAGAAAAGGTTTTTGCTTTGAGATCCGATGTTTTGTTACGCTTAGGTAGAAGCCTGTTCAAATTCACAGCGAGTCTCGTGTCAACACGACTTCAATCTCCTCTTTACATTATGTCTTTTGTAAGTTTTGATTGTTACATTTGTAAATCTGGAATACATTGTAGATTAATTCTAATTTAAAAAAAAAAAAACAAATTAAGTTGTCTAATCTAGAATCTAGTAGCTAAAACATTCGTAAGGAAAACAATGTGAGAAGAGAATAGTGTGTTGACAATTTTTAATAACATCTAGTTGTACCGTATGTTAATAATGATCATATAAGGCCAAATCGTTTAGTAGTTTTAAGCTTAAAGCACAAGCCATACTAACCGCGCTAGTACCTCAAAAAAAAAAACAAGCTACTTTATGGTCCCCAACTTTGTCGGATCCGTAATAACCAACATTAGGGCAGCCAAACCCGCGGCTAAAAGCTAGAAACAAAATCAAACAGAAACATTGTAAACTCTCCTAACTTTATAGCAATAATCATAGTCCCAGCAATCTGGCAAAAAGAAAACAACCAAATCGAAAAACATAAAACCGCCCAGCATACCAATAAAATAAAAATGTAATTTCAAAGTTAAACTTGCTTTTTACGACTTGGATGGTCGGAAAAATCCTGTGGCGATAAATTTGTCAGACGGGACCAAAACTTTCATGTTAATTCAATCAAACGCCACCCAGGCTCAAATTTGATGAAGGGAAATCATCTCAACGTGGTGGTATTTTTTTTTAATTTCCCAGAAATGAAAGGTTTTGCGGCCCAATTTGATTCTTGTCGGCCCTTGGGACGTAATCTGTTGGGTTCTATTGAAGAAAATGTAAATGCAATTGGGAATAATTGGTTTCTGAATCATAAAAATGATGAGGCTTGGGCATTTCTGTAGCGAAGAGTGTACAGATTGCTGACCCGAATTGTCAGGTACATTTTGATTCTAATTCCAATCTTTACCTGTGGAAATATTGCTTCTAATTTATTTACATACTTTAACAGAATTCTGAAACTGATATTACCTGAGATGTAACTGTTTAAACGTCTTTAACTACTCGCCCTGGAATACACATTGAGGTGACTCATTACAATAGTTAATTATTAACTGTTGTAATAAGTTCTTTAGCTTTTTATGTTCTTTTAGCTTTCTTATGTTTGGGTCTGCTTGCAGTCTAACCCAAAACAGCAGAATACCAGTATTTTACATAAAACCTCGCCATGCCTGTTATTAGTAACAGGAACCCATTTAGTACAGTTATTAAAACTTAATAAGCAAACAAAAAATACCTACCTATACGTGACTTCTTACACCGAATTTCTAATTAACTTTTAATGATTTGGGGACAGCACACCAGCCTTAGCCAACATAATAAAGAGAAATGCTGATTAGCCTCCATTGTGACCACCCTCAAAGTAAACACCATGGAAATATACATTTAAAAAGTCCCATAGACTTACAATGGTTAATTTGCACATCAAAAGTTAAAAGATTTTTTTAAACAAATGAATGTTTTTGTCGATGATTTTTTGTGCGGACGTCTGCGTTTGATAAATATTTCTGAAATGTTTTGTCTACCAGTATTGTTGTGAAAATGTGCAGGAAAATATTTATTTTGTAAGGTGCTTTTGTCACTAACGTCTCATTAACTGTTAATTAGCTGATTATGTCGATGGAGCATCTCGCACCTATGGCTTCCTCGCAAGGAAATTCGCAACAACCCGCAATTGTTTATGCCCTGATATGCTACGCAATTTTATTTGTAGATACCATTACTAATGGAATAGTTAGCGACAATAAAGAGGTATAGTTTGATATTTGGTATTTTGTTTGTAGAAAACTAATCCGGAACTAATGATCCAATAAATTTTAGATAGTTAAAGATAGATATTTAAGAGATTATATTGGTGTTTACTAACAAAAAGCTAAGTTATGTGCCAAATAAAAAAAAATGGTTAAAATTATTAAAATTTACCTAGAAAAAACTGCCTTTATAGTTTAACTTGACTTCAACAATGCTTTGCAAACTAAGTAAACACACTTCTGCCCACCCTCTCAACAAGAGACAATATTGGTGCCGATTCTCTTGTGCACAAACTATCGTAAATTTAAGTTAAGTGCATCTTTCTCTTTCCATTTCTTAAAGAAAAGGACAGAAGATACATTTTAGTTTAATCCTGTCAAATTAGACAGCGCCTGATGAAAATTGACGTATATTTAGACGCCATGTTTTTAAATTGCGTCTAAATTATCTATGGAGTGTCTAAATTTGACAGGACTTAACTTATATTTGATCTTCTGTCCTTTTCTTAATTAAAAGGAAAGAGAAAGATGCACTTAACTTAAATTTACGATAGTTTTTGCACAAGAGAATCGGCACCATTATGTGATACAAAACACTTATAAACATAAACGGAACGGAACATTGCGACCCATTTCGAAGCTTGTTCGCACATTTATATCGGAACACGTTCTAGGAAACAAGATCTTGGCACAACTTGCCAAATTCGATGTGCCGACGAGTATCAGAAATGGAATAAAGATGTTTCACATACAAATATAAGTATAACGAGACTTGCGTCCTACTTTCTAGTATGTTATAAAATTTTGTACTAATATTGTAACGTTATAGAGGATTATGCTTAAAATATTAGGTTTTTGGGATATTTGTGAATTGCTGTTTAAAAGTTTTGAACGCAGTTATAGTCCAGGACCTAGTATACCTATAAACTTTTGGTATTTTCATGGGTAGAATTTTGACACATGTTGGGACTTATTCAGCCATTCTTTATCGTATTAATGTAATAAAATATACATAACTAGCTAGTCCCACACATTTGGACTTTTCTTAGTGTCTTTAATTTCTAAACCACCCCTATTATATAACGGTGAACAAAAAAACAAAAATAATAATTATTCAAATATTTCGAGCCTTTTCGAGTTTATGTAAGACTAACGCACACCAATAATTTTTTTTATTTTTAACAAACCAACTTCAAGACTCAATTTATTTCCCAATTTATGATCCCAGAAATTCCTACTGTAATTTACAGCCACCCCTGAAACCAACTTCCTTACAAATAAACTATTCAAATTCCTTTCAATAAATTAGGTAGGAAGCAATAAAAATAGTTGAAACAACATAATTTAGGCAGTTCTATAAATTATACGTTAAATCTAAGTATGAGGTTCCACGCGACGCCGACGGTTCAAGTAAATGATTTAGAGGTGTAGGCAGAATATAAGTTAAACAATAATTAGTATTCAAGAGCGGACCATGGAAAAGGGACGTCATTGTGAAATTCGTGCAGCCCTGCATGGGACACACGGGTGAAAAGGATGGGAAGCCGAGGAGAGAAGTTTTTTTAAGCACGATATTTCAATTTGAAAATTCGGAAATTCTATTCAATCGATTTTCTCTTTCAATTTTTTCTTAACCAGACTTATTAATGCAGACAGGGGTAGGGCAGACAAAACTACGTGAAGTCGGTTTTGCAGCGATTAATTTCTGTCACTCACTTTTGTAGCACACCATAGTGATTTTTTAAAACAATATAGACCTTTTTTCAATATGACTAATAATTATTTCTATTGAAATTCTGTGATCTTCGTAGTATGCTAAGTCAAATTATGCCAAATAATCGGCGCTCTTAATAAACGTTATGCTAAACGAAATTATGCAAAATTGTAACTCTGACAAAGGTTCTTAATACAATTCTGCCATCTTAAAAGTATCCCATTTAAAATTCGGACAAAAAACAATTATGTTAAATATTTTTATACCTTAACAATGTTCGTTTAAAAAAGTTTCTGCCAAGTGAGTTATGCCAAATAGGTTTCGGAGAAACAAGTTTCTGCCAGATAGAGGGCACCCTGCTTCGACGACCAAGTGACATCCTGGCGCGCTGTTGTCTTTATATTGTGTATCAAATCACGTGTTTGAAGGTTAAATATCACAAATGTGAAAGCAACTCTGTATGTTTTAACGACTTTCACGTGTGCAAAGTCATGAGCAAAAATTAAGTAAGTAGGACTATTGTATGTTCAATTGACGTAGGTTGATTTGTTGGCAATAAATCGTTTTATTCACATTTTGTGACACTTCTCATCAACACTGTAACGATTGGATTTAGTGTTACGATTGGGAATAAAAAATCCCATTCATAACACTGAATGTTGACGGACGGACAAAATAAGAACCGCATACAAGATCATGCTTTATATGCATCTTTCATAAATTTATAACCCCAAGGTGGAGGTTCTGCGGTAATAAATCAGTCAGTCAGCTCAAGTAATTCTAATCTATACTAATATTATAAAGGGAAAGATTTGTATTTCCGTATGTAACGAATAAACTCAAAAACTACTGGATCGATTTCAAAAATTCTTACATTAGAAAACTACATTATCCCTGGGTAACAAAGGCTATATAATATCACGCTATGTCCCACGGTAGCGAAGCAGTAACCAAAAACTTAACGTAACGCGGGTAAAACCGCGAGGAACAGCTAGTTATACATATAATAATATGTAAATGTATCATGCATGTTAAATCTGTAATAACAAGATGTAAGTCCAAAATATTCAGGTAGCGATTACTCAACCTGAGGTGTACACGACACGCCGACATATTCGTTCAACGTTCATATAATTTATGACTATTTCATGTCTGCTAAATTGTAGAATTTTCAGTAAAGTTTTGCATATTTTATGACTCGGTTTGCGCAGTGATTAAGCGATTGTTCACTACGCTGCGTGTCGCGGTTTTGATTTCTGCACGGGTGAAATTTACGTACGACCAATTTGTGCACCTCGTAGGTATGTGGCCGTTCTCCCGCTTCCCCGCGCGGCGCCCCGTGTTCGCCTCGTTCGTTTGTTAGCGATAGCATTCCGACAGTGTTACGTCACAGCGCGAGGTGCACAGTTAAGTTGCATGGAGTTTGATCTGCAGATAAATGCGTCGGGTGTGGTTAATTGTGTATGTCAGTTTATTGGAATTCCTAGTGTTAAGCAATTTTTATAGAATGCGTTCATAATTGTATCGCGTAATGTATAAAATTCGTCTGTACATGTGTTTCTCATCTAACCCCTCCTAAACTTCGGATTTTAATCGTTTATTTGTACAGTTACAATGGATTTCTGGATGCGGTCGGGTTTTTATGAACAGCAACCGATGGAAAAAAATTGTTTCTAACCTAAAGTCTCTTATAAAGAGACTTTGGTTTAGGCAGCGACGAATAAGCACCCGAAATTCCAGAGCAGTGTGTCAAAAATCATGATCATTACTTTGATTACGTAGCACGACAACACGACACGACATCGACACGACACGACTTACCACGACCGACATTAAAACAGTAAAATTCCTTGTTATTTCACTTCAACAACATGTTTTTCAGAACAGCTGTTGTAAGTGAATTTTTAATAAAGTTTTTATGGTCCGAGTTTAAGCTTAGAATTACTGTTGGAAGCCATTTTGACAATAACACGCGGTACTTAAAACTATGTTTTTATGCGATTCAATGAACTTTGTATGTATGTAGATATTTATAAATTAAGTATGTATATACGTAATAATGTAGTGCAGGCTCTGTCTACTTTACGGCTGTGTGAGTTGGCCTAAGATATTTACATATTTATTTCTTTTATATTCCGATTTTAGATAGGTACGTCATGGCACTGAAATTGTCATTGCCTTTCATTTGTTTTGTTATTTAATCTATTGAATTGATGTCCGCCGCTTTTCCTTAAACGCACAATCTTTTTTATCGTGATATTTGACCATGGATATGTGATGTTTGTTACTTTTTCACGCAAAAATTACATAATGGATTTTGATTAAACTTTAGAGTAACATAGTTGATACATCAGAATCACTTAGGCTATATAAATTCACGCTATGAGCCACGGAAGAGTAGCAGTAACCAAAGATCCAACATTACGGCGATAAACCCGCAAGAAACATCTACTTTTCTATACAAAGCTGTCGGATGATTTATTCCAGGTACTACAAAAGTATGGTCAAAACCTAAAAATATAGTAGGATACAAACTAAGTATTAAATCACCAATTCACACTAGAATCCGCTAAAACCTGAAATTCCGATTCACATAATCCCCCGACGTAATTGCTTCCCGGTGAATGAGACTGAGTGAACGGGTGACCTACTCGTTCTCGTTCATTCCTTGTTCTCTTTGATCAGTTCACTCTTTGAGTTGTATGGGACCTGGAGCCCAATTCTCGTGCGTTAGATAAATATCGAAATCGATATTTATCAAATTAAAATGGCGGATATCGAGTTATTTGGATAAATCGGTATTCTCAGTTTATCGAGTGAGATAATTATCCAACCATTTCATTCATTTGGCATTGAATTTTGTGATATTTTTGATTGATCGATATTATATCACATAAACCGAGAATTAGGTCCCAGGGGGTTCGTTAAATTGCTTTATTGGTGCAATGTGAAAACCTATTTGTAAGGTGTTATTTTCAAGTGATTTTTACAGTCAGCAACAAAAGTCGAATAGGTGGAAAATTCGGTAATCTATACTTCTATACTAATATTATAAAATTGAAGAGTTTATTTGGTTTAATGCGCTAATCTCAAAAACTGCTGGTCCAAATTGTACATTTTTTGTTGTGTTGGATAGCCTTTAGGAAGGTTATAGGCTATTTAGCATCACGCTATGACTATGATCGCTGTATTGGAAATTCAATATGAAATGGAGTAAGATCAAAAATGAAACTTTTTTGAAAACCCTCGTACGAAGCCGCAGAAATTTGCTAGTTTTCAATATTTCTTCGAAAATAATTAACTAAACCGAAACTTTCCTCTACAGTGTAGGCAACAATAATAGCTCAAACAAAAAAATTTACATAATAAAACAATCTAATCGCGGAATGTATAATAACGCACAGTGTAACGGTCGGATAGTGTAACATTAATAACAAAAATACCACTTACGAGTAAATTAGCTTTATCGGTGACAAGTGACAGAAATTTATTGTGCCCGACAGTGTACGACAAACGGATACACCAAGTTTACGCGGTTTTGTTGTTTTGATTTTCTTTTTTTAGGCAAATTGATTTTCATTTATGAAACACTAGCTGTTTCGCCCGTTGTCACCCCTAAATTTTCATTCAAAATTTCATGTTTTTTTTTATCCTGGGACATCTTACACACTGCCGTCTGATCCCAAGCTAAGCAGAGCTTGTGTAATGGTAATCAGACAACTGATATACATACTTATATATTTTTTAAATACATACATATTATAGATAAACAACACCCAGACACAGAACAAACAATTATGCTCATCACACAAAGTTCGTCCTGGGTGGGAATCGAATCCACGACCTCTGGCTTAGCAGTCAGGGTCACTGACCACTAGATCAACAGGCCCGTAGTTTTATTTTAAGCCATCTTTGATTGAATTTTCAAAAGATGCTTCTTATTGTACCTCTACGTCATGAAAACAAAGGTAGTTATTTCTTGTTCCTAGTTTTATTGGTCTGTTGTTACAACCAAAAAGCCTTTCTCTTTATATGTATAGGAGATTAAGTATGAAATACCTGCTAGCCTTTTAAACTTTGAAATGTTGTAATTTAAAATATTAATTTAAATAGATAAAGTAAGTAGTAACTTAGTAAGTTAGTTTTGCATTTAGTTGGATATTACATAATGACTTGTAAAACCTAATTTTATTTTCAACTTCGTTATTTTTAAAGGCTGTGTTAGTTCTTCACGTTACTTTCTTAACAATTCTCTTTTTTAAATTCTTGGTAGAACAAAAAATCACTGGCAGTAAAACTTTAAACTCAACTGCCCCCTTACCATGACGTTTAAAGTAAGATTGTTTTAGTCCTGTTGCAGGAGTGTGCAAGTGACAGCGCTAGACACGTTGTCTAGCGTCGTCTCTTTCCCACTGAAAGTAATATCAAAGTAATACTGCTCTAGGGGCTTGTGGTACGCCCCCTGACCTGTAAAGGCTACTAAAAATTTCCACTACTTTCCTTACCTCTTGAAGACGAGATCACATTCCCCCTCGACCTACCGACCCAATTCCTTAATCACCTTGAAGACCGCACTAATAGGTTGAACCCTAACGCAAACCCGAAACACCGGTGTTTCAATTAAACGAAAACTGTAATCGAAAAAGCATTAGCCGTAAGCAATTAAGCAGTGCGCGTTCAGCGGATAAATTTGCATGCGGTCAGACGCCTGTTCTTAGATGTATGTAAGGTAAGGTTATACGAGCTGTAGTTTTCTCGTAGTTATTGATAGTGGAGTAATTAGATTCAGTTAAAAGACAAACTATATAGTTTCATCCAGCCATATGATAGTTTAAATATTGTAATTAAAAGTTCATTTGCAGTAGTTTTCTCGTAATTAGATAGTGAGGTAATTAGACACAGGTAAAAAGCAAATTATTTATTTGTATCCAGCATTTTGGTAGTTTTATTACTGTGATTAAAAGTTGATTTGCTCTTTCAGAATTTTAACTATAATGTGACACAGCAAAGATTGAAATTTATTGATTAAAATTGAAAATTAACTAATTCTCCATTTTACCTACCTTCCAAGCAGCGTTGTTATGTTCCGCTTTGAAGGGTATAAGTTCTAGTGTAATTATAAACATCAGACACCATGTTATAATTGTTCGTATGCGTCAATAATGAAGTAAAATGTATCAAAATAAACTGGCCTATTGGTCCGGTCATTAATGATCTTGACTGCTAAGGAAATTCCAACCCAAAGGGCAAAATAGGGATTTCATTATTCACGCGGGCAAAAGCTAGTTGTGTTTAAACCAGGGATGTTAGGGAGAACCGTAACCGAAACTATCGAATATCCGATATAAAAAAATATCCGTAACCGTAACCGAATCCGAAATAAAAGTTTCGGATAATATCGGATAGGGGCGGAGCCTAATTGAGACACGTTATGAAATAATTACTCACAGAGTGATTGTAATTCCTACCAAATGGTGACATATAAATAAAACCATTATATTAGCTACTAGCTGTCCCCTGCGGTTTCACCCGCATTTTTCGTTACTGCTCCGCTCCCGTGGGTCGTAGCGTGATGGTATATAGCCTATAGCATTCCTCGATAAACGGGCTATCTAACACTGAAAGAATTTTTCATATCGGATCAGTAGTTCCAGAGATTACCCCCTACATACAAACTTACAAACCTACAAACTTACAAATTTTACCTCTTTATAATATTAGTATAGATTAGTATTTTACTTTTGAAATTCCTTAAAATTTTAATATCCGTAACCGAAATTATCCGAAACTAACGGATAATCCGAAATAATTTCATATCCGTATTCGTAACCGTATCCAGTGTAATAATCATTCCTATATCCGTACCTATCCAATCCGTATCCGAAATTTCATATCCATAACATCCCTGGTTTAAACCTAGAAATGTTCCTCATAAACTCACTCAAATAACATCAGGTCATTGAATTAAAATCTTCCAAGCAAGTTAAATGCTTACATATGTGCATAATGTGCGCCGGTAAAGCATTGTGCTTAAATAAAATTATTATCCATTGTAATTAACAGAGCACGCTCGGGATATAAATTTGCATGCTCTGTGGTCAGCAGAGCAGTCTGCACTCATAATAGTGGTATAAGTTACGAGCGACAGCGATTTTGTTATTTGCCCTCGAAATTAACCGTTCACACTGTCGCGCTGCTATTGTCATTCTATTATGTCTCGAATCACGTGTGTTTGGAGGTTTAAAACAGTAGACAGATAGTTTATCACTCCGTCAAGTGTTGCAATGAAAAAATTATGTTAAATAGAAATTAAACGCTTCAAAACTTTTATTCACTCTTTGGGCAACTCAAGTGATTGCGAAATACTAAATACCGATAATTAATAAAATCATTTCACGAGTACAAACGATCATAAAATTCATTTTGTAAATAAAATGTTGTTTAAGCCTATTTAAATAATATAAGTAGATTTTAGTCTCTCCACGAAAGAATATAAATAAAATAATAAGCAGATTTTTGTCCTTACATCGCCTTTAAAGCACCTTGAGTCGCTTAATTTTCTTACTTAGACCACCCATAGTATTTACTTACAGACTACCATAATTCGAATATTTTGTAACTACTGGAAGCACGAAAGAATGCAAGGATTTAACACTAAAATATTTTCACCTATTTACCAAAATGAGGTTTTTGTGGCTGGACGAACCGGCATACATTTTATGCTGATGCAAAACCTGTTCTGGAGAATTCGAGAAACATTTCACAGATCCTTTAACGCGGTGAGAATATGCTAAATGAAAAATATTGATGGCGAGATAAATAAACGTTACTAAATACTGACTTTGGCTAAGCCATGTTCCCGTCTCTATCGTGCACTTGACGCTTGGCAGTTGTGTAACAGTGACAGGTATAGTGCTAAGCACTGACTTTGGCTAAGCCAGGTTCCCGTCTCTATCGTGCACTTGACGCTTGGCAGTTGTGTAACAGTGACAGGTATAGTGCTAAGCACTGACTTTGGCCGCACTGGCTTTGGCATTGTCAGTGCTTGGTAACGTCTATTTATCTCGCCAAGCGAGTCTGGCAATTTAAGAACCAGGAGCTTAAAATGAGCTATGTCATTACGGCCACCCGGCAGCCACTTCGCACCGACTCGCCTCCTGCGGCTAGTATTCTTTATATGGATTTGTATGGGCATGCGCTCACTATATCAACTCCGTAGCGTCATCGGATCGCCTCGATTTTAAGCCGTTCGCGCGCGGTCGGCGGGTGGGCCACTCGTTGACAACTCGCTGCTCGAATGCTTGCCGTGCGTTGACGGTGCGCCGGCCACGAGTGGCCCGCGCGCCGCCCGCGACTGATACACAGGAGGACGATATGCGGCCGGCGTAATTTGGCGAGTCGGAACATAAGCTTTACGAACGTTAGCGCATTATTTTTTATTAAACCAAAATACGAATAAAAAGATATAATAAAGGAACTAAATTTAAATAAAATAAACATCAAAACGTTTTGAGAGAGAAAGCTATAAAATAACTTATGAATTAAAGATTCAATTTCAATTAGTTAGTCTCTTTCTCGTTGACGCCGAAGCGTCAACGGGTTGACGCCTCGGCGTTCGCTCGTTGACCGCGGGTGGCCCACTGGTTGACGGCGGGTGGCCCACCCATCGACAACGAGTTGACGCCGTGCGTCGAGGCGGTGCGGGGTGGCTGCCGGGTGGCCGTAATGAGCTATGACCTTAAGTCTGCTTTTGCAATCGTGTCTCAATTCGGATATTTTCAGCAGTTTCTGAGCCTACAAACAAACAAACTCTTCAGCGTCATAAAAGCGTAGATTCTGTATTAATATCTTACGACATTTCCGTTTCCCGTTTGTAAACCTACAACAACAGACAGGACAGGTGGGCTCCTTATCCACTAAGCACTGAAAAAACTCATTATCATCTCACTAGCCAATTCCCAACTTTGTTGGGGTTGGCTTCCAGCTTAACTTTTCAATGCGTCTTTAACCCGTAAAAAATATTTTAGACGGGTACATTTACATTTTTGATTACTGCTTTGCTCCCATGTGTCGTAGTGTAATGTTATGTATCCCGTACTATTCCCCATTTACCTGGATATCATTTATTAAGTTTTTTCCAATCTGTTAATAAAATTAAAATAATAATTCCAATCCTACTGGAATTTCCAGATATTAAAAAGTTTTAACCAAAAACAAAAACCTTTAGTTTTATTGTATTACTATATACCAATGTTAGATAGTTCATCGATCATCAGAGTCACTAAAAAAGATCGTTCAGAGATACTAGAAACAGTCACATGAAAATATCAGAACTTTAATTTTATCGTCTGAGTGTTCCGACTCGGCAAGTCGTTTACCAGCGCATCGCAGTTACAATAACTGCATCACTTTATTTTTATATCTAATAGTATTGAACTGTATGAAGAAGCTCTTGAGACATATATGGATAGTTATAGATATTTAATGCAAATGGAAAGCACATAAAGCCGTTGGTCCCGGTTGTCAAACGTGGAACATTGACAGTCGTTACGGGTTGTCAGACGATAAAAAGTCTGACCAGTCTAAGGGGTGTCGTGTTGCCCAGTTAATCCATCCATCCGCTATTAGCCTCTTTCTATAAATCGTCGGTCCTGTAATTCCTGTATGTGTCAGGGCGCCGGGAATCCTTACACTATGTTTGACTAAACGTGAACTTGTATATTCCACCACTACTAGCTTTGGCCCGCGACTTCGTCCGCGTCAAAAATTAGTTCCCGTTCCCGGGGAATTTCCGGGATGAAAACTATCCTATGTCCTTTCTCGGGTCCGAGACTATATCTGTACCAAATTTCATTCAAATCGGTTCAGTGGTTTAGGCGTGAAGAAGATACAGACAGACAGACAAACAAAGTTACTTTCGCATCCATACTAATATTATAAATGCGAAAGTAACTCTCTATTAATCCACGCGGACGAAGTCGGGGGCAAAAGCTAGTTTATAATATTAGTACGGATTCATCTATCTATCTTCATAAAAAAATTACCTCAAATAAAATATGACCGGCGCCTCCGATGCTATAATGGATTAAGCCCCGACATTTTACTGGTGCTAAAACTTTCAAGCAAGCGACAAAATTATCTTTGTACGTAGTGTGACAATAATATCGGGTCCAGACGGTCGAACGTGTCGCTGCAACACTGCGACACTACATGTGTGTTCACCATGCTTTTAGTGGTAAGTGGGATAGTTTTTATGGAGTTTGTGATCGTGGTGATAGTGTTTTGTGAAACGCTAGGTCAATGATATGGACAAATTACAAATATTTTTTTCATGATCATACTCTAGTAATAAAATGTTTCTTAAAATTACATTAATATTCCTCTGATATTTTTCCATGTTGATGAAGCAGAGTATTCATATAAATATATAAAAGCAAAACACTTACCTATGTGACGTTTTCTTTTCAGAAAAAAATGGGGTAAAAAACTTCCTCTTGTAAAATATTAAATTACATTTAGAATTTATGTAACACAGACGATACAATTAGGCCCTGCTTTCTGAATGTGTCAACAATACAATTAATAGTACTGCAGTATCTGGCCGATCTTGAATATATCCTTTCCGAAACAAGCCTCTTTAGTCAGCTAGTTTGGTCACCCCAGCTCCATGCAATGCTTTTGGTGCGATATCTATTCCATTTGCAGTATCTTCAGTATATTGGCGGAGATTTGATAGTCCTGCCAAGGTGGGTTTTGAGTGAGCACCGAGTCCGTGCTATGCATGACTATGTCCGTTAGACTACTGCAGGCTTATGGCGCCCTGGTACTTGGTTTGAGAGTTAGTTGAAGACAGGTGTGTTGAGAATGGTGGTTGGTTTTCATGGTAGGTGAAGTTGGAATAGATTTAGTTATTGAGGCATTTTAAGATTTCGTATTCTTTGTAAAAAGATTTCAAATATGATTTTTTTTTATTTAGTACCATGATTATTCACTGTGACGAGTAAGTAATAAAAAGCATTTGACAGTACGAAGTGGAAAAATAAAGCTTAATTTTTCTTTGACAATCCCGGTACATTATTCTCAACCACGGCAACTCCTGAAAGCCAGAAACATGCCGCAACCAAACCCGCCGAACTGTTTGTTTATGCTTATCACACGAAGATTTGTCTTGGGTAGGAATCGAACCCACGACCTCCAGCTAAGCAGTCAAGGTCACTAACCACTCGACCAACAGGCCTGTGGACAACAAAAAATCACATCGAAACATCAATTCAACAAAAAACACAAACGTCCTCAATCTTACCCCAAAACTTCCCATCTCACGTTTCTCATACAATATCCAAATAAATCAACTAAGACAAGCAATACATACGGATATGGTCATCGTCTTTTACGTAAAATATCTGTTTTACTCGGCAACAGTATTGGATTGATTTATCGAGACCTGAGAGGAGCGTGATGAATTACTCTGTGGAGATTTGCACAGAGCAATTTGGGTACAGAGGCGGGGAAAGTTCGTAAATCAAATGTGATATTTTTTCTTTTTTTTGTCTAATTTGGGTTTTGGATTTTAATATCTGTACCTCAATTCTGGAAAAATATGTTTTTTGTTTTGCCTTAATTTTTATTCGAAACTGGCAATGGTAAACACCCTGCCATTTGGGTTTTTAATGGTAAATATACATATGTATTATAACTATAAATGTACGTATACGTGTCAAGTTAATTACTCTGTTGAGATTTGCAAAGCAATTTGGGTACAGAGACGGAGAAAGTTCGTAAATCAAATGTTATTTTTCTTTATTTTTGCGAGATGGGGTAATATGAGTTTTTAATTTTAGTATTCTGGCATTGCTGGCTAAAATTAAATACGAATTTGTCGAGACTGAACCAATGTTTGTTTATTTTTTTGTTTAATTTTTGAGGCAACAATAGCATCCATTAGTCATATACCGTGTTTCCAGAAGCAAGGTATCAGTTATACAAAAACTTTGAAAGTATATTTATTAGTATACAAATTGAAAAGGTCACATTGGTCCGGTATAGCTCGCAACCTTATTGCGTAACGAGCGGGCGCTCTCTAGGAAACGACAATTCACGTTTTTTGCTGTTAATTTAAATAAAGGTAATGTGGCATCTGACCTTCACTACTCTATGATTCGCCGTAGTGCATAGGCGCGCATACAATTTGTGAAACATTGCATTACCTCGCGAATGCTCACACGAGAAAACTATTATTTGCAAACTTAGTACAGGTACAACTATGTATACTATATTTTTCAGTATAAGTAAAGTTTACTGATCTAACGAACTGTGCAGTTTTTATGGTACTTCGATTTGACGAGCTTCACTTCATTTCGACCTACAAAGTTCAATTTTCGTTATTAACTTTCTGTTGCGGTTTTACCCGCTTTAAGTTAACTGCTCCGTTCGGGCTTTCCTCTGTGTTTCATTGCTCCGTTAGAACATAGCATGATGCTATATAGACTACGTGTAATTCTGATGTAAGCTATATGACTGTAAAATTTCAACAATAACCGTTGAGTAATGTTTGCGTGCCAAACATCAATCCATCCTCACAAACTTCAACATTTAAATGTGAAAGTTGCTTCTACATAATTTTTTTTTATATAATAGCGGCCCGACAGCCGGCTGTCGGGCCGCTATTGTCTTTCTATTGAGTCGTTAACCACGTGTGTTAAAAGGATTAATCAAGATCTAATGTAGTTACTCGTAAAATACACCATAATGACAGATTTACACGTTCAAGAACGCAGTAAACAGGTAAGAAATAAAGTAATGTCAAATTAAACAAAAAACCTCAATGACAGACACTTCATTTTGAGACCTAATTCCTAAAATCTATCTGCAAGTAATCTATAAATCTGCAAGCGAGTATTATGTGAAAACTAATTCAATAAATTATTACATCGTTAGCTCTATGCCATTGAGTTTACTAAGACATTTCTAATACATCATCCTAGTCTTTAATAAATAAAATGAATAAATGATTTATTTTTGTAAATAGGTAATAAATTACACTTTTACACGTCATTTTTTTTTCTTTTTCTAACTAAACAGGAGTCGGCTTCCAGCTTAACCGGATTCGCCTGGATGTCGTTGTGTTTTAAATAAAGCGACAACCTATCGGACCTCCATGACCCAGTGACTGGTTAACACGACAGACATTTAACATTTCGACGACCAAGCGACAGCCGGCTGTCGTGCTGCTATTGTCTTTCTATCCAATCACGTGTGTTCAAAGGTTTAAAAGACATTTCTTATCCATAGTTCCAAAATCCAAAGAACCAGCCAGAAGAAAATACGCCACAACATTTCCGTGCACTAAGTGCCCGCTGCACGATAAACTATGCGCCGTCGAGATGTATGGCAACTGCTTGAGAACACTCCCGGGATTCCGCTGACAAGTATGCACCGTGTACCCGGGGCTTTACACCGGTATCAGATTTAAAGTGAAAGATAGGTTTGGTTGGTGAGAACTTACCGAGCTAAAGTTTTGTAAAGTTTGCGAGATGCACAAGTTTGAGATGTTTTGGGTAAAATACAGCGGAATAGTACACGCAGCGCAGTTCGGTGTGCCTTTGGGTTTGAGTACGTCAGTCTAGAAGATTTTTGCGTTTATTAATGCATCGGTAAGCAGCTGAGATATACCAATCGCCAATTAGCTTTTTAATATAATTTTTGTTAACATATCAACGCACAGCCCAATACCACTGGTCCTAGATACATGAAACTTGGAGGGTATGTTTGTCCTTGTGAAAGGTAAAAAGCCATAGAAAGGATTTTTGGATTTCGACGCCTAAAAAGGTAAGGATAAGACAAGTTTCTTTATATAAAAGATTGTTGTAATATAAAATATATATCAATTATTTAAAATAAATAATGAATCGTGTATTTGTTTAAAGATACTGAAAATAGCGAACTTTGATAAAAAAAACTTCTATGAATACTCAGCAATTCCCTGTAATTTATAATATTGTCACTAAATATTTAGGCAAGATTCACAACTTCTTCGAACTTGGTACTTGCGCCGTCCGATATTTTTAATCGAAAACCATTTCCTATAACGTCACAGTGGCGTCCGCCATTTTTTTCAATGTTACCACTTCTAAATCGATCACCGTCGACTTAAATCGGTCCCGCGCCGTTCAGTGTTGACAGTCGTTAAAACTTTCACAAATTGGCTGAAACGTCGTTTACTGAAATTCCCTTTACTTAATTAAAACTTTCAGACTCTGAAGTCCATAAGTTTACAAGTCGCCTAACAAATTCGAATTGTTTGATTGTCATTTTGTTGCGAATAATTGTTTGTTTTGTTCCGGGGAACTAAATGCAAATTGGTTCTTTGCGACATCTGTTTCGAAAAATTTGGTGGAAAGTTTGAAAACGAGTTTTGAAAATTATAATTAAATTATTAAAATATTAGTAAACAATTACGAGTGAGCAAGTTTAATTTATACCAGCAAAAATACATTGGGTCAAGTTATGAACGGTGACAAAAATGTTTATATCACATTCTTTAGAAAATCAATTTATAAGAGTGTAGATATTGTTTTTCTTTAAAATCCAAAATGTTATACTGTTTTGTTCAATTATTAATACACTTGAAAGTACTTTTCCGGATACTGTGTGTTCCATTACAAACATACAAACAAACAGTCATAATTTGTTGTTTAATTTGCATACATACGGCGTCAAATGTCAAAAAAATATTGCAAACATGTTAACATATATTTTTGTTGCAACACAACATGCATCGGTTAAAACAAAGCAAAAAAAATATAACCGAAAGCTGTCACAATGGCCATACGTTACTCTGCGAACAACATCCGGGTAAAAAACTAATTTTCCCGGGAGTTATGACAAAAATCCAGGGATCGAAGCTTTTTATCCAGGCTTAGTGATTTCATAAATTTCGCAATGTACCAACAATGTAAGGGTGTGTTCAGATATGCGGTTTTTAAATCAAACTTTTATAAATAAAAAATAACCCCTTTTAAAATTTGCCTCAGTAATTATTTTTTGTCAGAACAATTGAGAATAACTATTTATTCTTCTTCTAACATAATAATTTATAATTTTAAAGATGTTTGCTTCGAAGAAAAGCTACGAAAGGAATTTTACTTATACTTTACGGTGTAGCTTCTATATCTGGATAACACCAACATAACTTATGACTTTATGAGCATATTATGTAGTTCGGCAAGAAAGATACAATAAACCCAAAGGACTCTGTTAGATTTTAGTTTGTTGACTTAAGTACTGAACCGATTATCATAAAATGTTGCAACCATGATATTTTAAATTCAGATAAAATAATATACATTTCATACCGGGAAAATTAGGCATTTCTGAGAACGACCACAGGTGACTGCTAGTATTAAATAAATCAAAACACAAAGCCGTTACCGATAGCTAGTCAGTTGCTGTTCACTATTATCTCTTATTACTTTTGTAGATCTATCAACAATATTCAAAGTAACTATTTTAAATGGTAAAAAAATATTTTAAAAATGTTGTCTGTACTATCCCTAAGCAAAGTTCACACTGACACAGTACAGCTATAGACGCCGGTGTAAATCCCCCTTGTTTCACGTTCATATCGGCTCTCATAGCCGACTGATTTTATGGCATTTCATAGCATGGCCAGTGACGTATGAAGGACTGTTTACAAGTCACTGGGTTGGTGTGAGCCGGGCATAGTGTTGCAAGGTGTCTCGGGTTTGCGCGGGACGTTCTTTATTTAAAAGAGTTCGGTTCCGATATTTCAGTAGTTTGATTAGACTATGCTTGCTTACTAGTAATTAGTGATCGATTCTTATACAAGTACTAAAGTAGACGCACTCAAATAAAATTAAGTACGGTTCAGTAGAGACACAGGTAGAGATGTTAAACTGATCAAGAAAAAAGTATTTGGTTTTCAAGTGTCAAAATGACATTTTGACAAGAAAAACTACGTGAAACATCTGTAAACTGTAACTACATAAAATATTTTAAAAATACTAGCTATCAAATGAAAAATAAACCGTTTAACAATAGTTTTGATTTTGATTAATTGTACGTTTCTCGATTTGACCAAAATCCCGATTAATTCAATTTTCTGTTCCGATATTTGACACTTGCATTTGGCCACACTAGCCAGGCATTACTGGGAACATATAGGTAAGTTCGTATAGATATATTTCCGCAGATGAATGGGGTATTTCGTCGTCTAGAGGTTAATGGAATGTGACAAAGGCAACGAAGACTACTCGTAGGATAATTCTAAGCATCGATTATGTGTCAATATCCCGATGTTTGTGTGATGTTGATGGATGTGTGTGTTAGTAGATATACCTTCTTAAAAAACCGAAGACACGTGTTTAAAGACACAATAGAAATACAATAGCAGCCCGACAGCCGGCTGTCGGTTGGTCGTTGAAAGAAGTATATTTATATTACTAATATCATAATTAATAAGAAAGTAAGTTTGTTTGTTCCGCTTTCACGCATTAAGAATTGAGCGTTTCCTAGCGCTGACGATGATGTTAATGTAAGTTAAAACAATCCATAATAACGAAAGAGAAACCGTGACTACTATATACTATACCATGACGTATACTTATACCATGACTTATGCTTATAGCGCCGGGTATGAAAAATATATTATATATTTCATACCCGGCGCTATAAGCCTTATTTATAGTTTACGTGGCCGTAACTGAGGACTGAACTAAATTAAAAACAAAAAAAAATACCACATATTCAAAATAACAAAATCCAAACCCCATCCTTTACATCCCTTCCACAACACATAAAAGACACCGTCTCAACGTCCCAGCCTAAAAAAATACATTCGAATCCCGCAGTATACCAATGAAAAATGTATCAGCCATCTATCACAAACTCCTCGGATAGTCAGCAGAACAGAAAAACTCAGGGGTGAATAACGTCGTACCAAATTAAATGTGCGGGCTATAAAGAACAGATGACGGGCTAACTTCTTTGCCCTACTGTGATACGTAGATAATAGGTATATGTAGTTAGGCTGTAGTACATTTTGTCCTGTTGGTAATTGTGCATCATTTTAGTTATATTTTGAGTAGTTAAAAAATCATTCACATTTATTTTTGACTAGCTTTTGCCCGCGACTTCATCCGCGTGGATTAATAGCTCACGTTCCCGGGAGATTTCCGGGATGAAAACTATCCTATGTTCTTTCTCGGGTCCCAGACTTTATCTGTACCTTTCATTTAAATCGGTTCAGTGGTTTAGTCGTGAAGGAGAGAAAGACAGACAGACAGAGTTACTTTCGCATTTATAATATTAGTATGGATTTTTATTGGTGTGTTTTTATGTTTTTTCTTAATTTTATCTGATGTTAAATGTCGCCGTTAAAATTGCTAGAGAAAGATAAGCGAATGAGTATTAGTTAGAGAACTAGAACCTATTTACAAAATAAAGTTCATTTATCATTTCACGAGATGATAAGCTTATGGGTAGATTATAAACTGTAAATTCGAATATTCTATCCCTACTTCACCACTTATCGGGATTTAACGCGCACATACCTTTTATTTGTTTTTTGCTTGACGTTTCGGCAGGGTTACACCTGCCACGGTCACAAGCAGACCCTTCTGCCTTCTGCGTCTGCTTGTGACCATGGCAGGTGTAACCCTGCCGGACCGTCAACCAAAAAACAAATAAAAGGTATGTGCGCGTTAAATCCCGATAAGTGGTGAAGTATAAATATGCAACGCGAAAGTTTAAAGTATAATATTCTATCCCTAGTCATAATCACGGTGAAAAAAAATTCTGCAATATTAAAGTCTGTGTAAAGTTTTAACAGGTTTATTTAAAAAATGTCCGGCTGTCGATTACACAGAGTTATTCAGCTCATAACTTACCCTGGAATTATAAGTAAGAATGTGAACAAAATCAATATCTGTTATCTCCCTCGTAATCTCAAATAGACAAATGTCTAACCTCAAACCTGCCTACCATCAATACATTACGTTACATGTCCTCCGTAATTGTGACGTATGGCGACACGAGTCGACGTCACCACGATGGCATCATCGATATCTCCTTGTTAACTCGATATTAATTACGGAACGGTAATTAGAATATATTGGCCGTATCGCCAATTTGTAGCAGATAGATTTGAGTGAAGATTTCGAATTAATTGGGTGATTTTGTAGGCGTTGTTTTGGGGAGGGGGTGTGGGTGTTGAGTGTATGATTAGTTTTAGTATGGGGACTGGTAATTAGTGACCGATACTTCAGCATGTATACCCAATATATCAGAACATTTCCAGTGAAAAGGAAAATTTTCTTTGGGTCCTTGCTCAACTCGTTGAGCAGAGGGTAACGATATTTATTACGTACTGTAAACAACGGACGGAATCTTTGGGGTACACATCAGGGTCATAATCTAACTGATAGATAACGCAGACTATCTCACGAGCAACAACTTAGTTCAGTTTAGTTTCACTGGGCTTGTCCGCACTTAGCCTCATTAGTGGGCCATTGTGCGATTCTATTGCGAAAAACTATATTATTACGATAAAGATTTCTAATATTGTTTGGTCAAGTTAAAGTTTTCTTTTTCAAGGAAGTTTTTCTTTTCACTTTTCATGGAAATTTTAGAGAAGATTCAATCAAAAACGTGCAAATGCCTTATAGTGTTATCCCTCATATTTGTCAGTCACACTTAACTTCACCGTACAATTTATCACTTAGAGAAGCATACATAAACCCAACCTTACCTTATCTCTCAGCATATCCCGTACCCTGGTAGCCTGGTGCCGGCTGCGGTGCAGTTCGAGCTGAAGCTCCAGGCACCGCTCCTGCCAGTTGATGGACCCGACCTCTGCCGCCGCCAGCTCGTACTCCAGCGGGTCCAACCGGGACGAGTGGGCGATGGGCCTGGTGGTAATAAAGGTAGATTAGATAGCTGTTTTGTATTGCAGTACTATAAGGCATTTATGTGACGTTGAGGAAGTGATGAAATGAATTCTTTGATAGTATAGTTCGCCTTATTAGCTTCATATACATATATACGACAAAAATATGTAAACGCACAAAAGTAAACCAGGTCAGGTTATGTGTTTAGTAAGTATCTGTGTTTCGATTTAAAAGGTTAAGGGTGCCGGTATTTACAGGCATATTAGGATACATCGATTTTGTCTATGAGATGGCAACGCTGCGACGGCTCTGGCATCTCAGAAGTGTATAGGCAACGGGGATCATTGAATATCAGATGGGCTACTATACTTACTTCGAAGCTACTACTAAGAAATTCTTAATTGAAAACCTCATTCATTCATTCAGCTCTCAATATAAAATTTTGTACGAAAGCTGAACAGACCGCGGAAAGCTAAATGGACGCGAACGCGTCTTCATACAAAATCGTGGTTTTCTAAATCCATAAGCTAAATAGAAATAAAAATACTCGTACGTACGTATAGTCCCTTATACATCATACATTATAGTCCTTATATATAGACCCATTGCCCTACCGAAACACCGGAAATCGAACCCCGGCCCTCTCAGTACATTCTATTGTACTTTCAACAGAAAAACTACCATACAAGTAAACACACAACTACAAAACATTCCACCCAATCTTCACCCAAAAACATACCATTGCTACAATAAATATTTCACAGTACTCATTAATTTAAATGCACAATATTTCGCCTCACTATAAATACTTGAACGAGGACGAACTCGCTCCATAGGATTAATACTAACAAATGAGGCATTATTAATATTGAATGATTAATTAGCAAGGGTTGAAACGAGCGGATTATCTGATGAGATCAGCGAAATTGATGGAATTCACTTAATGATAATGTTCGAGTTGCAACTGTATTCTGTTTGTTGTTTTTGAATTGGGAACATCTCTTTATTAATCTGGTGAGGTGGGTCCGCTAACTCTGACGGTCACTTATCCGTACTATCCATACTAATATTATAAAATATGGGAAAGTGTGTCTGTCTGTATGTTTGTCTTTCTTTCACGGCATAACGGAGCGACGAATTGACGTGATTTTTTAAGTGGAGATAGTTGAAGGGATGGAGAGTAACATAGGCTACTTTTTGTCGCTTTTTAACGCGAGTGAAGCCGCGGGAAAAAGCTAGTTAATATTATGAATGCGAAAGAAACTCTGTCTGCCTGTCTGTCTTTTCTTCACGCCTAAACCACTAAACCGATTTGAATGAAATTTGGTACATATATAAACTGGTACCCGAGAAAGGGCATAGGATAGTTTTAATCCCGGAAATCCCCCGGGAACGGGAACTATTAATCCACGCGGACGAAGTCGCGGGCAAAAGCTAATAGTTTATAATTTATTTATGCAAAACAGTCAAATCTCGTACATACCACAGTCATAATCTGATTGGGGTTCACAATCTGGCAAATATTATCACTCGTAAAATTGAAAAGTTATTTTGATTGGTCATTATAATAGTTCCTGGCAAAGACTTTGAAAACTGACATGTGAGAGACAAAAACAAAATGGACATTAAATTGTTCAGGATCACAATGTACCGATGACATAAATAAAGATTTCCCAGACAAGTATGAATGTGAAAATGACGTCATAGACTTAACTCAATCGCTTTGTACAGCCACATAAATTGATCGAATATATTGAGTGTTGCAGAGACTGCTAAACAATTTATTATGTGTACTCTAGACTGTTTCTGTCGTAACTTCGTATTGATTCAGTAGATAAAACTTGAAGAGCTAGCTTTGTATTTTTGTCAAGCTTTTTGATAAAATGTTGCAAAGCTATTGTTTATTTTCTTGCTAAGCTTTTGAGAGAAAGCTTCTCGATCGGTAGATTACGGTATTTGACACTATTAACCGATAAATCTAAGACATATTTTTTATAAAACCTATCTTTTTATTAGTCCTAAGCATCGAATTTGTTTTTTATTTACTGTAAAATTGGATTTTTAATTGCTTTAAAATCAATAAATAGTTAGTCAATAGGGTTGCTCGCTTGTGACGTCACAAGCAGGTATTGGCATACATAATCTATAGGAGAATTGCGTTTTGACAGCTCATAAAAAGTACGTCAATTGATGATGGTGTCAAATACCGGATTTAAAGTATGGAAACAGTTGCGCTTTTAAATGGCATTTACATCGCTTTGTTTATGAACAAAAAAACAACTATATGGATCCTTAATGGATATGAAACCACTAAATGGACTTTGATAATATTACATAATCTTTAAACGCACAACCAAAAGTTCAAAAACTTGAAACATGAAGTTTGCACAATAGTGTCCTTTTATAATATAGAGGTGAACTAAAAACGGTTTTTAGAAATTCAAGCCTTATTGGAGTAAAATTTGGGGTTAAAATGGGCGGGTGGTGCCGCAGGGAATAACTAATTTAACCCTTCAACTACCAACCGACAGCCGGCTGTCGGGCTGCTATTGTCTTTCTATTGTGTCTCAAATCACGTTCGTGGAAGGAATACAAACTTGTCCCTGCAATTTCGTCTGCATGTTCTCAACTATATTAATTCGGTCAAAGTCGAAGTAAAATATTTACCTATAATAGTCCTTTCGCCTACAATTACCTCGAGGGCTTTAATATCAGCAATAACTTCTATATTCTATCTGATTTCAATATGCTAATCATTTTCCAACTAGATTGAGACACTAATTAATGGCCTATGAATCGATACGGCTATTATTTCTTGGTTCACTGTTATTATCAACAGCCATCTTGGCTACTATGTTTCCAATTTTATTGATACTTGAATAGTGTAATATTATGTGTATTATCCCGACCAATCATAACATAAAATAGACTAGTACGCAAGAAATATTGTATTTGTATTTTTTGCGTATAATAATTATATCACCTGTGCAATAATTACACCTGCATTTTTATCTTTTTTATGCTAGGTACACATGACAACGATTAATCCACCGTCACCATCTGCGCAGCCAAATCGTAACGACAAATCGTTGTCGTCGTGTACCGAGCATTTTTCCTCCTTGCTCAACTCAACGCTTGTGGCCACGAAATCATTAGGCACTTCTTCTCAGAAAGGTTTGCAAAAAATATGACGTGTGAAAGTGATTTACCTTTCGACGGCCAAGCGACAGCCGGCTGTCTGGCTGCTATTGTGTCTCGAAAGTCGAATCACGTGTGTTTAATATTTACTGGCATACTAAATAATTTCATTTCATTACATTTCATCAACTTGGCAATCATGGTCATAGAATGTATCCATGTAATGATTATAACTACAGTGTACTTTACAAACTTTAGCCATATTATAATAAGGTTCATATTGCGTTGCATTGAACACGCAAATATTTCAATAATCCAATCAGATTAAATTATGGCTTAGTAAGTTATTATATTAACATTGCATTGTATAATGATTTAACTTTAGTTGACATAATTAATACAGTACTAATTATATTCGGATTGTCTTAAGCCGTTACAAATGAAGTAGATAAAATAGTACTTAAAAACACAGGAACTATTTTAATTAAAATTGGAGAAAATTGTTTAATCCTTCTAACACACGTGATTTGAGACACAATAGAAAGCAAATAGCAGCGCGACAGCCGGCTGTCGGTTGGTTGTAGAAAGGTTAGAAAATAGTTATTGCTCGTAACAAAATATCAAAACTATAATAAAATAAAAAGTAAATAGCTTTTGCTCGCCGTTTTGCACGCATGTACAGTATATCCAAACTTCCAACTCCTATTGACTTACCACTTACTTAGGAGTGAAATTTTCAAAAACCCTTTGTTACTCTTTACAAATAATTCACCCTTCAAGTTTAATTGCTCTGGGACCATCGATCGGTTTAGGCTGTGAGTATCACCCGGTCCTGTCAGTAAGTCAGTTTACCATTGTATAGATGATGAAACAAAACATCAGAACATAACAATAAGATGTTTCCAAGAGCAGTCAGCACGTGATTGGCCTTCTAGGGCCAATGCCTGCCGGGGTTGCGGAATAGTTCTTATAGTTACCGTGGCCCCGGAACATAAAGGGCAACCGAAGGAACACTAGAAGGGGGTTTTAGTCAGTAAAATTCTGACACGCCCTCCTGCTCGTCGAGCGGGAGAAGGCATTTGATGACTCACAAAAAAAGATGTTTCCAATGTATTTTCGTATATATTCTATTATGCTATTTTTACAAGACTATGAATATACTTCAATGAAAAACACAGGGATCATTGAAATATCAACTTTAAAAACAAAAAGTAAGGTTTTAAATTGGTCCAATTACAATTACTTCACAAAACCTTTTGTATCTTCAATTTGCGCAAGCATCAGAAATAGAGTGCAGTTTTACAAACGTAATCGTAAAGCTGAAGATAAACATTAGTCATTGAACAAAAAACTGATAAAAGGATTGCCCCTATTGTAACTACCCGCATTTTTACAAATACTGAGCTATTAGTCAAAGAATGAGTCATAAGTGACTAATGTTTTGTGTTGTTTCGCCAATACCGATCTTGTCTTTATTAAGTCTTGAGGACCCTCCTCCAGACTTAATAAAGACAAGATCGGTATTGGCTTTTTGTTAATTAAAAGTAGGAAAACTCAAAGACCTGAAGTGGTCAGCAGAAGAGTAAGGCAAGGATTTGTATTACAGTTTAAATTGTGTAAGTGAAAATAATAATTAGAAACTTACCTAGGTGGCGGGGGCGGCGGATCTCGCGACCTCCTCGGCATCAGTCGCGGACTGTTCGGGGTGCTAGCCGAGTGGCCAGCCCCGCTGAGGTCCGTGAACCGAGCCAGAGGGTCGAAGATCTGCGACAACCGCCGCGACCTCTCCTCAGACATCGTAAACACACAAACACAACACAACACTAAAAATATATATTATTATATCACATTACGACCCCGCACTGTCACAGTTAAATCACAAATGACTATTTCGAACGGTCCGAATGATTCAAAATACGGAAGTGGTTGTTCCCCGCCGCTGGCAGATGGCGCTGGCGGTGACGCGGGATTTGGCGCGCAAACGCCGCCGCCATGATGTCCGTCTGATCTTTTTCACAGTTTAATTTGCCTTTGCGCTGCCGCCGCCGCATTTAGAACTCTGGAAAAATAAATAATAAGTATCAGTTGACGTGTCATCGTTAGGTTTAGACGGGCATTAGGGAAGCCAAGAGTGTGTTCAGACTAAGTCATCGATGCGCCGAGATAAGCGAAATCGGCACGCTGGCAGTAGTTGCGATTTGCTCTTGGTCGCGATGTAAATGAGATAAAAATAATACTATTCGTGCGTAAACTAGGTTCAGTGTTTTGTAGTAAACAAAAATAAAGGCCCCAGATATCCATCGCTGTTATCGCAACTATTTATGTCCGAGATGCCTCTTTTTAGTAAGCGAAGACTTAGTTTGAACACACCGTATGCAATTAGAGATTGGTTCTGGGTGACATTTTGGAGCCGTGTCAAAATAATGACGACAGGTCGCCGTTAACTAAACGAGTTGTATCCGAGATTGTTTTCAACACTCAATTTGTTGTGCCTCGAATTACGTGCTTAATTAGAAAACTGTATTAGAAAAGTTCTATTTTTATGTTCTTAGGGTTGCGAACGGTACTGTTATCTACATATAACTGTATTTATAAATATCTCCAGTCACGATGTTTGTCTGAGCTAGTCTCCGAACTATTTGATCACCGAACTATGTATTTAAAAATTATATACCTAGTACCGCAAAATATTATATTTGCCACACACACCAAAGTCTAGCAAACAAATTCTTAATTTTACTTTATGAACTCGCCCTTTTTAATTATGATAGCGTGTATCTTACAGTTGATAGGAAAATAAATAAATCACAAACTAGAAATGTGATACGTATTGTGTATCCTGAAACTAAATAACAAAAATACAAATAAAATACAGTTCAGAACAAAAAGACGTTGTAGCATATTATACACCATTTACACACCCACCCAATGTCAATAAAAAGAGAAAACTGGTCAAGTGTGAGTTGAGTTCGCTTACGAAGAGCTCTGTACAACCGTACAATCGTCAAGATCAAGACTGTTAAAATTGAGAGGAAGTTTTAACCACTTGTTGCATTTAAGGACACAATAACATACAGACAATTTCAAAAATGGGTATGTATATCCCTGCAATACACGGACTGACAAACAGCAAAGTATTAGTAATAATTGTCCTATCTCTTAACTCTAAACCACTTTTTTAGGAGCCTGGCATAGCCCTTCATAAGAGCGAAGAAACCCAACTTGAACTGAGATAACGTCAGTAAAGAAATGGAGAAGAAGTCTATCAGCGATTTGATGGTATTTTTTTTTATTGTATAAATTAGGTAGGTTTGTACTAATTTTGATCCCTATTCAAGCCACTGTACGGAACCCCAAAAAGAAAAAAGTAAGTAATAAAAACTGTTTTAATCACAGTTGACGAGTTTTAACGATTCCTATAAAACTATTTCAGGCCCCATTAACAGCTTCGCGTAAAACCGTACAAATGATAATAATATATTTTATTTATTTTTCTTTTTATGTTTTCTCGTAAATTATAATCTCTTCTGTAGCGTTACGTAATTAAGAAAACATAAGATTTCTTCGAATACGGCGAGGAAAGGGTAAGTCTTTGATATGTTGATTCGGTAAATCGCTTTTATGAAAGCAAAGATGGCGGACTTGGTAGTTAAATATTAATATATTAATTCTGTATGCTATGCATGACATTAAACCGCGAAGTAAGAGTTCGTGCACACACGCTGAAATAGGGATGACGTCAGCATTAAAAAAAAATGGCATTCTGTTCCGTATGATAGATCGGCCGAAAAAATGGAACACGTATTTTTTGCTTGATCAAATTAATAAAAAAATACAAAAATAAAGAGCATCAAAATGCCGGAGTGGGGGCTTTTGTATCAAAGCAAAAATTGTATCTTATTGTGAGGTCACGCGCAACTTCAACACACTGTACCGTCGTCATTCTTCATTTACGAGAAAAAAGAAAAAATACGTGTCAAAATTTTTTTGATAATCTATCTGACGGACTAATTACTTTTTTTTTGTCGTCACGCTTATACTAATGGTTTTTTTATAAACAACCTTACGCAGTGGTTTCACATGCGTTAATGTCGAAACATCCCCGTTGGGGTCTTGGCGTTTCAGGGTTGCAATTTTCAGAAATCTCTATCCTTTACTTAGAAACTACGCTCCAAGTTTTATGTCTCTAGGACCAGCGGTTTGGGCTGTTTGTTAATGTATCAACAATCAGTCAGTCAGTTTACCGTTTTATATTATGTATACTAAGTATTATTTTATCGCGTGCAATCCAAAGTTTAATATGTGTTCAAAAATATAGACAAAAGCGTATACAATTGCAAGGCACGTTAGCATAAATCAAATCAACAACACTATCATATTCATTGCACTTGATAAAACCACAACATGTAAAGGTTAGCGCATACAAACAATTTTCAACGACTAAACTATTTAGTCGAGTTTAGTTTTTCTTGTCAATTTGACACAACTAAACTTTGTGTGATGAGCATTGTTGATTGTTCTGTTTCTGGGTGTAATTTGTCTATAATGGTGCCAATTCTCTTATTCACAAACTAACCTAAATTTAAGCGCAACTTTCTCTTTCCATTTCATTAAGAAAAGACAGAAAATAGAATATTAGTTAAGTCCTGTCAATTTGAGACACTCCACAGTTAATTTAGACGCGATTAAAACATAGCGACTAAAAATTCGTCGATTTACTTCAGGCGCTGTCTAATTTGACAGGATTAAACTTAAATGTATCTTCTCTCCTTTTCTTTAAGAAATGGAAAGAGAAAGATGCACTTAACTTAAATTTAGTTAAGATTGTGTACAAGAGAATTAGCGCCAATGTGTAAGTATTTATAAATGATTTATGTATATTTATCATTTGTCTGGTTACCATAGTAAAGCTGTGCTTAGTTTGGGATAAGATGGCCGTGTGAGTTGTCTCAAGATTTTTTTTTTGTACTTAGAGACCCGCATGTTTATTTTTGCGGAGAGTGAACGGTCACGAGTGGTCGGTTTAGTCGATGTTAGTCGCACATCAATAGACTGTAACACGTTAGTTACGTTTCGTCCATAGTTGTGACTATAAACCTTTGAACACACTTGATCGAGACACAATAGAAACACATAAGCAGTGAGACAGACAGTGAGACGGTTAAATTAAAAACAAATGAATACAGCTTATTGATTGTCAAGTAAGTGTAAAGTTGACAGTATGAGCACGTCTTATAATCAAAATATTTATGAAAGTCATCAAAATAGTCGTTCAATAAATAATGTTATGTATGCGTTAGCCTTTACACAGTAAAAAACCAACCAACCTTCAAGCTTTTAATTTAGTCTCGAACAAAACTATGAATACTAAACAAATTGATATTAAATATTCACAATCACATTTGCGAAACTTGTAGTATAAAAAAACTATGCACAAAGTTATTTTACGTGTTGTTCATCGCAGACATGATGGGAGACTAACCAATGAATAAGATGAATAAAGCGACAACTCTTTGATATTCAAAATTAGTTAAGTTTGTCTCAGTTCAGTGGTTCTCAATAAAATATTTAAGTATTCAAAAAAGGAAACAACTATCTGGTGAGATAAATATTTAACACGTAAAAATAAATATTTTAATACGACCCAAGAAGTTATTAAGATCGCGACTTCAGTTAACAAAAGAATTCAAAACTTTCAGGCTGAACCGATTTAGCTGAAACGTGGCTAAGAACCACTGCAAGATAACATAATTTCACGGGTCTGCGGACGGCGAGCGATGGGTAGCTCGCCGCCCGGCTAGGACCAGGACCGCGTCGACGGCGCGTTAGTACTCCACACGCGCCTCAAAGAGCAGTCAACACGAGAAGGGGCCCAAAAGGCCAACGCCTGCCGGGGTTGCGGAATGTTTATAATAGTTACCGTGACCCCGGAACATAAAGGGCAATCGAAGGAACATGAGTGGGTTTTAGTCAGTAAGAGTCTGACACGCCCTGCCGCCGCACCCAGGACGGGAGCAGTCATTGGATCATTTCCCACTCTCCAAAAAAAAGGGTGAACCGATTTAGTTAAAACTAAGACTAAGAACCACTGCAAGATAATGTAATTTCAAATAGCCGCGCGTATCCGTTAAAGAGCTAGGATGCCAGAAATAATTAATACAGTACGTCTAATTATCTATAGGTATTGTAGCTGAATCGAATATGTGAAATCCATACTGTTATAGCAGTGTTCGTTTTCATTAATTATAGTAATCAATGATAGCTTTCTCATAGTATCGGTTTCAATGCCTGCATCGCTCACAATTAACTTAAAAAAACGGAAGTATTTTTATATTATACGTGGGACACTCAGAAAGTTTTGAGAAACTAAAAAACTATCTTCTATAGATAAAAATATTTTTGCTGAATCTTTTCAAAGAACTCTTCAGTAGCCTCTATACAAAGTTTCATGCGTCTAAACCAATTTTTATCACATTTTTTCCAGTCCGACGCAGACACCTCTTTCACGGCCTTCTCGAAGGCTGCTCGCGCGTTTTCCAGCGATGAAAACTGTATCCCTTTCAGAAGATTTTTTATTTTAGGGAATAATAAGAAGTCACACGGTGCCAGATCAGGATTGTAAGGAGGGTGCACGAAGACTCCAACCTCTGTGGTGTCCAGGAAGTTCCTCGTTTTGAGCGCTGGGTGCGCGGGCGTGTTTTCATGGTGAAACAGAATCCCGCGGAGCCCGGTGTTCGGTCGCTTGTTGCTCATTGCAGATAAAACTTTTGGCAAGCATTTTGTGGTATTCCATTCGTCTTTGATGCTGCTTTGGTCTTGTAATGAAATCGCATTCAGATACCCCGTGAAAGTGAAGAAACTAGCGATCAAAAGTTTGCCAGTGCTTCTCGATCGCTTCACTTTCCTAGGCGTTGGTTCGTTTTGAAACAGCCTAACTGTCGCCTGACACTTTTTTTCTGGATCGTATTGGTAAATCCAGGATTTGTCATCTGTCACAATGTCGTAAACGCGCCAAGACGAACCTGCTTCAAATTTTTTAATCATATCACGGCACCAATCTACACTGGCCTGCTTCTGAGCTTTGGTGAAGCTTTGCGGCACCCAGTGGCACACTATCCACTCATCGGAAGATGCTCGTGTAAAATCTGGTAAAAGCTTCCCGATTCAATCTGCAGGGTCTGCTGAATCTCTTAGTATGCAATTCGCTTGTTTTCTTGGCTATTTTTTTTAACGCCAGCACACTTTCTTTCGTGACTGCCGTGTTAGGACGACCACTCCTTTGTTTATCTCCTAAAGTAAAGCGACGGCACTTAAACTCGCTGTTCTTGTGGTTGACGGTAGCTTTTGAAAGTCTTCCACCCATAAAAGCAATTTGAAGTCATTCAAATGACTCATCAGATTTTAAGCCACATTTAAAGTCGTAGAAAATCATCGCACGAAAATGTTCGCAGTGCAGATCCTTTTTTAGAAGAGACACGTTAGTTTAATTTGGCTCTCAAAAAAATGTGGAGGAAAATTCAAAATTCGAACAATGGTATTTTTACTTTCAAATAACCAAATTATTCAAAATAATTATAAATGGCCAATGTCTTATACATAAAAACGTTTTTTCTCAAAACTTTCTGAGTGACCTGGTACAAATGCCAAATTGTATTTATTGTCCTAAAATTTCACACAGTTACACAAGTCCGACAATTCACAGCCTGTACTCGTTTTTCAGCATTAGTAATAAACCTATATAGAAATAATTATTGTGGCATCTATGCAGATTTGAGAGCAATGATAGCTGCAGATTTTGTGCTTTGAAACTGCCCGTTAACTCTCTAAGAGTGCAACAGTAAAATTCTCTCTTGCTTTTCATAAAATCTCACAGATAAAGTGGAAACCACTTTAACACTACTTAAATTTTACAGTCCATTCACTAAAATAAACATATTTTATTCTGAAGTGTAAATAAACGCTTTGGGAAACTCTGCATCCGTAGACTGAATAGCTGCCGCCTCATGAATTAAAGAGCATGATATACAGGGTGTTTTAAAATCTGTGTGAGTTTATAGTGACCCCACGTACCAATGTAACTTTTCAATTCTTATGTACTTTCTAAAATGTATTTTGGACATAACAGACATCGGTGAAGGAAAGCGTCGTGAGGAAACCTGCACTTGTATAGTCAATATGAGTCCGAAATCGCCAACTTGAGCAAGCGTGGTGATCAATGCTCGTGCCTCCTCTGTTGAGAAGAGGCTTTTGCCCTGCAGAGGGATATTAATAGGCTGGTATTATGATATTATTTATTTTAATTTAACTTTGGGCTATTTGTTCGATAGGTTTTGAACTGTTTTTGGCAAAAAATCTTGTGATAAATTAATAAAACGGCTGCAATTTATACTTTCGAAATTCTCTGTTACACCTCATGGAATTTTTAGTCTATTGGTGAAATCGGCATTGAAATTTGTTCATCAGTTTTGGAGTGTATCTCAAACAAACACAGACGAGGCGGCGGTATAATTTTACAATGTAAGAAGTGTGTAATATAATATTATGCCCTTACTAATAATCACTGTGTAAAGTTATGCAATGAATAAAGCCTGTGTAACCATACATTTTTAAGGCACTCTTAGTACAACCAATTTATACCATCACCAGCTACAAATCACATGGATAACTAGATTCTGATGACATAAAAACAAAAACGAAACTATGGACTACGTAAACAGTCGCAGGTACGGCTACTAATGTTATCATCTTCCAAGCATTTTTCCCCTGCTATTTTGGGGTCGGCTTCCAGTCTAACCGGATTTAGCTGGATACCAGTGTTTTACGTGGAGCGATTGCCTATCAGACCTCTACAGTCCAGCAGAAACTGGCCAACACGATACCTCTTGGTTAGACTGGTCAGAATCTCTGGCTTACCCGTAACGACTGTCAAAGTTCTACGAAAGATAACCGGGACCAACAGCACGGCTACTGATGTAATAAATCAATATTAAGTAAAAATTTGGTTAACCTACACACCTTGTATACAAGTAACATATACTATAGCCACCTAAAGTAACTACCAAATGTATTGAAAGCTCACAAAAGATTTTTATTTATGTGATATAACCTATAGTGAATTATGACTGGGGTCCTTTTGATCTTATTTTATCCCCTACTGGTTATGAATGAGAATTATCGTTGGTATTTGAAACTTCGCAGTTTAGAATTTAAATTGAATTTTAAACGAACAAGACGGTTAAGGAGATTTTTTGGCCTTGTGTGTTTTATTTTTTATAGAGGGGTGTTATAAATTTGACCGCTATGTGTGTGTGTTTGTGACACCGTAGCTTTCAAACGGATGAACCGATTTGGATGCGGTTTTTTATTAATATTTCAACGAAAATAATGTAGCAAAGGCTTTTGACATGATTCATTAAAATCAGTTCACACATACATTACATTTTAATATACAGTACATTTTCATAGACATGTTTAGGAGGGGTATTTCATATAACGGTATTTGCGGAGTGCTCCCAGTCGATTGATATTCAACAATCAATGGCATTTTTAGTCATGAAAAACATACAAGTTCTCCCGCAATATTCAGAATACAATAATGGGTCAATACATAATTAACCCTAAAAATGCGTAAGCATTTAAAATAGTTATGACCTAAAAGAGCAACAAGGAAAAACAAAAGTTTTTCTTAACAAAAACTCAACAACGCCGTTTCCCACAATCTTACATCTGCACCAACACCATTGCATATCACAATCCACAAGGCATAAGGAGATTTATTTCCCACCTGCTCTTCTCAACAAAAATTCGATAATGTGTACAGCAACAGCTGACCTGAAAAATTGCCAAGGAAACTGAAATTACGAGGGCAATGACCAGAAAATTGACGACGGAACCCAAAAACTCCACGGTTACATCCTTTGATTAATGTTATCAAACCGGTTATCTAGGGACACCCCTTAAATTGGGGTCAACCCCTTTTTCGGCCATCGAAATTTTTATCTATAGAGTTATTTTCGGCTAACGATTGTTTTAATTTTAAATGTTTTTGTTTTGGATTACGTTGTTTGGAAGTTAAACTCTTCTTTGTTTAATATTTTTTGTTTTTGTTGGTTAATTTATTGGCATGGAAATAATGGGGGGAAAATAACGTGATAATCTGGAAAATTTGGTGTTCTAATTTCGATGTTGATTTGTATAAGTGTTAGTTAGTTATAATATATTTTTTTAACAGAAATCTAAAATGAATTCGGTAGTTGTGTTGCTGTATTAATTTTTGTAATGTCTCAAAAACCGGGACATTAGTACTGATAAAATATTTTGTCGTAAGGCGATTCCACTTTCTCTCTGTAATTTCTTCAATTTTAGGTAAATTTACTTATTTCCGATTACTGTACATACAATTTTTTATTTACAAATTGGGACCAAAAGATGACCAATTTTATCGCTTCGTCATGTGTATGATCGTTTGGGACACTTCAGCAATTGGGATATAGTCGTATCAGGAGCTCCATAACACCATCGTCAATATTTTATAGCACACCATAAGTAGGAACTTATGGGCTGTTGGGCACCGTAAGTTGTTACTTAACCGTACTAATATTATAAATAGGAAAGTGTGTCTGTCTGTATGTTTGTCTTTCTTTTACGGCAAAACGGAGCGACGAATTGACGAGATTTTTAAGTGAAGATACTTGAAGGGATGGGAAGTAACATAGGCTACTTTTTGTCTCTTTCTAACTCGAGCGAAGCCGCGGGCAAAAGCTAGTGGCTAAATAAAAATAATCAAATTTTTTTTTTTTTGGTGAGTGGGAAGTCATCCAATGACTGCTCCCGTCCTGGGTGTGGCGGGAGGGCGTGTCAGACTCTTACTGACTAAAACCCACTCATGTTCCTTCGATTGCCTTTTATGTTCCAGGGTCACGGTAACTGTTATAAACATAACATTCCGCAACAAAATAATCTAATATTAAGGTGTATACTACACTACATTACTGCAAAATCAACTCGATTATTAAAAAACACATTTTGGTCTTTTACACTAAGACAATAGTAGATTAGTACATAAGAAGTAAAGTATTGCTTCCAAAAGATTAAGTGTTTCTTTGATTTAAAATTCAAAGTACGTAACTTGCAAAGCCGAAATCGCAAAAAAAAATCTGCTGTTTAGTACATTAGACAAACATAAATGTACTGAACAGTTGATTAATTTTTTTCGCGATTTCAGGTTTGTTCCCATTATAAAAATTGTTCGTTATCATGAGCACAATCACGTGTTTAAGTATCGTACACTAATTACCAGTCACCATAATCCATACTAATATTATAAATGGGAAAGTGTATCTGTCTGTCTGTCTGTCTGTATGTTTGTCTTTCTTTCACGGCAAAACCACAGATTAATAAATAGTTACTACGTAACAGATACTTCACTCCAATACAAAAACGAAAAAAACCTACGCTATAATAGCCTACAAAATCATAATAATAATACCAACTGTTTGCAGCGAGGAGAAATGTACCATAAGTACGCACAAAGAGAGTTGAGATTCTTTTGCCCGCCGCGCGACTAACGTGTGTGCGTGTCGTCCAACAAATCTGCTAGGGTTATACGTATGATGATAATGGTAATAAAACGAATGTTTTAGAAAAATAATATTTTTAGGGTTCCGTACCTCAAAAGGTAAAAACGGAACCCTTATAGGATCACTTTGTTGTCCGTCTGTCCGTCCGTCCGGCTGTCAAGACCGTTTTTCTCAGAAACGCGTAGAGATATCAAGCTGAAATTAATATCACATACTCGGGTCTGCTATCTTTTAAAGCAGTGAAAAAATCAAGTTTTTAAATCAACGCAATAAAAAGATACGGCGGTTTATATTGCAAATTTGGACATTTGCAAGGAAATCAAAACCTATAGGGTACTTCCCATTGACCTAGAATCATGAAATTTGGCAAAAAGCAAGGTCATGTAGCACAAGTAAAGGGAAAACTCCGAAAACCGTAAATTTGTAGTTAGTTCACACCAGGCGTTCGTCTGTCCGTCTGTCTGTCAATAACCTTTTTCTCATAAACGCGTCGAGATATCAAGCTGAAATTAATATCACATACTTAGGTCTGCTATCTCTCACAGCAGTGAAAAAATCAAGTTTTTAAATCAACGCAATAAAAAGATACGGCGGTTTATATTGCAAATTTGGACATTTGCAAGGAAATCAAAACTTAAAGGGTACTTCCCATTGACCTAGAATCATGAAATTTGGCAAAAAGCAAGGTCATGTAGCACAAGTAAAGGGAAAACTCCGAAAACCGTAAATTTGTAGTTAGTTCACACCAGGCGTTCGTCTGTCCGTCTGTCTGTCAATAACCTTTTTCTCATAAACGCGTCGAGATATCAAGCTGAAATTAATATCACATACTTAGGTCTGCTATCTCTCACAGCAGTGAAAAAATCAAGTTTCTAAATCAATGCAATAAAAAAATACGGCGGTTTATATTGCATATTTAGATATTTTCAAGAGAAACAAAACTCAAAACCTATAGGGTACTTCCCATTGACCTAGAATCATGAAATTTGGCAAAAGGCAAGGTCATGTAGCACAAGTAAAGGGAAAACTCCGAAAACCGTAAATTTGTAGTTAGTTCACATCCGTCCGTCCTCCCGTTCGTCCGTCTGTCAAGACCTTTTTTTTTCAGAAACGCGTCGAGATATCAAGCTCAAATTAATATCACATACTCAGGTCTGCTATCTCTTAAAGCAGTGAAAAAATCAAGTTTCTAAATCAACGCAATAAAAAGATACGGCGGTTTATATTGCATATTTAGACATTTTCAAGGGAATCAAAACTCAAAACCTATAGGGTACTTCCCATTGACCTAGAATCGTGAAATTTGGCAAGAAGCAAGGTCATGTAGCACAAGTAAAGAGAAAACTCCGAAAACCGTAATTTGTAGTTATTTCACTAAAAAACAAATTAACGGAACCCTCGTTGCGCGAGTAGAACTCGCACTTGACCGGTTTTTTTTTTTCATTTGTTGATCAAATATTTTTTCTTTTAATAAAATGGCTGATGCATATTTTTTGTTCCTTGAATTCCCGATTATTATATTTTAGTGTCGAAAATATCCAAAACCGCGTGAATAATTATAATAAATATTCAAAAGGGAAACAGGAGAATTGGGAAACAGGGGAATTGCACAATAATCACGCAATAATTACGTGGTTTCGGCATTTTGATAGTCAGCGCTATACCCGTGACGCGCGAGCACTCAGCCGGGCGCGCGACAGCCCGGTGTTCGTTGTATCGTCGACGATACGCGAAGTGGTAGGCATAAAACGCGTGGCCTTGAGCGAGTGACGGACGCCTGGCAAAACGGAGCGACGGATTGACGTGATTTTTTAAGTGGAGATAGTTGAAGGGATGGAGAGTAACATAGGCTACTTTTTGTCTCTTTCTAACGCGAACGATGCCGCGGGTAAAAACTAGTAATAGTCATATATAATGGTAAACTGACTGACTGATTGGTGGCATATCAATGCACAGCCCAAACCGCTGGTCATAGACACATGAAACGTGGAGAATGTGTACTTAGTGAAGATTAGGTAGCCACTAAGAAAGGATTTTTGGAAATTCGAAGTTCGAGTGAAATTGACAATTAATTTAATTATTTATTTTATTTTAATTTGACGGGTCTGTTGGTCTAGTGGTTAGTGGCCCTGACTGCTAAGCTGGAGGTCGTAGGTTCGATTCCCACCCAGGACAAACTTTGTGTGATGTGCATGATTGTTTGTTCTGTGTCTGGGTGTAATTTATCTATAACATGTATGTATTTATAAATTATATAAGTAATTAAGTATGTTTATCAGTTGTCTGGTTACCATAGTACAAGCTCTGCTTAGTTTGGGATCAGATGACCGTGTGTAAGTAGTCCCAGGATATTTATTTATTGATTTCATTGATTTATTTAAATATTGGATAGAAGTTCAACATCCACTCGGGCAAAATCTAAAGCTAAGTAAAATATATGTATCCAAATTACAACAGATTACAACATTACTCTCCTAGGACAACGACGCAGCTTTTTGCCAAGGTTCAGACGGTATACCGCCGTTTACCCGAATTTTATTTGCCCTAATTTCATTTGCCATAATATTCAACAGCCATAATATCATACGACATAATACTCATTTGCCCTACTCTCATTTGCCATAATAGTCACGTGCCAGAATCATTGTTTCCCATAAAGTCACTTACCATAACATCATTTGCCATAATCATTGTAAGCCATAATTATCACATGTCCTAATTATCACATGCCATAATTATGATATGCCATAACATAATTTGCCATCGACATCGGGTGTATAACGGTTGTTTATATCAAGAGAAATTGGATGCAATTGGGACTTTAGGGCACCCCGACTCGGACAGGTTAGGTTAGAAGGGGATGGCGGGGTCGTGTGAGCGAGCGAAGCGAGCGAATAGACCCCGCCATCCCCTTCGTGGTTATTTTTTTATAAACCACACAGAAGTAGGAGCCCCGCGAAGCGGGGCTCCGTCGACCTAGCCCACCATCAACCATGCACAGAAAAAAAAACCATTACGGGGCTTAAATATTTGTCTAATACTTGTTATGCCATTTAAATATTATGCCATTTAAATATTATGTCTAATAATTATTATGGCACATAAAATTATGGCAAACAATACTTATGGCATTCGTATCTTATGGTATCTAAAATTCGGGCAATTAAAAGTATGTCATATGTCTTTTAGGGCAAATGAAACATTCGGGCAAATGAAATTCGGGTAAATGAAATTCGGGAAAATGATGATTATGGCATATAATCTTCGGGCAAACAATAGACAACCGGTTCAGACTTCAAGCTATAAGTAACATATCGAAGCTCCAAGTAATGACCGCAGCAAGTGTTTCGTTCCCAACTAACACCAGTACGATGTTGACATTAATTTATTAGCTTCACTACAGGGCTGGCACTTGCACTTTGAAATTAGTTTTTATAGGTTTTCATAATTTTGAAAATATAACCTATTTTCGGAACTAATGCAATTTTTCTGAAGGATTATTATCCATAGAACCAAGTAAAATGATTATTTATACACCTTGACTAGTTAGATGAGATGACGAACACACGTGCTTCGAGACACAATAGAAAGACAATAGCAACCAACAGACAGCTGTCGGTTGGTCGTTGGAAGGTTCATTACATTTTACAAATGAGAATCAAATACAGAACCGCCCTCCCCTCGTCCCTCGTCTTACCAGTCCCGGTGTAGAAGTGTTTTAACCTTTCAACGTTCAACCGACAGCCGGCTGTCGGGCTGCTATTGTCTTTCTATTGTGTCTCAAATGACGTGTATTCGAAGGATTAAAGTGGTTATTATTCAGGAGCGTAGGGCCAAAATTTCATCGTCGTCTATTTATTTATTTAAACTTCATGCACAAGTGCACAAGGGCGGACTTAATGCCTTAGGCATTCTCTACCAGTCAACCCAGAGTAGAGGTCATCATGATCATCATCAGTCTAGAGCAGTCCATAGCTGAACATAGTCCTTCCCAATAGCGCGCCATTCTTTTTCAAATTTTGCAACTTCAATTCAACTGCTACTAGTTTCTTTGTTGATATTACGTGTGTCACACTGGCATAATATCATACTAAAGCAGTTTATTTTTAGATCTAGTCTGTATAATATAACATTTATAACAATGTGTCTGCTGCCAACATAACGGCTTTCAAAAACTACAACAAACTTCCAAATGAACAATTCCCTCACTGAATTCAAACGAACAGAATGACTGGCTCAAAGCAAAATTATCTAGTTTTATATTAAAACGAGACAGTACTGTCACTCAATTCCCAGATTGACAAACTTTTCAGACGAAAACTCTTTAGACGAATAGCCTAGATAACAAAGACTTAAGTAGAGTAATAACTTTTGTAACAGAATAGCTATAAACAGCTACAAGGTATATTAGACTAGTTAAAAACAAAGTGATTTAAACATGACAGCAACTTAAATTGAAATAAACTTTGAAGGTCTAAAGACCTAAAGACTCTCGGTTTCTTGAGGGTAAAATTAATGAGGCAAAGAGACCGGCTTGCACCACAGGATCATAATATAAAAAAACTATTACAATTGTATGTCCTTACGGCAATGTAAGCTTTTAACTTTTCAGAACAAAATTTTACATCAAATGTAAAAACTCAAGGTCTTCCTTTTATTTGTGACACTATATTACTTAGCAAAAAATAATCCTTATGATGAAACCTTTCGATCGGTATGATAAAACTATAGGGTGATTATTTTTTCTCGTGGAACAAGTTCGATTCCCGGCCCAACCATTTAATTATTTAAAAATCTATGAATGCAATTTAAATTGTTTTAAAAATTCAAATAATGTCTTCTTTCAGTAAAATGTTCTATCTACAAGATTTAAGGTACTTTCCCTCCAAGTGGCATAGCCGTGGGACACCCTGTATAGTATAGTATGGATGTATAAAATTACTGTTGGATCTTAAGATTCGAAAAAACTATTGGACTTGCACTAGTTTTCACCCCAATACACGCCACGGGTGCGTGTGTTTGTATTTTGGCTGAATTACCAACACTAAATAAGAGTAGATAATTTGCTCTTGTCGCAATAATGTATCATTCGGAAAACAGTACTATATAACATTCACTTCAGCAAATAAAAAGACATACTTATAATCCTTACATATAAAAAAATGCTGTGAAAATTCGTACAGGAACGATTCGTGCGAAGCGAGGATTCGTAATACACGACATATAGATATTATAACTAAAGACGTTTTCAAATCTTATGTAAGTACTTTCTGAATTTCATCTTATACATCACAGACATTGTAGAAGAAAAGCATGTTTATAAAAAGAGACTCTATATCTTTTCTAATCTCACTGTCCTTTTTCCCATTGATAGGGTCGGCTTCTAGCCCGACCTGATTTAGCTAGATATCAGTGTTTTACGTGAAGCGACTGCATATCAAACTTCCACGACCCAGTAACTGGGCGACACGGTTCCCCTTGGTTAGGCCCCTCAGCCATTACGCAATAAACAAAATGGCGGCAGAAATTTCACTACTACCCCAAAAAGAAAAACGTACGAGCATAGATTATTAAATCTTTTTTTTTAATTGTAGGAAATTTATCCAAGAACTTAAATAACCAAACTTGTTATATAATAATAATAATAATATCTTTATTTATCCAAAAAACATACAGAGTTTGAGATACAGTTCAGGTGTTCATACAAAAGTAGTCTGTAAGTAATAAAAATAAGGATTATAATGAAATGGGATACCCCGACAGCTGGCTGTCGGTTGGGTGTCAAGGGGCTAGTCAGAACTTCTAGTATGGCCTTTTCTATGGATGGGAAATCATCAAATGACTTCTCCCGCCCTTATTACTTCGGTTGCCCTTTATGTTCCAGGGTCGCGGTAACTATTAGAACTATTCCGCAACGTTTCTGGTACGGAAATAGATTGATATGTCAATCGCTATATTCTACTCCATTTACCAACAACCCTATACAAGTTTATTTACTATGTCAGATTTCTCCAGTACAGAATAATTCTACTACAAGCCCTAACTGGTGCCTTGTCTCACGAGCCGAGACGTTCGACGGTGTACTTTGCCAACAAACGCCAATGCCAGCCGGTGTAGCTTATGGCAGAATGGCAGATTACAAGGATTTGTCGTGCCTGCTTCGCTGCGTGCTTCGCTGTGCTTCGAAACATGCCTTGTGCATATATTTTGTTCTAATTAATTTGGACTCACGTGAGACATTTTGATTTGTGGATTCTTTGCGCTGTGAAGGGAAAATCAAATAAGCATGTTTGTATTTTCTCACGTTTTTTTTTTCCATTTAAAGTCATTTTGTTTGTTCTTTGGGAACAGTAAAGAGTTCTGAATGTAATTTTAAACTCTAGAGTTTAAAACGAACTTCTCTACGACACGAAGTTTTTCTAGTAAATGTTTTGAATATTAACCTTAACAACGTGGATAGATTGTTAGAACAAACTCGGAGTTGATAGGTAAGGGAGGGGTATTTTTTTTTATCTTTTTAAAAAACCACACAATTGTTTTTCACATTTATAATTTAGATAACACCCAAACAAAGAACAAACAATAAGTCAAATGAAAAATGTGTGGATTATTTCAAATTGTATAAGATACTGGAAAACTAAACAAAAATAAAATAAATCGATAACAAAGCTGTTAACTCGAAAACAATAATAAGTTACATAATTGTTACACATATGATGACTGTAACAAATATTTAAAAGTAAGTGTTTTCAAACAGAAAACACGAACTGTTAGGAAATTTCCTAACATTTAATAAGTTTGGAAAATGTCTGACATTTACACACAATTTATATCCAAACAGTTTATTTATGGAAATGTTACATCGTGTGGATAAATACAGTATAATATGTAGCTAGTAATACCCGGTAATAGTGATGGAAAAATCGAATAAATTGTGACATTGGTTCTACCGAATGGCCTAGGGGTCAAAATTACAAACTCAGCAGATCTTTACGACTTAGAAAAACCTCAGCAAATACTGAGAATCTTCTCCAATAGCTATTAACATTGTAATATTATGTATTTTATCACTACATAGTAAAAAAAACAAAGTAAAATGACTTTCCGCTGTCCGTATGCTTAGGTCTTTAAAACTACGCCACGGATGTTGATGCGGTTTTTTTAAAAGATAATTAAAATAAAATTATTCAAAACGATTGTTTTTTATGTATCGTGCATATTATTATAGTAGAGAAAAGCCGGGACTTTCAAAAGTTTTGTATCACCCGCTCCCGGAATGTATAAATAAATGTCGCGACTACTAAAACTCAAAAGACAAAGAATCGCGATCAATTACGGAAAAACCACCACTTGAATATTTTTTCTTAGTTCTCAACTAAGTGCATCCGAAAACTATACTTATTTTACCAGGAGATTAATTAAATCTCGCAAGTAAATCAGAAAACATTATTAGAATAGTAACAAAATTCGTAATTTTTAATTAAAACTACAACAATGCATATCGTGCTCATATTCCTTAGGCCCCCTTCTCACAATACACCCAAACAAAGCTCATAAATAGAAGAGGCGTGTCTCGTCCAAATGACTGATAGAGTGACGTCAAGACATTAAGTAAAGTTCACGTCCCTTCTACTATCTAACAATCCCGAAACATTATCATCTTGTAGTACAGTCGACTGCAAATCTACATGAAATGGTACACTAGTCTTTTTGATTTTGATGATAATGTCTATTTTTGAGTGAAACAGGAATTTATTGCATTTTTTTTGTGCTTTAGCTTAATAACATTACTATTGATTGAGAATCAATAGTAATGTTATAAAGCTAAAGTGTTTGTTGGTTTTTCCTGAACCTCAGAAATTCTGCCAGGGTATTACATATTTTATGTTTCGTAATGCTTACATAATTGTGCTGACTGCAATCATCAAAATCTCCAAATTAAAAGACGTAACGGAATATCAACATATTCTGTTTCCCTTTTAATTTTAACGAATCGACCAAAAATCTCGTAAAACATCAAAGCAGTACTAATTCCTGTACCTTTCAACCAAAATTAATCAATTCGGTTGAACCGTGTACCGCTGGCATCAACTCTTACTTTATGGTACGACTTCACTTGTTTTGGCCAAATGTTGGCGTGTTCTATGCAACGCAATATGAACCTTATTCCAACAAGTCATCATCTTCTCCCTAGACTTTTCCTAACTATGTTGGGGTCGGCTTCCAGCCTAAAACGGGATCAGCTGGATACCAGTGTTTTACGTGAAGCGACTGCCTATCAGACCACAACCCAGTAACTGGGCGACAAGACACCCCTTAGTAAGACTGGTCAGACTTTCTGGCTTCTGACTACCCGTAACGACTATCAAAATCTACGAATGACAGCCAACGAATAGAAGCTGTTATATAACTGCAATCGTCAAAAATCACCTAATTAAAAGACGTAACAGAATATCAACATATTCTGTTTCCCTCTCAATATTAACGAATCAAGGAAAATTGTGTCAGACATCAAAGCAGTACCATTTTTTGTACCTTTCAACCAAAATCAATCAATTTGGTTGAACCGTGTACAGCTAGCATCAACTCTTATCTTATGGTGCGCCTTCACTTGTTTTGGCCAAACATTTGCTTATTCGATGCAACGCAATGCGAACCTAATTCCTATATAGGATTAGAGTATATTTTGTATAACCCAAGTACCGCCAACATTTGGTCAAACCCGCCAACTGTAGTTGCACCATTACAAAGTCACGTCACAATCCCAACATCTTGGCAGTACAGTCGCGAACAGCCACATAAAACAGTACAGTCGCGTGCTACGGTACTAATGAGTGATGGGCGAAGCCGCGACGTCTCATTAGTGACACACTTTATGGCGCTTTGTTGAAGGAAAACCGTGGAGGAATGCTTATAGAGCCTTCTTGGTGGAATGAGGTTTGTTGTGGCAAAGATGGGTGACGATAAAGATATGTCTAAGGAGGTATGTGTCTTTAGATGTAATGGTTAAATTAGGTTGATGTTTAATAGTTTTATTACAGTGTTAAATATTTTTGAATTTCGTAAATCTAGTTTTTCAAATGGGAAATTATTGCATATGTTACGCTTTATGTCTGAAAAAGGCTGTGTTCAATAATAAAATAGCCATAAAAAATTAAAAATAGAATCTTAAAAAAAATATTGTAGGTATTGTTATGCGTTCATGCAATAATTACCAGTCTATGTAATCGGCCAACAGTTTTAATCTAAACTACGCCCCATTACAGAGAATTTTTCGATAAAGTCTCAAAAAAGCAAAATACAAAAACGAATAAAAAATACTTTAAATTCTCCTTCGATTCTTCAAAACCTCAGACAGAATAAAAGGTACTATATCTGTGGTAATAGCTGGTAATACCAAGCAATCATCCAACCACAGACAATTTAAAAATAGAAGTGACAGCAAACTCGTCTGCACTATGACGGCGACAGATAATTAATCAACGCTCTTTACAATGTTAAGCAATGCACTAGCAACATGGCGGCGAAGCATTTATCTGAATTTAATTATTTATGTCACTTTGGATTATCAAAGACTCGGTCAGTTGAACAAGCGTGAAACTCCATATTTCGGTGCAGTATTTCAATGAAATTTCATTTGAATACTGATCACATCTTACCTCGGCTGTATCTTCTGACTCCTAAAAGTCTGCCTCAAGACCCTTTCTTAAAGAAAGTAATTTGTTACATTGCGCATCTACACCTTAAATCCAACATAAACAGTTTACTAAAACGTTTGCACACACGTGATTCGAGACGCAATAGAAAGACTATAGCAGCCCGACAGCCAGCTGTCGCTTCGTCTTATGAAAGTTAATAACTCAATATTTTGTATTGATTTAAAAAGAGTGTTCACGGAGTTTCCTGCTCGATATTCGCAATAGGAACCTATTATTTCCGAACGAGAAAATATATTCAAGATTCTGACCGACTTCTGGACATAACCATATGAATTGAAAAGTAAGATTGTCGCATGAGGCCCTCGACACTTTAGGCCCTGCCAGAATACCAGCGCTGCGTCTTTTTGACGCAGCTACATGCTGAGGTAGGTGCCTTTTCTGGCCTCGCACAGGCTTATTTTGTAAGCTTTGTTTGTTTTTTGTTATTGTTTTAATTGTGTGTCTGTGTGTGTCCAGAATAAATGTGTTTTCTTTCTTTCTTTCTTTCTTTCATTAAACAGGCAACCTCATGCATATGGGGCGATAATTATAATCACCACATCACGCGTGGCTACGAGCTAATCACACATAACCATAAGGCAGGCACTAACAAAAGAATCTCAAACTAGAAGTGACACAACGCCAGTGACGGCGAACGTTTTTGTCGACGCTAACAGCTCTCATTAGTTCGTCTGAATGTTGGTCGTCATTACTGTCTTTGTATCCATAATGGCGGACACGAGCGGTTTTTATGCACAAACAGTTTCAGATGGATTGTTCAGGTAGCTAGGGGGAATTTGTAACGTTTTGTTCCGGGGAAACTCTTGGCTATTTTTAGCAAATGTGTTCTTTTTTTAGGGAGATAATGTTTTAAATGATGTGATTTTGGTGGTGAATGTGGGGAGCTTTGTTTTGGAGGTATGTTTTGTTGTTGTTTACGTTGTGTTGTGTTTGTAAGTGATATGGCTATTGTTGGCCATTTAACTAAAAGATTAGAAAATACTTTTTACAAGGACCACATATTACTATTTTATTTTCTTTACTCGCTATAACTTCTAAGCTTGTAAAAAAAAGTTCACTCATTCACTGACGGAACATTAAAAAAAACACTTAACTTTTAAAGCTGAAAATCGACAATGGATGTTCAATCTATATATATAAAACAAAGTCGGGTTTGTTACAACACTTATAACTCGAGATCGGCCAGACCAATTTTCATGGTTTTTGGTTCGTTGGATTTGTCCCCGCCCCGAATAGCAGAATACATCTTAAAAATAATGAAAAATCGACGAGAACATAATTATAAAAGATGAATCATTTTCCCCTTTACTTAATTCTAAATTCAATTAAAGATTGAAAACTTAAGTGAACAATAGTACTAGGAGCGCAGTAATGTGAAGTGATAATGTGAGAAAATTTAAAATACTGAGATACTTAGTACTTAAATCAATCAAAAGTACTAGGCGCGCAGTTGTGTGAAGTGGTTAATAGAAAATGTGAGCGCCATTTTAAGAAAATATATGTTTATGAACTTAAATAATATCCATCCATACTATCCATACTAATATTATAAATGGGAAAGTGTGTCTGTCTGTCTGTCTGTCTGTTTGTCTTTCTTTCACGGCAAAACGGAGCGACGTGATTTTTTAAGTGGAGATAGTTGTAGGGATGGAGAGTAACATAGGCTACTTTTTGTCTCTTTTTAATGCGAGCGAAGCCGCGGGCAGAAGCTAGTTTTTACATAAAAAACGTCTGTAAGGAACGAACTGAATTGAATCGTATTTGATTCCTTCGTGGACAAATCGGGGGCAAAGGCTGGATGGTATCAATATTTTACCGTCGCTATGATACATGATCAATATCCACTTTCCAATGTCTCAAGACTCTATTGAACACCCGTTCCTGGTATAACTCCAAGAACTAATCTAACTCAAATCAAGACGACTAGCAATTAGTACGATAAGCTTTCATTAAGGGAATATCTACGTATCATACCAGCCAAAATAAATGTCATCTTATTTATCCATACTAATATTATAAATGTGAAAGTGTGTCTGTCTGTCTGTCTGTCTGTATGTTTGTCTTTCTTCCACGGCAAAATGGAGCGACGAATTGACGTGATTTTTTAAGTGGAGATAGTTGAAGGGATGGAGAGTAACATAGGCTACTTTTTGTCTCTTTCTAACGCGAGCGACCGCGGGCAAAAGCTAGTACCCTATAAAGAGGTCCTTGTGACTGAGGAAAATAAATGGAAAGTAATAGATATTTTTTTTTTTTTTTACACGGTCATCTGGTCCCAAGCTAAGCAGAGCTTGTGTTATGGTAACCAGACAACTGATATACATACTTATATACTTTATAAATACATACATATTATAGATAAATCACACCCAGACACAGAACAAACAATCATGCTCATCACACAAAGTTTGTCCTGGGTGGGAATCGAACCCACGGCCTCCGGCTTAGCAGTCAGGGCCACTAACCACTATACCAACAGGCCCGTCAATATTCTACAAAAGATTAAGAGAAGAAGAAATTATAGGTATTTGAGCGGTCGGTAAGCCGCCTGTGATATTACCGGTCAGGAGGACCGTATCCCTTTTCACTACCTACTTCTTTTTAGTAGTTTTAAAAAATCGAGATTTTATTACCAGTGATTAAATGTCAACACTGCCACCCGCAACTATTACAGGACGAACTCATCATTTAATTAGGTACGTATGGATACGTACCTAATTAAATTATGTGCCTTACAGACCCTGTCATGAAAACTAATGCACAAATTTTAAACTTTCTATCAAAATTCCATATTCTACTCGCATCACACTTTGCCAAACCACCTCAAATCTTTCTTAATAACCTCCAAATAGGTAAGTCTTAAAATCAACCACTTATTTATACGGTCAATAACGTTATCGTGAACATACTTAAAGGGAAACGAGTCTCAGGGGTGGTAGCAGAGATACGGCCGAATAAATAGGCTAACCGTATCGCGAGATATTTAGGCACCCCTAAAATTAGGGTAATCGATCCTTCGTGGGTAAATGAGGAACAATATTAAGGGAGCGCTGATAGCTTTATCAGCGTTTTTAAGCCGTTTGAAATGGTCCTAATGGGGCACCACCTTGACGTAAGTGCGGAACCAAGGATTTGCTTTTATAGAAATAAATGAGCTCAGATATGGTTGAGGAGGAAATAATAGTCTGTTATTATTGAGTCTATTAGTGTAATCCTCTTACTCGTTTTGTTTTTTCTTTGATTAATGGGGGTAATTTTCTGTTTCATCTATTCTATATTGATAATATGAAGTGGTACTTGAAGCTTCCTAGTTTTTCGCTGTTAATATTGTTTGTTCAGAAGTTATCTGTTAAAAACATAGTTCAACCATTAGAAAGATATTTCTTCCTGAGTGCCATAGGCAATACTTCATGACGTGTCGACTTTCAAACGAACAGACGCATGAAGAAGTTAAGTAGTCCTACTAAACAAATGTGAAAGTTAGATTATGTTGAAACTTTACAAAAATATACATAATACATCAGAACAACACATACTTACGCTACAAGAAATACGTCCACGGTGATGGTGAAGTAATCAAAAATCTAACTGAGAAAGCTTAGGGGACACTGGGCTTGTAACTACCCAGAATTTTCTAAACAGAAATCACAGATAAGTTTATTCAGTAGGCAAATTCAAAACTTTGCCCAAATAAAACACTTAAAATTTACTCAACACAACGCACAGTACAGAACCCAATAAAAGCAATTCTGAGATAACAGAAAAACACAAAATCGTTTAGAAAAAAGGGGAAATGAAAATACCGAAACAAGATTGACGAGTTCCCGATGTCTGTAGCTGACGCAAGCAATTTAAACGATTCCGTATCGGAAAACGGCTATCATTCAAACAATAAACACGATAAATCCCGACTTTTTTGTATTCATTGAACGAGAAAGTGTATGGAAATTACGACTTTTGGATCCTTTAGTTGAAGTAAATAATAAGTGAATATTGCTTGCACCGTTTGGAAAGGTCCACGCAAATCCGTGTCATATCTTTCTCTCGTCAAGAAAACACTACGGTCATTAAATGGTCTTCAACTCACGACCTTCGGCTTAGCAGTCAGGTTCTTTACTCACTAGATCAACAGGCCAGTCAAGTCTATATCTCTTTACCATAGTTTCTTTCAATGGTGACAGTGAAAACGTATACAAGGTGTATTTTTGGTCTTGCTCAACCCGCTAGGAGATGATACTACTCATAAAACAAACAACGTTTATTATGGAACCAACTCTGAAATCGCGAAATAAATATCAGCTGGTCATACATTATGGTCGGAGGGCATTGAACTTTTCTTAGAAACAGCTGATATTTTTTTAGCGATTTCAGAGTTGGTTCCATAATAAAAGTTGTTTGTTTTCATGGGTAGAATCATCTCCTAGCGGGTTGAGCAATACCAAAAATACACCAAGTATATGAAAATTAAAACATTTACTACAAAAAGGTACCACAGCAGTAACATCCGTCCCTCCTTGCGGTTCAAAATCCACACATTCACTTATGTTTAATTCACCTAACATTCTGACCCTTACAAATATTTAATTAAAGGTCAAACACAGAAAGATCCTTGCTTGACCCCTGTTATTTGTTGGCCAGCGTCAGATTTGTAACATTTTATACATTCCTACATTTTATCAGGTACATTCTAAAGGTTTTCTTTAATTGAGAAAAGGTTGTTTACCCCTGGAAAATATCTTATTCCCTGTCGACTTATATTTTAAGCTTTTTTTACCAATTTGCTAAAACCATATTATTATAAATGTGAAATTATGTACGGATGGATTATTTATTGCCAAAAAGTTAACAAACAATCTTTAAATTGTAACCATGTCCAACCAAAACCATTTTTATAATTTATGGATGGATGTTCAATATTGAATGAATTAAACTTTATTTGTTAATTGCTTGCTTGCTTGCTTTATTGTTTTCTCTTTCACGCAAAACTACTGAATGAGTTTCGTTAAAACCTCGCTAATTTATCAAAATAACACATGCTACATACATAACATCACGCTATGTACTACTTGAACTGAGCAGTAATCAAATCGTAGAGACCGGCCAGCTAGTCGAATTTTGTGGAATATAATGCAAAACACGTAAAGATCAAAAATACAATTAATGTCTGAACTTTACATTTAATATAATAAATTACGTCTACATGATTAAGACAACCGAATAACGAGACAGTCATTATAAGTAAACATTAGCTATGTAATAAGCTCGAACCAATAATTTTAGGACCAAAACTTTTCTACTTTTTAACCTTTACAATAATCGACCATCAGCTCAAACGAAGAGAAAGCCGCGGTCAAAAGCTAGTAAACAATAAACCTTACAATATTATACTTTAAACTTTCGCGTTGCATTTATACACACTGTTATTCGGGATTTAACGTGCACGTACCTTTTTATTTGTTTTTTGCTTGACGTTTCGGCAGGGTTACATCTGCCATGGTCACAAGCAATAAAAAGGTACGTGCGCGTTAAATCCCGAATAACAGTGGAGTATAAACTTTACAATGTTACTAACTACTAATTAAGAGTTTCATCAAGATCTTAATCCGAACTCCGATACATAGCGTCGCGTTAAGCGATCGATTTGGCTTCGTGCCCGACATTCGCCACTTTAGCACATTTCCTCTCCGTAATCTTACACCCAGGGTACCGTGATGGTATTAAGTTTTCCATCTATAGAGCTATGATTAAGTGTGGGTAAATTATTGGTAGCTTAGGTCTTGTTGTATTAGTAAAAAGCTGTCCTTTAATTAGGTTCCGCGCCCATGGGTCAATCATCAAAACCTGATCAGAAAAAATTGCCTGAAAACATTCTCAAAAAAAATAGCGTGAGTAATCTTAGAGTTAGAGTTATCCAATGTTTCGACTTATTAGTTTGCAATTAATACATATGAACTTTCACATCTCTACGTTCGCGTAATTTTCGGAAAAATATGTACAAGTCTGCTTCATGTGTCATCCACCGCTGACCCGCGTAACAATAACTTTTAATTTAGTCTGTAATTAAAAACAGACTGTTTAAAGATACTTATCTAAGTGCATTTTACGTAAACAAGATATTCTCTAATGAACCTGTATTGTAATAACTAGGTCGATGCATTCCGATGCATTATTACGAACAATTAATATTTCAAGCCAACCTTAACCCACTTTCGAGCTATTTATTGCCTCGTCTATAAAATCGTGTAATGTCCTACTTTAATCATGTTTTGTATTGTGTTTTGAGTTTCTTTGGTAATCTTAATATTCTTTGCTTTTATTTTAATATGAAGTAAGGTTTCTAGATCATCATATCATTTTATAATTAGTAATTTACCAATAATATGTACTTATATGTTTATAGATTATAATTATAAAAGAATATTATTCAGTTGTCTGATTACCATAGTACAAGCTCTGCTTTGTTTGGGTTATAACCATGTGTGAGTTTTCCCAGTTTTTTTTTTTGTTTTTTATTATATTGATGCCGACAATCTTTTTGATGTCGTGATGTGCAGTGGTCAAAGCGCCTCTCGACTAATCGGTTCACCCATTTAAGAGCTACCTCGCCATAGGCAGACAGACAAACACATATATTCAAACTTATAACACCCCTTGCGCCAAGGGTTAACAACACATACTTACTCATCCAAAAAAATAACTCCAAATATGTTCCTAAATTACTAACACATTCTTCAACAGTATATCTGTACCGACTTCAAAACCCAAAAGGCAGATTTTAATTACGGGAACTGCCTCCGGCTTTTGAAGTCCTATTGTGCCTTTGTGCCGTGTGCTGTTTGTGAATGGTGAGCCCCGTCTCTGCAATGTTTGTGGCGAAACAACTAAATTCCGTTTGCTGACAGCCGAATTTGCGGCTTTAAAGTCGTTGGTGATAGAATTGGAAGTTTGATTTTAGAGATCCGTAGGAAAAATGGATTTGTTTTGGTGTCAATTTTTAGGGGTGCTACTGAGTGAAACTTTAAAAACGAAAGAAACTTTCTAAAAGATTATTTGATTGTCTTAATTCATATCAATTATAATCTTAAAGGTTGTGAACGAGACCAAACGATACAAAAACGTGGCATGTTTTTACTCTCTGTAGGCGCTAAAATGTTCTGCACTGCCATAAGCATTCAAAATAAAAATTCTTTTTTGGTCATACCTCATGCGTCTGTCCACAGATTCTCACTTTATCTAAATCAAACGCAACATTTTTACAAATCAAAATTCCCATAAAAAGACACAAAAATAACAGCCTCATATCGGAAATAATTATGATAAGATAATTATTTATTGTTTTGTTGTCCAATGCACGCACAAAATAACAAAAACTTTCCCCTACCGGAACAATGCGAAATGACTGACACGACCAGCAATTATTTATCACAACCTTTTATTCGAAACTGCGTAAAACCGATGGTAAATTCACAGGAAACCAGATGCCAGCAAATAATTCATGTGTCATGTATTTTGTCGTTTTAACGGGAGTCAAATTGAGGTGAGTGTCATTACTGTACTGCGAAGCCAAAAAATGGGTTAATTTATTTCTTTAATTATCTGTCTCGAGTGGTCAGTCCCGTCTTTGGGTATTGCTCCGCTTCCGTGGGTCGAAGCGTGATATTATACAGCATATAGACTTTGTCGGTAAATAAGCTATGCAAGGCTAGATTTTTCACAAGATATTTCAATTCGAACTAATAGTTTCTGAAATTAGTGCATTTAACTAACCAAACCAATAAATTCTTTAACTATATAATATTAATGATGAAAATACTAGGGCATTAAATCCACGTTTGTATTCTTCTGCATAAAATGTCATCTTATCTTATAATCGTCTCGATGTTTGTTCGCAATGGACTTCTAAACTACTTAACCGATTTTAATTAAATTTGCACACCGTGTGCAGTTTAGAAAGATAGACCATTTATTTCGATAACAACCACAGTGGCGATGGGATTAGCGGTATAAAATGCGGTAGACCTACTTTTTTGGATTGCTAATAGTATGCCAATAGCAGGAATTTACAACAATTAATTACACGCCAACAACCGCACATAATATTCCACATTACCCACTAAATAATAAAGCTTCACAAATAAATTTCAATAGTGCATTCGTACAATTATTTCGTACAATGCAGAACGACGACCGCAAAGTACTGACGGTCAACAAAATTTATATACACGCAATGACGTCACAGCGAACAGATGAAAGCCAAAACTGTAATTCAAGTAATATATTATTATATATGTTACTTTTAGTGTTCCTGATCAGTGTCAAGTGTGCGAGCGAAAAAGAGCCGAATATAATCTGCGACAATTATAATTTCGTGAAATAACTACATTTTTAAGTGCCACATGCTTATTGCCTATAAACTATCTATAATGTTATTGGTTATTAATCCTTCAAACACACGTGATTCAAAACACAAAAGAAAGTGAATAGCAGCCCGACAGCTGGCTGTCGCTTGGTAATCGAAAGGCTAAAATATAAAGTAATAAAAAACTTACGTTGGCAAACATTCCTTTTCAGAAACCCGTTTTCAGGTTAATCATTAAAAAAACATTAAACAAAATTTGTACTGTATAATGATATGTTTTAATACAATAATATTAATTGTAATGCAATTGGTACGTTAAGTGGAAAATGTAATTAATATTTCAGTTTCAGATAATTGATTCGAAAATGCTTTACGTTCGTTCATGATTTCATCGTTGTTTACAGGGTCTAAAGAGTGCTTAAAAACGCTCGCAAAACTAGTTTTTTACGTTTTCAGGGTTATTTTACTTGAATTAAAATACTGACATAGGATGACCACCATTATTGTCCGTCTGTCTATCAGTCAAGACAAGACACTTTTTCTCAGGAGAATAAGGGGGAATTTAGCATCAAGTTGAAATTTAGCATCAAGACTGCCATTCTTTGGTGCTGTGTGTTCGCAACTGGGCACGGGCAATTTGATTTTTTTTCTCAGTAATAACTTTTTATATAAATAAGTTTATCTAAAACATATGACATCGTTGAAAAAAAAAACAGCGTGAGGAAACCTGGATTTTCAATTAATATTAGTTTAAACCGCCAATCAACCTTAAACAAGCGTGGAGGTGCCTTCTATATCAGAGATCTCTCTTTGCAAGCAGTAAAAGGCTGGTAGTATTTAGTATTACACAATCCACTCCAACTGACTTTAAAAATAAACAGTCGTAATCCACACTGAATTCCCAATTCCCTACACACCAATACTCAAATGTACTGCGAACAAAACAAATAGCACGGCACTATAGCTCGTTGTCTATGGTCGTCACCACAGCGCCCCCTAGCGGCAGTACATTTTAATTGAGCTTGTATTTATCTTTCATTTGGCTGAAACAACGCAGACGCTTCAGTTCGACGTGTTCTGTAAAACGAGTATTTGATTTTCACTTATTAATGTGATTTACATGTTTTTTTTTAAACTACGAAATTGGTCTCGTGGTTGAGTGTAACCACAGAGTGTAACTGCTGAGTGGACTCTGAGTTCGTATTCCAGATCAAACAAGGTGTAATTTCTAAGTTCAATCATTTACTTCTACTAGACCAGAAAAGGCACCTTGAAACGTCATTTGCCAAAGGAAAATGAATCTAGTTACCCGTTCTAAAATTTTGTTTTGTATGGAGAAGAACGGACAAGAAATTCATTACGTACTCTTTTAAAATTATGATGTATCAATATGTTAAGTTTTTCTATTGGCAGTTTCTGAGTGGTAACCCAGAGTTTGAAAGTTACCGATGTGTTAGGGGCTCGGAATGCTCGTAAAGCAGTTGGAAAAAAAATCTACCTACAAACCGCATCATGTTATTATGGTCTAGAAATACGCTAAAATTTAATTCACTTCCCCCGAGGTAGTGAATAGCGTTGCACAAAGAACTGTTAAACTGCAATGGTGTGAAAGAGAGAGAGAATAGCTAAGACAACGAACGTGCTAGGGCAACTAAAGTAAATTCTATTTATCTCAGCCCATTAATACTTGATGTATTTATGTCTTAGTCTCATTATTATTGAAACAAGATATTGGGTTTGTTCCCGTTGTCCCCGTATGCCATATCCCCGTCACGGGGACAGCGGGACGTGATTAAATTTATTTCCCTTTGTCCCCGTAACGTACATTCGGCTAATGTATAAACTAAACTAAACTTCAAATTCACAGTAATTTTTAATTTTCACACTTGACTACTTAATTCAATCAAAAGTACTAGGCGCGCAGTAACGTGAAGTGGTAAATGGAAAACGTGATCCACCACATATTTTAAAACACTACGCAATTTTAACCAAGCATAATAAACCCATAGTATTAATAATAAAATATCCATTAAGTAAGTACACCAAGTATTCCAAGTTTCCAACTAATATTGAATTTCTGAAATATAAGATTTCTGTTTCTTGAAGCAACATTTTCTTTTACATAATTTAATGGCAAAGTCCCACGTCTAATTTATATTCATACCTAAATAATATTTTTACTCAATAGAAGTTATAAAGGTAAGTACATATTACCTTCTCGATTTTGGTGAGTAAAAGTTAATTTGGAGAGGAGAGGAATTAAGCACCGTTTACAATGTCCGTGGCGCCATGATTTATTACGGTGCGTGACAGTGTAAGGCCATAGAGGCAGCGACATGGATGGGCCATAGGGATAAAATCACCTCCTAACCAAAAAGTGAAAAATTCAGAACTCGCTTTGACTTTTTTCAAAATAATTACAATGACCATTGCAAATACATTGAAAAATGAGAGCATATCCAGAAATAATGTCTTACAAAAAAACCTAAACCTCGTGACGACCAAGCGACAGCCGGCTGTCGGGCTGCTTTTTATTGTGTCTCGAAACATTTGTGTTCGAAGGTTTAAATCGCTTTTTTATTTAAACGCATTTTATTAAGAGGAGAGACATCTAACTGTTATAACTAGAAAAATGGAACTTATTTGACGATTACCATATTAATAATACCAGCCTATTACTGTCCCACTGCAGGGCAAAGGCCTCTCTCATACCGAGAAGGCATTACCATAATAAACGAAAAAAGTCTATAGTTGTGATTTCGCCGAACTAATCTTTAAGAACAACCAACGCCTTTCACTAACACCCCACTGTACAAATTAGCCACCCACCCAAATCTATCTACACCGCAGTTTTCACGGCCTCAAGCAAAAACGGGCGATAAACGCTCACGTTAAAGTTTACGACACCAACATTTGACAGGCAGGCTGGCAGACGTATCATATAAACAAATTCGCGACGTTTGATTGAATACGTCTGCAGACGTATGTAGCCAGCCTTTATTGTGGCTGGGTTGCGCAATAAATAGCTGTTTTATTAGGGATCCCTGAGGATAGTAAAATTTTAGATGATGTTCTTAATTTAGGTTACGCTATCCTGAAGGAATGATGTGATGCTCTTTTATGGGGTTAGAGAGTCAGATTTGAGGCATTCGCGGCTCAATAAGGCAAATTGTTGATTTTTGGTACTTACTTCTTATTAGTTTTTCAGCAAACTAACTTTGTTTAGCAATATTTACTACGCACATTTTAATGAATAAATGTGCGTTTTCTTCTCTTTTCTGATTCTTACAACTGGAGAGGCTGAACGCTTGATAGATCTGTATACCTAAGTGTGACGAAATATATTTAGCGAAACGCGAATAAAGCTGAATTACTGTGAATAATTTCTTATTGAGACCACAGATCCGTCCATAATTATCAAACACCGATTACAAGATAGAAATCGAGATTGGCCGAGTCGAAGTAAGCAATGTGTGTTTATCTCTCTCTTATTAAGTTTTTACACACCTAACCCTTACTAATTAATCACTATGTTTATTAGCAAAAGTCACATGAAAACCCGTTCAGTAATTTTTGAGTTTACTGCGAACAGACACAGACGCGGCAGGGGATTTCGTTTAATAACATGTATAGATTAAATGATTGGAGGATGGACAGGATGTCGTGATGGCCCCACGGTTAACGCGCCCGCCTCTCATACATGAGGTTTTGGGTTCAAATCTGGGCAAGCACCAATGTGACTTTTTAAGTCATATATACTTTCTGAAGTTTATCTTGGTCCTTGCTGAAATCCCATGCCTCGGAAAGCACGTAAAGGGTTGTCATTCGTAGAACTTTGACAGTCCTTACGGGTAGTCAGAAGTTAGAAACCCTGACCGATCTAACCAAAGGGTATCGTGTCGCCCAGTTACTGGGTTGTAATGGTCTGATAGACAATCATCTCACGTAAAACACTGACATCCCGCTGAAATCCGGTAAGGCCGCATATAGAAAGAAAGCTGAAAACTTATAAGCGCTTACCGGCGCTTGTCAGCGCTGGTCCGTTCTACACAAAGGAAGCAGACTAAGCAAAATGTCGGAATGATTTGCTTGCAGTTGTTATGGCAACGCCCAGCGCTGACAAGCGCGTGTTGAAGCTTGTCGGCACCGTTCAGTGCTTATCGGCGCGTGTTCATATATTTACCTGCGCGGATTACCAGCGCTGACAAGCGCCGGCAAGCGCCGTCAAGCGCCGACAAGCGCCGGCAAGTGCTTAATAAGTTTCCAGCTTTCTTTCTGTATACGGCCTAAGGCTGGAATCCGACCCCAGCGTAACTGGGAAAGGGCTGGGGAGATAAGATGAACATGTTTATATACAAAACAAAACTACAGATAATATAGCATTGTAATTACACAAACTATAATAACACAGACGTGTAAAATCTTGTATGAATTACCAGACTACCGTCGAAATATCCAAGCAATAATAAACCCGGTTATTAGACTGCTAAAATTAGCAGTCGGATATTTAAGACCGGATACAGAGTTGGGTTAGCCGAGCGCTGACGGAAACACCCGATCTTTTATTGTGACAGATATCGGGCAATTTGGTTTAAAATATGAGTGACATTTAGTGACGCTGATTAGACGTCAAATGTGACGGTTGTGTTCTATTTTTAAAATGTTTTTATTAGATTCACCTGTAACTGTATAAAAAAAACCTTGAACATTTCTACAAAGTGAATCTCGTTCAAATCGAAAAAGTAGTGGTGTTGATTTTTAAGTGAATTTATTAAGAACTTTTTAAAACTTTTTCTTTATACAAAAACTGTCTATCAACAGTAATTGTCATTTTAGAAAACTTATATTAAGTGCAACATTTCGCGGAATTCGCCTTTAAAACTGAGATTGACATAATTATTGTGTTTTCAAAAGTCAGTAGATTTGTCTCTACCCTCAAAGGCACCAACCAACTGTCAATTAATTTAAAATTGGATGAGAGCACGTAAATAAATAGCCAAAAAGACTATGAACATTCACTCAATAAATATTCAAAATCACTTACTATTAAACATTTCCAGATTAAATAAAATCGGCACAATTAATCTACTTTTTCAGTACATTCATCACAAACTTTACAGAATAAATAAACCTAAAGCGTTTCAACAGACAATGAAACTGCTGAATAATTCACAACTAAAAACAGTTTTCACACAAAACTAAATACTTTGAATATTTTATGCAAAACTTTTAGTAATATTTCTAACTCGCCGCCAGATATTGGCAATAAAGAGAGTACAATAAAACGCTATAAATAATAAACAATAAACTAAGATAGGTGTACTGAATGCAGACACTTTTGAGAATACCTCATGGGTACAATAAACTTGAAGATGCCATAAAGAACGCCATCTCGCGAGAAATTGCGGGTTGTTTTCAAGAACGTCATTTATGAGTTGGCTAAGACTAATAATGGTCTTTATGAATAAACTCATAATCGGCTAATGGTGGATAATTTCAACGTTATTGACTAAGTTTATGGTAATGTTTGGAATTTTATGTTGTCTCCAAACTTAGGTAATAAGCTGGAGAAAAATAACACTTTACTTGAGCGAGCAAACATCAATTAGTTTTGAAACTCAAACAAAAATTGGACTCTAATAGTGGACTCATTCGTGTTATAAAAAGAATGCAGTAGCGTAGGTTTACGTGTAAAACTTGCCGTAAAGGTTATAAACTGTGCCTTTTGTAACTTTTTGCTGAATAGTATAGTCACCATCAAAATTCGTCAACACCCCAACACAACATCGATATGTTTTTGATGTCCGACGAAAATCGAATTAGAAAGGTTGATCCCAACCTTCCCTACCTTAAATTTTCATCAACATTTTACATAGTATAATAGCATTAAAACACAGGACAAGCAGGGGTGACAGGCTGTGCAAAATGTGTCCATCGAGCCACACAATATTGTATCCGTGTTAAAAATTAAACGATCTTTCGACGGTCTATCGCGTACGCTTTATATCAATATTTTCATACACCGGAATTATTTAATATACTGGTACGTTTTCTTTGTTTCTGCACAGTTCTTTTGTGCTATGGAAATGTGGTGGATTTTTGCAATGATTTTTAAAGTTTTCTGTAAATATGCGTCCAATTAATTGGATATGTATTGTAGTGAATGTAAATGGAAAATATTGGAGCTTTATCCAATCCTCTACAAGTTTTACGGGAGTTTTTGTAAATTTTACATCAAGTTAGAATGGGCTAATTATTTTCGACACTTAAATTTTAACGAAGTAGGCAAGCGTTTAATGCACTCTCTAATTAATATTTATTTATATGCTGTATCCACGGTCACCTAAAAGTCATCATCATCGACGTGATTGACTGAGCTTCAACCACTACTGAGTGCTCGTATTGTATACTTCACTCCTTCTTCTAATTAATTATTTTGCGCGATAACGCCAAGGTCTGCTATTGCAATAGTGGTTCAATGATCGATTTTTGGCTCTTCACATACAGAACTGTCAAACTTGTTAAAGACCAGTCGTTGAGACACGATTGCAATAGCAGACTTAAGACCCTGAGCGTGCGCGATGTGCTTGACCATAAAAAAATCGGTAAGGTCCGTCATAAGGCATAACATTTAACTTAAGAATGAAATTCGACGACTGAAAAGTTCAAAGAATCGCCACAATCTCATCTCAACTACAATCAATATAATTAATGTCAAAATGTCTGTAAAATGTAGGAAAGTCAGTTTTTTTTTTAAATTGAGACTGTCATTTTAAAGTAGTCGTTTTCCTCCGAACAACCGCTCAGGGGCCCTAGTCTGCTATTACAATCGTGTCTCAATGACCAGTCATCGGCCGGATATTTGACAACTTTGACAGTTTTAGTATGGGAAATGTGTCAAAAGTTTGACGTTACACGTCAAAAATTGATTATTGAGACACGATTGTAATAGCAGACTAGGGCCCCAGGAATCTCAACAAAGTCAGAATAACCAATTGATATCTTCCGAACATCGAACAACAAAGCCGAACTTATCTTTTACACAAAATTAATCTCTATTATGTAAAGTGAACTTAGGTCTTCCATTAAGCTCATTCAAGTTAACAGTCTAAGTGAATAAATAAGAAAAGACCATCAAAATGGAAATAAGTAACTTAGCAGAAGCACTAAGTAAGTAAGGTATAAATAATTGATGCTTTAAGTAAATCAAGAAAACGTTCGATTGATCGCCTGAAATTGAAAGTTTAACACTTTAAATTCTGTCTGCGCTTGGCTTAAAACTTAAGTAACTTAAAGTTTAATTCGGTTCAGGGTTTTTTATTTCACAGTATTTAGCGTTCTTTTCGTGGATCATTTCTGGCTTCATTTTCTTATTGGAGTGGGTGGTTTATCGCTTTTGTTTATGATGTTTTTGTCAAACCATGTTAATTGTATCAAGAAAAGTATGTTTTACAGCTAAACGGTATTAATTCATATGTGATATTCCCAGCAATTGACCATTTTAAGACGTCACTTAATTTGAAGACGCTTCTTAAAATTAAGTGACGTTTGAGTTAGATTAAAAATGGACTAATGCCCGACATTAGTCCATTTGTAATCTAACTAGCATTTGACCATTTTATGTTAAGAGTTGATTATTAGTTTAACCTAATGCAGTAGAATAACCATCGTAATACAGTCTAGTTACTGGGTAACATGCTACCTCTTAATAACACTGATTGTCCGACTTCAAGTATCCCACTACCCAAAATAACTGTCGAAGATCTACAAATGCCAACCAGAACCAACGGTTTGACTTGCTTTCTGAGGCGTTCCTCCACCTACTGCTAAACCATTAACATTTAAACTAGCCTGGAGTTTTAGAGATAATGAGAAGTTTGTAATAAAGATCCAAATAATACTGCCCGACCTAGGAATCGAAAGTAGATCGTAGAAAAGCGGGGTTCGATTATTTTGCATTGTGATTGCCTAACTTGAGTGTTGACTATGACATTCTGTTAGTCCATCTGTAAGACCGCCCAAAAATACGCATACTTTTTGCTTGATCAAATTAATAACGAAATACAAAGATAAAGAGTACCAACCTTCCAACCTAGTGAGAAAATCAACCTTCCGAAGTGGGGACTTGTGACGTCACTTCCCTGTAAAAAATGTACCAAGGAGCGACGTTTCACGAAACTTCAACACACTGTATCTTCGTAATTTACTGTTTACGAGAATAAAGAAAAAAATATGTCCCGCAATTTTTGATAATCTACTTAACTGACGGACTATGTAATTTTTTTAGTCAACTAACCTATTGGTGTCCTACCACCGTCTCACAAAAAACCAAAACTACCAAAAATACCAAAACAGGCATTTGACAATTTAATCAATCTGTCAATACACAGGTACAATGGAGAACAAACACATCTACTAAGTAATTACGCCGGCTGACAGTTAAGCCCCACTCAGACAGGATTACCGCGCTGCACCGTTTTAACTGGAACACATTGTTTTATTTTCTCATTTTTATGCCAATCTCGTAGAATGTAATTAGTGAGGAGACGATCGATAGATTTTATTTCTGTGGTCATAAGTCGAGAGTCGACGTGGTTAATATAAGGAGAGTGGAGAGAGAAATTCCGTATTACCTATTTATATTTTTTTTAAGACCATAATGATTATGACCAATAAACTTACTTCTTTTCGTCTCATCGCATCTAGATGAATATCAGAGTTTGACATAGAGCAACTGCTTATCGAACCAAAATATTAGGTGACGCGTAACTTTGACAATTTTATTAGACTAGCCCCTTGGTTCTTGGTTGGTTTGGTGGCTAGACTGTTTATCAGAGCTTCTAGCTTGTGTCTACCTATACCGACTGTCAAGGAATAACGACTGCTATCCGAAGCACGAGATGTCAGTGATATCCTAGATGAACTTTTTAAAGTAGGCTCGATTTCAAACCGGCATCCTCATAAAAGGCTTTTACTACTAAACCATCACGGCACTTGATTTCATTGAAAATCGATCATAAGGCCAAAATATTGACCTAAAATATTGAGGTTATTTCCATTTTATTTATTCCTTACCACCTGCAATAATTTTACCAAACTCAAACGATTTATTTAAACACCATTTCCCGATGATACAGATAAAGCGCCCTAAATCAAATAAACCATAATTTCGTTCACAATTCATCTTCAACGATTGTGACAAAGAAAAAAATAAATGCCATAACAAACAATAGAAATTAGCATGTCTATTTAGGGGTGTTCCGTTTAATTTATTAGGGTGGGGAGGGGGTATAATCGTGGCTCGTAAAACGGCTTTTAGGAGATATTGCGAAACGTTGGATGAGGTTATGCAGGAGCGCACAATCGCTGATTGTCTTACGTGTTTCCACGCATATTTTTATTTGCATTTTGTGTGGCGAGATTTACGTGCGTGTTTTTTTTTGCATATTTTGCGAAGGCGTTGTAGGTCAATTTCACTCGGGTAATTACTCTGGGATTTGAATTTGTAATATGAATAAAATGTGACTGCATTGAATAACATTTGTACGGTGTTTTTATTAAAATATCATCTTTGTCACTGGGCTGGCAATACATCTGCGAGCATCTGATATGGCAGATATATATCTGCAGTATCAGATAGGCGACGATTACTAATTTCAGAAGAATATTCAACTTGTTTGCCGATTAATTACACCAACTTCAATTGTGAAGCCAAGTACCTACGCGTATACCATTTGTTAAGTACAATTTAAAAAAAACATTAAGAATTCTTAGTATTCATAAAAAATGTCAGTCATTTATATATAAGTGGCATTATAAATAAAAATAAATGTATTAACCTGCATCATACAGATTAATGTCAAAAAATAAAAAGGTAAAACATATTCAAAAGCCGCCCATTCGTAGTAATTCGAGTTATTTGTAAAAAGGGAAAGGTCGCGGAGTCATTTCATTCATATTCCTCGGTCATAATATTGGTCTAGACGTACTAAATCTTTCTACATGTGTTTACACGAAGTTATTTTAAACACGCAAGTATGGAGGCTTCGAGTACTTCAATATGTAGGTGTTTTAAAATTTGTTAATTACTTTTTGATTGTGAATGTACAACAAACCTTATTGTGTAAGGATTTATGTGGTATGCTCGCCATGTTAATAATTGCTTTTCGGTTTATTCTCTTGATACACAAAAAACTGTTTAAATGGATTACTTTAATAAAGATTTATTGTATTACTATTTATACCTAATGTACTTTATTTGTCAGATTTCTAATGCTTGAGACCTAGTCTTCGTTCTACTCAGGAAAAAAATCGGCCGAAAGGTTTAAATAAGAAAAACACTTATAATAAGCGAAACCACAAACGTGTTTGCCTAAGTAACATCACTATTTCGTAGTTATAAAGCGTACAGGCAAATATTCCGGTGCAATTCCATTAATGACCTCAGAGTGTACATTGATTTTTGCACAGCTTGTCAACTCTAGCGTAACGCCATCCTATTAATTAGTGTCATCTCACAGCTAACAAGGCGAAAGCTCCAGCTGAACTTACTGTTACGTTTTTTGTGACATCCTGACCTATATGGGATTATTACGCTATTTCCCTTAGGGGTACAACAGGACAATGTAATTATCTAATACAGCACTGATGTCGTCATTCGTGTAATGGCGAAAAAACGAAAAATACGAATAACATCTGTTGTTGAGGTACTTACACCAATAATTTTATTTGGACTAAAAATTGCCAAAAGTAATTAGATGTTTTAAACACTTCTCTTTTATTCCAAATACTGATTATATTTGGAATATTCAAAGTCCCTTTACCGTCTCATGGGCTGTTGGCATTAACAACGTGCTGGTTAAAGCTAAAAACCAAGTAAAAGCTATAACTAGAAAATAAAAAGGGCATTTAAATGATACCTTGTTTTTGATGTAATAATATTTTAATGTGTTTAATCTTTTTATTGGAATATAAACCTCTTCATACTTCATAGTAATATTAAATTTAATACTTAATAACTATTAAATTTTCCTACTTATTTCGTTCTTTGAAACGAGGTAGAATCTCAAAGGTTTTAATTAGGGGAGATAGATTGAAACAATAACCTCGTTTAACCTGTCAAATATGACAAAATAATAACCAGTTACTGTGCTTTTGATGTCGTATCTAATATTAACTGTTTTTGAGGTTCGTTCCAACGAAAGGGACTTTATAAAATGTATTCGTTATTCAATTATAATAAGTATTTGTACATCTGGCAAGAAAAATCGTCTTTAAAAAAAACAGCTGAATGCTAAACGGAAACTCATTCGAAACTCACTAGTTATTTCAATTTATCCTCATCATAATTTCCTGGTCCCATCTTATGTATTTTTCCTTTATCCAGGAGGCATTCGAAGATATTTAGACGCATAAACAAACATCCAGATATTACAATTTCTTATGTAAGTCATGCCTATCCACTCTATCTATAGTCATCCCCTAACGTAGCAGCCAATCGAAATACTACTACTTTCACCACATCGATTTTGAAGGGAAGCAAAACAATAGTGTCAAGATTTTCAACCGAGTTCTTATCCTACATTTCAAGGACAACAGAAAAATAAAACAAAAGCGAACGCCCATTTCTGTAGCTCCAAGAAAACAAACCGCAATCTCCGCCCTAAAATGATAATAACTTACAAAATCTATGTACATTTGTTTAGTAAACCATTCGGTTTCCCTTTTAAACGAGTTTAACTATCAGGCGAACAGTAAAGACGTAATAAATAACTGTTTCAGCCCACTTAACGAATGAACTGAAAAACTTATCTAACTCTTTGGCGAAGTACTGTTTTGTGAGAAAGTGATTTTCGAAATTCGAAGTGTCACAGGGTGGAAAACGGTTGGAGTTTTTTAAAAATGGGCATTTGATTTTAGAATACATTTTCTTCGTTGTTTAGTTTTTCGTTTTACCAAGATTTTTCTGGTTTCTATATAAGACCAGTGCAAATACGTTTTTATAAATAAAATATAGCGCAACCAACAGGAAGAAAAGTCAATTGAGTGACAAGAGGAATATGATTTTTAAGTTTTAAAAAATAATCATGTCGAAAAATTAAACGTTAAAGTTGTAGCTAATTAAAAGGTTTCATGCTGTTATTAAATTTAATTTTTATTAGTTTTGCTTGAAAATACCAAATACTAAGGCACTGACTATTTTCCGTATTATTATAAAACAAGTAAGCTACGTCAAAATGCATTTCGCTGTAATCTTTTCAATCCTATTTCATGTTCCCTTATTTAGTTCTTGTCTTTTAGAACAAGAATTCTAGCATCAAGCTAAACCAGCCAGTATCGTCGTCACAACATAAGCAACCATCAACACCACACAACAAGTACTAAAAGAAATAAAATAAACCACTGCTGCGGTCAACAGTACACCGACCGCATATAAAGAGGCATATCGATGGGGTTAGCTCCCCTAATGTTCACATAAATAATCATGTCCAGATCTTATCAAGTGAAAATACGACGCCAACCTGGAAAATAGTTTCCTTCGACCCTTACACCCCCTACACCCCCTACTATTCACCCCCCGGGGAGGGGAGCGGGAATTTTAATTAGGAAACCTTTCATACGAGGAGAAAAATGCACTACGGTTTTTACGGGCAATTAAAAAGGGAAGTGTAATATTCAAAGCAGATTAAAATGAAGGAGAGCTTCGAACAGACTGTTCTTGTGAATGAATTTGCATTTAGAGTGATCGTAAGTTAATTTTTGGGCGAGAGTGGAGGGTGGTAATAGATTAACACCCTGCAATGTACTTATTAATGGTCGTATGTTCTTTGTAGACTTTGCTTTGGTGGTGGAACTTAGTAATTGTATAGATAATTTCTACCCATATAAATAAATCGTGTCTTTTGTCACAGAGTGTTATGATGAGTAGCTACTAGCTAAGGCATGGGTGAGACTGGGTGTCGAAAAACTAGGCAAGTACCAATATACCTATCTGTTGTTATGTACTTTTAAATTTGTCTGTTTGTGTAGGTCAACCTTTCGCGGGTTCAACCCCCGTTAGGTTACGTTACTTATTAATTGACTAAGGGCTGATTTTTCAATCATTAACATCTGAGGAATAAATATGGCAGTTTGACATATTTTCTATACAAAAGCTGTCAAAACGCCAAACATACTCTTCAGATAAAAGTTATCTGGCGATTGAAAAATCGGCCCTTAACACTTATAATTCACGCCAACAAACTTAAATACAAATAAACTTTATAACAATTCAAAACCGAGATTAAATCACGGTAAAAAATATGATGTCAACAGTGCATTAACTCGTAAAATAACGATCCATGGAAATCGCAAAATAAAAGGTAACCCGTCACTGCTGATGTGTGACGTGGAACAATATAAATAATAATAGCGTCATGGAAGGTTACATCGTAGTTATTTTATTATGACCGGGCATAGTAGGGAACAGAGTAAGTATGGTTGTATGCAGAGAAAATAGGAAATTGAAATTGTTTGAAATGAAATGAAATTAGTCATTATGCAAGTTGGATAATCTTTTGACCACCGAGCGACAGCCGGCTTCGCGCTGCTATTGTCTTTCTGTTGTGTCTCGAATCATGTGTGCTCGAAGGTTTAAAAATAAAAGTAATTTTTTGAAGATAAATAATAACCTTCACTACACCCAAAATCACTCACACAAAACAAAACGGACATGATAAACCAACGTTAGCCAAACCACAATTTGCATAGGCAAAGCTAACAGAATCGATCCTCCAATTTCTATAGCTTGATAGCAAAATTATGCCGTTCAACTTGTACGCAAATTCACCTATATTCTAACACTATGGGTCCGCTAGACCCGTGCAAATGAGTGCGCCTGACAAATGCGCGGCATTTGTTTCGTCCGCGCTTGTTAACCCGTTTCCGCGTATGGAATCTGTACTACTATAAATGGTTGCGTCTATGCGTCTGTTTGTTTTTTTGTTTGTTTGTGGTTGGTTACGCTTTCACGTCTTGTCTACTTAATTGATCTTCGTTAATGTTTGCAATTTTAAGATAAGAATTTAATGTATAATTTAGCATGTCACTGTTTTTTGTCCTAAATAAATAAATAAATAATCTTTATGGTGTTTGATTTCTGGTAGTCTCGCTAGTCTTTGATTAGTAGCTCCGCTCCCGTAAGTCATAGCGTAAAGTTATGTAGCCTATATGTATGTTATTCTGATGCATAAGCTTACTGTAGAGTTTTATCAAAATCCGTTCAATAGATTTTGCGCGGACGATTAACAAACATCCTTACATGCATACAAAGTTTCGAGTTTATAATATTAGTGAGGAAATATGGAAGCCTTCAAAAGTGACTCGGTCTGTCTGTCTGTTACGCTTTCAAGGCTAAACCACCAAACAAACCAAACCATTTTTAATTAATTTTAGTAAACATAGAAATAAATTGTTCCTCGGAGAAGGACGAAGGCTTTTAAATCTACAACCTCGCCGTCCTCCATAAGCAACATTCACACAGACAAAGTCACAGGCAAAAGCTAGCTACCTATATTACGGCTCGCGCGATCAACTCAATTAAATTGGTCATTCCGGACCCCAGTGTGTGGATATTTTTTGTTCTGATAAGCTTTAGGCTTGTTTATAGTGCCAATAAAATTTAATTGTGCAGCCGTAACGAGGTATTTTAATGTTTAAATTATGTTTATTTTACAGTACGACTTGAAAGCTAGGAACTACGTTAAAAGTATTCTTGTTAAGTTGTTGGTGCTTTTTTAATATATGGGGTATAAATTAGTTCATTTCTGGCGAAGCAACAAGCTCCGCACGGGTAAACAAATCTTTGAAAATATAGGCTTTTTTTGTTTTTTATTCATCGTGAGGAAACCTGGACTTGTAGTTAATACAAGTCCGAAATCGCCAACCCGTCTTGAGCAAGCGTGGTGATCAATGCTCGTGCCTTCTCAGTGTGAGAAGAGGCCTTTGTCCTGCAGTGGGACAGTTATAGGCTGGTATTATTATTATTTTTGTTTTCTATTTTTTTTTTGGTGAGTGGGAAATCATCAAATGACTGCTCCCGTCCTGGGTGCGGCGGGAGGGCGTGTCAGACTCTTACTGACTAAAACCCACTCATGTTCCTTCGATTGCCTTTTATATTCCAGGGTCACGGTAACTATTATAAACATTCCGCAACTTTTGTTTTCTATAACATGTATTTATGTAAAGTATTAACCATAAAATCCTTCCTCTTGAATCATTCTATCTATTGCTGCATTAAAATCCGTTCCGTAAATCGAGTGTTAAGAGATCTAAGGAAACAGACATCGAAAGCGACATAAGATTTGACATTTTCAAGTCACGGGATTTGCGAAATTGACTCCACGCTTATACCTAATGAAAAATGGGGGATTAAAAATCAGTCCTTGTTTTTTTCTTTCATTCCCTACCACTGCAGCTACTGGAAGCCAGAATCAATAGTAGACTCCACGTGAAAAGCGCCAAGCAACGAAGCTCGACGAGTCCTGGGAAAACGATTTCCACTTCGTCTATATAGCAGGTGACAGAAAAGAAGTAAGCCAATAAATTAAAATCAAGGATCTAGTTGACTTCTAATCTTTCTTTTCTTGGAGTAGCAGTGAGAGCATAACAGACAGGCAGACGAATAGTATGGATATCGGAGAAAGAAGGATATCGGAGAAAGAAGAAAATTATTTAAAGAAAAAAATAATATAACTCTGTTAAGGTGTTTAAAACTATAAAGGAATACTAATCGTCTAGTCTATCTTTCCTAAAACTTCTTACACAGCCATTTCTACAATTTTCAGTTGACAAAACTAAAATAGTCAAGTTCATAATCAAGTCACGTCATACCATAAACACTTTAAAAAGAAAATAATTCCAACACAATTGTTTGTGCTATGAGCAATGTACGGCGGCAGGTGCAATGTGAATTGCAGGCTATTTCCTACAAGTCTGCACAGGAAATTATTACAAATATTGCCTTAGGGATAAATTTGAAGCACTAAGTACTCAGAGAAGCAATTTTAAATTGTTTATTTGACGCTCACAAAGCTGTGTCGTTTTATTTTGACAGCTGAAATATTTTTCATTGTGATAAAATATAAGGTAAGAAAAGGAGATAGTTGTATGTTTGTAATAGGAATGGTAAGATTGCACACTAACCACGGACACTACACACCGACCTAAATAAATTAAGGTGGGTTATCAAGTGCGTAAACTAAGCAATATATTTCTAATAAATCTTTCCATAAAAGATGATATATATCCATTTAAGTATATTTCGAAATGCCCATTGTAATTTTATTAAGACTTCGTTGTCTGTCCACCCGTCTGTTCATCACCAGGATGTATCGCAAAAACCGCGATAGCTATATTCCATTCGCGGTAAGATTAGAAATTAAAAAAACCTCTTTTACTGTCCATTCGACCGATTTTGAGTTTTATTACGTTGGCGGAATGACAAATGACGGCTGCATTAAATTGTTGGTTTGTAAGCGACTTTTTTGCTACCAATGCCACCCTTACGTCTACGGAATTGAAGTTAAAATCGGTTGAACAAGCCGTAAAAAATGTTGTTTCAAGTGTCTAATCTTAACGCGAATAGAGTATAGACAGTTGAAATTTTCACAAATGATGTATTTCTCTATTGCTGCTATGACAAATACTAAAACACTGTCACTGTTACACAACTTTCAAACATCAAATGCACGATAGAGACGGAACATGACTAATTCAAAGTTCATGCTAAGTAACGTATTTTTATCTCGAACCTAGACTGTTAGTACCGCATAAAGTGCTACACTAATAAAATATCAATTTTAACCATACGAAAACCTTAAAAAAACTACAAAACCATCGTCTGCGTCATTAAATTAAAGCATAATTCAAAGAAGAATATATGCGATGAATCCAATTTAGACAATTGAATGGGAACAAGAGTGTTTTGAACAACAAAACGTCAGAGATTCATTAGAACGGTCGTATCTAATCACCAGTCAGACACAGGCTGCGCTTCCTAATAGAAAATACATTCAGCTTTGAAGGAATTGATGTGGCATGTAGGAGTTGGGTAGTAGAAAATGGCGCCGATTTCCTTGTTCACAAACTAACCAAAATTTAAGTTAAGTGCATCTTTACCTCTCCAATTCATTAAGAAAAAGACAAAGATACATATTAGTTTAGTCCTATCAAATTATTTAGCGTCAAGTCCTTAATCGCGTCTAAATGCAACACAAATAGTAATTCCAAGATTGATCAGAACTGATTAATTCTGATTGAAATTCTGATTAATGTCCAATTAAGTGTAAAATTAGATTTTTAGTGGCTTCGAAATCAATAAACAGTTAGTCAACTGAGTTAGCAAATAAATCCGTCACTGTTGCCAGTTACGATTTCTATAAAATTGAAATCGCAATTCGACAAATTAAATAAATTATTGGACCTAATTAAACACACATACAAATAGTTATGAAGTAAAGTTGACAAAAAAAAGGCACTAAGAATGTTACTGTTTACTGAAATATAGCTGCTAGACAGAAATATACTGCAGGGGACGGGTTTTACGTCATGGATTCTCCAGCCCGACACGTGCTATGAGTTACTGTCCATCGGTTGCTTCAGTATAATATACAAACGTCACATCAGGCTGATCTCAAATGTCAGTTGTAGTTCACACATGGAGCTATAGAAAGCGCCGCCATACTTAAAAAACAAACACAATCAATTTTATGGTTTTCAAGCTCAAAACAAAAAACCTTAAAGTAACACTTGTCAGCCAACTCCACAAACTTAATCTTCCAACATCCAACATCCCTCATTCTTAATTAGCTCCACAATCTACCACATCCATCCATTTTATTTATTCTTCCATTTTAAAAACAAAAGGAGCATTCAACCGCGCTCTAGGGACTGAACGAATTGAAATATCAACGCACAATACCATCCACGATTTGGAGATTTTACCGAGAACTGAACTGAACGGTAGGTGTTTTGGCCGATGAATTTCGCCCGCTCCGGTCGAAACAGGAATTTCTATATTATTCATATTTTTGAGAGGTGTTTCGGTCGATACCTTTTTTAAGCTAATATTTTTTCATTGTCATTGTTCAAAGTTAATTCGTTTAATTTATTTTTTACCTTAAGAATGAACAGGTGTTTCCTACTGACTGTACAAAATTAGTTATCTTCGGAAAAAACCCCTCAAAAATATTAAAACTCCTGTTTCGACCGCACCGGACGAATATCAGCGGCCCAAACACCAACGCCAACTGACACGCCCGAGCACTCGCGTTGAGAGGGTTAAAGGAATTATTTAAATGTGGTTATGTAAAATGTATTAAGTTGAAATGACGGTGCTTATGAATCTGGCTCTCTTTGTGTTCATATTTTGGTTTCGTTTTCTTGAGGAATGATTTTCCCTTTATTTTTAACCCCCGACGCAAAAGAGTTACCTATAAGCTTGACCGCTAGGTCTGTGTCTGTCTGTTGTACTGTAACTCTTAGTAATCCGACTTGGACGCGGTTTTTTTTAAACTGGTTGTCTAGCGATGGTTCTTAGAAATGTCTCATCGAAATCACGTCAGCTGTTCATTACATAAAAATGCTATTCATTTGTTTTTGTATGACTGCGTGGTAACACTTAATGGTAAAGCTTGATTTTGATACTTTACCGACGTCTATAAACTTAACAACTTAACGTCGTAACCCAATCCTTAGCGCATGTGATAATTATCAGCAATGAAAGTTACCCATAACATTTCGACTAGGGTCTAGCCAAGTGACATTGTAGAATAGAAAACGAAAACGAATAGATTGTCAAATGTATGGAATTGACATAAGCTTTTGCTAAACAATTTGACATCTCCATACATTTAACAATCGTTTTCGTTTCGCTATTTATTCTACAATGCCACTTGTCTAGGGGGGAAAGAAGAATTTTTACCTTCAAATAGGTAGCAAGAAAACAAACGACAACAGCTAATGTTTTACTTCCATATTTCAAATAATAAACTTTTCTCTTCATCTCTGTGAAATTCTCTCCGAGTCTCCAAGTATTTGGTCTCATAATAAATCTAAGAAATCTCACTGGAATTCGTAGAGCAAATAACTGAGAAAATAAACTCTTAGAACTATCTTCGTTTTATACATTTATTTTAGTAACACTAGCTGGACTTTAATGAAGTGGTTTTAATTTAACTCTTTTATTGTGAACGTCACGACTGGTCCCTAAAGGGCTAGGCAGAAGGGGACTGTGTCGTGTATTTGACCAGTTCCAGGGAGGGTCGGTTGCTATAAATCGCGTTTGTATTATTCTAACGGGGACTTTGCTGATAATGTGGAAATTGAATTAAATACTGTCCCTGGATTGCTTATACACTATTTTAATTAACCACGATAATTATTACAGATTTTGTAACTACAAAACTTTTTATTCATTTTTACTATTCGGCTTATGTACTGCCAGATGCCAGACGCCAGATGAACTCTTTAAGGTTAACCTTATGTATTCTTTCTAAAATTAATAGTTCATTCAGTAGTATTCGTTAAAATTAAGCCTATATGTATTTTTTATTTATACTTGTCATTTGAAAATGTTGGGACCCAGGATGATTTTTATCTCAAGTTTAAAAAACAAATAGGAAGACAGCATAGGACACCCCAACCGGTCAATATCATTTTGTTTAACATAATTATGCCTTGTTTGCTTTAGCAGACTGTTTAAAGTGGTCATTTACTTATAGTACTTTATTTATTTTAACTTAATGGACTTAAAGCTTTAATATCCGTTTAATAAACTTATAAATTCTCCCAATAAAACATAAGTACATTATTACATACAAAACTTTAACGTCCCTTTTAATATTCAAAAGAATCCGCTATTTATGGAATTTCTAATATTAAAAGCTCGCGTAGAATTCTTTTACATAAAACACATCGTAAACACACATGAGAAAAGTAGTAAAATATCTGATTTAAATAATATAGAGAGCCCTTTCAGCCATATTATATATATAAACTTAAACTTCCAAACTATCATATTTTTATGACCAAAGATTTATTCTCAAAACTAGGTGCAAAATAAATATAGTACCACTATAAGACCAAGTATTTTAAGTGGGCAATTATAGACTGGCTCAACCCTAATTATTTAATTTATTTAAAACAAGTGATCCGCCTTTCCGACTTTGTGCTAGTTGTCCAAATTGTGGCAATGTTTTAATTATATTAAGAGAAGTGTATATAAGAAGACCAGTGTAGCTTAGACACATTTACAAAAACTAATATAAATGTTTGTTAATAATACCGGTCTATTACTATCTCACTGTAGGGCAAAGCCCTCTTCTCATTCAGAGAAGGCACGAGCATAGACCACCACGCTTGCTCAAGGCAGATTGACGATTTCGGACTTTCAGTACAAGTCTATGTTTCTTCACGATGCTTTCCTTCATCGATGTCTGTGTTGTCCAAGATAAACTTTAGAAAGTACATAACAACTATGTCTCCGGAAAGACAGTGCAATCTGTGAAGCCTGGTTTTGCAGTGGTCTATAGACTGTGGCGACTTCAAACTAAAATTCAAGAAGCCGGCATCAACACACTCTTTCCACCGTACCAATACCTTTGCCCCCAATACCCAATCGGAGCCCTCAAAAAGCCCGCCACCATAAATTCTGCCTCTCCAGACCTTAGCATGTCATAGGGTTATTAGCACAAAAACTATTACAGTAATTTGTGTGCCCCATCTAGATATGAACCGAAGTTTATCGGCCACACTGGCGGAACATTGAAATAATTAAACAATTTTTTTCGGTATGGCGTGACCCTAATAGTGCAATGGAACCGTTTAATATTTATTGTCAGGCTATTTTCGTAGATAAATAAGAAAATTGATAGTGTTAATGGAATTTGAATTGGATGGGATGGTATTTTTAGTTTTTGTCTTTTATGAGTAATTGTTTCGATTACTTTGTATCTAGGGGTTTAAGTGGCGATGGTTGACGGTTTTTTACGAATAATAAAACCATCAAAACGCTTAGACATTCCAAAAAAAGTATAAGTACAATTATTCCCGTGATGGCATAGATCAAAGTCTACCTGATCAGATTTTATATATGATATATCAATTAAAATAAATTCGTTATTTTTTAATATTTTAAGTCTGTGACTTAGAAAATGGTCATAATGAAACATATAATAGAATTTGGTATCAAACATGAAATGAGGTAGCATTTTCTGTTTATTTCTCTGCAAGTAATTCCAGAAAAAAACATACTGACATTGATTTTGATACATGATTGACTAGTATAGTGAAATTTAATAATTTAAGGCACTCTGTCCTTGCTAAGTCTTTGTTATTTATGTAATATGATTATTATTTTAAAATGAAATCCCTCAAAATTTTATTTTGTGATTTGATAGCTTGACACAGGTTTAAATAAATCTAGTGCAGGTGGTCCCTATATTTAGTTTTAGAACGATTTTTTGTCGCACATAATAAATTGTATTTGCCTAGATTAAGTTAGCTATTACGATTGATATTATTAAGACTTTTTATAACTTTATCATCTAAGCCATTTAAAATTATTTATATGTTCCATGTATTAAATAAATTTTATTTTATTTATTTATTGATGTCCTTAAATCATCTCCTTACTCCGATATCTGTCTATGAATTTAGTTGTCATCAAAAAGTCAGATCTTGTATTTCATAATCTTGTATATCGGTAGACCATCAAAACTTTGCAAGAATTTGAAACCTTTGGATTTGAATTTGTGAATATATGTAGAGAATTTTCTAAACGAAGTTTACAGAAACTGAAAACTAACAACAGCTGTTATAAATATTTCACGGCGCCTTAAGAAGTGAAATATAGACCACAATTAATTTCATTCAGGACATTGTACAGAATCTGAATAGTCACGCAACTATTACCAAAGGTTCTCAAAGTTTAATTATGAATTCGAGTGTATACCCACTAAATAATACCAGCCTATAACTGTCCCACTGCTGGGCAAAGGCCTCTTCTCATACAGAGAAGGCACGAGCATTGATCACCACGCATGCTCAAGACGGGTTGGCGATTTCGGACTTATATCAACTACAAGTCCAGGTTTCCTCACGATGTTTTCCTTCACCGATGTCTGTGATGTCTAAGATAAACTTTAGAAAGTACATATGAATTGAAAAAGTCACATTGGTACTTGCCCACTATCGGGCTACTTTTATTCTTGTCAATTGCAATCAATAATATTGTATGCAGATTACTACTTAGGGCTAGCTAATACTAGCTATTAAATTATTTGAATTTAGTATTAAACTGGCTGTGCCTAGCCTGTGAATTTAAAGCCTTATATTTTTTTCTGTTTCTAGCTTCAGAAGTTTCAGTTGTGATTGGATTACCATCAAAATCTGTCTCATTATATTTCATTATAGAGGTATAGCAAATAAACCAACAGTATCTTACTTAGGTCATTATTAAATTGTCATCATAACACCTGCCATATGACATCTTAAGTCTTAAAACTATAAAGTACTAGCTTTTGCCCGCGGCTTCGCTCGCGTTAGAAAGAGATAAAAAGTAGCCTATGTTACTCTCCATCCCTTCAACTATCTCCACTTAAAAAATCACGTCAATTCGTCGCTCCGTTTTGCCGTGAAAGAAAGACAAACATACAGACAGACAGACAGACACACTTTCCCATTTATAATATTAGTATGGATTGATTTTATTATATAATGATTTTATTATATAATGATTTTATTATATGTATTGATGTATTGATTAAATAATGGTGCTTTTAATATTTTTTTTGTTTTTGTATGGCCATCCTGGACTTTTTTTTAAAACTAAAAGCCCATTTCATAACATTTCCTTTCAACGATCTTTTCTTCAAAAGTTAGTTGACAGCGACAATGACAGTATTGCCAGATTACTAAACAACTATTAGGCCACTCATATACACGTGAATCTAGATTGTGATAATGTGGGGGGGGGGGGGGGGAATCGATACAAATCTTTTATGAATAAAGGTGATATGGTTTAAATAAATTTTGTTTACATTAATAGGTAAGTGATACGAAGTTCACCGGGTCATCTAGTATGTATATAATAGTAAACTCACTGCCTGATATCAACGTGTTTGTTAATATATAACAATAACTAACTAAATACATTAAACTTGGAGGGTTTATTCTTTGTGAAGAATATAAAAAATAGCCCTAAAGGGTTAAAATAGTAACGCGGGCGAAGGCTAGTAAATATTTTAAATCTAGATATTTTTTTTATCTTAATATTATTTTTGTACGTTGGATATAAGAAAAGCTGTTACAGTATTATTTTTTACAGCATATTACACGCCTTTTTGTTATTTCACAAACCGTATTAAATGGCTTTTATTTGCATGATTTGGATTTATGAAAATGATTCCATTCGTATTTTGAAAACAATTTCAGTCAGGTTTGACGGGTTGTAACCTCTATGGTTGTAACTGTTTTGACACTTGATTTGCCGGTTACTATGACAACGACATCCAACAGAACATGGACAACTTTTATATGGGAAAATGGAATTGTTGTTTTACTCTATCTTTCTCGCAATTTTAGAGACAAAAAGTAGCCTATGTTACTCTCCATCCCTTCAACTATCTCCATTTAAAAAATTACGTCAATCCGTCGCTCCGTTTTGCCGTGAAAGAAAGACAAACAGACAGACAGACAGACAGACAGACAGACAGACACACTTTCCCATTTATAATATTAGTATGGATTTTTGGAGTCATCTCGTGTTCTTGGATATAAGAACACGTGTATGATCTCCATACTATTTTAATAACCGTACAATTGTCATTTAACCTGAAATATTATTTTCAAACTGGACATTGGCAGAAATCACCAAAAATTCGGTGGATTGCCATAATTTATATAAAAGTTGAAGTTGATAAAGTATTTTTTTTTAAATATTTTAATGCAAAAACTACTGTTCATATTTGATTTACAGAAACGTTGCCTATACAGCAGAATAATACATAAAGTATATAACATCACTCAATGACCCAAGAGAAAATGCGTGGCAAAACCTAAGAGGGACACCTAGTATTGGATAATATTAAATTCCAAATCTGATCATAAATAAGTAATGAAAAGCAAGATAAATGTTTTTAAACTCCAAAAGCAAGATGAATAGCGTTTCTTTTACTTTTCATCAATCTAAAGTGGACAACTAAAGTTCTTAAAACTTCACTTTATCTTTCTTTTCATCACTTGACGAACAAACATAAATTAGGATTGTAGAACTCCAAACAAGATAAGTCTTGAAACTGACGCACATAAATCACTTTTAAATCTTAAAAAAATCCAAGTTTTTTCAAGTACCTAGTTTTCATTGACAACCTTTACAATGTTTCAAATATAAGAAGCGCAATTTGACGTTTCATACTTTTCATGACGACACAACTTTGTGCATGCGTAACTCAAAAATTGACATTTATTTCTTCCGTAAAACCACGTGATTTTAAAGTTATTTTTATTTTATCACAAACTGCACAATTCTTAATCACTTAATTTACATTAAAAATTTCAAACAAAGCAATATAACCATTGTTGACAATAAATAATATTTTTTCTCGACGTCGTGTCAAAGTCACGTAGTAAGGTACGATACCGTAATGTTGTGACTCTTCAAATTCACTTGTATACCAATAATCGTTAAAAATTACCGAATAATCGAACTTAATAATAACGATCGTTTTTAATTAAAGCGACATTTATTATTTAAATATATTTTTGATGATTTCTAAATGTCAACGAAAAAGCATATTTAAAATTAAACATATAATTACTACAATTTTAATAAGTTTTTGTAAGCAAAATCGCTCGTGCTCAAGTCTTGACAAAAAAATATTTTTTCTTTTAATTTGGCAACACTGGCAAGTGAGAATTTGAGAATTTCTTTCATCTAAAATTCAGAAATTTACAGTCATAAAATAAATAAATTTGTAACTTAAATCGATTATAAATTATAAAGAAATGAAATCAATATCTCGTATAAGTCGGATATTGTAGTAATCGATTTTTTTAACCCAATCCCTATTCTTCAGTAGGTTAGAAGTGTCAAATTGCACTTCTTATATTTGAAACACTGTAGTAGTCGTCAGGTTTTATTTCGAATTCTTGAAATTAAAAAGTTTGTTCGAACAAAACAATTAGTCAATGACGATTAAATGGTTCTGGACTCCACTGTCCCCTTACGTCACAGTCAACATGAACTACTTTGAAAGCAAATTCACAATTTAACTTGAATTCTATTGTCCGTATTCAGCAACATTTTGTTGTCATGAAATGTATCATCTCGAAGTGATGACACCTTTTTTTTTACTGCAAACCTCTTATAGAGTATCTTCTACAGAGAAAATTGAAATTAACAATGATTTTATACAGATTGAAGCCATAAGTATTGATCACCTTAGAAAGCGTTGCTGTGTTCATATATTTGTTGCGGTATACATTTTTTTCTCCCTTTCAACAACCAACCGACAGCCGGCTGTCGGGCTGCTATTGTCTTTCTATTGTGTCTCAAATCACGTGTCTTCGAAGGACTAAACAGCAATGCGATATCTAGCTATTACCGATGTCTTAGCTTTAACCACTTAATATCAGTTACGAAACGTCATTGGCCAACAAATAAAAACTATATTATAAAAACATATAAGAAACATTCATTAATGCAGCAAAACTAAATCTACAATTAAAAGATAAACACGTCTCGCAGAGTCTCTGAGTACGAACGCAGTGCAATAAACAGCGATGTTAAGAACACTGCACACGATCTACATCGTGTAATCTACGTCTTAACTTCTCCGTACAGCGTGATTAAACTTACAAGTTATTGAGAGCGTGTTTGCAGAATAACTGGAGTGCTTGTAAAAAACTGGGAAATATGTAGTAGCTTATTTATTTATACTGTAACCAGAATGTTACAATGGTGGATTGAATGACTTAGTCATTCTTTACTAGAAAACTAGAGAAAATGAAGATATGGCTGACGCATCGAAAAATTTTGAATGTAGAATAAAATAATAAAAGAGAGGAAATAAGAACATATAGATGTTCTTGTTACTACTATATTACGTTTTGCTACTATTACTACGTTCTGATACTAACTAAACTAAACTTTTAAAATAATTATGGTTAATCTGGTTAATGTGTAAACCGAAAAACTCTTTCATCATTTAAGCATCAAAATTATCCTGTTTTCTAAATAATATCAACAAACTCACAAGGTCACAATAAAGGAACCTAAATTCCTGGATCTCTAACTTCAGCTGGAGACTTCATCATCGTGAGGTCCAAAAAAAGTGGCAGGATATTAAAACGCACCATTTTGCGAGAACTTGTCAATTATTTATTTTTATGTCAGTTAAAGAATTTTAAAAAAAACCGGCCAAGAGCGTGTCGGGCCTAGCTCAATGTAGGGTTCCGTAGTTTCCCGTCCGTCACAATAAGTGTTCCCACCTATAAGTTTAAAAAAAGGCTTTTGTTACGTTGACATATTAAGTACGCAGAAATTATTTTGTACAACCTTTTTGTCTTTTTTGTACAAAAACTGTTCTTTCTATTAAGTTCAAAATAATTTTCCTAGAAAGAAAGTCCTTATAAAGTTCTACTTTCCAGATTTTTTTCACATTTTTTAAACCTACGGGTCAAAAGTTAGAGGGGGGGGACGCTTTGATTTTTCCTTTTGGAGCGATTAACTCCGAAATTATTGACATTTTCAAAAATGATTTAACTAAACCCCTATTCATTTTTCAATACCTATCTAACAATATATCACACGTCAGGGTTGAAATTAAAAAAAAAACACTTCCCTTTTTATCTTTATAGGGGTGCTACCCTAATAAAACATTTTTTTTTCAATTTTTATTTTACCACTTTGTCGGCGTGATTGATATACATATTGGTACCAAATTTCAGCTTTCTAGTGCTAACGGTCACAGAGATTAAGCGAGGACGGACGGACAGACAGACAGACATGGCGAAACTATAAGGGTTCCTAGTTGACTACGGAACCCTAAAAATGAGTTGAGTATTTGAATTGGCATTGAAATTATTTCAAAATATTATTTTAGACAGTTTTAAGTTTTACATTACCTATGGCATTGTTCGTACAAAGCTATATTATCGGTCGCTGACTGTGAGTATAAAATTTAAAATACATGAACAATAACTCACTTCTGATTTCGATTGATTGTTAGCAAGAGCTACGTCAGGCGTGAACAATGCTTTAAACACAAGCACGTGACATATTATCACGCTGTTCAGAGTACAACAAACACTATTACTTGAACAATGGCCACATCTCCGCTTGTGTGTACAGCGTGATTAAACATTATAGTTATTCTGTTCGCGATCGCTTGTGTTTTCACTGCACTTGAGACAACAAGTAATATGTCGTACATTGAACGACAAGAGAGTTTTAGTCTGATAGAAATCGGATAAATATATTGATTTATGTTTGTTGACTACATAATATGTTAGTAATTTGGATATGCCACCGAGACGCAGAAGTTTTTAAACTAGCTAGGTGATAGATAATTTCTTTTCAGAGTTTCGTTTTTCTTTTATATACTATATAGTTGCCTGTCTGGCAGTGTTTTACAGATTGCACTTCGGTGAGTGTGCTCATGAGCTACACGAGCTCATTCCCCCGTCTCCGTTTTACCACCGGACATCCAGACGTACGGCAGGATACCACCCTTTTTTGGTCGATATTCCTCGAATCCGCACGCAGCGTTTTTCGAAATCCTTTATCATGCGCACCGCAAAGGAATAGAATTCTCTGCCGGCGTCTGTGTTTCCAAAAGCATATAACCCGGATGTATTCAAGAGAAGAGTGCATAGGCATCTTTTGGGTGAGCTCGCTCCATCGTAGGCCCCGTCTATGCCCTTGGACTAGTCTGGGACCAAGAGCAAGCCCATAAGTAATAAAAAAAAAAAAAAAAAAATACTAAAGGAAAAAACGTATCAAATGAATTAATACCTTATTTACGTCTTTTTTTTGTTACATATATTTTAACGTACACTTTTGACAGATTTGACATTGCATTCACAGTAATTTACATATTATATTAATGTATTTTAACTTACATTTTGGATAGCTTTGACATTATATTCATATTTAATTTACACATAATTTACAATTGTACCACATATATTTTTTAAAAGAGTACGTATGGAGTTTCTTGCCCATTCTTCTCCGCATAAAACTACCTTTTCGAATGGGCGACTAGAATCAACATTTTTTTTTAATGTAATTGACGTTCTAAAGTTCCTCCATGGTCTAATAGAAATAAACGTTTTGACTTTTTTGTGTAGATATAGAAAATCTGAACGTAATGATTGTAAACGGTGAAAATTATAAGTATAAGGTATGTATGGACTATGGATTCTTCTATTTTTTTAAGTGCTAGAAATTACCTTAAAGTATTTGCAGCGATATTGCCTGAATACAAAGGTGAGGGGTAGGACCAGTCGGTTGGCGTGAAACCGATTTACGTGGCAAGGACATGTAACATCACCAACTTCCAAACCCTGAACTACTACTGAGAAACAGAATCTCCGACCTACTCAAACCGATCGTAACAACACTGAGACCACAAAACCATAGACCCAGTATTACCAGTGCCTACGAACAAACCTAACAAGGCTAACAACATCCCTACAATATATTAACACGCTGCACATAGCCTACAGGATTACGCAGAGCAATAAACAGAACGTTCGCCTGCATTGTTGCACTGCATATAATCTCTCGTACAATCTGTGTCTTGGCTTATGTGGCCGTACCCTACATATCGTACTGCGCTCATATTATAATACTGTCTTAAGGGAATATTATCTTAGTTTCTGCTTTAGTTTAAAGACTGTTATTACTTGTTAGGGTCTCGTTGACCTAGCAGTAATACTATTTGTAATGCTTGCAATTAATACTTGAGTCATGTCAACTGGACTCGTTAAGAGGGGGAGAGGGGAGAGAGGTCGCATTACAGCGAGGTGCACTGATAAGTCGTACAAGTTTTAGTGGAAACCACTTAACATCTGCTGAGTATTCAGTTTTTTTGCGATCCAATAATATTTAAAAAAGTAATTATTATATAATACCGTCATCATCACACAACTGTTGTGAACAGAGACGGAAAACAGCTGTTTTGGCTTAGCTAAGCCAAAAGCGTACTACTTAGCACACATTTATCTCAACATTATTAAACGCAGTACCTTATAAAAACAACCCACCCACAGTTTAAAGACAACAGAAAACTAACCGAAACACAAATTAATTCACCACGTTCCCACAATTCTGAATTAAATTAAACGCACATGACGTAAACATAAGTCATAACTTTTCGCTCGAAAACTTTAAACTACGCTATTTAATCATACAACATTAAGCCGCAGAAGTTGCAAGGCGGCCATTCACGGTAAGTCGGGGCGGTCGCAACGCAACTCCGCAAGTCGCAAGACTTTCATTGTTAGCCGCAAACTCTAGTGGAACTCGAAAACTATAGACTTGTGGAGATGTTAGGCTGTGGGTACGAAGTCAGCGGATTCGGGGAGCGCGGAGCGAGAAGCGGAGCGTTGTAAAACATCGATTTATGACCGTATTTTTAAAGGAATAGGGTACCAGGTTGAGCAACTTGGTCGCACCACCGTTGTGTCTAAAGCTAGCAAGCGAGAAACACCAAAACAAATACTAAGCTTGTCGGTTTTAAGATGGACGTCGAAGAGTCAACAGTCTTCTTATTATACATATGCCGTAAAAAAACGAAGGTGTCTCTCTGGTAGCGCAATTGGTGTCATAATGAAATGTGGTCCATAGAGCTGGATACTTATGAATATACTATCGGTTACGCCACCAGCAAGTGATTCGGTCGAGGCAACAACTGTGCCACCCTAAATGACTTAAATGGAACTGGCTAGCGGCGCGGGGAGCAGCGTACTAGATTCTCGCCCCTAGTCTCTGTCGCTGTCGCTCTCTAGCCCGCTGTCTTCATGCCCACAACTTTAGGTCTGCGAACAACTGTAGACTTTGTGATTTATGCACGTTTGAACTTTGAATGGGACTATATTGCTTTTGTAATGTGTAAAAAGTTGAAAGTTCTAAATGTTGGTTAAGTAAGTTGCGTGTTGTTTGACTTGTTAGATTGGATTCGGATGCAGTTACAAAGTTTAAACTGGTGTGAAAAATCTCTTTTAGTTCTGCGACTTTTGTTTAAGTTAGACTGCTGCATAATACGGGTCACCTCCTTTGGTGTTCCCTCTATAACCCGTTAAATTTAAAACTAGCTTTTGCCCACAGCTTCGCTCGCGTTAGAAACAAAAAGTAGCCTATGTCACTCTCCATCCAGTTTTGCCGTGAATAACTGACGAACAGACACACGCACACTTTTTCATTTATAACATTAGGATTAGCAAGAAAGTTACGTCACAGTGTGCTATACTTTTTTTTTTGGTGAACGGGAAATCATCCAATGACTGCTCCCGTCCTGGGTGCGGCGAGAGGGCGTGTCACACTCTTACTGACTAAAACCAACTCATGTTCCTTCGATTGCCCTTTATGTTCCAGGGTCACGGTAACTATTATAAACATTCCGCAACACAGTGCGCTATACTAGCGAATCGAATTTGGCAGTTTATAGAAAGTACGACAATACTGTATTTACACAATCATCAATTGACGTACTTTATATGACCTGTCGACTCTCCCATAGATTTGACGTCAACAACTCAATTGTCTAAATTGAACATGGACCAGATTTTTAAGGCTTGAAATTAGGAGAGTTTTTATGGACATTATGTCATTATTGATGTAAAATACCCCATTGATTGGTGATGTCGTCTTAAAAATTACTTCCTTTTTTAACGATTCCATTTTGGAAAGAAATACAACCCCTTCCATTTAAAAAAAAGGAATCTTGAATTCGAAAATCAAATCCCTAATAACACGAACGAACTACCTCTCAGTAAGTTACTAGTCGCTGTAAAAGCACTATTGACTGAATAACTAATCTAAGTCTTAGCATTCAGCTTTAGCTGTAGCGTAGCGAACTTAGCAGAACTATTCCACTATTAGAATTCCCATTCAAGCGAATCGAAATTTGATTCGTGACGTCCGCTTATATATACTTTTTTTGAAAACGATTCCTTTTTTAAATTAAAGAAACTCGCTTCCATTCAAAAAAGGAATCTTACATTCGAAAATCAAATACCTAATAACACGGGCGAACTACCTCTCAGTAAGTTACCAGTCGCTGTGAAAGCACTATTGACAGAAACACTAATCTAAGTCTTAGCATTCAGCTTTAGCTGTAGCGACGCGAACTTAGCAGAACTATTCCACTATTAGAAGTCCGGACCGGGGCAGTATAGTTCAATTGCATTTCAGACGTAACTTTGCCTTCTGACAGTCGGTCAGTACTTGGTCTTTATTCGTTTAGATAAGGCATTTTTCTCGTAATATATGGGACTAAAATGTTCATAATTATTTTTAATGTGAATGCAATGCGATTCAGTATAGAAAACTTAATGACCTCAAATGTCAATTGAAAAATAACGTTTACAAAGAAAATTAATTAGCTTAGGCATTCTAATAACGTTTTTGTTTTGTTTTTCTACGTTGAACTGAGTGTAAGTTAAATTAAACGAATATTTTTAGTGTGTTGCCGTGGAATATTATAAAATGGAATAACTCATGGAATTCATCTTAACAAAAGCAAGCACCCTGAACAAAAGCGTCAAATTATCTTCTGTCTTCACTTTACAATGCGAGTCTTCACGAACAAAAATCCAGCATAAAACTTAATCCAACTTAAGAGTAACTAAATCTTAAAATTCACTTTTTAATACTTAGTACAAAGTTTTCTTTAAAACACAGACTTTAATACGAAATTGCATTTAAATATTCAACAAAAAGGATTATCTAATTGAAACGCAAACTGGCTCCATGGAGATTTCCATTCTATTAGAATTTCATTCTTTTAGCGCGGATACAATTATTTTCATTTAAAAGATAAAAACAAAAAGTTTTGTGTACAAACAAAGGGTTGAGACCGTCACCGTTTATCTTTTGTAGGAAAGATAGATAAGTGTTGTTCTTTTAAAACTGTTTTATGTTGTTGGATGGTACTGAAGTGAAATATCTCCGTATTTGAGGCACTCATACAGACAGGATACATACAGACAGGCCTTTCATACATTTTTTTTGGCCTCTCGTACATGGGATTGCGGATTAGAAAACGGCTGTTTTTATATTATGTAACGTTTTAACTATATCTAGGTCGTCAACGACATCACTGACATGACAGCCCGTGCTTTGGAAGGTACGCAAAGCTGTTAGCCCCGGACCCCGGTTGTCGTTCGTGGATGTTTGACAGTTGTTACCAGTAGCCAGAAATTCTGACAAACTCTCTAAGCTAGGGACACCGAGTTATTCAGTAACTAGGTAGTGGAGGTCTGATAAGCAGTCACTCTTTGAAATTCCTGGTAGGTTAACTGGATCTGGTTAACATAGAGAGGAAATGGGATAATTCCATGTATACTTGCAAACTTTTCCATTATAACTCTATAATTCTATTTTATAGCTTTATATATTACTAGCTGTTCCTCGCGGTTTTACCCGCATTACTTTAGGTTTTTGGTTACTGCCTCGCTCCCGTGGGACATAGCGTGATATTATATAGCCTGTGTTACTCAGGGATAATGTAGCTTTCGAATGGTGAAAGAATTTTTAAAATCGGTCCAGTAGTTTTTGTGCCTATTCATTACAGTCAAACAAACAAAGTTTTCCTCTTTATAATATTAGTATAGATAGATAAAATAGTAATAATAATAAAGGGTCTATTTCAGGCATTAGACAGCACAATATTAGAATTCGTAGGACTTACGAAAATAACCTTTGCTTTGGTTTGCCATTAAACTGAATTGACTTGGATTTTGACTTCACAATATGTTCATAGCTAAGTCATTCATGGGTGTTTTTACTTTAATTATCATCTCATATGTTATTAACTTCACTTGTAAGAGTCTGTAAGAGATTAAACCATTTTAATGGGGTTTACTAAAACCAGTGAAACTTTGAGTGGTTGCGGTAAAGACATGTTTGATATGCGTTTTAGATAGGCTTTCAAATAGCACATTAAATTTAAATCACGTATTATTGTTTATATTGGAGAAAATTAAAGCTGTGTGTGGAGCATTAACACTGATAGTAACAAGACGTGTGTCTAGGATTGGGTCAGAGCCCATTCGTCCCCTAAGATTTGTCCCCCAGCATAAAAGTTGTGGATTCGGCCCCTATATAGGTGCCCATTGGTCTCCTGGTAGGGGACCAATTAATATTTTAATAAAAAATATTATTTTTAAGGTACCCATTCGTCTCCTCTAATATATACACAATATAAGTTAAAGATTCGGCACCTATTCAGGTGCCTATTGGTCCCCTGAGATAAAATTAGCTATATTTTACCTAAGAAACGGTTAACATAGTACACTTGTGAACAGTTTATTAACGCACTTAAAAAAGAAAAAAGAGCTATGATGAATGATAATCCGTCATGATAATAATATAACCTGTCGGGCTTACGATGTAATATTGTCTCTCTACGAATGGCTTGTTAAAAAAACAGGGTATTAATGATTGAAAACTTAAGAGAACAAAAGTACTAGGCGCGCAGTAACGTGATGTAGTCTTGTACGAAAATCTAAAATTCACTGTATTTTTAATTTTCTCACAAGATCACCTTAATCAATCCAAAGTACTAGGCGTGCAGTAACGTGAAGTGGTAAATAGAAAACGATCGATCGACGAATCGATTAATTATTTTGAAGACTGACTTAATGCCTAGAGCCTATTAAACTTAATCTTATTTGAAATACTTAAACATGATATTTAAGGAATTATTATATTTTAATTTTACCCTTTTCTGCGCGACTGTACTAGGACTACCAAGCTGCAGTATACACATATACATGTACTTATATTAGAAGAATGAATTAAAATAAATATTCTTCAGGGGACGAATAGGCCCCTCAAAAGTTCCAGGGGACGAATGTGCACAGGGTGCGAATCTTAGGAGACGAATGGGCTCTGACCCCTAGGATTAAATAAACTTTACTTTTAGCACGTACTTTGATATTCATTAAGAACGGGAATTTTCAATTTCAAAATCGACCTAACGCCATCGGATTAGGTACATATTTAACTGAATGACGATCTAGACATATGTTTTTTTTGTCTAAAGCCGTTAAAAATCATTCCAACATTTATTCCATTTTCTCGCTTACTTAACATCGGTTTAGAATAAAGCCATATACGGAACTACTATACGACATTAACTACACGATTTTTTTAGATAAAAAGACATGGCCAGATTGTTTATATTAAGTTTGACCTTTCGAAGACCAAGCGACAGCCGGTTGTTGGGTTGCTATTGTGTCTCGAATCACGTGTGTTCGTATTACTTAAGCCGATGGGCAATGATATTATAAGTAAAAAGGTGTAGATAGGTTACCTAAACGAAATTCTATCTTCAAAAACGGCACACTAACGCACACATTACCTAACACGTCAAAGTAGGATGACATGGTTGAAGTAGTGCGAGTGAAAAAGAGACAAACGTCAAATGTCAACGCGATACTCAGTATCATGTTGGTCAATTGGCAAACTTTTAAAGTGCCACTTTTTGACTGCATATAACCTATCTACACATTTTTACTTATAATATCATTGCCATTGGGGTATAATTCAGTCCACGAAGTTAAGTTCTTAACAAAATGGACCTTTACATTAAAAAATCGAACTACCTACCTACATCACCTAACCTTTAATCTGAACCTGGTCACGCTCAAACATATTAGGGTAGCGGCACCGTATCTTCGTCACAAAAAATACACAAAAATGTTATCAGAGTGTAATAAAAAAGAAAGGTGAAAGTCCCGTCGGCAGCGATAAGGATTTGGGAGACAAAGATGGATGGTTTGCAGACGCGTTATCACAAGCCCTCGGTATCTGTAGCTAGTGAAATATTTTGTTTAATTACATTTTTATGGTGGAACGTGGGACGGTATTTGAGGCCCTCACCCCTGTCAAATATTGCTGTGTGTAAGTTTGTGTTGTGTGACCCAGTTTCTACATCTACCTGAGATTGGTGACGAATTCGTTGTTTAATCTATGACATAGAATGGCAAACAAGTCAAATATCGTGATGGCCCAGTGGTGCCTCCATTGGTCCTTAATGGGCAATCCGGGCCTGTCATACACAAGGTTATAATTACTGTTACAGTTTATCTTAAACAACTCGTGTCTCGGATAAAACCGTAGTCGACTTTTAATCCACGATCACCTGTATTCACTATTCACACAATTCAAAATTCAAAATTCAAAGCATTTATTTCACTTAGACCATTTACAGGTACTTATGAATTGTCAAAGAGTCGGTCGGTCAGTCAGAAAAGGAAAGTGACGCTAATTGCCTGTTCCAAAACGTAGATGGAGAAGAACAGGCAAGAAACTCCACGGACACTCTTTTAAAAAAAACATTTTTTACAAAATCTTGGTTACATTTTCTTTTTGTTGCTTCTACATGTGAAAACAAAAGATACTAAGTTCTCGCACAACACACAACACAACAACACACAACTCGAAAGCAAAAGATACTAAGTTCATTAATAAAAATCCAATAAACTTTGACAATACTATTATAAAGCTAAGTTGAGAAGAAGAAAGAAAGAAGATTTTGTTTGTATATCAGGTTGAACCTCTAATCTCATGAGCTGCCACGTGACGGGGCCCTCTAGGGCCAGTGCCTGGCGGGGTTGCGGAATAGTTCTAATAGTCACCGCCGGACCGGACCATAAAGGGCAACCGAAGGAACATGGGTGGGTTTCAGTCAGTAAAAGTCTGACACTAGGGAGGGAGAAGTCATTTGATAATTTTCCATCCATAAAAAAACTCATGGACTATGTCCGTACTAGGTCCGAATTGAAAAAATATTTTTGTGTTGGATAGCCCATATATGAGAAGGTAACATTACGCTACGACCTATGGGAGCAAAGCAGTAACTCAAAAAGCAGATAAAACTGCGGTGGACAGCTATTTTATTAATATACATAATCCGTACTATCCGTACTAATATTATAAATGCGAAAGTAACTCTGTCTGTCTGTCTTTCTGTCTGTATGTCTGTCTTTCTGTCTGTCTGTCTGTCTGTCTGTCTCTTCTTCAGGCCTAAACCACTGAATCGATTTTAATGAAATTTGGTACAGATATAGTCGGGGACCCGAGAAAGGACATAGGATAGTTTTCATCCCGGAAATCTCCCGGGAACGGGAACTATTATTCCTCGCGGACGAAGTCGCGGGCAAAAGCTAGTAATATTATAAATGCGATAGTAACTCTGTATGTCTGTCTGTCTCTTCTTCACGCCTAAACAACTGAACCAATTTGAATAAAATTTGGTACAGATATAGTCTGGGACCCGAGAAAAGACATAGGATAGTTTTCATCTCGGAAATCCCCCGGGAACGAGAACTATTATTCCACGCGGACGAAGTCGCGGGCAAAAGCTAGTAATATATATGTTCGGCCTTTTTAAACCCCGAATTTAAAAAACATACAAGAATTCGACACTAATTAACCCGAAAATATGCAAAAACCATAGCCAATTCCATAAAATAGCGGAGAGCGGACCTATCTAAAAACAAAAACGATTATTTTTGGTCGGTGTTATCTTTGCATCCGTTTCCGGTCTTAATGACCCCCATTACGTATGAGTCGGATAAAATAATCCGTTGTTTATTTTATTTGAACGCGCTTCGACAAATATTGTCGTTCAATTTGGTTAATTTTATTAAGTTAAGTTTAATTAGGGAATTGTTAGTTTATGTGTTGGTTAAAGTTACAATTGATAGTCGTTTTTTTTCTTTCGTAATTAGATAGTGTTATATTACATCATAGACATAAAAATATGTATTATGTGTACTAATATTGTAAAGATGAAGAATTTGTTACTACTATCTACGGAAGCGTAGCAGTACTGCAGTAACCAAAGATGCGGTTGAACCGCAGGGGACAGTTAATGTACCACGGAGTATAATTTATCTATATATCTAATAATTAAATGTTTAAAAAAATTGTGGAGTGCTGGGAGACTTTTTTAAAGCTTCACAAATGAATGTGAGGTCTGAGGCGTCCCTTACAATACCAAATTACTTAAAGAAAAAAAGTACTATATTTTTACAAACAAAACTTTCGCATCCAAATTCTGTGCATAAACCTCTTACAGAAAATATAACTTTTTTATTTAATAGAAATCTTATGTGCAGTAGAATACTGCAAATGCTAATGACGAGAGACATAAAAAACTCCTAAAAAAACTTGCCCAATTCATCAAGATTCACTTTACAAACAAAACAATGCTCCCCTTTCTTCATCTTACTCTCGTTTGTTAAATATATTTAAATGAAAAAAAAAAGCATAAAACCTCAGACCACAATACGGACGGCGAACTTTAAAAAAAAAACACAGGCGAAGTTGCGGGCAGACGTATAGTTAAAGTTCTGAAGAAGTTTCAGGGGATGATAAATACTTGGCTGGTGTAAAAACATGTATGGAAAACAGAGGAAGTGTTGGCAAGGGAACAGTTAGAAAGGAAAAGAATAATAATAGCGCTGCAGTTTATCTATATCCATACTTAATCCATACTAATATTATAAATGGGAAAGTGTGTCTGTCTGTCTGTCTGTATGTTTGTCTTTATTTCACGGCAAAACGGAGCGACGAATTGACGTGATTTTTTAAGTGGATACAGTTGAAGGGATGGAGAGTGACATAGGCTACTTTTTGTCTCTTTTTAACACGAGCGAAGCCGCGGGCAAAAGCTAGTAATTATTATAAATGTGAAAGTAGCTCAGTGTGTCTTGCTTTCACGACAATAGCACTAAATCAATTTTGATGAAATGTGGTGCATAGATAGTCCATAGCCTGAGAAAGGGCAAAGAATAGTTTTTATCCCTAAAATCCCAAAGGAACTGGATCAATTCGGGCAAAACCGCGGACTCCATTCAGTAAGAAATACAGATTTTTTTTATGGGTTTTCATTAAAGTCTTAGTAGCTAGTCCAATACAAAATTGTAAGACGAAGTGCTGCCAAGGCTTATTGGACGATTCGCACGAATTTAACTCGCACAAAACGTGCGAATCGACTCCTTTAAAAAAATATTATTTTTCTGTAGTCGATTCGCACGAAGTTCATTTATTGGCGTGCGAATCGACACCTTCACAAATATGTAGTAGGCTATTCGCACACATATTGTTTTTTTTTTGTTATGAAATGCAGTTAAGATAAAGTACACTTGAGTACAGAAGCAGTAAGGTCAAATGTGTTTTACTCGTAATAGATAGAAAATGGGGTGCCTGGACAGAAAACCTCCTCGTGTGCCCGAGGGCTGGAGTTCGCTTATGGATTCTTTCGGGGCGAAGATCAGTCCTTGGGCCGGTGCACTTTGGAAGGTGGGCAACGACTCGTCACTGAGTACGGTGTGCCTGGGGGGTCTCGTTGCCCGCCTGCGAATGTTCTGTCGCGGTGAACTTCACCACCTGTCCCTCTGAATGTAGCAGAGGGCAGTGTGCGTTGGAGTCAGGGAACGGGCTCTGCGTGCACTCACCCTGCCGCAGAGCAGGCAGTTGGGGGTCGTCACCTCCTCCTGTCACCGTTGTTCTCGTAGCCCCGAAGATTGTTACGTTCATGTCTCTGACTTTCGACGGGGGTCGCGGGCCTTGGCTTAACCGCCCGGGCCGCGAGATTAAAATTACCAAGTTCTGGTGCGTGGCGAAGATACGAATGGCTGAGGAGTAGTGTCATTTATAACTTGCGTTTGCAGTTATGGATGGCGCATCAGTCTCTAGCGCACCCCCAGCCAGGGAACTGGTGGACCCTCTGGTTGGGTTATAAATGTACTCTTGCCCAGGGACGGGGGGCTACCCTGGGTGTACTTGACCCGGGAACATAAAGGGCAACCTTAGGAACATGAGTGGGTTTTAGTCAGTAAAAGTCTGACAGGCCCTCCCGCCGCACCCAGGACGGAAGAAGTCATTTGATGATTTCCCACTTCCTAAAAAAAATAGATAGAAAATAAAAACACAATCTACTACACACATCAACATGGTCTAGGGATATTTTAATTAAACAAATAACTAAAATTCTATTGACATTTTATTAAGACACCCACACATTAAAATAAACCTTGTTTAATATCCTGTCTAATCTGATAATACATTTTTAGATGAAGATACACATTAAAAAAAACTTAGAAGAAGAGGAAAACTCTGATAAAATTTCAATCTTAACTTTATTTTTGAAACATCAAAACCTTAACAAAAAACTGTTTCTTATAAAAATTGTTGAAAACTTAAAATTAATAATCCGTGGATCCACCTAAGACTCTCATGACACATCTGCAGCGGTTCTGCATACTCAAAACAAGGGTGTCAATATCCTGTTGCGGAATACTGTCCCAAGTCCTGCTAAGATGCAAGAAAAGCTGGTTTTCATGCACAATATCTTCAGGGGAATTCCTAAGAGCTCTTCTCTGAAGCATATCCTAGGCATGCTCAATAGGATTTAACTCAGGGATGCAGGCCAGTCTAAAGCTTGTGTTGTAACCAACTTGTATTGTATTGTCGTGCATTGGCTGAAAATTTGTTTTAATTTACCTTTATCTAAAAGTTCATTATCAGATTAGATAGGATATTAAACAAGGTTTATTTTAATGTCCTACACATTAAAATAAACCTTGTTTAATATCTGTCTTACAAAAAGTTAATAGAATTTTAGTTATTTAGATTTAATTGAAATATCCCTAGACCATGTTGATGTGTGTAGATTGTGTTTTTACTTTCTTTCTATTACGAGTAAAACACATTTGACCTTACTACTTCTGTACTCAAGTGTACTTTATCTTAACTGCATTTCGTTAAAAACCAGATGTGTGCGAATAGCCTACTACATATTTGTGAAGGTGTCGATTCGCACGTCAATAAATGAACTTTGTGCGAATCGACTACAGAAAAATAATATTTTTTAAAGGAGTCGATTCGCACGTTTTGTGCGAGTTAAATTCGTGCGAATCGTCCAATAAGCCGCTGCCAACAGCAACATTTCATTGTAATAATATTATACACAGTAAACTGTATAACAAGAAAGAAACTATTTCATTTAGTCTATTTGCTACGTCAGCAGTGGAAAACCACTGAAACAATCATGATTAAATTCGCAAAAAGGCAGCTATGAATATGAATAAAGACGAACTCTACTTTTTAATCCGCGATAACCTTCATTCACACACACGAGCAAAAGCTACTAAGTTCATAAAAAAAATCAATAAAAATCCAATAAAAAAATCAGAACCCATCCAGAGAATCCTATCTCCTACAATAACAAATTCAATTTTCTTTTAAACGAGCAATATCAAACAAAACTAAAAGTGCAACAATCGTGTAACATTACTAAAGCATCTACTAACATCACCACATCACGTACCACACCGACTGGGGGTAATAGCCCAGTCTATAAATCAGAAAAACTACCACCAACATCGAATGTATGAAAGTTTCGCGCTAAACAAAACAAGAAAACTAATAATTGTTGCTATTTCGCACTAGTTTCGGTGGCGGTAAATAACGTTCAAGTGTTTCAAAGATTTAGTGGCGGTAGTTCTTTTATTTTTGGATAGGCCTTGAGTCTTTTTCTTGGAGGTGACGTCAATGATATTGCATATAAAAATCAATGCTATTTATAAAATTCAAGCCTCGAATAGGGCACACTAAATTATACAACCTAATATTGCAATGACACACTATCGGCATACTACACACATAGATTACCATACTAAACTACATCGAGAAACATGTGGCGATGTATGTAAGGGTTACTACAAGGTAAACCTTAAATCAGTGTTTGATAATAACTGCATACATTTTCTAACTTGAATAATCACTCGTTTCAGGCAGCATACAAAACATACGTAGGTATATAATTGTCTAAAAGATGAGTACTTGTCATAACGTTGACAAAAACGTGACAATATAAATTATGGGAAAACGACCACCGCCACCTTTAACCAAAACAATTATGACACACAAAGAAACACACATACGTACAAGACTTCTACATTTTAAATCACGAATTCATATTACCGAATTTAAAATTATAAAATATTTTGCGGATACAACAGACAAACTAAATAAAACAGAGCTGCCAACTGAGACAGGAACTCCAGAGACTGAAACAGAACTCTTCGATAGAAAACAAGGAGAAACTCTCGAACAAACGGTTTCAACTATTTCCGCTTCTACAGGCATTCAAACTCAAGAAACACTTCAAAATTCCCCAAATAAAGTAAACATAAAATGATGTTTAGTAATGCAGACCCCGACTCAATTACAATCCCCCCATTAATTCAGAGGTCTTCAAATTTTACAACCGTCCTTAGCAATTCCGTTTTATTAAAATATACAAGCATTATATGGTTCACAGCGGTACGTAAAATAAAATTTTAATTCTATCCGTATTACATTCGGGAACAGGGATTTTTACGATTTTTCATTAAATTGACTATTTTTATCGAATCACCAATCAACGTGCGAAGCTTCGACTGAAATAAACGAAACAGGAAGGTTTATAACTCGTATTTTTCCGCAAAAGCTTGTCCCATCTGATAGTTGAAAAATTTAATTAAAACCTGTTTTTAGATAACGTAACGAATCTCAGATTCGGGGGAAAAATATTATGGTCGGCTTTAAAAAGCGTTTCGAATTAAGTTCTCCCGGCGTCCGCTTATCTGTTTTCCCCGGATTTACTTCCTCTTCTATGGACACAGCCGAAACTGTTTTTAATCTGGGATCCCTTTGTGCCAAATCTTTGGGTCAGAGTAATTACTTGTTTGCAGTTTTATATCTACGAGATTTACGATCGCTCTAATGATGTACCCTTTACTAAGTAGATCTTTGATACCGAATATTTTGTAGGACCTTTAATTTTCTGGTTTTAATGAAGAAAATTACGAGCCGAAGTTTATTTAGACGATAAAGTTTTTACTGTTGTAGTCAACGAAATGTACAGTCGAAATGGACTCGTAAACAATTAAAGTTCTCAACACAACGGATTGTTTTGTCATTAATTAGAATTCACTGTTGCGAGTAATTTGAACAACGTGAGATAATAATGTAATCGTGTCTTAAGAGTTAACTTTCTCGAATCATCATAATATTCAGCGTTTACCATAATTTAGTTCCATGTCTCAACAACTACGTAATTTTTGTTTTAACTACAGCTCATTACACATGCTTCTCTTCTTAAGGACCTTGATGATCTTTTTTAAGAATAATCCAATGTATTACGAACATAGCTGTTTCGAGTTAATTTTTATTTTATATTTGCTAAGGGAGATAATATAAAAATCAAACCAGATGCCATAGTACTGAGATGATCAATGATCTTCTCTCTCGAAACTAATTGCAAAGCATCCAAGACTGCCAGCCAATAACACAAAACTCTGCCACAAGCTCCCCAAAATGAAAAACAGTCACCAATTAGGAATTCAAAATGTCTAAAACTTGAAACATTCAACACTCTTGATTGAAGTGAGTGAGACAAGAATCCAAGTGTAAATCCCTCAAAGCCAAGTTGGCTGCATTAATCACAGTGAGCAGACGATAACCGCAAGGCGTGCAGAAATGGCCGCACTTAAAATAATTTAAGTCCTACCCGCAAAAGTTGGCCCATAAAGAACGGAGGACAAAGTCCCGGAAACATTTTTCATTACACCGGTTGAAAATTTCTCGCCAATTTCTACTGTAAACAATTATAAGATGTGTCCGGTTGTGCTAATTGCTTTCTTGCTGCTTTTGTTTCTCATTTTATTTATTTGGTATCTTTGTTTTAGTTTCTTTGGATTATGTAAGAATAATTATTATTCAAGATTTTTGAAATTTTTCGACTGTGAATTCTATTGAATAAAGCGTATTCAATAAATTCCAATATGACAGTTTCTTTGTGCCCAATTTATTGAATTACGCTAACGAATATCGTAAATCAAAAGTTTTCCTTTTCCAATAACTTTAACTATTCTTGCGAGACCCATTTCAATTTGTTGAAATGTAGGTACTTAGTCTCTATTCTTTTCACTAGGTAGTGTACGCTCTTATACACATTCTAACAAAAGAATCCAAAGAATCTCCCCTAGGGATACCAAAACCCTACAATTTCTCCCAATTAGATACAATAATCACAGACAAAGAAAAGAAAGAAAATCAGAAAACGCGAACAATGGAACATTTATTAGAAAACATTAAAAATAACGAAAGAATTGAAAAACTGAACGGAGTAGAAACATGGAACGCAGACAAAGGAAATGAGAGTTTGAATGAAAAGGTTGCTTCATCAAACGAATTGTAGTGGAAGGAAGTTTCCCGTACTTAATGCAGTCTATGTATTACTTACAAACAAAGCACCGTCTGCATCCATCTGGAAATTAAATAAAATATACGTTAGTTTTCATTGCAGTCTACAAAGATCAAGTTAATAAAGGATGAGTTGCCAGCATTGCATTGTAGCTAAATGCACAAAGTTAAATGTATATTTATGTTTCTTGGATGGGGCTGTGAGTTCGTAAACGGACATGGAATGCTACTTTGTAAGTTTAACTGGGGCATCATTTTCAATTTTTATAATTTGGATTAGCATAAGCCTGGCATCGCTAAACCGCCTTGAAAAGCGCAATGACCAATGCTCGTGCCTCCTCTGAATGAGAAGTTGCGTGTGTCTGCAGTGAAATAAAAGTCAGTTATTTTAATGTATGTTATTGTCGTTATCAACATTATCATTACATATAATATATCATATCCTTAATAATTCATATTTAAATCACTATTTCAGTTAGCCACCGAATAACAAAAGATTTCGATTTGCCACTGTTTTAAATTTTCTAAATCGGTACGTTTTTCACGGTTATTTTACTAATTGTACAGTTCTTGTAGCAAGCAACGAAAATAGTTGAAGATCAACCTAGGAATGGTTGAAACGGGTGAGAGGTTCTAGGTGAAAATAGCATACTTCTATGTTCACTCGTGTGAGGGGCTACTCCAACAATTTTTAGATCTTAACATACACGAAAATAAAAATGTCTAGTGTGTTGGGTCTTCTTACAAAATAATCTTTTCACTATGGTAGATCTTGATAATTTTAGAACATAATTAGTACGGCATCACTTCAGGTTTCTACATGTAAATTAAATCAAACTTAAACAATTCTATAAAAAATTGTAGCGACTTTACTGTTCTAACAAGTATATCTCTAGAACAATAAACACGACACCAGTCCTAAAAGCAATAAACGGGCATCGATTTAACTAACAGCGTCCGACAGAACATCCAATAATAATTCTCAAAATCTATGTTCTGCAGATGAAGATGAATCCAAATAAAACACGAAAATTAATCCCGACAAACGAAACAATATCGAAATTAGAACCATTTTACATAACAACCAGAGTTTCAGAGGACGAATTATACAAATGAATACAATTTACCTTGGAACGGACGACTCAATCTGTTACAATTATTTACATGCAAATTGGACAAGTTTATCATATTGTCAATGTCAGCCGATGAATAACGAGACCTCTTGTGATCGACAAAGTTGGGGAACGATGTTTTAATTGCTTTAGAAATGATGGGAATGGAAATGAACAATCTGGGATATTAGTTTCTTTAACTTTGGTAATTCATTTGTAAGAACATAGAAGTTATTGTGATAAAACTAAGGTATTAGGTGAAGCGAAGAGCAAAGCAAGCAAAGCACACCTAGAAACGGTACGAAAACTAGAGAAATAAGACTAAATTCAAACAACAACACACATCAGCATTGAAACACGTTCGCAAAACAAACACAACACGTTCAAAATTAAGCCGAAGCTTTGTAACGCCAGCCCACTAAACATGCAATTCGCACATCATTCGTCATTAAGCAAAACGGTAAAGCAACACATTTAATTAAGAGTTGCAGCCACACAAGTCTTCGCAAAGAGTAATTTCTCAAATCTGGGACGGCAGAAGACAAAATCCTTAATCCTGTAGCACCAAATTTCGGCCTGAACCAGGCTTTGGCGAGCGTTCACGAAGTGTCATTAGTTAAAATTACTGAACTCCAGCTATCGCTCCCTGGGAAGCAGTTGACAAAGTTTGCGAAAGGGCCCAGGATTACCCTTTCTGTGAAGGTCCAAGTAATAGAAGGCGTGGAGTTGCCTGCCTAGAGACACTTGTACTCTGAAGTGCGTACCAAAACAAAAGGAATATTTCTGCAGGTACTAAGTAATGGGAATAAATATTTCAAACTTGGGAATACGAGAACAGCGCTGTATCTAGATTATAGGTATTTTTCTTTACATAGGCATCACAATCTTCTCTCTCACATTTACCATGATAATTAGGGTGATAATTACGCAAAGTCAGCCACATTAACTTTTCAAAAGCGTGTCTCACGAGTCAGACATGAAGTAGACGCGTTCGCGCAATACTTGTACCACACAATTATTCAGAGCAAGAAGCCGGTGTTTCCCTTCATATACAAGTACAATATTTTAATTATTCTAGACTAACATTGGTGAAGTTGTGCTGTTACTGTAATTATTAAGTTCTCGTACGCCCTTGCGGATTTACAGTATTTACATTTATTTCTGGTTTGTAAATGTTAGAACATGTTTCTCATTGTGTTACAAAAGTTGGGAGACAGGCATGCTTGAGCCAAATATAAAGGGATTCAGAGGAATTTGGGAAGTGTAAACGCTTTTAGAATACTTTGAAACACGTACGAATAGCCAGCTAAAATTCACTCACTGACTTTTAAGAAATGTTGAAAATTACTTGACAACATGAAACTGGCTAAGACTTTTGCGACAGAGCCGAATTAAGATGGTTCTACACCAATTTCTTTAGTATACATGTAAAGTGCACTGATCACAAAATGCTTCTTAGTATGTTAAGGAGAAGTATTGACATGGCAAGCAAGATTTAGGAGTAATAATAATCAATAACAATTGCAAGATGCACAAATCTGACTCATCCTAAATTACTCATAATTTTAAAATCTAGCTTTAGCTGTCTATTTAACTATTTTAAATAACTTATTAAAAACCCAAAGCTAAAATACTAGGATTGTTACTAGTACAACAACATTAGCCAAACCTTGAACCTCAATTCCAAGCGTACTATCGAGGAGTTCACACGAGATCCATTGGCAATCGATCAATCGAATTTGTAACAATGGTGCAGATTCTCTTGTGCACAAACTAACGTAAATTTAAGTTAAGTGAATCTTTCTCTTTCCTTTTAATTAAGAAAAGGACAGAAGATCAAATATAAGTTAAGTCCTGTCAAATTTAGACATTACATAGATAATTTAGACGCAATTTAAAAACATGGCGTCTAAATATACGTCAATTTTCATCAGGCGCTGTCTAATTTGACAGGATTAAACTAAAATGAATCTTCTGTCCTTTTCTTTAAGAAATGGAAAGAGAAAGATGCACTTAACTTAAATTTACGTTAGTTTGTGCACAAGAGAATCGGCACCCAATGTACTATTAGATAGAAATCAATTAATGAAGTATTATCTGCGCATAAAATAGTGCATGCTCCTCTATAGTGGGACATTTGCGATGTTGAAATTGTTAAGTAACAATGTACTAATTATTGAAAACCCTTATCTACACTAATATTATTAAGAGGAAAACTTTGTTTGTTTGATTATAATGAACAGGCTCAAAAAATACTGGACCAATTTTAAACATTCTTTTACCATTCAAAAGTTACATTGTCAACGAGTAACATAGGCTATATAATATCACGCTATGTCTTACGGGAGCGAATCAGTAACCAAAAACCTAACGTAACGCGAGTGAAACCGCGAAAAAGAGCTAGTAATAAATAAACAAACGGTAAAACCTATTTGTGGCTAAATTATCAAAAACTGTAAGTGAGAGATAATATATGGTATGCCTTGTCTGTATAAAGAAGGCGTTTGCCCTAGTTGAGCAATAATAGACTAGTATTTAATACGCAATAAAAATTTATCACCTCATTTAAGCATTCTTTTGCGCGTTTAGAGTCTTTAGTTACTCCGTCTCTTAAGTCTACAGTATACTCAACAAACGAACTAATTAATGCAAATATATATTTATAAGAACCAGACCAGAAGTTTCCAAGATTGACGCAAATTTACAAACGAATAACAAACCAATCCTTCAGCTAGTAGTGTACAATAAACAACAATCAATAAACCTCTCAACAACAACAAAAACATATTTGTCTCCATCATTTCCCAGGATCACAACCAACAACAAGTCATAACCCGGAAAACCCACAAATAATGTAAGTCGCTCATCAAAACCATATCGCGAAACTTATTTAGGGCCAAAATATCGAGGGCTGTAAAAACTAAAGGGTTTATGTAAGCCCGGGACCTCCCATTTACGAGTTTGGGACACAATTTAAATTGTATATTAGGTTCTGTATACGCTTATTTCCTTCAAACGATGGACCAAAGGGATATGCGAGAAATAAAAACTTTATACGCGGATCGGATTGCATGCGAAGATATGGTGTGAAAACAGTCGATGTAAATAGGGTATATTTTATTTCTCCGATACAATAGTTAGATAGTTTGGAGGTTTTGCGGTTTATTTGTTACGGGAATACTTATTCCCGGTTAGTTTTTGAATAGAAGTTTCTAGAACGTCAGTTGCGTGTTTTGAGTTTGGAATTTGTTTGAAAGTTTCGGGCGTGGAATTATTATGCTAATCGAGGGTTAAGGGTAAAAAGTTTCTGACATTCGTTACTAATATTTATTCACAGGCCAATCAATGCATTCTCAAATCATTACCTCTCTTCTTTTACTATTTCGCCCTTAACAAATCAATCACTTATTGGCAACGTACCAGAAAAAAATCATCAAAATCAAATAAATTATGAATGGCAATTTAAGAGGGCGGATATGACGTCATAGTGCCTCCGCCGGAAGCACTCCGGGAGGGCCAAAACGCCGAAGGTCCTTAGCACAGCGGGGTCACTAATGCCCTCCAAGACCATTATAGAGCCTTTGGTGGAGTTAATAGCTCCCTGAGAAAGGACAAACGGGCGAAAGAGTCAAAAACTTTCGTAAGAATATAAAATATGTAGAGAATTCATACATAAACATGGGTTATGAGTGGCAAGGCGGAGGCCGGTCCTTTGAGAGGGGTAAAAAACGGTATTTAGCTTTGTGGTCCTTAGAGGTTGTGCAACTGTCAATCATAAAGGATGCTCAAGTAGGTGTTATTAGATTTGAAGTTTAATTAGTCAGTACATAAAAGCGGAAATATACTAACGTGGCGTGGCGTGTCGTTGGTCGGTGTAGGATCCTACGTTTTCATACATTTGACAGGACACGACACGGCATACAAGTATGTCTCTAACCATATTAAATGTATGAAACCGATATGCTTCTGGCGCGCCACCACACGCCACGACACGTAAGTGTATTTCCGTCTTGAATAGTAATTATTATTTATTGTAATGGGGGCTCACTCAACACAGCTTTCGTTTCCAACATAAACCTTAAAAACGTTCATGGACCAATATTCAACCAGAGATCAACAAGACCAGTATGTGCCACAGAAGATCTCTGCTTAACTACATATTTTGAAGTAAGGCAATTTCAAAAGATTTAGTTAAAAAATAAACCAATGAAGTGAATACTTACAAGAAAACGTGAATAGCTCTCATCAAGCGTATTCATGTCTTGATTGAAGTAAAGACATGTAATTTTCTAGTCTATAATTTTCTTATAAATGAGACTGTCTTTGAAGAGAAGAAAATTGCATTGGCGCCAGTCGGTAGTGGTATTTTGAATGCAACGCAATGCAGTTAATAAGTGCGCTTATGTATGAAAAGATGAATTACTATATCAACGTATTTGTTCCTAACATAAGATTTTTGAAGTGAAAACTTCTTTAGCGGCGTTGAGCACTTTTTCTGTAATGGGTATAAAATCTTAAACTCGCGTCAGGACACGTGACCTGATCGAAAAAGCGTAGGACGGATGGATAGTAGACAGCTATTCCCTCGTTTTCACTTCTGCCGGCACTCCCGATTCTTGATTCCAGAATTTACATTGGCGTCCACCAGAATAGCATCGAGACAACAAAATTTGAACAGTTCCGGTGAAACGACTGAACTATCTGGGATCCCAAAACAAAAATAACTTATTCTTATTTAATCAGAAAAGAACAGTAGAGTAGTATGATAATAAATACACGAGAAAATAAATTATAATTGAAATAATCGAAAACTCAAAAACGGTCATTGAAGTTTTTTCTTGAGGATGGGGTATCATCAAATGGTTCTCTCTCCCTTAGTGTCAGACTTTTACTGACCAAAACCCACCCTTGTTCCTTCGGTTGCACGCCATGTTCCGGTGTTACGTAACAATTAGAACTTTCAATTACTCAGAACAATGTTACTACAGCAATATAAATGAATGGATCAACTAATTTTATTTTTTCTTACGAAACCGAAGGACGAGAACTTGGGAACTGTTTCTTTTTTATATTTTTTGCAGAATGCAATTCTACCTGTCTGGGTAATATTGATAGCAATTCTACTAAAACATAAATTGCGTAGATTTTTGCGACATATAAATGTATTTTTCTACTTTTGAAGTCACCGGTAGCTACAATTTGTCTATTATTATTTGTGATTTGAACACAAATGAAAAAATACCACGCAATAGCTATAATATGTTTTTGTACATAAAATGATCGCATAAATTATTTGCGCACAAAAATTATACTAGGTGAGGAAGCGACAATCGTTTAGTTGTTAAATATATAAATAGAATCTCTACACAAAAAAAATACTGAGTGTCTGTAATTTTGTACTAGTACTTTGGTTTTAAGATAAAAGGAGGACGTACTTCAAATGAAATGGGTGTAACTGGAACCGCTTTATCTACATGAAAAATTTTGTCCTTGATGTTATAATTATCACTTTATCGCCAAATTGGTGGTTACCGCCGTCTATAGAATACTAGATACTTATACAATACCAGTGGGATCTGTAGATTCTTAGCCATTACTGTACTACACTACACACTAAGACAAAGTAGTAATAAAATAAAATAAATAAATATAATAAATAAAAAATAAAAAAAATAAAATATCTTGGGACAAGTCACACACGGTCATCTGATCCTAAGCTAAGCAGACTTGTGTTATGGTAACCAGATAACTAATATACATACTTATATACTTTATAAATACATACATATTGTAGATAAAAAATCTGAAATGTCTCAACTGACTGTTTTTAACATTGACACCTTAATAATGCAAGTTCATTATGGCGAGAAAATTTTCTGAAAGGACTTTAAAGAAATCTTTGCAAAGCAAGCTTGGGAAAGCAGGCTAGACAAAAAAGAACGTAAACAGAAAAAGCCACGATCAAATATTAGTGTTAAAATTATTTTGCCCTTGTAACTAAATAGCCACTTTTATATATACAAACGACAAACATTTTTAAGTAAATTGTGATGACATAATTTGCTATAAAAATAGATGATCGACATTTTCACGTATAAAAGCTTGTAGCCCTGTGGTCATGGATCATATTAAAGTGACCCACCCTTTGAAGTAAACGGTTAGCTGACAAAAATCACAATGTTCAAAAGTTTCTTTGTTCTTTTCGTCGTTGTGATGCTGGTGGGAAGTGTAAGTATATAATGCCTTTTTATTTTTTTCTGGTTTATTCACAAGTACGAAAAACTTTTTTTGGACCAACATTGAAATGTGAAAAATGAAATATAATAAATATGAAAAAAATATTAAAACATGGATGCATAATATATACATTTTGACCCTGTTTATGCATTTTAAAGTCAGCTGGTTATTTTTTTCATATTTCCCAGATCGTCTCATAATAAAAGTTGGTCAATTTCAAGACCACTTCTTCAAAAATCAGAATATAACACTGTTTCAAAAATTTAAGTAAATTAAGTATTTCGACAAATAGGCGACAGCCGGCTGTCGCTCTGCTATCGTCTTTCTGTTGTGCCTCCAATCACGTGTGCACGAAGGATTAACCTCTATCTATTTGTCTGTCTGGTTTTATTTACCTAGAATCTCTCCTATTTGCCATGTTTACCTACAAAAACAGCACAATGCAAGAAACAAATGGTTTTTCCATAGGTACTAAATGTTTCAAGCAGATTAGATGACTATCTAATGCTAAATCCACGTAAACCTAATAGGTAGCTAGTTTAACAAGCTCAGTAATTTCAGCTGTGTGTTGATTGCCTCTAAAAACTTAAACATTACTAACTAAAACTTACTAACCCATGCGAGCTAACCTGACTCGAAAACGAACCTCTCCCCGCGACCCAGAAAGGATGGAGCCCGGGCTAGCACAATGTACACCAATAAAATTATATAATTTTTTTTTTGCGCATTGAGCAAGCGTGGTGATCAATGCTCGTGCCTTCTCTGTATGAGAAGAGGCTTTTGCCCTGCAGTGGGACAGTAATAGGCTGGTATTATTATTTTTTTTTTTAATGGTGTTAGCGTATGCTTGTCATCTGTCATAGTGTTAGCCCAAAATCGAACGTCTTCTTTTTTGCACAGTACTTTAAATGTCACTCATTCAACCCAGGTGCCATGTTAGCTCGCACGGATAGTACTTACATTTTTTATATGTACCAGACTCCTTTGTGCTTGATTGTATTCAACAGTCTGAATTGCAATTATTTCTGGGTGGTTTAAAAAGAAATAGCCACGTACCTTCTAGCCTATATTCGAATCGGATTGCTCATTTTGCCTTCGACATTGCACATAATTGTGGTTCTATATGAAACGCCGAGGCATCATGTAAACGGCAGATTATACAAAATGCCTGCGACGTATATAAACAATGTTATTTTTGTTTACAGAGCTTACAGCAAGGGGCAGGGGCCAACGCCGGTTACAGCGCGGGCGCAAGTATGAACATAAGTTATATTAGAAACACTCATCTTGTGTTTATTTCATAAGGCTTTACAAGGAAAGACAGAAAGAAAGATAAATATTTAATTGGCAAAAACCGCCATTTGCTACATTCACTTTAAGGCTAAATTACGTGAGGCATGGCCTTACAATTGATCATTTCACCAACTGAAATATTCTAACCTAACCTAATCACTTCATGAAATGAACACAACTATTCCATGCTAAGGTTGGACACTATTTGAACATTTTATGAACTGATACACTTCAAGAGTACTTATACAAAAACTACGTCGCAGCACTACTACGAACGTCTTTCCGAGCTAGACTGTCCATCAAGGAATTCCGATGTCATTGTAATTGAACGATGTTTGTGTTGTCTTCTCATTTACTTTTTTTTTAGGTTTTGGAGTAGGTGCCAGTGCTCAAATGGGGGCTAGCGGCGGAGGTAAATATATCTATACATTAAATGCTAAATAATTTTATGCTTGTTTATACGCACCGATATTTTGATTTAGCCGTCAAAGAAAAAAAGTTTCTGAAGTAAGAAAAGCGGTTGACTATATCTGTACCAAATTTCATTCATTTCGGTTCAGTGGTTTAAGCATGAAGAAGAGACAGACAAACAGAGTTACTTTCGCATTTATAATATGAGTATGGATTTAATCATCACGGAAGGAAAACAATAACTAAAGATTCAGCGGAAATCAGACAGCTAGTTTTAATAAAATGTAAAACATTTTTCAAAAAATAATAACCGCCTACAAAAACTAAAAACCCAAAAATAACTAAAATTTCGGAAGTCTGTGGCGACACAAATTGACTGGCAGAACAGAAGCCACCGACTTTCAAAATTTTAGTTATTTTTGGGTTTTTAGTTTTTGAAGGCGATTATAATTTTTTTTTAATTTATTATTTATTACTTTTTTGTGTCGACTCCCAATGTTTGACTGTGTATTAAAGTATCTTTCAAAGTAATTTATTTAGAAACTTGAAGAAACGCACACATCGTCTATGTATATTACGTCAATTTTTTTGTTCTTGGTGAATTTTTCGAGAAGAGCTGAACCGAGCGCCACAAAATTTATATGGGACCACCCCTGAATCATGACTTATCAACCAAAAAAAGAGGCATCAAAATCCGTTTACAATTGTCGGAGATATCGCGTAACAAACATACAAAAAAAACATACAGACGAATTGAGAACCTCCTCCTTTTTTGAACCCGGTTAAAAATTTCAGCGTGTATCCTAAAACTTGGTTTAAAATCATTCCACGATATTAAAATTCTGAGATTAAAATGATCTATTTTAAACAGCTAATGGAGGCGCAGGCGGCTCCTCGCGCGGACAAGGCACACAAGACAGCGGGAAATGAACTTATTCTACTGTTTACACATTTTCAGTTTCAAACAACTATCCGTAATACCTAATTCTGTATTCAGACATTGTTTATGGCTCAAGTTTGCATTGCAATAGTGTTTTAATGATCGATATTTGACGTGTAACGTCAATTTTGACACATTTCCCATTCAAAAACTGTCAGTTGTCAAATATCCGACCAGTGACTGGTCATTAGGACACGATTGCTATATCAGACTTGATCCCCCTGGTTATAATTTATTAAGGCCGAGATAATAAACGTTACTAAGCACTTACTTTGATTTAACCATGTTCCGTCTTTATTTCGCACTTACAGTGACAGTGATAGAGATATAGTTTAGTATAAGAGTTAATCTCGACTTAAATTTCAATGAAAATACAAGTTCGTTTTATGAAACGAATCTATGTATTTCAATACTCACTGTTCTTTTTTTCTGTCTGTTTCTAAAGAATGTTGTTTAAATAAAACACATTAACCAACAGTAACGTTTGTTTTTTTTTATATCTTTATAGTGCATGATGCACTTTTCCTGATTACTTTATAGAAAAACTAATAATGAATTTCCCTGACGAGGGCATCTTTTGGGTAAGCTCGCTTCATCGTAGGCCCCGTCTATGCCCTCGGGCTAGTCTGGGACCAAGAGCAAGCCCATAAGTAATAAAAAAATATATAAATAAATACGTAAAATTGTCAAGCCTACGTAAGCTGATGTTTGATGATTTTCGATAAACCAGCCTTTTGTACCAACAAATTAGTGTCCGATACTTTTACTTAAAGCAACAACTGTAACAAGAATAATAGAATTTGAAATGTGAACGAAGTTTGCCCTTTGCCACAGAATGGTGCCGATTCCTTCGTTCACAAACGAAACTAAATTTAAGTTCAGTGCAACTTTTTATTTCCATTTCAAAAGGACAGTAAATAAAAATTAGTTTAGTCCTGTCAAATTAAGATGCTCCAATTAATTTAGACGCGATTTGAAACATAGTCACTAAAACTACGACGATTGACTGTGTTTAGACAGGACTAAACTAATGTGTATCTTTTGTCCTTTTCTTAATGGAAAGAGAAAGATGCACTTAACCTAAATTTAGTTTGTGAATAAGAGAATCAGCACCAATATCGCTTACCATACATTGATTTACAACACTAACACTTTGCCATACTATAATAATATACATATAATATGAGATGTATGGTGAGCGAAATGCTATTGAAGCTCATCATCATCTCCCTAGCCTTTTTCCAACCATGTTGGGCTCGGCTTCCAGCCTAACCAGATTCAGCTGGATACCAGTGTTTTGTGTGGAGCGACTGCCTGTCAGACAGTTATTGAAGCTATATGCTATTACTAGCTTTTGCCCGCGGCTTTGTACGCGTTAGAAAGAGACAAAAATTAGCCTATGTTACTCTCCATCCCTTCAACTATCTACACTTAAAAAACCACGTCATTTCGTCGCTCCGTTTTGCCGTGAAAGAAAGACAAACATACAGACAGACAGACAGACACACACTTTCCCATTTATAATATTAGTATGGATATTATAGCGAAGTCTGAAATGAGCATTAACCTGCGATGTAATGAACAGATGGTCCTTATTACAAGTACAATCATAAAATAAATCGGTAAAATACCTTCTCGATTGTCAAAAGGATTTTACAGAGGTAAGTTTAAAATTATCCATGAACATCTTGTATCACTAAGTATAACACTTTCAGACTGTTCAAGTAAAATTATTATATATCCCATTGCATTATAGTCCTTATTTTTATTACTGACAGACTACTTTTGTATGAACAAGTTTGGTTTATTAAGTTCTTGGATTTTCCTACAATTAAAAAAAATATAATTTTATAATCTATGCTCGTACGTTTTTCTTTTTGGGGTAGTAGTGAAATTTCTGCTGAGGCTGAGGGGTTAAACCAATATTGTTGAACTAAGGTTAACCCCAAGGATTCAGTCAGGTGTCGGTCATTCGGGATAACCGACATTCACGAACCTGCTGGCAAAAGTTAGTTGAATATAAATAATTAACTAAGCATACACAGTACATTTACCTTGGCTTCAACTGTTGTATCAAATGGTCGAAAGAAATATTTCTTCCAATTGAATAACATTGGAGACAGAAATATGCCATTTTGTTTCCATTTTAATTAAAGATTATTAAATCGAGTATTTTGTTTTTTTTTATTTAAGTTTATATTTTATTCAAGCTCTTTTCGATTGGCTATAAAAACAATTCGGATTCTGTGAAATTTTCGGTTTTTAAATAAATTAATGACACTTAATTATATTGAAAACTGTTAAACGTTAGGATAAAAAAAAACTATGGCAAAGAAGTAAGCCCCAAAAATTACGAAGACAGTGAAATAACTACACCGCGTTTAACGCTACTGTGTGATGGATACCTTGGATATACAATCATGTATATACAAACTTGGATATACAAACGCTCGAAAAACATATCAATTATTCAGCACTCGGACAAAAAACTGCGAGCATTGATTTAGAAATGTCTATTGTCATATTTCGCTTCTATGACAATTCGCTCCCCTTATTATGTAAAAAATAAAAATACCGCGCATTACTTATAATTGGTTTTGGTACTTAAAATGATCGCGTAAACTATTTGCGCGCTAAAATTATATGCTAGGTGAGGAAGCGACAAACGTTTAGTTGTTAAAAAATATAAATAGCATCTCTATACGTAAAATATAATGTTTGTCTGTCTATACATATGTGTACAATATAACTACTAAATATCTTAACTTTATATAAATCTAAATATAATAATATAATACAATTTGTATAAAGAAGGGAGGAAGGCCCTCACAAGTCATGAATTGATTCTGGCTTTCGGGAGTTGCAGTGGTTGGGAATAGTGTGGCGGGATTGTCCCAAAAAACCTACTGTTTTTTGGGACAATCCCGCCTGTAATGTAGACTATTTCTGCCGCAAGGCAATCGCTTTATTCTGGTTTGACTTTGAAGAGTGCCGATGCAATTGCACATGAGACATCGTCTTTGTCTCTGAGATAGCAATGCATCTGAGAGGCATCTGGTATTGCAGATGTCTATAGGCTACAATAAAAAAAGAGCATCAGGCAGGCAGCCATCTTGCTTGTGCCCTGGCTAGAGGCCTAGGGTAACTTTTGACAAACACAAGATAGCTTGCTTGTCATCTACTGGCTGTAATAAACCTTTTAAAAGGGAGTAGTCGCGAGCAGAAATAAGTGTTAAAATTAATATGTCCATGAATCAAAATAGCCACATTTACACATAATAACAATCATTTTGCCATCATAATTTACTAAAATAATGTGACGATAGTCGAGATTTTACTTATAAAAGCATGCAACTTTGGTCTTGGATTATTATAGAAGTGACGCTTCGAACTGAACGGTTAGCTGACTTTAAATACAAAATGTTCAAGAGTTTCCTCATTCTTTTCGTAGTTGTGATGCTGGTTGGAAATGTAAGTAGATTATGGTATGATTATTAACTACAGACCTAGTGGATAAGGCGCCTAAGCCTGGTTCAAAACCAGGCAAGCATTTTTTCAGTTCATACGTACTCGACTCGTCACTCTGCCTCTGCTACACTGCTCTCCTGCCACGGAAAGCACTTAAAGCTGTTGCACGTTAATTTGTAAATTTTGACAGTCGTTACAGGTTAGAATAAGAACCAAAATCTTACAATAGGCGAGACGACAAAAAAAAAAGTAATTAGTCCGTCAGATAGATTATTAAAAAATTGTGGACACGTATTTTTTCTTTTTTCTCGTAAACGAAGAATGACGACGTACAGCGCGTTGAAGTTGCGCATGACGTCACGATCTGATGCAATTTTTGCAGGACGGTGACGTCAAAAGCCTCTACTCCGGAACTTTGTTGGTCTTTATCATTGTACTTTTTTATTAATTTGATCAAGCAAAAAATACGTGTCCCGTATTTTTAGCCGATCTATCAGACGGACTAAACAGAATGCCATTTTTTTAATGTTGTCGTCATCCCTATTAGTCTAATGATTTTGAAGGTATGATAGGCATAGCTGCAATAAGAAATCATGTTTTTTCTTATTTCTCCGCTATTCTTTTCTGATTAATTTCGCTGCAGGATCTAAGACAGTATAATCGTTTCTCCAGGACTTGTCAAGAGCCTCATTTATTGGCGCTTTTCTGATGGACCCCCAAAAAAAAGTTTAGAGAGATATTAATAGCTCTAGTTCTAATTATTTATTTACTGCTAAATTAATCTTTGTATTTGTTTACAGAGCCTCCAGCAAGGTGCGGACGGGGCAGCCGGCGCTAGCGCAGGTGAGTGCATCATTTCAGAAGCAAAGTATTGTAGTGTGTTTGTATGAAATTTATACACTGACCATATCTTTTCAGGTTACAGCGTTGGTGGTAGCATGGGGGCCGGTGCAGGAGGTATGTCAGATACTTATTTATCAATATACAATCTACAATAACCTGTGAAAAACACGGTCGTTACGGATTTTCGGGGCACACTAGTCATTAGAAAAGACTGAGGGCTATTGGCTTATTCAAATAACAACCGATGTACTCTTAAGGCGTGTACAGGTTTACAAAATGTAACGCGCTTGGTTCGTGCTCGCAAGCCGCCTCACAATGGGATTTCTGTTACATGTTCAATTTCGTTGGCCTGTACACCCCTTTATGATCATTGGCCTATTCTGATGACGAATGAAATTTACTAACAATGTCTGGCCTATCCATACTAATATTATAAATGGGAAAGTGTGTCTGTCTGTCTGTCTGTCTGAATGTTTGTCTTTCTTTCACGGCAAAACGGAGCGACGAATTGACGTGATTTTTTAAATGGAGATAGTTGGAGGGATGGAGAGTAACATAGAGTATTTTTGTCTCTTTCTAACGCGAACGGAGCCGCGGGCGAAAGCTAGTTTCTAATAACGCCTTACTTATTCTAATTACAATTGGCATATAATAATGATGCCAATGCCGATTGACCTATTTTAATGGCTATTGGACTGTTGTTAACCTATAGGTACAAAGATGAAACTATCCTAATGATAATTGGTCTATTATTACGACGATTAGTCTATTTTTAATGGTGGTTGGCCTATTCTAATTCAGACTGGCCTTTTTTAACAGCTGGAGGTTATGGAGGTGCTAGCGGTGGAGCAGGCGGCGCTGGCGGGCAAGGCGGGCAAGATAGCGGGAAATAAACTATTTCAATAATTATTGTTGATACATTTTGAGTTGTACACTAACAATACTTTGCCTATTTATGTTTTTGGACTATGTTGAATACAATACGAAATTAAAAACTCTTTTTGTTTAATGAAAGTGTTTTTTTTTTATTATTTTTGTTAGCTTCTTGTGAAGGAAGAAAAATATGGTCCAGTTATTTAGACCGCATCTTATGTATGAGATTGCGGGTTCGAATTCTGGCAGGTACCAATGTGACTTATCTAATTCAAATGTTTTATTTCTAATACAATTCAAATATATATATATCACTGCAATATATATCAGTGGTCTTGGTTGTCACTCAATATGTCACTAGATGGCCCTGCTTGTCTAAAGGTTGCCGACCTACAAAGATATATAGTGTCCAAAAGCTAATAATAAACTCCCTTGAACTCTGATCTCGTTATTAGAGCAATAGTACTACATCGACACTGATATTAGTGAAGAGAATATATCTGTTTGTCTGTTACTTATCACAGCAAAACCATGGAACCTCAATATAATTATTAACGAAGCTTGCCTTAGGGGCCAGACCACACAGTGCGGCACCGCACCGCGCCGCATTACTCCGCACCGCACTGGCGATGGCGGCCGTGTGGCATACCATACACTTTTATACGTAGGAAACCGTTGCGGCACCGCTCGGGCGCCGCGCCGGAGCCGCACCGCACGGTGTGGCCTGGCCCTAACATCTGGATAAAAAATCTCGATACGACGAAAATTCGCGTTACTTACAATATACAATATGGAACTTTATTTTTACTGCTATAAGATATACTTAATTTGTGTTACCCAAGTACGCCCGAGCGCAAGAAGGGAGCTATGAATTTTACCTGTATCTTTGTATAATGTATGCCTGTTTCTATGTTCTTCTGTAACTCCTAACAATACCAAACGAAGTCACAGGCATAAGCTAGTAAATAACAGATAATAGATACGTGAGTCATGAAACAAAATGACAATAAAGTTTAGCGACCTGATGACGTCATTAAATATAAGTGGAAAACAATTACGAAGATAAAAAACGCACCATTACTACTATTGGGATCACATTTTAGTTGAAAACTTGAAATATTTTGTTTTTTAGATTTTATTTACAAGACCAATAGCCAAATCCTACTAATCCTATCCTATTATGAATGTAAAAGTTTGTATTATGTGTGAGGGTGTGTATGTGTGTGTGCGCGTGTGTGTGTGTGTGTGTGTGTGTGTGTGTGTTTGTTAGTGTATATGGATGTTTGTTACTCTTACACGCAAAAACTACTAAACGGATTTTTAATAAACTTTACAGTATTATAATTTATACATATAAATAAATTAGAACTTCCCTGAATCAAACTTGGCAGAGAAGCTGGCTGGAAAAGTATTTGAACCCGCAACTGCTTACATAAGAGGAGGGCAGTTTAACCACTCACTGGGCCTTCATGACAACAACATCTGAACTGGTATAAATAATAAATAAATAAATATCTTGGGACAACTCACACACGGCCATCTGATCCCAAACTAAGCAGAGCTTGAACTATGGTAACCAGACAACTGATAAACATACTTATGTATTTTTTAAATACATACATATTATAAATAAATAACACCCAGACACAGAACAAACATTCGTGCTCATCACACAAAGTTTGTCCTGGGTGGGAATCGAACCCACGACCTCCGGCATAGTAGTCAGGGCTACTAACCACTAGACCATCAAGCCCGTCCAAATGCAAATGCGTCCGTATAAATGTAAAAAGCACACTTTTACGTGACAAGTCTAAAAAAAGATAATGGCATTATTATAAATTTATTGCTTAAAAAGAAAATAATTTACAGCAACCTTACCATGATTTAAAAAATATCACTCGAAAAAAAATCCTGAATAATTTATCACTTCCTTCTCTGTTATCACTTCACTTTAACAGTTAATTAGGATATGTGATACGTTTTCAATCGTCACTTTACGTCAAAAATATTTACAAAAAACCAAAAAGCACTTCTATAAACAGTGGTGACCAAAATTCAAAACATATAATCATATATTCAATTATTTACTGTCACTATCGGCGTTTTCAATCATCACTACAAGTCAAAAAAAAAATACAAAATACCAAAACACACACCTCTTTAAACAGTAGTGATCAAAAGTCTAAACTTAATGACTATTATCAAATAATGTGTTTCGTGAGTCCATTATTTCAATCGTCAAAATATTCACAGAAAACCTAAGTAGTGACGAAAACTATGAACATTCATGGTTTCGTAAGACAAATCCACATTCAAACACTTAAAAATATTCACAAAAGCACGTCTAAACCTTCGAACACACGTGATTCGACACAATAGAAGGCAATAGCAGAGCGACAGCCGGCTGTCGGTTTGTCATTGAAAGGTTAACCCTTCAACGATTTCGCAAAATGTCAAAAAATGCACTGACTACAACACTATAAACAAGATGGCGGCGGAAATTCCACATTTAAACAGTAGTGATCAAAACTAAATATTCAGTTAATATTATTCACTAGACTACTGTATCAAAGTGCACAGCTACACGGGAGGACATTTCAATAAAAACTTCGCCAATTGTGCTCTACAATAACTGATCACGTGCCACATATAAAATACATCGTGAAAGAGTGTTCATGAGGTATGTTTGTATGTTTGGATCGGTTATGCAGATTTTCTGCTGTGAATTCAAGTGATAATTTCTTATACCGGACCATACCGGACATTATAATAATGAAAAATAAATAATACTACATAGTATGAATCGCTGCTAATTGTGTTGCTAAGCCTAATACTCGGAACGGCTAGACTAGCTAATTAATTAATTCTTTCAAATGTTTTAGTCAGAGGAATATCCTAACGAAGAAGAAAAATGAGAAGTCGTCCGAACAAGTTCGAAAAAAAATACCTAAGTATATTTCTGCGGGATTTTTCTTTGTAATCAAGACCACTTCAGGACAGGTCAGGATCTGTCGAGATTGTCTAGTATTATCAAAACTAATATTATAAATGGGAAAGTATGTCTGTCTATCTGTCTGTATGTTTGTCTTTCTTTCACGGCAAAACGGAGCGACGAATTGACATGTTTTTTTAAGTGGAGATAGTTGAAGGGATGGAGATGACATAGGCTATACTTTATGTCTATTTCTAACGCGAGGCCGCGGGCAAAAGCTAGTATTACTATACATTCCAAAAATATTTGTTTCTTCCAAAATAATAATACATTAACCGTTCTTCAAAATAACGGGTACGCATCAAAATCCCGAAAGTTCATAATACCTATGATTGAAATACCGACGTCCAAAACATCGAAATTCAAAATAGGTACCGAAAGTTTTGAATGCCGATAGTCGTTATATCGAAACACAAAATACCGATGTTCAAATGCCCGAAAGGACGAAATCCCGAATGGATGAAATCCCGAATGGACGAAATTCCGATGGATGAAATCCCAAAAAGCAGCGACGTAGTTCCCGCGATTCAAAGCATTTTTATTGTACGTATTTTTATTGTACAGAGCAAAGAAACCAAAATGTTTACTTTGCAAAAGAGGGAATCTGGCGCTCGGCGGCCGCTGCCGCGGCACGCTCGCTCTGCTCGCTCGCCTTCGCGCGTTGTGTGGTCACGGGTACGTATTTGAATATCGAAGATTAAAATACCTATGCTTAAAATACCAATGTTCAAAACATCGAAAATTTAAATATCGATTATATCAAAATGTCGAAAATTGTTATACCTAAGCTTAAAACGTCGAAGATTGAAATGCTGAGTGAAAAAAATTCGAATGATTCAAAATATCGAATGACATTATGCCTAAGTTCAAAATAACAACATTTCATACATCTAAATTCATAATATCTACGTTAAAAATACCTACTAGTTGAAATACCGAAAAAAAATTATATAGGCAGTATGAGTGTATTCATAAATGTAGGTAGATGTGAAATTTTGTCACACCCTGCAAACCCGTTGCTATTAAGTAGTCATTAGTCTGTTTGCAAGCAAGCATGGTTTCTGTCACGGCTTCGGCGCTGCAGGGCTCCGGCAGTCCCACGCAAGCTTAACGTCGCAGATGGTTTAAACGCTCACCACCGCAGCTTCGGCTTGTTGTCGCCGGCCAACCTCAGCTGCGGCGGCGGGTGTTGAAACCACCTGCTCCTCAGCTCGCGGGCTGCCTCGCCCCTCCGCGCCTACGCGATTTTAAATTACACTCTAAGGGTAGGGCAGACAAGACTACGTGGAGTCGGTTTTGCAGCGATACGTTTCTGTCACTAACTTTAGTAGCACAACATATTGACTTTCAAGAAAATATTTTAATTTAAAGACCTAAATAATACCTTCACGATTGACCTATGCTTGTACACTAGACACTGATTTTCATGGATAAAATAGGTCGAAATTGTTCCAAAACCTAATTGGGGCACCCCGAATTTACGTAATCTTTTGGCTGCTACCCCTAGAGTGTATATTAAAATCCGGAGGCGCAAAGGGAGGGGGGCCGAAGCTGCGGAGGTGAACATGGGTGCCTATTCTTTGTTACGCAAGGGCGAAGGGGTTGCACTTCCCGTAGCGCCGGAGACGTTGCAGAAGCAACCTTTTTCCACTCATACTACTTATATCAATTTTTTTTCGATATTTTAACTTGTAAGTACGTATTTTTAGGGTGAATTAATGAATGTATTAAATGTAGAAAATTAACCGATATTTAGGATCGATATTTAGGACGTTCGATAGTTTGTACTTCGATATTTAGGACATTCGATAATCTGTATTTCGATATTTGGATCTTTTGATGTAACTTTTGTAGATATTAAGATTTTAGATATATTGGACGTAGGATATTTAACCATTCGATACTATAAACTTTCGTTATTTCAATTTTCGGTTTTATGGTCGTTCGATATTTCCATTTTCGATGTTATGAACATCAATATTTTAACAGTAGGTATTTTAATCTTCGATATTCAAATACGTACCCGTGGTCACAGTTCTAACCTAACCTAACCAACCATTTTTGCAATTTCGGGATTTTGTACTTCGGGATTTTAAACTTTCGGGCCAATGAACTTTCGGGATTTAAAACTTTCGACCTAACAACCATTCGGCGTTTCAATTATCGGCATGTCGTCCATCGGTATTTTAAAATTCGGTCTTTTAAAATTCGGGATTTTGATACGTACCCAAAATAACTGCGTCCCTTACATACCCGGAAATATCTCCCAAAAATACTGATAGAAAAAGCACCTTTATCTTCTAATTCGAGAACAAATTGGATTGGACCTCAGCAGCGTCAGACACATTAGTCAGTGAAACCGTTTAGATAATCGCTGGCTTCACAGATAACCTCGCGGCCTACTAGATTGTGCGTGATTTACTATTGAGACCTTTAAGTATTTATAAAACAAGCTATTAAGCTTTGTTCAATGTGTGTGCCCTTGACATCACAGCCGACCCTAGGTTAGGAGCCTTTTTGGCCTCGCTCAGTTTTATTTTTTGTATTGTATGTGTATTATTGTGTGAGGTTTATAGAAATGTTTTTCTTTCTTTGTTTGTTTATTGTATGTATTTGAAAAAAACACTTTATAGGTGTGCCTAGTTGTCAAAATAAGTAACTGTAAGTCCAACCGATAGATTTTTACGTTTAAAAAAATAACAAGATATTGCTGAGTCGGTTATCCAGTAGCTAATATGAATAATGTTGTTTGGTTGAATACACTAATCTCAGAAAGTACTGGTTCGAATTAAACAAATTTTATTTAGCTCTTTTATTTAGCAAAGCTATGGACTATTATAACATTACGCTACGACCTACGAAACGGAGTAGTAATTTACAATAATACTTTATTATAAGGGACAACGCACACCGGAATGGCAGCGGCCGGCAGCGGCCGCCCGCGGCGCCGCGAGGCCGCCAGCGTCGCTAAAAACAATAGTCTCGCGACCTTTTCAAGCTTTTCAAGCGATACTAGACTTTTAAGTATGTAGTTAAAGTTTAAAATTATTTCACACTGAAAGTGCTCGCCGCGCCGCTGCCGGCCGCTGATGCCATTCCGGTTTGCGTTGTCCCTTAATCGAGATATAGTTTACGTAAGCAGTCATATCAAACGGTTGGAAAGAGGTTCAATAAGCTTGTTTTATTAATACTCTTTGGTCATCAAAGTACCTAATTTGTATAAATCAAGATAATAATGGTGCGTTATTGTTTTCTATTGAATATCATCAATTAGATTTGTATGTTATCTAAAGCTTTATACGGTGACCGACTAGAACCGAATTAAGAGATAAATATCTGTTAATGTATTATTCTGAATGGGTAAAAAAAGAGTGATTATGTAGTTTCTTGTCCGTTATTCTCCACAGGAACTTACTGATATGGAACTAGCAAATAGCTTCAACTTTCAACTGGCTTCTTAGCAATACGGTATTTTACACAATCATCAATAGGCGAGACGACGAAAAAAAGCACTTTTTTCTCGTAAACGAAAAATGACGACGATACAGTGCGTTGAAGTTGTGCGTGACGTCACGATCAGATACAATTTTTGCATTACGGTGACGTCATAAGCCCCCACTCCATAACTTTATTGCTCTTTATCTTTGTATTTTTTTATTATTTTGATGAAGCAAAAAATACGTGTCCCGTATTTTTGGCCGATCTACAAGACGGACTAAACAGAATGCCATTTTTTTTATGTTGTCGTCATCCCTATTGGAGTACTTTTTATGAAATGTCAAAACGCAATTCACCCACAGATTTTGTAAGGCAAAGTCACCTTATTCTGCGATTCAACTAAGTAATAATCCAGTCGTTATAGGTTTTATCTATGAAAATTTTCCTATACACTATATAGGAAAATTTTAAAAGTGTGTATTACAAAAGTGGATTTTTTGTATTAAGGTGCTGTAATGAAGATATATCGAAAAATCGCAAAAGTAAAATCGCGTCATAACAAAGGTACTAAATACACTACTAAATCTTCGTCGAAACAATTCGACAATCAAAGAATGTCATCTACTAATTTAGCGACATGTCGTGAATACCCGACAAGCATTCAACACTGTTTAATTACAACTAGACACACAATATGTCTCAAGAGTATAAAATATTTGCAGTGTCACGAATACTTTCTTTTCTGTCTTCACTTTTGTGTCTATTAGTAGACTAGAAACCAGCCTCGGCATGTAAACTCAATGGCAAAGACATATTATTTTTATGAGATTTAATGCGTACCACACAGTCTGTTTGTTCTAACATTGTATGCCATTTGTGGCGAAAAGCATAAGTAAATAATTTGAAAATAAATAATTTGTGCGTTGATGAAAGCCAACCTTTTGACAAAACGTGGGTTAAATTAAAAATGACTGGAATCGATTCGGTTCCTTATTTAGAACAAACTATAATTATTCAGGCTACGCATTTAACTGATGCAGTACGGACTGAGGGTCTGTCTGTTTGTAATTTAATAATCGAATTCTATGAATCAACCCCTAAATATTAAGTTGTACAAATATTCTATCTTTTTCTATCTCTTCTTAAACATAGTAGAATGCTTCTTGGATTTTAAACACATAAACCTCTGATACAAAAACAAAATCCCCATGAAAACGTTCTCATAACCTTTCAAAATGCATTCAAGAACTCCTCTGCGATCTTATTAAAAGGAATAGATTTAAATCTAATAGCAACAATGAAGATTTCATTAACCTTATCTTTCTCAAGCTATCTTTATATCCAGGTATTTTCTTGGATAGTTTTCTATCCAGTAATGAAAACTAAGTTAAGAAAATCCTTTGGTTCAAAAGAATTTTGTTGCAGCCAATTTTAACCCGGGAAGGATAAAAAGCAGATAGGATAGGATATTAAAAACGAAGGTTAATTGTAAGTAATGAATGTTTTCTTGCAATTTTGCTATATTAACGTTAAAATTAAATTAGCAATTTTAATATAAGTAATGTGTTTGTTTAGGAGATTTTTTTTGTTTGATTTATTAATATCAATAAGTTGTGGCAGTTGTAGATCGTCTATTAATGCTCTGTTGCAATAAGGAATGTGCATTTGATTAAATTAATGACATTATTTTTGAATTATTTTATTTGTCTAGAGAACTAGATATTTTTGTATTACGAAATAATTATACAATTGCATTCTGCCTACAACTCATTTTATTACTATATGTGGCTCTTCCCTATTAAAAATTTCCGACCCCTGAACTAAACTAACAAAAAAAATAACTAAGTAAAAATTCTCCACAAACAAGTTCGACATCTACCCAGTAATAAAAAGTTAAAACTAAATCTTAAAGCCAACAATTTTAAAGTTAACGTTATAATTACTTACTTAAGCAACTAGCTAACTTAGTTTTCGCTTAAGTTACCGAGAATTTAACAGATTCAGTAGAAAGATACAAAGAAAACTTAGTCATAATAGTTTGCGTACCTATTTTGTGAATAAATCTTGAACTACAATAGTTTGTTCTTTGTTGTACGATAAATTCAACTAACGCTATGAATAATGATTTAGTACTAAAAGGTTAAGTTGAACGAATAATAAATAACATTTAAGTTATGATAATTAAGTTGTTTAGAGAATAATGTAATAAATAATTATCCTACTTGTTTACATAGTATAAAATAAACGAATTTAATTACTGAGGGTTATTGTACTATCTAAAATTTTTTAGACATTTTTTTAACATAATTGTAATCTAAAGTAAATGCCTAATTTATTATAGACTTAAATTCAACATGCTTATCACCAGCTAAATAGATGAGACTAACTTAAGACCATTTGATGTACACTACTTTATAAGTGTGGTTCTTCTAACTGATAAAATTATATCAGGGGCGGGGCGTAGTGTTACTTGAAAAACATGTGTAAATAGCATTTATAATGTTTCATTATGTCCGTTGGCTTGATGGAAATTTAACGCGACAAACGGGACAGATTGATAAAGAGAGTAGTGTGATTGACTGGTGCCTAAGACCATTTTGTAGCTTTGAATACATTATTTTTAACAATATCACTGTTTTACTTTATATTTTTTAAACAAGCATCAAAAGCAAACAACAAAACACAACAACATCCCCGCCCAAATTACGCAACAACAATTTTACCCCAAAAAAGAAATCTTACACATCAACAAAGACAAACGGACAAGCTGACAGTATCTTGAACCCTGGCCGGGTCTTATCAGAGCTGTCATATCTGCTTACCCCCTGACAGGCGGTATACAAGACATTTTGTTAGCGGTACAGAAGCGTTTGATGTAGGTACATAGATAAATAAGGTTTGTGTTGGCAAGAGGCTTTTGGTTATATTGTTATGAGAAATGAAAGATTGTGAAGGTCGTCTGTAGATAGGTATATAGGAAGTACAAGGTATATAAGTAAGTGAAACGTAAACTGCCTGTACTCATAACAACAATCAACTTTTCTTAAGAAACCTTGTTTCAATTAAGTAATGTTATTTTCATTTCATATCGCAGTACCAAAACCGCTGGCGCTCCAAAATTTCTTAAGTTGTAAGGATTGCTTTTCGCTGAACTACTATAGGATTTTGATGATTGGGCCCGTCAGACTTGATCGCACATTTAATCTATGACTGTCCTTATCCTGTGCGTTTACCAACATTTTACTCACATATGAGAACAGCCAGACCCGGAACAAATACCTATAGGTCAAATATTTTTCCCGTGCAGGAATTGAAACCGTGTCATGCAACGTAGCAATCTAATGCTCAACTAGTCCGGGGTTGCGGAATGTTTTTAATAGTTACCGTGACCCTGGAACATAAAGGGCAATCGAAGGAACATGAGTGGGGTTTAGTCACTAAGAGTCTGACACGCCCTCCCGCCGCACCCAGGACGGGAGCAGTCATTGGATGATTTCACACTGACCAAAAAAAAAAATGCTCAACTAGTGCGTCAACCGAGCCTTGCTGCATACGCAATAATAGACATTCAATTCACGCCAACAAAATCCCAGGCTAACACTAGTGCTATTATAAATTCCATTAATTTCAACACTCTATTTACAAAAAACCCACAAACGATAAACAACGACCTAATTTAAAACATCAGCAAGTTCTTTAAAACAGCAATCACTTTGCGAATTCACTTTTTTAAAGTCCAAATATAATTAAAATCCCTTCTTTAATACGTGGGGTGCCCCCCGGATACAGGGTGCGAGTAATTTGAACGGATTTCGCGAAAAGGAGGTCCCACTTAATATATTGTTGCGAAAAAGGGAAAATAGGTTGACTAAATAAGTCCGGCTTAGCCATAGTGAGGAATGGCTTTTAAAATTCATCGAGGATTTCCACTCGAGTTAGCTGGAGGAACTCTGAAAGATTTTATGGGGATTTCGTTCTTGTTGATATCAGGTTCAAATTCGCTTAGAGAGTTTCTCTGGGGGATAATGAATGAACGAAGTTATCACATGCTGATGATAATGATACTAGCTTAGTGTTAATAAATTAATATGAATCAAAGTTGCTATGCGCAAAATTTTACAACACCTGGACCACATCTAATTTTCTTTTTCAAATATTTGTTGAAGTCCGTAAAACGTTTATATTATGAGGAAAAATAGAAAAATTGTCCAGAAAATTACAATATTAAAAAAAAATGTGTTAAACAAAAATTTTGTTTGAACTATAGAAATTGGCGATAGTCTTCGTAACGAGAACGTATAACCAATAACAGTTTAAACACCATGTCTTGTCGAGATCATGTAATTATTTAGTGATTTTTTTTTTTTTTTTTTTGGTGTGTGGGAAATCATCCAATGACTGCTCCCGTCCTGGGTGCGACGGGAGGGCGTGTCAGACTCTTACTGACTAAAACCCACTCATGTTCCTTCGATTGCCCTTTATGTTCCAGGGTCACGGTAACCACTATAAACATTCCGCAACCCCGGCAGGCGTTGGCCCTGTTGGGCCCCTTCCTGTGCTGACTCCTTCTCTTTGAGGCGCGCGTGGAACAAAACGCGCCGTCTACGCGGTCCTGGTCCTAGCCGGGCGGCGAGCTACCCATCGCTCGCCATCCGCAGAACCGCGCCTACGGTGGCCGGTAGTCGTCTTGCGACTCTCGACGTCTTCGCCTGGGTCTTAGTCCGGGGCGAGAGGCTCGTCGTTGCCTCTCGCACGCCGCCGCTTCCTTCACTAGCATAACTGCTTCGCAAGAGGAAGCGACGGCATCCCATTCCGTCTCGCCCCGAAGCATGGCCTGAACCAGCGCCGGGCGCGAGAGGTCACCGCCGCCGATCGCCTCTACGAGGACACGTCGATGCTCCGCCCATGCGCGGCACACCTCGACTGTGTGCTCGACCGTGTCCTCCAGGCGACCAATTATTTAGTGATGTACACCAAATAATTAATTTAATATCTATGATACCCGCGATTCCAATTCACATTGGCCGGTTTTTTTACATCCGACCTATCTCATACGTTGGTGCTCAAATGCACAATTGCCTATCCCCCCAAGCTATTAGTGTCCCCCTTACTTTATTAAACTCTGTCACTGACAGCGAATCACGTACAAGGTTAAAACATCCACATCATATTGAGCTATATACGATAAAAATCCACACCTCCACATTCTTCAACTTTACGACTTACTTCTCCACAGAAAAATCATAAAACCGAATCCATTCTTCGTCAGACTTGTGACGTGACGAAAAGAACCACTTACTGGGTTATCTATGAGTCGCGACACAATACAGGGTTAGATAGGGGCGGATTTAGGGTCGACGCATCAAAAATAGCGAACGATGATAACATATCATCGAGACGGCCGAACAGCCGAACTAACACTCGTAAACTTGCTCTACATGAAGATGCAGACGGCTTTGTGGGGGAGTAGACGAGCGATTTTTTGTCGTGATGTTTTGTCTTATTCGAAAAATAGCGGTCACGGTAGACGTGATCCTGCCATATCGATAACAGTGAACTATCCACCGGAGCAATAAGAAATCCATAGAAATAAATGTCTCTCTAATTGTTTAGGAATAGTTAGGGAACATTAAGGGGTTACAAGTATAGAAAAAATATACCTATATTAACTTGGAAGCTGACCGAACGTTGAGGTATTAAAAAAGACAAAGAATATAAAATAAAAACAGTTACTACATTTCGCAAAGCTGAAACTGTGAAATAAAATACGTTGCAATCAACCAACTAAGAAACTAACTAAATCAACAAAACAACAGTAAACAACTTAGAATCTTTGCTTTGAATAATTGTCTGTTGTGTAAAGTCATCTTCCATCATATTCGCCAGAAAAACGTCTTATTTATTCGCAGCCAAAAATCGCACACTCAAAAACGCACGTCTGCCAAATTTTTTACAACCTTTATCATTACACATTCTGACTCCCACCCATCAAATGGCCGAGACCCCTATAAATAAGCTACGGGGCCTCCAGATTGCCGGGTTATAATGAAAGGGTGCACGGAAATTAGGGTTTTTACTACGGAACCCTAACTCGCGAGCGTGTCGCCGTCGCCGTAAACAATTTTTCATACTGTGAAAAAGGCTCTACGGGTATATTGAGTAAATACGCCTTATTTGGCATGATGGAATATTTTTTATGGTGCCCATGGTAACTGATTACCCCGACGTAAGGCGGGGAGGTATTTTTTTCGTAATAAGGTAGACAATCAGACGTAAATCCTGGTGTAGACGGATCATTTAATAGTTTGAAGGGAAATAGAGAATGTTTTTTTTTTTTTGGGACGGGGATATAGGACGGTGGTAACTTTTTATACTAGTAGACTTTTTTATACTAGTTGTCCCCGCCGGTTTTATTTTTGGCGGTTGTTCCGCTCCTTTACGTCGTAGTTTGATGTTTTATAGCTCGTTCTATTCTTCGTGAATTTGGAATATCATAAACAAAATAATCATGTCCTGAGATTAGCCCGTTTAAACAAACAAAATCTCTTAATTTATATAATTAAGATAACAAAAAGATCATCTTTTTCATTGTGTATTTAACCTTTTTATAGGTAGTAAGTCTTCAGAGTACAACTAACTCAATGACCCTAGACCACATTATTTCATGTCAAAATCACTTTACAATTTCCCCAAGTGTATACAAGTTGTTGCTCATTGCTCATGACTGCTCACATGACTGCAAATCAAGCTATACATTTCCAGTAAAGGTTAATCTCCTATTGTATAGAACTTCCATACAATAGGAGATCAAAATATACTGGTAAATATTATTATGTATGTAGCCATGTTGTGTACCTAATTGCGTACGAGCGTGTTTGAGTTAAATTCCGTGTAGTCTATTTGCCTCGGTCGAGTCTTGGTGTTTCAGACGTATTGCCTAGAGCGTTTAGCAACTTCGGCATGTAAATACGATATCGTATATAACGTAAGCTTAAAGGTATACAGAAAAAGTATGTTTGGCTGTACAGGGAAGAAACTTTTAGCAGGTTAGCAAGAGAAATTCTTTATTAGAACCTGCATTGATTTCCTACAAAATGTACAAAAAGTTTTCTGTGATTTTTTTTTATTGTTTTAATAGTTTCATGATGAGCGGCCATTTAGAAGTGTTAGGAAGTATTAGGAATAGGATGAATTGGCAATAGGAAAGGTGTACATTGTTTTTTTATCTGTACTTTTTTATGTTGTCTATGGACAAAAAAATATGGATAATCTCTTACGATTATTTTTGTGTAGCTGCAAGGGTTTGGGTAGCAAATGCTATAATCAAATAATATCGAACATACATATAGTTCGCTTTGTGTTCAACTTGCATAGAACAAAAAGCGATAATTAATAATGGTACCATTTTTTCCTTGTGCGGTAGACTTAGATAGTTTGATATTGGTGCCGATTCTCTTGTGCACAAACTAACGTAAATTTAAATTAAGTGCCTCTTTCTCTTTCCATTTCTTAAAGAAAAGGACAGAAGATACATTTTAGTTTAATCCTGTCAAATTAGACAGCGCCTGATGAAAATTGACGTATATTTAGACGCCATGTTTTTAAATTGCGTCTAAATGATCTATGGAGTGTCTAAATTTGACAGGACTTAACTAATATTTGATCTTCTGTCCTTTTCTTAATTAAAAGGAAAGAGAAAGATTTTACGTTAGTTTGTGCACAAGAGAATCGGCACCACTGATTGATATAAATATTAGTACTACAGATTATAGATGTAAAAAGTCCTATATGTATTAGCTTTTCTCCAAACACCCCACAACACACAGAAACTTGTACATTATCGCATGCATCGAGAAGTGCAAACAGAACCAGGGTTGCCACTTAATCGACTTTTAACAAACTTTTTGATATTTTAGCTCCAAATTCTCTTCAGATAATGTCAAATAGATATTTAACTACCTACTAATAAGGTAGTATAATATTTATTGAAGTCATTTATCACCAAATAATAGATAGACTAGCTAAATGATTCACCCCGCTCGTTCAGCAAATCTTCTCGCAAACTTGGTAATTTTATGTCAAGTTTGGTAGTTTTATACATTTTGTTCTGGCAACCCTGCACAGAATACACAAGTACACAACACAGTACACATGTACCGAAGCCCTAAGTACATAGCGGAGCCCCCGGTCCCGGCGGAGGCAAGTTCGCAGCACCGTCTAGAACTTGCAAGCGATGCATTAATTATTTCATTATTAATACACGCTCACTAAAGGGTAAATAAAGTTTTGAAGCTTTTAAACAGCTATGGACTCTTCTGTAAAATCGTGAATACTTATAATTAATTGGACAACTCAATAATAATGTAAGGAATAAATATGCAGAGGTAGTAGGTTACTTCATACGTTTAGAACTTCAAAAATGGCACACTAGCGCACACATAAGCGTTCACTACAATATTGCCAGTTAACAAATTCTTACTTATCTCTTCTTTTATTTATAATGATAATTTTTTTTTTTGATTCACTGATTTCAACAAAATTGCTTAAAAATATTTACAAAAGGGTGAGTGGTGACTATGAGTGGCTCTCTGGTGTCTCAGCAAGAAAACAAAATCTACTAAATTCCAATTAGCCCATCAAAACACTGCCACCCCTCCTAAGGGCGAAACCGTGATGATATAAATAAAAGCAGCGATTAACACACGTTGTCCATTTCGTGACGTGTTCAAATTAGGCCGGACGATGCAATTTAAACTTGTACCCAGGGTGCGCAGATTAGGGCCAGGGGTCATAGTTCATTATTAGAGGACATTTCACTACTGGGACTTAATTTCGGGGAAGCATATTCACTAGGTGCTTGACAAAAATATGGTCCTTTGAGCCGACAGTCACCCTTAACATGTAAACTTTAAGGTTGACTTTTGAATGATCGAAGGACCAAATTTGGGGTCCGGAGCATTGACCAAGTTCTTCAGTTGCATGTAGTTCCCTTGTAAAATGTGCCAAGGGACACAAAGATAGCCAATAAGTTACAAGTTTCTTGTAATGTATGCACGGCGGTGTTAATCTGTGTTAAGTTCTGTCAACGAAAGTGTTTAGGGTCGGGATTGTGTAAGCAGGTTCTTAGGGTGAATAGAAAGGGTCGTGAGAGCCTAATGATAACTGTTTTGTCCCAGTACTGAGCAAAGGACTCTTCATATATAGAGATGACGCGAGTGCGAGCGTAGTTCTGGGCTTGCTCAAGGCGAATTTGCGATTCCAAGATATTTTCTTTTCCACACCTGTAACATATTTTTGTTAAAGCTGCATTGTATTTAATGTTTTGTTGAAATGATTGATAGTTAAAGCGATAAGCAATAAATTTTAATCAGGCGGATGTATACCCGTATGCGTTTCAATTCTGCTGTACGATTTACGTAAAATCGTAAATGTTTTAAAACAAAAAATCAATGGAGTGACCTTCGCATTCAAAATCAAATCCTCTTAAAAACAAGATAAAATAAAACCTTGAAACTCTGTTATTTGGGACTCATTGGCGAAGTTCGGCCAGCTCATTTTCCATCCGATTCCCAAAGACGAAAACTAATTAGCATAAACTGCCCTCCGTGACTACGTAGAACTTTGATAGCTAAGATAATTTTCTGGGAATCTTACAATTTTGTCCAAACACGGCGTCTCACACCTTTATTACTTTAGTTTTTTTAAATCCAAGTTAAAGAATAACTACAGAAAATAATCTATCAATTGTTATCTTGGAAGATTTCACAAGGAGAGAAATAAAATGGAAAAAAGCTTGTGTGTACATAAAAAAAACACAAGGAAATCGTCACGACGCTTCCCGAACAAAAGGAGCGACGATCTGCAAGCAGCAAGCGCGTAGTTGAAATTCGATTAACTCCACCGACGCAAGCTTATAATAATAATGAACAAATTTTCAAATATAATATAATCAACGTACAAAAGAGACAACATTTCAATTTACCCATTTACTTAGAAAACACGGATAGAATGAAAACCAGAGACAGCGCTATCTATATTTTCTCTCTAAACCACGCTCAGATGAAACATGTTCAAATAATGGCTTATCTAGAGGACGCAGCACATTTTATTTCGAACATGTCAACATCAATATCGGTGCCCGCGTCAATACTGCTCGGCTCAAACCCAATTTCTCTCACTACATATTACATTACCTGTCAAAACATGTACTAACAACGCGTGCCGTGCTGTAACGTGTTGTGAATTGAAGCTACAGTCTTGTTTTACCACTTTAGCGTTTATCACATTTACGTTAGGGTGTAAATTGAATTAATTATGTGCATCATCAAGTCGTTGGCGTCTACTGTGATGATCTCAAATTCGTTAATTAGTTCAATTCCAAATTGACCACTTTCAACTCCAAAATCAAGACCGTTTTCTCGCTAAAAAAAAAGCAAAATAAACAGAAACGAAGAAAGGACTACATCAATATTCTTCAATTTCCACATCGGAACGTTTGAAATACGCCTCCAAGTATTTCTATCTATCATTCTCATGAACTCCGCGAAACAGGGACCACGGGACCATCCATTACAGACAGTGTGCAGTCGAGAGCCAATCGGAAATTCAATTTCCGATATGATACGATCCGCTAAGAGATTGCTGAAACACGATAGCACCGCTCAACGATACACGGCGAACATAACGATCTCCACTCAAACTGATAAACAAATCTTTGATCCTACAATTTATTAACAAGGAAAGGCAAATTTAAATGGATTATTTTATTTCATAATCACACCTTACGTACACCTTTTCACAGTAACACTAGACAACGAAACAACAATACCAAATGTTTAGTACAATGTTGAGTCTGTGTCAGATCCGCTCTCGGATGGGCACGACTGCTTGAACTCGACCACATTAGATAATTTCCCATTATACAATGCACAATCACGTTGTTTTTGCTGTCTTTTTGGCTTTTTAGAAGGCCCTGCTTTTATTGGTCTTCCACGTCTCTTCAAATCGGTTCTACACACATTTACAACAGTTTCCGTAATAGTTTTGGGTGTGGAATTCATTTGTAAATATAAGTTTTGCTGAAATTGACGATGAAAAGCTTTACGTGCTTCGGCCGTTTTATTAGTCAGATCGCTACTTTCTACCGGTTTTTTATGTCGGATGTACACTCGAATATTGTCAGGATCATCTTCCAAAAATGATTGTTCACTTGCCACTAAATGACCGGTTAAAACAGCCTTCATTGCTTGCCTGAAATTGGAATTATCAATAGCATTAGTTTCTGAGATAATTATTACCAAATTCATAGAAAATTTGGTCGTAATTTCTCACCTTACTTCATCAGCAGAATTAAAGTCCAATGATTTAAAATCATTCATGTTGTGCCAAAGCAGTTGGGCACCTAGATTTTCTTCTCTAGATGTTGTGGGAAGTTCAGAAATTTCTGTTTGGTTATCATTTTCAAGATTATCACATTCATCTTTAGAACTTTGCTTTTGTGATGTTTCGCTATTTGATTTTTCCATTTAGTTATTTTTGCCCTAATGTAAATAAAAATTATAAAATATTGTTATTGTCACCGTGACATCAAATGACATTCGTAAACTACTTTCTGGCATATGTACTCTAATAAGTCTTAGGTAGTAAAAAGGATGTAATTCTACCTCAAAAACTATTCACAGCACAGAAGCTCAAAAACTCAACTTGTGCATCCATTGGAGACAAAATAATTTGCAATTTCTTGAAAATTTAATACAAATAAAAAGGAATGAGTCTCATAACTCCGTCTAGACGAGCAGACAAAGAAAAATGTCGCATTCAGAATTTAATTAATCAAAATCTCACGCCATACTTAGGTATCCAAATACATAATTCAAGTGAAGTCAACGAGAAACTTGGATGAAGCAACGTACCTATATACAGTGGAGCATTTCATTGCGGCAGGTTACGACACACTAGGGAACGATGGTTAATAAGCTTTATAATTTAACGCAAATTCACCCCGTCTTGGAACAACACGGAGACTTATTAGTGGCAGAAATTCTGCAGTGCGAAATTAGCTGTAGGTTTACGATGAACTTCACGAAGAACACGCTCTACCAGATCTTGGTATTGACTTAAATGTTCGGTGAGATAAGGTCTTCTGTTTCATGGCAAGCAAAACTGATGCCGAGAGTTCTACCATTATTAAAGTTGAATTTAAGTAATTAGAACAAGAAAAGTACAAAATTCAAGTATTAATGCTTGAATTTTGTTCTTTTCTTGTTCTAATTACTTAAATTCAACTTTACATTACCAACCAACCAAGTTAAATAACCAACATAATCATGTTCAACTCAACATAACCATACTCAACATAATCATGTTCAAATGTATAATATAATACCAGCCTATAACTGTCCCACTGCAGGGCAAAGGCCTCTTCTCATACAGAGAAGGCACGAGCATTGATCACCACGCTTGCTCAAGACGGGTTGGCGATTTCGGACTTATATTAACTACAAGTCCAGGTTTCCTCACAATGTTTTCCTTCACCAATGTCTGTGATGTCTAAGATAAACTTTAGAAAGTACATATGAATTGAAAAAGTCACATTGGTACTTGCCCGGATTCGAACCCGCGACCTCTTGCATGAGAGCCGGGCGCCTTAACCACTAGGCCATCACGACATGGTTATACAGAAGAGAATGAAAATCAGTATTAAAAATAAAGCTCTAATTTTAAAGATAATAACAATTAGAATGAAGAGAATATTCAAAAAGCTGTCAAAGATAAAGTAAGGAATATTTGATATTGAACGGACAAAAGACTGAAAGCCTCAGGCAAGCGGCACAGTGGCTCATTGGAGTATTTTCTAGTGAAACAGTCTACAGACCCGCATCTGTGCCGACCATTCTCATAATGGAATGGCCTGTTTATCCAGACTCGAGTTTTCTTCGCACTCAATAGTTTTGTAATAAAAACTGAAATAGTATCTTTTTATGGCGTTAGATTTGTTCATTGAAAGCCGATTATCGATAAAGAAGATTTAATGAAGAGTAAAACGGTGTTATGCCCACCTGATTAAAGTTTAACTTGGTAGTGAACGTATTTTTAACGTTTACTATATAGACTGTTCTTTATGAATGTTTGTCAGTTGTCTGGTCACCATAGTACCAGCTCTGCTTAGTTTGGGATCAGATGGCCGTGTGTGAAATTGTCCCAAGATATTTATTTATTTATGCACTTATTTTTCTATTTAAATGAATAAATAATAATCCGTGAATGTTTGTTAAGGGTGTAACTCGAAAACGGCTAGACGAATTCGATATTGTTTATTTCAATCATTTGTTCAAGTCCGAGGAAGGTTCTTATGAACCTGAAAAAATAAAAACTTACAGTCCCTTTTTCCGGGAATAAAGATTATGACTATGAGGTGTTTTCCACCTTAAGAGAAATTTTAATATTTTTTCAAGTATCGGCTAATTGTCAAGTTATTCACATAGATCTAAAATTTCGACTACATTTTACTCTCAAGCTCACTTACAAAAAACCACGGTAGCTCAAACACCACAGAAACTAAAACCCCACTCTAACCCTTTCATTGATCTCGAAAGTTTCAATTTTTCCTTCCATTCTGTCGCCACTCTAATACGTCACGAGGATTTATCGTACTCTTTACTTTTGTATCGCCTGTAAGTACGGGACGATAAATTTACCGATTCCAATCACCCACTGCACTTAGGCAAGACACGGGAATTCTCGGGAGCTATAAAATGTTGCAGGCTTTATTAGAAGAGAAGTAATATACTGAGATTTAGTGTGTTGTGTGTGCTTATGAGTTGACGTAAGGGTAGTTTGGTGTAAGTATTTGCCTTCTGTGTAATACTAGCTGCTTTCGTTGGTTTGCCCTAGGATTTTCGCCAATTTAATTTAGGGCTCTAATTTCCAAAATTCTGTTCTTAATGCGCATCTAAAAAGAAGTTTATTTTTATGTAGAGACTAGCTTATTCCCGCGTGGATGTCGAACTTCCGTTCGTTCCGTGCGTGCGTTCGTTCCGTGGATACTTACTCACAAATAACACACCATCCAAGCTTCTTGTCTAGGGCAAGCGGTTTTGGGCTGTGTATTGATATTCCATCATCAACCTTTTTACCATATTTCATTTATACATTATAGATATGGATAAAGATTTATCATGTGAATGCCTGAACAAAACTATAAAACCGACCCTAAGAACAAAAGCCCTTCTAGGTAGTTTTTCACCTAATGTGCGGCCTTGTAAATAAACTAGACCAGAACTCCACAAACCTATTTCTTGGTAAGAAGTTTCAGACCAACGCATGCTTAAGTGTGCCTTTAAGAAAGCTACTCGGCCTTGGTCAGTATTCCATATAACACAGATTTAGTTTCAAGTGTTCTAGGTCTAATAGTAAGGAGTTGTTCTAATCTTCAAATAACTCAGAAAGGATTTTTTACGACTTTTAAGAACTTTTGCATACGAACCCCTGAATCTAGTCTAAGAAAGTCTATGCAACTTTTTGGTAAAACAACTTTTTTGTGACAAAATATGTGTTGTGTGAAAACAACATTTTTACATAAGCATATTTTGATCATAGAACGTGTGCACTGCATTCAAGTGCATTCTTGTCGTCTCGATAATTGCCAGACAGTACAGTCATAAAGCTGTACCGATTTGCTTGAACTAAAAAAGTAGATCAATATTGCAGCGAATACCCAAGTGCTAGATTAAAGAGTCGATTTGCGATAATTCAGTCTCTGCAAAAAGCAACTACGTGCTTTTCCATCTTGTATTACGTCGTTTTACATGCTTATAAGATACTAAGCTATGTACGAAGTTATATCTTTCTTTTGTACTTACCTATAGGAAAAAAAAATCGACGTTGGCCGTACTTTCAAAACTAGTAATTTTTCAACAGATGTGATTTTTTAAATTGATTAATTATCGGGGAAGCGTGGTGTTTATTTTACGTGTTATGTTGAATGATAAGAAACATTTGCCTTGCATTGGGACAATAATAGGCACGAGTTATTCTGTTGGTTTAGTGGTTAGTGACCCTGACTGCTAAGCCAGATATCGCTGGTTTGATTCCCCCCAGTACCAACTTCGTGTGATGAGTATGATTGTTTGTTCTGTGTGTGGGTGGAAATTCATCTATAACATGTAGGATGTAGGTAGTACTTTTTTAAACAATATTCTTATGAGTTATTCTTGCTTTTAGTTCCTTCCGTCACTTAACTCTTTGTCAGAAAGCCTTTTTCATAAACTGTAATGTTAAGAGGAAGTCGAACAAAGTAGAAACAAAACAACGGGGCCATAAGCCTTTAACAGTTCTGCGCCAGTTGTAATAGTCCACTTACAACGGGTTGCCATCGGCTTCGGAAGCGATGAGATAGCTATGAGAGTGCAGTATTGCTTTACAATGTAGTTGAGTGCCTTTTTAATCGGTGTTTTTGCACAGATTAATAAATAGTTACTACGTAACAGACACTTCACTCCAATACAAAAACCAAAATACCTACGCTATAATAGCCTACAAAATCATAATAATAATACCAGTTGTTTGCAGCAAGGAGAAATGTACCATAATTACGCACAAAGAGAGTTGAGATTCTTTTGCCCGCCGCGCGACTTACGTGTGTGCGTGCCATCGAGCAAACCTGCTAGGGTTATACGTATGATGATAATGGTAATAAAACGAATGTTTTAGAAAAACAATTGTTTTTTTATTTATTGATCAAATATTTTTTAGTTTGATAAAATGACTGATGCATATTTTTTGTTCCTTGAATTCCCGACTAATATATTTTAGTGTCGAAAATATCCAAAACCGCGTGAATAATTTTAATAAATAATCAAAAGGGAAACAGGAAAATTGGGAAACAGGGGAATTGGACAATAATCACGCAATAACTACGTGGTTTCGGCATTTTGATAGTCAGCGTTGTACCCGTGACGCGCGAGCACTCAGCCGGGCGCGCGACAGCCCGGTGTTCGTTGTATCGTCGACGATACGCGAAGCGGTAGGCATAAAACGCGTGGCCTTGAGCGAGTGACGGACGCCTGGTTTTTGTCTCTTCTTTGCTTTTGATAATACGATGGCCGTTGGGCTAGTGGTTAAAGATCTTGACTGTAAAGCTGGAGGTTGTAGGTTCGAATCCCATTCAAGACAAATACTTGCAAATTCTTGTGTGATGTGCCTAATTGTTGGTCTGGGTGTGATATTTTTATACTATGCATGTACTTACACTTATTTAATTACTAGCCTAAATCTAAACCTTACTTCTTTCATTTCGTACATTGCTAAAAACGACATGGAAATCTGTCCAGTTATTTTAAGTGTATCTCGAACATACGCGGAGCGTCGCGTATGTTCGTCACACAGTCAACAGTAAAAAATCAAAGTTACCTCGAGAAATGCGTTTTTATTATATCGCTCGATATAAATATTAAATGATAGTCAAAATGAAATATAGAACACTTCGTGTAGATCAGACTCGCACTTAGCCAATTTCCTTCCTATACTCCCAATGCACTGCATTATAAAGAAAATATAAAGGAAAACGCAGCAATAACTGACGTATAAAACCAATAATATAAAAGGCGAACAAAGTTGTCTGTGTTTGTGTCAGGGCTCAGATGTTGGAGAAAATTGACCCGCACCGCTTGTCTGACCAACAGATTTATAGACAGAAGATTATAGCGAACAGAAGACTTGCAAGTAGCATCTTTATACGGAATTGTTCGGGTGTGAAACATGGAAGAGGAATTGTTAAAGAATTCGTGTATTGGGTGACTGGTTTATATACCATGTTAGGTAAGTAAAGAGACATATTTAAAGGACGCCATAATATGCTCACATATCTATACTAATATTACAAAGAGGAAAGATTTGTATTTTTGTATGTAACGAATAAAGTCAAAAACTACTGGACCGATTTCAAAAATTCTTTTGTCATTAGGAAGCTAGATTATCCCTAAGTAACATAGGATATATAATATCACGCTGTGTCCCACGGGAGCGCAGCAGTAACCAAAAACCTAACGTAACGCGGGTGATACCGCGAAGAGCAGCTAGTGACTAATATCATCATCTCCCTAGCCTTTTTCCCAACTTTGTTGGGGTCGGCTTCCAGCCAAATAAAACACCTTAACACTATAAAACTACAAGGTGAAAATAACTGTAGCAAAATAACAAACAAAAATCAAAGCAGCTGACTGTTGCGGAATGTTTATAATAGTTACCGTGACCCTGGAACATAAAGGGCAATCGAAGGAACATGAGTGGGTTTTAGTCAGTAAGAGTCTGACACGCCCTCCCGTCGCACCCAGGACGGGAGCAGTCATTGGATGATTTCCCACTCACCAAAAAAAAAAAAAAAAAGCAGCTGACTGCTAAAATTAAATTAATAATTTATTTATGCCTTAAGCCATTGAAATTATAAGACAAAATGTCAGCTCTCATGCAGAAAACTAAAACAAAAGACCGTATTTGGAACATTGAGAGCCCTTTACTATTATGTAAAACACCTTATAATTACTGCTCTATTTAACTCAAACAGCTGTCAGCACCAACCCTTAGGCCTAGATTAACACTACCGTACACGTGTCATGTGTAGAATTACTCGTCATTCTCATTCACTCACTCATTCTCTAATAATGTATTGAGTTCAAGGGTCGGCCATTATGAACTAAAACCCTTTGGCCAGAGTACGTTCGTTCACTTTCACCTGAATGCCCCCTTTTAAGGTACTCTTCAAGAAACTTGTTTAATTCTATAGAGAGAACGGTTTAACGGACTTGGTGAAGCGTTTTTTTTTTTTATTTCTTTATGGCAAAAATGATCAGACTTATTTGTTAGCAGTGTAGTGTATTACATAAATATATAGGTTGGAAACTTTAACTATTGCAATTTTCGGCGGTAGGGAGGAAAAAAATACAGCAAGAAGGTAACATGGCTCAAATTTCAGGAACAATATGAATGGCCTATAATGTGCTATCTGTACTATTAACGTCGTGATGGCCTAGTGCTTTAGGCGCCCGCCTCTCAAGAGATTATAGGTTCGAATCCGGGCAAGTACCAATTTCACTTTCTCAATTCATATGTACTTTCTAAAGTTTATTTTGGACATCACAGACATTGGTGAAGGAAAACATCGTGAGGAAACGGACTTGTAGTATATAAGCCCAAAATCGCCAATCTTCCTTGAGCAAGCGTGGTGATAAATGCTCGTGCCTTCTCTGTATGAGAAGAGGCCTTTGCCCAGCAGTAAGACAGTTATAAACTGGTAAAATTATACTATCAGAAACGTCGCACAGATACAAAGACAAAGTGTGTATTATCTCCCATTAAAAATACTGCAATGAAAATTAGGATATGAAGAGTCTTCAAGTACAACATAAATAAGAGTAACTACACTTCATCTGAGATACCATCAAACATGTGTACAGGATCTCATATTTTATTCATTTCAGTTATCTTTAGAATCGCTACTCAGCTATAAGGCTCTAGGGAACCATTTCTTTCCATTGCTCTTGCTTCTACATATTTGTCTTCATAATCGTGCCGTTTCGGTTTCTTATCAGTAACCACAAGACGTTTTGTTTATTACTAGTGATTTATTAAAGCTTTAATGTTTTCGATTTCATGCCCCAATTGTAACTAGACACAACAATGGATCTCATTCTAGATTACGTCTTACTTGATAACTACGTTACTGTTTATCTCAATCTAGTTGATGTTCTTTGTGATAGAATCTTTGAAATAAACCTAAAAATATTTGAGAAATTTAAAGAATTTACGATTATAAAGAGGTATGGAGAATATGGTGTGAAATTTTTCATTGCCCACCATTTGCCATTGACCTCCGACCAGACGGGCATTGTGTCTGGTGAGCTACTGCTCGAAAGTTATTAGCGGGATTCTTGTACACGGGTCATGCTTATGTTGCGTCAAACTCTGAGTTCTAGTTGACATGGTTCGCGATAGATGTCACTACAAGTACACTCAACTTTACCAATGATATTAAAAGTAAAAAGGGGTAGGCAGGAATAGGAAAGGTGTAAATAAGCAGTCAGCATGTGCCACTTTAAAATCTAGTTATTTTACCAAATTATAAATGTCGCAAATTATATTTGTCTCTTCTCTTTGAGCGTCAGTGTGCCGTTTTTGAAGACAGAATGTCGTGTATGTAACCCTTTATTATCTACGCCTTTTTACTTATAATATCATTGATTAATACCCAACGCATGACGTTAGAGCAAATAGAATTATAATCCCATACCACTCATACAGAGTTCTATCAAAAACAATGCAATGAGAGACTGCGACTAATTGACTTTCCACACAAACTTGATAAATGTTGTGATACCTTGTGTAATGACCCGAGTCACAATGTTGTTATAGATAAGCTATATGCAGACATTGTACAGGCTTTGAGTCAATCAGCTGTTTTGGGTCGAGAAGGTAGGTGTCGGCGCTCTAAAAGAGTGGTTGTAGGGTGGAACATGCATGTGGCCGACTCTCACAGGGAGGCCAAGCAAAAATTTTTATTATGGGTGTCGTATGGTAGACCGGAGTCCGGGCTAGTCTATGAGGATATGTGTGAGGCTAGACGAGTTTTCAAGTCACGGTTGAAATGGTGCCAAGACCACGAAGACCAAGTTAAAATGGATATTCTCGCCTCTCATCATAATAAAAATGACTTTCGCGGATTCTGGAAGCATACTAAGAAGTTGCAAATCAGATCTGGTGTCCCTGTGAGTGTGGGTGGAAAAACAGAACCGGAAGAGGTTGCCAATCTATTTATGCAGCATTTCTTTGTAAAGTCGCCTTTAGGACCCTCTAGTTCGGTGCTCGATGCTGAGCCCGGTATGGAAATAGGAATTAAATTTAATGCCAAAATGGTTGCCAGGACAATTACATCAATGTCGAGGGGTAAATCCCCTGGCCATGATGGGCTGAGCATCGAACACCTGCAATATGGTGGCCCACACCTGGCCCGTGTTCTGGCAATGCTGTACAGCGTCTGTGTGAGCCATAGTTACCTGCCAAGTGATATGATGCGTACTGTAGTGGTGCCCATTGTTAAAAACAAGACTGGCGACCTCGCTGACATCAGTAACTATAGGCCCATATCGCTGGCTACTGTGATAGCTAAGGTGTTTGACAGCATGCTTAATGTACACTTAAACAGTAATATTAAGATTCACGACAATCAGTTCGGTTTCCGACCTGGTTTATCGACAGAAAGTGCAGTGCTGTGCCTTAAGCATGCTGTCAATTACTACACACAGCGTGATACTCCGGTTTACGCCTGCTTTCTCGACCTATCAAAGGCTTTTGACCTGGTTACTTATGATTTGCTCTGGAAGAAGCTAGAAGATGAGAAACTACCAATAGGTCTCATAAACATTCTCAAATTCTGGTACAGTAACCAGTCAAACTCTGTACGATGGGCTGGAGGCTTTTCTCGTCCATATGAGTTGGAATGCGGGGTGAGGCAGGGAGGGTTGTGCTCACCAACGCTTTTCAACTTATATGTAAACGAATTGATTGGTGAGCTCAGTAGCACCAGAGTTGGGTGTCACATTGACAGAATCTGCGTCAATAACATTAGCTATGCAGACGACATGGTGCTGCTGAGCGCATCAATCTGTGGCCTTAGAAGACTAGTCAATATCTGTGAGGATTATGCTCAAAGACACGGGTTGTTGTATAATTGTAAGAAGTCAGAGATCATGGTATTCGAAGCAGGTCGTAAAAACGTCCAAAATATGCCAATGGTGCAGCTAAATGGAACGCCGCTAAAACGTGTTTCCACTTTCAAATATCTCGGTCATATATTAACACCTGCTCTCGATGATGACTCTGATATTGAGCGTGAGCGGAGGGCGTTGTCGGTAAGATCGAATATGTTGGCTCGCAGGTTTGCACGTTGTTCATTAAAAGTAAAAATTACTCTCTTTAGGGCTTATTGCACTACCTTCTACACGTGCAGCTTGTGGGCCAGATACACGCAGCGATCGTACAGCGCCCTCCGTGTTCAATTTAACAACGCGTTTCGGGTGCTGGTGGGGCTGCCCCGTTTCTGTAGCGCATCAGGGATGTTCGCCGATGCACATGTAGATTGTTTTTACACTACTATGCGCAAAAGGTGTGCATCACTGGTGTGGAGGGTGCGGGGTAGCTCCAACAGTATTCTAAGTATGATTGCCAGCCGACTGGATTGCACATACGTGAATCGCTGCAGTGCTATTTCTCACGGAATGACACGGGGGTGAGTCACGGTGCAAATTGATATAGTCAGCTTTTCATGTTTTTATGTTTTGTGTTTGTAACAATAATGTCACTTTTTTACTAACATAGTTCTTAAGTTATACTAACAAAATTGTTGAGTCTTAGTTACTTGAGCAAATAAATTATTATTATTATTATTATTATATAATGCAATAAGGGTTAATAATCATCTTTCAAATAATAAAGAAAATCAGACCGAACAAATTCTCTCAAAAAGGAATAAGAACAAAGCAAATAACCCCAATCATTAATACAAAATTGATTTTAAAATAAGAAGACGAAAGTTTAAAATCCAATAAAAGTTGATAGTTATCAGATCTAAAGAGGAACTTGGCGTCCAAGACTCCATCTACTATTTACTTTGGAGACAAAGATAAAAGCGTTCGTCTAAGGGATTTATACAATGGTTGTTCGAAGCTCGCAAAGATACTCGTAGCATTGGAAATATTAAAATTTAGATCTAGATTTTTCTTGGGTTTTCGTACGAATAAAGCTGGGATATAAGATAAGTCAGCTGTCTCAATGATGCGGAAATCTTGAACAGTCTTTTGTGAAAAACTGACGTTGCTTTCACTTCAATTCTATGAAGAATTTAACAGACAGATAAAACTGAACATCAAAGAATATTTGCAGAAGCTAAATTAGAATTGGACTTGTTTGATATTCATCGTAATGAAAGTCTCGTCAAACAAGCTTGTTAGCTTTCTGTAAGAGAACACATAAAAACGCCGAAAGAGCAAATAAATCATGAAGTACGAACAATTTTATATCCAGAGTCAGTCACCGACACCAGTAATCCGATATAATTAGTACCTACCATTAAACTTTCCGAATTACGTCTGTCCAAGTTTCGACGTAAAAACTTCACCATTGTTAACTGTGAACTAATTGAGACACCGTGTCCACGACTTGATCAAATTACAGCCACCCGAGGTGTTTCAGTAGCTTTAACAATTATTATCGGTGCTACTAACCGTTTTATAGAGCCGGGAGATAGTTAAATTAGTACTATTGAAACTACTCTTTACGAGGTAGATTCGTCGAGTTTAATAACGGTAATAAATGCTTAAAGACAATGGGAAGTTACTTTCTAATTATTCAGACTACTATTGCTAGACAAAGCAGGTCAAGTGTGTTTGTAGGTCTGTCTCCCACATGTTATGATTTATGTGTCTTTCGACCAACAATTTGAACAATAGTCTTCGTCTTCTCAATCAAGATGATTTTTCAAGCCCTTCTCCACTCTCAAAATCAAAATAACCCTAATCACAATGAATCATCGATAGGACCAAAAAAATACTTACTCCACACCACAAACACGCAGAACATCGCATTTCAATTTAACATTCATCCGATGGATTTAGAATCGTTCAAAAAATCCATTCAAAATGCAGTCTTTGACATACAGACGCCACAATGGATGTGGCCTCAAATCCATTGAAAAATTTCTATGAGAGTCGTTTAAATCATATCGCACAATAGATTGGGGAATGCATTGAAAAGCCAACAGGAGTATTGCGATATTTTGATCAGAAGGGCTGAAGCCTTTACAGTATTGTCAATATCGATTATAATTTAGTCTTTGTGATGTTTGCAGAGGTGTCAACCTCAGTGTTGCTAATGCCAGTTCCTTAAGGGCTATTTTCAATATTCTGTCGATTGAATTACGTTACTAGTGATATACATTTGTTGACTCTACACACACTCTAAAGTTTCTTTCCAAATCCGCTTATCGTTAAGTTTTGAATGACCGTTATTAGCACTCCTTACATTTTGCTTATCCCCAGAAAGCACGAAACACAGGTTGGAAACACTGAACATTTTAACAAATTAATATCTGTATTCAATGTCGAAGTAAAATCAAAACATAAATTGATAAACTCATCCAATTTCCGTACAAAACTTTTGAATAAGCTACTCATAATTTATACACACACGAACGTGAAGAAAGCATTCGACCTCTCAAGCTAAAGTGGGGTAAGATGAATAGGATCTCAAGTTTAGTACGGCGCCGGTACTCAGAAATGATGTGATTTCGGCTGGCGTGAACTTGGAGCAGTTTATTTTGATATGTGTACCTGAGAGGTCTTAGAAGAAGAAATTGAGGCAACGAGAGGTCGGGATGATGGACCATTTCTGTATTGTGAAGGAAATATGTTGTTAAAAGTTTCGGATGTAGGATTTAAAAGGTTCTTGTCATTAACAATTTGAACTGTGTACCTTTCTTTATTACCAAGTTACGTGTTTGACCTTATTTTACGAAGACAACAAAAAGATACTGATATATACTGAATTAATTTATTCTATCAAAAAACTGAAACAGCTAGACAATTTACTAACCAATTACAACCTTAAATAAACATCATGAATAACACAAAAACGTTATTTACCTTAAACAGTCCAAAATAGGGAAAAAATTAAGACAAATGTAAGAAAAACGTTCTACAAATAAACGATAAGGAACTAGTTAATACAAAACAACCTTATGGGAGTCCAGTTCAAAGAAACTAAATCGTTTGGTACAGAAACAATTCAGGAGCCACCTGGGGCCCAAGATACAAAAGGGACAACTAATACAGTTAATAGAATTACACTGACTATCTGTTATATGACGGATAAAGGGATACAGTGACCGTTTGTAGAATCATGGGGATGTTTTACAGATAACTAAGTGGACTAAGTGGAGAAATCAACAGCTTTGTTTGAAATGTTTACGCTATTTTGAGTTATCTTATGTTTAGTAAAATTTTAAAAAATCTAAGACTTTCTATGATAGAACATAAAAAATACATAGCTGTAATGTAGCTGAATTTTCGGGATGAATTAAATACTACAGAGAGATAACGAAAATCATAAAAATACGAATTATTTATTGTCGAAATATGCCTATTTTTTACAATAGAACAAACTATAAGTAGAAAAAAAAACCGGTCAAGTGCGAGTTGGACTCGCGCAACGAGGGTTCCGTTAATTTTTTTTATAAAATATTTACGGTTTTCGGAGTTTTTCCTTTACTTGTGATACATGACCTTGCTCCTTGCCCAATTTCATGATTCTTGGTCAATGGAAAGTACCCTATAGGTTTTGATTCCCTTGAAAATGTCTAAATATGCAATATAAACCGCCGTATCTTTTTATTGCGTTGATTTAGAAACTTGATTTTTTCACTGCTTCGAGAGATGGCAAACCTGAGTATGTCATATTAATTTCAGCTTGATATCTCGGGTTTCTGAGAAAAAGGGTCTTGACAAACGGACAGACGGACGGACGGACGGACAACAAAGTGATCCTATAAGGGTTCCGTTTTTACCTTTTGAGGTGCGCAACCCTACAAAGAATCGTCCAAGCTTCAAAATCTTGTTAAAAATGCCCTACTTAGTATACTCAGTATAATAAATAATGTACTAAACATGATAAAATCTGCAAAACATATAAAATACGACATTATATTAATATCGACAAGGTTCCAGGATATTACTATCAATCAATTTGTTCGCTAATATTCCGCAAGCTTAAAAAAAAGCTTCCGGTATATTAAAAAATATTCAGTCATCTTCCTTCGTCGACGTCGAGAGGACAGCAATCTTCTTTTCCTCACTTACAACTACTTATTTTTTCTTTTAATATTATAATTAGTACTAGCTATTTTATTAAGAGCCGGCTTCAGTCATGTACAACGAAATGTATCCATACCAATTTGAACTGAAAATGTTTGTCGTTTTCTTATTAGTTACAACAAAAACGACTGATCGGACTTTTTACGGGGATTATTCCGATCTGTCACCCCAGATAGGAAAAAAAAGTTCGATCTGTCCCCCAGTTAGCAATGTGGGGACAGATCGATTCCTGTTTGTCCCCCACAGAATTTAATACATTATTTCTAAATTCAATTAAGGATTGAAAACTTAAGAGAACAAAAGTACTAGGCGCGCAGTAATGTAAAGTGATAATGTGAGAAAATTTAAAATACTTAGATACCAAAGTTCGATCTGTCCCCACATTGCTAACTGGGGGACAGATCGAACTTTTTTTTCCTATCTGTCCCCCGGTGGGGACAAAGCGGGGTGACAGATCGGAAAAATCCTTTTACGGAACTTTGGAGTAATCTATATACATAAAATGGTGCACAGACTGTTGATATATCATCGCAAGCCCAACATGAAACTTAGGGGAAATATTCTTTGTGAAGATTAGGTACCCACCAAGTAAGGATTTTTGGGAATTCAACCCCTTACAGAGGTAAAATAGGGTATGAAAGTTCGACATCCACGTGGGCGGGCGAAAGCTAGTATTATTTATATATCAAAATAACACATGGGTTATGTATCATTACAACACAGGCACAGAGCGCCAAAGGCCTAACCTAACGCTGATGCGCTTAACGATTGTATATATTTTTTTTTATCTTGGCACGACTCACACACGGCCAGCTGATCCCAAGCTAAGCAGAGCTTGTGTTATGGTAACCAGACAACTGATAAACATACTTATATAATTTTTAAATACATACATATTATAGATAAATCACACCCAGACACAGAACAAACATCCATGCTCATCACACAAAGCTTGTCCTGGGTGGGAATCGAACCCACGACCTCCGGCTTAGCAGTCAGGGCTACTAACCACTACACCAACAGGCCCGTCATATTGTGAAGGACACCAAGTTATAAGCATTCTTGAAAGATTCCTAAAAATCTATTACATTTGAGAAAGTTACAGCTACTCTCACCATATATCAGGATAATCACAAAGTCATTTCCATCCATGAGCATGTTTGCTGCTAGTAAATCCGTTGTTGCCTGTATTTCGATTGAGGAAACACGGAGCGTCATGAAATTCTAAAATTCAGTGGTTCATACATTATTCTCTACCCTACAACCAATGCTGAATATTTTGCGACTGCCGTTTGCTTTGACAAATCAAAATAATGTGTATTTGATTTTAAGAACTATCAAAACCACCCTGCAATCCTCTTTTAATTAGTTTTGATTACTATTCTAAAATAACAGATCAATTTAGGCCCCAAATTAATATTCCAAATATATTACCCTTTCAACGACTAAGCGACAGCCGGCTGTCGCGCTGCTTTTGGCTTTCTATTGTGTCTCGAATCGTGTGTGTAAGAATGTTTAATATTCATTTTTGTTTCAGTCAATTCCCAGATAACACATACCTATACGCAACGTCAAAGCATAAAAAAAATGCTTCCAAACCTGCCCCTACTATCTCATCACTACAACTGACACACATTCAACCTCCCATTTACCCAACAACTAACATGTCCTCAGAAGCCCTCAACAAACACAATCAGAACAAAAGCGTTAGTTAGTCAAACGGGATGGCCATCTCAACCGAGTGGCCAACAATAACTCATATCTGAACACAAAGCCACCGGCCGGATTAATCTCGCAAGTCCCTCGAGGAACAGACGTGGTGATTCAATTTGGATGGGAAAAAAACCGTCCGGTTTCCATAATAGAGAGTAATTTAGATGTAGTTTCAGAGAAAAGTTATCCCGTTTTTATTGAAAATGAATCTTTTGTGTTTTTAGTTGGAATTCACAGAGGTTTTGTTCTAGGAGAGGGACGTTTTGTATGGATGTCTGTAAAGTCGGTCGATGGAGACGAATAGTTTTTCTATTGTTTTTTTTTTCAAATTCTTTGATTGACCACAATATGTAGAAGTCGTCACATCACGACTAAGTTAGAAGAATACTTATCAAAATAAAACTATTTAAAATATTTTTTAAATGTCATTGAGGTCGTGTGATTGAATCCAGGAAAGCACAACTGTGACTTGTGAATTCACCAATACTTTCTCAGTTTATCTATGCCATCGGTGAAAGAGAACATCGTAAGGAAACCTGACAATAAAATCTGAAATCTCCAATCTGACTTAAGCAAATACACTGATCAATGCTCTTGCCTTCTTTGCATGAGAAAAGGCCTTTAAACAGTAACAGACTGGTTTTCAATGCCCAGAATCAGCAATGTCATAAAATAAATTACCCGCGAGTATTGCGATATTGATTACTTATTTTACCTGAAGAGTTCTACGTAACGGAAGAATCTAATCCACAGCATCATTTCAATATTAACACACACATATCCTACGCAGTTAAAACCACTATTTACTTAATAACGTTACCAGACGCAAAGCAAAATAAAATCTCGGCATTGCACCGTAACAGGGAAGCCCCATGGGGTGTTCTTAATTAAATACAGCCACGATTGAAACCTCGCGCCCTGAGAAATCCAATATTTCTTCAGCTTTTTTCCCTCTCTATTCTCTAGTGCAACGAGAGACGTGAGTGAATGAGTGAACCACTGAACGATGAATGAATTGTTAAGTCAACATAATTATAGTGGTTCTCAATTAAGGATTTATTAAACCTTCGAACACACGTGATTCGAGACACAGTAGAAAGACAATAGCAGCCCGACAGCCGGCTGTCACATAGTCGTTGAAAGGTGATGATTTTGTTTGTATTTTTTATGAAGATGTAGTGCCTACATAATTTATATAAGTCGTTTTCGAGACGACAAAACGGTTACAACACCCATTTCTGATTCAAGGTTACGTTTCTAAACTGGACCAGTACCAATGTGAGTTTTTCCATCCCTCATCCGGCAGTCCCCGCCGACAGTCTTTATTTGTAGTCGGAAGTTCCATGTAAAATACTAAAAGCCAATCTTTATTTAATCAAAATTTATTTAATCTTGGCCTATACATTTCGCTTTTGTTCAGTTTGTTAGTCCTAATGGCAGACCAGACAGTTTTACGTACGCGACGACTAATAAGATTATTCCTAAAATAAGAAAGACAAAGGTTTACTGACTTCTTAGTAATCTGTGTTTCTTACTCATGAACGCCACAATACTAAAACAGCGTTTAAATCTTTAATAATTCCTTTATGTGCACTATTAACATGCAAATGGCGGATTTAGCAGTTATGAAGCATTCATAAACTCTTTTATTAACAAAAGGAATATACACCTTTTCTGTTTTCTTCACTTTTTGTGGAGATATCTCATGGATCCATCGTAACGGTGAGAACGGAACATTATTGTGGACTCTTCCTAAGAAACCCACCCTTCGGTTCCTCCTGCTACTATTTGTCTAGAGAGCCGGCTTTTGCTGGACGCGTGATTCTCGCTCTGCGCTGGCTTCAGACAGCCATCAACGCACATATACCATCCATCATCACAATCTTTCACAAGATCATCCATGCCAAGAGCTATGGCAGGCCACAGCTCAGCTACTACACACTCCTTCAGAGTATGCTCCTCGTATCCTTAACGCAGTTTACATAGTGACGGCAACGGGCCTTCCCTCTCCGGCCTTTGCGCAGTTTCTTCCCGAAACAACCATGTCCATTGAGTACATGCGACATCCGAAAACAAGAGCCGTAGTCTCTCCAGCCATGTGTCCATTACAGGTCTTCCCGCCTTAATGGCAAGCCAAAAACTCGCCTATTCTACACCTACTAAATCCAGCGCCGTCTTAACTATTCTTTAACCCAGCAAACTTACCATATTTTATATCGAAAAAATGTAAAATAAAATCATCACCACTCTGTTACCTTCATTTCTCGGCAGAATCTCGTTAGGCGTATATTTGACGAACATTTTTCGCGTATAAAAGCTGTGTTGACTTTACTCTTATTAAAAATTTAAATACTAAGATAAAATGGGCTTCCAGGACGGAGCCGGTAAGTGATCTTTGGGATCATTGGACATTTTAAACTCAGGACTTTCTAGAAGCTGCTAAATATCATACCGGACTTAATTATGGAGTTTAAGTTAATGAGTTAGGACGTTTAGAAAGATGGGAGGGTAAATGGTGTGAATTAGGTTGTTAGAAGAAAGTGCGTGCTTGTAAATAGAATCCTAAAGAGAATTAGTGGACATTTTAATACATTGGGCAATATAATATAATAAAGTAGAATGAAAATAACAAAATCCATTTAGAATTAGAGAAAAAGTTAGTGAAATGTTAATTAAATACAAAAATCAAAATCGAAAAGCAAAGAAACTCAGCGTGAAAAGGGAATTTTTCAGAAATTATAAATCTTGATAATTAAAGATTCGTCTGAGAAAGAAATTGGCCAAAATTAATGGGGGAAGCGGTCTTTGAAACATTTTATTTAATAATACTGTGCAGCCCTTCGTACATAATTGTGAATTAATTGCTTTCTCAGGAAAAAGGGACCTTCTAATGGCTAATTAGGTAAACGATAAATATATTTTGAACGGGAGGCCTCTGAGTTTCTTAAAAGTGTGCCTTTAGAATTATAATGTCGTCTTATTAATATACATCATACGTAATTAGGTGTTTTTGAACGCCCATTACTTTGTAATTAATTAATTTGGACTTTTCAACACTTATTACCTAATAAGAACCCGTATAAGTGGGGCTTTCATTTATAAATAAAATATCGATCTTCAGAAATAACCATGTCTTTTTAAAGCCTTGGAAGTTTACCTTGGATAGTCATCTAAGGGTGGTGACGAGATACAACGAAGCTGCTTTGTTAAAATGCTTAAATTATATTATTATTATTTGAGAAGTGTATATTAAATGCTACAAACCTATGAGTGTAATCCTATTACCTAAAAAAATCTAGCTTGCTGTCCTGTTAAAAGGTCAATTTCTCATCTCATACACGGCACAAGAATTGATAAAAAAAGTATTCGTACAGACAACCGGCCCTGAATCGACAACAAACATTGTATTTAATGAAACAGAACCAACACTTGTTCAAACCTTTGTATTCAATGCACCGCGTAAACAACAATTAATGGAAGAGCGGCTGATCGCTGGGCGTCCAGGCGACTCTATTCCGCAAAAGTCCATTGTAAAACTTTAATCACCGCTTAATTAAAGTCGGGTAACTCGTACGTGACCGGTTTTCAGCTCTCCACATGCCCCAGATACTGTCACAGCGGGACATCCAAGATAGCACGGAAAAGTGGGCAATAAATTCGTTTATCCTTATTAAACTTCATATAAAACATGTTGAATTTATGATGGTTCCTTCAGGTAATATTAACAGGCTTTATTATTAACAGTTCCTTGTAAAAACTGTGTGAAAAATTCAAAGCGAGGTAGAAAAGGATGTTAATATGGTGGTCCCATGTTGGGCGCCAATAAGCGCGCTTCGCAAATGAATTTTGCTAAGTCCGGTGCAAAACTTTAATGACCACTTAATTAAACTGGGTTTATGGGCACATGGGCGTGCTTCAGTATTGTACATGTTAAGATATTGTCTCAACAGGGGTTCAAGAATGCACTACAGAACTCTAAGTTGGAAGTGCAGTTGTAACACTTTATGACTGTATTTTACATAGCAAGCAGCGTAAAATTACTTTGTATACTTTGCAAACTTTAGTACGAAATCTGTAACAAGGTATTTGATAGTGTACGAACGCTTGTTATAATAAAAATAACAACACGACATAAAAGTTTCAATATTAAACCTTTACAAATTCCATAAAGGCAAAATTCGAGATGAAAAATACATCCAGTAGCAACAACATTTCAAATAAAACACCATTTGCCGTAACGAGCTCACGCTAAAAATATATATATGTGCATCCCAAAAGTGATTTATACACGCCTAAATAAATAAACGTATATCAGAAGAGAACGTTGTACGTGAAACATATGAAGATAGTTGAAGACAGTAATTTTACGCATTATATAACCCGTCCCAGGGCAAAGATGTGGACATTCGTCATCCCAGTTCCGAGCGCGGCGGACCTGCGCGATGTACCCTTATTTTGAAAGGACGGATAAACTTGTATCCACTTACAAATTTATTTTCCGCACATAAATTATACCAAGGGCCTCGATTTATCTGTTTTTGTCAAGTTATAAATTCTATGTATTTTGTATAACATATGGAGTATGTGACACGCATTTTACTTGCAACTTATTCAAAATTAATACGTCTTTAAAATGTTGAATTTCCGTCCCACGTTGGGCGCCATTTGCAAGTATACGTGGAAGCAATAAAGTCGGCCAAGTCACATGTGAAAATGTGACTTGCATAATGTTACGTTCACTGCCTATAAATTCCATTTAATTAAAAACGTGACTGTACAAAAAAGACCTACTAATCTACATTTATTTTAATGCCACCGTTGTTTGCATTATCCAACGTTTCATTTTGGCACACGTATGGAAATTCAAAAGAAACATTGACGGTAAGAAAATACGTATTATATATTCGACACGATTCCGATGCTTGTTATAACTCAAACTCATGCGTGAGCGTGTGTCAAACGTGAGATATTATTTCAAAACAACACGTAACGACATATCGACACGAAACACAAAGGGCGAACTTTTCTTTGAGGTACAGAGCCGAGTCTGAAGCCCTTTACTCTCTAACTCAAAACTATTTGAATTCCCGCCCCATTCCTCTGTATCGAGAATTCCGCCGCATGACGCGGGACAATGATACATATTCATCTAATAATATTTATTGCCGTCAGGAAAAACCGCTGCGATTTTCTCGTCTCTCTTCCTATTTAAAGTTTAGATGTTTTATGGGTGACGGGATTGTGGTGAATAAACACTAGCGCACCGTATTGTTATTGTTATGGTAAATAAATCGATGGATGCGGTAGAAAGAAACACTATTTTTAACCGACTTCTTAAAAAAGGAGGAGGTTCTCAATTCGGATGTTTACATGTTTTTTTAAGTTTGTTCGCGCATATCCACGTCGTTTCCCAACCGATTTGAACAATTCTTTTTTTGTTTGAAAGGGTAGACTTTCCAAATGGTCCCATTGTCATCATGTCCAGGATCTGATTATGGTATCATGCCGAAATCGAGGGAACTCCTCAATTTTTATAGAAAATCGTAATTTTTTATTTTGAAAGTTACTTTAAAAAATAAAAAGCTTTATACACAAAAAAGATAACCGACTTCAAAAACTATTTCGGAAGTCGGTGGCATCTCTTCTGCCGGTCTATTTGATGTGTTGCCACCGACTTCCAAACTAGTTATTTTTGTGCTTTTAGTTTTTGAAGTCGGTTATCTTTTTTTTGTAAAAAGCTTTTTTCTAAAGAAAATATGATCGAGATAAATCGTTACTTAGCACGTACTTGGCTTAGTTACTCTCTGCCTTTAACATGCCATTATAGATTAAGAGTTGTTGGATGGTAACAGAAATATTGCCATTATTGGATGCGACTGCAGTACAATAAAATATATCAACGTTACTTATCTAAAATTGCCTGTCCGTTGCGTGCTGTAGGAAAGCATTCAAATCAGCGTGCTATATCGTTTGTCTACATTACGTCTATCTTATCCAGCAAGGGTTTATCGTGTGAAGGGCTCAGTTAGTCCGACATCACATACAAATTTGTCTTGTGACGCGATATTATCAAAAAGAACCCCTTCACGGACAGAGGTTCGATCAAGCGTCTCGTTTATCAAAAATGGGGAAGGGCAGGTCCCGGATAAAATTGGTGGGCCTTTTAAAAGGCCAGATCCTTCGATGAATTTATTATGTTACCTAAAATGTCAGCCACATTTTACTTGGCAGATGATACAAACAGAATGTACATTTTGACATGAGGATAATGTGGATTTGTAGACAAATAACAAAGAACCATACAATGTAGCAGAGTAAAAAAAATGTGTAAATTTTCTAAATTCGTGGTAAAGCTTATTGACCAAATTTTTCTTTCTTATAATCAATGTTTAAAATTATAACAAGATTAAAAATAATATAATGATTACACACGTCGTTATTCATGACAATTTTTCACAGTGTTTTAACCCCCGAAGACCTTAAGAGCACCATACTACAGGTTCATCACAATCTGTTCAATAGTAGGAACATCACGCAATCGATGCGACATTAGCATATAAACAAAATCCAAATTATATCAATGAAAGACAAAGCGCATCCAGAATGAACTGTAGCCAATCCTGTAGTCACATAGGCATAGCTTGTACAAAACATGAAACAATGGAAGACCCCATAAAACAGGTACAGGCCGCAGGTGGTAAGGGTCGACGAATTACTCGAGAGCAGCTGATGTCGCCGGCTTTTTAACTACCGACACAACTTTTGTACATCATCCGAAAAGATCTGGTGAAGTGTGTGTTAGTTATGCAATGGATGTAGTTGTATTGCTAAATATGGGCGAAGAAATTGATAAATAAATAATAAGTATATTTTTTTTGTTTGTTAGAACATCGTGTTACATAAATGAACGTCTAAAATATTTTGCTGTTTCTAGCGAACAAATATTTTCATGAATGAAATTAAATAAAATAGAAATTAAATAACGATGTGGCTGAAACTACTGTTTCTAATTATAATTTTAGTTTGTTGTTAAATGGTCTGACGGAAAGACAAGTTTGTTTCAGATATTTCTTCTCAGGGTAGTCAGCTAGGAAACGCCGGCCTCATCGCTCGCTTAAAATAAACAAAAACACTAATAATGTCTAAAAGTGTTATTTTTTGCTCGGTCTTTATAATAAAAAAATGAATGGTGACATGGCGGTCGTAGGACGGAACCTTTGTGACCGACTCGTACTTGACCGGTTTTTTTAAGAACCGGAATAACGGGTGTTGATTGTAAAACGTGTCGTTTATGGCACAAAATAGTTAGCGTGTCGTGCGTGTCGAAGTGTGGCACATATTTAGCACACAAGACTGTGACTACTAAAATAAATCTATCAAAAAACTTATGTACACTTATATTTATATTAATAAAGAGGAGTTTTTTATTTGTTTGTGGAAAAATATAATTTCAAGTGTTGGGCCCATATGTAATAAAAAATTAGTCACTAATAGAAAGCTACACGTGCTTATACTAAGTTTAGGCTGTATTTTATACCAGTATTTATACACAACTAATTACGGTTATAGCAACCAATTTCAAACAACTGAGACTTGTCAAAAACCTCTAAACCAGACAAATATTTCTTCCGAACGGGAATCGAACCCGTCACACGTAATGCTCAACCACTGCATCAATCGTGCCTAAATGCTTGATTTAAAAATTTCAGATACATCTTAGCACACTAACACATAATACGAGTACGACACTCTCTTCCCTCACTCAAAAAATCAGATAAAACACCCGATTAAGCTATATCCGTCACAAAAACAAAACAGCCAACAAATATTTAAATATCATCACTCGAACGACGCCCACTGGACATATAAAATTCCCTCTAACCTGTGTTTACCTCATCAAAAAACATAGCTTGGAAATCATTCACAATTACTTATAAGGAAGGCCTGCTAATCACCATTATTGTTAAATTACTTACCTTTAAAACGAAAGTGTCACAAAGGGGACGTTAAACCGACGTAACTAGAAATTGCGTATTTCTAACAACTTCTTGTTGATGTGTTATAGTAATATTTTTGGAGATTCACTGTTTTTCGATTTTAAATGGATGTTAGGCTGTTTAGTAGTCTTCCGTAAGTGTAAAAAAGACTGATCGTTATCATCATCATACCAAAAAACAAAGTTTTCTGACTATTTTTTCGCTTAGATCTTTTCAACAACAAAACGAACTTTAAACCTTCGAACACACGTGATTAGAGACACAATAGAAAGAAAATAGCAGCGCGACAGCCGGCTGTCGCTCGGTCCATGAAAGGTTAATGCGGTTCATCAACAGATAGAGTATACAATAAAAAGTGTAAAAATTCTTATGATGATAGCAAAGAAAAACCGTCTTTAAGAAGCACCCGTTCGAAGCTGGATCGGTTTGCTAAGTACATTATAAACGTCAATATTTTACCATCATTACAAGTAAAAAAGACGTAGATAGTTAACCTGTAATACATAAGATTCGAACTTCAAAAATGTCATACAAACGCACACATATATAATACACACGTAAGCACATGCCTAGAGTCGCATCACGGCATCACTCACACTCATTTCGTATCCCGATAGTGTAACATTGCCATAGTACGATACACATGTGTGTGTTAGTGTGCCATTTTTGAAGCCCGAATCTTATGTAGGTTACCTTTCTACATCTTTTTTACTTGTAATATCATTCTTCCTACAAGAATTTAGGAAAAATGAGATCAAGGTAACATGGTAATTCATAGTATCTTACGATGCTAGCTCACCAAAACTTAATTTCGGAGATTTTCTTAGAATGGTTGAATTTTCTCATGTAACGGTGTAAGGTGAAATAAGCTGAGAATTTTTGATAATAGCCCTCACCAAGGTGTTGTGTGTTACCCAGTAACTGTAGTAGGGGAGATGCTACATGAAAAACGCTGATATTCAACTACACCCAATCAGATTGAACCCCGACCCCTGACAGTGTTGTAGTCTTGTAGTAGTAGTTTTGTACAATTCAGGAAGTCAGTCAGGAAATTATCTAAGTAGATAAAAAGGTGTTTGCACTCACAAAACAGAATCAACAGATCTAAAAACCGTTTGCTAAACTTCACTCGACTCGTCAATCCAAAAACAGACGCCTAACGAATTGCCCACACGCATCAAAGGCAATCATTAATAACACTTCTTCATCATAATAATTTATGAGAACGCCACCATTAAACCAGGACACTCACTCGAGGCTCTGAATCACCGTTCCAACTGCGTATTATTATTTATTGTTGCTAGTCCTAAATCTAAAGTTAGATAACTGGTTCAAACGACGTGGGAGGGCCATCAAAATCCCTCCCTATGTTTAAAATAAAAATTTAACCCTAAAAGCAGTTTCATTTTATGAAGGTACTTTATACCCTGCGGCATCGTAGATGCATTTATTTGTTCTTATAAAATTGTTATTACCTCGTTTCACAATTTCTTTTCACCGGCGGTTTATATTAAGTCGGTGGATGTTCGGTATTAAAGTTAGCGGGTTCTTTTAATACTACGTGGTCTTACATTTTTAAAATATACGCCGAGTTTTCTGTGCTTTTTCTCGCTTTGGTTTTCTTGTGTTTTTTCAACAAATTGTTCGCCCATTCACAGTTACTTAAAGTAGTAGTAGTCTCATAAATTGTTTTTATGCTACTACTAAGTTTTTCTTGTTTCGTCGCCTGGATCATGCAAAGATTCTGGGTTCTTTTCAGTGGCTGAATAAAGTTTCGTTTTTAATACACAGAACTATAACACCGGATGCGAAAGGTTCAAGCGTTAGCATTATGCTTAGTTCCCCCCTAGAGGGTTGCTCAGCGCTGGGTTTCATTTAAAGCCTTGAGTCCTATTTACAATATTTAAATAATAATTATGAGACTCAAGAAAATATTAATTAAATATGCACGATAACATTTAATCAAACTGTAAGATTAAACAAATTGGTCCATCACAAATAAAAAAAAAAGTTTGAATATCGGTCCAGATATCTCTCGCAAATCTCGATAATCTAGTCTTTATAGACATACGATGTCATGATTGTTAGCCGGAGTTTTACCTCTGCGTCGAAAGCCTCTTAAAGCGTTCTACCTTAAACTTTTTCTTTCCTTATACATATTGAGATCAGTTTTATAATCTAAAGAGCTATCTCTATCGATTACGTTAAAGAACACAAATCCAAAGGACTTGGCAACGTGTCTATAGAAAATCCATTAAAGTTGCTTAAAAAAATACAGAACTATTAGTACAAAACATCTATTTGAAACAAAAAAACATTTACCAAAAAGACGAACATAAAGATAAGCCAGAAAAGCACAAGATAGCAGCGCCTTTTAAAAGGCCATTACTCACTCCTCCAAAAAATAAGTCCAAAAAGTATCCTCCTAAATTCGTATATCATTGAAACAGTGCATCATGTTACAAACAGACATAGCGACACTCGACATTTGTCCCCGACACTTCTGACGACACTCCAAATGTAATATGTCGCTCTCGGGAATCGCCTGAAGAAACGGCTTCAACAATTGCACACATTTTTGTGTTTACATTACACCGTTGACATTTTTATTTTTGTGTGCTTTTGGGGAAATGTCGGGTACGTAATTATTGTCGGTTGTCGAAGTATGCTGTGTCTCAGTAACAGACATTTTCTTGTAGCAGGAAAAACGAAGTTTGTTTTAATGTAATGGTTAATGAGTCCACCGTGATGTAGTCTCCAGACCTTATAATTGACCGGGGTTGCGGAATAGTTATAATAGTTACCGTGGCCGCGGAACATAAAGGGCAACCGAAGGGACATGAGTAGGTTTTAGTCAGTTAAAGTCTGACACGCCCTCTCGCCCCGCCCAGGACATATCATGAGAAATTAAGTATATTTCGAAAAGTGGTTAGGTTAGACATTTCATGAAATGGTCAATATAAGATCTGGCTTCAACATATATTTCCTAGCTAAGACATCAAATAACTCTAAAGAAAAACATCGTGAGAACCAGTCCTTGAGCGTTGTGATAAATGCGAAAGCTTGTGTGAAAAGGGGCCTTTGCCATGAAGAGGGACAATAATTTTGGGTAGCTATTAACTTTTAGCTAGCTGTTTTTATTTATTTTATTATTACTGTTATGGTGATTCGAGCAGTAGTTCTAAGATGTACCTACCAACTTATCAACATAACAATACAGAACATACTCGTATTGCTATAAGAACTATTTACAAGACAAAACTGAAGGATGCAATAAAAACCTTTCCAAAGACATCTCCCCCAAAATTCCGATGTTCAAACAAAATATATTCCAAGTTAAAATTCTTTCTTGTTCCCTAAACTCGATTCTCTATAACAGCACAACATTTCATAAATATTGAGAACAAAGGACGCTTTTAAGATCTTTTCTTAACGGTTCGTTTGGTACAATTCCTAGCTCGAACCATATAAACTAAGTTTACCGTGCTAGTAACTTAGGTTAGTGTTTGTTCTTCAGTGGTTACTACCGTTATAAGTCTTACCGAGTGTAGCTCAGTGGCAATAACTGGAATAGACGATATAAATCTTTATAATACGTTGAATTACATGGTCGTATTGAAGAAAATTACTGTGCTAGCCTACGCCAAGTGGTCGTCAGGGTGAAGTTAATTTATTATGTAGGCACATTACTCTTGGTCAAGCTGGCACACGTTTTCTTTCTAACAAGCTGTGAGCAGAGAGTTAATTACTTGTAATAAAGTTTGAGATGCTCCAGAATTTATTAGTTTAATAGGTAGGTATCCATACTAATATTATCCATACTAATATTATAAATGGGAAGGTGTGTCTGTCTGTCTGTAGGTATGTTTGTCTTTCTTTCACGGCAAAACGGAGCGACGAATTGACGTGATTTTTTAAGTGGAGATAGTTGAAGGGATGGAGAGTAACATGGGCTACTTTTTGTCTCTTTCTAACGCCGCGGGCAGAAGCTAGTAATTAATAAACTGAGATTGGTTCCAAAAATATGGTTAAGATTACAATAAATGGTCCTGTTTTATCAATTAAATTTTAGTTGTAGATAGGTCAGAAGGAATATATGTAATAATATTTGAGCTAAAGTTATCCTACTTATGAATTATGAGATATCATACAAACGCGAAGACAAGATAAATTGCACAGCTATTACCTACGCCAATTACGCAACGGTCAGGCTTCCCTTAATCCGTATGCTCGGTCCCAAGTTAGAAAAAGGGCTCAGAAGCGACCCAACTTATACTCAGCCTCCATGATTCAAATTGATTTATGCCCGCCGATAAGCAGATCGAAAACTTTCCCAACTAACCATTTTCAGAAGCTCACACGAAGTGGGAAAAACTATTGTTTCACTCCTCAGTTGCGTAACGCCGAGTGCTATTGTAATAAGTTATTGGCGGAAGGATTTGTGGCTATAAGTTAGCCCGCGCACGGTGCCCTGATTCCACAGATATTGATCTTTGTAAGTCGGACGCGCTCCGTCGACGGAAGAAAAACGATCACAGTTTAACGAAAGGGAACACCAGAATCTAATTACGCTTTCCTTCTTTACTTTTAGACGTCCTTCGTAAACAATTTAGCTTAATATATTAATTAATGGACCAATTAATTACTACTAAACATCGTCACTGCGTAAAACAACAACACAAACCACGGTTTTTGATTGAATTTATTTCTGTAACAAGGTATATTGCAAGGGTAAAAAGAAATGAATATCCGTTAAAATGTAGTAGCCATTTCGCCACAAATGCGCCCTCATCCATCATAGGTAATCGGAAACGATCATTGCAAAAATGAGTATAATTTACTGTGAGCTTCGCATTTTACAGTCTACCCAAATTGCTGCCATTACATGCTACATGACACTGCGGTACACCATAACGACTGTCCATTTTGTGCAAAAATGGTTTTTATAACCAATATTCCTGCTATAGTTGAGTCTGCTACGTGACTTTTCTGATCTTCTTAAAAGGAGATCCAGTTATTAACTTGTCTCGTCGACGCTTTTTCATTGAAGGTACGACGCACTTCATGGAACTCCCGATAACGATTCTCTCTACCACACGGTACTGTTTGTCGGAAAAAGGTCTGAGAACGGCAAAATTTACGCCCAAAGACTTGCCTTTCAGGAGATCTTCGCGCAGTACAGTGTTGTCACCTAAACGAGTCTTGACGTACTTCAGAAGGCGGTCCAACTCTATATTGTTTAGCTTTACTAATGCAGCGATAGCAATCTTATCGTGATCTTCGGAATCCTTCAGTTCAACTTCTAGGTTGATGTCGCTGCCTCCTGTCGGGTATATTGTTTCTTGGAGTTGGAAGCGATTGGGGCCGGCTCCAACCATTAACACACATCTGAAGTTGCTTTGCCTGCCAACTATGGTGTTCAACCAGTGGGAATTTCTGTCTAATGCTCCTAATAAGAAGTTTACAAAGTCGACTACTTCTTTTTGTTTCTTATATGACGCGATAGCAGCTAAAGCTACCTCGGGCAGTTCCACATCCTTCTCTACGATTTCACGCGGTTTTTTGATTGGAGGTCTCTTAGTTGCCATTTTAAGTCTCTTGAACAAAGACTTAACACTTCTACAGATATTTGGAACACGTTTAGTCTGAAAACGTAAAATTTTGCCGTTTTTAGAAAAATTGGTTGGTCAAATAAATTTCTTTTTGGTGTCTTTTTTCTTGCTTTGAATTTTGTAGAATGTCACTGTTTGAAGTTTCGGCCAGTGAATGGTTTTCGTTCTTTACTTTATGGTGTACGATTGAAAAGGTCATATTTGAATTATCATCTATGATTGGATGTATGAGTAATATTTTGCAGGATATATTAGTATGGACATCCATCACTACACGTCTAACATTCATGTCTTGGGCTCATATTTTAACAAACATTTCTTGGAAGCATTCTTCAGCAATACCATAATTTTAATATACATAACGATGCAAATTCTAACAGTTCTGCAAGAGATTTTAAGGTGTGCTTTAAAATTCTATACTATGACAGCGGTTTGAGGTAATGTTTGTATTCCGTTTCAACAAGAATAGGATAGTAAGTCACTGGTTTGTAAAGAAAATTAACTAACTATACTAAATTCATTTAGCCGAGTCTTACTTAAATCTAATTAAGCTATTGCTACTATTTGGACAATGCACTGAAATATATTGTCACTATCTACAAACCCCGCGAGCGTATCCATACTTGTTTACCGAAGTAATCGTTGACCTAATGTAGCTACTAATAGGGTTGAAATTAAAACCTCATTAATAGCTTGAACTGCTGGTTCATATATTTGATCTGTTCCGATGACAATTCATACGATAAAAAAATACAGTCTTATGTAAGTCGTTGTAACGAAACCATAGCTTGCACTAAATCGCGACTACGCCATCTAGTTATAAAAAATGAACTAAATTTAATTAATATGAATATTATGGTTTCGTAACTTTTGTGATGGGTTTTGGTCATCAACATACCGCCCACCAAGGACATTTAGTGACGGAATGTCCTTCTTAAATTATCTATAAGACTATAATTTGCACTTTTTGTGTTAAATATAACATTTCATAAATATAATAAGAACAAAACAATCAATTCTTTGAACTTTTACAATATTTCGTAAATCTAATTAAACTTAACAACAAAAAATAATGAACTCATTTAGCTATTATAACACTTCATAAATCTAAGAAAAATAACAACAAAAATAAGCAATTCCTATGACCTTATGACACTTTAATACACGAGAAAAATAAACAACATCAATAAACAGTCTTCAAAAACTCAAACTCTAAAATAAATTGGCCTAAAACGCTCTATATACTTAACATATATTATGCTCTAGAAATAAAAATAAACAATTCATTGCACTATTGGTAAAATATATAACTTGGAAGTTGGTCTTTTAATTGTAGAAGAATAAGTCCGCAATGTGACTACATGGGTGTCGTTGTCATCACCGGGGCCATTTCTTTATACGCAAGTGTAGAGTTTTTGGCCTGTTGAACTCAAATAACTTATTCTTTAAAAAAGATGGACCGAAAAACCATAGGTCATTACGAACAAGTAAACTAAGTAGCAATCCCCTGAAGTCGGCAAGATTATGCTTGGTAGACACACGACACTGAGCTGAACTCATAGTGCCCAATATTTCCGAGGTACGGTTCGCTACAAATGTTTTCCACCTGCTGGGGTGACTACTAAGCCACGATAGCACTACGGTGGAATCCGTCCATGCAAAGATCTTCATCTCTGGAATATTTAAGACCTCAGCTGTTTCTACCAACAACTTTGACAAGAGTACTGCACCGCATAATTCCAAACGAGGAATACTGATCTGTTTGATGGGAGCTACTCTTGTTTTAGCGACCAACAAAGACACCTTTATATTACCCGCTGAGTCTATTGTTCTTAAATAAACAACAGCTGAGTACGCTGCTTTCGAGGCGTCACTAAAACCATGTAGTTCGAGTTCATCATTTGAACTTGTACTAAGCCAGCGAGGTACCTGGATCTTGGTAAGTAAGGTTAACTCTCCACGGTAAGTACTCCATTCGGTTTTTAATTCCGTAGTTACCACCTCGTCCCAACCAAGACCTGCGAGCCATAACTTTGTATGAACACCTTTGCTACAACCACACTCGGTGCTAACCATCCTAATGGGTCGAATAATCGAGCTATGTCTGATATTATAGATCTTTTTGTTACAGGTGCGGATATTAGCGGCGGCAGGTTAACGGAGTATTGGAAGCAGTCTTCGCGGCGGTTCCAGGTAAGTCCTAGAATTTTTATTGTATTATCTAGCTTAAGTTCTATGTCCTTCTCTTCTATTTTGGTATCCTTATCTATTTTATCCTTTTTGTCCTTATTATTTCTATCTTCTTCTTTTACTATCATGTCCTGTTTGTCCTCATTTGTAATCCTTTTTTGACCTCTTTGCATAATTTCTTCAGTACTGTCCAGTAAACATATTTTGTTTAATAATTGCTGATTATTGCTATTCGACTTTTGCAATGCGAATCCTTCTTTTGCTAATAATTCTATCAATTGTTTACAGATTTCTGTGCCCTCTTCGATGGTGTTACATCCAGTCATTAAATAGTCTACATAAAAACAATTTAAAACTTTAGCAGCTGCAAGAGGATACTTGTCTCTTTCATCATATGCGACTTGATGGAGTGTTCGAACTGCTTGATACGGTGCAGAGACTGTCCCAAATGTTACCGTTACCAATTTATAATCTTCTATTGGTTTCGTGGGATCATCTCGCCAGAGTATTCGCTGGTAGACAGCATCATCATCGGCTACTCTAACTTGCCGGTACATTTTAACAATGTCCGCCACAACACCAATAGCGTGTACTCTCCATCGCAGAATTGTATGCCTCAAATCCGCTTGTAGTGTCGGCCCAACCATCAAAGTGTCGTTGAGCGATACTCCTTTTTTATTTTTTTCAGATGCGTTGAACACAACACGTACTTTCGTAGTGACCTTATCTTCTCTGATAACCGCGTGGTGTGGTAAGTAAACCGCTTCATTCTTTTTATTATCGTCTTGATTTACAGCTCTTAAATGTCCTAAGTTTAAATACTCATTAATTACATCTGTATACTTTTGTTTTAAATCTGTGTTCTTATGTAATCTTTTTTCTAATGATTTAAGTCTTATTTCAGCTATGTCACGAGAACCTCCGGCCTTACATGCGGGATTATCGTCACGGAAAGGTAAGTGTACTATATATCTGCCTGTATCATCTCGTTTAGTAGTTTTAATATATAATTCTTCGCATTTTTGTTCTTCTGGACTTAAGATTCTCTTTGTACTAATTTGCTCTTCTATCTCCCAGAATTTTTTCAGAAGATGATCTTCGTTGAACTTTGCGCAATGTACGCTAATATTATGTAAGTTTAAACTTTCCTTGCTTGAACCGACTACACCAGAAAGGACCCACCCTAGAGTGGTGTTCTGTGCCATAATATTACATGATGGACTCTTCAATATACCTTCCTTCATGATGTAGCAGTAAGCATCTGCTCCCAGTAAAACATCTATTTTATTGGGTGTACTAAAATAAGGATCCGCTAAACATATATTGTTAATATTAATCCAATCTATTGAACTAGTGTTCATACTTCTCTCAGGTAAGTATGAGGTGATCTTACTCAAAACGTAGGCGTTTACTTTGAGTTGAAAGTGGAGATCGATCTTTGACTTAATTGTGAGATTGACCATGTGCTTCGCAATGGTTGACCTATCGTCACCTAATCCAGAGACGAGACCTCTTACAGGAATTTTCTTTAGTTTAAGATGTTGGACTGCGGCTTCTGTGATAAAACAGGCCTGTGAACCTTGGTCTAATAGTGCACGAACAGTTTGAAACTCACCCGTCTTGGACTCTGCTTTTATTAACGCTGTGGCTAATAACACCTGGTTTGGTTTGGGAATTTTGCTAGTAGACAAGCATGACACTACCTGATTGTCACTAGTTGAAGCACTAACGTTATCAATCGTGGACTCAGTTGCCGCATCTTGGCCATCATTTTCAGCATTTGGTTCCCTATTAGGGTGTAGCAGGGAATGGTGGCGTTTTTTGCATACACGACAGAACGTTTGTTTTTTGCAGTCGTATACTGTATGGTTGCCGCCTAAACAATTAAAACAAATTCTATTTTTTGCTACAAACTCACGCCTGCTGTCTGTGGACTGTTTTGCAAATTGTTTGCAGAAGCAGAGCTTGTGGGGTTCTGAACAGTATTCGCAACGTATATTGGATGACGTCGTGGCTAACATCGCTTTAGAACCATGAACGTGTGAACTATGATTGACCTGGTGAGCCACAACCTTCCTGGGCTCGATACATTCAAGCGCGCGAAATCGACTTTCAATAAATGTTTTAAACTGCTCAAAGGTGGGCAATTCGTTGCTAGAGTCGTTTGAAATACTTAACTCCCACTGCTTACGAGTCTCGTTATCTAATTTGAACGTTACGATATGAATAATGATAACGTCCCATGTACTCACATCGATGTTAAGATTTTTTAAAGCACTTAAACAGTCGCTTGTCGTATCTAACAATTCTTTTAATGAACTAGATGATTCAACATTTAATCGTTTTTGACCAAACAATCTTTTCATAATACAATTAGTTAGGTACTTCTTATTAGCATATCGCTTTTCCAATTGCGACCAACATTGACTGTAGTTAGCGTCTGTAATTGGTGTGTACCTAATCAACTGCTCAGCTTCACCCGTGAGGTGGCTTTTAAGATAGTGCAGTTTTTGAACATTATCTAACGACGGGTTATTATGCACTAAGGAAATAAACAAATCGTGAAAAGTTGTCCATTCACTATAGTTTCCAGAAAAAGACGGAATTGTAATTTTTGGTAACTTCACAAAAGAATTAGATAATTTTGAGCTACCAGTACTATTGTTAGAACCACTATTTTGCGTTTGTGATTCACTGACGTTAATCTTATTGAGTGTCAATTTCATTAGACATTTGCAGTTAATATAAGTATCTTCAGTTGAATCATAGATTTCCGTAACCTTTTGACCTATAATATCTTCCAATTTATATTGGCCATAAAGTTGAGTCTTAGTATTTTTAAATGAAGACCAATCATTTTCAAGTAATTCAAGTCTAGTTTGAATATATTCGACAGTAAGTCTGTCTTTTGGACTCTTTTTAAAATTGGTTAACGCTTTTTGAATCACGGTCTGAAGGTCTTTTAATATATTAATTTTACCTTCCATCTTAGATGACAAACAACAACAAGAGTAAAGTAACGAGTGTATAAGACAAAAATAAAATGTAACAAATAAAACTCTAGTAATTCAATTCATCAAGTCAAAATTGACAAAAGGTTGATGAAATTTTTCTAAGTCTCAAAAAATGCGGAAAATTTTACAAGTGTTTGAGAAACAAATTAACTCTGGTAGAAATCGGGCATAGGTTCCCCGTTCCCTCGTTTTTTATAAAACTATTCTAAGTCCTAATATGCAACATACTAAATCTTAAAGTTAAAATGTTCCTTGAAATAAAGCTGAAAATTGCTTGGCACAAAATATTACTTCTAAAATGTTAAAGTTGAAATCTTCCTTGCTCTAAGGTTCAGATTTGCTTGACCATTAACTTTTTTTTAAATTAATAAAATTGTACTCACAATTGCACTTCACTCACACATACACGTAGGTTGAACTGGTAGGTACTAGTGGCGCCTCCTGTGGCGTCACTTTGAACTTGAATTCCTGGCTGCTATCACCGGCCTCGTCCACCTTGCTGAACGAACCTGTCTCTTCAGCTCGAGGATATTCTTGAACTACCGGGTAGCGCCTTCTGTGGCGTCCCGTTGAACTAAACCCAGTACTTAGCCGCAGCAATCCACTGCGAGTACTTGGGGTGCGGTCCACAGCTGGCACCGCCAAACACCAAAAAGTCAGACTGTTCCGGGTCTGATATCCGGCTCGAAGGACCAAAATGTTTACCGAAGTAATCGTTGACCTAATGTAGCTACTAATAGGGTTGAAATTAAAACCTCATTAATAGCTTGAACTGCTGGTTCATATATTTGATCTGTTCCGATGACAATTCATACGATAAAAAAATACAGTCTTATGTAAGTCGTTGTAACGAAACCATAGCTTGCACTAAATCGCGACTACGCCATCTAGTTATAAAAAATGAACTAAATTTAATTAATATGAATATTATGGTTTCGTAACTTTTGTGATGGGGTTTGGTCATCAACAATACTAAGATAATCTTTCAGGTCGTTAACCCCAAATTGCACACCTATATCCGTTCACTGGACATCATAATTATAGGTTTTAATTGGATTTTGGATCCTAAATCACAACACCTAAGTAATAATATCGCCTACACTAGCCGCCTACTAGTCTTCCCATAAAATGCGTAGGTGGAAGGCAAACCTACATAATTTAGATAATTACTTTATCTAGCGCTGTGCAGTAAAAACTCCAAATAAACTGGAAATAAATGACGGCATCGAAGTTATTTAAAACAGTTAAGTGATCGTAAATGCAAAACGAATGGAATTCCAATTGACTAGTTTCTTTGAATGCAAGTTGTGACCAAAATCTGGGAAAGACCGATTTTAGTAAGCATGATTATTATTCAGTTAAATGTGTGAACATTATATAGAAAGTGGTTTAGAATGGTGCCTGGACGTGTGTTTATCATGCATCATATAATTTTGAGGTTTCTAAATGCAAAATTTTATTTTCTCTCTTTTTTTTACAAAAAATACTATTAGTGGCGCTGTGCGTCTTTTTATATCAATTGACAGTTGAAAGTTGAATTTGTTTTACATCAGACTGCGATTATACGTGTGTTTACATTATATTTAATTACTGCCATGCAAAGACTATTTTCCTTTTTATAATAGACGACTTTCCAAAAATCTTTTGTTACTGCTTATGGAACCTGCATGCAAAAATTTTACGGTTTGGCTGTGCAGTTACAGGTCAGCCAATCAGGGGCAGTCTGCTATTACAATCGTGTCTCAATGATCGATTTTTGACGTGTAACGTCAAACTATTGACACATTTCCCATACAAAAACTGTCAAAGTTGTCAAATATCCGGCTGATGACTGGTCATTGAGACACGATTGCAATAGCAGACTAGGGCCCCTGTTATACCTTATATGTATATATATAGATTATTATAGATTGCTAGATAACCCGACAGCAGCGAACACTTACTGGTACACTGTACAGTTGGTACAAGAGCATCGACCTCTAGCCTCATACATATTTACAATCTCAGTAAGTTATGCTGAGCGATCGTATGGTGTTGAAAAATAGTAGAAATCAATGAAATACTCAATGCCTTTCTATGACCATATTTCAAGGAAAATTCTGCAAATGTGAGAGCATTTGTGAAAAATGTAACATCTCAGATGTGCAATCTATGTTTTTTGTATAAATCAAGATTATATACCAAGAGCCACAGCAGACCACGTACACAAGTCGTACTAGCGAATACCTGCGTCTATCACCTACGTTAAAAATAAGAAAGAAGGGGCAACTATGCAATTATAAACTCGCATGGCAGTTACGTCTCTGTACAACTGGGTCGGCTGTGTTGTTTCTTACATCTTTAGTATCGGCACGAACTACATGAGCTATTTCCATTGCCGGTTGTACCGTGAGAATAGCTCATGCCAATGCCATGGCAAATGTGACAAGGACTGATTGCCCAGTGTACTTTTTTTTTAATAGGACGATCACGTCGCACTATTCCCAACCACTGCAACTCCTGAAAGCCAGAATCACCAGTGGAGTCCGCCAGAAAAGCGCCGAAGCAATGAAAAATGAAGCCCGACGAGTCCCGGAGAAACTATTCAACTTCCCTTCATAACAAGCAGGAGACAGAACATAACTAAGCCAAAAGGCACAAAGGGCCTTCTGGCCTGGTTCTGTTCTGCATCATATTGCCCAGGGTACGCAGGGCAAATTAAAAGAAAGTAATTTAATGCACGGTATTGTATTCAGTTGTTTTCTATTATGAAATAGGGGAACAAGAAAGGTAACTTTGAATGTAATTACGAATCCTATTCCTTAATTTAAGACAAACTAACTAGCTATGAAGAAATTAAGTTTACCGAACAGCGGTTCTTTGATGCGTAGAAAAAGGCGAAGCAGCTTTGTTTGCTGAAAGACTTTTTGTAATCGATCCTGATTTCATCTAGAGATTATCTCTTACAAACTGTTTTAGTTTTACTTTTTTATAATATTGAAAGAAAAGACTTTTTATAATATAAAGGTTGAAATATTTAAACAGATGTGTGTGATGGGCTAACTCAGAATCTGTCATTAGCAGGTCTATTGCTAAACTGACGATTTACAAGTTTATTCCAGCAGGTGATTTTAGTAACAATTATTTAGCCACTTATTTTAATCATATTTAAGTACAGCCTACTTTTTAAGTACAGATGTAGTGTTTAACACATCTAGCTACTACAATCTTTCAAATTTCTTTATTTATATAACTAGATATTGTGTTTTATTTATCACTGAAGCGGTAAGTTTAAGTTTGCTCGGAAAAAAATTACGATTTCGATGACAGACTACATAAAACGAGTCTTCTGCGTCATCTTGTCGATGACTCAGGGTTTATAATTATGACGTCTTACAAATATGAAGACGAAGTTGCAGTATAAACAGTGTAAGAACTTATGTCCTTATTAGTCATAAGATTCATAGCTTCCTTTTTGGCAACTTTCAATTTGACCGGTTCATTGATTTCGCCATGTTGAGGGAACATACAGACAGAAATAATTTTGCACTCATATATACACACATCAAAAGTGTCTAGGGATATTTTAATTAAACCTAAATAACTAAAATTCTATTAACTTTTTGTTAAGACACCTACACTTTAAAATAAACCTTGTTTAATTGCCTATCTAATCTGAATATAAACTTTTAAATAAAGTTAAATTAAAAAAAAACTTAGAAGAAGAGGAAAAACTCAACAAAATTTCAATTTAACTTTATTTTTGAAATTTCAAAACCTAAACAACAAAACAATTTTTTTTTTTATAAAAATTGTTGAAAACTTAAAATTAATAATTCGTGGATCCACCTAAGACTCTCCTGACACATCTGGAGCGGTTCTGCATACTCAAAACAAGGGTGTCAATAATATCCTGTTGTGGAGTACTGTCCCAAATCCTGCTAAGATGCAAGAAAAGCTGGTTTTGATGCACAATATCAACAGGGAAATTCCTACGATCTCTTCTCTGAAGCATATTCCTGGCATGCTCAATAGGATTTAAGTCAGGGGATTGTGCAGGCCGGTCTAAAGTTTGGATAACATGCTGTTGTAACCAACTTGTAACGATACGCGCCGTATGTGGACGGGCATTGTCGTGCATTAGCTGGAAATTTTGTCCCATTTGCTGTCTGTGGGGCAAGATTACAGGCTCTAGCACCTCATCTCGGTATTTTCGAGCAGTCATATTGCCTTGTATCCAAACGAGGTCCGATCTACCGCCGAGACGAATTCCTGCCCAAACCATAATCGTGCCACCTTAATATGCATGAACTTGTTGTGGGTGCTGCAGTCGATTCCAACGTCCAGGTTTTCTCCAAACGCGTACTCTTCGCGAATCAGGATGAAATCCAAACCTAGATTCATCAGTGAAAAGCACAAGTGACCATTGAGAATGGTTCCAGTTTTCGTGTGCAATAGCCCATTGTAATCTTCTTCCTCGATTACCTCTCCTTAGTGCTGATACCCAAAATGGCCTACGAGCACGTAGATTGACTTCATGCAGTCGCCTTCTCAAAGTTTGACCGCTTACCAGCAAACCATACTCTCTCTGTAGCCTTTGAACCAATTGCATCGCCGCTGCATTTAGTTGACTTTGTGCAGCATTTACTATGAATCGGTCCTGTACATGTGTTGTAATGCGTTGAGGTCCTCGGTGCCGTTCCACCACTTCCTCCGTGACACGATAACATGACCAAAGCCTGGATATAACGCTCTGACTGGTCTTCATGGCTTCAGAAACGGCAATTATGGGACAGTATTCCACAACAGGATATTGACACCCTTGTTTTGAGTATGCAGAACCGCTGCAGATGTGTCAGGAGAGTCTTAGGTGGATCCACGGAATATTAATTTTAAGTTTTCAAGAATTTTTATAAAAAAAATTGTTGTTTTGTTTGAGTTTTGATGTTTCAAAAATAAAGTTAAGATTGAAATTTTGTTTGAGTTTTTCCTCTTCTTCTAAGTTTTTTTTAAATTTAACTTTATCTAAAAGTTTATTATCAGATTAAATAGTTTATTAAACAAGGTTTATTTTAATGTGTACATGTTTTAACAAAAAGTTAATAGAATTTTAGTAATTTAGGTTTAATTGAAATATCCCTAGACACTTTTGATGTGTGTATATTTATGTGGCCGAAAGGCGAATTCATCAATTAGTTGATAAAAAAAATCCAATCGCAATATGTTGCGTTTTGATGTCAATAATATTGCTAAGCCGATGCCGAAACACTTGCTATTTATAGTCTATTTATCTCCGCCTGAGATTAGAATGCGATCGATCCTAAAAGCCGTCTGAATTTAGCCACAATTACTACTTTATCATTGGCCTGGCGTAGGTCAGGTCATGTCCTCCATTTCAAAGGCCAGTGTTTAATAAGCGTGCCTCAGTCATTAATCTTAATTTAAAACTAAAACATTTGTAACGAATCTCGGTTCAATTCATTTAAGGTTAAGTTTTATTGTCAGTAATTAAAGATTTCGGATTTTTGTTGTAAAGTTACATATTTTTTAGTTATACTTTCTTACTATAATTTATTTCCGACAATATGCATTGCGATTTATGATTAAAGGTGATAAAAGTGATAGCTTGATGAACATACATATATTTTATATCCCCATTAAGTACTGCTGAATGAACAACTTTTTGTTATGAAATATCGCCATAGATTTAAAACTAATTAGGTAGGTACTATATTAATTTATACATTTTTTAGGTAATATTAGGAAGTATTGACATTAGAGTCACACACATAACACAGTTTAAATTCAATCTTACAAGAACAAATAGAAGAAAGAAACAATCCTTGTTTCTCTTTACGAAAAAAAAACAATACGTTTATACAGTCGCAAATCAAACTGGTTAGATTCAGATTGTTTAATAAGATAGTTTAAAATATTTAGCATGTCATCATCAAGGCGTACATCAAACCTGTTTGGACTTTTTACCTACATAATTTAGGTATATTAAGTCGCTAATGTTGATTGAAATATCGATATTACCTGAGTTAATTTATCTTTAAGTACCTCTCATGTTTTACAAGGCTACGATAAGTAAATAATTGTGAATTTATCGAGTAGAATTTACTTGCCCAATTAGAATGACATAAATATTGATATAACTATGTGTACCTATCAAACATCATTCGTTTGTGCAAACACGCTTCATGCGTCTCGATATGGAGTGCATTCAGTCTTATAGGCCTGCCACACTATGCCCCTCGCGCTGCTCATCGCTCTGCTCCTCGCGCTGCCGCGATGTTTCCCTTTCTGGCCACACACTGCTCTACTCGCGAAATTAATCGCGACGATCCTCATATGACTCGCACTCGTATTGCTGGTCCTTTGACTCGCGCGCAAAAAGCCGACAAAATAGGGAGCGATGCGAGCATGACGAGTGGCATGGCGAGTATAAAGTATTGCGGCCACACTACGTCTCTGCCTCCTTTCCTCGTTACTTGCCATGCCATGCCACTCGTGGAGTGTGTGGCCGCCGCATTAAACCTTCGAACAAGTGATTCGAGACACAATAGAATAGAAAGACAACAGCAGCAAAGTTTAATAAGATGATTCGGAACATATCGGGAATTCATCTAACCGCGCCGTAGACTGGTTTGGATTACCTACTTATTTTGATTTAAATTAGTTTATAGCTATAGTAGTATTAGCAGAGTAGATACCCACGTAGAGGTCTGATAGCTGGTCACGACTGTGATTTTATGGGTTCCACGACCCGTAATGTTAATTTGTTGATGCAAAAGATATTTAAAACTCTGCATCGTACGGTCAGCATCAAAAGTTGATGAACACATTTAGATTTTCAAAATCGCTGTACACCGTAAAATACCTAAATCGCTCAACATGGTCACTTACTTATGCTCTCTTATGACGATCTTTTATTTTTGGCGGTCGTCATGTTGAGCGATTTAGGTATATTACGGTGTACAGCGATTTTGAAAATCTAAATGTGTTCATCAACTTTTGATGCTGACTGTACCTACAAGTGCCATTTGATTTGACTTAATTTCTAGATACCTACTTACTCTAGTTACATGGTTTTGCGTCAATCTATTTCAAAACGTCTACGAACCTGTCTAGTTAATGTTAATGTGGAACTAATTAGCTGGACTCGGTTTTAATTTTTAATTGTTCAATGGTTGCTCTTAATTAAGTGGGTTGGTACAGCGTGCAGGTGTCGACGCACTGACTACCGGGGTCGGCAGACCGGCAAGTGTTGGAATATCAATTTTCAACATGTGGGGTCGATTCGACACAGCTACTGCACACACTTCACTTCTATGCAGCACAGGAAATATGTACCTAAATAAAACAGGTAGGGTAAGTTCGCCTGTTCGCGTCCATAGACCAATTCGCGTCCATTTTACGGATCTCCTTAAAAAAATCCTCGAAATTAAGAAAACTTACACACCAGTCAAACGAATAGTCATTACCGGTAATACCTCAATGTATAAGAGACACGCACATAAGGTCAAAAGGTCCGTGCGACAAACCAATCCTGTTTAAAAAAAATATTTAGTCCCGGCTGTTTAACAAGGAAGCGCGAAAGCGCGGTTTTTTAGATAAAAAATAGTGTGCAGCGGTGCGTTCGATGGTAAGTTTTTTATTGTTTTATGTGAATTTTAGGATTAATAGCTGTTTCTAGACTTTTATAATGAAAAAAGGAATAATGTTAATCATGAATTTGCTTAGGTTTTTTACATTTAACGGTTAAAATAAGGTGGACGCGAAATACTACATCGAATTTACAAAACTTCCACTTTGCGTCCGCAATGGACGCTAACTGTACCTACAGTGGATAATAATAAATCCAATTGCGTCCACTAAGTATTTTATTTTAATACAACTGTCTTTCCGTTCCCGGGGGTTTCCGGAATGAAAACTCTCTGTTCTATGTCCTTTCTTGGGTCCCAGACTATAATATATTTATTTTTTAATGAAAATAGTGTTAATTTTTAGGGTTCTGTACTTCTGTTCCTAGTAAAGATAAAAACGGAACTCTTATATGATCACTTTGCTGGCCTTCCGTCCGCCCGTCTGTCAAGACCCTTTTTATCGGAAAGGCGTCGTGTCGTGATATCGAGCTGAAATTAATATCACATACATAGGTCTGCTTTTTTCTTCTTTTTGGTCGATGAAACAAATAATGAAGGGAACTCTCCCTCTTTTTCCTTAAAAAGGAAGCTAATAGACACATGTGCATTCTGCCCACCCTCACCTACGGAGCGAAAACGTGGTAATTAACCCAGCGTCAAAAGTCCGCACTCGGGGTTTGCCAGGGAGCAATGGAACGCAGTATCTTAGGAGTAAAACTCGCAGATCGCATAAGAAACTCGATACTGCGTTCCAAAACCAAAATTGCAGATGTAGAGCACACGGCTGCCAAACTTAAGTGGAACTGGGCTGGTCACATCTGTCGCATGCCGGAAGAGCTCTGGGCAAAAGTAACCACATTGTGGATCTCAAACAGCAGTAAACGGCAACGCGGCAGGCCCAGGCGGAGATGGCGGGACGTACTTGATAGATATGACAAGGATTGGCCTGAAACCGCACTAGATAGGGATATGTGGAAGGAGGGAGGGGAGGCCTTTGCCCTGCAGTGGGACACAGACGGCTGACAATAATAATAATAGGTCTGCTAACTCTCAAAGCAGTGAAAAAATTGAATTTCTAAATCAACGCATCAAAAATGTATGGCTGTTTACTTTCCATTTATATTGCACATTTAGACATTTGCAAGGGAATCAAAACCTATAGGGTACTTCCAATTCACCTAGAATCATGAAATTTAGCAAGAAGCATTGTCATGTAGCACATGTAAAGGAAAAGCTCCAAAAAAACAGTTTTGAGTGTGTTTTACAAAAAAAAAATACGGAACCCTCGTTGCGCGAGTCCGACTCGCACCTGACCATTTTTTTTCATAGATTATATTCATAAATAAAGTTTTTTTTGGAATCCAGCTTTATTTACAAATTCTTAAAAATATCACCCCTATATTCCTTTTCTAAGTGGTTGGACGCAAAATGGTCCACGGGTGGACGCAATTTGGATTTTTTGGACGCAAACTGGGTAAAACGCCTAATTCTGAAACTTCTCTATTTAAAAAAAAAACACTAAAGGTTTCGAACAAAACTGCAAGTAAATCTTAAAATAGACTAATATAACTAACACATCACATAATTTTTTCTAATTCAGTTTTAGAACAATTTTATTATCGCCGTCAAAGTTGCCAACTGCACTAAATGGACGCGAACAGGCGAAATGACCCTATTTTATCTAACAATCAACTAACCAGGCAGCTTCTTAAATTTAATTGAACATCAAGAAATCAGCTGTCAATAATTACAACATCACTAAACAACCTTATTACACACGCCATAGAGGTGATAAGACTTTAAAAAATTTACTTCCTACCTACCACTTATTTTTTATTTTACATCGTTACAGCCGTAACTATAAATTAGCTAATCAAACAAAACAGTCGTGCGGAAACATCGCGGTTGGTGCAGAAAAAATTACTAACGCGAGAAATTGCCTTTCAAAGGGAAATAACGAACGAGATCGCGCCGCGTATCGAGGTCAAACAATATATAAGTACGTACGTACTTATATAGAGCGCACCAACACAGGCATGGACCGAATAGGTTATGTGTAACATCGTCAAAACAATATAACTTACCGAAAACAGCATTCACATCCAATAGGTACCTATGCCGTTACAAGATTCGCTTCAACGGTCGTCGGCAATGCTGTCACTCACGCACACACACAAATACACCGTAGTAAACGTCATAACCAACGTTTACATCGTTAATTACACTATTTCGCGATGTTTTTCGACGCTGCGAACAATATATCACATGTAGAACAACTTTAACTTGCACACAAAACGGTCACCAGTCACAAAATGTTAATGAATCATAGAAAAAACGTATTTTTAGGCAAAGACAGACCTAATCACCACTCCTTTTCTCTCACGGATTTCTGTGATAGCGAACAGCTGCGGCGTGTGCTGTACCAAAACAAATACCTGTAACGCCATCTGTTGGGACGTTTTGTGTAATAAAGACATGTGGGGCTTGGTGTCAATGCACTCTGGTGAACTCTTGCAAACTGACTATGGGTTAAAGGAACCTAGATGGCGCTATACTCAAGATGTTAGAATAACAAATTAAAATGGAAAACAAATCTAAAGTTAATGAATTAAATAATAATAAATCGTCAAATTCTTACAGTTGATAACAGGTTTCTTTTTTTTTCCGGTTAAAAATGCCATTCGTTTTTAATAATACATTTAGAAATTATGTAATAACTATTTCTTCAAAAACGAAAAATGAGTAGGTATTTTTATTAGAATTTATTGTGTCAGTCAGCTAACTTTTGTTAAAATGCAAAAAGATAACTCCACCGTAACAGTGTATGACACTGCCGTGACCAGGATTCGAACCTGGGTTACTACGGCCACAACGTAGGGTCCTAACCACTAGACGATCACGGCTATCGGAGCAGATGAAGGCAAGCTCGAAATACCTTGTCCCTAGCAAAGTATGTTTCATATTTTGGTTTCCTCAAACATTTTGTACTTATGTAATCATTTTAAATGATCTATGTATAAGTCTTTTTTACTTACTTCAATTTATGATTTATTTTACATTAAACGTTTTATCAGATTTATAAATTCTCAATCTATTACAAAATTTAATAAAGTATTTCCTAATTTAAACTTGCTTTGTATTTACTATGCAAGCTGTCCCCCGCGGTTTCACCCGCGTTATATCAGATTTTTGGTTACTAAAAACAGAAGATAAAAAGTATTCTATGTCCGTCCCCTGGTCCTAAGCTACTTCCTCACCAATTTTCAGCCAAATCGGTTCTGCCGTTCTTGAGAAATAAAAAAAAGACGGGTTGCACTCCGGGAGTGCCGGCAGAAGTGAAAACTTGATTATAGCTGTCTACTATCCATCCGTCCTACGCTTTTTCGATCAGGTCACGTGTCCTGACGCGAGTTTAAGATTTTATACCCATTACAGAAAAAGTGCTCAACGCCGCTAAAGAAGTTTTCACTTCAAAATGTGTAACTAACACGACTTTCTTTTATATACAGGGTGTCCACGGCTATGCCACATGGAGGGAAAGTACCTGAAATATTGTAGATAGAACATTTTACTGAAAAAAGACATTATTTGAATTTTGAAAACATTTTAAACTGCATTCATAGATATTTCAATAATTACATAGTTGAACCAGGAATCGAACCGGACCTGTTACTCGAGAAAATTAATCAGCCTGTAGTTTTATCCTACCGATCGAAAGGCTTCATCACAAGGATTATATTTTGCTAAATAACATAGTGTCAAAAATAAAAGAAAGGCCATGAATTTTAATATTTTTAATACAAAATTAGTCAATTTTTCAAATGCTCAAAATTAGTCCCTTCTTCTTGAATACAAAGTGATAACTTTTGATTATGTTGTTTCCTGACGATTTTTTGATCTTGTTGTGGTGGATATTTATTTATTTAAATGATGTTTACTTCTCAAGTGGGTAGATTAATTAGTAATAAGTAGTTATGATTGTCAATTGTATGTCCTTACGGCAAAGTAAGCTTTTAACTTTTCGGAACAAAATTTTACATCAAATGTTAAAACTCACGGTCTTCCTTTTATTTGTGACACTATGTTATTTAGCAAAAAATAATCCTTATGATGAAACCTTTCGATCGGTAGGTATGATAAAACTACAGTATGATTATTTTTTCTCGTGGAACAAGTTTTATTCCCGGAATGAACAATTTAATTATTTAAAAATCTATGAATGCAATTTAAATTGTTTTTAAAATTCAAATTATGTCTTCTTTCAGTAAAATTTTCTATCTACAAGATCTAAGGTACTTTCCCTCCATGTGGCATAGCCGTGGGACACCTGTATATAGATTTGTTTCCCTATAATTGTGTTTATCTATGGAATGCGATAAGAGACTCTATGAGAAGTTATTCCCTTTTGTATTCAATGAAACAAAATATTATCTTTATGATCATCTTAAAAGCTATTTATTTTCTTACTAAGTAGCTATTTACAGCGATTTAACATAATAATTTCATACCACGGATTTTGAGGTCAGCTAATTAAAAATACTTAATAACAATATTATTTTATACTTAACAGTAATTTAAATTTTGAGTAGACTGACTGATGTGTATGTACTTATGTAGGTCAATCATATCCTGGAGAAAGCTTTCTTAAGATGCGAAAATTTGATTAGCTTAGTACTCCAGTTAAATAAAACAACAGCTTTATTAATCCTTCGAACACACGTGATTTAAGACACAACAGAAAGACAACAGCAACCCGACAGCCGGCTGTCGGTTGGTCATCAAGAGGTTAAATACTAAAATAACTAACTTCGGTAAATAAGTGTATACTAAGAATCATTGAAGTAAATAAAGTATATAAATAACAAAATGGTCCAATCATAAAAAAAACATGCAAACTTTATTAGCATCTATCTATTCGTAAACATAACATTAAAATGCCTAACTTTATTAAAAAAATGTAGAGTGTTCATCTATTATCATTAGCACTCCGCTCAAAACACTTTTGTATGTTCTTCGGAGTCAAAGTTTCCAGAACATTCGCGATTTTTCCAAATATCGAGATGAGTTGGTCGTTCTGTCTTATTCGCGCCATTTCCCGTTCGTGTGCCAACTTTTCTCTCTCCCTTTCAAATTCTAGATATTTCTCAGCAACATCCTTGATTCTATCTTCAATGTTATTTTCTGTATTTCCAGGGGCCGGGGTTTCTTCATTGCTGCTTATAGAGTCAGATGATGATGTCGATGACTTTCTGTGATTTTCCCTGACCTGGTTACAGTGGATGTCGCTTATGCTGGATTGAGGAGGCGTCTGGAAAGGGTCTTCTTCTGCCTGCTCTGTTTCGGCCTGAAAGAATAAATTCTATTGGTTTTTTTTATATTTTGGCTTGACTACCGATTTTATTTCTTGATACTTTTAGGTTGAGTTTCCGTTTAGTGTTAATTCCAGCTAGTAACAGAGTTAGATAAGATAAATGCTATGTAGAGAGAATTGGAAGGCGAAGAATAGGCATAGTTAGATAATAACTGTAGTAATAAAACATAGGGAAATAATAATAACATATACTTTGGGCCCATGTGTGACTACAATTTTTTTTATATTTATGATTGTTTTATAGTTGCATAATTAGTAATTAATAAATGGGATAGCGTAAAAAATATTGAATGAGATATTTACTTAAATATTTAAGTTTAAAAAGTATACCTTAACCTCGATTGTATTTTCGTCATCTAATTCAGGAGTCTTCCTCTTTAAGATCTTTTGGTTTTTGACAAATTTTAGAACCCTCTTTTCAACTTCAGTTAAATTCACCCGACAATGTTTTCTCTTTATTCTTAGTTCTTTCTTTTTTGTATTGTTCTTGAAGTCACTCCAACACTGAAAATAATAGTTATTTAGTGGAGTTTACTTTTGTAATGTATACACAACTTGTTTAACCTTTCCAAGACCAACTGACAGGCGGCTGTTGGGCTGCCATTGTCTTTCTATGGTGTCTTAAATCACATGTGTTCAAAGGATTACGCACAATTTGACAAAAAGATAACTTTTTAATAAATTGACTAAAAATGAAAAAATGGAGTTCTACAGGTAATTTATTGGTTTCAGTGCTGAAATGGTAGATTGTATTACAAGGGCAAAGTAATATTTTTATCCCGAAGCTATGAATTCAAAGTACGTCGCCCTAGACACAACAGAACGACAATAGAAGCCCGACAGCTGGCTGCCGGTTGGTCGTTGAAAGGTTAAATAAAAAACTTTATATAACCAACCTTTTTCCATTTACTAATAGGTTTCGGTTCACCAGGAGTTTTATTATTTAATAGCTTTGTCAATTCCACCCATTTCATATGAGATTCTATTCTGTCCGGGAAGCTATGCATATCTCCATGTCTGAAAATATTCATATTTCAAATGTAAGTATTATTAAAGTTAACAAACTTAAAATATACACAGCAAGACATAAAATATTTTCCATTGGATATGGCTTAAGTAGGTATGAATAAACGTAATTTTGCAATAACAGCTTGGTAACTAAAATTAAATTAAGTTCCCTTTATAAATACTTCTGTCAGTGGGTCGTCTTATGGCCGGCTTTCAGAAATAATCACTACATAGTATAAAACAAAGTCGCTATTCGCAGTCTGTCTGTCCCTATGTATGCTTAGATCTTTAAAACTTCGCAATGGATTTTGATGCGGCATTTAAGGAAAGTTTATATGTATAAAACTTGCATATTAAAGTAGAGAAAAGCCGGGATTTTTAGATGAAAATGCGAAGCTGGGGCGCATGCATCTAATACTTACTGCTCCATGTATGATACCATTAACTCAAACTGACCCTGTTTGGTCATTGCTATATTATTTTAGGACAAGAAACGAAAAATAAAAAGTAATATAAACGTTATTCAATACACAACAAAGATAGATAATCACAAACGCTTTCCGCTAGGTACTTTTTGCAATAATCGAAGATACGGGAATTATTATTATTAAGTAACTTCAACTTCAACTCTTTTTTAATGGCATTTGTGGAAAACACACCACAATTCTGCCACGACCATGTTTATTTTACAATCACAAACGTAGAAAGATATATTTCAAAAATATATGCAATATGACTGCGATGGTCTCCTCCTTGTGAAGAGACCTGGTCCGTCAGCGCCTCGTCAGTGAATCAGCAGGGTGTACCACGTGCAGGTGAGGTTGGCTTTGACCCTGGAGGTGATGGTAGGGCCACTTACACCCCTAACTTATTATTAAGTACCTATTATATTATTATACTCTTTGTTATTAAGTATTTTTGTTTTGTTGTTATTAAAATGAAAATGACAGGAACATTGACATTTCATTTTGACACTGACACTGTGACTGAATGACACCAGCATTTGATTGATTTCGATTTCGCCTAAAAATGTTGCCAGTAATAAAAAAAAACTCAATTCATTCAAATCTGTATTAGTAATCTGTGATTCAATCAATAAATCAATAAATTGATGTATGCAAAATGTAAGCCTAGAATTTTAGAACAAAAAGCATTATTAATCTTTGTATTGTATTTTTTATGAACACAACAAAATTGTTCAAAATACGCGTAACATTTGAATTCTTAACATTTACTTATTTTTCCGATCCTGGTTACCTACCGTTAATATTTGAGTTATGTTCATTACTGTATAGACATAGGTAATTTTATTTCAACACGGTCAAACACGGTCCTATAATTTTGCCACCCTTTATCTTGCAGGCCAGGGAGTCCTTCTGTTTAGGACGGGACTTAGACGGCATTTATGCCTCCTGCTGCGTACTGCGCGATCACAATTTCCTCCTTACTCTGTAATTTTCCCATTGTTCGTTTTATGCACCAAATTCACTTTGTTCGTACAATAACGCAATCTAATTATTAGTCCCATTCACTACGCGATCTACTGAGTCAGATCCGAAATTCGACCAATTCGACACCGAACCTCAAATGACTGGGTCGCCATGTAAGGACGGGACTTAGATAAATCAAACAAGATGTTAATATTGTTACAAGTTCCGTTTATTATTGAATCCTTATTTTCTCAGATACAGTTTATATTCTTATGTCCTATATAATGATTGATTACTACGTCACACTTCGATCGGGATCCCGTTGTATGTTACCAACGCCACGCATGTGTATCTATCATTATCATATTCATTCTATACCCACAGAACATCATCACATAGCTTTTTGTACAAAAGCAAATATATTTATAATAATTCTATCATCTCTGGGTCAAAATGGTTGTAGGAATGCCTCCCGAGTTAGTAAGAGGCAAAGAGTACAATATATACTATGGAAGAGGTTGCTGTGTTACCCAGCAGGAATCTGTCAGCATGTTGGGTATACTTAAATATAAATCATGAACCAATTAATGTCAACATCAGCATCACTAACAACTGCAAAAGTCTATTATAACATAAATTGTTTATATGTGCTTATAGCTCAGTGATTGTTGATTTATTATAGGTAGCCGCAGCCATAGCATAGTAGAAAGTCAAGCAAGCCAACGTCGATGCTGATGTTGACATGTGGGTAGTGAAGTCAGCTGTAGGGCCTTTAGCCCTAACGGCGAAATAACCAAGAACCTTGAAAACTATCAGGTTCACGTTAGGCGCCTACTTACATCGCGAGTTTGATTCAGGAAGCGGTACTCTTGGATACATCGTGTATTGTTTGGAGGTTTCTATCTGAAGCCCTTACCACCGGCAGCTTGGACCTTATTCCCGAAACCCCAATATCAGGGCGCTAGAATAAAAAAAAACTATTTTATATGTATTAACAATATGACTAGCTTTTACTCGCGATTTCGCATGACCTTTCTCAGGCTATGGACTCCATCTCTGTATCAAACCAAATTTAACGCGGGTGAATCCGCGGGGGAAAGCTAGTTATACAGGGTGTCCCACGGCTATGCCACATGGAGGGAAAGTACCTTAAATCTTGTAGATAGAACATTTTACTGAAAGAAGACATTATTTGAATTTTAAAAACAATTTAAATTGCATTCATAGATTTTTCAATAATTAAATGGTTGGGCCGGGAATCGAACTTGTTCCTCGAGAAAAAATAATCACCCTGTAGTTTTATCATACCGATCGAAAGGTTTTATCATAAGGATAATTTTTTGCTAAATAACATAGTGTCACAAATAAAAGGAAGACCGTTAATTTTACCATTTGATGTAAAATTTTGTTCTGAAAAGTTAAAAGCTTACATTGCCGTAAGGACATGCAATTGACAATCATAACTACTTATTACTAATTAATCTACCCACTTGAGTAGTACGCATCATTTAAATAAATAAATATCCACCACAACAAGACCGAAAAACTGTCAGGGAACGAAATAATCAAAAGTTAGCACTTTGTATTCAAGAAGAAGGGACTAGTTTGTAGCATTTGAAAAATTGACTAATTTTGTATTAAAAATGTTAAAATTCATGGTCTTTCTTTTACTTTGGACACTATGTTATTTAGCAAAAAATAATCCTTGCGACGAAGTCTTTCGATCTGTAGAATAAAACTATGGCTATACAGGCTGATCAATTTTCTCGAGTAACAGGTTCGATTCCCGGTTCAACTATGTAATTATTTAAATATCTATGAATGTAGTTTAAAATGTTTTCAAAATTCAAATAATGTCTTCTTTCAGTAAAATGCTCTATCTACAATATTTAAGGTACTTTCCCTCCATGTGGCATTGCCGTGGGACACCCTGTAGATAAATAACACCCAGACACAGAACAAACATTTATTAAGTTTGTCCTGGGTGGGAATCGAACCCACGACCTCTGGCTTAGCAGTCAGGGTCACTGAACACTAGACCAACAGCAACCGTTATTGCCCCTTTCAGACACACACATTCACAAGGACAGTGCCATGTTGCCACGACATTACTGTTAACTTTGCTCATCATCATCTCCTAGCCTTTCCCCAACTATGTTGGGGTCGGCTTCCAGTCCAACCGGATTGAGCTATGATAGATACCAGTGTTTTACGTAGACGCGACTGCCTATCTGACCTCCACAACCCAGTAACTGGGCGACATGATACCTCTTGGTTAGACGGGTCAGACTTGCTGGCTAACCCGTAATGATAGTCAAAGTTCTATAAATGACAACAACCAACGCCTTTACGTGCTTACCTTATCCACTGGGCCATCATGACATTCCATACTGTTAACTTTGCTATTGAAAAGGAATAAGACGAGTAATAAAATGACTAAACGCCTTTGGAACGGTTCATTATGATCATCTTGTTCACAAGAGAGAGTGATTATATTTTGTATAGCAGACGTAAAGTAAAAGAATCGTGCAAAGCATTTATGATTATTTACGAATGTCGAGTGATTAATGAACTTTTAAGAATCAGTCGAAACGAAAATATGTTCAATGCTGTAATTGAAAGTTGTGACAGTGACACCTGATAAAGCTGGTTATAAATTAATAAGGTAAGCAGCCGAAGGGGTAAGGATCCCACACATGATACACGGTGTCAATACGCGAAGCTCACGCAGAGCTTGCGGCTCGCACCCGGAGCCAGGGCTACTTTCACGCCCGAGGAACACGTGGGGTCAGCCTAAAATTCTGTCCACGGAAAGTTATTGACGTCGAAGCTTCCGACACTAGCGTATAATGACGAATGCGCGTCTATCCCGCTACGCCTTCGTGGGCAGAGTATACGGACTGGATGAAAAAGCTTACAGCAGCGGAACTTTTAGGGTTGCATGCAAACTGCTCTCACCGCTCTCACGCCGCTCTGCTGCTAAAGCACTCAGTTACTAAGGCTTGACGCATCCTCCTACACTGACGTCACCGTAGGAGTAAATCAAGCCTAACAAAAAAAAATGCTGATACAAATGTCAATTATTCCAAGTGCTATGAAATGGCGCCGGATGATAACAAATTAATTATGAAAAAACATGTGAATATGACAATTGACATGAAGAACATATTCTTCTCAGTACATTTGGGGTGGTTTGGGTCTACCTCCTAGCGGTCCATCCCGGGCAACGGCACCACTAGTGGTGACGGCTGAACGACCTAACCAGCGGTGGTAGGTCTCACAAGAGTCCGCCTGGTAGCTAACACCTTCCCGCCGGAGTCAGGTGTCAAGCAGCTTGCTGTGTTTCATCTGCGCGCGGGAACACCAGAGCCTTTGGGGGGATGAATGGCTGTCTTGTGTTGCACAAAGCCGTTTTTGTGGGTCCTTGAACGACACCGGACCGAGTAGCTCACGCTGGAGGGTAGCGGGATCCGTGGCACGGTCTTGCAGGTGACCAACCGCAGGTAGTTGGGGGCCCAAGTAGCGCGCTAGCCACGTGCCAAAGGCTGCCCCGCCACCTCGCGAAAAATCCCGGAACATTTCCACCGTGCCAGCTGGCGACTGGATGGGAGTACCCGGTGGCTATTTCGGGGGGGCTCGGGCGTCCCCGCAGTCTCCAAGTGAGCTTCTCATTGTGTGGTTTAACTCCTCGTTGTGTGGTTTAACTCGTGCAATCTACTTGGCGAAAGCAGCGCCACGACATCCAAACGTCCCCCAACCCGCACTACTCAACAAAATTAATAGAAAAAAGAAGAATACGGTCAAACACCGGCAGCACTTCCTCCCGCTGAAAGTGCACCTATCCAATACACGAGGGTTGCACTCAAATCTCGACGCAGTCCACCACCACCTCGAGACTGAAATCCGCACCTGTTCTTCTTAACGGAGACGCAAATTAAAACCCCAGCGGACGTGGCGCACCTCAACTACCCAGGCTACTCACTAGAACATAAGTTCAAAGAGAAAGCTGAGGGTCTGTGTGTACGTCCGCGACGACATCTGCTGTAAGCGTCTTCGCTGCTTTGAGACTTCCGGGTTTTCTACTCTGTGGGCCATCGTAGACACAGGATGCCAGATGATCCTATATGCATGTGTTTACCGATCGCACGTCGGAGACCAGGAGACAACCAGGCTATTTGACCATCTTACTGAGACTGCAGATAATGCCCAACAACGGTACCCTGCTGCGGAACTAGTATTTCTCGGGGACTTCAACGCCTACCACAAGGAGTGGCTGACCCCGTTCGAGAAAACCTGCCACGCTGGCAAGGAAGCACGCAAACTTGCGCTGCCGCTAAACCTCACCCAGCTGGTGAACGTTGCGACGCGGGTACCGGATGTTGCTGACCACACACTGAATTGCTTAGACCTTCTACTGACAACAGATCCGGATCGGCACTCTGTCTCGGTCTCAGCCCCGCTGGGCTCGTCAGATCACTGTCTGGTAAAATCCGTATCGGTCTGCTCCTCTCCGGATTTCAGTCCACGGGGTACGAGGAGAGTGTGGAGATACGAGTCAGCAGATTGGGATGAGATGCAGCAATTCTTTGCGTCTTTCCCTTGGCGGTCGGTCTGTTTTCCTTCCGGCGATCCCTCATGTTCTGCTGAGGCTGTCGTAGATGTGATTCGGCAGGGAATGGAATATTATATTCCGTTCTCCGACTTCTCGCTCGATCACAGAACTCAAGCATGGTTCAACGCGAATTGTGCTCGGGCTGAAGCCCTTAAACAGTCTGCATACCTGGCTTGGGTGCAAGCCCGCGGCACCAAAGCAAGGGCCCAGAGGGTTCGCAGAAAGAAGAAAGCCTATAACGATGCCGCCAAGTCCTGCAAAAGGGTGATTCGGAAGGCTCGATTTGACCATATCAGTCGAGTAGGGGCCAGACTCACGTCCTACCCTTCTGGTAGCAAGCAGTTTTGGTCCCTATCCAAAGCGGTTGAATCCAACTTCTGCCGTTCCACATTTCCACCGTTGCAGAAACCTGACGGTACGCTGGCCCACTCCGCGATAGAGAAAGCGAACTTCTTTGCTTCCCTATTTGCGAGCAACTCTCGTATTGATGCAGGCCTTCAACAACCACCTACTATACCTCATTGTGATTCCTCAATGAAGGATATTTCTGTTCACCAAAAAGAGGTACGGAACGTTCTGCTGAATTTAGACGTGAATAAAGCCAGTGGACCAGATGGAATACCTGCGCGAGTACTGAAACAATGTGAGTCTGAATTGTCGCCTGTATTGTGATATTTCTGTTCACCAAAAAGAGGTACGGAACGTTCTGCTGAATTTAGACGTGAATAAAGCCAGTGGACCAGATGGAATACCTGCGCGAGTACTGAAACAATGTGAGTCTGAATTGTCGCCTGTATTGACACGTCTATACCGGCTCTCTCTCCAAACTAGAACGGTGCCAAAATCCTGGAAGCTTGCTTATGTGCAGCCAGTGCCCAAAAAGGGCAGCCGTGCCGATCCCTGTAACTATCGACCAATCGCCATCACCTCCATGCTCTGTAAAGTCATGGAAAGAGTACTAAATAGCAAATTGTTGGCATACCTAGAAGACAACAACCTACTCAATGACCAGCAATATGGCTTTCGCCGTGGTCGGTCTACTTGGGACCTTCTACTAGTGTATGGTACTTGCACGGATTAGAACCCACAACTCATGCATGAGAGGAGGGAACTTTAATCACAGGACCAGACAACTGATATACATAGTACATACTTACATCATATATAAATACACACATTTAGACACAGAAAACGCATGCTATGATGACATGCTGGTATCTGGCCAACTTCCATTGCAACCTCAAATAAAGGGAAATAAAAATAAACCTGTCAATTGCTATCGTTTATTGATTTAAAATACAAAACTTAGTGACATAAAGCTCTATCCTTTTATTGTTACAGTGCCTGCGAACTGACAATCCGATAGGAAATAAACATTTTAGCTCATCGCTTCGCGCACCAACTCATGCCAACTCACACATTCCATATAATCCCATACTGTCACAGTACAAATAAATAGTATAGTATATTACATACTCAAGCGCGAACAACTAGGGCCATCCTTGAGTAATGGATTTAGTTAGAACTATATCAAAGGTTGGTGTTTTACGTGTTCTTTATCACTTAACATCCCGACTAGTTTGTCATATATAAACATTGTCACGGCAGATTTCCCATCAACTTAGTACCATAACAAGGTAGGTATGTCACAAAATTAAATTAAAATTGTCTTATGTTACAAGTGTTATAGTGAGTAAACCATATAACTGTACATTATACGGTGGATACAGCTTCTATTTTAGCATAGTTATCAAGTTAAAAGGAACTAAAATATTAAAACAATTATAATAATGTATATTACAATTAGGTACACTTGATGAACACAATTTAATATTTTTACATTATATTTGGAAACCTGCCTGTCGATTACTTCGTTATTGCTCTATCATTATCAAATTAAACGTGTATCCCATACTTATTCCTTATACTCTTTCTAACAACCCTATATCTCATGAAGCAGAAAAGTATTACAGTAAATATTATACAGATATTTGAAAAATTTACAGTACAGAACAGCGAGATTAGAAATAGATTCAAATCTACAATGAAACGAAAGTGATAGCACGTATTATTAGATAAATTAAACGATAGAAAAATACTTTAATGCTTCATGTTAACGAATAGCTGTACCATACATGTTTCGTTTAAAAATAAATCCATTTTAGGAAGGTTTTTATAAAAACTCGCAACAATACTTTGCGATAAGAAATAATTTGCTATCAGTTGCAATTCGTCATTATATAGCTGCTTTATTCTGAACAATGGTCACTTCAGTCAATTTTTAACTAAAAATAATTCAACATAAAAATTTTACTATACCTCGAGTTGATCAGAATAAAGGAGCCACGCTCCAGGACCGCTACTAACAAGATCTTTCAAGTCAATGGATTACTGTACACATACTGGGTACTATCTACACTTGAGATAACAACATTACCCATTCTTATTATACATCGTATTTGCTAACCTTCATCTAGAATGTGTGCATCCACATTCTCGTTCATCTTAAATGCAATTTAAGATTATCAACAAATAAAAGTCAACAAAATTCAATAACCAAATATTGTCAATAATTTGATTATTTAATATCGAGCGACCAAAAAGTCGTTAATTAGTAGCGGGCCTTACACATAAAAAGTTCCGGCACAATAAGGCAGTGATTCAGTGTATGCTATACAAAATATCTCCGTTTAGAAAGTTTCAACCAGTCTGTTGCAATGAGGTTAGTCTATTGTAGATTCAAATCCAAAAAGGTTGAACAAGTCAGTTTAATTCAATTTATTAACTCTTATCTGAAATACCCAAATTTTTTATATATGTTTCAACATTTCTCATAACCTACAAGTACATTTTGTGTTTTATAGAATTACCTATACACTATTCTCTGTTTTACACATCGTCTGAATAGTTCAATGGGTCAAAGTAACCTATACGCGTTAAATGAAACACTTGAGACTTATTCACAAGCATTATACATTGAAAATAAAACATTTTTACATTATACAACAACTCTGAAATGCGAGGGCATAGTTTTAATTAAATAATTTAAGTGTGTATTGTGTAATTGTGTCGAGTCGAATCAATTTGTGCATTAACAAAAATACTTAATCTATTTCTTCGTTTGTATAAACAAATTCTCATTGGCCCTTTGAATTTCAGTCATCAGTTGCCGACACTTTAAGAATATAAAGCTTGCGATAATAAAACTGAACGAAAGCCTAACTAGCATAGATCGTAACTAAACTATAGATTATCCAGTTTATGTCGCAGTCTGTATCGATTAATCGGTTTCCTAAATTTTATATACAATATTTATTTTCTACCATATTGCGTCCTTGATATGCATCGCGTAACAATAAAAAAACCTAGCTCTGATGCCCTCGATGCGTCCGGATGCGTTGAACGGGATCGTCGGCGATCGCACGGAACGTTCTCTAAGTACTGTCGGTGAAGCGATCAAGAAACAAATAATACAAATACACGGTACAACGTAACAAATCGTCACCATAATATTTCTTTACAGTCAGACTTATCGTATTAAATAAAAATATAGAATCATAAATATCGGATTCAGTCCAGGAGTCCCGCCACACGCTAGTGGATGGCGACGGGGCTGTGCGCCAGCGGGCACACGGGCGCCAGCAGCTCGTCCGAGCGGCGCGCCGCCTCCACGTCCATGCGCTCCGCCGCGCCCGCGCCCACGCCGCCCACGCCCCACACGCGCGCGCCCACTGCACAACACACCACGGGTTACACTCCGCACTCTATGTCACCGCATCGCCAGGCTACGTACTGCGCAGACTCTCGTTGCTAATACGGAATTATTTTAAACTAGGGTTTATTTCCGAACACTCACTAATAACATTACTTATTAATGTATCTATATCAATGGTTATTGACAAAGATAGAAATTAAGAAAATTGAGGGTCACGAAACTTGAAAAATCATATTGACCAACAAGACAATAGACAAGTTTCTGTACAGTATGTAGCCTGCGTTCTAATCGTACTACAATTCACCTAAAACATATCATTCGATTACATGGTTTGGTTTGTGAAATAGTAATCTATTGTGCGCGCACACCGCTAGGGTGCACGCGACCAGTGTTGACACAAAAAAAAGAACATTCACAATTTAATGAAAGTGAAAAGTAGGGTGTTGCTATAAACAAAAAATCAGCTAGAAAATAACTGAGATAAATGATGGAAGGTTATTTATTAAAGTTGTTACGTATAAATAGACAAAAAAGGAACATAAAATGGAAAACATAAAAACAAACAGTCAAGATCTGCGGCCAACATTCGTCGACGTTTCCTTTGCGTTATTTTTTTTAAGTACTCTTTTCTGCACTGACAGTAATGGCAGTTACGACAAAACTGCCTCAAAAAATGTCACAAAAAAGGGCCGCAGATCACAGGTTCACAAAAGCCATGCGTGAGCCACATGCTCGCATGCTACGGAGGGGGCACATAACATTCTGATAGTGAGTAGAGTGAGGGCAGACCTGGCACGATATCGTTAGGCACTAGTGTGGCGGCGCTAGTGTCGCGGGCCGGGGCCGCCGGACCGCTCTAGTCATCGCGAGTCCGACGGGCCATCTGCCGCCACAACATAGCCAATGTTAACAATATACACACACGATGGACGTTAATGGGCCATTGTAAGTGGGGGGGACAAGTGATGGTGGCCTTTACTGCCTCTTTTTATGATATAAAAGATTTATTGTTTTCTCAAGCAAAGGGGAGAACGTATCCTCTGTTTCTTTCGTATAGTGGCCCGAGAGGAACCGTCAATATAAATGAAGCTAGTTTTTTTTACTGAGGCAATACTTCGACAAACTAAGAGACATGACAACAAAGATACTTCCACATTACCACAATGACTTCAGTAAGACTTGCGTTAATCACTTAAAATGAAATGATGAAGCGTTTTATGTTAGCAAAGAACACGACAGAAGCTTGAAATGATCATATTAGACTTATAAACTATGTTATGATATTGTTAGAAACTTAGGTTCAGTGATAGTTGAATTAATTACAAGCACCACATACATTGCAAGAGTTTTAAAAAGCTTTTTTTGTATATTTCTTATTTATTCAATGCATTATTGGATCCTTCTGTTTATTTTATTATTGCACAATATTTAGCAACTGCTTTGTAATAAGTTAACCCAAATGTTAATAAATGATTAGGTGATACCAGATGTTAGTTTTCCATTATCGTGAATAATTGAAAGGGTGATTTTTTATTACTAAAATTAGCTTAGATGCTGTTAGTCAACATTTGTTAGCACATTTTTACAAAGAGAATATTCTAGAACTGTTACTTTAAACATAAATTCAGTGTAACTAACCGTGTTGGTGGTGCGACTGCGCTTGCTGTGTGTTGGTGGACTCGTCCGCGGTCCGCTTAAAGAAATTATGTTGTAACGCGTAGTACGGCGTTACGCGCTGTTTGGGGTCGTACTCCAACATACGGAGGATTAGGTCCTGAAATAGTTTTGAGGTAATGTTAGGGAATTGTACTGTGAGTGATTCCAGAATGTGGGTTCTGGCTGGGCTAGAAATTTTCTCAAGACAGCTTCATCTGAATGTTATGGTAAATGTGGTGTTCAGATAAGAGCTGACTTGGTTACAGTCTGCCATGTTAACGTGCCTATTTCTGAAAGTTGTAAAACAATGAGGCAAATCCTGTAACTTTCTAAACCTCAGTGATAATCAGTCACAAATATCGGTAATTTCACACTTTTAGCAAGTTTTGTAATATTAAAATTTTTATCTGATAGATAATGACATCGGGAAGCGTCATCAATGGTAGTTCAATTCCGACTTCTGCGAAGACTTAACGGGAGAATGATGAGAATTTCTCCAAAAGCTGAAGAATTATGGATTTAATCCTTCGAACACACGTGTTTCTAGATACAATAGAAAGACATAGCAGCCCGACAGCCGGTTGTCGCTTGGTCGTCAAAAGGTTAATATTATTATCTGACAGCGGGAAGCGACATCGATGCAATATTCCGGCTTCTGCGAAAGGTGGGAACGGGAAAATGAAGGGGGTTTCTCTAAACGTTTTGAACTGAAGAATAGGGATGACGACAGCATTAAAAAATGGCATTCTGTTTAGTCCATCTGATAGATCGGCCGAAAATACGAAATACAAAGGTAAAGAGCTACAAAGTTCCGGAGTGGGGGCTTTTGACGTCACCGTCCTGCAAAAATTGTATCTTATTGTGACGTCAGCGCAACTTCAACGCACTGTATCGTCGTCATTCTTCGTTTACGAGAAAATAGAAAAAATACGTGTCCAAAATTTTTTGATAATAATCTATCTGACGGACTAATTACTTTTTTTTGTCTTCTCGCCTATTATGGGAAGTTGAATGCACTCACCTTGAACTTGAGATAGTCGGAGACGGAGTGTCCGGGCTCGCCGCGCCGGCGCGCGGCCGGGCCGCCGCCCTCCACGCCGAGGATGTCGTGCAGCCGCCGCGTGCCCAGCAGCCGGTACTTCCTGTAACCACTGCACACATCAACACCCGTCACACAAGTGGACACGATCAACTTGTACTAAGAATATACCACTTGCAACGGGAGGATTCTTCACAATAGAAGCCGATTTGGAAATGATCACAATCAGAGGCGGATTATACCTAAAGCTAATCGATTGCCCCACAAGACAGAAGGGCGGAATGTTACAATGGGGCCTGGGTGTAGACATTTTTCAGTAATTTAACATAAATATTATAAAGAGGTAAAATTTGTAAGTTTGTAGGTTTGTAAATTTGTATGTAGGGGGTAATCTTTGGAACTTCTAGTCCGATTTGAAAAATTCTTTCAGTGTTAGATAGCCCATTTATCGAGGAATGCTATAGGCTATATACCATTACGCTACGACCCACGGGAGCGGAGCAGTAACGAAAAATGCGCGTGGAACCGCAGAGGACAGCTAGTTTAACATAATTAAATATGGCAGTGAGGCGATGATGGGTGCTTTTTTAGGATGCTCTTTAGGTGTCTAGAGCCAGCACCAATCTGATTACTATAATCACGTTGAGGTGGAGAAACAATGTTAGCAGGTAGTCAGAAACATTATGAATTTACTTCAGCAATGGTCAGCCCAACAGATTTAAAGTTCCCATGTTTCCATGAATGTTTTTGAAACTCTCGTTTGGCATCGCCACACACTACAGCAAATGCCATTTAACTTGTTTGTAAAATGAAGAACTGCGTATTAGTTACTAAACAAGGTAAAGTAAATAGTGGCACAATTTATTAAAACTCACCTCCCATCCTTTCCATTAACTTTCTTTAAAACATAACCACCGCCTTCTGACGCTGGTAATTTGTCGAAGAATTTTCTTGTTTTGTGTGCCTGTGAACATGTGAAATACAATGATAAAGCTTAGTATAAAAATTACGTTAACAAGATACTAAAAAAAAAAACTATTTCATGATTTCTTCAAAAAACCCTTGATTGTTCTAAAATTTAATTGATAAGGAAAAAATAGGTCTCCAGAGCCCTGAGGGATTCACACAATTTCAATTATAGTTACCACCTAAGAATACATAATGGAAGGCTAGTTATAAGGATATCGAGAATTGAAATTGAACTTGACTTTTTGTCTAGCAGAATTCATTCTAAAATCAATCCATGACCTTTCCCAGTGCTCATTTAGAAATAGCTAAGTGGATGGGTGATTGGATTAGGAATTATAAGTAACCACATATTCTTCTTATCACTGCACAAACATCAAGTAGAAACTACTGTACACTATCGATAGGATATAACCATCTTACCTGGTCTAACAAATGATCAGGCGGCATGCCGAGTACCTCGACGATTTTGTTCATTTGATCGACCTCGTTGGCCCCACTGAACAGTGGTTCGCCGGTGTGCATCTCAACGAGAATGCAGCCTAGCGACCACATGTCTATCGCGAGGTCGTACGGAACGCCGAGTAACACCTCCGGCGACCGGTAAAACCTCGACTGAATGTATTGGTATATCTGGAACATTGGAAAATGTAAATTAGTACTTTGGTGATTGTTATTAAGGTGTTGTTTTGCTTGTAGAAGAACCAGGTTCTATAGTTTTTTGCTTAATGTTGGTTTAATGAAGTACCTTGTGTCAATGATATGATGATGATCAAGATCGAAAACCAATGATATAAGGACTTGTATTGCTTACAGTAAAAAAACCTGGGTTTAGTGTTTAGTTGGTAAATAATAGCGCTAAAAGCATTCAATCGCTATTGCTTTTCTAGGCTTCAATTATGGGCATTCGCAACTCCATAATGCATTCAAATTTTGATACAGACACATGCTCTATAAGTATATTTTAAATACATTAACCGCTCAGCCGCATTGGTAACAATATTTAACACTAATACGCTAATCCATACATACTAATTTTATCGCTAGTTACTAATATTATCTACTAATCTATACTAATGGTCTAAAGCTCTATTGTACCAGGCCTGTGCGTCCATCACCAACCCAATGATTTGGCTACCCTAATTCGTAGTGACAGCCTAACCAGATCATTCTATTACATCGACCGAATAAAGAATCTGTAAAATGCACGGACTTCTAAAATTACTCATGGATGAAATCGCTGGCAAAAGCTAGTTAGTAATATTATAGAGAGATGAAGTTTGTTTTTTTATTATTTTTTGGAAGATAATCTGAAAGTATTGACATTCATTAAAATTTCTTTGACTCACAGAAAGTTACACTCTTGCCGAATGTCAAGACTATGGTACACAAGATTTCCACGCAATGGAAATCGGGCAAGCACCAGCTCAATATTAAAATAATCAACATTAATTTCAACAATCACAGTACGCAAACAATGTAAGCAGTAATTAACTGCCAATCTACAATTAAAGCAAACTAAAGAAAGATAACAAAGGTCAAGTCCATGCCATGACCTTTATTAATGACCTCTGTACTGATAAATGAATAAATAAAAGGAAATAATTATTACGCCATCTACACGGTTCAAAAAATGCTAAAAATACATCCATTCATGGATCTGAGGACGTTTGCTCGCCTGCTCGGATAAAAATGATTATGTAACGATATTTATATAATCTCGTCGGCTATTGCTAAGGTGTAGCTTTTGGGTTGATTTTTGTGATTTAAGACAATGTTATTAGATTTGTAAAAAGGAATTATTTATTTCTTAAAATTGTACGTTGGTATCAAGAGCTTTTGTTTTAACTTAAACGAAAAACGGAACCATTACGTACATACAAAACGCCTGTGAAAATCGACATCATTTTACTATTCATAATAAATCGGTATCTAGAATAGTGCCCAGTATATAAATTACTTCATTCACATTCACTGCCGATATTTTACTATGTGAATTTAAATCGTTTTTTTTTTTAGAAAATAAAGACAGTCTGTAATCTTAAATCACATGTATTTATATTTATACTTACATACCTAAATAAAGCAGAAAGTTTTTTATTTGTTTTAACGCGCTTATCTCTGGACCTACCCGTCGGATTGGAATATTTTTTATTTTATATGACAGCCAGATTTAATAGAAATAGTATAACCTATTACATCACGCTATGACCTTTATGAGCGCAACAGTAAGCAGACCAGACTTGCGGATGAAACAAGCGGGAGCGGGATTTTCCCAACTATGATCCCCACCATCGTTAGGAAAAGCCCGCTCCCGCTTGTTCGGCTTCCAGTATAACCGGATTCAGCTGGATACCAGTGTTTTACGTGAAGCAACTGTCTATCAGACCTCCACAACTACAACCCAGTTATTAGGCGACACGGTACACCTTGGTTAGGCTGGTCAGACTTGCTGGTTTTAGATTCCCCGTAACGACTGTCTAATTTTTAGAAATGACACCCGTTACCAACGGCTTTATGTGGCGAGGCACGGGAGATCAGTGATTTCAAGATAAACTTTAGAAAATACATTTGAATTGAGAAAGTCCCTTTGGAACTAACCAATTATGAACCGACAACCTCCAATACGAGAGGCGGCCTTAACCACTAGGCTTCCACGACTTTTGCTACAATATTCGTTTTAAAATCTCAACGGCTTATTTAATAAGTGAACAAGCATACATGCGCGGCATGAATGGGTTTTATCGTGTGCGTCGCCGATGGTAGTATTACGTTTTAAGTTTATGTGAGAATTGGCGATAACCTGGCCTCCTCCACTACTGAATCACACGACCCCGAAGTGATTTATCTGAGCAATTAGCGTGTACGGGAATCGACTCTATAAATCGGCCGAGTCGCTTTAGCTGCACTCCAATAATTTACATGTCCTATTGAATTTCTTGGTACTCGAAAATTAATATTTTATTACAAGAATGATTTACAACTTAGACATTACCAGTCTTCTATTTGAGCTTCGTGCGTGGGTTTAAAGACTGTATCAAATAAAGTAATGATAAAATAGGTCGCGTTTATCCTTTGAGCGTTTTCTATCTCAATTAGGTTCAACATAAATGTAATTATTAGCAGAGTTAAAAATAAAGACATTTCATAAACAGATAGCATTATTTAGCCCGAGGCCACCCAGACTAAAACTGACAACTACATCTAATTGAATTTGTAATACTGACATGCAAATGACTACAAAGGTTTTCCTTTTTAATTTAAACAAAATGTTTTATAACATATCTATTCTAAAGCTATTTCTTTGTGGTATTCTACGCTAATATTATAAAGAGAAAGTATTGTTTGGTTTGAATATTTCATTAAAAGAAAGCTATATAAGTGGCATAGGCTATGTGACATGTAGTCTATATCCATACTAAGTAACTTATTTGTCTGTCTATTGCATTTACACAGAAAACTTGGCACGGAGTAAGATAACTGTAATTCGGACATAGACTCAGTCCGATCTATGAGAGTTTTTAGAATTATTTAATAGATTGTTGAGGGAGTTGACATAAGTTGACGCTAATTAATTTGGCATCTCTATCGAACTCTATTCTACCATTTATTCTACGCTTATCATTTATCTAGCAGTGCAGTTCCACACTCAAGTGAAAGAAATAGCAAACAAAAACTATTATATGTGTAGTTGTGTATTGTAATAGGATATAGTAGACTATAAAACGAAGACTTACCCTTTGACCTAGTTGACATGAGCTCCCGAAATCCACAATTTTAATGGCTGACCTTTTCGGGTTGCATAGTAGTATATTCTCGGGTTTAAGATCACAGTGAATTATATTTAGTTCTGAAACACAAAAGAGGGAGCATTAGTAATGTAGATAAGGGCAATCTTATCGAGATTAGCTCAACAATGGAATTTTGGGACATCCTTCATTCTTCTGTTATTAAACGGAGCCGTGCCGAATTTGGGAACAATTTAATAGAGGTTGGACCAAGTAAATGTTTTAGTTTTCGATTAATATTAATATTTTTTTTGGTTATTATGTCCTTGTTATACATATAGGAGAAATTGTGGTTTATAGGACCTGGGCTTGGATGCTAGATAACATTTTACAGAATTAACTATCGCTGGCTTAATGATCACATCAGAAGCTTAGCTTTGACTCCTCACAGTGAATACTGTTGCTAAAGTTTAGTAAATTTTCAAGTTATTCCAAGGCTCAATGCTCGTATATTTAAGCTCGCATCTACTCCTCGATAGTTCCCAAAAAGCTTTCATTTTTGACAAGTTATTTTCTAACATAGATTGTCACTGAATACAGAACTAAATAGTTGCTCAGTGATCTCAATCTTATTACTTAGAGTTGTACTTTCCGAACAATTACACTTATTTTTTTAACACCACTAGAACAGAGATTCGTTTTTAAACATATTTGGTTAGGGAAAGTCCCCAAGAAACATCAAGGTTGTTAACATAAGTCTTACCAGGTTGACTAAGGAACAGTAGCGCTGTACACAACTGCTGCGCGAACTTGCGCGTTAGGTTGAGCGATACGCCCCTGAAGTTGGTGTTGCGTAGCAGGTCATACAGGTTGTACGACAACAGCTCGAACACTAGGCACAGGTGGTTCCGCCACATAAAGTGACATTTCAGTTTCACTGAAAGCAGAAAAAGAACACATTAATATATGGAATTGAAAAGGTACATGGTCTTGTCAATGATAATAATTGGACTATAAAACATATCTGCCACAGTTAACAACGCGCGTTGTAATAAAGTTTTTAGGGCTAAATACGCAACTGCATTGAAAAACATTGCATAATTTTATACAAGCATGACTATGGGTTTGTATCATTTCATACATATAATAAAATCGTAATGAAGTCAAAAAAATGAGTTCAAAGATTCCACCGTAACAAACATACAGTGCAAGCTAAATAAAAGCTTTTAAAAAGAATACCACCATAATTTTTTTTTTTTAATACTTGATGCATATTCTACAACCGATGTCAAAGACAAAAGTATAGATTTTGTCTATCTATTTGTATGGGATACACTCAAAAAGTACTGCACAGATTTTATTCAAATTTTGCAAGAATATTTCCAAGGGATCGGGTTTACACATAGGCTATTATCACGCTAACACATTCGTGGGATGAACAAAATAAAATTATTCAGACGTGGTATTTTTGCTGCTTTATAGCGTCCACGCGAACGACGTAGCGGGCAGCAGCTAGTCTATCGCTATCCTAGAAGCGTACAAGCTTGCGAAAAAAAAATGCAAACTGGTAATGCCTGCAGTAGAAATTTCAGTTTTTTATGAGTGCTTGACGAGAAACGACTGTAAAAGGTCAGCGAACCGATTGTCCACACAAATTACAATCCGCTAAAATATACTTGGTCAAGACCACAATTTCTTACTTCTACTTATCATTAATTTACGACGCACCCGGTCAAAGATAAGAGTAAGAATACATGTAGATTATTATTACATTGTAATGTATTTTGATAATATTTTGTATTATTGTTAGTTCCGACGATCGCATACACCTAGCAACTGAGAAAGTATATAATAAAGTGAACCATTATGCCGAAGCTTTCACGAATCCAATCAGTCGTGGATATTGTTTGCAGATTAATGAATTATGATATTTCATACAGTACTTCTTGTTGCATTTTATTGTTGCACGTTGGAATAAAATTTACAGCCATACTCCGCGGAAAGTCTGACTAACTAAATTCCTTTTTATCAATCATAGCGGTTTTGTGATTAAGACTTAAGAGTTATGAATATGGAGGGTCGGAGAGCCAAAGAAAAGGACGGATAGATTATGTGAAGTATGATATAAAGAAGAAGAAAAGAATGAATGATAGCATGACGGTTGACAGGACGACTTTGAAGAGGAAAACAAGTTACGCAGACCGCAAGTAAAATGATAAAGGCAGAAAGACGATGATAGGTCGGTGTAATATTTATACCTCTAGACACACATATAAGACATAGTGTGTCCTTTATGACCTTTCAGCCCTATAATTTATTCGTATCTACCAAAATCGTCTGACCTTTGAATCCTATAATTTTATCGTGTGTGTGTAATTTTATCCTAACTTTAATTCGGACTTTGTTGTCTTGTAGGCTAAAAGTTCTAATTAGAGATAATATAAGACAGTTCCTCTGCAAGTCATCAATTGAGTCAAAATCAAAGTAAATTAAAGTCGAATTATCTTGCCATTATTTACTTTGAAGAATTTTCATCGAAAAACTACTAAACAATTAATATTTAAAGTTGAAACTCACCTATATAATACTTATTTTCAGGATCCGCTCTGTTCATCATTTTTAGTAACTTGACTTCTATTTGTGCCTGGTTTAGGAAGGGTTTCTTATTCTTAATTATTTTTATCGCTACTTGACACTGTTCCTCGTGGTCATACGCTTTCACAACCTGTAACATTAAGAAACATTATTATTGTTAACTGGCGAAGATAGATATAATGAGGAAAATTCTAGGAAATGGTCAGCTGAAGAAAATGGGCAGGCAGAGCGCAGGCGCATATTTGGCAATAAATTGTAGTGCAAAGATGCGGTTGAGGTGATTACCCATCATCAGAAATTATCTGATATTATCCTTTTATGCCAAACGAATCTCGCAAGATTCTCATCGCAGAAGTCAAACAGATCAAACGTATTCTATTTTGTAAAACTGTTTGAAGGAGGCCTATGTCCTGCAGTTAAGGTGCTGATGGTGATGTGATACGGATGCCCAACAAATAAACGATGAACTGTAAAAATAGATTCTCAACATAAAAGCTCCACATTCACCACGACGAGGTATTTCTGGTTAAATACTGATTACCTTGCTTTATGTGTTACCTCAAAACAACCACAATTTCTAGGTATAGGATAATAACCTATTCGTAAACTCATAGTTTTCAGAAGTGTTCCTAATCTGTATTTACTACTAGGGGGCAATGAAGAGAAACTCATTATGTTCAGTAATCTGACTGTAAGTAGCTTTAGTGTTGTACTGATAACAGGATACCTAACTAATACAATGTTATGAATCACGTATTTGACCGTTAAGTGCAACTATTAGTCATATATGTTTATTTTTCTCAGAATGTATTTAACACACCTGATAAGTCATACAGTATATTAGTTGTAACTGGTACCTTTGCCCGGTAACATTTATTATCGGAAACGGACGTATCAGTTAACTACGAGTGCTTCTAGTGTTAGTCATTTTTAATACTTAGTAACTAAGTAACTTCTAAGTAGAAATCGGCTCCATTTGCATGATTTTAACAAACTTTTTTGAGTTAGAATGCACCGTATGACCCTTGATCCAAAACTAAAATGGGTTCTTTATAGGTGATTAATCGTTTCCTGGGTTTCGCCTGCTCCTTTTCATTTAAACTTTCATCCCATACTTTACCCCTTTAGGAGAAAGTTCCCAAAATCACTGCTTAGTGCGACTGCGTCTTAAAAAGAACCTTCTGTGCTTTGAGTACCACTAAAAAGCGTGTTCTTCATACATAAAGATGTCCCGCAGAATACTTTGCTTGACTACCAAAGACTGATAGAAGAAGAAATGCTGCTCACCTGTCCAAAAGACCCCTTCCCAATCGGCGAGGAGATCTCATACCGGTCGAGGAACTTCTCCCCCTGTTTGATGATGTAATCGTGGTTATCATCATCGTAACCGTCGTTATATAACTTTCGCTCCTTTTTGTGCGAGCCATCCTCACCCAGGTACTGTTGCGCTCTCCGCTTTTTCTTCGCGTAATATACCTGGGAACAAAGTAAAGTACTATTAGTAAAAGTATGGGCACGCCGTTATAGCGGCGGTAAGACCCCTCTTTGAGGAGTGGCTGGAGAGGCGTCATGGCACTCTCACGTTTCGCTTGACACAGGTCCTCACCGGACATGGTCAGTTCGGGAGGTTCCTGTGTCGAATTCGGGCGGAAGCGACGCCTGGGTGTCACCACTGCAGTAACGGTCGCCTGGAGGACACGGTCGAGCACACAGTAGAGGTGTGCCGCGCATGGGCGGAGCATCAACGTGTCCTCGTAGAGGCGATCGGCGGCGGTGACCTCTCGCGCCCGGCGCTGGTTCAGGCCATGCTCCGGGCCGAGACGGAATGGGATGCCGTCGCCTCCTTCTGCGAAGCAGTTATGCTAGTGAAGGAAGCGGCGGCGCGCGAGAGGCAACGACGAGCCTCTCGCCCCGGACTAAGACCCAGGCGAAGACGTCGAGAGTCGCAAGACGACTACCGGCCACCGTAGGCGCGGTTCTGCAGATGGCGAGCTATGGGTAGCTTGCCGCCCGGCTAGGACCAGGACCGCGTAGACGGCGCGTTTTGTTCCACGCGCGCCTCAAAGAGAAGGAGTCAGCACAGGAAGGGGCCCAACAGGGCCAACGCCTGCCGGGGTTGCGGAATGTTTATAATAGTTACCGTGACCCTGGAACATAAAGGGCAATCGAAGGAACATGAGTGGGTTTTAGTCAGTAAGAGTCTGACACGCCCTCCCGTCGCACCCAGGACGGGAGCAGTCATTGGATGATTTCCCACTCACCAAAAAAAAAAAAAAAAAAAGTACTATTAGTAAAAGTATTCATTGGAACTGTTATTTTAAGCCTACACTCCATTCCTGGAACTGTTATTTTTAAACCTGTTGCGTTCTTTGATAAGTATAATCAACAGTGGAGGTTTTATTTTTAGGGAAGTATATGTTTATTTATAGCTCTTGCCGTAATAAAGACAACTTCATTACCGGCACAGATAATTAGGTAAGCCGCGCGAAAAAAAAACAGGAAACATTACGAATAATTAGTTTCGAAGATCACCTCATTTTTCACCTTGAATGAAGATATATTTCCCAGTTTTTGTTTTCTAAATTTGCTAGTGATTGACGATATGGTTCTATGAAATCATTTGATGGTTTTTTTTTACATTTTCCTTATTTATTGATGCCTTGCATGTCTTCTGCCACGGTTTTGCAAACTTGTCAACCACTGACAGCGTTACTGACTTTTTAAAAGTTTTTGGCAGTTGTAACGAAAAAGTTTTTCACGGTTCCATAATAATTCAGTTTTGCATTTTGATAAATCTACGATATATTTCAGGAAATTAGTAATTCTGTATTCCTAATTTGCACAATTTGTGTTCGCATGCGTTATAGGAAATGAATAGTAGACGAACGCGGGAATTCTCGGTTGACGGACGTTGACCCAAATATGCGGCTGACATTGATCGACGACGGGTCGCGATATGCTTATATAAAACATTTGTACTGTCGACCGACGACGTAGGCACCAACGCATGGCACTAGCACTAGGAAGTTCATTGCTACCGATTTTTACGAGGTACCGCGAGACTCGCCCCGAATATGACTCATTGTTTTGCGACTGCTTGGTAACTTCGGGGACTCGGCGATTTTTGTTGGAAAACTTTTGATCGGCGATGGATTGCGTTGTCAGTACATTCAATTTTAGGGTAGACCAAGATGTACTGTACTCCTAACGCGTGTTATGATCGGCGCGTCAGAGACACGTGACCAATAATATCTGGCATTCAGAAGCCGGTGTTACGTAATACGGAAGCATGACATAGCAATAATATGAGCGAGTGCATAGCATTCGCATCGTGGTGGTACGGGAAGTGTCGCATATCGACGCGGCCAAACGATAACCCAAATTTCTGACAGCGACCTACATATTACATTGTATGTTTTACAGGCGACCGAGCGCCCCCAACAACTGGCAAGGCTTCGTGCAACCGCACACTTATCTGTTCCACTAAACTATTTGTTTGTTGACCGATGTCAAGTTATTTGCTTTGATTTGTGCCCGCCATCTGAATAACACGTGCGTTGAAAGTATTTGCAGTTTTTTTGTGATCGATTATGATGAATTAGGAATAAATGTTAGTTGTAAGTTTTAATTTGAAAAGCGGGCTTTTGATTGGTGGAGGGGTAATGTTCGAGGATGCACGGAGGCAAATGATGGTGGTTATGGGAGAGGATGGTGTGGTGAGTCAGGCCAGTGACCGCGGCACGTGGCCGCGAGATGAGCGCGTCGGGCCGGGGAGAGACGGCGCGCGGCGGCTGTCATTGATTTTCCCCGTTTCCCCCCAACCCCGAGGCTGGCTCCCTCCCCACCGCGTCTCACCCACTTCCAGCGCCCGATAACGAGGTTAACGGGCGACGTGAGCGTCTCCTAAACTTTAATTATACCCGTACACCCGTCGTGCATGTTTAACCCGGCCTCTATTGAGCGTTTTGTTTGCAGCGCACCTGATAGCGAGACGTGATCCACTGTTCGGTCGTCGGTTAACTATCTAATAAACATGGCCGGAGATGGAAACGCGAAGAGTACAACTTGCACAACCTGTGGGTAGGAAGTTGTCACTGCAAACCGAGCCCGATACAAATCCGCTAACTACGTCTTAACTCATAAGCGTGGCGCGACGCAAACTGTATAAACAATACGGAAACTCTTCAGCCGTTTATTACAATAGGTAAAGTACTTGTACGTAGCGAAAATAATATGTTAGCTAGTAGGAAATATGACAGGTTATGCGAGATAATATTCTGTTAATCCGGAGGCGCATAATTCAGAAACGTGTCTGCCCATGCTTGGTTGGCTTCGTTGGATACAATATTTGCGTTGTAATGTTGACAAAATGTGTATTGCTTCGTATGAAATATTGAAGAATTGTTCTTGTAAAACCTGATTCATAAAATCACACGTTTTGTTTGTCTGCCCATTGGCACTTTTCACGACTTGAAAAACGTAAGTTCTTTTATGATTTTGGGCGCTTAGCAACAGAGAATTAATTGATTCTTCTTACCACATGAGGTTATAATATTCCACGTCTTAAAAGATTATACAATAATATAAGTAAGTAACTTAAACTCATTACTACAATAATAATCAGGCACATAAGATATTTTCCTAATACGTAAGTCTTGCGTAGCATGACGTCAGAGCGGCGTAGGCCGAAAAATTACGTAGCACTTCGTAGAACTACAAAGCGCCTAGATGTAGCCCGTAACCTGTTAATTCTGTTTTTGACGTTTAATTGATTTTTTGCAGTAAATTACTGTTTTTAAATAGCATACAATACTAATAGATTACAAGAGTTCTAGTGTAATCGGATTGGTTATGATTGCTACGAAGGCGAGGGCGCGAAACCATTTATAATAATTAACCTTTCGACGACCAAGCGACAGCCAGCTGTCGCGCTGTGTCTTTCTATTGTGTCTCGAATCACGTGTGTAGGAAGGTTTAATTAAGCTAAATCAGTCTTGCTGTTGGTATTTCTTTTTTACTTATTACTTAAAAATAAAAAAAAATATGACTACACTGTATGATAATTATTGAATTTTAAGTTTTAATACCTGTGAATTTTGTAACCCTTCGGAAATGAAACCCAAAAAAAACTAAAGCTATTTAATATATACACACATCAAAAGTGTCTAGGGATATTTTAATTAAACCTAAATTACTAAAATTCTATTAACTTTTTGTTAAGACACCTACACTTTAAAATAAACCTTGTTTAATTGCCTATCTAATCTGATAATAAACTTTTAGATAAAGTTAAATTAAAAAAAAAAACTTAGAAGAAGAGGAAAAACTCAACAAAATTTCAATTTAACTTTATTTTTGAAATTTCAAAACCTAAACAACAAAGAAAAGACTAATTTGCTTTTGGAAGATGGCGCTAGCTGTCATGTAAACATTGTGCTCCCGTAATTTAATTATTAAAAATAGTATAAAGGTCTGAATCGTTTTTAGTTTATAGAAAGACTAAAGGAAACGGCTCAATTCGTATGCGAGAGTGTTATCAAGACAAATAAGCAAACTAGGTTGCAATACTGTGACCTTAGAATATAATAATCTAAGACTGTGACTTACTTTGACACATCATCGGCAGCAAAATCGAAATTCAGCAGAAACAAGCCATTTACATTGTAAAATTAATACTAAATTCATCAATTATTCAGTGACAAAGTGAAACAATATAGTGATAAGCACGTTCAAACAAACAACTCTTATATACCCACTATCGTCAACAAGCAGCACTGGGCGATATCTACTTGTACATATAGAACACTTTGCACTTTGTAAGTCTCGAAAAGCTCCTTGAAAATCTGCTGTTGAAGAAATGCAAGACAAGCGGTCGCCCACAGCAACGGTTGCCAGGGCTGCGCCGAGATGTCAGCCGCGGCGGCGCAGCGCCCTGGGCAGCTAGCGCGGCTGCGCCACGCAGTATTTGTCATAAAGTGACAGTCGCGTCAAACTATAATTACATTTTTATTTTAATATAATATATTTTTTTTATAAGTTTATCTAATTTAATTGTAATGTATAATGGAAGCAGTGATGCGGGCAGTGCAAGTCAACTTTCAGCGTCACTAGGTATCCTGGAGAGGTGCCCTCACTGCACCCAGGCCCGGTATTTTAAAGGTAAGCGGGGTCTTAACGTGCACATTGGGAAGGTTCACAAACCCCAATGTGCACTCTTATCGAACGCTATTCCTCCACCATCAACTTCTTCTTCAACTACACCTATTTTGGACCCTTTTTGGAAAACTCTTTTAAAATTTAAAAATTCTCTGCCTGTTATAAAGCGAGTTCCTCGTGGCGCAAGACCAGTAGTGGCAAAAAATTTAGCAGGTTGCATTCGTCTTGCCGCCCGGGAAAACTCGCAACATGCCTGGGAACAATTACTCACCTTCCCTTACAGGATTTTACACATTAAAAAGAATTTGGCAGTCAAAAAAACTTTAACAGCACAAATTAAAGAAAATTGTAATGTTTCGGCCCAAATTTTGGATCAAAATTCATCACCAGTGAGATATACCTCTTCTAGGAGTGTATCCCATCTGGTAGAATCAAAATTAGGGGAAGGTGACATTAGCGGAGCGGCCAGGATACTTTTCAGTAGTGACGTGGTGGCACCGTGCTCTCCGGAAACACTCTCTGCACTGGAGAGCAAACACCCTGCCCCAGCAGATGGCCTTTCTTTTCCCGACCCACCAAATTCCGATGTTTTTTCCCTCACCGTTTCAGGTCGAGATGTGGCCATGGCTGTTGGCTCCTTTCGGAGTGGTTCTGCCGGCGGCCTCGACGGCCTGACGCCTCAACACCTTAAGGATTTAATTTCTTCAGGCGCCGGGGAGGCTGGTAAGATGCTCCTGAAGGAGCTAACGGCTTTGACCAATCTTATGCTCTCCGGCAAGGTAGACGGATCCGTCATCGATGTTTTGTACGGGGCCAACCTATGCGCCTTGCGCAAGAAGGATGGCGGCATCCGTCCTATTGCTGTGGGGACTACTTATCGTCGCATGGCAGCCAAGATTTGCTGTAAATTTTTTGGTGAGGCTATTTCGAAAAAATTTCAGCCCCTGCAGCTGGGTTTTGGCTCTAAAGGGGGCTGTGAGGCTGCCGTGCACGCTTTGTCGACCTATCTAAATTCAGGGAAAGGAGAAGTTATCCTGAAGGTTGACATAAAGAATGCCTTTAATTCAGTAAATAGGGATACTTTGCTGGCAGAAGTTAAGAAAGAACTTCCCCAAATTTTTAGTTTCCTTTGGCAATGCTACAGACATCCTTCAAAATTACTATATCGTGATAACCTTTTGGAATCCGCTGTTGGCTGTCAGCAAGGTGATCCTCTTGGGCCAGTGATTTTCAGTCTTGCAATACATCCAATAATTCGACAACTAAATTCTAAATTCAACGTTTGGTACCTCGATGATGGTACCTTGGGAGGTGATGTAGATACCGTTTTAAATGATTTAATTATTTTAAAAGACAAACTCCATTCCATTGGCTTAGACCTTAACCTTTCGAAATGTGAATTATTTATAAGTGACAATACCGACAGACAAACGACCCTTTCAAAATTTAACACATTAGCCCCTAATATTAAAATTACAGAAAAAAATTCTCTTCATCTCCTTGGGTCTCCAATCTTCGAGGATTCCTTTCCCAACTTCGTTGAGGATAAAATACAAAATTTTAATGACATTTCGGAAAGATTATTACAAATTAAAATGCATTCGGCAATTACTATAATTCGCTACTGCTGTTTCGGCCCTAAATTGACATATTTTCTCCGCGCTTCACCTATTTGGAAACACAATGACCTTTTAGAAAAAATGGACCAAATTATCCGTCAAACTTTAACTTCAGTTTTGAATTTGGCAATGGACGACCGGGCCTGGGCCCAAGCTACGCTTCCAATTCGCATGGGGGGCCTCGGCGTCCGCAAAATTTCTAGCATTAGTCTGCCAGCTTTTATATCCTCGGTTCACGGCACTAAGGAATTGATCAGGAATATTCTTGCTCCTACACTGATCAATTTTGGTGTGCCGTACTTAGCCGAGGCTATAGAAGCCTGGAGGATTGCTTGCCCAAGTGCTGATCCACCCGACAACCCATCATCCCAGAGACATTGGGATGAGCCGCTTTGCAGAGTAGTTCAGAGTCAATTACTCTCCACATCTGCTACTTCTGCGGAGCGAGCGCGCCTGCTAGCTGTGGGCAGGTGGGAGTCGGGTCTTTGGCTTCAGGCACTACCGTCGTCGAACATTGGCACTTTGTTCGACGACACGACTTTCCGCCTCGCTGCTTCACTCCGTTTAGGGGCTACCTGTTGTTCTCCGCATCGCTGTCACTGTGGGGAAGCTGTCAACGGCCTCGGACACCATGGTTTGTCGTGCAGCCGGAGCGCGGGCCGTATAGCGCGGCACGCGAATATTAATGACATCATTCGACGTGCTCTTGTTGCCGTCGGCGTTCCAGCTGTATTAGAACCCAACGGTTTGGCACGCGACGATGGCAAGAGACCGGACGGTATGTCTTTATTCCCATGGAAGATGGGTAGGCCTTTAGTGTGGGACGCTACCTGTGTCGATACTCTTGCGCCATCCCACCTTCCTAGTACGGCGTGCTGTGCCGGTGCTGCCGCCTCGGCTGCGGAAAACCTCAAGCGGCGGAAGTATAGTAACCTTATTGGTAACTATATTTTTGAGCCGTTTGGGGTTGAAACCCTCGGGCCGTGGGGTCCGAGTGCCCACCTTTTATTTAAAGAACTATCAAAAAGACTGGTTGACTCTTCCCGTGACCCAAAGGCTGGCTATTATTTTGGCCAGAGACTTAGCATTGCCATCCAACGTGGCAATGCTGCCAGCCTTTTGGGCACTTTACCGGTTGACAGCGATGCGGAGGAGTTTTTTGATGCTATCATATTTTAATTGTAGTGTTTTTCCCTTTTTTTTTTAAGTATTGTAATTTAGTTTGTAAATATTGTATATATTTTGTGTTACTTATATTAATAATTTAATGAAATAAAACTAAATTAAATAAATTAAACTTAAAAAAAAAACAAAGAAAAGACTCTCCTGACACATCTGGAGCGGTTCTGCATACTCAAAACAAGGGTGTCAATATCCTGTTGTGGAGTACTGTCCCAAATCCTGCTAAGATGCAAGAAAAGCTGGTTTTGATGCACAATATCAACAGGGAAATTCCTACGAGCTCTTCTCTGAAGCATATTCCAGGCATGCTCAATAGGATTTAAGTCAGGGGATTGTGCAGGCCGGTCTAAAGCTTGGATAACATGCTGTTGTAACCAACTTGTAACGATACGCGCCGTATGTGGACGGGCATTGTCGTGCATTAGCTGGAAATTTTGTCCCATTTGCTGATTGTGGGGCAAGATTACAGGCTCTAGCACCTCATCTCGGTATTTTCGAGCAGTCATATTGCCTTGTATCCAAACGAGGTCCGTTCTACCGCCGAGACGAATTCCTGCCCAAACCATAATCGTGCCACCTTAATATGCATGAACTTGTTGTGGGTGCTGCAGTCGATTCCAACCTCCAGGTTTTCTCCAAACGCGTACTCTTCGCGAATCAGGATGAAATCTAAACCTAGATTCATCAGTGAAAAGCACAAGTGACCATTGAGAATGGTTCCAGTTTTCTTCCTCGATTACCTCTCCTTAGTGCTGATACCCAAAATGGCCTACGAGCACGGAGATTGACTTCATGCAGTCGCCTTCTCAAAGTTTGACCGCTTACCAGCAAACCATACTCTCTCTGTAGCCTTTGAACCAATTGCATCGCCGCTGCATTTAGTTGACTTCGTGCAGCATTTACTATGAATCGGTCCTGTACATGTGTTGTAATGCGTTGAGGTCCTCGGCGCCGTTCCACCACTTCCTCCGTGACACGATAACATGACCAAAGCCTGGATATAACGCTCTGACTGGTCTTCATGGCTTCAGAAACGGCAATTATGGGACAGTATTCCACAACAGGATATTGACACCCTTGTTTTGAGTATGCAGAACCGCTGCAGATGTGTCAGGAGAGTCTTAGGTGGATCCACGGAATATTAATTTTATGTTTTCGAGAATTTTTATAAAAAAAAATTGTTGTTTTGTTTAAGTTTTGATGTTTCAAAAATAAAGTTAAGATTGAAATTTTGTTTGAGTTTTTCCTCTTCTTCTAAGTTTTTTTTTAAATTTAACTTTATCTAAAAGTTTATTATCAGATTAAATAGTCTATTAAACAAGGTTTATTTTAATGTGTACATGTTTTAACAAAAAGTTAATAGAATTTTAGTAATTTAGGTTTAATTGAAATATCCCTAGACACTTTTGATGTGTGTACATATACATTTAATATATACGATGATAAATTTATAAATAAGATAAAGTGATAGCAAAGGTATGATTACAAACAAAATTCAATCTTATCTCTAGCAAACAGGAACAGATTGTTGTACATTTTAATAGGAAAACTACGTAAACATCAATTGCAAGACAACCTACATATTGTTAAAACATTGAAGAAAACGGGTTGCGGTGCTTGTTGAAGCGTATTAGGTAGCCATTACAAGCTATCATCATTTTTGCAACGAGTTATGCAAAAAAAATGTAAGTACAACTTAAACCTAATGAACAGCTCAACTAGCAGACTCCATTTTAGCATTCTTTTAAAAAAAAGCAAGTAAAAAAAAAAGACTAAAACCAACACCTTCAGATGTCACAAAAAAGAAGTCGCGACTTTAAAGCACTGCCACTTCTAGCCGTTCTAAATCTCAGTGTATCGTCAGTTATTCAATTAGGGGTGGGCCAATGAGAAGTGAGCGGCGCACCACTGCGTATCCTAATTATTCACCAGCACCACGCTGCTATGCACTTCCTGGAGGCCACGAGACCCGAGGGTCGCGCTGATTTAAGCCAATAAAAATTTTATGGCATGTCGATACTAAAAGTAATAGGGTTTGTTCGTGGTGGTGATTCGTTTATTTCGTTTTTATAGGGGGGATAAGTTTGTTGATATTTTTTGTTGTTGTTTTGTTTTTTTTTTAATGTTCTTTTAGAAGTGAAGTTTATAGTTATTAAAATGTTTTTTAAGGACACACTCGGGCCCGGTAGAAAGCCACGATTTTAAGTGTCCTCTAAGGTGCAGGTGAGGGATATTTTTAAAATGTTGACACTTCAAAAAGTGTATTGGTCCTTCGAGCCGAATGCATAAACCTGTCACCAGATGGTATATTTTTATCTAGAAGGTCAAAAAAGTAAGAAAATATATTGCTTTCTAAAAGTGGTTAATACTTGTTTCCTTTAAAATCACAATAATGACGTAATCGTACATGTACAACACAAAATCACCGAACGTAAATAAAGCGATTTCTAATTGAGACACTAATAGGAAACAATATTGGTGCACTTTAGTTATTGCTATTCAAGTAAAACATCAATTAAAACTTTGTTATTATGAACTTGCAATTAGTAGTTTCGTACTTTAGTCTCAAGGAGGAGATACCCACTTCGCGTAATAAGAAACGCAAGTTGTTACTTAAAAACATTAATAAAACATAAAACTTTGCACCTGTTACATTAAAAATCCTTTAATATTATTATTTGGTGAGCTCCAGAAAATGCTGTTTTTACTGTGAAATTAAGGCGCCAATTTTTTACAGCACCGTTGCCATGTGGGTTGTTGTGGAAAAGTTCTACGAAAATGTTCCGTAGGTAATGAAAATCTCTTCGTAATTTAACGCACCCTTTGTAAACGTACACTGATCGTCGTTTTTTATTACAAACATCCTTTAACTTTTTTTTAATTCTCTGCAACATTACACCCAGGTAATTTATAGTCAAAGACAGTGCTATGGTTAATTATTAGGATTCCGTTTTCAAATTATGCTTAGGTTACTAGCCTCCGCTGTCCGTTCGTCTAGCGATGATAGGGTAAAAAGCAAAAATTTTCACATTAAGGAAATGTAATTTATTGTTTGATTTTAATATTGGATAGTGTTTCAGTTAGAAACACTTCACTCATTGGTGGGTGCAATTCGTACTCGCTGGGTGTAACATTTTATTAAAATATGCAGATTTCTTTTCCTTCCGGACTACCATATGAGTAATGACAACATTCCGCCTTCAGCTGCAGATCTCTATAGAAATATAAAATAAGTAATATATCACACAATTGAATAGGTCAAGATGTTTATAGGTCCGCGTTGTGCGGCAATCATGCCAAAAAGAGCGCGTTTATGATGGCATTGCAATTCTATGCGATTTTTATTGCACGTATTTATTGTGTGTATGTATGGATGTTGGCATTACACGGATGCGTTAAATTTTTATTTATACGCATTGCGTCGCGACGTCACCGTGATATCATCCGAATGCATTCGATGATGTAATGCTTAGATCATCGGCATGTCGATTGCGCTATCAACTTATTCTGGTACTATAACAAAATACACAGCTGTCTACATTTTTCTTTCTCGTGTACATACCTATTTATAATAGATCGTCTGGAGCTTTTTCTTCTGATTGTACCAGAGTTATGTAAACTCGTGCCAAGACGCCGATTGCTTTTGATCTTGGCTAAATAAAAACTAATGAATGCTGAATAAAAGATTTCAATCGAACGATTTCATCGAAGGAACCATTGGCAAAAATAAAAAAATGCAGAATCAACTTTGTCAAATGAAGATCTGCCCAGAACTAATTTGTTTTTTGCCTACATTTTATGTTTTCGCTGGCTCGCATAAAGAGTAAAAGGCCATAAAGAGCGTCAATGAAACTTTTTCTTTCGAAAAAGACTTAAACTGGTTATCTAGCGTAGTGGAAACCTAAAGATCGCAACGGAATCCCGAAAAAGAGAATTGGCCGTATGCTAATTAATTTTTCATAGTCCCGCCGACGACACCGCGGTGATATGCAAATGAGAATTCGTCGCGCATTAGGTACTCTGGTTTACAACTTATCACGTCGTCGAGTATCAATTAAAGCGGCGGAACTGCGCAAGTTTACATCATTAACACCATAAAAAGACAGTTATTGCGAGAAAATTTGTGCAATCAATTAGGAGTTTTAAGAGGGGTCGGGGGTGTATGCGTGCAGAGTGCAGCGGCGACGACCGGGCGGGAGGGGGTGTGCGGGGCCGGCGCGCGCATCTGTGTGCATTCGGCATATTTACCCCGATAGTGGGCGGGCAGGTTCACTGACCCGACCCAATGCAAGGCCCGCGTACGTAGGCCGCCACGACGCACGCCGGGGCCCGTTTCATTAGTGCCACCGCACACCGCACACACACGCAAAAAAGCTAACACTGTGCGTCAAGTGGGCACGCACGCTTTTTTAATCATCTGGCAGATTACCCCGCACGGCGAAAAAAATCCAACAGGTACTCGTCTAAGTTTTTTAAATGTGTTGTAGTGCTTCGTTCTACTTCTAATATGCTCCTAATAAGTTTCAGGTGTGATCCTTAAAAGTCCAAGGGTCCTGGGAAGTTTCGGTCGACGAAGCTATATCGATCTCTGTTGTATTTCCAACTCTCGGTACCGGTCTAGATAACTGATTTAAAATTTATAACAAACTAAAACGGCCCTGAGATCGATAATTGAAAACAACGTACAAATCTTTGTATTCTGGGAAAATTCCTGGCACAGGTACACACATAGCTCAGGTAAAATGTTTAAAACACGTATATCTAAAGTTTGCATAGCAATCGAAACAGAGTAAACACACACACGCACACTCGTACGAAACGTCATAATTGCACCGCAGCATTCATAAATCCAGCGGTTAGACAGACACATTCAGGCCTGTAAACTATAAGTAAAGGTATACTTATGCAAAACCACCCTTGCAGTCGGCGGATCGCCGAGTGCAATACCATAACCTACCCCAAGCGTTCCCCTCGTTGAGGCAGGTCCGGGCAGACGCCTTTGATGGGGCATTACCATAATAACCGAGCTAACAGATACTATTCATTAATAAATAACATGCATCGAACATAGTATTTATTATGTTTACGTAGTTGATAAACAAATTGACAGTCGGGAATTTTACAAGATACGTTTATGACCGTTTAATTGAATGTTACTTTCTGAATTATATTATGACATTATTATTTTGATAAGGAGTAATGAAGATGTGGTCTGTTTGTGTAAATAAATACTCAGGCGTTTCGATAACGACTTCAAAGCTCTTAAGCACGTCTAGATGTAGGAGCTCTCGACGGACCCATAAATAATTTAGATGCAAGTTTATTATTACAAACATTTGGATATTCTCTAGACAAAACTGCTTCGAATATTTATATTTTTTGTAAATGGTATTACGACTTTTTAGAGGACGTATTAGTAACGAATATTAAGAGTTGTGAAAATTTCATTTGGGCAGTGATGGCTCAAAATCGCTGTGTTTCTTGAACCTAGGTGCTTAAAAACTTAACAACTCTTCAGAGTTCACTGGACTGTTGTCTTTGAAAAGGAAATGCTCTTGGCTAACGTGTTGGCTTATGGCCAGAGCAAGGTATCTGTCGGCCTTGCAAATTTGTTTGCAGGTCATCCCGAAACAGTCTTCCTTGTTTTTAAGCATCGTGCGTTTTATGACAATGAGGTTTATTTATAATAAGTATTGATTTATCCACTATATGTTGCGCGCTGTAGCAAGGTGCGGGTGACACCTGCCTGAATGACGTTGACATCAGTCAGTACCACAAGACTAGGGACGATATGCAATTCACTTTATCGCTATCGATACTACGAAAATTATTGTGTTATTCAATTTTGGGCTACTACGTGTACAAAGTTGTAAATTTAAATGTTTTATGGCTATGCATAACTATCTTTGTACTAATAAAAAATCTTTAATAAAAAAATTACTAAAATTTCGGAAGTCGGTGGCTTCTCTTCTGGCAATTAATTTGTGTTGCCACAGACTTCCGAAATTTTAGTTCTTTTTGTAATTTTAGTTTTTGAAGGCGGTAAGTATTTTTTTGGAAAAAGATATTTTTTTTTAACTTTTTAGTGTCGAGACCCAATGTCTGACTGTGTTTTACAGTATCTCTCAAAGTAATACATATAAAACGAAAATAGAAACTTCAAGTAACTCAATGTATATTTCGTCGATTTTTTTTGTTTTTGATTAATTTTTCGAGAACCACTGAACCGATCGCCATAAAATTTATATGGGATCATCGGGTTTATGTTTTTTTCCGTGACAACATTTTTGTTCTATTTTTAAGACAGCATGTCTCTGCAACAAGGGATAGGGAGTCTATAGCTGAGCGGTCTCAGCGGCTCGCTAGCCAAACTGTGAGAACATCGCAGGTCCGTGCTCAGGAATTTAGCGCTGAACGTGCGCAGCATCTTTCTGATATGCAATAAAAACAAAACCCTCCTTTTGTCAGTCAAGAGATAATTCATGGCACTTAGTACTAGCCGAACCACACTCATAATTTCATCACAAATTAAAATGTTTACCGCCCAACGAAGTGGGCACGGGTCGGCTAGTCTAGTATTCTATAAAATATCGACATTCCATCGTAACAGTACATCCCATCACTAATTACGTCGAAGGCGTTTCGTTATACGAATAACACTTTGCTTAATTTTTAATCCAAATTAATTTTAATTGTGGACTAGCACATTCTGGTTGGGTTGAAATTAATTTACTACAGTTATTAATGATTTAGTATATTAGGAATGTGGTACAGCTGAACTACTAAAGTCATAATTTATAAAACACTGCAACTTTCTAAAGTGAAATGAAATGTTACTGAAAGTGTCACCCGCACCTTGCTACAGCGCACAACATATAGCTGTAAGTATATCCTTGCTGTCCTTTTCCTGTCCAATGAATATGATTTTGAAATCACTCGATGAGCATCATACAAAAATTTCGCAGAAAAATAGACTTTCAGTTTTATCCGAATTCGAAAATGTCGGCGGTGTAAAATCCGGACGACTTTTCCAATTTTTCTGTTTATAAGAACCTTCCTCGGACTCCAACAAATATTTGAAAATTAATAAAATTTGCTGATCTTATTGGTTTAGTCGATCTCGAGTTTCGCGCTTAGCAAGACAATCAGCGATTTATGTAGATACCAGAGGTGGTCAACTTGATTAAGCTCAAGACACTAGTTTACTGACTCTTTGCAATTTAATAATCAGGACTTCTTTATTCAGAGGAGAAACACAACATAATCGGACATGTTTCGCACTGAATGTGCGCATTACATCTAGGATCGACCGGTAGATCGCGAATTCGCGATAGAACGGTTAGCCATCCTTGATTTATATTTACACTACCTACATGAGAGATTATCTCGTTCAAAGACAAAAACTCTTTACCCCCTAGTGTCACATCATTGTTAAAAACTACACTGTTATCGACTGACACGGGATATTTTTTAAGGTATAATTGACTTCTATTTGAATGAAATCGGAGACAGAAGTAAGACTAGTCTGTATCACTTCAGAAAGGTTTATATTCAGTTATTGGTTGAAAGGTTCGCATTGGATCCAGTACGAGTTCTATACTCTGGGGATACAAAAGAACGATTTACATTATATTTTCCCAAAATATCTAAGGAAGCTCGTAGTTTTCCGCTAAAGCCTCTTGTTGCCTCTCGAGAGATGTAAGCGTGGTTTGTAAAAACATTATGATTGTAATAGCAAGCAACCTTTACACAAGTTTGGTTAAAGAAATTATTTTAGGAAAAAAGTTTCTAGAATAAAATACTTCTCATAATCTTTTTCTTGCCAGGGTTTTTTTTTGGAACAGGTACCACAATTGGGTTTAACAAATAAGTATGTATGTGCAATGTTTTCACAATATACGACGTTTCCAAATGCAGTCCGAAAAGAAGTGCATCTGTTCGGTGGTGACGTCATTTTTTGAAGGCGCCGAAACCGGCGTCTGTTGCATTATGCTCGATTTTATCAGTGGGCTGGCGTTGGAAATCTGTTTTTTGTACAGCCATGAGAAACTGTTTATCTCCCGAGAGGAAAGTAATCTTGTGTGTCCGTTGCGGGCCACTTTTTTAAGTGGATTTAAGGAGAATTTTACTGGATGAGATTGAGAAATTAAAGCCACTTTGTTCATTGTTTTGCCAGTCAGAGGAAGATAGTTACCTTAGCTACCACAAAAAGAAGGCATTCGTGGCAATAAGCATAGGTCCAGCTTATTGCCATGAATGCCTTCTAAAGGACCAATTCTTGGTAAACTACTAGCGATAACATGAAATCAAAATTATGTTTAACAACTCAATTAAGCTTTTATTTCCTTGTAACGAAACCAGACAAATCATGCTGAAATGAAATGTATATTTATTAATGCTCGATTCAGTTATTGCCGGTTTACGCATGTATCGAGAAAATTTTGTGCTTAAATCGGTTGTCAAATCTTCTGTCAGCGTAATATGATCGATAGTTGTTATTTTTGATAACTAAATCCTGATTGGATAAATCTGGGTAATCAGATACGAGTCTGAACAATAAATCTGCAACAAGATATTTGTTAAATCTAGTGCTGGCGAGATAAATGCAGTTTGTGTATATTCGGGTGGGTACACGTGACAACGGTACACGTGAAAATGTTTTGATAAATACAATAAACAGCAAAAACTAATGGGATTGAGCAGGTGCCATTGTTTCACAATTTGATAATAAAGATATTTACGAACCTAAACTTAACATAGGAACAGGAACTTATCCTTTTGCTATGGACTGGATCCCATTCTATTCTAACCAGAGGCAGCTGAATACAAGTACTTTACATGAAGCGACTGTTTGTCCGACGATCAAAAACATACAAAATTCATGATAAAATTATGGAAATCATTTAATAAAAACATGTATACTTACTGTGTAATTCTTGACCAAAGCCATTTCGTCTGACAATTTTGTGTCATTAAGTTTCAACGATCACAGTGCACCTTTGCGTTTAAAAAGCTGCAGTGAGCAATTTATATCATCGTTTAGCAAAATGCCAATATTAAACGGTGATTAGCAGTTAAACGATGCATAATCTCAGGGACCTACCGCAACAAGAGTTCTGTTATCTCATAGATCAGGGATCGGTGAACTAAATACTACTACTACAAGTGTTGTATTTTTTATTTGTTTCAATGTTTTTAATGTGGACGATGCTTTAGACGTGGGCGGACTACGTCGATATGGTTGTAATTGTACCGTAAATAGCTAGGACTAGAATAGAATGTACTTTTTCTACTTTATATGTATTCTGTGGTGCTCTAGTGACATTGAAGCATGTGTGTGTAGAATGTTATGTTATGCAATATTTATATGCAATTGTTTGTGTTATTATCACCAGTAATAATATTAAGATACCATACTATGTTATACGTTTTATGTAAACGATATTTAGCTGTCATAATAACTGACAACTAACTGCCTTCTCTGTATGAGAAGAGGCCTTTGCCCTGCAGTGGGACAGTTATAGGCTGGTATTATTATTATTTAATAACTGACACGGAAATAAACAAATATTACATCATTAATTAAGTTGATAAATGGAAGTTGGCTATTTTGAATCTGTAGACGTAGTAGATATTAAATTGACGTAAAACTATTTCGGCATTTCTAGTACAAGTTGAAAGTTGAATACAAAACTTCCGTGAAAGACATCGGGTTCAAACTGTGCAATCATGACTACAAACAGCCGCGGAGCAGATAAATTCTTCAAGACTCGCTATCGAGGTATTCAAATGAATTATTTAATCATACGATGTCGCATTGGACTTGCGCATTCCACATTAGGTGACATTTTCGCGACAGTCCGTCATACAACTATGCAAGAACAAGAGCGCCCATTAAAAATCATACGCGTTTAAAAAGCCCGCCCTCAGCGCGCGCCGCCACTTCAAAGTTTGACCTCGCAATTACTAAAATTGGTTTGATTTACCATTTTAATTGTAACAAAAAGCTTATTTTTTCCAACGGCGTGGACGGCGGAGGCGTCGTTGTAATCTCGACCGAGTGACTTTCGGCCGGAGGGTCCATTAGGGATCGGCGGGAGGACGTCAGGCTAGCGTCGGGGATCGGAATTTTGAGCTGTGGCGTCATGTCGTTAAGGCGTAGTTTCTGTCGGAGGTGTTCGGTAGGCGCGAGAGGAGAGCACTCGAGGTCGGATGCTGAGTGCGGGGGTGTGTGCCGGGCGCGGGGGGAGAGTGGGACAAAATCGATATCGTCGGGCGGCGCGCGACGTCTTGCGCCCCGGCCCTCCCGCCCCTCTAATGAATGAGAGCGAGCATAGTCATCTCTGCGGATGGCGGCTCCGGCGATACGGCACGCCGCCGCCGACGTCGACTAGACTCCGCTGCGCTCCAGATCCAATGTATTGCTGCCCGCCACGATAACGAACCGAACACTGATCAACCCTGCACACACACTGCAGCTGCAATTTTATACAGCTTTAAGCTATTTTGTACGCTCTTTTTTGTATCGGAGAAACGAATTTGTTTTCTTACAATACTCATACTCATATCCATTTATAGGTGCTTCAAATAGCAACAATTGCAGTTTTTACTTGCAGAGCGATCGGAATAAGCAGATTTCGACCTTCGAATTACATAACAAGAAAGTCAGAATTATGAACTGTACAGCCGGAGAATCTCGAAACTTGTAAATGAAGTTTTAAAACAAATTTAAAAGCGACAATTTTGTCAGAAAGAGACCGAAGATTAAATAAAGTTGTTCGGAAGTTTACAGCATTCCCAACGTCTATTACGAGGACGCTAGATTTGTCGCAATAAATTATTGCAAACATAGTGTGCAGAAATGAAATAAATATTTTCGGATTAAACATTAAGTTGGGATTGGTTAATATTTCAGCGGTGGCCACCTTAATAACTTCCCTCCCACACAGTGATATTAAAGATGGTGGGTGTTCCCGAGAACCACGCAAAAGATACATCAAATGCCACCTACCACTTCATATTTTTACGTAGGCTTAATGAAGAGTCTGAATAACAACAAATTGCTGGAGGGTGTATGAGGTAACGGTTCGCAAATTGCCAGCCCACAGGCGACCAGGTACGGTACCGGGCGTGCAGGATCATTTGTGGAATACTTTACGGCCCATGCATGTCCGGACTCCGGACGGATGCAACATCCTCTCTTATTCAAGCAAAAATCGAAGTTACTAAGACAATGCTAAAGTGTGTTGTCATTGTTAACACTTTTATTCTTTTGACTAACAGTAATGCGGTAAAGAAAGACCTTATTTTCATCTGTACTCGCGTTAAGGATTGGTCGCCTAATAGAATCTGTCGTAATAGGGAAATATACCGCAAAACATTCAGAAAACTTTAGTTCCTTACTAAACGAGACCACACAAGCTGATACAACCGTTTCAAAATGTAAAACAACTGAAACAACAATATTACAAGCCATGAAACTCTTAAAAGCCAGTCTCAAAATTTCCTTACAGTCTAACTAGACGCTAGACAGGAGTCTGTTGGCATGTGACGGTCCTAACAGCTTTATTAATAGCACACAGACGCCGCTACAACAGCTGAGTCCCATCGCCCCGAGGAGAATGCCGACTAATGGTGATGATCATAATGCAAAGCATACTCGCAGACGGAGTGTGTCAAATCGTATTAGACGTACG